>CM062296.1:43742106-44984606 GCA_031216915.1 Pictodentalium vernedei
CTGAAATGATTGGCTGGATTTGACTTTATCTTCATGTTGCACTGATATTAAGCCATTGTGCAGAAATACGTGTCCTTAAACACCAGTAAATAAAAAAAATTGTTCATTCTCACATCAATTACTCAAAGCCAGTGGTCGGCAACAATGGTCACCAAAGTCAGGTTTTATAATATTTCTGTCAATAAGCTATTTCTAACTTAAGACAAGTTCACATCATGTTGTACAGTGGAACCCAGTTAATTGAACGGCCACGTTGCCAATGAAAATTATTCAGTTAACAGGAGCATTCAATTAACAGAGATTGTGTCACTATCCTGTATTTTAACCCTTTACCCAACGAATCGCCCGAATCCGCCCGCGTAATATGCAAATTCAGCAGTTGAAAAAATATTATTTTTCAAAAAATTTCAACAAAACCATATCATGTGACCCCTCATTGGAACGAGCTCATCGAGCTCGTTCCAACAAGGGGTCACATGATATGGTTTCGTTGAAATTTT
Source organism: Pictodentalium vernedei (assembly GCA_031216915.1). Classification (NCBI taxonomy): domain Eukaryota; kingdom Metazoa; phylum Mollusca; class Scaphopoda; order Dentaliida; family Dentaliidae; genus Pictodentalium; species Pictodentalium vernedei. The sequence continues at coordinate 43,742,607 of CM062296.1, forward strand.
TTGAAAAAATGATATTTAAATATTAAATGATATTTAAAATAATAAATTTTGATATCGCCTGCTTTGGGTAAAGGGTTAAAGATAAACTTAGTATTTATTCTATTATATGTTGTTTGACAGAGCTCCATGAGCTCTGTCAAACAAAATATAATAGATTAAATGCCTGTATTGGATGTACTAAGGCCAAATAGGTCTATAAACAAAGGAAAACTGGGGAGATTCAATTATTTCTTTGCCATCAAAAGTTCATGTTCTTGGTTGCTTTATGTCTTAGGCCTCATAATGTACAGTCCAGAACAGCATGTGTGGTGATGTATTTCGTCCCTTGAGTGCAAGAAGGCTTTGCAATGCTAAAGTATTGCAAAGCCTTGTTGCACTCAAGGGCCAAATTTATCAATTTTAATAACTTGGGTAAAATATCAGACAAACCATTTAATTTTTACTTTTTGAAGTTTGCATTGGTTATAAAAAGAGAGCATGCGGTAGCCAAAAGGACCATGCTGAGGGCCTGAGAAACAATTTTTTAACTTTTTTTGGTCCTAATTATAAAATATTATTTTCAGTTTCGTTTCAGACCAATTTTGAACATGAAGTCTTGGAAGTTTCACACTGCATTACTTTGAAGAGCTGAAGTCAAATTTATGTTTTTTATAATTTCTGGATATATGTATTTTTGTTACAAAGTGAATCCTTCTTAAACATTCAAAATTTGTTTGCCCAACAGGTACGCTGAACTTGATAGATCTTGCAGGAAGTGAAAGACTGAAACTTTCTGGGTCAGAAGGTCAAAGGTTGAAAGAAACACAGGCTATCAATACCAGTTTAGCAAACTTGGGGAATGTCATCATGGCTTTAGCAAACAAGGTATTTATAAGATTATTAGCTGAATGTTACTCATAAGGAAGTACTGAACTCAGTACAGGTTTCCATGGGGCCTTGGATTCATGGTATTGCCTTATATTTGACTGAGGGTCATTCAAGGCCTTGAAATCCTGGAAAATGTGCCAAGAGGCATTGAAAGCTTTGAATATTCCTGAAATCAAAATGCTGACAAAGCAAGTAATCATAACTATATAGTTTTTTATGCCAGAGTTTGTGAAAGCCTAGTTCTAACTAGGACCCTCCGGTCATTACCCCATCCTCTACTTCCCTTGTTGGGAAGTGGGAGGTTAGGCTAATGATGGAATTTTGGGTTTTTTTTGTAAAAGGTTAAGAAAGGTCAAGGCAAAAGATGATGACTTTTTGGGGCTGCTATAATATTTCGTGCCTGTCATGAAATTTGTAACTCACCTTGCATAAATGTCACATTTCAAAGCAAGAAAGTTCCACTCCCCACTTTTTTTAATTCAAGGAGCATCAGCAAACTCAGATGAGAGGCTTCGGAATATTTATAATGCTTTAGAGTGTTCAATGCTCATTTTTATGTCCCCGAGAGATTGTCTCTGGATCATTATGTTTTCACCATGTCCAGCCATCCATCTGTCCCTCCGTCCGTCCGTCCATCCATCTGTTAACTTCTGGTTTCCGTCAAATAACTAAAGAACGGGTTATTTGATGAAACCATTATTTTCGGCGTCACTTGTGGATGACCAGACAATGTTTCCTTTCGATTTTGGTCCAGCTAGCCAATTAAATATGGCCGCCATGGCAGCCATATTGAATTTGTTTTCCGTCCAATAACTAATGAATGCTGACTCGATTCATTTTAATTTTTAGCTTATCTTGACAAAGTCAAGCTAAGGATATTGTCATGGGGCATGCAGAAGTCTGTGAGACTGTCTGTTCACAATTTGTATGGCGCAGGCTACAGGCCATAGTTCTTATCTGATCATCACCAAATTTCATATGCATGTTCAGGTTGGTGTCTAGATGAGAACGTCCTATTTTGGTCATGGTCGGTTGCTTACATTGGCTGCTACAGCAGCCATCATGAATTTTGTATGGCACAGGCTACAGGCCGTAGTTCTCATCTGATCATCACCAAATTTCATATGCATGTTCGGGTTGATGTCTAGATGAGAACGTCTTATTTTGGTCACAGTTGGCTGCACACAGTGGCTGCTGCAGCAGTGTGGGGTGATTTTAAAAAAAATTTTTTATCTTAACCAATATTTTTATACTGTACCAATGACCCAGACTTAGCTGGTGCTAACTCCACAAAAAACCAGGGCCAAACACAAATTTTGCCCCCCAATCCCCAAAATTTGCATCCAAAACAAAAAGAAATCATGTCCTAAAGGACCTCCATAGTACGACTCTACTGCGCATGCGCAGTGACGCAGTCGTCCCGAAATTGGCGCCAAATATCATTCTCTGTTTGGCCCTTCATCAGTCAACATCTCACTGATCTTTGTGCTTGTAAATCTCAGTTTAAAGGATGCCAGACACGTAATTCTTGGAGAAAATGTGATTCTAAGGAGGATAGAAGGAGGAGAGGAAAAAAGAAGTGGCAAAAAATAATCAGGGCTGTACTTAAAATTTTTTGTTAAAATTATGTTAAGTTGCCTATTTTCGAGGCAAACGCCTCTTGTTGTCATTCTTGCTAATTGTTGCACTGCTTATTCAGTGTTTCCTCTCCCCTAACCTTCTAAAGTCCCCCCTTGCAATTCTCCCATGCTTTTGGCATATTTTTGAGAAGTTTCATTTCTAAAATTTCCCTGGGAGAGTTGCTTGGTTACAGAATGTTTTCTGTTATTTTCCCCATAGTTACGTTTTCACCCATGGGTGTATAACGTTTGTGTTCTGCATCTTCCATCTGATGTTCTGCAGATTCTCCCCTGGGAGTCTCTGTTTTGCATCAGATAGAGTGTAATTGAGGACTGATTCCGGGCCAGTTTTTTCAGTGCCTGGAGTCATGTTTTCTTCTGTGTTTACACTGTTTGTTTTCATTGGCAACAGCCTTTTTTGAGGGGGGCTGTTTGCCTTTGAGGTGGTTTATCTCATTATAAGATACATTTATATTATCCGAAAGTGTCTCATTAATTATTTTATATAATTTTAAAATTTTTGACCACACTTTGCCATCGGATCCATCGGGGCTCAACGTTACTTTTCAGCAACTTGGGCTTCTCTGAAAAAATATTTTTTCAAAATTATTTTGTTTTGCAATTGTTTTTTCATTTATTAATGGATCATGTTATTATGTATCTTTGTGTCAGGGGTTTTTGCGAGTAACTAGGACTTATTGTTGTTCCTTCACAATGAAAGGAACTTGTTCAAATTGTAATAGGAAGAAATCTTCCTCTGACTTTCATGATTATTGCATAAATTGTAGTCAGTGTTCTCGCATTAATCCCTGTCCTGTATGTGAACATTGGGATGAGAAACATTGGAAACGTGTGTCACGATATGTTGTTTCTGGAGAAAGAGCGATGCCGGCTCTTTCTCCACAAGGTCACTCTACTCTCTCAGTTTCTATTTCAGAGGAACCAGAACAGGGTGATGTTTCCATGTTATCTTCTTCAAGTGTGCGTCCGTCGTCACAATTAAATACAGAGCTAGCGGCAAAAGTGCTCATGGAGATTAGACAAATGTCGTCCGCTAGCTCGCCCGGTGTAGCGTCCATTCACCGAATGGTTCGGCAGCCGGGTTCGTCCGATGCGGTCCAAGAGGAAATTTTGGGTGATGCGAGCACTATAAAAATAATAGATGCACACCCAGTGACGGCGGATAGTGAACGAGAACGGAGGAAGCCTTTTAGTCCGGTTCCTAGCTCGTCCAGGTCCAGCCGGGCCGCGAGCGAGAGAGGCCCCTCTCTCGTACAACAACATCTGGGACCAGATGTTGTGGTACAAAATGTGTCTTTAGCGGAGCATACGTCCGTCGCTCGGGACGCTCCGTTGTATAAGCAGTCCGCAGAGACTGTTAAGGCTTCCTCTTCTCGCCGGCGCACACGACCGCACCTTGGCTGCGTGACCTCCGATATCTTGCCAGCTTCGCCGAGGAAGGATTATTCGGCGACCAGGTCACACCATCCGGCAGCCAGGGACTCGAGACCGATGGACTCCGGACGTTCGCATAGGAAAAGTATGCGGGAGCCATCCGATGCGGAGCTGCCCTCGGCAAAGCAGCGAAAGACCGCTCCTCCGCAGGTCTCGACGTCGGACATTCTAGTGCAGATAGCACAGCTTATCGCAGCATCCCAGCAGCCGACAGAGACGGTGTCGGATCGAGAATTATCCGACGGCGCTGGGTCGGTACGCTCCGCCGAAGCATCGGGGGCGGACGACCGGGAACATCGGGAGGTCCGACCGGATGGTGAAAGGGATACGGATGAATTGGAGCTATCCCTTTCGGAACAACACAAAGCTGCCGTAGACTTCATCCGGCACTTTCTTCCTCAAGTTGTTCCGTCGGGCCAGACTGCTGCGCTTCCGGACAGGAGAATTATAGCGTCATTGGACTCTGATTTTTTCGAGCGGTTCAGGGACATCGCTCCCGAGTTTCCGTCGCAGTCCAATAATGTTGCAAGAACATTTGAATTATTGAACGACGCTATTTTTAAACTTGCTTCCAGGACAGGGAAAGCAGGCTTCTTGTCCGCAAATACTCTCAACCTGCCTTTCATTAATGCAAGGAATAAATTCGACACGGCAGGTCAGGGTATACCGAGAGTTCCTCTGCGTATGGACGACGAGGCGGAAGACTTAGAGCTATCATTACCGTCGTCAGCTTCTATTCCAACCGCAGTGTTGGAAACAGCTATTGCGTCTAACAGAGCCAATTTAGATGCCTTATCTTACGCAGATCACCTTACGAAGGCGTTATCACTGCGTCTTCAAGGGGAAGAGTTTCAGGATATACAATCCTCCTTAAGACTTCTTTCAAGGGCAGTAGCTTATTCCACGTGTAACTCCGCCCTTTCAGTGGCTAATCTGGAGTTGGTTAGACGTGACGCAGCCCTGTCTACATCCACACTAGTGGATTCTAAGGTGAAGAACTCTCTTAGAGTCGCTTCGGTCTCAGGAGATCTTCTCTTTGACGGCAAGCTTTCCGCTATTTATGATAATATTAAAAAGAAAGCTAGTGATTCTCTGTTGTTTAGATCCGCTCCTAAAAGGTCGGATTCAGCAGACACGAATAAGGCAGGCACTTCTGGGTCTTATCCGCCCAAGAGAGGTTCCTATAGAGGTTCCGGTGCGTCCTCTAGCTCTTATTCGAGAGACCGTCAGGATAGCGACTCTCGTTCGGGACGTCCTTCAGGCCGGGACAATCGGTCGGACGCCCCGAGGTCGACGAGGCGAGGTGCGGGTCGTGGAAGACGTGGTTTCTCCTACCGCAGGCCTCGCAGATCCAGGAGGTGATGGCTCAAACCTCTATCGCGTTCCGGTTGGCGGAAGGTTGTCGAGTTTTTCTCAAGAGTGGGCGTCGATTACGGACGACCCTTGGGTGAGAGGAGTGACTTCGGAAGGTCTAAAGATATCCTTCAAACGAAAGCCTCCATTAACTCGAAGTCCAAAGTGGACTCATCTTCCGTCAAACCCTCAGAAAAGAGACGCTCTGCTATCAGAGGTGCAGTCTCTTTTAATGAAGAACGCGGTAGAGGTCGTAGAAAACCAGGAATCGCTGGGATTCTACAGCCATCTGTTTCTGGTTCCGAAACCAGACGGCTCGTTCCGTCCAGTCATAGATTTGAGCTGGATAAACAAGCTGATCATCGCTCCGAAGTTTTATATGGAGACGATTCGATCGGTCAGAGCGAGTATTCGGGTGAACGATTATGCAACGAGCATAGATCTCAAAGATGCGTACTTTCACGTCATGGTACATCCGACATTCCGAAAGTATCTACGCTTCGCAGTCCTAGGAGTGGTGTATCAGTTCCGGGCCATGTGCTTCGGATTGAATCTAGCACCCTGGGCTTTCACTCGAGTAATGAACTCGGTAATGATTTACTTCCGAGCTCATTCGTCTGCGGTAACGTCGGCCTACCTGGACGACATTCTTCAGAGGTACGGCAACGAGTTAACGCTTCAGAACGATGTTCAGAATCTTCTTCTATTGCTCCGACGTCTCGGTTTCATAGTAAACGAGGAGAAGTCGGATCTGGTGCCGTCCAAGTCATTCACTCATCTGGGAATGAGCTTCGAGACGCACAACAATCTCGTTCGTCTGCCGTTAACCAGAGCGAAATTAGTCAGTTGTTACGCTCGCTATTGTCTAAATACAGACAAAGTCACAGCGAGAGAATTTATGAGACTGATAGGTCTGTGCGGAGCCGCTGCGGATCTCATTCCGATGGGACGGCTACGCACACGGCCTCTTCAAATTTTCTTGACTCAGAATTGGAGTGTGAAAATTCATTCGCTCGATGTAGACGTTCTCTTGTCAGATCAAGTGAAACAAGAGATTCAGACTTGGGCAAACATTCAGTGGTTAACTCAAGGAGTTCCGCTGCAGTTGCCGGATCCGAGTTTTACCATTATGACGGATGCCAGTCAAACAGGTTGGGGTGCATCATTAATCCCAACGGATTCGAGATGCCAGGGTCTTTGGGATCCGCAATTCCTGTGCAAGCACATAAACATCAAGGAAATGATGTCAATTTGGCTTGCGTTACGTCACTGGATGGACATTATTCACGATGCTCATGTCCAAATCCTATCCGACAATACGACAGTAGTGGCGTATATACGGAATCAGGGAGGCACTCATTCAGTTCCGTTGTTCAATCTAACGGAAAGAATCCTTCTGTTTGCGTTGGAACATCACGTTCTTCTTTCGGTCCGTCACATACCGGGTCGTCTGAATGTGCTAGCAGACTCCCTTTCTCGAAAGGGTCGCTTGTTGCCGTCGGAGTGGACTCTCAACAAACAAGTATTCAATCAGATTTGCTACCAATGGGAACGGCCAATGATAGACTTATTTGCGACACATCTCAACAATCAGTTGCAGACGTATGTGTCCCCGTGTCCGGATCCAAGAGCTTTTGCTGTAGACGCTCTATCGATCCCTTGGGACGGAATGATAGGATATGCGTATCCTCCAGCGCCGTTAATTCAACAAGTATTGCTAAAGATAAAACAATCTCAATGCAAGATTCTGTTGGTAGCATCTCTGTCGCCACAGAGACCGTGGATAAATCTACTCAGGTGTCTGTTGTGGGACCTACCGCGGAAGCTCCCTCCACGAGAGGATCTTCTTTGGCAGGGGAAATCGCGCCAACTGCATCACAACCCGCAAGGTCTCAACCTTCACGTTTTTCCGTTGTGCGGTCCTTCTTGCATGGCAAGCACTTTACAGGACGAGCAGTGGACGCGATTTCTAACTGTAGGAGGACCTCCTCTTCGCTAAACTATGCGGCTAAGTGGAAGGTTTTCCGTCGTTGGTGTAGGGATCATTCTGTTGATATATTTGATCCCTCTATACCAGACATTGCTAACTTTCTAGTATACTTGTTTGACGAAATCAAACTGCAACCAGTTACTATAAAGGGTTATAGATCTATGTTATCTGATACCTATGCACATCATGATAGTTTACAAATTGGATCTAATGTCTCTTTATCGAAATTGGTTAGAAACTTTTCGATAAATAGACCAAGAACTCTTAGATTAATTCCTAAGTGGAATTTAGCTTGGGTTCTCCTTAAATTGAAGGAAAAGCCATTTGAACCTCTTGGGACAGTAGATTTCAAATTCTTATCTTATAAGACAGCTTTTCTCTTAGCTTTCTCTTCTGCCAGAAGAGTCAGTGAGCTTCATGCACTATCGGTGGATGATTCTCATTATCGTAGTGTTGGGAACACTATCACCTTCACTACTAACGTCGGTTTTTTAGCTAAGAATCAGGCTCCTAATAAATATCCGGAACCTATTGTTATTAAGGCTCTTCCGTCTTCAGACGGGCGTAGGCCTTTACTCTGTCCTGTTAGAGCACTACGTATCTATAAACAGAGATCTCAGTTCATCAGAAAGGGACGGAAACGTTTCTTTCTGTCTTTGATGCCTAATAGAAAGGACATTTCAGTCCATTCTATTGCTAGATGGATTCAGTTAACTATCCGTACTGCGTATGAAGATTTATCTTCTTCTCAGCAGTCTGTGCTTAAGATTTCTGCTCATGAAGTAAGAGCTCTTTCTACTTCCTGGGCTTATGCTAATAGTGTTGCTATTACAGATTTAATGAAGGCTGCTTATTGGTCTCAGCCATCCACATTTACTAATTTTTATCTCAGAAATATTGAGTCCATTTCTGGAGACCTGCATTGTTTAGGTCCGTTATCTGTTGCTCAGAATGTCGTCCACTAAACAGTTGCAACTATAGTTATGCAGGCTTTCTGTTCCGGCAGTGACTCCGTCCGGCTGCCCTCTTCGCTCTGGGCTATTTGACCCAGGGCAAGGGGAAGGGGGGGGGGGGGCGGGTGTTCCCTTAGGTCACCTGCTTTATAGTGAAAAGCAAGGGAATGCCTCCTCCAAGACAGTATTTCTGAGTCGCTTCCGGGATGGTTTTAAAGTGTAATATTAATGTTTAATTTCATTCATGTCTTATTTTTAAAGTGTAGCTCGGTGTGAAGCATTTGTATATGTCAAGTGTCAAACGGGCTTTAATATACAATACTCGGACACTTTTAAATGATTATAAAGAGTCTCAATTCTCTGGACTACTTTATTTATTGGCTTGTTTTAATAATAATTAGTATAAAGGTTATACTGGATATTAATAGAGAACATGAATGTTATTGTGCTCAATTATTAAGGGTAGTGTATCTTTCTAATTTAAATATTAAATAAGAAAGATACATGTAAAGCCTAATACTCCTTTTCTCCTTAAGGGGTTATCTCTTTATTTTATAATTGAGCTTATTGGATTTTCCTCTATGTCCTAGGCCCTCCAGCCTGTTTACTATTCAGCTAAGTCTGGGTCATTGGTACAGTATAAAAATGTTAAAAAATTTATAGTAATTTATATATTTTTTATACTTACCAATGACCCAGACGGGGATGGCCCTCCCTGAGTTGGGAACTCTTGCCTCCCCGCTGAGTACATAGCGCTGACCAGGCACTGCCAGTAAGAATGATATTTGGCGCCAATTTCGGGACGACTGCGTCACTGCGCATGCGCAGTAGAGTCGTACTATGGAGGTCCTTTAGGACATGATTTCTTTTTGTTTTGGATGCAAATTTTGGGGATTGGGGGGCAAAATTTGTGTTTGGCCCTGGTTTTTTGTGGAGTTAGCACCAGCTAAGTCTGGGTCATTGGTAAGTATAAAAAATATATAAATTACTATAAATTTTTTAACTTTCTTGAAATTTGGCAGGTTGTCTTAGACTGATGAATAGATGAAACCTTCCTATTTTGGTCATGGTGGCTGCCCCTGGGGTGTAGGAATTGAGGGGTGAAATTGTTTTGGCTTGTTTTCTCTTCCACTACATTGAGTGAAAAAACCCAATAAAGCACTGAATAAAATTGTCTTTGTGTGAATGTAATATGATATCTCAGGCATGTAGGACACTGTCATCAACTGTGTGTGTTTGAGATCAGTAAGTACATTCTAAATGTGTATTTAATTTCTCCAATTGATGAAATTTCATTTGCAGGTTTTATAGCTTTGACCATGACTACTTTTCGTAATGTTTGACTTCAAATCAGCCAATGGTATCATGGCTGCTGCAGCCATGTATTTTTTTCTCCGATTTTAACCAAATTTCATATGTAGGTTTAGCTTTGACCATGACTACTTTTCATAATGTTTGGCTTCAGATCAGCCAATGGTAGCATGGCTGCTGCAGCCATGTATTTTTTTCCCAGATTTTTACAAAATTTTATATACGAGTTCAGCTTTGACCATGACTGCTTTTCATAATGTTTGGCTTTAAGTCAGTCAGTGGTAGCATGGCTGCTGCAGCCATGTATTTTTTTCTCCGATTTCAACAAAATTTCATATGTAGGTTCAGCTTTGACCATCAGTACTTTTCATAATGGCTGGCTTCAAATCAGTCAATGGTAGCATGGCTACTGCAGCTATATTTTTTTCTGCTTTCAAATGAGTTTTGAAGGATTGGAAGTGATTTTATGCAATATATATATATATATATATATATATATATATATATATATATATATATATAATTGTCCAGTTCAGCCCATTGGGGGGGGGGGGGGTAGGGTTTGGGGGGTCCCGTGGGTTTTTTTGCTTTAGAGTTTATTTTGGGGGATTTTGAGTAATTTCATGACAAAAAAATTTCATCCACAGAGCAATTCAATTTTTTTTTTCTGCATGAAATCACTAAAATGCCACAAAACACATTTTAAGGCCAAGGAAAAAAATTGTTCACCCAGTTCACCACATGGGGTGGGGTCCGGCTAGGGATTTTTTCTTTTTTTATCTTTATTTTAAAATGTGTTTTGGGGGATTTTGAGTGATTTCATAAAAAAAAAAAATCAAAAAAAAAATCACCCAATTGACGGGCCCCATACAGTTGGGCTTGGGGTGATAGGTTCATGGGGTGAAATTTTTTGAATAAAATCTCTCAGAATCCCCCAGAACACAATTAGGTGCAATATTTTTTTCTTTGTTCACCCCATGGGGTGGGTGTGGGGTGCCAGTGGATGAAAGTGATTTGATGCAAAAAAACCCCCCAAATTCACCCAGTTGGCCATATAAGATGCCCCAGCAGGCAGTCGTGAATTGTTTTTTGCATTAAATTACTCAAAATTCTCCAAAATGCTTTTTAAAGGAAAAAAATATTCACCTTTTGGAACCAGTCACATTGAATAACTTGGGATAGACTCTCTGGTGTTGGAAAGGTTTACTTCATTTATTATTTGTTGAGTGCAATATGATGAACATGACTGTCAGTGACCTACTTAAATGTTTCAGGTGTTAAATCTGTCTCATTTTGATTAATGAGGGTCAGATGGGACAATGTAAACTCATTGTTTAATGAACTTTTTTTTGTATACTTTCACAGAGCTGAATGGGAATTTATCAGTTTCATTGGTATTTATAGTCAGTTTGGTCATCTAGTTTATTTATTGGTGTTGAAGGGTATTTTTCTGCAGCTATGGCTAATTGTGACCACAATAAAGGGTTAAAGTCAGGTTTAGCCAGTCATTTACCCCAATGTTACCCCCAAGTTCCCCTCCAGGTAAAAAAAAAAAAATTTTTTACCAACCACCCTGATTTTTTTGCCCCAACCTGAATTTGATTTCTTCTCAAGTTTTTTTTTATGTCCTTATGTTATTTGCCAATACGGTGAGAAAACCTCTCATTGACCCCCCAAAAATTTCAAATTTTTAACATGGTCAATAATATCAGGCAGGGGGTCAGTTTTCAAAGGCCAATGAATAAACAATGATATGTATTCTTTCAATCCCACTTAAGGCTTTTCATGGCATTTTAAACCTTTTTTTCTCTCCCTTTTTGTTTTTTTTTACTTTATTTTTTTCACAGAAAGGGGCAACTTTGGAAAACTGAGGGGCAATATTCACCAAAGCCACTAAATGTCGGCAATATACAGGGTTTCAGGAATTCAATGAGGTATTCATTTCAGAGCAGCCATAGCTCTGTGGACTTCTTTCAAATAATAAGAATTAGGTTTCCAAAAACAAAATGGTGTCCAAGATGACTGTCTTTCCGAGGATAAACACTTACTCATTTCAGTGTTGTCCAAAACGATACATATGGAAGAAATATATAGAAATAACTCATTTGTGCGAAATTCAGATATCAAAATCTAAAATGGCAGACAAAATAGCAACTGAACAGAAAGAAGCCGAAACTCGTGCAGTAGGGCTGGGAAGAGTGGGTTGAGGTCTGTAGGGTGAATTTTTAGCTGCGACTAGCAGTTAGCTGTGACTAGCAGCTCTATAAGTGGCAATGTCGGTCGGTCGGTCTGTCGGTCGGTCGGTCTGTCTGTGACCAACGAGTTTCAAAAATTTAACAACTTTTGAAATACTTGATGGAATGACTTTATATTTGGCATATAAGTGTATCTTATTGATGTCTAGCCACTGTTCAATGCATGTGTTGTTCCAAATATTTTTCTTGGAGTTATGGCCCTTAATGAACTTAGAATGTTGGTCGGTCTGTCTGTGACCGAGTTTCAAAACTCAATAACTTTTGAAATACTTGATGGAATGACTTATATTTGGCATGTAAGTGTATCTTATTGATGTCTAGCCACTGTTCAATGCATGTGTTGTTCCAAATATTTTTCTTGGAGTTATGGCCCTTGATGAACTTAGAATTTTGTGAAATTGCACCACCCGTAGCAGCTACGGCGTCGATGTCGCAATTTTTTTTTTTTGCTTTAGAATGAGTTTTGAAAAATTTTAAGTGGTTTTATGAAAGAACAAAAAGCGTCTCCCAATAAACCCCATGGGGGTGGGGCTGGGATGCATTTTTTTCTTTTGCTTTAAAATGTGTTTTGGAGGATTTTGAGTGATTTCATGCAAAAAAAATGCACCCAATTCACCCCCATAGGGTGGGGGTATGGGAGGGAGGAAGGGTCCATGGAGTGGATTTTTGGGGGCATAAAATCACTGAAAATATCTAAAACACATTTTAAAGCCAAAAATCTGTAGTTTCTGATAGACAACAAAAAGTCAATAATTATGGCACAATTTACTTGAATGTAACATAAAAGTTGAGGAATTATGACACTAATCCCCAAAATATACCATAAGGTCAAGATAAGTTACAGTGTCATTGACACTTTCATTTAATTATGCATTGTTGGCCGCCAGTGGCCAATTCATTATGGTGGCAATCTTGAATTTGGTTTCCACCCAATAACTAATGAATATTGACTAGCATCAGTTTCATATTTTTATACTGTACCAATGACCCAGACTTAGCTGGTGCTAACTCTAACAAAACCAGGGCCAAACACAAATTTTGCCCCCCAATCCCCAAAATTTGCATCCAAAACCAAAAGAAATCATGTCCTATAGGACCTCCATATTACGCCCCCACTGCGTATGCGCAGTGTCAAGGACGTCTCGAAATTGGCGCCAATTATCATTCTCTGTTTGGCCCTTCATCAGTCAACATCTCACTGATCTTTGTGCTTGTAAATCTCAGTTTAAAGGATGCCAGACACGTAATTTTTGGAGAAATGGTGATTCTAAGGAGGATATAGAAGGAGGAGAGGAAAAAGAAGTGACAATAAATAATCAGGGCTGTACATAAAATTTTTGATGAAATTATGTTAAGTTGCCTATTTTCGAGGCGTGGGCCTCTTGTTGTCATTCTTGCTAAATATTGCACTGCTTATTCAGTGTTTCCTCTCCCCTAGCCTTCTAAAGTCCCCCCTTGCAATTCTCCCATGCTTTTGGCATATTTTTGAGAAAGTTCATTTCTAAAATTTTCTTGGGAGAGTTGCTTGGATACAGAATGTTTTCTGTTATTTTCCCCATAGTTACGTTTTCACTCATGGGTGTATAAACATTGTGTTCTGCATCTTCCATCTGATGTTCTGCAGATTCTCCCCTGGGAGTCTCTGTCTTGCATCAGATAGAGTGTAATTTTGATGACTGATTTCGGGCCAGTTTTTTCAGTGCCTGGAGTCATGTTTTCTGGTGTTTTACACTGTTTGTTTACATTGGCAACAGCCTTTTTTGAGGGGGGCTGTTTGCCTTTGGTGTAGTTTATCTCACTATAAGATACATTTATATTATCCGTAAGTGTCTCATTAATTATTTAATATAAATTTAAAATTTTTGACCACACTTTGCCATCGGATCCATCGGGGCTCAACGTTACTTTTCAGCAACTTGGGCTTCACTGAAAAAATATTTTTTCAAAATTATTTTGATTTGCAATTGTTTTTTCATTTATTAATGGATCATGTTATGTATCTTTGTGTCAGGGGTTTGTGCGAGTAACTAGGACTTGTTGTTGACTTTTCACAATGAAAGGATATTGTTCAAATTGTAATAGGAAGAAATCTTCCTCTGACTTTCATGATCATTGTATTAATTGTAGTCAGTGTTCTCGCACTAATCCCTGTTCTATATGTCAATATTGGGATGACAAACATTGGAAACGTGTGTCACGGTATGTTGTTTCTGGAGAAAGGGCTATGCCGGCTCTTTCTCCGCAAGGTCACTCTACTCTCTCAGTTTCTATTTCAGAGGAACAAGAACAGGGTGATGTTTCCATGTTATCTTCTGCAAGTGCGCTTCCGTCGTCACAAATGAATTCAGAGCTAGCGGCAAAAGTGCTCATGGAGATTAAACAAATGTCGTCCGCTAGCTTGCCCGGTGTAGCGTCCATTCACCGAATGGTTCGGCAGCCAGGTTCGACCGATGCAGTCCAGGAGGAAATGTTGGGTGATGCGAGCACTATAAACATTCAATGTGCACACCCAGTGACGGCGGATAGTAAGCGAGATCGGAGGAAGCCTTTGAGTCCGGTTCCTAGCTCGTCCAGGTCCAGCCAGGCTGCGAGCGAGAGAGGCCCCTCTCTCGTACAACAACATCTGGGACCAGATGTTGTGGTACAAAATGTGTCGCAAGCGGAGCATACGTCCGTCGCTCGGGATGCTCCGTTGTTTTGGCAGTCCGCAGAGACTGCTAAGGCTTCTTCTCGTCAGCGCACACGACCGCACCTTGGCTGCGTGACCGCCGATATCTTACCAGCTTCGCCGATCAAGGATTCTTCGGCGACCAGGTCACACCATCCGGCGGCCAGGGACTCGAGACCGATGGACTCCGGACGTTCGCATAGAAAAAGTATGCGGGAGCCATCTGATGCAGAGCTGCCCTCGGCGAAGCAGCGAAAGACTGCGCCTCCGCAGGTCTCGACGCCGGACATTCTTGTGCAGATAGCACAGCTTATCTCAGCATCCCAGCAGCCGACAGAAACGGTGTCGGATCGAGAATTATCCGACGGGGCTGGGTCGGTACGCTCCGCCGAAGCATCGGGGGCGGACGACCGGGAGCATCATGAGGTCCGACCGGATGGTGAAAGGGATACGGATGATTTGGAGCTATCCCTTTCGGAACAACATAAAGCTGCCGTGGACTTCATCTGGCACTTTCTCCCTCAAGTTGTTCCGTCGGGCCAGACTGCTGCGGTTCCGGACAAGAGGATTATAGCGTCATTGGACTCTGAATTTTTTGAGCGGTTCAGGGACATCGCTCCCGAGTTTCCGTCGCAGTCCAATAATGTTGCAAGAACATTTGAATTATTGAACGACGCTATATTTAAACTTGCTTCCAAGACGGGGAAAGCAGGTTTCTTGTCCGCCAATACTCTCAACCTGCCTTTCATTAATGCAAGGAATAAATTCGACACGGCAGGACAGGGTATCCCGAGAGTTCCTCTGCGTATGGACGACGAGGCGGAAGACTTAGAGCTATCATTACCGTCGTCGGCTTCTATTCCAACCGCGGTGTTGGAAACAGCTATTTTGTCTAACAGAGCCAATTTAGATGCCTTATCTTACCCAGATCACCTTACTAAGGCGTTATCACTGCGCCTTCAAGGGAAAGAGTTTCAGGATATACAATCCTCTTCAAGACTTCTTTCAAGGGCAGTAGCTTATTCCACGTGTAACTCCGCCCTTTCTGTGGCAAACCTGGAGTTGGTTAGACGTGACGCAGCCCTAGCTACATCCACACTCGTGGATACTAAGGTGAAGAACTCTCTTAGAGTCGCTTCGGTCTCCGGAGAACTTCTCTTTGACGGCAAGCTTTCTGCTATTTATGATAAAATTACAAAGAAAGCTTCGGATTCTCTGTTGTTCAAATCTGCTTCTAAGAAGTCGGATACAGCAGACAAGAATAAGACAGGCACTTCTGGGTCTAATGCGCCCAAGAGAGGTTCCTATAGAGGTTCTGGTGCGTCCTCTTGGTCTTATTCGAGAGACCGTCAGGGTAGCGACTCTCGTTCGGGACGTCCTTCGGGCCGGGACAACTGGTCGGATGCCCCGAGGTCGACGGGACGAGGTGCGGGTCGTGGAGGACGTGGTTTCTCCTACCGCAGGCCTCGCAGGTCCAGGAGGTGATGGCTTAAACCTCTATCGCGTACCGGTTGGCGGAAGGTTGTCGAGCTTTTCACAAGAATGGGCGTCGATTACGGACGACCCTTGGGTGAGAGGAGTGACTTCGGAAGGCCTAAAGATATCCTTCAAACGAAAGCCTCCATTAACTCGAAGTCCAAAGTGGACTCAACTTCCGTCAAATCTGCAGAAAAGAGACGCTCTGTTATCAGAGGTGCAGTCTCTTTTAATGAAGAACGCGGTAGAGGTCGTAGAAAACCAGGAGACTCCGGGATTCTACAGCCATCTGTTTCTGGTTCCGAAACCAGACGGCTCGTTCCGTCCAGTCATAGATTTGAGCTGGATAAACAAGCTGATCGTCGCTCCGAAATTTTATATGGAGACGATTCGGTCGGTCAGAGCAAGTATTCGGGTGAACGATTATGCAACAAGCATAGATCTCAAAGATGCATACTTTCACGTCATGGTACATCCGACATTCAGAAAGTATCTACGCTTCGCAGTCCTAGGAGTGGTGTATCAATTCCGGACGATGTGCTTTGGATTGAATCTAGCACCCTGGGCTTTCACTCGGGTAATGAACTCGGTAATGATCTATTTCCGAGCTCATTCGTCTGCGGTAACGTCGGCCTACCTGGACGACATTCTTCAGAGGTACGGCAACGAGTTAACGCTTCAGAACGATGTTCAGAATCTACTTCTATTGCTCTGACATCTCGGTTTTATAGTAAACGAGGAGAAGTCGGATCTGGTGCCGTCCAAGTCATTCACTCATCTGGGAATGAGCTTCGAGACGCACAACAATCTCGTTCGTCTGCCGTTAACCAGAGCGAAATTAGTCAGTTGTTACGCTCGCTATTGTCTGCACGCAGACAAAGTCACAGCGAGAGAATTTATGAGACTGATAGGTCTGTGCGGAGCCGCCTTGGATCTCATTCCGATGGGGCGGTTACGCACGCGTCCTCTCAAAATTTTCTTGACTCAGAATTGGAGTGTGAAAATTCATTCGCTCGACGTAGACGTTCTCTTGTCAGATCAAGTGAAACGAGAGATTCAGACTTGGGCAAACATTCAGTGGTTAACTCAGGGAGTTCCGCTGCAGTTGCCGGATCCGAGTTTTACCATTATGACGGATGCCAGTCAAACAGGTTGGGGTGCATCATTGATCCCAACGGATTCGAGATGCCAGGGTCTTTGGGATCCGCAATTCCTGTGCAAGCACATAAACATCAAGGAAATGATGTCAATTTGGCTTGCGTTACGTCATTGGATGGACATTATTCACAATGCTCATGTCCAAATCCTATCCGACAATACGACAGTAGTGGCGTATATACGGAATCAGGGAGGCACTCATTCAGTTCCGTTGTTCAATCTAATGGAAAGAATCCTTCTGTTTGCGCTAGAACATCAGGTTCTTCTTTCGGTCCGTCACATACCAGGTCGTCTGAATGTGCTAGCAGACTCCCTTTCATGAAAGGGTCGCTTGTTGCCGTCGGAGTGGACTCTCAACAAACAAGTATTCAATCAGATTTGCTACCAATGGGAACGGCCAATGATAGACTTATTTGCGACACATCTCAACAATCAGTTGCAGACGTATGTGTCTCCGTGTCCGGATCCAAGAGCATTTGCAATAGACGCTCTGTCGATCTCTTGGGACGGGATGATAGGATATGCGTATCCTCCAGCGCCGTTAATTCAACAAGTATTGCTAAAGATAAAACAATCTCAATGCAAGATTCTGTTGGTAGCATCTCTGTCGCACCAGAGACCGTGGATAAATCTACTCAGGTGTCTGTTGTGGGACCTACCGCGAAAGCTTCCTCCATGGGAGGATCTTCTTTCGCAGGGGAAATCGCGCCAACTCCATCACAACCCGCAAGGTCTCAACCTTCACGTTTTTCCGTTGTGCGGTCCTTCTTGCATGGCAAGCACTTTACAGGACGAGCAGTGGACGCGATTTCTAACTGTAGGAGGACCTCCTCTTCGCTAAACTATGCGGCTAAGTGGAAGGTTTTTCGTCGTTGGTGTAGGGATCATTCTGTAGATATTTTTGATCCCTCTATACCAGACATTGCAAACTTTCTAGTATACTTGTTTGACGAAATCAAACTGCAGCCTGTCACTATTAAGGGTTATAGGTCTATGTTATCTGATACCTATGCACATCATGATAGTTTACAAATTGGATCTAATGTCTCTTTATCTAAGTTGGTTAGAAACTTCTCGATAAATAGACCCAGAACTCTTAGATTAATTCCTAAATGGAATTTAGCTTGGGTTCTTCTTAAATTGAAGGAAAAGCCATTTGAACCTCTTGGGACAGTAGATTTCAAATTCTTATCTTATAAGACAGCTTTTCTCTTAGCTTTCTCTTCTGCTAGAAGAGTCAGTGAGCTTCATGCACTGTCGGTGGATGATTCTCACTATCGTAGTGTCGGGAACACTATCACCTTCACTACTAATGTGGGTTTTTTAGCTAAGATCAGGCTCCTAATAAATATCCGGAACCTATTGTTATTAAGGCTCTTCCGTCTTCAGACGGGCGTAGGCCTTTACTCTGTCCTGTTAGAGCGTTACGTATCTATAAACAGAGATCTCAGTTTATCAGAAAGGGACAGAAACGTTTCTTTCTGTCTTTGATGCCTAATAGAAGGGACATTTCGGTCCATTCTATTGCTAGATGGATTCAATTAACTATCCGTACTGCTCATGAGAGTTTATCTTCTTCTCAGCAGTCTGTGCTTAAGATTTCCGCTCATGAAGTAAGAGCTCTTGCTACTTCTTGGGCTTATGCTAATAGTGTTGCTATTACAGATTTAATGAAGGCTGCTTATTGGTCTCAGCCATCCACATTCACGAATTTTTATCTCAGAAATATTGAGTCCATTTCTGGAGACCTGCATTGTTTAGGTCCGTTATCTGTTGCTCAGAATGTCGTCCACTAAACAGTTGCAACTATAGTTATGCAGGCTTTCTGTTCCGGCAGTGACTCCGTCCGGCTGCCCTCTTCACTCTGGGCTATTTGACCCAGGGCAAGGGGAAGGGGGGGGGGGGGGGGGTGTTCCCTTAGGTCACCTGCTTTATAGTGAAAAGCAAGGGAATGCCTCCTCCAAAGTCAGTATTTTTGAGTCGCTTCCGGGATGGTTTTAAAGTGTAATATTAATGTTAAAATTCATTCATGTCTAATTTTTAAAGTGTAGCTCGGTGTGAAGCATTTGTATATGTCAAGTGTCAAACGGGCTTTAATATACAATACTCGGACACTTTTAAAAGATTATAAAGAGTCTCAATTCTCTGGACTACTTTATTTATTGGCTTACTTTAAAAATAATTAGTATAAGGGTTATACAGGATGTTAATAGAGAACATGAATATTATTGTGCTCAATTATTAAGGGTATTGTATCTTTCTAATTTAATATTAAATAGGAAAGATACATGTAAAACCTAATACTCCTTTTCTCCTTAAGGGGTTACCTCTTTATTATATAGTTGAGCTTATTGGATTTTCCTCTATGTCCTAGGCCCTCCAGCCTGTTTACTATTCAGCTAAGTCTGGGTCATTGGTACAGCATAAAAATGTTAAAAAATTTATAGTAATTTATATATTTTTTATACTTACCAATGACCCAGACGGGGATGGCCCTCCCAGGAGTTGGGAACTCTTGCCTCCCTGCTGAGTACATAGCGCTGACCAGGCACTGCCAGTAAGAATGATAATTGGCGCCAATTTCGGGACGTCCTTGACACTGCGCATGCGCAGTGGGGGCGTAGTATGGAGGTCCTATATGACATGATTTCTTTTGGTTTTGGATGCAAATTTTGGGGATTGGAGGGCAAAATTTGTGTTTGGCCCTGGTTTTGTTAGAGTTAGCACCAGCTAAGTCTGGGTCATTGGTAAGTATAAAAAATATATAAATTACTATAAATTTTTTAACTTTTTGGTTATGTATTATTGTTATTATTGGTGTCCAGAGGAAGCTTTCTTTCGATTTTGGGTCAGCTAACCAATTCAACCAATTCAATATGGCAACCATGGCAGCCATATTGAATTTGATTTCCATCCAATAACTGATCAGTGCTGAATCGAATCATTTTTATTTTCGAATTATGAATTGCTGCTGTCTAGAGGAAGCTTCCTTTCAATGTTGGACCAGTCAGCTGAACAAACATGGCCACCAGTGGCCAATTCATGATGGCTTCTATGGCTGCCATCTTGAATTTGGTTTCCGTCTAATAATAAATTAATACTGACTCGAATCAGATTCATTTTTAGCTCACCTACATCTGTAAGATGTGGTGAGCTATTGTCATAACCTCGGGCGTCGGCGTCCGGCGTGTCCAATATTGTAAGATTTAATGTTAAGGTTAATTTCTCAAACATCAGTGGGCTCAGGCCTTTGATATTGCATATGTAGGTTGTATGGGACTATCAGAACAGTATTTAACCCTGATACTACGACTTTTTTCCAAATTTCACCTAAAATTTTCTGCCAAAAGTTGTAAGAATTTGCGTTTAGGTGTTGTAAGAATTTGTGTTAAAGTCAGCTTTTGTGCAGATTGTGGTGCTTTAACTTCTCATTACTGTTGATTTTCATATTTCAATAACAACTGTAGGTATTAACCCTACTGTATGCAGAAATTTAACGGAAATTTTCTTTTTTTTCACTCAAAATTTTCATGTTTTTCTCGGACTTAGTAAATTTTAAGTTGTAAAACTTTGTAAACTTTGTGTTTAGGTGAGTTGTGTTTCTATGTGTCCTTCCAAGCGATTAATATTCTACACTTGGGTTACTGAACTCCATTGCAGTAATATTTAACCCTCATTACATGCATATTTAAGGAATTTGAGGCTGATTTTCTGCCAAAACTTGTAAGAATTAGCGTTTAGGTGTTGTAAGAATTTGCGTTAAAGTCAGCTTTTGTGCAGATCCTGGTGTTTTAACTTCTCATTACTGTTGATTTTCATATTTCAATAACAACTGTAGGTATTAACCCGACTGTATGCAGAAATTTAACGGAAATTTTCTTTTTTTTCAGTCAAAATTTTCATGTTTTTCTCGGACTTAGTAACTTTTAAGTTCTAAACCTTTGTGTTTAGGTGAGGTGTTAAGGTGAGTTCTCAAAGATCAGTGGGCTCAGGCCTTTGATATTGCATATGTAGGTTGTAGGGGACTATCAGAACAGTATTTAACCCTGATACTATGACTTTTTTCCAAATTTCTCCTAAAATTTTCTGCCAAAAGTTGTTGTAAGAATTTGCGTTTAGGTGTTGTAAGAATTTGCG
The DNA here is from genome assembly GCA_031216915.1 of Pictodentalium vernedei. Taxonomy (NCBI): domain Eukaryota; kingdom Metazoa; phylum Mollusca; class Scaphopoda; order Dentaliida; family Dentaliidae; genus Pictodentalium; species Pictodentalium vernedei. The sequence continues at coordinate 43,763,849 of CM062296.1, forward strand.
TTAAAGTCAGCTTTTGTGCAGATTGTGGTGCCTTCACCTCTCATTACTGTTTATTTTCTCGTTTCAATTACAACTGTAGGTATTAACCCTACTGTATGCACAAAATTTAACTGATTTCTTTTCTTTTTTTCAGTCACAAAGTTCACGTTTTTCTCTGACTTACTCAATTTTAAGTTCTAAAAGTTTGTGTTAAGGTGAGGTGTTAAGGTGAGTTCTGTTTCTATGTGTCTTTCCAGGCAATTGATATTGTACGCATGGGTTACTAAACTACATTGCGGTAACGTTGCGCCCTTATTACATGCATATTTGAGGAATTTGAGGGGGATTTTTGGGACTAAAATTCACTTTCTTTAAAAAAAATTTTTTTTAACTTTTTTTTTTTATTTAATACTTTCTCATACTTGTTACTAGTAACATTAAGGCTTATTTTAGTTGTTGATGTGATGTATTTTTGTTGGGACTTATAGTCACTTTCTTTAACCAATGAATGTACTTCAATTACAGTTTCAGTGATTTATGAAAGCCTTTCCTAATTCTTATTTATGATTTAATATCTGGCCTCACGATTCATATTCTTAATCATAAACATTTCTAAAAGAAAAAAATGCTTTTATATCCAATGATTCTATGTTGAATTGATATATAATAAATGCAGAAATATAGACTTTCCAAAGCCATCACATAAACCACATTAATCATTTGATGCCTAGTTAATGATTTATATTAACTAAATATTAGGCATGTTACATTGAAACAACATTATCAAGCGCGAATGTAGGTGAGCATTGGGATGTAACATCCCTCTTGTTATGTGTACCTATACCATGTATGGTACACATAAAGTCGACATCCGGGGTTGCCCCCCATCGTTTGGCTGTCCGTCCATCTGTTTGTCTGTCCGTCCGGCATCCGTATCCATTTCTTTGGCATTCGATAACTTGAAAAATATTGCTTGGATTGTCATGTTACTTTATATTTGTGTTCAGGTTACTGATGTGCCGAGCTGTATAGTTTTTGGTGTAAATCTGATAATTTGATCCTGATATATTAACCCTTTATCCTTCAAATTGAGAATTCTTCCAATCCCTTTGGCATGAGATAACTCAAAAAAATATCAATCCAATTGTCATGTTACTTTATAGAAATCTTCTGGTTACTGATGTGCCGCTGTGTATAGTTTTTGGTGTAAATCTGATAATTTGATCCTGAAATATTAACCCTTTATCCTTCAAATTGAAAATTCCTCCAATCTCTTTTTGAAAATGTCTTTTTGGTTATAATATTTTCATAAATACTTTCACATAACAAAGAGGGTGTGCTGACAAAATGCCCTCACTTGGATTTTACCTGTCCACAAAATTGGTCCTAAGATAATAACAGCTTTCTACTAGTTGCGCGTATGGGTACACATCTGACGATTTAATCGGCCTATTTTTTGGTAATGCATCATTGGTATCTAGAGGAAGATTCCTTTCAATTTTAGATCAGATAACCAATTCAATATGGTCACCATGGTGGCCATCTTGAATTTGGTTTCTTATCAACCTACTCACAATTGTTTACTACAGGCTTGCACTACAGTGGAAGTCCCTAACTCGGATAAAATACTCTCTATTTTTGTCTTTCCCAAGCAAGTTGGGAAAGAAAAGTGGTGCAAAAGCACCAATAAAAATAAGCCAAAACTGGGTCAAGAGCAACTGGCGCAGACCAAGTACGGGACGCTCTCTCCCAAGTACAACTACGACTTCCGTTGCCAGTGCGCATATACCGTCTCTAAAGACTCATTCTTTTTAAAATCCACTTCGTGTCGAGATGTTTTTGCACGTTTATCAGTGTTCCACCAGCTCGATGTTTGATGATTCCTGATTCATTATACCACAGTGTATCCTTTGTATTCTCAGGAACAGTGTTTTATATATTCTCTTTTCTATTATATGTCCATAATGTATATTTATTTGCTCTCTCTCGAGTCGCGCGCGTATTTCGCGTGCCACGCGGTTCAGACTTAGATTTTTTCACAATTATTGTTAATGCTTTTTTTGCAAAATTTTCTAATTGTGTTAGAGTTAGATGTCAGCGGGGTACCACTCCTACAGTGTTTCTTCTTTCTTTTGAGAGTAGTCTTCCTGTTGGGTGGTTCCCGGTCGACCGTCTGGGGTCTTTGTTTCTGTCACCTTTCTCTCTTCTTTGGGGGTGTTCTGTTTTCTCATCTCACCTTCTCTGCTCCTCTCACCTCTATCATGCCCAGGACAATTCCTTGTGGGCAATGTCTGCTGCCAAAGCATGTGGACTATGTACATTCGTCTTGTTCCTCCTGTAATGGGTGTTCGGCCGAGCGGCCGTGTGGTGTCTGTGGAACATGGTCTTCCACCTTCTGGGCGTCAGTAAACCGTGTCGTTCGTTCTCGTGGCCGTGCCTCCCGCTCCCGCGGGAAAGGAGAACGTGGTCATTCGGGGCCTCCAGAGCCGACTTTGTCTGGTGAGAGTTATTTCTCCTCCGTGGGGGATGTGCAGTCTTTTCCTGTGGTGGATACTGCGGGAGCCGTTGAGTGTTCTGGTGTAGAGATGCCTGGTTCCGGGACTACGGTCCCCCTCCAGTCGACATCTGAGACTGTCACTAGGGTTGTGACTCCTCCTTCGGAGCCGAGCCGGTGTGCTCTCTCCACTTTTTCACCAGCCTCAACGACTCTCGACGTATCTACTGCTGCTGCTGGCCCGTCTGCTTCGTTGTCTGTTTCAGCCGGCCTCGGCTTTTCGCTGCAGGGGACTGCAGGACTGTCCGATACTGTAGACGTGGGATATCGGCCTCAGCCTTCCCTGACTTCAACTCGGCGAAGTCAGAAGGGGCTGCCGGCCGAGCCCATCGCTGTGGTCTCTTCGCCGTCGAGCACCACAGTTGTGTCTTTGGATTCGGATGTTCGTAGTGGAAACACTATGAACTCCGTGGCGTTTCCGTCTACTCACTCTGGTCACACGACCAGTTTTGGGGGACCAATGCCTTTTGTGCAGCCTGGACCTTCTGCCCCGCAGAGGTCCGCGGTGACTCTCATGAGTTCTCGCAATATTGATCCTCGGGGTGCTTCGTACCCCTATACACGTCTGCCTTCAGATGTTTCGGCTGCCGCCCGTCGTTCCGCGTCGGGTGTTTTGGAGGATCGTGACCCTTCGCTGGTTAAGAGGGTCCGAGGTGAAGCCACTTTGCCGGTTCGCTCCCCTGTCGAACCGGTCGGTACAGGCAGTGAGCTTAGGGAGGCCCTCTCCTTACTCACTCAGGTTCTTTCTAAGAGCCTTCCTGTTGCTTCCAGCGAGGCTATGGGTGGTTTCCAGGCACCTCCTATGGCACCGCCTCCCGGGATTGGAAACAGGCCGGTTTCCGATTCCTCTGGTGTCCCGACACCATGGGAGGCATCGGCTGGTTTACCCACGATGGGCTATGTGTCTTCCGACTCTGGGGAGGAGTCCGACATGCTTGAGGTCGAGGGCCAGCAGTCTTCGGACTTGGGGGCGGCTCTTGACTTTGTGTTTGGGTTTCTGCCTGAGCTCAAACCTGCTAACCAGCCGACCGTGTCAGCCTGGCCGCGATCATCGGTCGCGTGCCAACAGCCTATGGAGCAACCTGCTTCTGGGCGCCTTCGACTGTGCCAGTCGGTACAGGTGGTTGAAGCTTTTTCAGCATTGGATGCCAAGCTGAATTCCAAGGCTTTGAAGACTTCGTTCTTCACCAGGATTGACACCTTTTTGCCTCCTGTGCGTTATCGTTCCTACGATTCCGCCAATCCGTCAGTCTGCCAGGCTTTGACGGTTCTGGATCAGGACTCCACTTCCCTCGGGCTTTCCAAGCCCAAGTCTGCCGTCATTCCAATGACGACTCTGGAGTCCACGTTGGGCTTATCTAGAGAGATGCTTGGCATGCTTTCTCTCTCAGATCACGTCGTCTCAGCTTTGGCTGCTTATCTGCTTCCAGATAAGTTTGACGAGGTACAGGCTCCTTTGCGTGTGCTGTCCAAGGCGCTTATGCACCTTATTCACACGCATGCCTGTAACACGGCGAATTTGGAATTAGTTCGAAGGGACGCTGTGCTGGACACAGGACGATCCCTTCCCGAGGAGCAGCGTGCTACTCTTCGATCTGCTTCTTTGGCAAGTCCGCAACTTTTCCATGGTTCCGTGTCGACGGTCCAGGATGACGTCCTACGTCATTCCAAAGATCAGCTGCTGTTTCGTCAGCTTGATCAGCCTTCTTGGGGAGGCAAGGGCTGTTCCAAGCCTAACAAGTACCCTTCTGCTTCCTCTGTGAAGCAAAAGGCTGGTCCTTCTGCCGCCGCCTCTACTTCTTACTCACGGGGTAAAGGTAGGGGTCGGCAGAATCGAGGGAAGTCTCAGGATTCTTCATTTAGCAGAGGAGGTGGTTTCTCCTCTCGCGGGCCTCGAAATGAAGGTCCTCACCTCGACTCGTCCCAGGTTGGAGGAAGGATAGCAGAGTTCGCAGACCATTGGACCACCATCACATCCGATCCATGGGTGTTAGATGTTCGGTCTGGGCTGCGCATATCCTTCCGACGGCACCCCACTCTGTCAAGGGTGCCTCTTCCAACCACAGTTCCTTCAGACGTTTTACGTCGGGAACTTTTGTCCACGGAGATTGCCAATCTCCTGGCAAAAGGGGCGATCGAGGTCGTCAAGAACGTTCAGTCAGTGGGTTTCTATTCCCGCCTGTTCTTGGTGCCGAAGAAGGACGGCCGACTCCGACCGGTTATCGATCTGAGTATCCTGAACCAGTCTATCATTGCTCCCAAGTTCAGCATGGAGACTTTCAGGTCGGTCCGCCAATCAATTCACCAGGGAGATTTCGCAGCCAGCATCGACCTGCGAGACGCTTACTTCCACGTTCCGATGCATCGGGCGTCACGGAAGTATCTCAGGTTTGCTTTTCTGGGGCGAGTTTACCAGTTCAAGGCCATGCCTTTCGGCCTCAACCTGGCTCCTTGGGCGTTCACCAGACTGATGTCGCATGTGATAGCGTTCCATCGCACACAGTCCAGGGTGACTACTTCGGCATATCTGGACGATATCCTCCAGAGGCATTCCAATGCTGCCTTACTGGAATCGGATGTCGCCACTCTGTTGAGCTTGCTCATGTCGCTAGGATTCAGAGTCAACGAGGAGAAGTCGGACCTGGTCCCTTCTCAGTCGTTTTGTCATCTGGGGATGTCTTTCCAAACCAAATTCAATTTGGTGGCTGTTCCCCAGGCCAAGGCTGTGATTCTCTCAGCTTTTGCTCTGACTCTGTCCCAGTCCAGGTCCGCGACCGCTCGGAGTTTTCTCCGGCTGATCGGTCTCTGCGGTTCGGTGACGGATCTCATTCCTCTAGGTCGGCTGCGTGTCAGAACTCTCCAACACTTTCTGCTTTGTCGTTGGAGGCCGAATGTAGATTCTCTGGATCAGGTGCTTCCGTTTCCGGACTCTCTGTATCCTCACTTTCTTCCCTGGACAGATGTTCAGTGGATTACGCAGGGTGTTCCGCTGGACTTACCCACGTCCGATCGCGTTCTGACGGCAGATGCCAGCGATCTCGGATGGGGTGCGACGTTGGATCCTCTCGGTCTTTCCCTACACGGGATGTGGGACCAGGATCAAGCAGCTCTACACATCAACCAGAAGGAGCTTCTTGCTCTTCTTCTGAGTTTCAGGCAGTGGATCCCTCACCTGTCGAATGGCCAGGTCCTTCTACTATCCGACAATTCGACGGTGGTTGCTTACATTCGGAACCAGGGCAGCACGCACTCGTTTCCGATGTACGAGTTAGCTCGGGATCTTCTACTGCTCGCTCAGGATGTTCACGCCGGAGTGGTTGTTCGTCACATTCCCGGTCGTCTGAACGTCCTAGCCGACTCCCTGTCCCGACAGGGCAGGGTTATTTCCACCGAGTGGATGCTTCACAGGGCAGTGTTCCAGTCGCTTTGCGATCTCTGGGGACGTCCCCACATCGACCTCTTTGCGACTCATTGGAACCATCAGGTGGACACTTTCGTGTCCCCGTGTCCAGATCCTCTGGCTTTTGCCGTGGACGCTCTGTCACTCGATTGGAACGGTCTAGTCGGCTACACCTTCCCGCCGGTTCCGATTCTTCCTCAGGTTCTCGCCAAAATTCGAGCCTGCAGTTGTCGAATCATTCTGATCGCTCCCCTGTCGCCTCAGCGGGTGTGGATCATCGCTGATGGCGGCGGTTCCGGCACGTCTCCCGCTACGTCGCGACCTTCTTTGTCAAGGTCGCCCGAGGAGGTTTCACGTCGACCCGACTTCATTGTGCCTTCTCGCATATCTTTTGTCAGGTCCTGTCTCCTCCGTAGAGGTTTTTCGAGACGAGCAGTGGAGTGCATTTCTTCTTCAAGGAGGCACTCCACTGGTTTAGCTTATGCAGCTAAATGGAAGGTCTTCTGTCGTTGGTGTGCTGATCACTCTGTTGATTATGCCAATCCTTCGATTTCACAGATTGCGGAGTTTCTGGTATATCTGTTTGATTCTCGGGGTCTCCAGCCTGTTACCATCAAGGGTTACAGGTCTGTGCTTTCAGAGACTTTTTCTTATGTGGGGAAGCGTCGTATCGGCACTAATCCTTACCTCTCCAAGCTTGTTCGGCACTTTTCTTTGAAAAGGCCTCGGACTTTGCAGCTTACTCCACGATGGAATCTTTCGTGGGTGCTGCTTTGCTTGGGGGGGAGGGGGGGGGGGGGCGCCGTTCGAACCTTTATCCCAGGTGGATATGCATTTTCTCACATATAAGACGGCTTTTCTGATGGCATTTGCTTCGGCCAGACGGGTTAGTGAGCTTCACGCCCTCTCGGTTGACCCGGCCTTTTTTAGGAGCTCTCCCAACAGTGTTACTTTTACCACTGATTGCTCCTTTTTGGCTAAGAATCAGTTACCAGATACTACTCCTCCTCCTATCTGTATCAGGGCTCTTCCCTCTGTTGAGGGTACTCGCCCTTTGCTCTGTCCGGTCCATGCTATTTGCATTTATCTTGATCGGACACGCTTCATACGGAAGGGCAGAAAACGTTTTTTTCTGTCTCTCATTCCGGGTCGACAGAAGATCTCTCCTCAATCCATTTCTCGATGGATTTGTCTTGCTATTCGTACGGCTTATAGTCGTTTAGCAGCTGGCAATTGTATTACCAATCGTATTTCTGCCCACGAGGTACGGGCACTGTCTACCTCTTGGGCTTATTCTAACTCCGTCAAGTTGTCGGATGTTATGCAGGCAGCCTACTGGAGAAATGCTTCTACTTTCTCCACCTTTTATTTGCGCCAGTTGCAGGAGCAGTCGGAGGACCTTTTTGCCCTGGGTCCTCTTTCTTCTGCTCAGGCTGTTGTCTGCCATAGCCATTAGGCTTCTTGAAGGTCAGTTTCAGCCTTGTGCTGATTACTGCCCTTTTTCTGTCTGTGTGTCACTCAGGCTCATATGTCTCTTTTCATTGTCCTTTACCAATGATTGCGACATTATGGTTGTTAAGCCTCGGGACCTCTTCCTTCTACTTCACGGTTCCAGTGCACTAGGGTTATGTGGGGGTTGGTTATGCGATTCCCTCCAGCCTTTTGTCTATTCAGCCTGTAGTAAACAATTGTGAGTAGGTTGATAAGAAATCTAAATTTTATAGTAAATTTCCTTTCTTATTATACCTACCACAATTGTTTACATGGAGGCCCTCCCGTCTTCTTTACGGGTAAAGAATCTTTCCTCCCCGCTGATCACATAACTCTAACGTTTACGGATTCAAAAAGAATGAGTCTTTAGAGACGGTATATGCGCACTGGCAACGGAAGTCGTGGAGTTGTACTTGGGAGAGAGCGTCCCGTACTGGGTCTGCGCAGGTTGCACTCGACCCAGTTTTGGCTTATTTTTATTGGTGCTTTTGCACCACTTTTCTTTCCCAACTTGCTTGGGAAAGACAAAAATAGAGAGTATTTTATCCGAGTTAGGGACTTCCACTGTAGTGCAAGCCTGTAGTGAACAATTGTGGTAGGTATAATAAGAAAGGAAATTTACTATAAAATTTAGATTTCCGTCCAACAGCTTATGAATGCTGATTCAAATAAATTTAATTTTTTGTGATGCATTGTTGTTATCTTGAGGAAGTTTCCTTTTGATTTTGGTTATACCCCCGAAAGACTTACCTACCTTTTTATGACACTGCGCGGGTCATTTGCCATGCTTTGCTTTGCTCTTGTTAAATTTGAAATGTTCAGTGCAACCATTCAAGGCCAATAGAAAAAATTCTTGTTTCTCTGACAATTTTTCCTCATTTTATAATGAAGGAGGTTTTTTTTTTTATTCACAAAACAGTTCTGAAAATAGATAGAATCAAAAATTTAACTTCTTACGCTATTATGTGGCAAACTAATATTTTCAGCAGTAAAAACTTCCCATAATGTAATTGAAGATTTAACCAACTGTATCTTGTTTGACAGAGCTCTGTGGGCTCTGTCAAACAAAATGTAGTTGGTTAAATATTTATCCTACAAGTGCAAAAGGGTGTCATAGTAGAGATTGCCAGATGAAAAAAAGGTGATGAGCCAGATTTTCTTTAATGAAGAAAGTGTCTGCGAAACAAGAATTTTTTTTTTAACCCTTTACCCAACGAATCGCCCGCATCCGCCCGCGTAATACGCAGATTCAGCAACTGAAAAAATATTATTTTTCGAAAAATTTCAACAAAACCATATCATGTGACCCCTCATTGGAACGAGCTCGTCGAGATCGTTCCAACGAGGGGTCACATAATATGGCATTGTTGAAATTTTTCGAACAAAATTAAAAAAGAATATTTAAATTAATAAATTTTGGTATCGTCTGCATTGGGTAAAGGGTTAATAGCCTAACAATGACCTTTTTTCTTTCATTAGAAATTATGCAATGCAGTATTTGAGGATAAACAAGTGAAGTACAGATAAACTGGTTTTCAGTAGTAGATCCTTGGAATTGCTGTGGCCAAACTGGTTTTCAGTAGTAGATCCTTGGAATTGCTGTGGCCTTCTTGGACCAACATTTTTACAGCTTTTGAAGACCAATTTTGCATTTGATTCCCTTTATTTGGGTAGTAGTACAGTGGAGCCCACTTAATTGGATATCTCTTAATTGTATATCCCTGTTAATTGAATATAATTTTTAAACACAAAACCATTTACCATACCTTCAGTACAAATTTGATCTGTTAATTGCATATGGGTTGCAGATTAAACTCCTGTTAATTGTTTATTCATTTTTGTAGTATGTCGAAAAAAATTGCTGTGACACGCACCAAATTCCCCTTATTTATCAACCTTTTTGGCCTCATACATCCAATACAGACATTTATTCTATTATATCTTGTTTGACAGAGCTATAGGAGTTCTGTCAAACAAGATATACTATAATAAATGCTCAGTTTACCCCCAGAACACAGGAAACTGACCAAATCCCTGTTAATTGTATACTCCTGTTAATTGAATAATTTTCACTGGCAAAATGGATGTTCAATTAAGAGGATTATACTGTACCTTCTTTATGTTGATTTTGTGTGGACAATAGAGCAAAAGTGCAATCACCTGCCTTGAAAAAACCCCAGACCCCTACAAACCTGTGCAATAGTTTGTGTATTATGTTGAACTCTTAGACTGCCCTAGTTCATCTAAGTAACTTTGTGGTTTGATCAGAGCTTTATTCATGGTTATGTAGCCAAGATAAGACTCTGAAATACTTCCATTTTGTATTTCAGTTGGATATTTTTTCTGAGACAATTTTTTATTTTGGTAAAATAAGATATGATCAACAAAGATCAATGTGTAATGTCTCATCAAAAGTTTTTAAAACAAAACACTAATTGGCCTATAAAAAATGTTTCTCAGGCACCTCTCTCATCATTAAGATTCTGCAAAAAAAGAAAAAGAACTGCCCCCTCTTCATCAGGATTCTGTAAAAAAGTTTTCCCCATTTTTAAAAAAAAATTCTAAAATATTTCAAACTGTATTTATAGATTAAAAAAAAAAATGCTCCATTTCTTGTAAACTAAACGTGCTAAAAATTACCTGAGAGACAAAAATATTTTTGTGGCCATGGATTTTTTTATTCTATTTTTTTTTGTAATTATTTCTTTACCAGCAAATGTTCATGCTCTTGGTTTGTTTTAAGTTTCAGGCCTCATAATCTAAAACATTGCAAGCCTTGTTGCACTCAAGGGACAAATTTTATCTATTTTTTTAACTTGGGTAAAATATCAGACATAAACAATATAATTTTTATTTTTTTAAAGTTTGCATTGGTTATAAAAAGAGAGCATGCGGCAGCCAAAAGGTCCATGTGGGAGAGTCTGAGAAACAGATTTTTAACTTTTTTAGGCATTAGATTCAAATAATTTTTGGCATTCTTTTACAGTTATGGGGAAACAGATCCTATGACATTTGACAGAACAACTTGACTGTAGTCACAATATAACAGCCTTCTCATCAAACATCACATGAAAATGTCGAATTAGTTTGCATTGCTGCGGAAAATACAGAATATCAATATATTCATTTTTTCTGCTGGCATAAAAGCAGCTGGCGATTGCAAAGCATCCGAAAGTTGAAAATTATCAAGAAAAAGGATTTGATTGAGCATTTCATACTTATTGCATGCCCCCCCCCCCCCCCCCCCCCCCCCCATCCCATCCACCTGCAACCACCCAATGGTGGCTGTTGGGACACTTCTGTTTGTGACCAATGACTGATCCAGCTGTAGTGAGATCAAGACTTATAGTTCGGTCAGTATGAAAGTTGACAAAGTTTCAAGCAGATTACGACAGTGTTCCAACCAGATCAAACTTCTCTGTCCTCTTTTCTATCCAGTACACTGTAGAATCTCACCTGCCACAAAAGTAAGGCTATTAAAAAAAAAAAATTCTTGATTCTTGGGCACCTCCCTTGTCATAGAAATCTGCCTCATCACCTTTTTTCACCTGGAAATCTCTTCTATGACTCTATTTTGGACTTGTGGGACAAATATTTGGTTTGAACAATATTTATTGAAGGAATATGCTACATGTTACAGAATTGAATACCAGAAAAGTAACAGTGCTAGTGTAATAGCTCAAAATATAACATAAGTTAACAGTAATCGATTGCTGAATGATGGAGGAATTTGACAGGAAGTGTGTAGCTTATGTATGTCACCTCCCTAGGACAAATATTTAACCAACTATACCTTGTTTGACAGGGCTCACAGAGCTCTGTCAAACAAGACATAGTTGGTTAAATTTTCAACTACATTATTGGAAATTTTCACTGCTGAAAACATTAGTTTGCCACATAATAGTGTAAGTAGTCAAATTTCTGATTCCATCTATTTTCAGAACTGTTTTATGAATAAACCCCCCAAAAAAGGCTTCGCTCCTTCATCATGAAATTAAGGGAAAATTACCCCAGAAACAAGAATTTTTTTATAGTCCTAACATGAAAACATTGCATCTCAGGTGGTGTTTTCAACTTGTTCTTAATTCAGTAGTGATTTAGCAATATTTCATTCACAAAATCTCAATCCACCCATGTAAAAATATCCCAAGCAGATCATGATCCATTTGGAGAAAGAAACCGCTTTTGTGATCACAATACTGTATGTGCTTGAGAAAATATTTGATTTTATTTTGCAGGATAGTCACATACCATACAGAAATTCAAAGTTAACATACTTGTTACAGAACAGCTTAGGTGGTAATTCTAAAACATTAATGTTTGTGAATATATCTCCAAATGAAGACAGCTTCAATGAAACACTTAACTCACTGAGATTTGCAGCAAAAGTAAGTATTTCTACTATTGACCTTCTCAGGGATGCACAAATTGAAAATTTAGACAAAAACGTTTATGCCCCCAAAATTTGGATAATCCTCCAAATTTAGATAACCATTCACATGTATATTTGCTTTTTTTTGTTAATGTGTAAATTATAGAGCTGCGATGGTTAGCCAGATATCCGGTTTGCCTCCAGTTGCAAGAAACTCAAACAGTTAGAAAAGCCATCAACTGGATAACCATACTCCCAATATTGTGTTCAATAATATGAGGTATTGATTACTATTGAAGTCGGGAACAACCCACGGTGAACTACTAAGAAATTCATCTCTATACCGACATACATAGGGGGTATATTTTGTTGACAATATATGAAGCCTTTAACATTAGGTACCTGCAGTTCATAATAAAGCCCAAATATTGGCTTCTAGCATGCTACCAGTTAACCAGCCTTTCCTGTGTCTAGATAGATTTGTAGACAGTTGCCTTGAGAGGCTATATCTATTTCAATTCTACGCAATATATGAATACTTGTTAATGATAAAAAAGCAGTTTCCCAAGAATTTTTACATAGCCGAGCATTCGGTTGAATAGCCATCTCCAAACCACGTGAAAAGTCAGTCAGTTTTGAAATTTTGCACTCTGTAAATACATATCTAGTAGGGCCCTTCAAAGTCTCCATAGTTCATTCAAATTGAAATCGGTCCTTTGGTTTGTTTTGATTTGAGTGATCAAACTTCGAAATGTTTTCAATATCCTTTGACGTGTCTCCTCTTTAATATTGCTGTCATGATTATTCAATTTGTCAACTATTATGGTAGCTGACATTTTATATTTTTAGTTGATCGCTGTTCATTTTCTGAGTGGTACAAGTAAGGTTTAAATTGCACTGTATAATGAGATGGAAAAAGCTAATACCGTATTTACTCTTATGTATTGGGACAGCTAAAAATAATTATTTTCACAGGTGTCCCTATTGTTAGAAAATGGGGAAAGAACACAGCCTGGTCTTGATTTAATGCTGAATAAAGTTGTGTGTGATTCGTTTTCCATCATGCCGTCCAATTTTTTTTTATATTTTCATTTGCTTCCAAAACATAGCTTATGATCCCCCATTGGAACGAGCGCATTGCACTCGTTCCAATGAGGGATCATAAGCTATGTTTTGGAAGCAAAAAATGAAAATTTTTAGTTACTCAAGAATTTTTTTTATGAGTGTCGTCTGCTACTAGCGACAGGCCAACTGGAAACAAATCTCCTGAATGTCCCAAACTTTGGAGCATAAAAAAAATATAGTTTTCTGGAAAAAATGTGTGTCCCAAATCATAGAGTGTCCCAATACATAGAACAGTCCTTTGTGTGAGACGGGCGCTATTGCGCTCGCAAGCGCCTGTAATTTAAAAAAGACGAGCGCAAAAAATAGCACCTGTCATTGAACAGTTCAACTTCACTTAAATTGCACTCGACTCACAAGCATTGCCAAGCTTCAAGTCAGAGTTTATTTTGTTATTGTCCATTGGTTAATGCTAAAACAAAATTAAAACTGCTGTTATATGCCCCTCCCATCCCCCTCCTCCCCCCTTCATATCACCATCCGCTCCGCAAGAGGTCCGAATCGATATTGTCAGTGAAAACTGAAACATTTCCAGTTTCCTTTGTTCACTGCGCATGTCATTATACATCCCCATTCATCCAGTAAACGAAACCGAAAGTACCAATTTTACTCTGGGCAAACCAGTAGTTGACTCTCAATTGTGCCGTCGACTAGTCGGAGGAGTTCAAGCTTTTAGGTAAATAGTATCCCTTCTGTGCCACTGTCAGACAGTTTGAAAAGCAATATTGGGCAATCAATGTATACATCTATTGCCATCTAATAGTAGTGACAGTAGTTTGTTTTTACTGGTACTAGTAGAGTGCTGAATTATTTTGGGCTATCAGGATATGTTATTAATTTGCCTTGTTGCAGTTTATGGGAGAGTGCCTATAGGCACTCTCCCATAAATCGCAACAAGGCAAATTAAATAACACTATATAATTTCACTCTTAGCATAATTAGAAGTACATTAACAGAATAATGTTCCAGTAAGTTGCTGTATATGAATGCCCAAGTGAAGCCAAATTTGGACCTTCAGCACTCTAGGAACACCAACACTGTTATAAGGAGACAGGTTATCACCAATGACGAGTCGAAGTCGACTTGACTTTTGGGTATTGACTAGTCGACTTTGGAATTCACTAGTCGTTTGAGCACTACTAACCGCCGATTAGAGTCTAAAAAATAGATAGTCACAAGAGCTCTTCTTTTTAAGTCTTCTTCTATTATCAGATAATACCTGGACAGGAGACCTAATAACTTGGGCTGCACGGTATTTCGATAAACCGATATATACCGGTATTCAAACCAATATCGATTGAATACCGGTGTAATTACAAAAATATCGGTTTATCGTCATTATTTATTTACCCACAATTTAATTTTCAAGATGTCTTGAGTTTTTTAACTGTAGCTCAGAATGAATAATATTTTCGCTTTACCCAAGGAATCGTCTGCATGTGCCCACATCATACACAAATTCAGCAGCTGAAAAAATAATTTTCAAAAATTTCAACAAAACTAGATCATGTGACCCCCTCATTGGAACGAGCTCAACGCTCGTTCCGATGAGGGGTCACATGATATTGTTTTGTAGAAATTTTTGGAAAAATTTGATTAAAAATAATAAAGTTTGATATCGTCTGCGTTGTGTAAAGATTTTTCGAACCACATCATCAAGGCATACTGATTCGTTCCGACTGTGATGCCTCAAGTCTCGATTGTGATACTTATGTTCAGATATCTAAACATTTTTCGATATACTGGTAAACCACGATATATTTTTATACTGTACCAATGACCCAGACTTAGCTGGTGCTAACTCTAAAATATTTAGGGCCAAACACAAATTTTACCCCCCAATCCCCAAAATTTGCATCTAAAACCGAAAATTACATGTCCTGTATGGTCCTCCATACTTTTACTCCACTGCGCATGCACAGTGTCAAGGAGGTCTCGAAATTGGCGCAATTATCATTCTTTGTTTGGCCCTCAATTCAGTTACATCTTACTGATATTTGTGCTTGTAAATCTCAGTTTAAATGATGCCAGACACATAATTATGAGAGAAATGGTGGATATTTGGAGGAAATAGAAGGAGGAGAGGAACAAACAGTGGAAGGAAATGTTCAGGGCTGTAACTTCATGTTACCTATTTTCGAGGCATGACCCTGTTGTGGTCATTCTTGCTATGAATGTTCATTGTTTGATCATTGTTTCCTCTCTCCCTTTCCTTTATTCCTCCCCTAGCTATTCCCCCATGCTTTTGGATTATTTTTTGTAATGTTCATTACTAAAATTTGTCGGAAGTTTTGACTTGGTAACAGAATAATTTTTCTGTTTTTTTCCCCATGCTTACGTCCTCACCCTTGGGTGTTTAGGTGTTTTGGTCTGCATCTACCATCTGATGTTCTGCAGTTTCTTCTCTGGAAGTCTCTGTTTTGCATCAGATAGTGTTTTAATTGGTAACTGATTTTGGGCCATGTATATCAGTGCCTGGAGTAATGTTTCCGGTTTGTGTACACTTTTTGTTTATGTTGACAACGGTTACTTCTGATAGTGATTCTTGTCCTCTGCTTAGTTCAGTTCATAGCAAGATACCTTAATATTATCTGTAAGTGTTACCTTAATTTTTTGAAATGGTTTTAAAATTTTTGTCCACACTTAGGCTTTATTGGGATCCATTTTGGCTCATTGTTCCCATTGGGAACTTGGGCTCTTCTGAAAATTTTTTCAAAATTTTTTTTTTGTTTTGAAATTATTTTCTTTCGAAATGTTATAATGGATTATATTATATTATGTATCTTTGTTTCAAGGGTTAGTGCGAGTAATATGACTGTGTATATTTTTTCTTGATGAAAAAATATTGTTCAATTCTAATGCGAGGATATTTTCCTCTAATTCTCAGGTTCATTGTGTTTCTTATAGTCAATGTATTCGCACTAATTCTAATTCTTGCTCTGTGTGTGTTGATTGGAATGACAACGTTGGAGACGTGTGTCATGGTATTTTGTTAGCGGTGAGGAGTCCATTACGGTCCTCTCTCTGCAGGGTCACTCTACTTTATCAGTTTCTTTTTCAGAATTCAGAGTGATGTTTCCGTGATGTCAAGTGTGTCTCCGTCGTTGCAATATTAGGGCTAGCGGAAAGTGCTCAAGGTATTACGACAATTGCCGAAGAGTTCCCTAGTAGGATCGAAGGCATCGATCGCCCGCTAGTCTGCCCGTTGTCGAATGGATCGGCATCCGGGTTTGTCTGTTGTGGTCCAGGGAAGCAGATTGGGTGATGCGAGCACTATAAAACTTTGAATGTGCACACCCAGCAACGACGGATCCGAGGATAGTACGGAGGAAGCCTGTCAGTCCAGTAGCTAGCTCGTCCAGGTCCACCCGAACCGCGAGCGAGAGAGGCCCTCTCTCTCTTACATCAACATCTGTGCCGCGATGTTGTTGTATGTTTGTTTGTTAGTCAGAGCTTACGTCCTCTTTTCCTGCTCGGGACGCTCCGTTGCATAGACAGTCCGACGCACCTTGGCTATGTGACCACAGATTTCCAGGGGGCGTTCGCATATTATTTAAATGCAGGATTGAACGTCCCTGCTGCTCCTGCTTCGCCGACAAGGAATACACTTCGACCAGGTCACTCCATCTGCTAGCCAAGGACACGAGGCCTTTCCAGTTGGGACGTTCGCTTCTTATATAAATGCAGGAATGAACGTCCTTGGAGCTTCCAGTGGATAATTATGTAGGACCGCGGCTCCCCAGATCTCATTGAGTAACATGAACAAGGTGTTACCGTGATATCTTCGTAAAGTGTGCTTCCGTCTTCACAGTCAAATGAAGAGTTTGCGGTAAAAGTGCTCATGAAGATACGTCAATTGCCTAAGAGGTCCCAAGTAGGATCGACGGCGTTGGGGTCCGCTAGCTCGCCGGGTGTAGTGACCATTCATCGAATGGCTCAGCAGCCGGGTTCATCGGTTGCGGTCCAGGAAGGAGATTTGGGTGATGCGAGCACTATAAAATACAATGTGCACACCCAGTGACGACGGATACGAGGATGGTACGGAGGAAGCCTATTAGTCCGGTTCCTAGCTGGTCCAGGTCCATCCGGGCTGCGAGCGAGAGAGGTCCCTCTCTCGTACTACAACATCTGGGCCCAGATGTTGTGGTACAAATGTTCCTCAGTCGGAGCATACGTCCACCGCTCGGGGCGCTCCGTTATATAGACAGTCCGGAGAGACTGCTCTTTCGGCTTCCTCATCCTCACGGCAGCACACGCGACCGCAGCTTGGCTACGTGACCAGTGATATTTAACCAACATCGCCGACCAGGGATTCTACGGCGACCAGGTCATGCCATCCGGTAGCCAAGGATACGAGGCCTTCATACTTCGGACGTTCGCATATAAGAAGTATGCAGGAGTCAGCGTCCAAGGAGCTTCAAGCGGCTAAATCCTGTAAGACCGCAGCTCCACAGGCCTCCATTACGGACATGCTATCGCAGATAGCACAAACTATCGCAGCATCCCAGCAACCAACAGTAAGTCTGTCGGATCAGGAATTATCCGAGGAAGCTGGGTTGGTACGTTCAGCTGCAGGTTCAGGCACGGACGACCAAGAATTACAAGTGGTCTGACAGGATGGCGAAAGGGATATGGAGGAGTTGTATTTTTCCCTTTCGGAACAACATAATTGCTGTAGAGTGCATCTGGCATTATCATCTGACGTTCCTCCGGACCAAAAATGCTGCGTTGCCGGATAAGAGACTGATAGCGCCACTGGTCATAGAATTCTTAATCGGTTTAGGGACATTGTCCCTCAGTTTCCGACATAGTCCAGAAATGTCTCACGGACATTTGAACTATTCAATGACGCTATATATAACTTGTTACCTAAACGGGCAAGTCTGGTTTCTTATCGGCAAATGCTCAACATCTGCCTTTCATCAATTCAAGGAATAATTTCGAAACGGCAGGACAGAGCATTCCGAGAGTTTCTCTGCGTCTAGACGATCAGGCTGAAGACCTAGTAATTGTCTGTACCGTCGTCTATGTCAGTTCCAACCATGAAGCTGGAAACGACAATATTGTCTAGCAGGGTTAGCTTAGACGCATTATCGCACGCAGATCACCTTACCAGAGCTTTATCATTCCGTCTCAAAAGAAAAAGAATTCCAGGATGTACAACCTCCTTAAGAGTTCTTTCAAGGGCCTTAGCATTCCCCACGTATAACTCTGCCCTTTTAGTGGTGATATGGAATTGGTTAGACGTGATGCGGCCCTGGCTACATCCACGCGTGTGGATAGTAAGGTGAAAAACTCTCTCAGAGTCGCTCTGGTCTCCGGAGAGTCCGGAGAGTTTGTCTTCGATGGCAAGCTTTCCGCACTCTATGATCAAATAACTAAGAAAGCTTCAGACTCTCTGCTATTCAAATCCGCTTCCATAGAGTCGGATTCAGCGGAGAAAAGTAGTACAGGCACTTTTGGGGCGAATAAGTCCAAGGGAAGTTCCTATAGAGGTTCCTATGCATCCTCTAGGTCTTACTCTAGAGACCGTCAGGGTAGCAACTCAGGTAGGGGCCGTAATACTGGCCGAGAAATCCGGTCAGACGTCCCTAGGTCGACGGGGCGAGGTGCGGGCTGTGGAGGACATGGTTTCTCCTTCCGCAAGCCTCGCAGGACCAGGAGGTAATGGTATTAACCTCTATTGTGTTCCAGTGAGCGGAAGACTGTCGAGTTTCTCAATCAATTGGGAGTATATTATGGATGTCCCTTGGATTCGAGGGGTGATTTCGGAAGGACTAAATTGTCCTTCAAACGAAAACCTCCGTTAACTCGAAGTCCAAGATGGACTCAGTTTCCGTCAAGCCTGCAGGAAAGAGGCTCGCTTCCATCAGAAGTCCAGTCTCTTCTGGAATGACCGCGATAGAGATAGTAGAAATCCAGGAATTTCCAGGTTTCGTCAACCATCCTTTTCAGTTTCCAAAACCAGACGGCTCGTTCCGTCCACTCATAAATCTGAGCTGGATAAACAAGCTGATCGTGGTTCCAAGTTTCTATATGGAGACCATCTGATCGGTCAGTGCGAGTATTCGGGTGTACGACTATGCTACAGGCATAGATCTCAAGATGCGTACTTTCACGTCATGGTACATCAGGCGTTCAGAAAGTATCTTCGCTTCCTCATCATAGGAGTCCCACTGGGGGATGAGCTTCGAGACGCATTACATTCTTGTTCGCCTGCCATTACCCAGAGCGAAATTAATCAGTTGTTATGCTCACTATTATCTTCCCTCAAAGTTACAGCGAGAGAATTCATGAGACTGATAGGTTTGTGCGGAGCTGCCGCGATTTTATTCCGATGGGGCAGCTACGCACTTGTCCTCTCCAAATTTCTTCTGACCCAGAATTGGAGGGTGAAGATTGTTTCGCTCGATACGGACATCCTCTTGTCAAATCAAGTGAATAAGACATTCAGACTTGGGCAGATATTCAGTCGTTAACTCAGGGAGTTCCACTGTAATTGTCGGATCCGAGTTTTACAGTTTTGACAGATGCCAGTCAAACAGGTCGGGACGCTACATTGAGCCCAACAGATTTGAAGTGCCAGGCGCTTTGGGATCCGCAGTTCCTAATCAAACACATAAACATCAAGAATTGATGTCATTTTGGCTTGAGTTACGTCATTGGATGAATGTTATTCAGAATGCTCACGTACAGTTCTGTCCGACATTTCAACAGTATTAGCGTATTTTCGGAACCAGGGAGGCACTCATTCCATTCTGTTATTCAAGTTAACGGAATGAATCCTTCTGTTTGTACTAGAACATCAAGTTCTCCTATCGGTCCGTCTTATTCCGGGTCGTCTGTACGTATTAGGTGACTCTCTTTCACGGGAGGGGGGGGTGGGGGGGGGGGATTCTGCAGATATTGCTCAAGTTAAACAATCTCAATGCAGTTCTGTTGGTAGCATCTCTATCTCCACAAAGACCGTGGATTAATCTACTCAGGTGTCTGTTGTGGTACATGCCGTGGAAGCTTCCTCCACATTTTGGTCCATTCTATGGCTAGATCGATTCAATTAACTATCAGTACTGCTTATGATAATATCTTCAACTCAGCAGTCTGTGCTTAAGATTTCAGCTCATGAAGTAAGAGTTTTTTCTACAACATGGGCTTACGCTAATAGTGTTGCTATTACAGATCTAATGAGGACTGCATATTGGTTTCAGCCTTCCACTTTCACGAATTTGTACGTTAGAAATATTGAGTCCATTTCTGGAGATCTGCATTGTTTAGGTCCGTTATCTGTTGCTCAGAATGTCGTCCACTAAACAGTTACAACTATAGTTATGTAGGCTTTCGTCGATTCTGGCAGTGACTCTGTCCTGCTGCCCTCTTCGCTCAGGAGTATTTGATCCAGGGCAAGGGAAAGGGGGGGGGGGGGGGGGCGGATGTTCCCTTAGGTCACCTGCTTTATAGTGAAAAGCAAGGGAATACCTCCCCTGGAGTCAGTAATTCCAGTCGGTACCGGGATGATTTTAAAGTGTAAAGCTAATGTTTACTCATCCATGTAATATTTTTAAAGTGTAGCTCGGTGTGAAGCATTTGTATATGTCGCATGTCATACTGGCGTTAATATACAATCCTCGGACACTTTTAATGAGTATAAAGAGTCTCATTTCTCTGGACTTCCTTTATTTATTGGCTTTCCTTTAAAAATAATTAGCATAACAGGTTATACTGGAGGTTAATAAAGATCATTGATGTTATTGTGCTCAATTACGTATATACAGAATGGTGTTGTGTCTTTCTCGTTTTGATGCAAACAGAAAGATACATGTAAAGCCTATTTCTCCTTTCTCCTCGAGGGGATAATTCTGTATATGTAGTTGAGTCTATTGGATTTTCTTTATGTCCTAGGCCCTCCAATCTTTTTACTATTCAGCTAAGTCTGGGTCATTGGTACAGTATAAAAATGTTAAAAAATTTATAGTAATTTATATATTTTTTATACTTACCAATGACCCAGACGGGGATGGCCCTCCCATGAGTTGGGAACTCATACCTCCCCGCTGAGTACATAACGCTTACCAGGCACTGGTTGTAAGAATGATAATTGCGCCAATTTCAAGACCTCCTTGACACTGCGCATGCAGTAAAAATATGGAGGACCATATAGGACATGTAATTTTGGGTTTTAGATGCAAATTTTGGGGATTGAGGGGTAAAAGTTGTGTTTGGCCCTAAATATTTTAGAGTTAACACCAGCTAAGTCTGGGTCATTGGTAAGTATAAAAAATATATAAATTACTATAAAGTTTATAACTTTTTTGAATACCGATACCGGTGTTCTATTTTGAATATCGTGCAGCCCTACTAATAACAAAAGGAGGTATGATTTCCGAAACTACTTTGATTCCGTTTCCGGAATATTCTTTTTTTCATTGATTTCCTCAATCAATTGAGTGGCAATACATGAGTGGAAAATGATTACATTCAACGTTTGTAGGAAGTTTCAGTATTTGCAGTGAGATTTGATTCAAAATACTCAGCCTCATTCAATTTGCAGTTTGATTCGATCCAAAATTTGGTATTCACAGAGCCCTATATCCAAATTTTGACATCCAAGGCAACTGCAAAGCCATGGGATACAGACTACCATAGTGAAGCAAAAATGTATGGAAAAGTCCAGACTTTTCCCCAATGCATACTATATTAAAATTTGTGATTTGAAATTATCTTTTATCCAAATTTAAAAAAAAAAATATTTCAATAAATTCATATCATTGACCCTCTCATTGGAATGAGACCAATGGGGGTGGGGGCACTTGATATGGTTTTGTTGAAATTTTTTTTAAATAATTTTTTCAACTGCTCAATTTGTAAATTATGCAGGAAAGTGCAGCTGATTCGTTAGGTGAAGGGTTAAGGGTTGAATATGGTACCACATTAGACGTGTCATTCTGAGAAAAAATAGTTCTTGTCCAATACATTATTTGTTTTGTTTCAGGTAAATTCCTGTCACATCGGAACAGCAATAAAGAGAACAAAATAGATGCTCGCAGAAACATCATGTTTTATGTACACTGTCATTTTTACCTCTGTACATTTGTATATTACATTATTACACCACAGTTTTAGTCATCAAGATATAATTTGTACAGATATTTTAACACATACTGCATTATGTAACTACACTTCATAATTCAAACATTTCTCAACACTGGTCAGTTTTTATCGAGACCCAATGAATCGCCCGCATCGGCCCGCGTAATATGCAAATTCAGCAGTTGAAAAAATATTATTTTTTCAAAAAATATCAACAACACCATATCATGTGACCCCTTGTTGGAATGAGCTCAACGAGCTCGTTCCAACAAGGGGTCACATGATATGGCTTTGTTGAAATTTTTTGAAAAATTTTAAAAAAGGATATTTAAATTCATAAATTTTGATATCGTCTGTGTTGGGTAAAGGGTTAACAAGCGGTAATTATACTCCCAGGAAATCTGGAATGTATACCTCTAATTTGTACACATATACCAAACACAGAAGAATGATTGGACACATCTCTACTTGACTGGTGCGTTCAATTCTTTTGTGCGTAGGACTATGTGTAAAGTTAAGAGATATACACTGCAGATTTATTTTTTCGCCAGCTATCTGTTATATCTGCTAATTGGCACAGATTTAGAATGACAGCTTTGATTGGTTGGTATTACCCAGTTCTTAAAATCCATGCGAGAATCTGAATATGGATTATAGCAAGAAAAACAATGAGAATCAGCTTTGATTTTCCCTCAATGTTCATTAGATTTTTGTCATAGATTCTGAAAATTTCTGTAAAGGCTTTGCAATTTTTACTGACTTTTTACTCCATCATAATAAGGTAACACTTTGACTTGGCAGTGGTATTTAGTGAAGTCATGGCTGCCTGTACAGGCAGCCAAGACATCATTAGAAACCACTGCCAATTTTCTGTAATTTTTATTAGCAAGACACAAAGCCTGTATTTTGGCACATATGTTCTACCTTAACATGCAAGACAAGAAACATACCAAAATTCAACTAGTCCCTTAATATTTTAACTCGAGTAAAGACTAGGGCTGTCACAATTTTTGAATTTAGGAATCGATTAATCATTGGAAATAATATATAATAATCGATTAATCATACCTAGATGACCCCCCCACCCTCTTCCTCTCTTTGAAGTTGTTAAAAATGAAGTTCAAGTCAGTTGACCTACCTTAAGTAAACAACGAAGACAATCCTCTTTTAGGTACATTCAAAACTTTGCAAGTTCGCAACTGGTGACCAGCCTTAATTATTACACTGACGGTTCAGAAGTTCAGAACATCAAAGCTTTGAATGTACCTAAAAGACAAATGCTTCTTACGGCTTCTTGAGGTTGATCGTCGACACTCTTGACCTTTTACCTTTAGAAACAATAGTTTCTTCATCCAATTTTTTTTTTATTATTAAACGTCTAGAACGGGGTGAAATTTACCGATTCTTCGACAACGAAAAATACTAATCTTTTTTGGCGTTACCGATCGACAATTGATTGATCATGACAGCCCTAGTAAAAACGTAAATATGAGATTTGTTTTTACTACAGATTATGTATGTTGGTTGCACTCACAAATATATACCAGTACTCTCAAATTATAGTACTGAAAATTGATTCTCATGACAGGAGTTCACTCGTTTTAAAACCAATTCTTGTGAATCTCAATAAATTTCGAGGTCTGTTGTCAAGATCAAAGGCGTATACAGAATTTTGCAGAATCACTTTGTGATGTAACCCATATTGCAACAACAAATTATACACTCAAAAATTTACTGAACGACCTGTTGAGACTTCTGAGCATTTTTTATTCATATTGTACAAATTGTTACTACTGAGTGTTTTTAGACTGTGCTTTTGTAATATGGAATTGTATTTGTGATTCTGCTATGAATACTAACACATAGTAAATACCAATCTTTAGTGAGCTGTGGATACAGAGGAACCTTGTTAATTGAATGCCACTTTGCCAATGAAAATTATTCAATTAACAGGAGTATTCAGTTAACAGGAAGACTAATATTTTTATACTGTACCAATGACCCAGACATAGCTGGTGCTAACTTTTAAAATATAGGGCCAAACACAAATTTTGCTCCCCAATCACCAAAATTTGCATCTAAAACCAAAGAAAACATGTCCTGAAAGGCCCTCCACACTTCGCCCCTACTGCGCATGCGCAGTGTCAAGGACGTTCCGAAATTGGCGCCATTAATCATTCTAAGTTTGGCCCTTCATCAGTTAACATCTGACTGATCTTTGTGCTTATAAATCTCAGTTTAAATGATGCCAGACACATAAATATTAGTGAAATGGTGATTCTAAGGGGGATAGAGAAGAAGGAGAGGAAAAAAATGTGTGACAGAATATTATCAGGGCTGTAACTTAAAATTTTTTAATGAAATTATGTTAAGTTACCTATTTTCGAGGCAGCAGCCATTTTGTTGTCATTCTGATTATTTAGTTACACTGTTTTTTAAGTGTTTTCCTCTCTCCCTGTCCTTTAAGTTCCCCCTTGCTATTCTCCCATGCTTTTGGCATAGTTTTTGTAATTATTATTACTAAATTTTCTTGGGAGTTTTAGCTGAATAACAGAATGAATTCTGTTCTTTTCCCCATGTTTACGTCTTCACCTACGGGTGGTTAGGCGTTGTGTTCTGCATCTACCATCTGATGTTTTGCAGTTTCTTCCCTGGAAGTCTCTGTTTTGCATCAGATAGTGTATTTTTGGTAACTGATTTCGGGCCTGGGTGCCTGGAGTCTTATTTTAGTGTTTTTACACTCACTGTTTACATTTACAACAGCCCTCTGTGTGAGGGGGGATTTCTAAAAAATAATATCTTGATGTTATTTTAATCATAACTAGATGCATTATTATTGTTCGTAAGTGTTGAATAAATTGTTTAAAATATTTTTTAAAATTTTTGTCCACACTTAGGCTTGGGATCCATTGGGGCTCAACGTTACTTTTCAGAAACTTGGGCAGTTCTGAAAAAATATCTTTTCAAAATATTTTGATTTCAATTATTTTTTCTATATTAATGGATCATATTATTATTATGTATTTTGATTGCCAGGGGTTAGTGCGAGTACCAGGACTTGTTTTCTTTTCACATTGAAAGGATATTGATCAATTGTTTTAAGAGGAAGTCTTCCTCTGACTTTATTATCATTCTATATGTGGTCAGTGTACTCGCATTAACTCCTGTTCTGTATCGTATGATTTCGATGACAATATGGGAAGCGTATGTCACGGTATGTTATTGGGGATTTGGACACTCCGGTCCTTTCCCCGCAGGGTCACTCTACTTTATCAATTTCTATTTCAGACGATCAAGATTAGGGTGATGTATCTGTGATGTCTTCCAACAGTGTGCCTCCGTCGTCACAATTAATGAAGGGCTAGCGGAAAAGTGCTCATGTAAATACGCCAATTGCCTAAGAGGACCCTAGTAGGTTCGACGGCCTTTGACGTCCGCTAGCTCGCCCGGTGTAGCGTCCATTCACCGAATGGTTCGGCAGCCGGGTTCGTCCGTTGCGGTCTAGAAGGAATTTTGGGGTGATGCGAGCACTATAAATTAACCTAATGCACACCCAGTGACGGCGGATCGGAGGGAGAACGGAGGAAGCCTTTTAGTCCGGTTCATAGCTCGTTCCGGTCCATCCGGACGGCAAGCGAGAGAGGCCCCTCTCTCGTTCAACAACATCTGGCCCCAGATGTTGTGGTACAAAATGTGTCGCAAGCGGAGCATACGTCCGTCGCTCGGGACGCTCCGTTGTATAGGCAGTCCGCGGAGACTGCTAAGGCTTCCTCTTCTCGTCAGCGCACACGACCGCACCTTGGCTGCGTGACCGCCGATATATTACCAGCTTCGCCGATCAAGGATTCTTCGGCGACCAGGTCACACCATCCGGTAGCCAGGGACACGAGGCCTGCAGACTCCGGACGTTCGCATAGGAAGTGTGCGGGAGTCAACGTACACGGAGCTTCCGGCGGCAATGCATCGTAAGACCGCTACTGCACAGGCCTCGGGAACGGACGTGCTTTCCTTAATAGCACAGTTTATCGCAGCATCCCAGCATCAACTGAATCTGTCGCATATATTTTATCCGTCGATGCTGGGTCGGGACGCTCCGCGGAAGCGGGTACGGACGTCCGAAAGTTTCATCCGGTCCGACGGGATACTGAAAGGGATTCGGAGTATTTCGAGCTTTCCCTTTCGGAACAACATATGCTGTTGTGTATGTCATCTGACTTGGTCTTCTACAGCTTCTTTCGTCGGACCAGAATGCTGCGATGCCGGATAAGAAACTGATAGCGTCGGTGGACTTAGAAATTTTTGGTTCGGTTCAGGGACATCGTCCCTCAGTTCCGACATAGTCCAATAATGTCACACAAACTTTCGAATTATTGAACGACGCTATATATATTATTATTTTATGCTTGCTAACCAAGCATTTCTGGTTACTTGTTCGAAGAGTTATGGAGATGTCTTTCAAAAGTGTGCCTCTGTCGTCATAGTTAATGAAGAGCTAGCGGCAATAAGTGCTCATGGAATATGTCTATCGCCTACGGAGTGACATTCGCTAGCTCACCCGGTGTAGCGTACATTCATCGAATGGTTCGGCTGCCGGGTTCGTCCGTTGCGGTCTAGGAAGGAGATTTGGGTGATGCGAGCACTTTAATTACTTTAGTACTCACCCAGTGATGGCAGATTGAGGACAGATCGGAGGAAGCCTGTTAGTCCGGTTCCTGGCTTGTCCAGGTCCGTCCGGGCTGTGAGCGAGAGAGGTCCCTCTCTCGTCCAACAACATAGGGGACCGCATGTTGTGGTTCAGATATTTTACATTCGGAGCATATGTCCGTCGGTCGGGACGCTCCGTTATATTGACAGTCCGAGAGACTGTCCTTAATGCTTCCTCATCCTCACAGCAGGGCACACGACCGCACAATTGGCTACGTGACCTCGAGTATCCGATCAGTTTCGGCATTCAGTGATTCCACGGCGAATAGGTCGCGCCATCCGGTAGCCAAGGGACACGAGGCCTATACACTCCGTTCGCTCGCATATTGGTAGTATGCACGGGGTAACGATCACGGAGCTTCCAGCGGCAATGCACCGTAAGACCGCTTCTCCTCAGGCCTCAGTGACGGACGTGCTATCCGAGTTAGCACAGTTGTTTCGCAGCATCCCAGCAATTGACAGTTTCTCGGTCGAATCAGGAATTATCCGACGGCGCTGGGTCGGTGCGGTCCGCGGTTGCATCAGGTACGGACGACCGAACGCTTTATAGGGTCCGACAGGATGGCGAAAGGGATTCGAAAGATTTCGAGTTTTCCCTTTAGTAGTATCGGAAGATGCCTTTCATATCTTCTGGCATTATCTTCCAGTGATTGTTATTTCGGACTTCATTGCTGCGATCTTGGATAAGAGACTTATAGCGTCATTGGACTCGGATTTTTCGATCGGTTCAGGGACATTGTCCCTGACTTACCGACGCAGTCCAATATTGTCATTACAACATGTGTTTTATTTTTCGACGCTATATATATATATATACAAGCCTGCTACTAAGCATGATAGTTTAGTTTCTTGTTCGCGTTGCTCATTTCTGCCATTTTATCATTTATACGAATAGTTTATTTTGGCAGAGTAGGGCATACCGAGAGTTCATATGCGTCTAGACGGTGTGATTAAAGACTGCATATATTCTTTTTCGCCGTTTATGTCTTTTCCAATTTCAATGTTGGGAACGACATTATGTATAGTAGACTTAACTTAGACGCTTTATCATACGTAATCCGCCTTACTGAGGCGTTATCATTACGTCTTCAAGAAAAGATTTACGGGATATTATTCTCAATGTAATTTCTTTTGAGGGCAGTAGTTTGTTCACGTATAACTCCGCCCTTCAGTGGCTGATTGGAGTTGGTTAGACGTGACGCAGCCCTAGCTACATCCACACGCGTGGATAGTAAGGTTAAGAACTCTCTCAGAGTCGCTTCGTTCTCGGAGGAGCTTCTCTTCGACAGCAACTTTTCGGCAATCCATGAATTGCTCGATTTACACGTTCTCTTGTCTATCTAGTGTTACAAGAGATTCAGACTGGGGCAAACATTCGGTGGTTGACTCAGAGAGTGCCACCGCAGTTGCCGGACCCGAGTGTGGCTGTTATGACAGTTGCCAGTCAAACAGATTGGGATATAATACTGATCCCTACGGATTCGAAGTGCCAGGGTCTTTGGGTTCCGCAGTCTCTTAGCAATCAGTTTTCTTCCGCGGAATAATGTTTTTTAGGCTTGCTTTATGTCATTGCATGAACATTATTCAGAAACGCATGCCCAAATTCCTGTTCTTTAATTCGACAGTAGTGGCGTATCTCCAGAACCAGGGAGGCACTCTTTCGTTTCCGTTATTCAATTTAATGGAAAGAATCCGTCTGTTGGTTATAGTACACCAAGTTCAGTTTTGGTCCGTCATATTCCGGGTCGTCTGATTGTTTTATCGGACTCCCGTTCTCTTACGGGTCGCTTGTTGCTGTCAGAATGGACTCTCAACAAACAAGTATTCAATCAGATTTGCTATCTATGGGAGCGCCCAATGATGATTTATTTATGACACAGCTTGCTAATCAATTGCAGACGTATGTGTTGGCTTGTCCAGATCTCTGAGCTAATGTTGTTAACGCTCTATTGATCTATAGGACGGAATGATAGGATACGCGTATCCTCCGGCGCTGTTGTTTCAGCAGGTATTGCTAAGATAAACAACCACAATACATTTCTGTTGATAGCATCTCTATCTTCACAGAGATCATGGGTAATTTACTCTCTTGTCTACTGTGGGTCTTAACGTGAAATCTTCCTCTATGTGAGGATCTTTTTTCACTGGGTAAATCGTGTCATCTTTATCACAACCAGCAAGGTCGCAACCTTCATGTATTCCGTTGTGTGGTCCGTATTGCATTGTAAGCACTGTACTGGACGAGCTTTGGACGCGATTTCTTACTATAGGAGATCCTCTTCTTTGCTATTCTATGCGGCTAAAGTGGAGGCTCTTCCGTCGTGGTGTAGGGATCATTATGTTCATATTGTTGATCCCTCCATACTACTCAATGCTATTTTTTAGTATACTTGTTTCACAAGATCTACTGCAGCCTGTTATTATTTAGGTTATAGGTTTATGTTACCTCATACCTATGCACTCTACGATAGTTTACAATTGAGTCTTTTGTCTCTTTATCTAAGTCAGTTAGTAACTTTTTGATAAATAGACTTAGAATCTTTAGATTAAATTCCTATATGGATTTTAACTTCGGTTCTTATTTAGCTGAGTAATCATTTGAGCCTCTGGAAACAGTAGTTTTCAAATTCTGACCTTTTAGACAGTAATTCTGTTGGTTTCTCTTTTACTGTAGAGTCAGTGAGTTTCATGCACTATCGATGGATGATTTTCACTTTCGTAGTTTCGGAATCACTACTTCCGTTACTATTTAGGTTGGTTTGTTGCATAAGGTTAGGCTCCTATTATCCGGAACCTATTATTTTAAGGTCCTTCCGTCTTCGTATGGGCATAGGCCTTTACTCTTTCCGGGTACAGTTTATGTATTTATAAACAGATATCTGTTTATTACTATGGGCGTAAGCTTCTTCTGTCTTTGATGTCTAGTAGAAGGACGTTACGCTCCATTTTATTGTTAATGGATTCTATTAACTATCGGTACTACTTATGGTATATCATTGACTTAGCAGTTGTGCTTAAGATTTCGGCTCATGAAGTAAGAGTTCTTCTACTTCTTGGGCTTACATTAATAGTGTCGCTATTATAGATTTTTGAAGGCCGCTCATTGCGCTCAGCCATCCACATTCATGAATTTTATCTCAGAAATATCGAGTCCATTTCTGGGGGCCTCTATTGTTAGGTCTATTATCTACTGCTCAGAATGTCATTCACTTAACAGTTACTACTATAGCTAGGTAGGCTGTCTGTTTCGGCAGTGTCTCCGTTCGGCTGCCCTCTTCGCTCTGGGCTATTTGACCCAGGGCAAGAAAAAGGGGGGGGGGGGGGAGGGGGTGCCCTTGGGTCACCTGTTTTACTATGAAAACAAGGGGATACCTCCTCCGGAGTTAGTAATTCTGAGCTGTTATTGGGATGGTTGTTTAGTGAGAAGTTTAGGTTTTTAAAATTCATTCAAGTCTTAGTTTTTAAAGTATAGCTTTTGAATATTGCATATGTCAACGGACATGATTATGCAATCCTCAGACACTTTTAGGAGTATAAGAGTCTCTATTCTCTAGACTTACTTTATTTATTGGCTTACTTTAAAAATTATTAGTATAAGGATTATATTGGATATTAATAGAGTACATGGATGTATGAAGCTCAATTTTGGAAGGTGTTGTATCTTTCTAATTTATCATAAATAAGAAAGATACATGTAAGGCCTATTACTTCTTTTTCCCTACAGGGGATGACTCTATTTTATTTTATTGAGCGTATTCCATTTTGCTCTATGTCCTTGGCCCTCCAGCCTTTTTACTATTCAGCTATGTCTGGGTCATTGGTACAGTATAACAATGTTAAAAAATTTATAGTAATTTATATATTTTTTATACTTACCAATGACCCAGACGGGGATGGCCCTCCCAGGAGTTGGGAACTCTTGCCTCCCCGCTGAGTACATAGCGCTTACCAGGCACTGGTTATTAGAATGATTAATGGCGCCAATTTCGGAACGTCCTTGACACTGCACATGCGCAGTAGGGGCGAAGTGTGGAGGGCCTTTCAGGACATGTTTTCTTTGGTTTTAGATGCAAATTTTGGGGATTGGGGGGCAAAATTTGTGTTTGGCCCTATATTTTAAGAGTTAGCACCAGCTATGTCTGGGTCATTGGTAAGTATAAAAAATATATAAATTACTATAAATTTTTTAACTTTCCTCTATTTTAGAGGTAAACTGAGCTTTATGCTTTTATATCTTTATGATGGATCTGGGACATCTGCCCCCCCCCCCCCCCCCCCCCCCCCCCTATTAAAATTAACATAAGGGGACATGTCCTCCCCTATTTAAATTAACATAAAGGGACATCTGCCCACTCCCACTCCCGCTGCTCTGTTTTACCTATGACACCTGTCCCCCTGCTGTCTATTTTACCTGTGACACCTGCCCCCCCCCCCCCCCCCCCCCCCCCTCCTTTCCTCCTCTAATTTTAATTTTAAAAAAATGTTTATTCTTAACTGTTTGTGTGGGGTAGGAAGTCTCAATTAGCACAGTCAAAACGTGAAATGTTAATTTGTTTTATTATCATTAAAAAGATTTATGAGGTACAAATGTATCATGATACAATATATATATATAACAGTCTTGTAACAATCTCTTAAAGTATGGAACCTACTGCATTTTAGTAGCACTGGAGTTGTAAGGACTGAACTGATTTAGGTTGCACATATGTTTTCTTAAATTTGTTTATAAAACATAATTTCTGACAATTTTTTGGAGAATGCCTATTGGCTGAGAGTCCAGTTGGCACAGTTAAGAATAAAACATTTTTTTTATTAATATTTGTGGTTTCAGATGTCCACAGTACAAAAGAAACAAGGGTGACCTTGGGTAAATAACAGCATGGGGGCAGGTGTCCTAGGCAGAAAAAAAAACAGAATGTGGGAATGTGTCCTAGGGGGGGGGGGGGGGGGGGGGGGCAGGTGCCCATATGTTAATTTCAAAGGGTGGGGGGGGGGCAGGTGTGCCCATATGTTAATTTCAAAGGGGGGGGGGGGGCAGTGGCCGTATCCCTCATCTATCATTTTTTTTATTTTTGACCTCTCTCTTTTCTGTCTGTCTGTCTCTCTCTCTCTCACTGTCTGTCACTGTCTGTCTCTGTGTCTTTGCCTGTCTGTGTCTCTTGCTTTCTCTCTCTCTCTCTCTCTCTCTCTGTGACCTTCAGTCAGTTCCTACTAAGTAAAAGTTATACAGCAAATATTTATTAGAATACAGATGCTGAAAATGACCATTAACACCAATAAATGATTGATGTATATTTATTTTTGCATATGTTTTTAACAAAGCTTGATTAAAGTAGTGTCTTTTTATGATATTTTTTTTGTAAACATCCAGTTTGCTCTCTTCTGTGGAAAATAACTCAGATATTATGTGAAGCGTATTTATTTTTCGAAAAAGGTGCATAAATATTACAAACAAACAAAATACAGTAGAATCCTCTTAATTGAATATCCATTTTGC
Source organism: Pictodentalium vernedei (assembly GCA_031216915.1). Classification (NCBI taxonomy): domain Eukaryota; kingdom Metazoa; phylum Mollusca; class Scaphopoda; order Dentaliida; family Dentaliidae; genus Pictodentalium; species Pictodentalium vernedei. The sequence goes on from CM062296.1 coordinate 43,796,055, forward strand.
CAGTGTAAATTATTCAATTAACAGGAGTATACAATTAACAGGGATTTAGTCAGTTTCCTGTATTCTGGAGGTAAACTGAGCATCTATTCTATTACATCTTGTTTGACAGAGCTCATAGAGCTCTGTCAAACAAGATATAATAGAATAAATGCCTGTATTGGATGTAGTGAGGTCAGAAAGGTTGATAAATAAGGTGCATTTGGTTCGTGTCACAGTAATTTTTCGATATATTACAAAAATTTATATACAATTAACAGGAGTTTACTCTACAACACATATGTAATTAACAGATCAAATTTGTACTGAAGGTATGATAAATGGTTTTGTGTTTGAAAATTATATTCAATTAACAGGGATATACAATTAAGAGATATCCAATTAAGTGGGCTCCACTGTAATTGAAAATGAAATCTTTCCTCCCTTATTCATTAGAAAAATTAAATGCCAGAGAACCAAATGTATTTTCTTGGTTAGCCTTAAATATTCATTGTCTTTTATTGTCTATTACAGTGGAACCCTGCTAATTCAATAGCCACTTTGCCAATGGAAATTATTCAATTAACAGGAGTATTCAATTAACAGGGATTGTGTCACTTTCCTGTATTCTAGAGATAAACTTGGCATTTATCCTATTATATCTTGTTTGACAGATCTCCATGAGCTCTGTCAAACAAGATATAATAGATTAAATGTCTGTATCGGATGTACTGAGGCCAAATAGGTCTATAAACAAAGGAAAACTGGGGAGAATCAGGGTAATTTCTTGACAGGTTACAAGATTTTTATTCAATTAACAAGACTTTACTCTATAACCTATATTCAATTAACAGGTCAAATTTGTACTGGAGGTATGGTAAATGGTTTTGTGTTGGGAAATTATATTCAATTAACAGGGTTATTCAGTTAAGAGATATACAATTAAGTGGGCTCCACTATAAGTGATCTCCACCAAACTTCAGTTGAGTTTTCAAAAAAAAACTATTGGTATGTTGAGGGTCAGTCGCTGGGCAGGCGGGCAGCTCTTTTTGCTTATAACTTAGTTGTTTCTAGACGGATGGTATGTGACTTGATATGCATGTTCAACACCTGATGACGTGAAATAGGCATGCCCATGCTTTTTCACAGGAGTTTTTGTCCTTTGTTAAAATTGACTAATTTTGAGCTTGATAGTATGATAACTTCAACAAATGTCGAACGATTTGACTGATAATTGTCACATGGGTTTTAAGGAACAATGTCTTGATCAATTTCGAAAATGGGCTCGGTCAATGTACGGTTTTCACAAGAGTTATGTCCCTTTGTTAAAATTGACTAATTTTGAGCTTGATAGCGCAATAATTTCAACAAACGTCGATTTGACTGATATTTGGCACATGGGTTTAAAGAAACAATGTCTTGATCGAGTTCGAAAACGGGTTGGTCCGATGTTTGGCAGCAGAATTATTGGGCTGACTTTGTCATTTTTTGCAAATTTTGTGTTTGATATCTCAATAACTTAAACAAATGCCAACCGATTCGATTCATCTTTGTTATTTGGTTTTCTAAGAAGATTATCTCAACCGAGTTCGAAAACAGGCTCGGTCAGGTATACGACTTCAAAATTATTGGGCTGACTTGGTAATTTTTGCTAATTTTGTCCTCGATAGCGTGAAAACTTGAACAAACGTCAACGGATCCAATTCATTTTCATTATGTGGGTTTCCAGGAACATTTTCTTGATCGAGTTCGTAAATGGGCTCAGTCCATTTTTTTAGTTCATATCCACCGTTGTGTTAGCCACGAAAACTTGACCCGCATTGGCGATGTGAACCCTTGTTTTGTTTTATTGGCATTTTAATGATTATATGACAATAGTAGTTATCAGATTTAACCCTTTACCCAACGTAACGGCCAAAACCGGCCAGCGTTATTCTCGAAAATCGCCAATGAATTTTCATTATTTTTTTCATTTTTTGTCTCAAAAACATAGGTTATGACCCCTCTAAGTCCTAGGTCATAAAACAAAAAAGTTCTGGTCTGGATAATTATTCCCTGTTTGAAGTACATAAATTTAACCTTAAGGTCCGAGGTCAAGGTCACATGAAGGTCATTGAGGTAGACGACATGCGGTCTCATGGTGACACATCCACATGTCAAATAACCAAGTCCTAGGTCAAAAAACAAAAAAATTCTGGTCTGAACAATTACTCCCTATTTGAAGTACATAATTAGACCTTGAGGTCAAGGTCACATGAAGGTCACGACGTGCGGTCTCATGGTGACACATGTCAAATAACCAAGTCCTAGGTCAAAAAACAAAAAAAGTCTGGTCTCAACAATTACTACCTATTTGATGTACATAAATTTGACTTTGAGGTCAAGGTCACATGAAGGTCACAATGGTATGCGACACACCAGCTCATGGTGATACATCCACGTGCCAATTATCTAAGGCCTGGCTCAAAAGACAAACAAGTTTTGGTTCGGACAAAGTTTCCTTGAAAAAAGCACAAATCTGACTTTCAGATCAAAGGTCAAGGTCACATGAAGGTCACAATGATACGCTAAACACCGGATACATCCACATGCCAAATATCTAAACCTGACTCGAAATACAAAAAAGTTCTGGTCCAGACAGTTTACCCTAAAAAAAGCGCATAAATCTGACCTTCAGGTCAAAGGTCAAGGTCACATGAAGGTCACTATGGTACACTGCACACCGGTTCATGGTGATACATCCACATGCCAAGTATCTAAGGTGTATGTCAAAAGACAAAAAAGTTATGGCCTGGACAAAGTTTGTGCGATGTTTCCCTTAAAAAAACACATAAATCTGACCTTCAGGTCAAAGGTCAAGGTCACATGAACGTCTCTATGTTGCACTGCACACCAGCTCATGGTGATACACCCACATGCCAAGTATCTAAGGTGGAGGTCAAAAGACAAAAAAAGTTTGCATGAGAAGAAGAAGGAGAAGAAGAAAAGAAGAAGAAGAAGAATAATATGCACTAAAACAATATGTCTCCCTTCTGGGAAGGGGAGACATAATAACAAATATAAACACTTTTCATAACAATATTTCAACTAAAACTTAAAACAGGTAGTTAGATATACTTGGTTCTTAGCAAACTTTGAGTACAGTAAAACCTGTCTTTAGAGACCACTGTCTTGAGAGACCACCTGTCTTGAAAGACCACATATACCAGGCACCGATTGGTTTTACTTTATAATGGACCTGCTATGGGAGACCACCTGTCAAGAGAGACCACTGTGACCTGGTTCCAACTTGTATTTTTATGCCATAATAGACCTGTCTTGAGAGACCGCCCCTTGGAAGACTGAAACCATGACCAGAACTTTTTACTTGTTCTGGAATTGGAAAATCCATTGTGGTTATGCTAACATAATTAAAAGTATTAAAAGCTCTCAATTGGGATTCAGTTGCTAACTCATTAAAGATTGAGATGTTTTTTATAAGACCCCTGTGAAAAGATTAGGATTATTGCTGAATAAACAATTTCATACATACCTGAAATGTGACAGATAGGAATAAAAATAAATTTGTGTTGAAAATCTTTTTGTAACAAATTCAAATGGTCTGTTATAAAAATTATAAAAATAAATTAGTGTTGAAAATCTTCAATGAAGATTTTCAACACTAATTTATTTTTATAATTTTTATAACAGTCCATTTCAGTTTGTTACAAACACTTAATAAAAAAAGAACAACTACAAAGTAATTACAAAAATCTATTCTTCTCCATTTCTGAATTTTGTGGTTGGTTATTCACTGACTTGAGAAAACCTGAAACCTGTTATGAGAGACCACCTGTCTTGAGAGACCACTTTTGTGTGGCCCAGAGGGCGGTCTCTCAAGACAGGTTCTACTGTAGTATATTTACAAATTCATACAGTTAAAAAAAAATGTATAGCTTTAACTCTCTGCACACTGATGTCTAAAAAAACAAATTTCAAGTCACAAAACTATGAATTTGAACAATTTGCCTTGTTTTGTCTTGGAAAATTATCTTCAAGCCTACAGTTAAAACTAGAAGTCCTGTCACGAACTGTGCGCTTATCTAGGATTAATTGCGCGTAGGAATTGCGCGCAATTGCCATATCGAATGGCATCCAAAGCACGGCAGGTTCTCCTGGTTACTCATAGCAAACACATGCAATGTTTCTGCCAATGGACCTCCGGGTTACCCGGAGGTCCATTGGCTGAAACATTGCCTGTGCACAGGCCATATGTACAGAATATGGTCGCTTTCATGGGGCCATAACGCGCATATCAACGTGCTATTTGTGCGCATTTCATGACGGGACTTCTAGTTTTAACTGTACTCTTAATTGAAAGTGCGCTGTTACTTTTTTGAGTAGAAACTTGTTCATCATTAATTGTTTTGTTATCATTTATTGGATAATGCTGAAAGGCACTCTCCAATAAATTTTAACAAAACACATCCATATTTTCTAAGTATTCACTGAGCTGAATATAAAAATAAGACTTGCAAGGAAGAGAACTTTTTATGCCACAGTTGTTGATTTTATTGTACGCTAGCCTGTGAAATATTGCAAATTATCCCCCGTGGGAACCCCGGGAAGTGAAGCAGTGCTTGTTTACTGTGGTTTCACTGGTAAAATAGGACCCAGTCACTAATGCTTGGGTGCGAGTCCTCTAAAATAGGCAACATGGGGTATAAACGATTGACTGACCTTGACTTTATCTCCATGTTGTGGTCATGATTAGCCATTGTGCAGAAGTATGTGACCATAAACAACAATAAATAAATAAATAATAAATCGCAAATTATCTAAAAGATATTTCTCGATAGATATCGAGAAATATTCCTCAGTAGCTTCCTAAATGACGTAGTGCTATACCGCATCATTGATCTTTGTTATTGTTTTGAAAGTTACGCATTTGGGGTCAAATTGGGCTGATAATTGTGCAATAAAATGTCTCATAGCATATAATAAAAAAAAATGTACTCTATTTTAGTCAGTGTCGGGAATTATCTCACGAGTGTGGACCTGAAAGTTTTTTATTTTTCACGAGCGCTTTCATGAGTGAAAAATAATACTTTCAGGTCCACACAGATTTTTTCAGTAGCTTCCTAAATTACATTACACTTCAGTGCATGACATCGCCTTGAACATTGCCTTGAATGAACGATCAGCTGATCTGTGGTTTTGTTTTGAAACGAATGTGTTTGTAGTGAAATTGGTCTGCTGAATATTGCACAGTAAAATGTCACTTAGCATATAATAAAAAGAAAATCTACACTATTTTAGTGAATATCAGGAATTATCACATTCGTGTGGACCTGAAAGTATTATTTTTTTCACTCATGCAAGCGCTTGCGAAAAATAAAACGATTTTAGTGAATATCAGGAATTATCTCTTTTGTGTGAAGCTGAAAGTATTATTTTTTCACTTGTGCAAGCGCTTGTGAAAAATAAAACTTTCAGGTCCACACTCCTGAGATAATTCTCGATATTCACAAACGTAGGTATCCTCTATATAGTCAGTGTTGCATGATAGAATACAGGCACTGGAAAACCATAAGCATATAAGAAGGCATTTGGTTGGCCATTTTGGTACATTGTGGGTATTCCATAGATGATGTAGGGATTCATGTGGGCCAGTGGAATGCTACTTTGAGTCAATGAAATGCTCTGATGCCAAACAACAGTGTCACACAGGAAAATTAACAGATTGTCGAAGGTGATATTTATACCCCCCGCAAACAAAGGGGACCCCGGGAAGTGAAGCAGTGCTTGTTTCCTGTGGTAAACAAGCTCTGTTTCACTGGCAAAATAGGACCCAGTCACTAATGCTTGGGGTGCGAATCCTCTAAAATAGGCAACATGGGGTATAAACGATTGACTGACCTTGCCTTTATCTCCATGTTGTGGTCATGATTAGCCATTGTGCAGAAGTATGTGACCATAAACAACAATAAAATCTGACATTTCCAAGGGGAGATAATCTAACTTATACATTTCAGCCATCCTTGTAAGCGCAACTCCTCCTAAACCATTTGAAGAATTTTCATGAAACTTTACACAATGGAACAACTCCATATGCAGATGTGCATGAAGCAATATAATTCCGTTCTGACATTTCGAAGGGGAGATAATGTAACTTATACATTTCAGGCGCGGGGGGTATCACTTTGTGAGCTTGCTCACAGTACCTCTAGTTAAATATTTCTTTTTAAAAATCTCAGCTTCATTCTTTTAATTCAAGTTTAATCATGGTATAAATATAGACAAGCCTGAAAATACATCACCAAATTTACCCTCTGTGAACCTCAGTCTGAATCAAGGTTTCATGCCAAAACAGAAAGATGTACCTAGAGGATAAATTGGCCCACTGTATGGGGTAGCATCAGCAAATTCGCCCTCTGGGGACCTCATTTTGCAAATGACAGGTTGCTTATATTCAGGCTTGAATATAGAACACAACTGAGGTAGTGTATGGGGGCAGGAGTGGATGCATCTTATTGGAGCTTACCAATATATCACATGCTGCTGTGGTGCTTGCAAAATACCTGAAAAACTCCCAACTCGGGTCATTGATTCCTGCCCACGTTTATTTAACCCTTGTTGTGTTTTGTCTTAGTCGTGGTGTCTCCGCATTTTATGAAATCCCTGAAATGGGCTTCTACAATACAGTCGCTGTGGATTGGTCGTAAAACACGCGTGGGCAGTGATGTCCACACATGCGTTTACCAGGTAATAAAAATTGTCATCAGCAGAATTTTAATTAATGATGCACTGGGTTGTACCTGGTACTTTTATTAATTAAATTTTTGATGATTATTCCCATTATTATTAGTTTTTGGAGTCTTAATGTTATTGCGCCATTGTGCATAAGTATGTGACCTTAAACACCAATAAATAAATAAATATTGCGTCTGTGGAAATATTGCCTGCTCGTGGGAACTGACCAGTCCACGGTGACTGTACTATAGCACTTGACCAATTAACCCCCTACATACTGATGTCAATAATACTGAAAAGTTCCCATAATGCAACTTCTAATTTAACCAATTCAGTCTTGTTTGACGTAGTTCAGTGAGCTCTGTCAAACAAGTTGCATTTGTGCATTTCTCAGTTGATTTATGGGAATATGTTTCAGTTTGAAATTTTGACATCAATAAATAGGTGGGTTTAACCCTTTACCCAACGTGATGGCCAAAACCGGCCAGTGCTATTCTAAAAAATCAAAAATTAAATATCATTATATTTTTATTTTTTGTCTCAAAAACAAAGGTTATGACCCCTCTTTGGAACATGCTCATCGAGCACGTTCCAATGAGGGGTCATAACCTATGTTTTTGAGACAAAAAATGGAAAAAAATAGGTATTCAAGAATTTTATTTGTAAGTGTCGTCTGCTTTTCATGTTAGGTAAAGGGTTAAAGAGCAAACATATCAGAAATCAGTCATTGGACATTTATTTTGCAGACATTGACGTGTATTTTTGTCTGTATTGTGCTTTAAACCTACTAGTGTTTCTTTTTAAAATATTAAATATTTGCTTTATGATATGTGTTCTCTCTTGTTATTTTCTTTGTTATACAGCAATATCTATGGGGGATGTTTGTTTTTTAACCCTTCACCCAATGTAACTGCCAAAACCGGCCAACGCTATTCACAAAAATCGCCAATTTTCTTTATTTTTTTCATTTTTTATCTGAAAAACATAGGTTATGACCCCTCTTTGGAATGAGCTCATTCCAAAGAGGGGTCATAACCTATGTTTTTCCGACAAAAAATGAAATAAATTAGTTATTCAAGAATTTTGTTTGCAAGTGTCGTCAGCTTTTGTGTTAGGTAAAGGGTTAAACATTTAACTTATTCATTTAATTTAGAAACAAAATATTTATACCCCCACTTTCGAAGAAAATGGGGGTATACTGGATTACATGCGTCCATCCGTCCATCTGTGTGTCCGTGTGTGAGTCCGTCCGAGACTATTCATAACTTAAGTAAATTATTATTTTTTATAATATTTGTTGGTCATAGGTATACCCACACTAGTTATTTTTTTTTTATTATTTTTGTTTTTATTGTTATTTGTTCACTTAGAAATTGTGTCCGTCCGAGCCAAATTTTGTCTGTTCAGCCTGTATCTCGGGTATTGAATATTCTATTGCAATGAAATTTGCCATGAACACTGCTTATGGTATAGGCTTTAAAAAATGGATTCAACAATATTTCTCACGTACTCCTTTTTAGAGTTATCCCCCATTTTTGACTTAGAAATTGCTGGAAATAGACATTATTTGTCTGTTCAGCCTGTATCTCAGGTATGGGCTATCGGATTTCATTGAAATATGGCATGCAGTTTGCCTATGACAAAGGCTTTTGCCTCATTGCATAAAACTTCCAAACACCGAACAATTTACCATACCTTTTGACTTAGAAATTGTTGGAAATTGTTGAAAACTTTTGAAGAAAATGGAAGGGGGAGGAGGGGTATACTAGATCGCGTCCGTCCATCCATCCGTCAGTTCGTACGAGAATATTCATAAATAATATTTGTTGGTCATAGGTATGTCCACACTAGGCGGTATACCACGTGGGGGTATGCACCGGACGAAAGTCCAGCTCTTGTTTTGTTTGTTGTTAATTCAGATGAAAGTGGGGTCGCAAACCTTTTCCATGTTAAATTATCAAAGTGACAGGCCTCCAAATCACTTTTTAACCCCCCCCCCCCCACCCCACCCCGAAAGTGATATAGAGCTTGTTTGTTTTGGTAAAGAACTTTTGCTTTACTGAAAAAAATAGGACCCCCGATAACCAATGCCCAGGATAAAAAGTTCTCTAAACTGGGCTGTTTTGATATAAACGATGGGATAAGCTTCATGTTATACTTGTGCTGCAGCAGGGCTGGAAATACAGGAGGGATGGGATGAGAAAATGTTCCAAAATTAAAAAAAATCTTCTCATGAACCAATGGCTACAATGACTTGATATTTGACATTGAGCTTCCTCTTGAGGTGTAGATTCAAGTTTGTTTAAGCAAAGTAATATTTGCCGATGTAATGGGAGGGGCAAGATTTTTGGCCCCGCCCAAAATTTTTATTTTCTGAACTGATGGTCCGATTTGAACCAAATTTGGTATTTGCTATTATTGGGTCATAACTACTTGACTTATGCCAAACAAATTTGTTCGCATCCCCTTGGGAACCCCAGGAGCTAAAAATATCAATATTTTTAAACACCTATTTTTCCAAACCACACAGAACAGAGAACTGTTTTTTGGTATGAAGCATCCTTAGGACCAATAGAATTGAATGGCAGAAAAAAAATGCCATGGGGTATGTTAGGGTGTCCTGTAGGGGGAGGGGGTGGGCATCAAAAAATGGCTGAGTCAGCATATTTGCAAACATTTTTTTTAAAAATTTTCTCCAGAACGAATGGTCAGAATCTTTTGATATTTGGGATACAGCATCCATACTGGGGCCAGATACAAGTTTGTTAAAATGAAGCCCATTGGTTCATATTTGGGCGCAATACAGGAGCCCAAATTTTTAACTTAGGGCAATATGGGGAATATTCTTTCAACATCATCTTCTTCAAAACCACCATTCAGAATGTTTGGTATACATCATTGTTATGAGGATCAGATTCAAGATTGTTCAAACCAAGGCCCTAGGTTAATATTTAGGCTTCCCATGGAAGCCAAAATTTTAACTTAGTGCAATATGGGGATAATTTTTAAAAATCTTCTTCAGTTCCACCAGTCAGAATGCTTTCATATTTGGTAAAAAAACATCTTTTGGGGGGTCTCATTCAGGTGTGCTCAAATCGGGTCTGTAGGTTAATATTTGGGATCACCATGGTAGCCCGAATTTTAACTCAGTGCAATATGAGGGAATTTCTTTAGAAACATTTCTTCAGATCCACCAGTCAGAATGTTTTCACATATGGTATACAACATCTCTAACAGGGTCACATTCAACTTTGTCCAATTCAAGTGCCTAGGGTAATAGGCTCCCCATAGGAACCAGAATTTTAACTTAGTGCAATATGAGGAAATTTCTTTAAAAATCTTCTTCAGATCCACCACTCAGAATGCTTTCATTTTTGGTATCTAACATCTCTAGAGGGGTCAGATTCAACTTTGTTCAAATCGAGTGTCTGGGTTAATATTTGGGCTCCCTATGGAAGCCGGAATTGGCCATGTAGCTGAAGAATTAGAAATTTTGTATTCAGTATCCTCTAGAGGTGTGTAACTAAGATTAATCCATGTAAGTTGTATCAAGGGGCTTCATAGGGGCGCTCTTCTTTTTACATTATGATCAACTAACTAAAGAAAAGGAATGATTCTTGGACTATTTTAGCCACTCCTGGGGGGGGCTCAAGGATTGACAATGTATCCTATGGAGATGGATTGCTTAATGTAGATTCATTCTTGGACTCTGTTTATATCGTGTTCTGTTCAAGGTGAGCATTTCAGGCCCCTTGTTTGGTATGCAGCTTTCTTATGTCCAATGGAATGAGGTGGAGCAAAAAAACTGATATCGGTTTTGTCATGGAGTGCTGTACGGGGATACCCATTATAACACTGTTGGCAATGGAAAAATGCCGAGTCATTTTACTTGTACTCCAACTAATTTGAAACTTGTCTTCTTTAGAACCACTGGGCCAAATTCATTCATATATGGCACAGACCATCTTTGGAGTATACCCTTTCTACTTTGTTCAAATGAAGTTGCTGCCATCTTCGGTCTGGTGGAGTTTACTCTTCTGATTTTTTCCCCAAAAGTTACTATGCCCTTTGAGGTTATGTTAATGCTCAAGTCTAATATGCCTTCAAAATATCTTCTCATAAGTCGCTCGCAATAATGCTTAGATTTCTGGTATGGTACTTACTTTAGTGATGCAGATTAACTTTTTTTCGATGGAACTCAGTAGGTCAAAATTTGTGCTTCACTTAACATTTCTATTTCCCGAACCAATGGGCTGATTTGAACCAAATGTGTTGTGTAGTATAACTCTGCCATAAGTACTTGATTTATGCTCAAACTTTTTTTTAAAGTTTTTAATTTTTTTTTGTGGAGGGGGGAGGTGTAGAGAGAACCACATGGGTTAAATAAACAAAAAAATTGTTGGGAAACCTTTTTGAGACTTCACAGAACAGAGCTTTGTTTTTGTCAAGAAAGCTTTCCTAGGACCAGCAGAAATGAATGGCCAAAGAAAGTGTCTTTGGTTGTGTCCTGGCAAATAAAAAAAAATGCTCTTGCTGCCCATCACTTACTGACATACTCACCTCTTGATAACATGAGCCAGGTGAGCGTTTTACACTCACTTGAGCCTCTGTTTTTTACGTCTTACGGTCATCTTTATTTCTGTCAACTCAAGAATGCCTTCACTGGCCAGTCTCATTTCTTGGTGATGTGTTGAGGATGGTTATTGGAAGGTTCCATTCAATAATTGTCTGAATGCCATATTCACTAAGGCAGCCACGCAAGCCAGAAAATAAGCAGACTGTCAACTGTAAAATGAGGTCTGCAGAGGGTGAACTTAGTGATGCTACCCTGCATAGCAGGGTAGCATCACTACATTTACCCTCTGTGAACCTCAGTCTGAATCAGGGTATCAAAACTAAACAGAAAGAGGTACCACGAGGATAAATTGGCCCACTGTATGGGATAGCATCAACAATTTCACCCTCTGGGGACCTCATTTTGCAAATGTCAGACTGCCTATTTTCAGGCCTGCAGCCACATGGATTTTTGTGTCCGTCAAAAACACCTTCTTCAAACATTCTCATCTCTGGCTATTGTGTTGAGCATGGGTAGTGGAATGTTCCTTTCGATAATTGTCTATCCAGAATGGCCAGCATGGTGGGTATCTTGATTTTGGTTTCCGTCAATTACTCAAGAATACTTTCATTGATCAGTCTCCACTCTTGGTGATGTGTTGAGAATGGGTACTGAAAGGTTCCTTTCGATAATTACCTGGATTTCATCAGGCCAGAAAATAAGCAGACTGTCATCTGCAAAATGAGGTCCCCATAGGGTGAATTTAGTGATGCTACCCTGCACAGCAGGGTAGCACCACTAAATTTACCCTCTGTGAACCTCATTCTGAATCAGGGTCTCAAAACTAAACAGAAAGAGGTACCCAGAGGCTAAATTGACCTACTGTTTAGAATAGAATCATCAAATTCACCCTCTGAGGACCTCATTTTGCAAATGTCAGACTGCCTATTTTCAGACCTGGATTTCATATTCAAAATGGCTGCCATGGCACTATCTGAATTTGGGTTTCCTTTGGTTAACTCGAGAATGCCTTCACCAAACAGTCTCATATCTAGGTGATGTGTTTGGTAGTGAAAGGTTCCTTTCCGTCATTGTCCGGATTTGATATCCGTATTACTACTGCCTTGGTGGTCATCTTGATTTTGGTTTCCCTCAATTAACCCTTTGAACACTAATGACCCTTTTCCGGCCAGCAACACGATACGTCATAACGTCACTAAATAGGATGGCTGTTCAGAAAATATGTGGGGTAGACCGATCAATATTTTCAACTTTGAAAATATTGATTGGTCTACCCCAAATAATGAATATGGACTCTTCTAATTGCTGCCATTGAACTGTCATGGAAGATACCACTAGAGTTCAAAGGGTTAAATCAATAATGCTTTCAATTGTCAGTCTCATCTCTTGATGGGGATTTGTAGAGGAAGATTCCTTTCAATAATTGTTCTGATCCCATATTGCCGAAACTCTGCTTCACACTGATCTCGCCAATATGCACTCAGGGACATTATGACACACTTTACGTTGCTCTTGTGAACGAATGGATGCAATGAAACGCATAGAATAATATTTTTAGCCCAGCCCAAATTTTCAATTTTCATTTGGGTGAAAGATGAAAAATAATAGATGTATTTGACATGAACTTCATTTCTGTCAAAATATTTAGCTGGCCTTCTCACTGGGCACCTCTGGGGCAAAGGTAGTCTTTTGTTCAAGTTACAGAAGAACATTGCAGAAGGATTTGGTATGAGGCTTCCCTGGGCCATAGAATCAAACTGGTGAAACAAATTACAAAAACAAAACTGAACAGTTATTTCCCGTGGCTCTGCATTTGAACTGGCAGAGTGCTAAATTATTTTTGGTCATCAAAATTCTTTCACATATCTTTGGCTTGTTACAATAGGCAAGCTATTTCTCCCATAAATTGTAAAAAGGCAAATCCTAACAGGCTAAATAGTTTTACTTCAAAGGTGATGTGAAGGAGAAGCACAGAATATGAAGCCTTTTGGCTGAATAAAATTAATATCTGATTCACAGGCAGCAGCGCATTCATATTTTTTTCGTCATATGTATTTTTGAGGCAAAATTCAAAATGTATAAAACCATCACAGTGTGTGATTTTAGCAGTATCGCATCACGATATGCAGAGCAACATGTCGAATACATCAGGCTAAAAAAAGTGTTTTGATTCTCAGGCAATCCCTCATTGAATTTGAACCCCCTCATTAGATGTTTTTATTGCCTCAGTGTCTTTCAATATTGGCACAAACTCAGGGAGGCCCAGAACTTGCACTCAAGGGACGAAATACACCATCACCCAAGCTATTCTGCAAATTATGAGGCCTAAAACATAAAACAAACCAAGAACAAAAACTTCTGATGGCAAAGAAATAATTACAAAAATAAAAAACCACTCACCCACATGCAATTTTACAACAACAAAAATGGCCTGAGAAACAAGATCTACTTTGTGGGGCCTTAAGTTATTCTTGAAATTCTTTTGCGAATACTGTTTTCTATTCATATTAGGTTGACATGTGTCTAGGGTGGTCACATTTGTATCTCGGGTGGTCTCATTTCAGTGATACGTAGGTGAATTCCCCCGCCCCCTACCCCTCCCGTGAAAACCCCTGAAAGTGCCGCCCTGCTTATTAACTGTGGTTAACAAACTGTTTTAATTGTAAAATATGACCCAGTCACCAATGCTTGGTGTGTAATTCCTCGAAAATGGGCAGCATGGTTATAAACGATTGACTCAACTTTACATCCATATTGCAGTCATGATTAGCCATTGTGCAGACGCATTTGACCTTAAAACACCACAAAATAGATGAATAAATAAATACACAGGTGAACTGGCATAACAATAACGGCATGAATAATGTGTCAAACTGCAATAAATGCATACTTGTCATAATTTTGTGGATATCCTTTAACTGATAAAGTGCTGGAAGCCCATATTTGGGCTTTATTCTGGGGTGAAGGTACTACAACTTGAAGGCTTCATACTCGGTGGATGTGCTCCGTATTATCTTTGAAGTGACATTATTTGGTCTGTAAGGATTTGTCTTGTTACAATTTATGGGAGAGTGCCTGTAGGCACTCTCCCATAAATTGTAACAAGGCAAAGATATGTGAACAAATTCGGAAGCCCACAAATAATTTAGCACTCTACCAGTTAATAATTCTTTCTGAAATCCGACTCATTTTCCTTTAGTATACTTCAAACTTTGCATGCCTGCTTTTGAATAATCTCTATCAGCGGGTATACCTGTAGTGGAGGGTATAGTGGTGAAAGGGTCAGCTCAAACTTTTTTAAACATTATTATTTAGTAATTATCTATTTATTGGTGTTTAAGGTCACATACTTATGCACAATGGCCAATCGTGACCGTGACAGTTTTACGTGTGGAGGAAGCCGGAGAGAATCGACGAGCAACTTTCAGCTCCTCAACATTCTGTCTTCAAGCTCCGTTACAGCGGTTGAAGATCTGTGCACCATCCACCTGCAGTACGCCTTAGTACACGGCAACATCGTGCCCCCATGTAGGCAACCAGGATGAAGTGTCTTGCCCAAGGGCACAACGCGGGTCGTCCCGGACGGGAATTAAACTTGGGACCTCTAGCATAGAAGTCCAACAGTCTACCACTGAGCCACCGTGCTCCTAACTTTTTAAACAAATCGCATCTGTAATCGGTGGAGCTGTATAAGGAATAGGAGCCATATAGGGGCTAGGAGCTGTATAGGAGCTATGAGTCATATAGGGGCTAGGAGCCATATAGTAGCTGGGAGCTGCATATGAGCCATATTGTAAGTATCCTCAAATACTGAAATGAGTCATAGAGCCGCATGTGGAGTCACACGTTTGAGCAGTTGCTCGACAGCTCATTTGCTCGATGGGATTCGAGTTGTTCGAGCAATGACTTTTAACCCTTTACCCAAAGTAACGGACAAAACCGGCCAGCGCTATGCACAAAATCGTCAATTAATTTTCATTATTTTTTTCATTTTTTGTCTCAAAAACATAAGTTGTGACCCCCTCTTAGGAGGGTTTTTGAGACAAAAAATGAAAAAAATTAGTTATTCAAGAATTTTATTTGCAAGTGTCGTCTGCTTTTCATGTTACGTAAAGGGTTTAGTAAGAGATGAAAAAGTTGTCTGAGCAAGCAGTAGTGAAAAAGCAACTATGATAATGATATGAACTAGGGCCCTTTGCGGCCGTAGTGCACTAAGGGCCGTAGTAGTGCCACAAATTAGTAATGGTTGAGACATTCTAGCACGGGACAGAATAGTGATAGTTAATAGTAATGGTACAAGGCAGCAATGGCACAAGGCTGACAGAACACCATACCAAAGATGAATACAACAGGCAAATCAAAGGCCACATGGCTGTGCCAATGGACAAGTAGTGGCCTTGAAACTATGAAGGGTGTGGGGATGGTTCAAACCTGGCCTGTATAACGAGCTGGAAAACACACATATCAACTTTGGTTGAAATCAAATAATCCAAACTGGAGTTATCGGTCGGAAACCAATTGTTTACAAACAGATGGATGGACCAACAGATGGACGGACAGACGAAAGTCATGACTATAGTCCGGACTGTTAACAGTTAGGCTCAAAAAGCATTTTGTACGAAAGAAAAAATATTGCTTAAATAACCCTGGGTGAGGAGGAAGTGGGAGGGGGGGAGTTGGGCAGGGGGTGTTGGGGAAGTTCATTTTTGTTTCCGCATGTGGTCAGTCTAAATCCTTCAGAATGCATTTTGAGCAAAGAGAAAAAAAGCCCTAACTGGCACCGTGGGGGGGGGGGGGGGGGCGTGTTTGGGTGTTTAACCACAAACTTTAATCAAAACTAAAAAAGTGCCTAATTGGCCTGGGGAGGGGTGGGGGGAGAGGGTATCAAAATGCATATTGGAGGAAAGCAACAAAGAAAATGCCTAATTGGGGGTGGGGGGGGGGGGTGTTTGTCTGGGTTTTTAACCACAAACTTTAACCAAAACTGTAAAAAAGCATTTTTGCCGAAAGAAAAAAAAATGCCTAACTGCCCCCCCCCCTCCTTAACCTAATATAAATAGTTCAAAATGCATATTGGAGGAAAGAAAAAAGATGCCTAATTGGGGGTGGGGGGGTGCTGGGCAGGGAAATAACTTCAACAATTTTCATTGGATAATTGTGGTCATCAAACTTGACCGAGAGACATGTACTGAAAAAAATTGAAATCTGTTAACTTTTGTTTAAGTTATGGCATGAAGAAAGTTTGGATGGACTGACGGATGGATGGACGGACTGACAGACGGGCGGAGCGAGCTCTGATCTATATACCTCCCTTGTGGGAGGGGATAAAAAGTAACAAAGTATGTGATAGAAGCCTAATTTGAAATTTAGAGAAACTAAGTTCGAAAACTTAAAAAAAAACTAAGTTTGAAAAGCGTTGTGAAATGGGTTAAATTAATGCCAATATTATTTGAAACCACTGTGAACAGCTTCAGTAGACCTTGCCCGAAATGAAAAAAAGAAATGAAGTTGTAACAGAGCGTTTGGAGAATGTAAGGTAGAACCTTGAAAAGCAGAACTTTAAAACGAAACTTTAAGCTGGGAATACTAAGTAAAATTGATTGGCAAAAAAAAGAGGTTAAATACTTCCTAAAACCGAGAAAAGAATTGATGTAAATGGAATCATTAAGTTGTATTGACCATGCAAGAATTAGAGTAAGAAAGTATGTGGCAAAGTCTAATTTCAAATACAATGAAAGTAAGTCTGAAAACGGTATAAAAGGGGTTAAAATCATGCAGATGTTAATGAAAATCACTAGAACATTACGTCCAAACATGGGCGCTCACGCCGGCTACCATGACAACCAAACATGGCACCACTGGGTCATGTGATTATAGCGTCATATGAGATAATCCAAATGGGGGTGAAAGGTGCAAGGCATACTTTTACCGTCCGAATACTTATTAGTGGGCAGAAATATGTGGTGTCTACATTGAATGGATCTCAATTTTCTGAAGCATACGCTTCTATGTCACTATGATTTAGGCAGACATTTGAGGTTCTGGCAGACGTCTTGACACTTTGTACTCACAAACCATTCCTTATGTTGAAAAAACATAATTGAAATCAACACACAAGAAAACTAAATAATGCAATGCTCGCATCGCGTCTGATGTGTTAATGTGCTGACGCTTCATTAAAGTTACACCAGTGATAATGAAAACTGTACAGTTAAAACTAGAAGTCCTGTCATGAAGTGCGCAGAAATAGCACGTTGATATGCGCGGCAATGTGCGCGTTATGGCCCAATTAAAGCTAGCATATTCTGTACATATGGCCTGCGCACAGGCAATGTTTCAGCCAATGGACCTCCGGTTCCATTGGCAGAAACATTGCATGTGTTTGCTATGAGTAACCAGGAGAACCTGCCGTGCTTTGGATGCCATTCGATATGGCAATTGCGCGCAATTCCAACGCACAATTAAGCCTAGATAAGCGCACAGTTCGTGACAGGACTTCTAGTTTTAACTGTAGAACCGCTAACCTTATTTTATATAAGAACTATCAATATATAAGAGCTATTAAGGACAAAATCTGGTGGAGGTGGGATGGGGTGTTGGAAAAAATTCTATGAAAATTGTACAAATGGTAAGAGCCCAACTGAGACTGCGGTATCATCCTACGCTTGACACCCAAAAAGTGTTTGATATACTGCACAATCTGAAGATGAGAACATGGAGAAGCAAAACACGAGCTGAAAGACTAAATGGTAGAGGATATTTTTCAGTATTTAATCCCCTCCCCCGCAAATAAAAATAAAACTCTTGTGGTGTAGCCCTTTGGCGGGTTCTGCGTTGTTCGTGTTTACGCGACCGCTCCCTCCCCTAAAAATTATTTTTCTTTCTACACAACCGAAGAAACAATGAGTCAGACAACATCGAGATCTCTTTGGACGCCACAAGTCGTTTATCTAGCCCTCGAGGTTTAGTCGTCTCGGGGGGGGGGGGGGGGGGGGGGAGGGGGGTCAGGTTCGTAGGCAAGATATCGGGTAAAATTATTATTATGAATCCTCCAAAATCAAAGGCCGAAGTATCCTTAACATTTGCAGTAATGTAACCACTTCCTTTGTTTTTCGATAACTCGTACTATCTGTCCTCCTGCCTTCTTGAACCTCTCAGATATCACTAGAGGGTAATACTTTTTGCCGGTAAAAAGCACGGTATCCGGTAAAAAGGACGGTAAATGTATTAAAAACTACGTTTTAAAGTACTAAATGTACCTCCGAATGTGTGAAAAGTGATTATTTAAGGAAGCTTACTCAATAATAAATAGATATAGAAGGAACGTTAAGTCTTGTTTGTTTTATTGTAGACTATTTTCAAGACAAAATAGATTATTTCGCCATCGACACTGATCGACACGCCATTTTGTGCAAGGAAAACAACGAATTAGCTGAGGTGCACGACGGGGTGAATATTATCTACTTGCTCAATGGAGGTGTAACTAATTCGTGTGCGCCACATTTAGATGTTTTTGTTCACTCCGAGGGGATTTAACAGAAAGGTTTTGGGAGAGAGAAACCATTTATAAATTGAAAATAGTCTACAATAAAACAAACAATACTTAATCTTCGTTTTATGTTGCGCACGCTTCATTAAATTGTCACTTCACACTTTCAGAGGTAGCCTATATTTTGTACTTTAAAACAGTTAAAACATATGGACAGGCCCATCTGCGACATGCAGTCACGGCTCCAGTTAAAAATTCTGATTTTCTTGGTGTGAGGACGCCCAGACCATGGACACAAACCACCAGATTGCTCCCGTGGATAGCACATTTTCAACTTTCTTTGTAAGATACACATTGACCCCCCGCCCCTCCCCTCCCCCCCCCCCCCCCCCCCCCCCCCCCCCCCCCCCCCCCCACACACACACACCAGCACCATCGCCATCATCATATGCTCCTTAGGTACTTGCGGCAGACGTCCTTTGGCATCTGCGTGGTAAAATGGCCCATTGAAAGAATTTTAGTTAAGGCTTTCCACGCTACACTTCAAAAACGATCGGTCGTCTTCGGTAAAACAGACCCAGAATCTATTCCTGAGCTGGAAAGTTGCCCCAAGCCTTCTTTCAATTTTTTGAAACAGCTGAGCATCATGCCCATGAAACTTACAAGGGAGACAAATCAGTGCTGCGGTCGAAAATGGGTAAATGACTTTCATTTGTTTCAGTACAGTAGGTAACAGAGGAAACTGAACGGCTCAACATTTTGATAAGTACATTGTGTCTTCGGTTGTTTTGTTTTACTTTACTTGCATATGATACTTTTGTGATCAACTTGCCTAAATTCGTGGTTGTACTTAGTGCAATGGAGAATGGTCTATTCACACCACTGTTGATTCGAATTTCGGACCTTGGACGATTCGGACCCTGGACGATTCGGACGGGATCGGGACGTTTGGGTGCGCCTTTATACCGCAGGTCCCCGATTAAACAACCGCAGTTATAGTTTTATACGTCTGCACACGTTGTTTTGACACGAAGAGCGTGATAAGTTTATGCTGTTTATATAGCGTAAATGGAAAAATATGCTCCATTATTATTGATTTTTGGTGTAAAATACCCCCAAATATCAACGAGACGACAGTTGCCTCGACCTATTAGTTAAAACAAAGATAATACCCCACAAAACAAGGGACCTGTGGTAATTTTGAGGGACCTGCGGTAAAATCGGGGACCTGCGGTATAAAGGCGCATGGGGATGTTTTGGCCTTGAGACATTTCGGCCCTGTGACGTTTCAGCCTTGAAACGTTTCGGTCTGGGACATTTCGTCATTGGACGTTACATAGAAAGAAGATGGAGAGACAACGTAAATAAAATAGATTCAGTCGAAGAATGCTTTGGCACTGTGTGTACACTGATTTTCTTCCTGACAATACACATACTTGTACAACGAAATCGAGCATTCTTCGAAAGGAATGGATTAATAAATAAAAAAAATAAAACATGTAAATTCTTGTCTCGAACAGCCTGAGGCAGACTATACTTGCCAATGATGGCCCTCTACCCCATCTCATCTGACTACATAAGTGGCACACTCTACTTGCCCGAAAACCACCACCAAAGTACCCCGGGGAGGGGTAGCACCTTTGTGAGAGCCAAGAGGACCCCCTCTGACTCTGGTCCTCACCCGAGGGTCGAATCGACGACAATCAAAAAGACAACCCAACCTCATCTGACCATCTCACCAGAGACATCTGCCGAGTTCCTGATCCTATTCCACCTTCATCACGCCCAGACATGCAGCCTCCAAATCTCCAACTGCTAACGAGGGTCAAGTTTGACATATGATGGGGCAAAGGATGTCATCAAGCAGTTCGTCTCCGAGTGTTGGGAGAAGAGAAGAAGCGTGGGAATAGGGAGGCAGTTGGGAGTACAGGGGTAACCAAGGCCTTCTCATGCAAGAACCACGACAAATCAGCGGTCGGCCAAAGTGTTTTTAATTAATATTATTAATGGCTTGCTGATTTTCAACACAAAGTGAGTTGCTAAAACCAAACTCCAGGCTCATCTATATGAGTTACAACTGACAGCTTGTCACTGTGTTTAATTATGTACTGAGTTGGGGCAAAAAATCCTCTAGAGGTGTAAATGTCGAATAATATTTAAAAATATTTATTGACTCATAAGCAAATATTTATTTATTGGGGCCGAAATGACTTGGTAAAAGTTTAAAAAGTGAGACTTTTTGGTCTCCTAAAGTGGGACGTTTCGGCCTTTTATGGGGTCGAAACGTCCCAGGCCGAAACGTCACAAACCCGATTCAGACCTTCAATGTTGGTCAATTCGGACCTCCAACGTTGGTCAAATTCGGACCACAGGAAAAGCGGATTCTGGTTCCTGGACAGTGGAAAGACTAATGTTTCGCAGATGTCAAACTTTCTTCATCTATGAAGAATGTTTAACATAATACGAAAGTTCATAAAGCTGCCTTAGGGAATATCAGGGATGAAAAATATAACGTAAGAATAATATTTATTTCTCAGTTTTATTCATATGACATTTTGAAAAAATATAATATGAATTCACAAAAACTACATACAACAAACATGTTGATATTTCATTCTTGAACAGGTGCATTTTACTCAAATATATAAAGAGACTAACAAACAACAGATATATAACAAATTTTTAGCAAGGTCCATACAATTTAGGCTTTTAGCTGATTCTTGCAACAGTTTGTGTTAGCTGACATTTCTTTATTATTGTACCTTTCCCATAGTTCCATCAGCTGTCCACTTGTCTCTCTTGTCTTTTTACTCTGATTTCTCTTTAAATTACCCTCACTTACCATTTTTACCCTTGAAGGTATGTCCAACGCTTCTGAAGAAACCAAATTTATTAATGAATAAAAAGGTAAGTTGCTTTTCTTTGCCCATTTATTGAGGCGGTTGTGCCACCCCTCTACATCATTGTTGGTATGGATACTTCTTCCAAATACAGACCAGTTGGAGGTGGTCTCTAGTTATATCAAACATGCTGTTTGAAGAAATGTTGAAATCGACATCAAATTGGCCCATTTGAACTGAATTGTTCGATGACCCGGCTGATGAATGCTGAGTGCTTTCTAGAGGTCCATTTGTAGATATGATTGTGTGTTCAGTTGTTGCGTTGTCTGGGATTGTACTAAGGTTAGAAATTCGTCTGCAGTGTTCACATGTGAATCTTATATCATCTTGACCTTCCCACACAGCCTCTCTGTATGTATTCCTGCTGATACCTGTATCTCACGTTCTGTGTGTCCACCTTTTGCACTGTTCATTATCACATTGGATTGCCTTTTGCCTAGTCCTTACTATTTGTTCACAAAAGGCACACCAACATGTATTAATTAAGATTCTCCATAACAAATTATGATGTAAGTGTTAATGATGGAATGAATTCAGAAAGAATTCAAGAAACTTTTACAGAGGAGGGAAAGTCATCATAAGTGATTAATCGGCAAATCATCTAAGTTTGCTCAACCATACTTTGAAGTAAGGTTGATGTTTTTACAGTGAATGAGTTCTTAATCATGAAACCAATCAACACATTCTTTCAATAACTTTCATTTTCTAACCATTAATCACAACAACGGTGAGTAAGCACAAAGAGTGTTTATAAAACGTACAAACAATTACATAAACTATAATAGATCAGTGGATAACAGGTTGAGGATTAATCACAACTAGTAATAACCACAGAAGAAATTTTTGAAACACAAACAATTATTACAATAAATGTATAAACTGAATAAAGTACAGTCAGGTCATCTGTTAATTAAAAGGTCCAAATTGAATTCCATTCATTCTCAGTTAACCATTCCCGGGATCCGAGTTGACCAATACTGAAGGTCCAAATTGTCCAAAGTCTGAATCGTCCAAGGTCTGAATCGTCTGCAACCCTGTCGATTCATGCCATCCGATCCCTGAGGTCGATTTGCATCATAGGGTTGGATGATTCGCACCATAGACTTGGTCAATTTGCACCAACCACATGTGGCCTTGTTGGAAGGCTTTATATTCTACCATTATTTTGGTAAATAAAACTGAGCATCAGTAATTATTTTTCCTCCGTTTTATTCTATGGATAAAGTTACGAAAACATCACTGCCAAACAAAAGTATTAAGGTACTATATAAGTAAAGGAAATTTGTTCACTTTTGTAATTTTCACTTCTGATATTCCATAAATTCATATTAAATATACACGAATTATACATCAAAATGAAGGTTAGGAGGTATAGAACCACATTAGTCCATCCGTGGCATTAGAATAGAGTTGACAGCAGGCACCAATGGTTCCTGGAAGTCTGCTACCGTATTTGTACCAGAACTGATAACAAAATTATATTTCCAGAGAACAACTTGTGGCCAAATGTGCTTCAGACCGTGCCATTCTTCATCTGAGGCCAACCACAGCACTTTCATTGTATTGTAGCCAGCGTGTTCCACACTTTCATGCTGCTGCCAAAAGGAAGATGAACCAAGAGATCATGAGGACTTCATCTAAAAGGCTAGATTCCAGTCATCATTTTTGAAGGTGTGCAATGGTCTAGTGGTGTTAGATTCCTGATTGCCAGCGGTGTTGCCGAGGATTCGAATCCCCGTGGGGGATCAGAAACCAACATTCTAAATTCCTCTGAAACATGATTGCATCCTTCGAAAAACACACACACTCCACCAGCACCACCATCAGTATCATCATCTGTACCTTTTGCACTTGCGGCAGATGGCCCCAAGCCTCCTTTCAATTTTCATACAGCTTGTAATGCTATTATACATATGCTAAGAGAATGTTGCTAGCTAGATAAAATAGAGACCCTGTTTTATTATATTTGTGTTATTCGAAGTACGGATCCATTATTGTTTCTTCACCTCAGTGTTGTCAGTCTAGAGTTTTGCAAATAAAAGACAATTTATGTTGAAATAGAATTGAATTGTCGTTCGTCCATTGATATGGAAATGATACATGGTGTCAGAAGTAGTGAACAGACACCCATGTTCGCTGACAGGCTTCGGAAAATAGTGTGTACATGAACTCAATTGACTTGAAACATTTTCCGACCACACTGTTTCAAGGTCAAGAGAGGTCATCTAAAAAATTACTGAATTGTCTGCAGTTGTAACTGAGTCAGCCAGTTGCTGTACCCACATATCTGCCCCGCTTGTGACGTCGGGTAAGTCGAACGGGGTAACCTACATTGTATCCGCTAACTGGAAAACATTCCATAGAGTTTGGGTAAATTATGAAGTGGCGAGTGGTTTGGTGAAAAAAGACAAGTCACAGAGGACAGCTACATTTCTGACCTGTATCGGTTCGTCCACATTAGAGATTTTTGATGGGTTTCGGTTTGAAGAGTCCAGAGGATGAAAAAGACACAGACATTGTCATTAAAAAGTTTAAGGACTTCTGTATTGGAGATTTATGAATGCTATTGCTTTAATAACAGAAATCAAGAGATAAATGAAAAAAATGAAAATTATGTGACTGCTTTATGAACATTGTCCAAAACATGTAACTATGGTGAATTAACTGATAACCTTATCTGTACAGTTAAAACTAGAAGTCCTGTCACAAATAGTGCGCTTATCTAGGATTAATTGCGCGTTTTTTTTCATTTTGTTTCATTTTCATCTGCTGAATTTGTATATTATGTGGGCGGATATGGTCAATTCGTTGAGTAAAGGGTTAATGGATCCATGATTTCAGGTGGAAAAATAGTCTGTAAAGGGAGTTCTGTATGGAACATGTGTTCTGTACAGATATGTAAATATGGAACTGGAGAAAAAGTAATACAGTTAAAACTAGAAGTCCTGTCACGAATAGTGCGCTTATCTAGGCTTAATTGAGCGTAGGAATTGCGCGCAATTGCCATATCGAATGGCATCCAAAGCACGGCAGGTTCTCTTGGTTATTCATAGCAAACGCATGCAATGTTGATTATGTTTCTGCCAATGGACCTCCGGGTTACCCGGAGGTCCATTGGCTGAAACATTGCTTGTGCACAGGCCATATGTACAGAATTTGATAGCTTTACTTGGGCTACATGTATAATGCACACATTAACGCGCATATCAACGTGCTATTTGTGCGCATTTCATGACAGAACTTAATAGTTTTAACTGTAACCGAATTGTGATGGGTATCTGCGATAGCACGGTGCAACATTAACTGTTACAAAATAGTAAATGAACACTAAAGTCTTGTATTGATATTTGCAAAGCTGCAGAAACAGCTGGAAGTCAGTTAAATGAAATGCATTCTCATTCTCAAGAGGTTCAATCGGTGTAGAGAAAATCATATATGCATTCCGACCTATGTGAGACATAATAATAATAACTCTTTGGCCAGCCGCTGATTTGTCGCGGTCCTCATAAGAGAAGGCCATCATTCCCCCTGCACCCCACCCCTTCTTCCCCTCCTCTCCTCCCAGCATTCAGCTATAAACTGCTTAATAGTGTCCCTCACTTCCTCTTTTTCAATTTCTTCAATAAGCATTCCTACCCTCTCCCTCGTGTCCGCCTTCAGCCATCTATCCTTTGTTTCTTCACCCCACTTCTGCATTATTCTTCCAGTAAATTTTATTCTATGAGGTATATACTGTGGGCATTCCAAGAGAAAATGTTCCAGGGTCTCCACTACTCCAGAGTGGCACATTTGGCATCCCTTTTCCCCATCTCTCCCAATTTTTCCCCGAAGCTCCAGTGATCTTGATCTCAGTTTGAACAGCAGTGACCCTCCAAAGGTGCCATCTAGGTACTTCTCAAAAGCTGGCTTTTCTTTATATTGTAACCCCTGCAGTGATCTTTTCACGCTAACCCCTGCTCGCCAGTTTCGATTGCAATCTTCCATGACTCTCTCTTTGACAAACCTTTTGCCTTCTTTCATTCCTACTTCTATGTTTGTGACCTCTATAGAGTAATTGTCCATTAGTTCCCTCACATGTTTTGACCACCCCGTTTCTATATTAGAATTCCAAATGGTATCGAGCATCAATTTGCACCACCGGTTGTCAGGCAGGTTTCTCAAGTAGTTAAAGTAACACAGTTTTCCCAAATCTACCCTGTCCTTGATTTTCATCCACCCAAGCTCCCCCCTTACTGCTTCCAAAGCTGCAGCATTACTTGACCCTGTTATCCATCTGCCGGCATCATTCTGAGTACTTTCCAACTTCTTAATAACGGTTTGGTTTAATGGAATCACGTCCGTGCCATACGTTATACTTGGTAAACCCACCCTCTCCCATAGTGTTTTCCCCACAAAGACCTTGTTGAAACTATTTTTCCCTAAAAGTTTTAGTTGGTTCAGAATTCTTTTCCCTTTCAGAATCAGTTTGGCTGAGTAATTTCTGTACACCCCTCTTCCCGTTATATTTATGCTTACCCCTAGATACTCATACTCTCCCTTTTCTCCTACAGTGATTTGTTTGCTTTCCCCTTCGGGGATTGAGAACTCCCCCATTCTCCATCTCTTCGTCATATCTACCTTACGTCCAACGGGTATTACCTTGCTTTTATTTTCATTTAGTTCGAGCCGCCAAGTGTTCCCATAACTACCAACAATTTCCAGCAATTTCTCTAGCCCCTGTTCAGTTCTAGACATTAACACCATGTCGTCCGCAAAGAATAAGCCTGGTATCTTTATGTCTCCAACATTTACCCCCTCCGCACTCTGAATTAGTTCGTCCCCTAAATCTTTAACATACAATGCAAACAAAATCGGTGAAAAGATACACCCCTGCTTGAGGCCTATATCCATAGGGACTCGTTTTGTAGTGATACTCCCTAGACTGAGTTGGCTTTGCACATCTGTATACAGTGCTTTCATGATTCCCACAAAGTCACCCCCCAGTCCGATGCCCTCGAGCTTTCGCCACATACCTTCCCTCCACACTCGGTCGTACGCTTTTTTCACATCTAGAAATGCCAGAAACATCTTTTTCTTTTCAGCCTTTGTTGATTCTATAAGTTGGGTGAGTGTAAATATGTGATCAGTGACTCTTCGTCCTTTCCTGAAACCATTTTGAATTTCTCCTAGAAAACCTTTCTCTTCAATAACTTCCTCTAGTCTACTGTATATGACCTTACAGAATACTTTTCCGATGTTACTACTAACTGATATCCCCCTATAGTTATCTAGAACTTCCTTATCCCCCTTTTTGTGTATGAACGACACCTTACTTTCCCTCCACTCTCTGGGGACCTCTTGCTTTCGCAGAGCCAGGTTGAAAAGGTTTGTCAGGACTTCAATAAGTGCCTCCCCTCCATTTTTGAGGAATTCGTTCGGAATTTCATCAGTCCCTCCCGCTTTACCATTTTTTAATTTCGAGACCACGTTCCGCACTTCTTCTGCCGTTATTTCGCTACATACACGATTGGATAGGTTCTCCTCCACCAGTGTATTTCTTTTTGGTGGGGACCCACTGCCCCATCGCCTATCGTTTATCTTTTCCCAGTGCTTGACTAACTCTGAAGCGATACGGCCTTTATCTTCTGTACTTTCCCCATCCACTTTGATACTCTGCACACTACTTTTCCCCCGTTTATTTACCCAGTTCCAAAATACGTTTGAGCTCGAACCCCCCGTTTTCTTTATTGTTCTGGCAAGACTGCAATTGCGCTCCTTCCTATTATTATTCTTTATCTCATTCACCTTTTTCCGTGCCAGTTCATATTCTCCTTTCATTAGTCTCGTGTCATTGTTATCCACCCCTTTAAGCTTCCTACTTCTTCTGTAAGCAGCGCATTTTACCTTCCTTTCTTTTATAGCCTTTTTCAGTCCCTCGTTAACCCTGTATCCAAGCTCTCTCGTTGGGACCCTCACCCTTCCTATACAATCCTTCCCTGCCTCTGTTAGGCTATTTACTATGCCATCTGAAATACTCTGGACATTTGCATCCCTAGGTATACATTCAAGACTTGGTTTTAGTTTTTCCCGAAACTGCTTCCAGTCGGCTCCTTGTTTTAGTCCCCAAACTTCCTTGAAGGTATTTCTGTCTCTATTCGTCTTTTTGCCCATAATCTTAACTGTTATCAGGTTGTGATCACTACCCAAGTCATTTTTTCCCTCGTCATCTATTTCTACATCTATAACCTCCCTCCATACGCTAATGTCAGTGAGTATATAATCAATTATTGTTTTCTTATCGTTCCTCTCCCAGGTCCATTTACCCTTACATTTCGCATCCCTGTTCAAGATCTTTAAACCAAGCTCTTTTGATAGGTCCAACATCTTCCTCCCATTCGTGTTAATTTTCCTATCACCTCCCTGTATGCCCTCCTCCTTATCCCCAATGTGCCCATTGAAGTCCCCCATTAGGACAATACTGAACCCTCTGCTTTCAAGCTCTGTGATATTCGATCTAAGAGTTGTATATATTGAATCATTCCACTCGGGCTTACTTCCCTCCACTGCTAAGTATACAACACCAACGGCAACACTCCTGCTTCCTAACTTGATTTTTGCCCAGACTATTTCGTTGGATACTGGAATCTGAGTCCTTGCTTCTGTGAGATCTGTAATCAATGAGGGCTGTAATTCCTCTTTAGCGTAGATGCCAACACCCCCACCCCGTTTCTGACCCTCAGTTCGCCCAGCTCCTATCCACACGCAACCCTTCATCTGATCAGCCCGCTCATCCCGTCGTATCCACGTCTCACTTAGACCCATTATATCGAAGTCTCCTTCGTCCATCAGTGTTGATATTTCGCTTACTTTCTTGTGCAGACCCTGGATGTTGCAGTATCCAAACTTAATGAATCTTTGTTTCTTTGTCATCACTGGCACATTATTATAACCCTGGTGTGTCCCTGTGTTGTGCATGTTTGTTGTTCTTCCTATGTTCCCAGCATTTGTGCCCCTCTGGGTTATCGGCTGTGGTCCCCTACCCCCTTTTTCTCCAAAAAAGGCCCAGCCACCTGTAAAATTTTTTGGCCCAACAGGTCTGTACCCATCCTACTTAAATGCAATCCATCTCGCCCATACAACTCTCCTTGTACCCAGAATGAGTCCCAGTGGTCAATGAAATGTATTCCCAAGTCTTTGCAGTGCTCTTCCAGCTCCTCGTTTAGTGCCATAATCCGCGAGTTCCTCTCATTCCCACCACCCATAACGGGGAGCACCCCTGAAACGATGATCCGAGCATTCCTGCTAAGTAGCTTACTAATTAGGTCCTTGTATGTGTCCACCAAACGAACTGATTTCCTCTCCCTGATGTTATTGGACCCCACATGTAATACCACTACCGGATCAGGCCCCGACCCAGCTACAATACCGTCCACTCTATCCCTCAGGTCCTCCACTTTAGCCCCTGGAAAGCACAGAACTGTTCTATTTTTACTGTCCGGACCACAGACAACCTTGTCGATCCCCCGAACTATGCTACTTCCCGCAACCACCAACTTACTTACATGAAGAGTTCTAGTAGTGATATAAATAGCAAATTTTGTGGACAACAGCGTGCAAGAAAAAAAGAAATTTGTCCTGCATGTAAACAGTGTAAATAGTTAAATCAGTCTGCTAACCAATGTACATGTAAGTCAAGGCAAACGTTAACCAAGAGTAGACAACATAAAGTTCACAGCCTTGACGATTTTTCTTCGGAGGAAGATTTTGTGCTTTCATTTGAAGAGTATGATGAAAAGCAGTTTTAGAAACGGCTTTCCGCAAAAATGCTCTTAAATAGTAATCATGAAGTTAAATTTTTGTTAGACTGTAGCTCAACAGTTACAGTTAAAACTAGAAGTCCTGTCCCGAATAGTGCGCTTATCTACATGTAGGCTTAATTGCGTGTTGGAATTGCATGCAATTGCCATATTGAATGGCATCCAAAGCAAGGCCGGTTTTCTTGGTTACTCATAGCAAACACAGGCAAAGTTTCTGCCAATGGACCTCCGGGTTACCCGGAGGTCCATTGGCTGAAACATTGCTTGTGCACAGGCCATATGTACAGAATTTGATAGCTTTACTTGAGCCATAACGCGTACATTAACGTGCATATCAACGTGCAATTTGTGCGCATTTCATGACAGGACTTCTAGTTTTAACTGTAATGTGCTACTCGAAGCAATGCATGTGAACATACATGTATACCAGGACAAAAATCTTGAGAAGTTAATTTGATTTGAAGAAACTTTGTTTATGTTTAATAAAACTGGGACAAAAACAATTGGAAAATGTGGTTTGACTATATGCAATCCAAAAAATAGAAAGAAATACAACATTGAGTTTACTATTGTTTCTGGAAACTTAAACCCGATCTTAGGATCACAAGTCATTCAACACATGCAGTTGATCTCTTTGAGAAAAGAAAATATCCTCAGTATGCAGAAAAAGTCACTTAAGTAAAACAAAAGTGGTTTTACAAAGAATGACATTAACGAATACTATGACTGTTTTGAAGGAGAAGGGGTGGGGTGGGTTTAACTCTTTACCCAATGTAACAGCCAAAACTGGCCAGCGCTATTCACAAAAATTAACAATTAATTTTCTTTATTTTTTTCCTTTTTCGCCTCAAAAACATAGGTTATGACCCCTCTTTGGAACGAGCTTGTCTAGCTCATTCTAAAGAGGAGTCATAACCTATGTTTTTGTTGTTGCAATTATAGCTCAGATTTCCTGGTGTACAGATGATTCGGCACCTGGACGATTCGGCACTTGGACGATTCGGCACTTGGGTTGGATGATTCGGCACCTGCATTGGATGATTTGGCACTTGACTTCGCATGATTCAGCACTTAGGTTAGAACAATTCTGCCCAACAAATATATATTATCTTCAGGTATTACAGATAAATATACATGTAATACAAGAAGAAAAAATATAAATTTTATATTCACGCATGTCAGAATGATAAAATTGAACAGATTTTTGCTACTGTCTGATAAGGTTTAGCTGGGAATTATTGAAAATTCCTTTTACCAGTTCACACCATGGGGAGGTACCTAACAGGACTAAGTGAACCATCTAAAATAAAAATCATTAGCTTCTGATTACCTGATATAAAGAAACTGAAAATTTCATTAGCTTCTGTTCACCTAAAACAAAGAAACTGAAAAATTCATTAATTAGCTTCTTTTCACTTGAAAAGAAAAGAAAATATTAGTCAATTTTAACTAGTATACCCAACACTTATGGACCATATATGCCAGCACACTTTCTCAACAACTGACTCGACGTACATGTATCTCCCACAATTTGAAAAGTTTTCCCTGGACCTCTTCGGCTGTCTTTCTCTGATGTCTTTGGATTTTTCTTCGGGTACCATCTTGGATGTGGCCTCTCTAGGATGCACATGGAATAAGGTGAGGACGAGTCTTCGGCACTACTTACATTTAGAGCCTTAAGCTGTAATTCTGGTGAATGATCGTAGAAGCAGGTGGTTTTATAGCGTTCCAATGTCAGTAAAGCCATTGCTAAAAATACGGATGACTACAGTTAAAACTAGAAGTCCTGTCACGAATAGTGCGTTATCTAGGCTTAATTGCGCGTTGGAATTGTGCGCAATTGCCATATCGAATGGCATCCAAAGCAAGGCAGGTTCTCCTGGTTACTCATAGCAAACACATGCAATGTTTCTGCCAATGGACCTCCGGGTTACCCGGAGGTCCATTGGCTGAAACATTGCCTGTGCTCAGGCCATATGTACAGAAAATGATAGTTTTAATTGGATCATAACATGCACATTAACGCGCATATCAACGTGCTATTTGTGCGCATTTCATGACAGGACTTCTAGTTTTAACTGTAGAACTTCGGAAAATGAATCAAACAAGACCGATCTGAATACTGATCAAAAACTATTAATTAGCTTAAAAGAATACAAATCAAAACAATACAAACTTTCTCTAATCAAAGGGATTAGTGTGATAACAATCATTACACCAGTTCAAGCAATACTATAATCTTGTAATAACATGCAAAATAAACATATCAAAGCAAGAAACCAGAGTTCTTTGAAGAATCAGCATTATCCAAACAATATAAAAAGATTTAAAAAAATACCAATGAAATGCTGGAAAGATAATTTTTATTCAATGAATGTTATTTTTGTCTTTATGAGGGAGGTGCTGAATTGTTCTAACCCAAGTGCCGAATCGTCCAAAAACCCAGGTGCCGAATCATCCAAGTGCTGAATCGTCCGGCAATCGATTAACCATCTTCTAAGTTCATGAGAGTCCTTGAGAGTACGTTTACATAATTGCAGATTAAATTTTTATAAATATAAAGCTCTCAATCTTTACAGTCATTGGGGGGGGGGGGGGGGGGGGTGGGGGAGGTGGGGGGGGAGACTTCCTTCCGCTTTCGATAATGACGATATAAAGCATGAATTGGGGTGATGTAAAATGAAATAGAAATATTCGTGAAAGCAATGAATTGGCCCACTTAAATGTGTAAAATGAGCCAATTAAAATTTGTTTTGAAAAGGAAACAGAAATTCCCAAGCTCTGCTATTAAACTGCATCTGATCAGACCTATAGCTCAGTTTGGATGTGCAAAAGACCATATTTCCAAATCACAGGTTATATGAATCCACCAAAAGTCAGTGTTGTGAAGCAGACCAAAAAAGCTTGTACATATTTGTTTTTGAGTTTGTTTTTGCCTGAGTGTTGACTGGATGGTGCCACTGTTATAGCCCCCATATTATATGGACATGGATATATCCTTAAGTTGATAATTATGTGAGAAAGGTTTTTTTTTTATTTCTGCATTTTCTGACTGGTCTAACTCTTTTGCACTCAGTGACCTTGTTTACATCTTTGTTACACTGATATATTGTACATATAGCTGTTGATTGTTTAACTGTTTAAATAGGTCAATGACCTTGTTTACTTGAACTTTAACAGAATCCCCTAGAAACTGTTAGAACATTGAAGAATTTTCATCTTCTGGAACATTCTATCTGGTTACTATATAAAGGTTTGTCAACAGAATTCAAAAACTCAATTTTAGAAAGCCATTTCAGAAGAACTTATTTTCACAGCAGTTGTTTCCATTGGAGATTATTATTGTTTCAGAGCAGTGCATTTATTATAGAAGCAGTGCTTCTTTGTGATTTTGGAAGATTGATTCCAAAAGAGAATTTTGAAGAGAATCTATTCGTCTTGGAAAAGAGAATTTATACTTTCTGTGAAACAGAATAATATTATTTTGTGAAAAGCCAGGATTCTACTGGATTATTTGGAAAATACCTGTGGCGCCAATACTTCTTGGATTTTTACTCCATTTGCGCTTTGCTGAGAATTTTATTATATTTTATTGGAGACTGCTGAAATTTCTAAGTGAAAATTTTATTATAAATCTATGGGATACTGTTTCTGAAGAGACATTCTTGGATTTAATACTACATTTACCAGCTGGTAACTTTCTTCAGAAGATACTTCACCACTGGATTACTGGATTCTGTCAAACTGTACTTTGGACTAATTCAATAATTGATAAGTACCACTGTTTTTTTATTTTCTGTAAACCAATTAGTGTAAAAGATCTTTGTATCATTTTTTTATATATATTAATTCTTTTTAATTAAATTTCAGAATAGTTAAATTCATAGTTTTGTTGCTGATTCTCAAATTTCTTTCTGTTACCAATATCATTAATAATTCCACACCGTAACAGAAATTGGGGGCTCGTCCGGGATTGAATATTAGATAACGAGAAAATTGCAAATTGCAATTATTATTTTGGCTCACTTTCAAAATATTTAAATTTTGTTAGAAAATTTCAGTATCATTTAATTCATTATTTATATTCTGAGAACCAGCAAACCTTTTCATCATGGTATTTATTGTGACAGAATTTATTTCTGAATTTGAAAGATCTCCTAGTTTGGCCCTTTTAGAATCTCTTAAGAAGGAGGATTTATTTCAACTTGCTCAGTATCTAAAATTACCTGCCACCCCTGGTCTGAACAAGCATAAACTTAAACAGCTCATTGTTAATCATTATATTGAGGAGGGTCTTTTGCCTCAGTCTGGGTCACATGTCGCTGAATCACAACCTACTGATGCTCTTGAACTTAAAAAGTTAGAATTGGAACTAAAGAGATTAGAAATGCAACAAGAAATGAAAAGGCAGGAAAATGAAATGAAATTAAAAGAATTGGAAGCTCAAAAAGAAAGGGAACAAATTCAGGCTCAAAAAGAAAAAGAAGACAGGGAATTAAAATTAAAAGAATTAGAAGCTCAAAAAGAAAGGGAACAAAAACAAATTCAGGCTCAAAAAGAAAAAGAAGACAGGGAATTAAAATTAAAAGAATTAGAAATTCAGGCCCAAAAGGAAATAAGAATAAAAGAATTAGAATCTCAACGTCAAGGCTCAAATGTAATTTCTCCAAGTAGATTTGATGCAACTAAACATGTTAGGCTAGTTCCCCCCTTTCAAGAAAAAGAAGTTGATAAATATTTTTCACATTTTGAAAAAGTGGCAACAAGTTTAGAATGGCCAAGGGATGTCTGGACTTTGCTACTGCAAAGTGT
This sequence comes from Pictodentalium vernedei, assembly GCA_031216915.1. Classification (NCBI taxonomy): domain Eukaryota; kingdom Metazoa; phylum Mollusca; class Scaphopoda; order Dentaliida; family Dentaliidae; genus Pictodentalium; species Pictodentalium vernedei. The sequence continues at coordinate 43,830,336 of CM062296.1, forward strand.
TTTGAAAGGAAAGGCCCAAGAAATCTATTCCGCTCTATCTTCTGAGCAAAGCAATAATTATGATACTGTTAAAGAGGCTATACTCAAGGCATATGAACTTGTTCCAGAGGCCTATAGGCAGAAGTTCAGAAATTATTATAAAAACGAAAATCAAACTCATGTGGAATTTGCCAGAGAAAAGCAAAATTTATTTGATAGGTGGTGCCATTCCAAAGAAATTGGGAAAGATTTCTCGAAGTTAAAAGAAATGATGCTGATTGAAGAGTTTAAAGGAAAGATACATTCAGATATAAAGGCCCACCTGGATGAACAAAAAGTTGACACATTAAATAGAGCAGCAGTACTAGCAGATGACTATGCCCTAACTCATAAAATGAGTCGTAACTCCACAAATTTTTGGCCTCACAAGAATTCTTTCCAAAGTGGACCTAGACCTACTTCAGATAAAACTCATCCTTCTAATCATCCTTCCAATCCTCCAAACTTTTCACCACCCAAATTTAATAGGAAGCCTAATGAGAATAAGCCATCTAATGCCAGTCCCACACCATTACGACCCAACAGTTCAAGTAAAACTTGTAATTATTGTAAGAAACCAGGTCATTTATTATCTGATTGCTGGCTGTTAAAAAGGAAAAATGAGTCCTCAACTTCACAGAATGCACTAGCATGTGCTCCATGCCCTGAAAATTATGTTATAAAGCAAGATGCTTTAGAAAATTATAAGCCATTCATTTCTGAAGGCTTTGTTTCCCTTGATGGGGATAAGCACTGTTCCTTACCAATAAAAATACTGAGAGACACAGGAGCTACTCAGTCATTAATGTTAGAAGGCATTTTGCCATTTTCTGAAGAAAGTGCTACAGGGGCACAAGTTCTAATATCAGGTATTGAGACAAACTCTTTAAAGGTCCCACTTCATAAAATAAATTTAAGAAGTAGCTTAGTAAATGGGACTGTGACAGTAGGAATCAGACCTACTCTACCTGTAAAAGGTATTTCTTTATTATTGGGAAATGACTTAGCTGGTGACAAAGTCACTGTAGAACCTCAAGTGGTGGATAAGCCGAGCACAGATGAAAGTATTATTAATTTGAAGGAATGTTTTCCTTTTGCCTTTCCAGCATGTGCTGTGACTCGGTCCATGGCAAAGAAAACTGAGGTTGATAACAACCTCAATTGTGTTGATTTAAACAGCAAAGCTGAGGATAAGAACTGTCACAGAATTACGGATTCTGAAGACATTGATTTGTCTCAGACTTTTTTGAGTCAAAGTGATGACTCGTCCAGACATTGTAAAGAGGCCACTACACCTGAGAGTGATAGGGGGACCTCCTTGAATGTCATTTCCCGGACATCTTTAATTCAGGAACAGGAAAGTGATCCTGACCTTGCCGAGCCACGTGAAAAGGCTCTAACACAGGCTGAAGCCCAAAACTCCCCTGTCGGTTATTTCAGAAAATCTGGTGTGCTTATGAGGAAATGGCGACCACCAGAAGTACCCTCCAATAGTGATTGGGAGGTTATTTATCAAATAGTTGTCCCCACTAAATACCGGAATGAAATAATAAGCCTGGCTCATGAAAATCCAATGGCTGGACATTTAGGAGTTAGGAAAACCTACTCTCGTATTCAACAATGTTTTTACTGGCCCAAGCTTCGACAGGATGTTGTCGAATTTTGTAAAACCTGCCACACCTGTCAAATTGTAGGAAAACCCAACCAGAAGATTCTTCCTGCTCCCCTTCAACCAATCCCTGCTTTTGAGGAGCCATTTAGTAGAATTATTATTGATTGTGTTGGCCCATTGCCTGGAACAAGATCTGGAAATGAATATCTTCTTACCATCATGTGTGCTTCTACACGATTTCCTGAGGCTATTCCTCTAAGAAATATTAAAACTAAGACTATAGTTAAGGCCTTGATAAAATTTTTCACGACTTTCGGTCTACCCAGGTCAGTGCAATCGGACCAAGGCTCAAATTTTATGTCAAACATTTTTCAGCAGGTGATGTATGAGCTCAAAATTAAGCAGTACACATCAAGTGCCTATCATCCCGAAAGTCAAGGAGCTCTAGAACGCTTTCATCAAACACTGAAGACCATGATAAAGGCCTATGGGGAGAATAATGAGAAGGATTGGGATGAAGGAGTACATCTCCTTTTATTTGCAGTCCGTGAAACTGTACAGGAATCTCTGGGGTTCAGCCCTTTTGAATTAGTGTTTGGACACTCAGTGAGGGGTCCACTCACTGCTTTGAAGGAGAAATGGCTCGAGGAAGAGCCACCTGAAATTTCTCTCCTGGACTATGTGTCCACTTTTAAGGAAAAATTGCACCAGGCCAGAGAAATGGCAAATAAACATTTACAGAAAGCCCAGAGTCATATGAAGACCTGGTATGACAAAAAGGCGAAATTTCGCACCTTTAAATCTGGGGACAAGGTGTTAGTATTATTCCCTTTAAAGGGCAATGCTTTACAAGCAAGATATTCAGGCCCTTATTTTGTTAAGCACAAGATCAGTGATACTGATTATGTTGTTGAGACTCCTGATAGACTCAAAAATACTCAGCTGTGCCATATAAATATGTTGAAAACATATTATGAGAGAGAACCAAACTCTCTACCAGTCTCAACAGTCACCCACATGGATGAGCTGGAAAATCCTGTAGAGGATATTCATGAAGGCGGCGAAAATGTACCTCTGAAGTTACAGAACTCAGATGTCCTGAGAGATCTACAAAATAAAACAGATTATTTACTGCCTGACCAAAGAAAAGATTTAGTTGATTTAATTTTCAAATATCAACACTTATTTCCCGATGTGCCTAGTAGGACATCTGTTATTTTTCATGATGTTGATGTAGGAGAGGCAAATCCCATCAAACAGCATCCATATAGATTGAACCCTTTCAAAGCTGAGATCATGCGAAAGGAAATACAGTATATGCTGGACAATGATATCATAGAACCTAGCCATAGCAACTGGAGTTCACCCTGTATACTCGTCCCAAAACCTGATGGCAGTTACCGATTTTGCACGGATTACCGAAAGGTGAACAGCCTCACCAAAACAGACAATTATCCAATTCCTAGAATTGATGACTGCATTGACAAACTTGGCCATGCTAAATTTGTGACAAAATTTGACTTGTTAAAGGGTTATTGGCAAGTCCCTTTAACAGAAAAAGCAAAAGAAATATCTGCTTTTGTTACACCATTTGGATTGTATCAATATAAAGTTACCCCTTTTGGCATGAAAAACTCTCCGGCAACGTTCCAGCGCATGGTTAACCACTTAATTGCAGACCTAGATCACAGTGAAGCTTATATTGATGATGTTATTATACACACAGATACAAATTGGGCTGATCATCTAAAGCATATTCAAGAATTTTTTGACAAAGTGACCCAAGCCAACCTAACTATTAACTTGGTAAAATCAGAATTTGGCAAAGCAACTGTAAATTATTTAGGTCATGTTGTGGGGCAGGGGCAGGTGAGGCCGATTGCGGCGAAAGTTGATGCCATTGTAAATTTTCCAGTACCAAGCTCTAAAAAAGAGCTCATGAGATTCTTAGGCATGGCTGGATATTATAGAAAATTTTGTTTAAATTTTTCAGATGTTGTTTCCCCTTTGACCACTTTATTGAGCAAAAGGGTTAAGTTTGTTTGGACTGAGGAATGTCAGAAATCCTTTAACAGAATAAAAACTTTATTAAATAATTCCCCTGTTCTGGCCAGTCCCAATTATGAAAAGCCCTTCAAATTATTCATAGATGCAAGTGACAATGGAGCAGGTGGGTATATTGCCCAGGAAGATTCCCAAGGTATTGATCACCCTGTATGTTATTTTTCCAGAAAATTTCTCAAACATCAAAAGAATTACTCTACAGTAGAAAAAGAAACTTTGGCTCTAATTTTGGCATTAACCCATTTTGATGTGTATCTAGGAACCGCCCAATGTCCAATTACAGTTTACACCGATCATAACCCCTTAACATTTATCAATAAAATGAAAAACAAGAATCAAAGATTATTGCGGTGGAGTTTAGCCCTTCAAGAATATAATTTAGAGATTAGGCATATTTCGGGAAGAGATAATGTTGTAGCTGATGCTCTTTCCAGAATATCCTAATTTAAAATGATATGATCGGTCCCTATTCACTTCAAGTGTATATATGTTTATTAAAAAAAAAAAAAAATAAAATTGTGAAGATTATGGTGTGTGTGTATTGTAAACCAGTCAGAGTCTGCTAAAATTATGTAAAAAGTTTTCAGTACCTTTAAACTTTTTCTTTTAAGGCGGGGTGTGTTATAGCCCCCATATTATATGGACATGGATATATCCTTAAGTTGATAATTATGTGAGAAAGGTTTTTTTTTTATTTCTGCATTTTCTGACTGGTCTAACTCTTTTGCACTCAGTGACCTTGTTTACATCTTTGTTACACTGATATATTGTACATATAGCTGTTGATTGTTTAACTGTTTAAATAGGTCAATGACCTTGTTTACTTGAACTTTAACAGAATCCCCTAGAAACTGTTAGAACATTGAAGAATTTTCATCTTCTGGAACATTCTATCTGGTTACTATATAAAGGTTTGTCAACAGAATTCAAAAACTCAATTTTAGAAAGCCATTTCAGAAGAACTTATTTTCACAGCAGTTGTTTCCATTGGAGATTATTATTGTTTCAGAGCAGTGCATTTATTATAGAAGCAGTGCTTCTTTGTGATTTTGGAAGATTGATTCCAAAAGAGAATTTTGAAGAGAATCTATTCGTCTTGGAAAAGAGAATTTATACTTTCTGTGAAACAGAATAATATTATTTTGTGAAAAGCCAGGATTCTACTGGATTATTTGGAAAATACCTGTGGCGCCAATACTTCTTGGATTTTTACTCCATTTGCGCTTTGCTGAGAATTTTATTATATTTTATTGGAGACTGCTGAAATTTCTAAGTGAAAATTTTATTATAAATCTATGGGATACTGTTTCTGAAGAGACATTCTTGGATTTAATACTACATTTACCAGCTGGTAACTTTCTTCAGAAGATACTTCACCACTGGATTACTGGATTCTGTCAAACTGTACTTTGGACTAATTCAATAATTGATAAGTACCACTGTTTTTTTATTTTCTGTAAACCAATTAGTGTAAAAGATCTTTGTATCATTTTTTTATATATATTAATTCTTTTTAATTAAATTTCAGAATAGTTAAATTCATAGTTTTGTTGCTGATTCTCAAATTTCTTTCTGTTACCAATATCATTAATAATTCCACACCGTAACACCACCCATCTGGGTCTTTGTTAGTACACAGTCCTGGTAATTCATCCTTGTTTCCTCGGCAAAAAAATTGCTGTGGAAAAGTGGTGCTTCTACGGCAATTGCTGTGAAGCCTGTTCGATTGTGTAAAAATCATCAGGGGTCAGGGCATAGTCTCAATTGCCATGTATATGTAGTATGCTGTGTATCTTTCACTCAATTAGATCATGCCAATATCATGAACCATATGAATGCCGAGAAAAAGTCTTGGAAGTAAGCAGGCGACTTGCTCAATATGTATAAAATGAGTAAAAATAAGATGCAGCATAACCACAAACTAAGTATCTCCCTGCTTCTATATTAATAACACCAGAATCTGACATCAGTTTCTGGAAAGCTCTTGCAGAGAAAGCTCTCATCAGAAACTGATGTCATATTCTGGTGTTATCAACATAGAAGAAGCAGAACACAGAGTTTCTAGTGGTTATGCTGCAACTTGTACTGTAAATTGTAAGATTAGCAATGCAGTGTAGTGCAACCCACATGGTTTGATTCCTTGTGTAACCTGGAAGTTGTGCTGTGGATATTTTCCATTTCCTCAGCATTTCCCTCGGCACTGCTGATTGTTGAGTGAATTACCAGGGCTGAGTACATACAGGATGTTGGTACATTGACCATGAATCAGGAGGACAGTTCTCAGAACACACCCAAGTTTTCTCAATATACCCAACTAACTTTCCCAGTTTTTCTGCAGATGTTGGTGTCGTAAATCACTGACACAGGCTCTGAAAGATTAGCTGAGGTTTATCACTAGCCTTGTGATTACAGGGTAATAGTGGTCTATTGTTCTTTGTTTAACCTGTATAATTATTTCGACGCTTAATGTCAAAGATATTGTTTATAAATTGAGAGTGGCCTAGAAATGCATTTGAGTGTCTGAAAGTCACCATGCTTTATTTTGTGTGATTAATTCATGATCTTAATGACTTAAGATTCGAAACCTAATCAAATCTCAAAGCTTCTGAGGACCCTAACCTAGGGAAGAATTCCTCTAAAGTAAGATACATTCGTGTACATGTTGGTATGAACTATTGGCATAAATTGACTTCATGCTTGTGTTATGGTCATGATACATGTATATCCATGGATGCTGAAAGTAAAATTAAACACAAATAAAAATAATAAGCCCTTGTGAGCCAAATTTATCCTCTGTGAACCTCAATCTGAATTGAGATCTCAGGCCTAAATAGAAAGAGATACCCAGCGGCAGCGGATAAAATGGGAGATTCTAATTCTGGCCCATGTACAGTACGTGGAGAGTGTATTATCACTAAATCACCCACAGAGTGGAGATTCCACCTGAGCAATAATTGCAAATTTGTTGCAAAGCATACCCAACACCAGCAAAGTTTCAGCCAATGGACCTCCGGGTTAAACCCGGAGGTCCATTGGCTGAAACATTGCTCGTGTTTTTTGTCGATATATATAAAATTTGAAAGTTATAGTTTGGGTGATAACTCCACTCCATGGGTGATTTAGTTACAATCCACTCTCCACGTACTGTACATATATTATGGGGTAGCATCAACAAATTCACCCTCTGGTGACCTCATTCTGCAAATGACAGATTGCTAGCATTATTTCCAGGCTTGGGTCTGATAGAAGGATGCAAAATGTTTTAATTATTTGCATACAAGCATCCATGCATATAGTAATATGGTAGAATCCTCTTAATTGAATATCCATTTTACCAGTGAAAATTATTCAATTAAGAGGAGTATACAATTAACAGGAATTTGGTCAGTTTCCTGTGTTCTGGGGGTAAACTGAGCATTTTTTCTATTATATCTTGTTTGGCAGAGCTCATAGAGCTCTGTCAAACCAGATATAATAGAATAAATGCCTGTATTGGATGTAGTGAGGCCAAAAAGGTTGATAAATAAGAGGAATTTGGTGTGTGTCACTGTAGTTTTTCCGACATATTGCAAAAATTTATATACAATTAACAGGAGTTTACTCTACAACCCATATGCAACTAACAGATCAAATTTGTACTGAAGGTATGGTAAATGGTTTTGTGTTTGAAAATTATATTCAATTAATAGGGATATACAATTAAGAGATATCCAATTAAATGGACTCCACTGTAATACCGTTGGTAAAATTTGTTAAAAATTATATCCATTGTATGAGGGTATGCTCGCTTTCCATGTGGTTGTGGGTGGGGGTGGGGGTGGGGGAGTGATATGTGGTTTACATCCTATTGCTCTACTGTTTTTTATGCAATTCTTGGCTGCCTGTACGCTTGTGTAAAAACATTACAAAGCTGCTTAGAATTTAACTTGATAGCTAACTCAGAGGCTGCATGTTGGGGCACATGTTCACCTGCAATAAAAGTGATCAAAGTTGAAATCGCATCTTAACAGGTGCCCCAACATGCAGACTGGTTTAACTACCAAGTTAAATTCTAAGTAGCTTGGTAATTGTTTTTTCGCAAGTCATGCCTGTCTGTTCAGGCAGCCAAGAATTGCATAAAAACAACAGCAGAGCTACAAGATGTAAACTGTCAAAATATAGCAAAAATGAATCATAATCTCCAGTTCTTGAAGGGTAAATGCAGTGGACTTCAGATTTAGATTCGATCTGACCCCAAGACACTTAATCCCAACTGCCCAAATGGGAGCACAAAGGTGCCGTGTGCAAAAACATACTACATGTCAATAGTACATGAACATTCAACTTATACTAACCTTGCTTATTTAGTCATTCAGTTTTAAAGATTTTGCATAACCCATTAATCGTTTGCCATTTCTGAGCTTTGGTAACTTATCGTTCATTCCTCTATACTTGATTCAGGTAACCCATTAGGTAGCCTAAATATATATGTATCACAACTATGATGTTGTATGAAGTGTTGTATCATAGCCAAGTTCTTGCTCCTTGTGGCCGTATCTTATCTCTGGTAAAATTTTGTATTTTACTGCAGAGCATACAATGATATATATATTTCATTTCAGCTTGATATGATACAGACAAACTGGATAAACCATTATTACATTTGAAAGAAAGTTCAGTATCAAAATCCACAAAATGAGTATAATTGGTAGGAAGTTGCTGTCACTGCCAAGCACAGAGAGGTTGTTTTCACAGATGGTTTCAGTGATGACTCAACAGTTTCGAACAGTGTAAGTTTTGTGTCATTGAAAGAAAATGAAGAAGGTTTACAGGATACAGAAATTGGGTTATTGTTCCACTGTTTAACCCTTCCCCCAATGCAGACGATTTCAAAAATTATTATTTTAAATATCATTTTAAAAAAATTTCAACAAAACGATATCATGTGACCCCTCTTTGGAATGAAACAATGAGCTCATTCCAAAGAGGGGTCACATGATATGGTTTGATTGAAATTTTTTGAAAAATAGTATTTTTTCAGCTGCTGAATTTGCATATTACATGGGCGGATGTGGGCGATTTGTTAGGTAAAGAGTTAAAACATCTTGTGTCTCTCATACTAATACATGTGCATGCACCAGTCTTTCGCTTTTGCACACCATTGCACCTGTAATTTCTTTTACTTTTTTATGAGTAGACAACAGCAGGCCTCAGTAAACCTAGTCAGCGATTAACCCTTCATTAACAAATTGGCGGCATCTGCCACATAATATCCAAATTTATTGTGCAGTAGTAACCCGCCTCCCCCTAAAATGCCCCCCTCCCCCACGAACATTGGCCCAATGAAACTTTCACACTATATAGAGCCACAAAATGGTATCTAATATAGGGGCTGCACATGCTACAAATGCCTCAGATTCACTCTCAGAGCACTAAATTTTGCACAATATTCTCGGAAGTAGTGGTGGTAGGTGGGGATGGATGTAAATTTTCAAAAAATTTCAACATCATCTCATGTGCTGACTCCTTCTTTTAAATCCATGTCAAACTTGTTCTAGTGAGGGGGTCACATGATATGTTTTTTGTGTCGCCGCCCCACGAAGTGGGGAGCGACATATAGGGATTACTTCTGTCGTCTTGCGTCGTCCGCGTCACACTTTCTCTTATCCGTCACTCCTCTTTAACCTATGAATGGATTTTGATGAAACTTTCAGTGATTCTTTATCACATAATGGCATTGTGCACCTCCTATTTTTTTTTTTGATCCGCTGTATTTTTTCCAGAGTTATACCCCTTTTCCACTTAGAATTCTGTCTGAAACGTCACACTTTCTCTTATCCGCCACTCCTCTTTAACCTATGAATGGATTTTGATGAAACTTTCAGTGATTCTTTATCACATAATGGCATTGTGCACCTCCTATTTTCTTTTTTATCCGCTGTATTTTTCCCAGAGTTATGCCCCTTTTACACTTAGAATTCTGTCTGAAACGCCAGGCGACACATGTCTTCCATGGAAGACTCACATCTAAGTGTTGAAATTTTGTGAAAAACTTAAAAAAAAAGGAAAGAATTAAAATAACAAATTTTGATTTCATATGTGTTGGGTACATGTAAAGGATTGAAAAGTACAGTGGAACCCTTTTAATTGAATAGCCACTTTGCCAATGAAAATTATTCAGTTAACAGGAATATTCAATCAACAGGGATTGTGACACTTACAGTTAAAACTAGAAGTCCTGTCACGAACTGTGCACTTATCTAGGCTTAATTGTGCGTAGGAATTGCATGCAGTTGCCTTATCGAATGGAACCCAAAGCATGGCAGGTTCTCCTTGTTACCCTTAGCAAACACAAGCAATGTTCCTGCCAATGGACCTCTGGGTTACCCGGAGGTCCATTGGCTGAAACTTTGCTTGTGCACAGGCCGTATGTGCAGAATTTGATAGCCTTACCATCGCCATAACGCGTAGATTAACGCGCAAATCGACGTGCTATTTGTGCACATTTCAGGACAGGACTTCTGGTTTTAACTGTACCTGAATTTTAGAGGAAAACTGAAGCATTTATTATGCCCCCCGGCCAATCTGGTCGGAGGGAGTATCTAGTAGAGAGCTGTGTTCGTTCGTACGTACGTTCGTAAGTTCGTACATTACAGTTAAAACTAGAAGTCCTGTCACGAATAGTGCGCTTATCTAGGCTTAATTGCGCGTTGGAATTACACGCAATTGCTATATCGAATGGCATCCAAAGCACGGCAGGCTCTCTTGGTTACTCATAGCAAACACATACAGTGTTTCTGCCAATGGACCTCCGGGTTACCCGGGGGTCCATTGGCTGAAACATTGCTTGTACACAGGCCATATGTACAGAATTTGATAGCTTTACTTGGGCCATAACACATACATTAACGCGCATATCAACGTGCTATTTGTGCACATTTCATGACAGGACTTCTAGTTTTAACTGGACGTACGTTTGTAACACAAATGTGTCCTTCCAACATATTTGCTTCTGTAGCACCGTCATTATTTGGCGGATTCAGATAATTTTCGCTATGCTTCAGCTTGTACCTCAACATAGGGGAACAGATCCTACAGCAGAATTAAATTTTTTTCATAAACATTTACAGAGTTATTTTCCCTTGTTTAACTCGGGGGATTATTATTGAAAAATGTGTCTGACATATTTGCTGCTATAACACTGTCATTATTTGTTGGATTCAAATAACTTTTGCCATGCTTATACCTCAATATGAGAGAACGGATCCTACGACAGAATTAATATCTTTGCATAAAGATTCACAGTTATTTGCCCTTGTTAACTACATGTGAGGGGATGATTGAAAAATGTGTCTTTCCAACATATTTGCTGCTCTAGCTCTGTCATCATATGTTGGATTTAAACAATTTTTGTCATACTTGTACCTCAACATGGGGGAACAGACCCTATATCAGAATTAATATCTTCGTATAAACATTTACTCCCTTGTTTAAGTTAGGGGATGATTGAAAGATGTCTTCACACTCATTTCTGGGCATTAACTTTTCTACTGTTGGTCGCATGATGCTGATTCTTCACACGTAGGTTGCCCATAATGAGACAATGTTTTGCATTGATTTTTTTATCTGAAGGTCAAAGGTCAAGGTCATTGTTGCTATAAATAGATTTTTGGTTTCTGTGTAATAACTTTAGTTTCCTTTTGCGTACGATTCTATAACTTCATATTTTGATTGCATATGAGGTATCGATGGTTGGGATTGCATTTGGGGTCAATGGGTCAAATGCCAAAGTCACTGTTACTATAAATAGATTTTTGTTTTCCATGCAATAACTTTAGTTTCCTTCTACGTACAATGCAATAACTTCAAACATGGATTACCTATGAGGTGTCAGTCATTGTGATAATGTTTTGCCATGTTTGTTTTTTTGTGAGGCATTATTGGTGTCTAGAGGAAGCTTCCTTTCGATTTTGGTTATGCCCCAGAGAGACTTACCTACCCTTTTATGACACCGTCGGGGGCATATGCCATGCTTCGTGCTGCTCTTGTTCTATTATATCTTGTTTGACAGAGCTCCATCGAACAAGATATAATAGATTAAATAACTGTCTTGGATGTACTGAGTCCAATTAATAGGTCTATAAACAAAGGAAAACTGGGGCTAGTCAGGGTAATATTTTGACAGGTTACAAGATTTTTTATTGAATTAACAGGAGTTTACTCAATAAACTATATTCAATTAACCGGTGAAATTTGTTCTGGAGGTATGGTGAATGGTTTTGTGTTGGGAAATTATATTCAATTAACAGGGTTATTCAGTTAAGAGATATCCAATTAAGTGGTTTCGACTGTACCATACAGTTAAAACTAGAAGTCCTGTCATGAAATGCGCACAAATAGCACGTTGATATGCGCGTTAATCTAAGCGTTATGGCCCAAGTAAAGCTATCAAATCTGTACATAAGACCTGTGCACAAGCAGTGTTTCAGCCAATGGACCTCCGGGTAACCCAGAGGCCCATTGGCAGAAACATTGTATGTGTTTGCTATGAGTAACCAAGAGAACCTGCCGTGCTTTGGATGCCATTTGATATGCCAATTGCGCGTAATTCCAACGCGCAATTAAGCCTAGATAAGTGCACTGTTCGTGACAGGACTTCTAGTTTTAACTGTAGTACATTGTGATATTGTCCTGAAATACCTTTGTAACCCATGGTACACAGGTATTTTAGGGTCAGTACACAGAGTATATAACAGTTTTCTTGAAGAAAGATGATTAATTAATTCTTTTAATTATTTATTGTTGATCATGTTATGTTAACAACCGAGACCTATTTATGGTTTGGTGAGAGTTGATGTGCATCCAGGCGGGCATCAGGGTGTCCTCACACCGTTAGCGCAATAACTTGAACAAACGTTCTCCGATTTGACTAATATTTGCCATACAGATCTTTTGCAATAATGTCTCAAGTGAGTTCGAAAACTGGACTGTCTTGATTTTTCATTACAGAGTTATGGGCCTTAATTAGTCAATTTTTACAAATTTTGAGCTCATTAGCACAATACAATCAAGCCTGAAAATAAGCAGACTGTCATCTGGAAAATGAGGTCCCTAGAGGGTGAATTTGGTGATGCTACCCTGCACAGCAGGGTAGCATCACAAAATTTACCCTCTATGAATCTCAGTCTGAATCAAGGTTTCAAGCCAAAACAGAAAGATGAACCTAGAGGATAAATTGGCCTACTGTATGGGATAGCATCAGCAAATTCACCCTCAGGGGATCTCATTTTGCAAATGAAAGGTTGCTTATATTCAGGCTTCAATACAATGTAACTTGAACAAACGATCTTCGATTTCACTAACATTTGCCATACAGGTCTTTTGCAATATCTCAAGTGAGTTTGAAACTGGCCTGGCCTGGCCCGATTTTTCATTACAGATTTATGGATCTTAATTAAATAATTATTTACGACTTCTGAACTTGTTAGCATTATAACTTGAACAAAGGTTCCAGATTTGACAACTGAGATATGATTGGTAATGGACATGCAACACTCTCCGATTGCCACTACAACTTGATGCCTGCATTCCGATGCGTACCTCTTGTTACCTATCTACTGGAAGTATTATTAGAATGTACGACAGTCAATACTAGTATTAGTATTAGGGCTGTTACGATTATCGATTGTTGATCGGTCATGGCGAAATCGATTAGTATTTTTCGTTGTCGAATAATCGGTAAATTATATCCCGTTTTAGACATTTAATAAGTAAAAGAAAATATGTTGAAAAAACTATTGTTTCTAAAGGTAAAGAATTAAGAACATCGATATTAAACCCCCAAGACGCTGTTGGAAGCAATTGTCTTTCTGTACATTCATCAAAGCTTTGATGTTCTGAACTTTTGAACCGTCAGTGTAATAATCAAGACCGGTCGGTAGTTGCGAAGTTCGCAACTGCCGACCGGTCTTGATTATTACACTGACGGTTCAAAAGTTCAGAACAGCAAAGCTTTGAATGTAACTAAAAGAGGATCGTCTTCGTTGTTTACTTGAGGTAGGTCAACTGACTTCAACTTCATTTTTATCGACTTCAAAGAGAAGGAGATGGGGGTCATCTAGCTACGATCAATCGATTATCATCGATTATTTGTGACGATTCCTAAATTAAAAAATCGTGACAGCCCTAATTAGTATAGACTTAAAGGGACAACAAACAGTGATTTTGAAAAAAATGTGTTGACTATTCAACAAAAATACAATTTCCTTTCTGCAGAAGTACTCTCATGTTTTATATATTATTCACATGAAAGCATCTGATTTGATTAAATAAATTATCTTTAACCCTTTGAACTCTAGTGGTATCTTCCATTCCAGTCCAAAGGAAACAATTAGAAGAGTCCATATTCATTATTTGGGGTAGACCAATCAATATTTTCAACATGCAGCCTCTAGGCTGCACATTGAACTGGTTAGCTGATCTCTCATGTTCGGTAAAGGGTTAGGTTTTTGTAAATTATTTAACAGTTTAACATATCTGAATGTAGTGACTATCAGCTTGTGGATGGTCACTACATTAACCCTTTACCAAACAAATCGCCTGCATCCGCCTGCGTAATATGTAAATTCAGCAGTTGAAGAAATATTACTTTTCAAAAAATTTCAACAAAACCATATGATGTGACCCCTCGTTGGAACAAGTTCAACGAGCTTGTTCCAACATGGGGTCACATGATATGGTTTTGTTGAAATTTTTTGAGAAATTAAAAAAAATGATATTTAAAATAAATTTTGATATCGTCTGCGTTGGGTAAAGGGTTAAGACTGTTAAACTGTCATTTTTAGTTTGAACTTTAGGCAGATTGTCGATCATGACATTTCTGGGAAAATATTACACCTTTTAGACTTAATTCAAGTGCAGAAATGTAAATTTTGTTTAAAATTTTACGGTACTGGCAAGTGATACCATTCTTCTGGTTTGGAAACACAAAGCGGTTTTCGGTGACTTCATGTTACTCATTACCAATCTTTACCCATGATCACACATTCAATTATGACAGAAAGATATTAAGTGTATATATATTTACTATTATTAACAAGGTATTAATTAAAACTAGAATATGTTTTCATTTTTGGAATTCCTTAGAAAAAACCTCAATTAATAGCTTGTTAAGGCCACACAAAGTAGATCCTCTGTTTCTCAGGCCATTTTTTTGTAAAATTGTATGTGGGTGGCCTTCTTTTTTTTATATCCCCGTTTGTAAAATTTGTAAAAATGGTTGTATTATGTAAATGGGCTGTCTGTCTGTGCGTCTGTCCATAAACAATTGGTTTCTGACTGATAACTCCAGTTTGAATTATTTGATATCAACCAAAGTTGGTATGTGTATTCCCCAGCTAGTAATACAGACCAATTTTGAATATGGGTTCTGTCAAAATATGTTTACATGAATTATGCCCCTTTTTTGACTTAGAATTTGATCTTCTGTTAACATTTTTGGTTTCCAACTGATGACTCCAGTTTGGATGATTTGAACTCCACCAAAGTTGGTATGTGTATTTCCCAGATAGTAATACAGGCAAAGTTTGATTATGGGTTCCATCCATGTATTTTTAAATGAGTTACGACCCTTTTTCAACTTATAATTCAACCGAATATTTTGGTATCCGACCAATAACTCCAGTTTGGATTATTTCATCTCAACCAAAGCTGGTATGGTGGTATGTGTATTTTCCAACTAATAATACTGACTAAGTTTGAATATAGTTTCCATCCAATCATTTTTATATGAGTTTTGTTCCATTTTTGACTTATAACGCTTGTACTTAGCCTCACCTGGCAGTGCTCTTGTTATTTTATTTCTTATTTTTGTAATTATTTTTTTGCCATCAAAAGTTCAGGTTCTTGGTTTGTTTTATGTTTCAGGCCTCATAATCTATAGAATAGCAAGGACGGTGGTGTATTTTGTCCATTGAGTGCAAGAAGGCTTTGCAATGCTACAGTTAAAACTAGAAGTCCTGTCGCGAATAGTGCGCTTATCTAGGCTTAATTGCGCATTGGAATTGCGCGCAATTGTCATATCGAATGGCATCCAAAGCACGGCAGGTTCTCTTGGTTGCTCATAGCAAACACATGCAATGTTTCTGCCAATGGACCTCCGGGTTACCCGGAGGTCCATTGGCTGAAACATTGCTTGTGCACAGGCCATATGTACAGAATTTGATAGCTTTACTTGGGCCTTAACGCATACATTAACGTGCATATCAACGTGTTATTTGTGCGCATTTCATGACAGGACTTCTAGTTTTAACTGTAAAGCATTGCAAAGATTTGTTGCACTCAAGGGACCAATTTATATCAATTTTATTAACTTGCGAAAAATATCAGACCTACATGTAAACCATTTAATTTTTATATTTTTTTTTCAAGTTTGCATTGGTTATAAAAAGAGAGCATGCAGCAGTCAATAGGCTCATGTGGGAGGATCTGAGAAACAAATTTTTTTACTTTCTTAGGCCTTATCAACAAAATATTACTTGAAAATAGAATATGTTTTCATTTTTGGAATTTGCTTGATAAAAACCTTAATTAATAGCTTGTTAATCATGATTACTTGTGAAAATTGTTCATTTGTGTGACTATCATTTCAGAGTTAATGTCCGAGAACATAAATTTGGGGTGCAATACTCATATGACAAGAATACCGGTGAAAAGATTTACACAACAAAACCTCTGAAATTCACAAAATCTGGAGGTCGGGGTTCAGACGGTAAGTTATTTTCTTTAGTGTCCTGAAGATTCTTATTACATGCCTACAGTTAAAACTAGAAGTCCTGTCATGAAATGCGCACAAATAGCACGTTGATATGCGCGGTAATGTGCGCGTTATGGCCCAATTAAAGCTATCATATTCTGTACATATGGCCTGCGCACAGGCAATGTTTCAGCCAATGGACCTCCGGGTAACCCGGAGGTCCATTGGCAGAAACATTGCATGTGTTTGCTATGAGTAACCAGGAGAACCTGCCGTGCTTTGGATGCCATTCGATATGGCAATTGCGCGCAATTCCTACGCTCAATTAAGCCTAGATAAGCACACAGTTCGTGACAGGACTTCTAGTTTTAACTGTATTACTTTTTCTCCAGTTCCATATTTACATATCTGTACAGAACACATGTTCCATACAGAACTCCCTTTACAGACTATTTTTCCACCTGAAATCATGGATCCATTAACCCTTTACTCAACGAATTGACCATATCCGCCCACATAATATACAAATTCAGCAGATGAAAATGAAAAAAAAAATTTTTTCAAAACATTTAAACCAAACCATATCATGTGACCCATCTATGGAACGAGCTCGTTGAACTTGTTCCAGTGAGGGATCACATGATATGGTTGTGTTGAAATATTTTGAAAATTTTTTAAAAATGATATTTAAAATAATAAATTTTGATATCGTCTGCGTTGGGTAAAGGGTTAACTGGTAGAGTGCTGAAAGCCCATATTTGGGCTTTATTCTGAAGTGCAGGTGTTACAACTTAATGGCTTCATATTCTGTGCATGATGATGTTCTTCATATTATTTTTGAATCAAAATTATTTAGTCTGTGAGGATTTGCTTTGCCTTGGTACAATTTATGGGCGAGTGCCACAAGGCACTCACCCATAAATTGCAACAAGCAAAGAGACGTGGACAAATTTGGATGACCAAAAATAATTTAGTGCTCTACCAATTAAAGGAACTAAACTCTGCCCTTTTTTAGCTCACCTACATCTGTAAGATGTGGTGAGCTATTGTGATAACCTCGGGCGTCGGCGTCCGGCGTGTCCAATATTGTAAGATTTTATGTTAAGGTTAATTTCTCAAACATCAGTGGGCTCAGGCCTTTGATATTGCATATGTAGGTTGTAGGGGACTATCAGAACAGTATTTAACCCTGAAACTACGACTTTTTTCCAAATTTCAGCTAAAATTTTCTGCCAAAAGTTGTTGTAAGAATTTGCGTTTAGGTGTTGTAAGAATTTGTGTTAAAGTCAGCTTTTGTGCAGATTGTGCTGGTTTAACTTCTCATTACTGTTGATTTTCATATTTCAATAACAACTGTAGGTATTACCCCTACTGTATACAGAAATTTAACGAAAAGTTTCTTTTTTTTCACTCAAAATATTTTTATACTGTACCAATGACCCAGACTTAGCTGGTGCTAACTCCACAAAAACCAGGGCCAAACACAAATTTTGCCCCCCAATCCCCAAAATTTGCATCCAAAACAAAAAGAAATCATGTCCTAAAGGACCTCCATAGTACGACTCTACTGCGCATGCGCAGTGACGCAGTCGTCCCGAAATTGGCGCCAAATATCATTCTCTGTTTGGCCCTTCATCAGTCAACATCTCACTGATCTTTGTGCTTGTAAATCTCAGTTTAAAGGATGCCAGACACGTAATTCTTGGAGAAAATGTGATTCTAAGGAGGATAGAAGGAGGAGAGGAAAAAAGAAGTGGCAAAAAATAATCAGGGCTGTACTTAAAATTTTTTGTTGAAATTATGTTAAGTTGCCTATTTTCGAGGCAAACGCCTCTTGTTGTCATTCTTGCTAATTGTTGCACTGCTTATTCAGTGTTTCCTCTCCCCTAACCTTCTAAAGTCCCCCCTTGCAATTCTCCCATGCTTTTGGCATATTTTTGAGAAGTTTGTGTTCTGCATCTTCCATCTGATGTTCTGCAGATTCTCCCCTGGGAGTCTCTGTTTTGCATCAGATAGAGTGTAATTGATGACTGATTCCGGGCCAGTTTTTTCAGTGCCTGGAGTCATGTTTTCTACTGTGTTTACACTGTTTGTTTTCATTGGCAACAGCCTTTTTTGAGGGGGGCTGTTTGCCTTTGTGGTAGTTTATCTCATTATAAGATACATTTATATTATCCGAAAGTGTCTCATTAATTATTTTATATAATTTTAAAATTTTTGACCACACTTTGCCATCGGATCCATCGGGGCTCAACGTTACTTTTCAGCAACTTGGGCTTCTCTGAAAAAATATTTTTTCAAAATTATTTTGTTTTGCAATTGTTTTTTCATTTATTAATGGATCATGTTATTATGTATCTTTGTGTCAGGGGTTTTTGCGAGTAACTAGGACTTATTGTTGTTCTTTCACAATGAAGGGACTTTGTTCATATTGTAATAGGAAGAAATCTTCCTCTGACTTTCATGATTATTGCATTAATTGTAGTCAGTGTTCTCGCATTAATCCCTGTCCTGTATGTGAACATTGGGATGAGAAACATTGGAAACGTGTGTCACGATATGTTGTTTCTGGAGAAAGAGCGATGCCGGCTCTTTCTCCACAAGGTCACTCTACTCTCTCAGTTTCTATTTCAGAGGAACCAGAACAGGGTGATGTTTCCATGTTATCTTCTTCAAGTGTGCGTCCGTCGTCACAAATAAATACAGAGCTAGCGGCAAAAGTGCTCATGGAGATTAGACAAATGTCGTCCGCTAGCTCGCCCGGTGTAGCGTCCATTCACCGAATGGTTCGGCAGCCGGGTTCGTCCGATGCGGTCCAAGAGGAAATTTTGGGTGATGCGAGCACTATAAAAATAATAGATGCACACCCAGTGACGGCGGATAGTGAACGAGAATGGAGGAAGCCTTTTAGTCCGGTTCCTAGCTCGTCCAGGTCCAGCCGGGCCGCGAGCGAGAGAGGCCCCTCTCTCGTACAACAACATCTGGGACCAGATGTTGTGGTACAAAATGTGTCTTTAGCGGAGCATACGTCCGTCGCTCGGGACGCTCCGTTGTATAAGCAGTCCGCAGAGACTGTTAAGGCTTCCTCTTCTCGTCGGCGCACACGACCGCACCTTGGCTGCGTGACCTCCGATATTTTGCCAGCTTCGCCGATGAAGGATTCTTCGGCGACCAGGTCACACCATCCGGCAGCCAGGGATTCGAGACCGATGGACTCCGGACGTTCGCATAGGAAAAGTATGCGGGAGCCATCTGATGCGGAGCTGCCCTCGGCGAAGCAGCGAAAGACCGCTCCTCCGCAGGTCTCGACGTCGGACATTCTAGTGCAGATAGCACAGCTTATCGCAGCATCCCAGCAGCCGACAGAAACGGTGTCGGATCGAGAATTATCCGACGGCGCTGGGTCGGTACGCTCCGCCGAAGCATCGGGGGCGGACGACCGGGAACATCGGGAGGTCCGACCGGATGGTGAAAGGGATACGGATGAATTGGAGCTATCCCTTTCGGAACAACACAAAGCTGCCGTGGACTTCATCCGGCACTTTCTTTCTCAAGTTGTTCCGTCGGGCCAGACTGCTGCGCTTCCGGACAGGAGAATTATAGCGTCATTGGACTCTGATTTTTTCGAGCGGTTCAGGGACATCGCTCCCGAGTTTCCGTCGCAGTCCAATAATGTTGCAAGAACATTTGAATTATTGAACGACGCTATTTTTAAACTTGCTTCCAGGACGGGGAAAGCAGGCTTCTTGTCCGCAAATACTCTCAACCTGCCTTTCATTAATGCAAGGAATAAATTCGACACTGCAGGTCAGGGTATACCGAGAGTTCCTCTGCGTATGGACGACGAGGCGGAAGACTTAGAGCTATCATTACCGTCGTCAGCTTCTATTCCAACCGCAGTGTTGGAAACAGCTATTGCGTCTAACAGAGCCAATTTAGATGCCTTATCTTACGCAGATCACCTTACTAAGGCGTTATCACTGCGTCTTCAAGGGGAAGAGTTTCAGGATATACAATCCTCCTTAAGACTTCTTTCAAGGGCAGTAGCTTATTCCACGTGTAACTCCGCCCTTTCAGTGGCAAATCTGGAGTTGGTTAGACGTGACGCAGCCCTGTCTACATCCACACTAGTGGATTCTAAGGTGAAGAACTCTCTTAGAGTCGCTTCGGTCTCAGGAGATCTTCTCTTTGACGGCAAGCTTTCCGCTATTTATGATAATATTAAAAAGAAAGCTAGTGATTCTCTGTTGTTTAGATCCGCTCCTAAAAGGTCGGATACAACAGACACGAATAAGGCGGGCACTTCTGGGTCTTATCCACCCAAGAGAGGTTCCTATAGAGGTTCCGGTGCGTCCTCTAGCTCTTATTCGAGAGACCGTCAGGATAGTGACTCTCGTTCGGGACGTCCTTCAGGCCGGGACAATCGGTCGGATGCCCCGAGGTCGACGAGGCGAGGTGCGGGTCGTGGAAGACGTGGTTTCTCCTACCGCAGGCCTCGCAGATCCAGGAGGTGATAGCTTAAACCTCTATCGCGTTCCGGTTGGCGGAAGGTTGTCGAGTTTTTCTCAAGAGTGGGCATCGATTACGGACGACCCGTGGGTGAGAGGAGTGACTTCGGAAGGTCTAAAGATATCCTTCAAACGAAAGCCTCCATTAACTCGAAGTCCAAAGTGGACTCATCTTCCGTCAAACCCTCAGAAAAGAGACGCTCTGCTATCAGAGGTGCAGTCTCTTTTAATGAAGAACGCGGTAGAGGTCGTAGAAAACCAGGAATCGCTGGGATTCTACAGCCATCTGTTTCTGGTTCCGAAACCAGACGGCTCGTTCCGTCCAGTCATAGATTTGAGCTGGATAAACAAGCTGATCGTCGCTCCGAAGTTTTATATGGAGACGATTCGATCGGTCAGAGCGAGTATTCGGGTGAACGATTATGCAACGAGCATAGATCTCAAAGATGCGTACTTTCACGTCATGGTACATCCGACATTCCGAAAGTATCTACGCTTCGCAGTCCTAGGAGTGGTGTATCAGTTCCGGGCCATGTGCTTCGGATTGAATCTAGCACCTTGGGCTTTCACTCGGGTAATGAACTCGGTAATGATCTACTTCCGAGCTCATTCGTCTGCGGTAACGTCGGCCTACCTGGACGACATTCTTCAGAGGTACGGCAACGAGTTAACGCTTCAGAACGATGTTCAGAATCTTCTTCTATTGCTCCGACGTCTCGGTTTCATAGTAAACGAGGAGAAGTCGGATCTGGTGCCGTCCAAGTCATTCACTCATCTGGGAATGAGCTTCGAGACGCACAACAATCTCGTTCGTCTGCCGTTAACCAGAGCGAAATTAGTCAGTTGTTACGCTCGCTATTGTCTGAATACAGACAAAGTCACGGCGAGAGAATTTATGAGACTGATAGGTCTGTGCGGAGCCGCCGCGGATCTCATTCCGATGGGACGGCTATGCACACGGCCTCTTCAAATTTTCCTGACTCAGAATTGGAGTGTGAAAATTCATTCGCTCGATGTAGACGGTCTCTTGTCAGATCAAGTGAAACAAGAGATTCAGACTTGGGCAAACATTCAGTGGTTAACTCAAGGAGTTCCGCTGCAGTTGCCGGATCCGAGTTTTACCATTATGACGGATGCCAGTCAAACAGGTTGGGGTGCATCATTAATCCCAACGGATTCGAGATGCCAGGGTCTTTGGGATCCGCAATTCCTGTGCAAGCACATAAACATCAAGGAAATGATGTCAATTTGGCTTGCGTTACGTCACTGGATGGACATTATTCACGATGCTCATGTCCAAATCCTACCCGACAATACGACAGTAGTGGCGTATATACGGAATCAGGGAGGCACTCATTCAGTTCCGTTGTTCAATCTAACGGAAAGAATCCTTCTGTTTGCGTTGGAACATCACGTTCTTCTTTCGGTCCGTCACATACCGGGTCGTCTGAATGTGCTAGCAGACTCCCTTTCACGAAAGGGTCGCTTGTTGCCGTCGGAGTGGACTCTCAACAAACAAGTATTCAATCAGATTTGCTACCAATGGGAACGGCCAATGATAGACTTATTTGCGACACATCTCAACAATCAGTTGCAAACGTATGTGTCCCCGTGTCCGGATCCAAGAGCATTTGCAGTAGACGCTCTGTCGATCCCTTGGGACGGAATGATAGGATATGCGTATCCTCCAGCGCCGTTAATTCAACAAGTATTGCTAAAGATAAAACAATCTCAATGCAAGATTCTGTTGGTAGCATCTCTGTCGCCACAGAGACCGTGGATAAATCTACTCAGGTGTCTGTTGTGGGACCTACCGCGGAAGCTCCCTCCACGAGAGGATCTTCTTTGGCAGGGGAAATCGCGCCAACTATATCACAACCCGCAAGGTCTCAACCTTCACGTTTTTCCGTTGTGCGGTCCTTCTTGCATGGCAAGCACTTTACAGGACGAGCAGTGGACGCGATTTCTAACTGTAGGAGGACCTCCTCTTCGCTAAACTATGCGGCTAAGTGGAAGGTTTTCCGTCGTTGGTGTAGGGATCATTCTGTTGATATATTTGATCCCTCTATACCAGACATTGCTAACTTTCTAGTATACTTGTTTGACGAAATCAAACTGCAACCTGTTACTATAAAGGGTTATAGATCTATGTTATCTGATACCTATGCACATCATGATAGTTTACAAATTGGATCTAATGTCTCTTTATCGAAATTGGTTAGAAACTTTTCGATAAATAGACCCAGAACTCTTAGATTAATTCCTAAGTGGAATTTAGCTTGGGTTCTCCTTAAATTGAAGGAAAAGCCATTTGAACCTCTTGGGACAGTAGATTTCAAATTCTTATCTTATAAGACAGCTTTTCTCTTAGCTTTCTCTTCTGCCAGAAGAGTCAGTGAGCTTCATGCACTATCGGTGGATGATTCTCATTATCGTAGTGTTGGGAACACTATCACCTTCACTACTAATGTCGGTTTTTTAGCTAAGAATCAGGCTCCTAATAAATATCCGGAACCTATTGTTATTAAGGCTCTTCCGTCTTCAGACGGGCGTAGGCCTTTACTCTGTCCTGTTAGAGCACTACGTATCTATAAACAGAGATCTCAGTTCATCAGAAAGGGACGGAAACGTTTCTTTCTGTCTTTGATGCCTAATAGAAAGGACATTTCAGTCCATTCTATTGCTAGATGGATTCAGTTAACTATCCGTACTGCGTATGAAGATTTATCTTCTTCTCAGCAGTCTGTGCTTAAGATTTCTGCTCATGAAGTAAGAGCTCTTTCTACTTCCTGGGCTTATGCTAATAGTGTTGCTATTACAGATTTAATGAAGGCTGCTTATTGGTCTCAGCCATCCACATTTACTAATTTTTATCTCAGAAATATTGAGTCCATTTCTGGAGACCTGCATTGTTTAGGTCCGTTATCTGTTGCTCAGAATGTCGTCCACTAAACAGTTGCAACTATAGTTATGCAGGCTTTCTGTTCCGGCAGTGACTCCGTCCGACTGCCCTCTTCGCTCTGGGCTATTTGACCCAGGGCAAGGGGAAGGGGGAGGGGGGGGGGGGGCGGGTGTTCCCTTAGGTCACCTGCTTTATAGTGAAAAGCAAGGGAATGCCTCCTCCAAGACAGTATTTCTGAGTCGCTTCCGGGATGGTTTTAAAGTGTAATATTAATGTTTAATTTCATTCATGTCTTATTTTTAAAGTGTAGCTCGGTGTGAAGCATTTGTATATGTCAAGTGTCAAACGGGCTTTAATATACAATACTCGGACACTTTTAAATGATTATAAAGAGTCTCAATTCTCTGGACTACTTTATTTATTGGCTTGCTTTAAAAAAATTAGTATAAGGGTTATACTGGATGTTAATAGAGAACATGAATGTTATTGTGCTCAATTATTAAGGGTAGTGTATCTTTCTAATTTAAATATTAAATAAGAAAGATACATGTAAAGCCTAATACTCCTTTTCTCCTTAAGGGGTTACCTCTTTATTTTATAATTGAGCTTATTGGATTTTCCTCTATGTCCTAGGCCCTCCAGCCTGTTTACTATTCAGCTAAGTCTGGGTCATTGGTACAGTATAAAAATGTTAAAAAATTTATAGTAATTTATATATTTTTTATACTTACCAATGACCCAGACGGGGATGGCCCTCCCTGAGTTGGGAACTCTTGCCTCCCCGCTGAGTACATAGCGCTGACCAGGCACTGCCAGTAAGAATGATATTTGGCGCCAATTTCGGGACGACTGCGTCACTGCGCATGCGCAGTAGAGTCGTACTATGGAGGTCCTTTAGGACATGATTTCTTTTTGTTTTGGATGCAAATTTTGGGGATTGGGGGGCAAAATTTGTGTTTGGCCCTGGTTTTTGTGGAGTTAGCACCAGCTAAGTCTGGGTCATTGGTAAGTATAAAAAATATATAAATTACTATAAATTTTTTAACTTTCATGTTTTTCTCGGACTTAGTAAATTTTAAGTTGTAAAACTTTGTAAACTTTGTGTTTAAGTGAGTTGTGTTTCTATGTGTCTTTCCAAGCGATTAATATTCTACACTTGGGTTACTGAACTCCATTGCAGTAATATTTAACCCTCATTACATGCATATTTGAGGAATTTGAGGCTGATTTTCTGCCAAAACTTGTTGTAAGAATTAGCGTTTAGGTGTTGTAAGAATTTGCATTAAAGTCAGCTTTTGTGCAGATTGTGGTGCTTTAACTTCTCATTACTCTTGATTTTCATATTTCAATAACAACTGTAGGTATTAACCCGACTGTATGCAGAAATTTATCGGAAATTTTTTTTTTTTCAGTCAAAATTTCCATGTTTTTCTCGGTAAATTTTAAGTTCTAAAAGTTTGTGTTAAGGTGAGGTGTTAAGGTGAGCTCTCAAAGATCAGTGGGCTCAGGCCTTTGATATTGCATATGTAGGTTGTAGGGGACTATCATAACAGTATTTAACCCTGATACTTTGACCTTTTTCCAAATTTCACCAAATATTTTCTGCCAAAACTTGTAAGAATTTGCATTTAGGTGTTGTAAGAATTTGCGTTAAAGTCAGCTTTTGTGCAGATTGTGCTGCTTTAACTTCTCATTACTGTTGATTTTCATATTTCAATAATAACTGTAGGTATTAATCCTACTGTATGCAGAAATTTAACAGAAATTTTCTTTTTTTTCAGTCAAAATTTTCATGTTTTTCTCGGACTTAGTAAATTTTAAGTTGTAAAACTTTGTAAACTTTGTGTTTAGGTGAGTTGTGTTTCTATGTGTCTTTCCAGGCGATTAATATTCTGCACTTGGGTTACTGAACTCCATTGCAGTAATATTTAACCCTCATTACATGCAAATTTGAGGAATTTGAGGCTGATTTTCTGCCAAAACTTGTAAGAATTAGCGTTTAGGTGTTGTAAGAATTTGCGTTAAAGTCAGCTTTTGTGCAGATTGTGGTGCCTTCGCTTCTCATTACTGTTTATTTTCTCATTTCAATAACAACTGTAGGTATTAACCCTACTGTATGCAGAAATTTAACTGATTTCCTTTCATTTTTTCAGTCACAATGTTCACGTTTTTGTCTGACTTACTCAATTTTAAGTTCTAAAAGTTTGTGTTAAGGTGAGGTGTTAAGGTGAGTTCGGTTTCTATGTGTCTTTCCAGGCAATTGATATTGTATGCATGGGTTACTGAACTACATTGCAGTAATGTTGCGCCATTATTACATGCATATTTGAGGAATTTGACGGGGATTTTTGGGACTTATATTCACTTTCTTTAAAAAAAAATTTTTTTAACTTTTTTTTTTTATTATTTAATACTTTCTCATACTTGTTACTAGTAACATTAAGGCTTATTCTAGTTGTTGATGTGATGTATTTTTGTTGGGACTTATAGTCACTTTCTTGAACGAATGTTTTTCCGCAACTCCTCTTTAACCAATGAATGTACTTCAATTAAAATTTCAGTGATTTATGAAAGCCTTTCCTAATTCTTATTTATGATTTAATATCTGGCCTCACGATTCATATTCTTGATCATAAACATTTCTAAAAGATGTATCCAATGATTCTATGTTGAATTGATATATAATAAATGCAGAAATATAGACTTTCCAAAGCCATCACATTAATCATTTGATGCCTAGTTAATGATTTATATTAACTAAATATTAGGCATGTTACATTGGAACGACATTATCAAGCGCGAATGTAGGTGAGCGTTGGGATGTAACATCCCTCTTGTCATAATAACCCAATCAAAATGTCGCATTCTGACCTAGATCAATTCAGAAGCTGCAGTTGGAACCAATAAATCAAATATCAGTTTATTCTATAATTGGGGAGTGTTTTTAAAACATTCCTGTTCTGACTTTGAAACGAATATCTCTCAGATAACGCCAGCTAATTTCATAAAAATATCTATAAATAACCTATTTGGACATAATTTTCATTTATATATTTTCTGTTTATGTATCAATCTATCACACGTGTTTGCTAATCAAACCTGAGTTTTGTTTTTAGTCCCCTATGGGAACCGTAAGGGGACTATAGGATTGCACTCCGTCTGTCTGTCTGTCCATCCATCTGTCCGTCTGTCTGTCTGTCTGTCTGTTTTTTATGTTACCACCTCTCCCTCCAACATGCTTTAAGCTACACCTTTCTAGTACATGGATAAATGGTTCTGAGGGGATGATGCACGCTCAAAATTTTTTTTTCAAAATCCAAGATGGCAGACTGGCGGCCATTTTTGTTGTGTTTTTTAAGGTTTTTTTTCTCTACTTTCATGTTACCACCCCTCCCACCAACATGGTTCAAGCTACACTTTGCATATTTGGCACATGGATAGAGGGTTGGGAGGGGATGATGCACGTTCAATATTTTTTTTTCAAAATCCAAGATGGCGGCATGGCGGCCATTTTTGTTGTGTTTTTTAAGCTTTTTTTCTCTATTTTATGTTACAACCCCTCACTCCAACATGGTTCAAGATACACTTTTTATGTCTGGCACATGGATAGAGGGTTGTAATGGGATGTTGCACGTTCAATATTTTTTTTCCAAAATTCAAGATGGCGCCATGGCAACCATTTCTGTTGTATTTTTTAAGCCTTTTTCTCTATTTTATGTTACCACTGCTCCCTCCAACATGGTTCAAGTTGCACTTTTCGTATATGGTACATGGATAAAGGGGTTGTGAGGGGATTATGCACGCTCAATATTTTTTTTCAAAATCTAACATCTGTCTGTCTGTCCATCCGTCCGTCCGTCCGTCCGTCCGCCCGTCCGTCTGTCTGTCTATCTGTTTTTATGTTACCACCTCTCCCTCTAATATGCTTCAAGCTACACCTTTCATATTTGGCACATGGATAAATGATTCTGAGGGGATGATGCACAGTCAATATTTATTTTTCAAAATCCAAGATGGTAGAATGGCGGCCATTTTTGTTGTGTTTTTTAAGCTTTTTTCTCTATTTATGTTACCACCCCTCCCTCCAACATGGTTCAAGCTACGCCTTTCATATATGGTACATGGATAAAGGGTTGTGAGGGGATTATGCACGCTGAATATTTTTTTTTCAAAATCGAAGATGCTTATATACTCTAGTGTCTTCTGTGACATAAACACCTTATGTCACAAAAGAGCCGTAGGGGACTAATACCACCTCGGTGGTCAAACACTTGTTGTTTTTATTTCTAGCAGATGTCAGAACTGCCAAAGTTTACAGGACCAAATTGAATATTAATAGATTCTGTGGCATAGTGGCATGTAATAAATATATAATGCCATGATGTGTGAATGTGTTCGTCAATATGGCACTATGCCATCTCTAGAGATGGGCAATATACCGAAAAACCGAACCGATACAGATATCATGGAAATTCCAAAAATCCGAACCGAACCAATCTTTGAATACCGAAACCATCGGTATTTTCAGTTTCCCCTACATTCACTGTTTATAAGGCCTTGTTGAGGATTGATAGCAGTTGAAGTGTTCATTTTCATGAAAGAAGTGACTGATTTTCTTTTTCAGTTTCGTTATGCCTTAATGGTCTGGGAAGTTGAACTAAATTCTCAATAGACTACGACCTGTACATGCCTTGTTTAGCAGTGATTTCTAGCCAAGTCTTGGCTGCCTTAACAGGCAGCCAAGACTTGGCTAGAAATCACTGACCAGATGATTTTTCTACTGTCATCAAGCCCACCTAAAGATGACATCTTCAGAACACACATTCTAACATTACAGAAGCCTTAAGTGGGCCTTGAAAGGTTAAGGCGTGTTTAGAACAAGTGACCAAATTACTGTAGATATGATTTATATTGGCAAAAGCATGACAATGTTGAGCTCATTAGCAGTGGCATGTGTAGCACTATGATCGAGTGACACAAGAACAACTCATTCTGTATTTTTCTGACATGGATTCCCCTTTGGTATTAACTGTGAATCTCAAGTAACAAACCGAATACCGAACTGATACCGCGGTATGCCCCCAAGAAATACTGAAACCGATACCATACTCAAAATTCCAATACCACCCATCTCTAGCCATCTCTGAAAGATAGCACTTGAGGCTGTGCCTCTCAATGTATCCTTCCAAGCTGACACAGATGCCATATTGATGAACATATTCACACAGTGTGATGCTCTGTATATACTGTACAGTCTTGTGGTTGCAAATGTGGGGTTAGTATGTTGGGGAGTCTGACAGTTGCTTGCTGGTTCTCTGCGGGTATCTTGGCTTACTCTACCCATAAAAACTGTCCGACCTTAGTTGTCAAAAGTGTTGTTAAACCTCAATAAATAAATCAATTTAATTAAGAAATAATGGCTCAATTCTGAAGGTTGAATGGGATTAAATTGTATAACCCAAATATTTCTCTTTGAATTAATTCTCTCTGAGCCTTGTCAAAGAAAATATTAGGAATTATTTCTCAGTTCAGTTTAAGTCTTTCCATGGTGCTGTCGAATATTCCTGCCCAGCACAGAGTTTCTCTTGTCTCCGAAATAAGTATAATTTGCACACATTTAATCATATTTTACCCTTGTAAACTGAATGGATTTTCACCAATGATTTCTTGTGTTATTTATTTATTGGTGGTTAAGGCCACATATTTCTGCACAATGGATAATCATGACAACAGTTTTATGGGTGGAGGAAGCCGGAGTACAGGGAGAAAACCCTAGCAATGGCGAGCAACTGTCAGCTCTCCAACAGACAAGCAGGGTTAGCATTGGTTGAAGACAGGTGCACCATTCACATGCAGTACGCCTTAGTGTGGGGGTAATGGGGGTGAAGTGTCTTGCCCACAGACACAATGCAGTTGCCACAGGTGGAATTCGAACAGAGGAGCTATTGGCTTACGGCCTGCGCATCTACCTACTGAACCACCATGCCCCCGACTACGTCTTACATTTAGATTAATTTTTCATCAAATCTAATCATGGCTGCTTTAGAGCAGCCATGACTAGATTTGATGAAAAGTATTTTGAAAATACTGTGGGTTAAGAGTTAAGGCTGGTGATTGAATTCTTATTTAATGAACATGGAATTGAAAAACTAAGAGAGGTTCATCAAAAATCATGGAACATTTTACTGATCAGATGAACATCTGTATGAATATCGTTGTAGGGAGGAGGATATACAAAAGACAAGGTGGTGGGCATAAGCAAAACTTCCGAATGATAGATAACAAGAGAATGGGTCTCGCAGATGGAGCTCCACTTTTGGAAAGAATCAAAAGAATACAGTATGATCCATGCAGGACGGCTAGAATAGCTCTTGTTGCATCAGGAAATCATAAACGCTATATACTGGCATCAGAGAATATGAAAGCTGGAGATCTCATAAAGACCTCAACTGAAATTCCGGCAATAACAGGTAAAATTAGTGCCAGAGGTTACAGTCGCCATGGACTGGTCGTAATCCATGTGTGGGCAGTGATGTCCATGCATGCGTTTACCAGGTAATAAAAATCCTCATCAGCAAAAGTTTAATTAATGAAGCACCAGGTTGTACCTGGTGCTTCATTAATTAAATTTTTGATGATTATTCCTGTAATTAGTGTTTGGAATCTAATATTATTGTGTCCATGGAAATATTGCCCACCAATGGAAAGTGCCCAGCCCATGGCTTCCGTACTCTAACTATGGAGGAGGTGTAAAGGTGTGTGACCCCCCCCCCTAATTATTTTCCAGTCGGGACATTTTAATCTCTATATCTCTATTGTTGGGCTCTTACAGTAATCACCATGGATTGGTCTGTTATTATTTGTGTCCATGAAAATATTGCCCACTATGGCTGTGGAAATTGACCAGTCCATAGCGGCCATACTGTAACTATTAGGGCTGGGCGATATGGGAATCGGAATACCGGTAACGATATCAGAAAAAATATCGCGATATACCGGTATATCGTGCAGCAGTGTGTGAAACGCATATCAAGTGTAAGGGATATCATGAATAAAAAATATATATTTTTATACTGTACCAATGACCCAGACTTAGCTGGTGCTAACTCTAACAAAACCAGGGCCAAACACAAATTTTGCCCCCCAATCCCCAAAATTTGCATCCAAAACAAAAAGAAATCATGTCCTAAAGGACCTCCATACTACGCCTCTACTGCGCATGCGCAGTGATGCAGACGTCCCGAAATTGGCGCCAATTATCATTCGCTGTTTGGCCCTTCATCAGTCAACATCTCACTGATCTTTGTGCTTGTAAATCTCAGTTTAAAGGATGCCAGACACGTAATTTTTGGAGAAAATGTGATTCTAAGGAGGATAGAAGGAGGAGAGGAAAAAGAAGTGACAAAAAATAATCAGGGCTGTACTTAAAATTTTTTGATGAAATTATGTTAAGTTGCCAATTTTCGAGGCATGGGCCTCTTGTTGTCATTCTTGCTAATTGTTGCACTGCTTATTCAGTGTTTCCTCTCCCCTAGCCTTCTAAAGTCCCCCCTTGCAATTCTCCCATGCTTTTGGCATATTTTTGAGAAATTTCATTTCTAAAATTTCCTGGGAGAGTTGCTTGGTTACAGAATGTTTTCTGTTATTTTCCCCATAGTTACGTTTTCACCCAGGGGTGTATAACGTTTGTGTTCTGCATCTTCCATCTGATGTTCTGCAGATTCTCCCCTGGGAGTCTCTGTTTTGCATCAGATAGAGTGTAATTGATGACTGATTCCGGGCCAGTTTTTTTCAGTGCCTGGAGTCATGTTTTCTGGTGTTTTTACACTGTTTGTTTTCATTGGCAACAGCCTTTTTTGAGGGTGGCTGTTTGCCTTTGCTGTAGTTTATCTCACTATAAGATACATTTATATTATCCGTAAGTGTCTCATTAATTATTTTATATAAATTTAAAATTTTTGACCACACTTTGCCATCGGATCCATCGGGGCTCAATGTTACTTTTCAGCAACTTGGGCTTCGCAGAAAAAATATTTTTTCAAAATTATTTTGTTTTGCAATTGTTTTTTCATTTATTAATGGATCATGTTGTTATGTATCTTTGTGTCAGGGGTTTTTGCGAGTAACTAGGACTTATTGTTGTTCTTTCACAATGAAGGGACGTTGTTCAAATTGTAATAGGAAGAGATCTTCCTCTGACTTTCATGATCATTGTATTAATTGTAGTCAGTGTTCTCGCATTAATCCCTGTCCTATATGTGAACATTGGGATGAGAAACATTGGAAACGTGTGTCACGATATGTTGTTTCTGGAGAAAGAGCGATGCCGGCTCTTTCTCCGCAAGGTCACTCTACTCTCTCAGTTTCTATTTCAGAGGAACCAGAACAGGGTGATGTTTCCATGTTATCTTCTTCAAGTGTGCGTCCGTCGTCACAAATGAATTCAGAGCTAGCGGCAAAAGTGCTCATGGAGATTAGACAAATGTCGTCCGCTAGCTCGCCCGGTGTAGCGTCCATTCACCGAATGGTTCGGCAGCCGGGTTCGTCCGATGCGGTCCAAGAGGAAATTTTGGGTGATGCAAGCACTATAAACATAATAGATGCACACCCAATGATGACGGATAGTAAGCGAGAACGGAGGAAGCCTTTGAGTCCGGTTCCTAGCTCGTCCAAGTCCAGCTGGGCCGCGAGCGAGAGAGGCCCCTCTCTCGTACAACAACATCTGGGACCAGATGTTGTGGTACAAAATGTGTCTTTAGCGGAGCATACGTCCGTCGTTCGGGACGCTCCGTTGTATAAGCAGTCCGCAGAGACTGTTAAGGCTTCCTCTTCTCGTCAGCGCACACGACCGCACCTTGGCTGCGTGACCGCCGATATATTACCAGCTTCGCCGATCAAGGATTCTTCGGCGACCAGGTCACACCATCCGGCAGCCAGGGATTCGAGACCGATGGACTCCGGACGTTCGCATAGGAAAAGTATGCGGGAGCCATCTGATGCGGAGCTGCCCTCGGCGAAGCAGCGAAAGACTGCGCCTCCGCAGGTCTCGACGCCGGACATTCTTGTGCAGATAGCACAGCTTATCGCAGCATCCCAGCAGCCGACAGAAACGGTGTCGGATCAAGAATTATCCGACGGCGCTGGGTCGGTACGCTCCGCCGAAGCATCGGGGGCGGACGACCGGGAACATCATGAGGTCCGACCGGATGGTGAAAGGGATACGGATGACTTGGAGCTATCCCTTTCGGAACAACATAAAGCTGCCATGGACTTCATCCGGCACTTTCTCCCTCAAGTTGTTCCGTCGGGCCAGACTGCTGCGCTTCCGGACAAGAGAATTATAGCGTCATTGGACTCTGAATTTTTTGAGCGGTTCAGGGACATCGCTCCCGAGTTTCCGTCGCAGTCCAATAATGTGCAAGAACATTTGAATTATTGAACGACGCTATATTTAAACTTGCTTCCAGGACGGGGAAAGCAGGTTTCTTGTCCGCTAATACTCTCAACCTGCCTTTCATTAATGCAAGGAATAAATTCGATACGGCAGGACAGGGTATACCGAGAGTTCCTCTGCGTATGGACGACGAGGCGGAAGACTTAGAGCTATCATTACCGTCGTCAGCTTCTATTCCAACCGCGGTGTTGGAAACAGCTATTGCGTCTAACAGAGCCAATTTAGATGCCTTATCTTAAGCAGATCACCTTACTAAGGCGTTATCACTGCGCCTTCAGGGGAAAGAGTTTCAGGATATACAATCCTCTTTAAGACTTCTTTCAAGGGCAGTAGCTTATTCCACGTGTAACTCCGCCCTTTCAGTGGCAAATCTGGAGTTGGTTAGACGTGACACAGCCCTAGCTACATCCACACTAGTGGATTCTAAGGTGAAGAACTCTCTTAGAGTCGCTTCGGTCTCAGGAGAACTTCTCTTTGACGGCAAGCTTTCCGCTATTTATGATAAAATTACAAAGAAAGCTAAGGATTCTCTGTTGTTCAAATCTGCTCCTAAGAAGTCGGATACAGCAGACACGAATAAGACAGGCACTTCTGGGTCTAATGCGCCCAAGAGAGGTTCCTATAGAGGTTCCGGTGCATCCTCTTGGTCTTATTCGAGAGACCGTCAGGATAGCGACTCTCGTTCGGGACGTCCTTCAGGCCGGGACAATCGGTCGGATGCCCCGAGGTCGACGGGGCGAGGTGCGGGTCGTGGAAGACGTGGTTTCTCCTACCGCAGGCCTCGCAGGTCCAGGAGGTGATGGCTTAAACCTCTATCGCGCTCCGGTTGACGGAAGGTTGTCGAGCTTTTCACAAGAATGGGCATCGATTACGGACGACCCTTGGGTGAGAGGAGTGACTTCGGAAGGTCTAAAGATATCCTTCAAACGAAAGCCTCCATTAACTCGAAGTCCAAAGTGGACTCATCTTCCGTCAAATCCGCAGAAAAGAGACGCCCTGTTATCAGAGGTGCAGTCTCTTTTAATGAAGAACGCGGTAGAGGTCGTAGAAAACCAGGAATCTCCGGGATTCTACAGCCATCTGTTTCTGGTTCCGAAACCAGACGGCTCGTTCCATCCAGTCATAGATTTGAGCTGGATAAACAAGCTGATCGTCGTTCCGAAGTTTTATATGGAGACGATTCGATCGGTCAGAGCGAGTATTCGGGTGAACGATTATGCAACGAGCATAGATCTCAAAGATGCGTACTTTCACGTCATGGTACATCCGACATTCCGAAAGTATCTACGCTTCGCGGTCCTAGGAGTGGTGTATCAATTCCGGGCGATGTGCTTCGGATTGAATCTAGCACCCTGGGCTTTCACTCGAGTAATGAACTCGGTAATGATCTACTTCCGAGCTCATTCGTCTGCGGTAACGTCGGCCTACCTGGACGACATTCTTCAGAGGTACGGCAACGAGTTAACGCTTCAGAACGATGTTCAGAATCTTCTTCTATTGCTCCGACGTCTCGGTTTTATAGTAAACGAGGAGAAGTCGGATCTGGTGCCGTCCAAGTCATTCACTCATCTGGGAATGAGCTTCGAGACGCACAACAATCTCGTTCGTCTGCCGTTAATCAGAGCGAAATTAGTCAGTTGTTACGCTCGCTATTGTCTGCACGCAGACAAAGTCACGGCGAGAGAATTTATGAGACTGATAGGTCTGTGCGGAGCCGCCGCGGACTCAGAATTGGAGTGTGAAAATTCATTCGCTCGATGTAGACGTTCTCTTGTCAGATCAAGTGAAACAAGAGATTCAGACTTGGGCAAACATTCAGTGGTTAACTCAAGGAGTTCCGCTGCAGTTGCCGGATCTGAGTTTTACCGTTATGACGGATGCCAGTCAAACAGGTTGGGGTGCATCATTAATCCCAACGGATTCGAGATGCCAGGGTCTTTGGGATCCGCAATTCCTGTGCAAGCACATAAACATCAAGGAAATGATGTCAATTTGGCTTGTGTTACGTCACTGGATGGACATTATTCACGATGCTCATGTCCAAATCCTATCCGACAATACGACAGTAGTGGCGTATATACGGAATCAGGGAGGCACTCATTCAGTTCCGTTCTTCAATCTAACGGAAAGAATCCTTCTGTTTGCGCTAGAACATCACGTTCTTCTTTCGGTCCGTCACATACTGGGTCGTCTGAATGTGCTAGCAGACTCCCTTTCACGAAAGGGTCACTTGTTGCCGTCGGAGTGGACTCTCAACAAACAAGTATTCAATCAGATTTGCTACCAATGGGAACGGCCAATGATAGACTTATTTGCGACACATCTCAACAATCAGTTGCAGACGTATGTGTTTCCGTGTCCGGATCCAAGAGCATTTGCAGTAGACGCTCTGTCGATCCCTTGGGACGGAATGATAGGATATGCGTATCCTCCAGCGCCGTTAATTCAACAAGTATTGCTAAAGATAAAACAATCTCAATGCAAGATTCTGTTGGTAGCATCTCTGTCGCCACAGAGACCGTGGATAAATCTACTCAGGTGTCTGTTGTGGGACCTACCGCGGAAGCTTCCTCCAAGGGAGGATCTTCTTTCGCAGGGGAAATCGCGCCAACTCCATCACAACCCGCAAGGTCTCAACCTTCACGTTTTTCCGTTGTGCGGTCCTTCTTGCATGGCAAGCACTTTACAGGACGAGCAGTGGATGTGATTTCTAACTGTAGGAGGACCTCCTCTTCGCTAAACTATGCGGCTAAGTGGAAGGTTTTTCGTCGTTGGTGTAGGGATCATTCTGTAGATATATTCGATCCCTCTATACCAGACATTGCAAACTTTCTAGTATACTTGTTTGACGAAATCAAACTGCAGCCTGTTACTATAAAGGGTTATAGATCTATGTTATCTGATACCTATGCACATCATGATATTTTACAAATTGGATCTAATGTCTCTTTATCGAAGTTGGTTAGAAACTTTTCGATAAATAGACCCAGAACTCTTAGATTAATTCCTAAGTGGAATTTAGCTTGGGTTCTTCTTAAATTGAAGGAAAAGCCATTTGAACCTCTTGGGACAGTAGATTTCAAATTCTTATCTTATAAGACAGCTTTTCTCTTAGCTTTCTCTTCTGCTAGAAGAGTCAGTGAGCTTCATGCACTATCGGTGGATGATTCTCATTATCGTAGTGTTGGGAACACTATCACCTTCACTACTAATGTGGGTTTTTTAGCTAAGAATCAGGCTCCTAATAAATATCCGGAACCTATTGTTATTAAGGCTCTTTCGTCTTCAGACGGGCGTAGGCCTTTACTCTGTCCTGTTAGAGCATTACGTATCTATAAACAGAGATCTCAGTTTATCAGAAAGGGACGGAAACGTTTCTTTCTGTCTTTGATGCCTAATAGAAAGGACATTTCAGTCCATTCTATTGCTAGATGGATTCAGTTAACTATCCGTACTGCTTATGAAGATTTATCTTCTTCTCAGCAGTCTGTGCTTAAGATTTCTGCTCATGAAGTAAGAGCTCTTTCTACTTCCTGGGCTTATGTTAATAGTGTTGCTATTACAGATTTAATGAAGGCTGCTTATTGGTCTCAGCCATCCACATTTACGAATTTTTATCTCAGAAATATTGAGTCCATTTCTGGAGACCTGCATTGTTTAGGTCCGTTATCTGTTGCTCAGAATGTCGTCCACTAAACAGTTGCAACTATAGTTATGCAGGCTTTCTGTTCCGGCAGTGACTCCGTCCGGCTGCCCTCTTCGCTCTGGGCTATTTGACCCAGGGCAAGGGGAAGGGGGGGGGGGGGGGGTGTTCCCTTAGGTCACCTGCTTTATAGTGAAAAGCAAGGGAATGCCTCCTCCAAGTCAGTATTTCTGAGTCGCTTCCGGGATGGTTTTAAAGTGTAATATTAATGTTAAATTTCATTCATGTCTTATTTTTAAAGTGTAGCTCGGTGTGAAGCATTTGTATATGTCAAGTGTCAAACGGGCTTTAATATACAATACTCGGGCACTTTTAAATGACTATAAAGAGTCTCAATTCTCTGGACTACTTTATTTATTGGCTTGCTTTAAAAATAATTAGTATAAGGGTTATACTGGATGTTAATAGAGAACATGAATGTTATTGGGCTCAATTATTAAGGGTAGTGTATCTTTCTAATTTAATATTAAATAAGAAAGATACATGTAAAGCCTAATACTCCTTTTCTCCTTAAGGGGTTACCTCTTTACTATATAGTTGAGCCCATTGGATTTTCCTCTATGTCCTAGGCCCTCCAGCCTGTTTACTATTCAGCTAAGTCTGGGTCATTGGTACAGTATAAAAATGTTAAAAAATTTATAGTAATTTATATATTTTTTATACTTACCAATGACCCAGACGGGGATGGCCCTCCCTGGAGTTGGGAACTCTTGCCTCCCCGCTGAGTACATAGCGCTGACCAGGCACTGCCAGTGAGAATGATAATTGGCGCCAATTTCGGGACGTCTGCGTCACTGCGCATGCGCAGTAGAGGCGTAGTATGGAGGTCCTTTAGGACATGATTTCTTTTTGTTTTGGATGCAAATTTTGGGGATTGGGGGGCAAAATTTGTGTTTGGCCCTGGTTTTGTTAGAGTTAGCACCAGCTAAGTCTGGGTCATTGGTAAGTATAAAAAATATATAAATTACTATAAATTTTTTAACTTTTGGAGCAAAAGATAGAAGTATCACTTACTGCTCTGGAAAAATGAGTGATTTCAATGGAAGACCATAATAATCCATGTCTACAAAGTTATTGAACCTATTGTTTAATACGAAAATAAGCCATAAAATTATCATGGGTTTACTGGCTTTCATCTGAATCTGGGATACAAGTAAATTAGTCTTTGTCAATTTAATTCCTGTAAAAACATGGCCAGCCTCTCTTGACTGATAAGCGTTTAATTACTGAGCCAGTCAATTGTCACATTGTGTTAATTGCGTATGTGTGGCTTCATGAAAACAGTGGCAAGCAAAACTTTTTATCAAAACAACGGGTATCCAGTTGATGGGGTTCCGAGGGCCTGGTTTCACAAAAAACCAGTAGTAGCTCCTCCCCTTTTCCTATCTTCCAGCAGTGAACGTCCTCAGATGACAATGTCAAATGTCATCTGTCACATGTCAGGCCAGTCGGTCTGTTGATATTAAGCACGCCTCCAAGACGTGATCACCCTTCACTTTCATGATAGTCTGCAGGTGTCAATCACCAGCCGACAATGTTTTCTCCCAGTGATGGCATCACACCTCTGTCATATTTGACAAAAATTGTTGCACATTTCGCAATTGTGAATATGTGTGATTTGAAACATTTTTGTGTCAGATTGCTGACAACGAATTAAGCGATAAGTATGGCTTGCTGATTACAGTTCAAACAAATGCGACCAACAGCAGGTGACCGTGTTTTTACAGCGTGACAGTCGGGTGTGTTTTCCGTGTAACAACAAACTATTTGTGTGATGTATGCTACTTTAATTATTCGCTAATTAAAAATAATCAAACAAATTTAGCAAACAAGTATTAAATTTTTATTTCATAATTTCTCCATGAATGCTTGCATGTCGGTGATGATAAATGAGATAGAACGTTACTCACTCTCATCATCTCTTGCTGTTTATCATTTGTTCACGAAATAAGGAAAGATAAACTTCCTGTATTTTCAAAGCAACTTTCTGTGCGATTTAACGAAAAAACAGATGTTAAAATTTTATTATCATGTGACCCAAACCAATATCGTTACAGACGATATACCGGTATTGCCAAAAAATAGACGATATTTAACCGGTACCGATTCCAATACCGGTATTTACCGGTATATCGAAATATCGCCCAGCCCTAGTAACTATGGGGGAGATAAATTTTTGATGATTATTCCTATAATTAGTGTTTGGAATCTATTATTATTGTGTCCATGGAAATATTGCCTGCCTATGGCCATGGAAAGTGACCAGTCCACGGCAGCCGTACTTTAACTATGCAGGCCTGGCAATCTAGAAAATCAAGGAGTGCAAAACAATTGCCCTCCTCAGATTGCTTGGGAGTGCAATTGCACATGGAATTTTCAATGCAAAAACTTGTATGCTATTTGGGTTATATTCGCTTCAACTATTAACTGGTAAAGTGCTGGAAGCCCATATTTGGGCTTTACTCTGAGGAGAAGGTACTGCAACTTGAAGTCTTCATACTCAGTGGATGGGCTTCATATTATCTTTGAAGTGATATTATTTAGTCTGTAGGGACTTGTCTTGTTACAATTTATGGGAGAGTGCCTTTAGGCACTCTCCCATAAATTGTAACAAGGCAAAGACCTGTGAACAAATTTTGATGGCCAAAAATAATTCAGCACTCTACCAGTTAATATTGTGACTGAAAAATATTACTACATTCAGCTACATAGTGGAAAAATTGGCACACACATCTCATTATTCAAAATGTTGCATTCAATTCTCATGTGACCATCTTCTACACTTAAAATGTATTGAAATGTGACACAGAATGCAGGCTTGTCATTTTGAGGCAGGTGATCGCCCTGGGCCGCAGTCACCCACCTTAGTTCAAAATTCTGTAGACGGTAAACGTCCGCCTAACCGCAATTTCTGCGGCCCATTAATTCAGTCAAAGCCACCTCAAAATCATCTGTAACAAAGCGCAATTTGTGAAGTTTGTCGTGTGTTGTCGACTCAGTCACCCAGAGACAGTAAGTAACTTGCCAAACACCAGCAAGAGGTCTGCCAATTCCAAAGTTGTAATTAGTTATTACAGGGACCTGCCGTGAGGGTGATTAGGGCGATTATGTCACCCTTCTAAGCCCAAAGTCGCCTAGAAAAATAGTCGGGGCGATTACAAGTCGCCCACTAAAAATTGGCCAAAATGAGGAAAGGCTGAACTGAGTGATGCGAGGTTTACATGAAAATGATTATTTTCAAAAATCGAATGTGCTCGAGTGTGATAAATGGGCATTTTAATTCGTCAAATAAACGTCCATTTATTTGAAATCACACAACAATCAATTGTCCATTGTCACTTTTGGCGGATTTTTTTATTTCTATTTTGTTGCATTTCAGTCGGAGCTTCAAGCGTTGAAACGAAAATAGATGACTTATGCGACTCAACAAAATCACCCAGTTTGAAAGTAGGTTACATCGCTTAGGATGCCGAAAATGTATACACAACGGACGTATTTTATAACACAGAATTTTCATTTCATTTTGCTGATGACTGTTAACGGTTGGACTGTCTATTCCCAGAAAAACACGAAAGGAATTGAAACACATGAAAAAAAAGCTTTCGAGAAGACAAGAAAAGCTTTGTACAGGACACAAGTGTGCATGTGGACGATCTTAAAAAAGGGTCCTCCTAAACACCGGAATGACACGAAATAATGCGGAATGACACCAGAATGCCATAAAAATGATGCAGAATGACATTTCTTTTACAAAATACCCGACCCCAGAATGTATTTTGTTTATTAAGCAACCTTCTTACATCTGGTCCTGTTCACACTTTCAGACTTAGAAAGTTATTAGCTCAGTAGACTTTGGTGAAAGGCAACCACAGGAGGGTGCTGGGAGATTGGCACGAAGAAGAGGGGAGGGGTCATGAAGGAGAGGGTAGCAGTGGGGGATTTTCAGTCAATAATTACTTAGTGATTTTTTAACCTGGCACAGATGCATCAAAGACAACTGGTCCTGGATTATTTGGACGTTAATGGAGGACCACAAATTGAAAATATGAAGGGGCGGCGGGGATGGTACATGAATATTCTTAATTTTCCCCACTTGCCTATGAAGTCTCCCTACATTTCTCTGCAGTCTCCCTATTTTTTCTGGAGGGAGCCTTGAAGTCTCCCTAAAATTCCCCCCTAGGCTGGTCCCTGAGTTATTACATTGTACATCAGATTGTGACAACTCTTGTGTCATGCGCGATTACAGGACATATCATCCCCAAGCCAGTTCGACCCCTGACGATTCGCTTGGGACGTTTGTCCCAAAATCAAAGCCGGGACAATTCGTCCCCCAAATCTGATTGATTCGCAGTTATTGGAATCAGGCGATGAGCACAGTGTACTGGATTGTAGATATGGGCTTGGTTATTTGGAGTCAAGAAAACTATAACACTCACTGTTTGTGAGTGCCGTGGGTAACCTGGTAGCGTACATCCAAATATTCAAGACTGCATCTACATGTATACATCATGTGATGACACACATAATTACACAAACCGTGTACCTTAAAATGATATTAGTTGTCTACCCAGCAGGCTTGAACAAAATGGCCCCTGCAAACCAAATGTCCTTCCTGGGGTCATTTTAGGCAAACCCAAAATGGCCCTCCTGGGGTGATTTGAGGTCAACCATAATGGCCCTCCTGCAATTTTCAAAATGACAATCCTGAGAATGGGTCATGAATTATTGCAAATCAATGCAACATTGACAAATCGTCCCAAGAGTTCCAAAGTGTTCTAGTACCAGTAGGACACATTGGAACTCAGGGGACGAAATGATAATAGATTTTAAAGGT
This sequence comes from Pictodentalium vernedei, assembly GCA_031216915.1. Taxonomy (NCBI): domain Eukaryota; kingdom Metazoa; phylum Mollusca; class Scaphopoda; order Dentaliida; family Dentaliidae; genus Pictodentalium; species Pictodentalium vernedei. The sequence continues at coordinate 43,872,164 of CM062296.1, forward strand.
CGTCCCAAACTGGTCTGGTATTCCAGAAAATCAAGGGGTGCAAAAAATTGCCCTCCTAAATTCTTTCTAGGCGTGCAGCACTCCTGCACTCCTAAAGAATGCCAGGCCTGACTATGGGGAAGATGTAAAGGGGTGTGACATCCGCAGTTATTTTCCTGGGATTGGAGTCTTAGATACTGATTCGTTCTTGCTGGTAATGATGTACTTATCTTACAGCACTAGATTTACTTAATGGACTTATGTTATAAACACAGTCGATTTCATGCAAATGGAGATCTGTGTCTGATTGGGGATGTTGAGTTCCCTTGCCCACGTGGGGGCACGGTGGCGTTGTGTACTAAGGCGTGCTGCACGCCGATGGTGCACTTGTCTTCAACCAATGGTGCACTTGTCTTCAACCAATGCTAACCCTGCTTGTGTGGAGTTAGTATGTTGGGGAGCTGACAGTTGCTCGGTGGTTCTCTCTGGGTACTCCGGCTTCCTCCACCTGTAAAACTGTCAACGGTCATGATTAGCCATTGTGCATAAATATGTGACCTTAAACACCAGTAAATAAATAAATAATTAACTAAATTCCACATTGACTTAACCCTTTACCCAACGTAACGGCCAAAACCGGCCAGCGCTATTCACAAAAATCGCCAATTAATTTTTACTATTTTTTTCATTTTTTGTCTCAAAAACATAGGTTATGACCCCTCTTTGGAACGAGCTCGCCGAGCTCGTTCCAGTGAGGGGTCATAACCCATGTTTTCGAGACAAAAAATGAAAAATATTAGTTATTCAAAAATATTTTTGGCAAGTGTCGTCTGCTTTTCATGTTAGGTAAAGGGTTAACCCTTTGAACCCTCATTTCCTGGAATGGTATCACCTTTGTGTATGCTTACAGTGAGACCGTTCTTTCCAATATCGATATACACGGAGGATAAAATAATAACTGCAGTCTGCAGCCATCTGGCTGCAGACAGCAGTTATTATTTTATCATCAGTACCCCGTGTATACACCTCTTATAGTAAGATTAAAATGAGATGAAATTATGCCTTGGGCTGAAGAATCGGTCTTATGGGTACAAAGGGCTAAATTGTGTTTACATCAACCAAATCAGTCATCTTCATGATGCCCATGGGTGAAATAGATTTCTTCTTGAAAATTTGATGTGAATATCATTTGTACAAATTTTATTGTGTCCATGGAAATATAAGCAACGTTGAGCTCAGTTAATCCTTGGATGGATAACCATTCGGCGATTGATACAGGTTCTTCCCGTAATAGTGGCTGGTGTGCGATCGGCAAAGTTTGAGTGTGTGATTCTTCAACGTTGCATCGCATGCCAGCTGTGGACGTTGGGAGTGTTCACCAGTACTACGCAATCCCCACCGTACCTAGGTGTAAAATAGGGACTTGTTGAGTTGCTTGCCTTGTGGATCCGTCTGTGGAGCATTGGCTGTATGCTCCATTGAATTGAGCTGAGAATGTCATAGAATGAACAAAGGGTGTGAACACCTGTGATACTGGGTAATAATGTAAGTATGAGAGCACTGCGGTGGATTCTAGATGTTAACGTTGCATTATTATTATTGCATTACAAATTTTATCTTTCCTGTAACCCTTTACTGTCAAAAGTAGGACATTTTGGCCCAAAGAAATGTTGTTCTGAATGGGTACAACTCGGTGCATCATTTATTAAAATTTCGCTCCTGCTGATTTTTATTACCTGGTAAACGCATTCATGGACCTCACTCCCACAGTGTGGATTACTCTCAGTCCACGGCAACTGTACTGTATCATGATATGTATCATGATATGGAGCTTACCCCCCCCCCCCCCCCCACTGTATCATGATATGGAGCTTACCACCACCACCCTCCCCCCCCCCCCCCCCCCCCCCCCTGCTGTTCAGACGAACACATTTTGGATGAATCTAATCTAATATTTGGTTCCACTTGAATTATATGGAATGATTATTCATCTGAATCAAATAAAGCTTTCAGTAACATTTCAGTTGAATCTTCTTCTGAGAGTGATGCATTTAATGCATCTATTAGATAAGGCTGTCACAATTTTTGAATTTAGGAACCGATTAATCGTCGCAAATAATCGATAATATTTGATTAATCATACCTAGATGACCCCCTCCCTCTCTTTGAAGTCATTAAAAATGAAGTTCAAGTCAGTTGATCAACCTCAAGTAAACATCGATGACGATCCTCTTTTAGGTACATTCAAAGCTTTGATGTTCTGAATTTTTGAACCATCAGTGTAATAATCAAGACCGGTTAGCAGTTGCGAACTTCGCAAGTTCGCAACTGCTGACTGGTCTTGATTATTACACTGATGGTTCTAAAGTTCAGAACATCAAAGCTTTGAATGTACCTAAAAGACAAATGCTTCTAACGGCTTCTTGACATTTAACATCTACGTTCTTGACCGTTTATTTTTAGAAACAATAGTTTTTTCATCAAATTTTTTTGTAATTATTATAAAACGGGGTCAAATTTACTGTTTCTTTGACAACAAAAAATACTAATCGATTTCGGCATGACCGATCGACAATCGATTAATCGAGACAGCCCTACTATTAAATTTGATGCATTGTTTAATTCAGACACTCAAACTAGTGATGAATCTAGCGAATAAATTGCTCTCCAGAAAACGCCAGGCCTGAGACTGTCAGAGGTATACTGAGCAATTGGTTTAGACATGATTATAATGCATGCATCTGAATCAACCGGTATTAGGCACGACTGGAGATTCATCTAATGCAATTAGATTAGATTCATCCGTCTGAACTGGGGGTCATGGAGATTGAATTGTGACTCAAAATGTATTGGTGTGGTTGGAAGGGGGGATACATATCTTTGCAGCCCTCAGAATCATTGATACTAACGAATTGTTTTTTTTTTATATTTTCAGTGAGAGCTGTGGAAGGAGATTCACATCCAGTTGGTGCCTTGGCTATTGGTACAGTTGTCTACAATGTTGAAGTCATTGAAGGAATGGGTGGAATCTATGCCAAAGCAGCAGGAACATGCTGTGTAATTGTTCGTAAAAGCGATGATAAATGCGTACTGAAGCTTCCGTCACAGAGGGAGATTGAGGTATCCAACAAATGTATGGTGACAGTTGGAAGAGTTTCCAATATTGACCACAATAAGCGAATTCTAGGAAAAGCAGGCAGAAGTCGTTGGCTTGGCATTCGGCCAAAATCAGGCCTGTGGCAAAGGAAAACAGGACGATTTGGACGTAAAATTAAACCCATTAAACCTATGGTGAAGTATGAAAAATCAAGCATGCCAAAAAAGCATTCTTCTCCATTTTCTTCATAATTGTGTAATATAACTTTTCTTGAATAAAAATTGTACACTTCAGCCTGACATTTTTTTTTTACTCCAGGCAGTGGCATAGCCATTGGGGGTAGCACATGCCCCCCCCCCCCCCCCCATGTTAATCCATATAAGGAACATTAGGCAAGAAATTTTAATATCAAGCAATTTCCTTGATTCTGAGTCTGTTTGTGTCCATAATTTATAAGTTGTGAAAGGCATCAATAATTAGGCCACATAGTGGCCTAATTATTGATGCCTTTCACAACAAGTTAGGCCACATTGTGGCCTAATTATTGATGCCTTTCACAATTTATAAATTATGGACACAAACAGGTTCAGAGTCAAGGAAATTGCGTTTTTCTGTCTCAGATTTCAAAATTGTTCTCAGGGCTGGGCTCCCAGACCCCCTCCAATGAATGGGGAACACTCACTCTTGTGCTCACTCCCATCTTGTTGCTGCGAGGCTCGAATGATGCAGCAAATCATAATCTGTATGCCCCCTAGATATTACTCTTTCCCCCCCCCCCCCCTTAATTTTGAGATCCTGGCTACGTGTTGGACTCCAGGGTTTAATCTAAGGCCTTTTAGGCGATGAATCTCGGCCCTTAAATTAGAACTGGGAGGTTTGGATTTTTCAGATTTGGTTTTTCCATGTGTTTAGATGGGTCTTGCGGTTCAGATTCCAGTGTTCCACAAACAACAGAACAGAATATTTTCTCTGACCTACCATGTACAGTAAAACCTGTCTTGAGAGACCACTGTCTTGAGAGACCACCTGTCTTGAGAGACCACATCTACCAGGCACCGATTGGTTTTACTTTATAATGGACCTGCTATGGGAGACCACCTGTCTTGAGAGACCACTGTGACCTGGTACCAACTTGTATTTTTATGCCATAATAGACCTGCCTTGAGAGACCGCCCCTTTGAAGGCTGAAACCATGGCAAAAAATTTTTACCTGTTCTGGAATTGGAAAATCCATTGTGGTTATACTAACATATTTAAAAGTATTAAAAGCTCTTAATTGGGTTTCAATTGCTCACTCATTACAGATTGAGATGTTTTTATAAGACCCCTGTGAAAAGATTAGGATTATTGCTGAATAAACAATTTCATACATACCTGAAATGTGACAGATAGGAATAAAAATAAATTTGTGTTGAAACTCTTTTTGTAACAAATTGAAATGGACTGTTAAAAAAATTATAAAAATAAATTAGTGTTGAAAATCTTCAATGAAGATTTTCAACACTAATTTATTTTTATAATTTTTATAACAGCCCATTTCAATTTGTTACAAAAATTTCATAAAAAAGAGCAACTGCAAAGTAATTACAAAAATCCATTCTTCTCCATTTCTGAATTTTGTGGTTGGTTATTCACTGACTTGAGAAAACCTGAAACCTGTTATGAGAGACCACCTGTCTTGAGAGACCACTTTTGTGTGGCCCAAAGGGCGGTCTCTCAAGACAGGTTCTACTGTACCAGCTATCCAATCTAATCCAATTATTATTTTTCAAAATTTTTCAAATAAGTTCAAACCAAACCATATCGGTAACCCCTCGATGAGCTCATTCCAATGAAGGGTCACATGATATGGTTTTGTAGGCATTTTTAGCTCACCTGACTGACTGAAATTCAGGATAAGCTATAGTGATTACTCACCGCCCATCATCCGGTGTGTTCTGTAGGTAGGTGGGGGGGGGGGGGGGGGGGGGGGGTCGAAAAAATGCTGAGTCAGCATATTTGCAAAAATAAAAAAAAAAATTTTCTCCAGAACCGCTGATCAGAATGTTTTGATACATGGTATACAACATCCATAGAAGGGTTAGATACAAGTTTGTCAAAATGAAGCGCCTTGGTTCATATTTGGGCTCAATACAAGAGCCCAAATTTTTAACTCAGGGCAATATCGGGAATAATCTTTAAACATTTTCTTCAGAACCACTAGTCAGAATCGTTTAATGTTTGGTATATATCATTGTTTTGAGGGTCAGATTCAAGATTGTACAAATCTAGTCCCTCGGTTATTTATTTGGGCTTCTTATGGAAGCCCAAATTTTAACTTAATGCAATATGGGGGATAATCTTTAAAAATCTTCTCTTCAGATCTACCAGTCAGAATCCTTTCATATATGGTATACAACATCTCTATGGGGCTTAGATTCAAGTTTGATCAAATTGAGTCCCTGGGTTAATATTTGGGCTCTCTGTTCCAGCCCAAAATTTTAACTCTAGTGCAATATGAGGAATTGTCTTTAAAATTCTTCATCTTCAGATCCACCAGTCAGAATGCTTTCATATTTGGTATACGACTTCTCTGGGGGTGGGGTGTTCAGATTCAGGTTTGTTCAAATCAAGTGCCTGGGTTAATATTTGGGCTCCCCATGGGATCCCAAACTTTAACTTAGTGCAATATGAGGGAATTTCTTTAAAACTCTTCTTCTTCTTCAGATCCACCAGTCAGAATCCTTTCATATTTGGTATACTACATCTCTAGGGAGGGTCAGATTCAGGTTTGTTCAAATCGAGTGCCTGAATTAATATTGGGCCTCTCTAAGGGAGCCCAAATTTTAACTTTGGTGCAATATGAGGAATAACATTTAAAAATCTTCTTCTTCAGATCCACCTTTCAGAATCTTTTGATATTTAGTATACTGCATCCTTAGGTAGGTCAGATCCAAGTTTGTTAAAATCAAGTCCCTATTGGAGCCAAAATTTTACCTTTGTCCAATATGAGGAACAATCTTTAAAAATCTGCTTCTTGAGATACAATCAGAATCTTCTGATATTTGGTATTCAGCATCCTTTGAGAGTTCAGATTCAATTTGTTTATATAAAGTCCCTTGATATTTGCATTCCCTGTGGTGGGGTGGGGGTGCTAATTTTAACATAGTGCAAAATTGGTAATATTCTCAAAAAAATTTTCTCCATAACCACTAGTCAAATTCTTTTGATATTAGGTATACAATGTCCTTCAAGTTTGTTCAAGCTAAGTCCCTTGGATGATATTTGGACTCCCTAGTTTTCCATTACTGAAAATCTGGGCATTATTTCTGTGGTAGTATCCCAATACTAGAAAAAATTTATCTGGAATGGACAGTTGTGTTAACCCTTTAACTAACCTGAAAAGCAGACGACACTTGCAAAAATAATTCTCAAATAACTAATAATTTTCATTTTTTGTCTCAAAAACATAGGTTATGACCCCTCGTTGGAACGAGCTCGACGAGCTCGTTCCAATGAGGGGTCATAACCTATGTTTTTGAGACAAAAAATGAAAAAAATAATGAAAATTAATTGGCGATTTTTGAGAATAGCGCTGGCCGGTTTGGAGCGTTACATTAGGTAAAGGGTTAACTAGCCATAGATGGTAATTAAATCCTTCTTTAAACAACTTTGGTCAGGTGAGCACCTCTTGTTTTTAACCCTTTGAACTCTAGTGGTATCTTTCATTCCAGTTCAGTGGCAGCAATTAGAAGAGTCCATATTCATTATTTGGGGTAGACCAATCAGTATTTTCAATGTGCAGCTTTGGGCTGAATGTTGAAAGTACTGATTGGTCTACCCCACAATATTTACTGAACAGCCATCCTATATAATGATGTATCATGTTCCTGGTCGGAAAAGCAACCGCTGGGGTTCAGAGTATGTTTTTGCTACTGCTTAGTTTGTAAATTACATGGATGATGCACCCATTTGTTAGGTAAAGGGTTAACTGAATAGACAATTTGCCTGTGAAAAATATTCAGTTGACAGGAGTATTTAGTTAATAAGTGTATTCAATTAACCTGAGTATTCAATTAACAGGAGTTAGGACCTTTTGCTATATTCTAGTGTTATAATGAGAATTTATTTTATTAAATCTTATTTGACAGATCGTAACCCTTAAAGGCCTATTTCTGACTTTCATTACTGTTTACTGCAGCAGAGGCATCCTACCAAGTTAAAATGAAATCCCATCATAAATATGACCTGCTGACTGTGCTAAAGGTTTTTGGGTTTTGGGCTCAGGCAGCCATCACGGTTGACTGATCAGGACCAAAAGGGAACATTCTCATCTAGACATGACCTCAAACCTGCATATGAAATTTCGTGACGATTAGACAAGAACTACGGGTGTAGCCTGTGCTAAAAGAAAATGTGAACAGACTCAGAGACAAACAGACTTCCACGCACGTGATGGCAATAACTTATCTTGACTTTGTCAAGTTAAGCCAAAAAAAATGCCCGAGAATCAATTATTTTTTTTGTGGCCTTAAAATAATAAATTTTGATATTGTATATGTTGGATAGAGGGTTAAAGTCCAGTGCTGTAACCATTGAGCCACCTTGCACTCATCTATTGAGGTTTATAGGTTGGAGTACCGTGGACAACTCTTCCTGTATTAACTGTTTGAGGACTAGATTATTTTGGGTGGTATTAATTTTTTATTCACTTTTTTTTTATTACAAATTATTGGAGAGTGCCTGCAGGCACACTCCAATAGGTTGTAATAAAACAAAATTATATGAACAAAATATAATTTGCGTTTAACTGAATTTGCGTTTAACTCTCGGTGAATTTGAGAGTTACATTCCAGTCTTCGTCTGAGGCCATCCACAGCACTTTCGTCATACTGTAGCCAGCACATTCCACACTTTCAAGCTGCTGTCGAAGTGAAGATAAACAAGTAATCATGAGGACTTCATCATTTTTGATGGCGTGCAATGGTTTAGTGGTTTAGGTGTTGGACTCCTGATTGCCAGGAGGTGTTGCCGAGGATTCGAATCCCGGCGGGGGATCAGAAACCAACATTCCAAATGCCTCTAAAACATGATTGTGTCATTTGAAAAACACCTTTGCAGTTGTTTCCAGGCAAGTCTTGGCTGCTTAAATATGCAGCTAAGACTTGCCTAGAAACAACTGCAAAGACACTGGATGTAGACTGTTAAAGTTTAGAAAAAAATGTATAAAACCTCTAGGCCTTTAACTGGTAGAGTGCTAAATTATTTTTGGTCATCCATATTTGTCCATGTTTCTTTGCCTTGTTACAATTTATGGGAGAGTGCCTTGTGGCTCTCTCCCATAAACTGTAACAAGGCAAAACCTCAGAGACTAAATAATTTCTATTCAAAAATAATATGAAGCACATCCACAGAATATGAAGCCATTAAGCTGCGGCACCTGCACTTCAGAATGAAGCCCAAATATGGGCTTCCAGTACTCTACCAGTTAAGGATTATAGATCTTCACTGAGTCCAAGTCCTGAACAGATAACATGGTAGTTTTTACAGGGTTTAACTGGTTGAGTGCCAGCAGCCACTATCAAGGATTTCTCAAAAATGAGGGTACCAGAGCAAAAACCAACATTTCCTTGCATATTCAGTTAAACGCAAATTATATTTTGTTCATATAATTTTATTTTATTACAACTTATTGGAGAGTGCCTGCAGGCACTCTCCAATAATTTGTAATAAAAAAAGTTAATAAAAAATTAAGACCACCAAAAATAATCTAGTCCTCAAACAGTTAATATAGGAAGAGTTGTCCACGGTACTCCAACCTATAAACCTCAATAGAAGAGTGCAAGGTGGCTCAATGGTTACAGCACTGGACTTTAACCCTCTGGGAGTGCGGTGGCTCAGTAGGTAGAGGTGCATGCTGCAAGCCGAGAGGTCCTCAGTTCGAATCCCACCTTCAGCAACCACGTTGTGTCCTTGGGCAAGACACTTCATCTCCATTGCCCGCGTGGGTGCACGATGACGCCGTCTACTAAGGCGTACTGCACGTCGATGGTGCGCATGTCTTCTACCAATCTAACCCTGCCTGTGCTACAGTGCGGAGTTACGATGTTGGGGAGCTGGCAGCTGCTCGTTGTTGCTCGGTGGTTCTCTACGGGTACTCCGGCTTCCTCCACCCGTAAAACTGTTGCGGTCATGATTAGCCATTGTGTATAAATATGTGACCTTAAACATCAATAAATAAATAAATACTTTAACCCTCTATCCAACATACACAATATCAAAATTTATTGTTTTAAGGCCACAAATTAAATAATTGATTCTCAGGCATTTTTTTTGGCTTAACTTGACAAAGTCAAGATAAGCTATTGCCATCACGTGTGCAGAAGTCTGTTTGTCTCTGAGTCTGTTCACATTTTCTTTTAGCACAGGCTACACCCGTAGTTCTTGTCTGATCATCACGAAATTTCATATGCAGGTTTGAGGTTATGTCTAGATGAGAACGTCTCCTTTTGGTCACGATCAGTCAACCGTGATGGCCGCCGGAGCCCAAAACCCTTTAGCACAGACTGGAGGTCGTATTTATGAAGGGATTTCATTGTAACTTGGTAGGATGCCTCTGTATAATATCTAGATGAGAACGTCCCCTTTTGGTCATGACTTGTCAACCGTGATGGCTGCCCAAGCCTGAAGCCCAAAAACTTTTTGCACAGTCTGCAGGTCATATTTAATATGGAGGGATTTCATTGTAACTTGGTAGGATGACTCCATATGATGTCTAGATGAGAACTTCCCCATTTGGTCACGAACTATCAACCGTGACGACTGTCCAGGCCCAAAACCCGAAAATCTTTAGCACAGTCTACAGGTCGTATTTATGGAGGGATTTCATTGCAACTTGGTAGGTTGACTTCCTATCATGTCTAGGTGATAACGTCCCCTTTTGGTCGTGATTGGTAAACTGTGACGTCTACAGAGGCCCGAAGCCCGAAAACCTTTAGCACAGTCTACAGGTCATATTTATGAAGGGATTTCATTGTAACTTGGTGGGATCACTCCAGATAATGCCCAGATGAGAACGTCCCCTTTTGGTCGTGATCATTCAGCCTTGATGGGTGCCTGAGCCCAAAACCCCAAAAACTTTAGCACAGACTACAGGTCTTATTTATGAAGGGATTTCATTGTAATTTGGTAGGATGACGGAGTATAATGTCAAGATGAGGACGTCCCCTTTTGGTTGCGATCAGTCAACCTTGATGGCTACACAGGCCCGAAGCTTGAAAACCTTAACACAGTCTACAGGCGTATTTATGAAGGGATTTCATTGTAACTTGATAGGATGACTCATTTTAGAATAATTTCACTGTAACTTGGTAACTTTCGTTGACATACGTTAACTGTGAGGGCTACATACATTAACATACATTAACTGTGAGGGCCACATTAACCCACCCCTCAGTTCTTTAGTACAGTCTACACCTCATTTTATTTTTATTGAAAAGTTACCTTACAGGGAACAGAAATTAACATATTCCCAATTATCACAATTCTTGTCTTATTTTATAATCCTTTCATAAACATTGAACATTATCCTTTTCATCAAACAAAACACACAGACAAGTTAAGCTACAGTGTCATTGACACTTTCATTTCAAATGAATGAGGGAGGGAGGGAAGATTTTTTGTTTATTTTTAGCTCAACTTTGGCAAAGCCAAATTTGAGCTTTTGTCATGGCCCGTCGTCCATCTGTCTGTACGTCAACAATTGGATACGGCTTGGGCTAGAGGCCGTATTTATGAACCGATCTCTACGAAACTTCTTGGGTACCTTTGTTATGACCGTGGGACGAGAACGAGTGTTTTTGGGTGCGGTCCGAAATTCAAGATGGCTGCCAGCCGCCATTTTGTACAGACGATGCAGAAATCTGTTTTTTATACAGAACTTCCATATGAAAGCTCTGATTTGAATAATTTTTTGTATGAATGTTTAGTACCATGGGATACATCACATATAATACAGGTTTTTTTCTCTTGCGTAAATTGTGCAAATTAGACTAATTTTGATGTTTTTTGGTGTTACTTTCAGCACTGTAAGTGCAAATGCCAATACGGCTCGGGCTAGAGGCCGTATTTATGAACCGATCTTTACGAAACTTCTTGGGTACCTTTGGTATCACCGTGGAACGAGAATGAGTGTTTTTGGGTCCGGTCCGAAATTCAAGATGGCCGATGGCAGCCATTTTGTACAAAATTAGGTGCAGTCAGATTTTTGCACTGAACTTCCATATGAAAGCGCTGATTTGAATAATTTTTTGTGTGAATGTTTAGTACCATGGGATACATCACATATAATACAGGTTTTTTTCTCGTGCAGAAATTATGCAAATTAGATGAACTTTGATTTTTTCAGTGCGACTTACACACAGTAAGTACACATGTCAATACAGCTCGGACTGGAGTCTGTATTAATGAACTGATCTTCACGAAATGTCTTGGGTACCTTTGTTATCACCTTGGGACGAGAACGAGTGTTTCTGGGTGCAGTCTAAAATTCAAGATGGCTGCCAGTGGCCATTTTGTACCGAAATTAGGTCTAATCAGTTTTTTGTACACAACTTCTATACTGCTCAGACTAGAGGCCATATTTATGAACCAATCTTTACGAAACTTTTTGGGTACCTTTGTTATCACTGTGGGATGAGAGCGAGTGTTTTTGGGTGTGGTCCAAAATTCAAGATGGCCACCAGCAGCCATTTTGTACCAAAATTAGTGAAATCAGTCTTTTGTACAGAACTTCTGTATGAAAGTTCTGATTTTAATAAATTTTTGTATGAATGTTTAGTAACATGGAGTACACCACATATTGTAAGGGGTTTTTTTTCATGCAGAAATTATGCAAATTAGATGAACTTTGATTTATTCAGTGCTACTTACACAATGTAAGCACACATGTCAATACGGCTCAGGGTAGAGGCTGTATTTATGAACCGATCTTCACAAAACTTCTTGGGTATCTTTGTTATCACCTTGGGATGAGAATGAGTGTTTCTGGGTGCCGTCCAAAATTAAAGATGGCTGCCAGTGGCCATTTTGTACTGAAATTAGGTCCAATCAGTTTTTTGTCACAAGTTCTATACAGCTTGTATTTATGAACTGATCTTCACAAAACTTCTTGGGTACCTTTGTTTTCACCTTGGGACAGGAACGAGTGTGTTTTGGGGTACCTTTGTTATCACTGTGCTATGAGAACAAATATTTTGGGGTTCTGTCAGACCCCCTCTGGGACTCAAAGATTTTTTTCTAGTTTAGCATCTGACTGTCACCCACCTTTACAATACTTTACCTATACATTTGTTACAGGGAACGGTCAGCATTTATGTACAGACCGTTACAATACTTTATATGTACCTTTGTTATCAGGTCATTACCTAGATGTTTGTCATTGCTGTGTCACATACTATACATGTACATATCTTTGTCTTGACAAGTTGAGCTACAGTGTCATTGACACTTTAATTTTTTATTCAGTCAGTTGTCACCCACTGCTTCCTATGCAGATTTAATACATATGAGTATCGAGAATGCATGAAAACATCTTAAATGTCTTTAGATGGCTATATTCTGCCCCTCCACCAACCCAGGGTTGAAGCCCCAGAGTGGAAGAAGAACAGTTCATAGCCATCTTAGATGCTATGCTGCACCCCAAGAACCTTACAAACATGTACTAGGGTGTAGCCAAGAAACCATATAATAAAATAGGAGAGTTAACCAGAGTGGGGAGGGGGGGGGGGGGGGGGGCCTCTCTGACAAGAGGGCTATAGCCCACACCATCTTCCCTTATAACCACCCCTGCTTGTCAGTAAGATCATAAACCCATCCAGGTTATTAAGATGTGGGTCAAATTCACCAATACTTTTTAAAATATCCAAACTTTCTTACTGGTTATAACTACGTACTGGTTATACTAACTCTTATGGGAATTCACTTTTATTTAAAGCACATCATGGGCTTATAGGAAGTGTTATACCTTATATTCATCAGTGGGATGATTTTTCAATTTCGAATCGACTGTTTTTGTCATGGTTGCCTCTAATTTTGTGTGATGCAAAATGCATGAGACATTCATCAGCTACTAAATGACTATAGGTAACAACTTCAAAATGTCAATAAAAACACCAAATGCGGGTAATTTTTTTCAAGAATCTGAGAATCAATTGTATTTTTTTTAGCCTAATTACTGTGCTCATTGAGCTCATTCCAATGAGGGGTCATATGATATGGTTTTGTTGAAATTTTTCTTTTCAACTGTCTAATTTGTAAATCATGTTGGCATATGCTGCCGATTCTTTAGGTAAGGCCTAAAAAAAATAAAAATATGTTTCTCTGGCCCTCCCACATGGCCCTTTTGGCTGCTGCATGCTCTCTTTTTATAACCAATGCAAACTTAAAAATATAAAAATGAAATGGTTTATGTCTGATATTTTACCCAAGTTAATAAAATTGATAAATTTGTTGAGTGCAACAAGGCTTTGCAATGCTTTAGCATTGCAAAGCCTTCTTGCACTCAAGGGATGAAATACACCACCACCCATGATATTCTGGAGATGATTAGGCCTAAAACATTAAACCAACCATGACTAATGAACTTTTGGTGGCAAAGAAATAATTACAAAAATAAAAAGTAAAATAACAAAATGCCTGCCCACATGCAATTTTACAAAAAATGGCCTGAGAAAGAGATCTACTTTGTGAGGCCTAAAGGATTAAACCGAATTGTCAACAATGCTAACTGTATTGGGTCCTTAAGCTAGACACTTAACCATTTACCCAACGAATCGCCCGCATCCGCCCGCGTATTATGCAGATTCAGCAGCTAAAAAAATATTGTTTTTCGAAAAATTTCAACAAAACCATATCATGTGACCCCTCTTTGGATATATGGTTTTGTTGAAATTTTTTGAAAAAAATTAAAAAAGGATATTTAAATTAATAAATTTTGATATCGACTGCATTGGGTAAAGGGTTAATCCCTATCACTATCTAGGGGGCACTGTAGTGCTGTGCAATAAGGTATACAGCATTCCTTCAGCTGCTGCTAACTGCTTGTGCACAGGTAACAAGTTGGAGAGTTTGATAGTTGCTCGTTGCTGTTTGCTGTTACTCTCTGGGTATCCAGCTTCCTTCACCTGTAAAATTGTCCAACATGATGTGACCCTGGCAGTTAAAATTGTTGTTAACCCTTTACCCAATGAATCTGCCACATCCAATCATGTAATATGCAAATTCAGCTGAAAAAATCCTATTTTTCAAAACATTTCAACAAAACCATATCATGTGACCCCTCTTTGGAACGAGCTCATCGAGCTCAGTCCAATGTGGGGTCACATGATATGGTTTTGTTGAAATGTTTTGAAAATTTTTTAAAAATGATATTCAAAATAATAAATTTTGATATCGTCTGCATTGGGTAAAGGGTTAAATCCCAATAAATCAAACAAACAAACAAACAAACTGATCTTTTATGGTCCCTGGAATTATGATGTAGGTTTCTCGAACTGGATGACAGGTTTTGGTGACCCTGTAGTGGATCCACACATCGAAAAGGATCCCTTTGTAATTTCTATGGGTGAAACCCCGAATTTGACTTAAGCCAGAAAACAACCTACAGGGCAATAAGGATGAAGGAGTTGCTCAGGCATGGATAGGAATTTTCATACAGGCTGTGGTTAACCCTTTACCCAACATAATGGCAAAAAAACACGACCAGCACTATTTACAAAAATCAGCATTCAGTTTTCATTATTTTTAGCTCAACTTTGACAGAAGTCAAATTTGAGGTTATGCCATGGCCCGTCTGTCCATCCATCCGTCAACAATTCAATACGGCTTGGGCTAGAAGCCGTATTTATGAACCGATCTTTACGAAACTTCTTGAGTACCTTTATTATCACCGTGGGACGAGAACGAGTGTTTTTGGGTGCAGTCCGAAATTCTGGATGGCCTCCAGCAGCCATTTTGTACTTTAGTTAGTGCAATCAGTTTTTTGTACAGAACTTCTGTATGCAAGTTCTGATTCGAATAAATTTTTGTATGAATGTGTAGTAACATGGAATACATCACATATAATACAGGGTTTTTTCTCGTGCAGAAATTATGCAAATTAGATGAACTTTGATTTATTCAGTGCCACTTATACACAGTAAGTGCACATGTCAATAACGCTCGGGCTAGAGGCTGTATTTATCAACCGATCTTCATGAAACTTCTTGGGTACCTTTGTTACCACCTTGGGACGAGAACAAGTGTTTCTGGGTGCGGTCCAAAATTCAAGATGGCTGCCAGTGGTCATTTTGTACCAAAATTAAGTCCAATCAGTTTTTTGTACACAACTTCTATACGGCTCAGGTTAGAGGCTGTATTTATGAACCGGTCTTCATGAAACTTATTGTTATCACCTTGGGACAGGAACGAGTGTTTTTGGGTGCCATTGTTATCACTGTGCTATGAGAACAAATATTTTTGGGTCCAGTCAGTCCCACTCTGGGACTCAAAGATTTCTTTTCTAGTTTAGCATCTAACTGTCGCCCACCTTTACAATACTTTACCTAATGCATTTGTTACAGGCTACGGTCAGCATTTATGTACAGACCGTTACAATACTTTATATGTACCTTTGTTATCAGGTCATTTCCTAGATGTTTGTCATTTCTGTGTCACATACTATACATGTACATGTTTTACACAAGTTGATCTACAGTGTCATTGACACTTTCATTTAATTTTTGTCTCAAAATCGTAGCTTATGACTCCTCATTGGAACAAGGTCATTGAGCTCATTCCAATGAAGGGGTGATAAGCTATGTTTTTGATGCAAAAAGTGAAAAAAAATTAGTCATTCAAGAATTTTGTTTGCAAGTGTCATCTGCCTTTCATTTTAGGTAAAGGGCTAATCATTTTTAGCTTAACCTGACAAAGTCAAGATAATCTATTGCCATTATGTGTGTCGAAGTCTCTGAGTCGGTGAACATTTTCTTCAGTACAGCCTACACCTCGAAGTTTTTGAGCGATCATCACTAAATTTCACGTGCAGGTTCGAGGTCATATCTAGATGAGAACATCCCATTAAGGTCATGATCAGTCAACCATGATGGGTGCACAGATTCAAAACCCCCAAACCTTTAGCACAGTCTACAGGTCGTATGCATGAAGGGATTTCATGGTAACTTGGTAGAATGACTCTGTATAATGTCTAGATGAGAAAGTCCCCTTTTGGTCGCGATTAGTCAACCATGACAGCTTTGCGAGTCTGAAACCCCAAAAACTTTAGCACAGTCTGCAGGTCATATTTATGAAGGGATTTCATTGTAACTTGGTAGGATGACTCCGAATAATTTCTAGCTAGATGAGAACATCCTATTTTGGTAGGGTTCAGCTACCATGATGGCTGGGAGAGGGAGGGGGGGGGGGGTACATGACCTGGATTCCTTTAGCACAGTATACAGGTTGCATTTATGAAGGGATTTCATTGTTAATTGGTAGGATGACTCGGTATAATATCTAGATGAGAACATCGTATTTTGGTTGTGATCTGTCAAACTGATGGCCATTACCTCCTCTTGGGCATGTGAACTAGATTCCTTTAGCACTGTCCACAGGTCATATTTATGAAGAGATTTCATTATAACTTGGTAGGATGGCTTGGTATGATATGTAGTTGTTTCAGTCTGTAGCCCTGTTTTGGTTGAGATTGGTCAACCATGAGGGCCACACGAGTTCGAGTCTAAATTCCTTTATCACAGTCAGTTGGTGGGAAAAGTGAATATTCCAGACATGTGAATCTAAACAAGGTGGTGGCCTGTTTGAGAACTAGACTGGTTCCAGGCCATAACAGCATCAAATGTCTTGCAGAATTAGACTGGTGGCTTCAGAGCTTGATAATTACCATCAATAAACATGTGACATGAGAAGTCAGTGTCATAACATTGTGAGTAGGTTTTGGTAATAGAATTGAATTAATCTTCTCTTTTATTTCATTAACCCTTGACCTAACACGAAAGGCAGACGACACTTGCAAACAACATTCTTCAATAACTAATGTTTTTCATTTTTTTCAGTCAAAAACATACCTTATGACCACTCATTGGAACAAGCTCTTTGATCATAAGCTTTGTTTTTGATACAAAAAATGAAAAAAAAAATAATGAAAACTGAATGGTAATTTTTGTGAATAGCGCTGGCTGGTTTTGGCCTTTACGTTGGGTAAAGGGTTAACTGTTTAACTAATACTATAGCAGACTACATTTGCAAAAAACCCCACCATTTCCTGAAAAACTAACAATTTTCATTTCTTACCTTGAAAACAAAACTTATGACCCCTCACTGGAATGAGCTTGATGAGTCTGTCCCAAAGATAAGTCAGAAGCTATATTTTCAAAGCAAAAATTGAAAAAAATAGAATTTGGTTGTCAATTTTTTGGTGAATAGCACTTGCAAGGTTTAGAAATAATATTACATGTAGGTGAACAGCTAAATTACACATTATGGGATGAACAGAATCTCAAGTTCGTCACGATTTGATATGAAATTTCTGAACCTCGTTCACTAAAATCAATCTGAGCCTCGGTAAACTTTGGCTCAGGTCGATTTTAGTTACAGTATACAGTCGCTTGGATTGGTCATAATCCATCCATGTCCACACATGCATTTACCAGGTAATAAAAATCATCAGCAGGAAGACAATTTTTAGCTTAACTTGACATAGTCAAGATAAGCTACTGCCATCACGCGTGCGGAAGACTGTGAGTCTGTGATGTCCATTCACATTTTCCTTTAGCACGGGCTACACCCCGCAGTTCTTGTCTGATCGTCACAAAATTTCATATCCAGGTTTGGGGTCATGTCTAGATGAGAACGTCCCCTTTTGGTCGTGATCGGGCAACCGATATTGCTGCCCAAACCCAAAACCCGAAAACCATTAGCACAGTCTGCAGGTCGTATTTATGAAGGGATTTCATTGTAACTTGGTAGGATGCCTCTGTATAATGCCTAGATGAGAATGTCCCCTTTTGGGCATGATCTATCAACCGTGATGGCTGTCCAAGCCCGAAACCCAAAAACTTTTAGCACAGTCTGCAGGTCATGTTTAATGTGAAAGGATTTCATTGTAACTTGGTAGGATGACTCCTTATGATGTCTAGATGAGAATTTCCCCATTTGGGCATGATCTGCCAACCGTGACGACTGCCTGAGCCCAAAACCCGAAAACCTTTAGCACAGTCCACAGGTCATATTGATGAAGGGATTTCATTGTAACTTGGTAGGATGACTCCAAATAATGTCTAGATGAGAACGTCCCATTTTGATCGCGATCATGCAGCCTTGATGGGTGCCCGAGCCCAAAAACCTTTAGCATAGGCAAATGGTTATATTTATAGAAGGATTTCATTGTAACCTGTTAGGTTGACTCCACATAATGCCTAGATGATGACATCCCCTTTGGTCGTGATTGGTCAGTTGTGATGGCTACAAGTGCCCGAAGCCCTTGAGCACAGTCTACAGGTCATATTTATGAAGGGATTTCATTGTAACTTTGTAGGATCACTCCAAATGATGCCCAGATGAGATTTCCCCTTTGGTTGCGATCATTCAACCATGATGGCTGCCCGAGCCCAAAGCCCGAATACCTTAAGCACAGTCTACAGGTCATATTTATGAAGGGATTTCATTGTAACTTGGTAGGTTGACTTCATATAATGTCTAGATGAGAACGTCCCCTTTTGGACATGATTGGGCAACTTTGACGACTAAAGGTGCCCGAAGCCCAAAAACCTTTAGCACTGTCTACAGGTCATATTTATGAAGGGATTTCATTGTAACTTGGTAGGATGACTCCAAATAATGTCTAGATGAGAACGTTCCATTTTGGCTGTGATCATTCAGCCTTGATGGGTGCCCGAGCCCAAAAACCTTTAGCATAGGCAAATGGTTATATTTATAGAAGGATTTCATTGTAACCTGTTAGGTTGACTCCATATAATGCCTAGATGATGACATCCCCTTTTGGTCGTGATTGGTCAACTGTGATGGCTACAGGTGGCGAAGCCCGAAAACCTTGAGCACAGTCTACAGGTCATATTTATGAAGGGATTTCATTGTAACTTCTTAGGATCACTCCAGATAATGCCCAGATGAGATTGTCCCCTTTGGTTGCGATCATTCATCCATGATGGCTGCCCGAGCCCGAAGCCCGAAAACCTTTAGCACAGTCTACAGGCCATATTTATGAAGGGATTTCATTGTAACTTGGTAGGTTGACTTCATATAATGTCTAGATGAGAACGTCCCCTTTTGGACACGATTGGTCAACTGTGATGGCTTCAGGGGCCCAAAGCCCAAAAACCTTTAGAACAGTCTACAGGTCATAATTATGAAGGGATTTCATTGTAGCTTGGTAGGATGACTCCAAATAGTGTCCAGATGAGAACGTCCCCTTTTGGTCACGATCATTCAGCCTTGATGGCTGCCCGAGCCCAAAAACCTTTAGCATGTCTGTAGGTCATATTTATGGAAGGATTTCATTGTAACTTGTTAGGTTGACTCCATATAATGCCTAGATGATGACATCCCCTTTTGGTCGTGGTTGGTCAATTGTGATGGCTACAGGTGCCTGAAGCCCGAAAATCTTGAGCACAGTCTACAGGTCATATTTATGAAAGGATTTCATTGTAACTTCATAGGATCACTCCAAATGATATCCAGATGAGAAGGTCCCCTTTTGGTTGCAATCATTCAACCATGATGGCTGCCCAAGCCTAAAGCCCTAAAACCTTTAGCACAGTCTTCAGATCATATTTATGAAGGGATTTCATTGTAACTTGGTAGGTTGACTTCATGTAATGTCTAGATGAGAACAGCCCCTTTTGGACACCATTAGGCAACTGTGTTGGCTACAGGGGCCCAAAGCCCGAAAATCTTTAGCACAGTCTACAGGTGATATTTATGAAGGGATTTCATTGTACCTTGGTAGGATGACTCTAAATAATGTCTAGATGAGAACGTCCCCTTTTGGTTGCGATCATTCAGCCTTGATGGCTGCCCGAACCCAAAACCCCAAAACCTTTAGCATAGTCTATTGGTCATATTTATGGAAGGACTTCATTATAACCCGTAAGTTGGACTCCATATAATGCCTAGATGATTACATCCCCTTTTGGTCATGATTGGTCAACTGTGACTGCTTCAGGTGCCCGAAGCCCAAAAACCTTGAGCACAGTCTACAGGTCATACTTATGAAGGGATTTCATTGTAACTTTGTAGGATGACTCCAGATGATGCCCAGATGAGAATGTCCCCTTTTGGTTGCGATCATTCTACCATGATGGCTGCCAGAGCCCAAAGCCCAAAAACCTTTAGCACAGTCTACAGGTCATATTTATTAAGGGATTTCATTGTAACTTGGTAGGTTGACTTCATATAATGTCTAGATGAGAACGTCCCCTTTGGACGCAATTGGGAAACTGACGGCTACAGGGGCCCTAAGCCCGAAAACCTTTAGCACAGTCTACAGGCCATATTTATGAAGGGATTTTAATGTAACTTGATAGGATGACTCGTTTTGGAATAATTTCACTGTAACTTGGTAACTTTTGTTGATATACGTTAACTGTGAGGGCACATATATTAACTGTGAGGTCATATTAACCCACCCCTCAGATCTTTAGTACAGTGTACACCTCATATTATTTTTATCATAAACATAGCATACAGGGAACAGAAATGAACATATTCCCAATTATCGCAATTCTTGTCTTATTTCATAATCCTTTCATAAACATTGAACATTATCCTTTTCATCAAACACAACACACAAGTTAAGCTACAGTGTCATTGACACTTTCATAAACAATGTTTGATGATTATTCCTATAATTAGCGTTTGGAATCAAATATTATTGCGTCCGTGGAAATATTACCCACCCGTCAGGACTTATATTTCATCTAAATTTGTGAGAATCCATTTGTATTCTCGTGAAAATGGTTGCGAGAATCCATACCTACTATGAGTGTCCCAGGATCCAATGACACCACCATGGTTGAACCACTGTTGTATTCTGATAACACATGTTAACCTTTTACCCAACACACCTTTTTAATTTTTTTTAACTAAATTTGATAATTTTAAACAATAAATAATAAATAAATGATAAAATAATTGAATGAACAATATTTACCAATAAAATCTTACAAATATGGCTGTCGTTGGAACCGGCTCAATGAGCCGGTTCGAATGACCGCCATATTTGTAAGATTTTATTGACAAAGTGTCAGGATATTTCAGGTCATATTAGCCTTCTATTGGTTAATTTGTTTCCGCTGTGTTAGTTAAAGGGTTAAATTGACTCAATTTTTTTCAGGCGAATCCTAGCAGAGGTGCAGCAAGAATCTACATGGATTCCAGTGGCGTAGGTAGCTTTACGCTGGCGGAGGGGCAAGCCAAAAATTTTCCGACAGACCGAAAATTTTCCGACAGTGTAACAACAACAAAATCCAAACAAACAGAAAGAATCAGTTGTTTACTGCAAATGTACTGAAAATTGGTCTTTTTTACCCCAAATTTACCCAAAATGGCATGTTTTTATCCCAAAGCCAACATTTTAATGTTATTAGGCATAAATTCACCTAAAAATGGTCCCAAAAAATTTTCGACAAAACTTCTGGTGGGCCCCCCCCCCCCCCCCCTCCTTATCTACGTCAGTGATGGATTCTTGCCGGTTTTATTGCGCGAATCTTTGTGCGAATCGATTCTCGGATTCTCGTCGAAATATAAGCCCTGCCCGTAGAAAGTGACCAGTCCACGACAACCGTGCTGAGGTCAGATATTTCATCTCAAATTCTGACTCGTTAGATATCCTCTATTTATATGAACCCAATTTGTATTGATGAAATGTTTCACAAACACCATAGTACGGAACAGTGGCATGTCCACAGAGGGACCTGGGAGAGCCTTGGTCCCCCCCCCCCCCCCTAAAATGTTTCCTCCCCTCAAAAAACTTTGGCCTAATGCAACTTTCACACAACATACAGAGCCATAAAATGGTCTTCAATATAGGGCCACACACCCTATAAATGCCCCAGATTCGCTCTCAGAGCACTGGATTTTGCAAAATTTTCTTTGGGGTGGGCGACTTAGTTCAAACTAGGAAACTCTGGCTGTTACCCCTCCTATCAGGGGAAGTGGGAGGAGAGGGGTAACAACCGGAGGGTCCAAGTTAAGAATAGGGGAGGCCTCCACCCCCTCACAATAGCCTTCCAAATATGTTTTGCCCTCCCAAACTGGCTTGGCCATCCCCCCTCCAAGTGGGAATTCGGGAAATGAAGCAATGATTGTTAGTTGAGTTTTCTAAAAAAAAAAAAACTTGACTATTGGTAAGACAGGCATAGGTCCCTGGGCAGCCGGGTGGGTGGGAGTCCCTTTTTGCTTATAACTTACTTGTTTCTGGACGGATTTTGATAATATTTGGTTTCTGACTTGATATGCATATTCAGCACCTGATTACACGAAATAGGGCACGTCCATGCTTTTTCACAAGAGTTATGGACCATTGTTAATTTTGAGCTTGGTAGCATGATAACTTCAACACGCGTCAACCGTTCTGACTGATATTTGGAACATGGGTTTTAAGGAACAATGTCTTGATCAAGTTAAAAAATAGGCTTGGTCCTAAATATGGTTTTCCCAAGAGTTCTGGCCCTTTGTTAAAATCGACTAATTTTGAGCTTGATAGCACGATAACTTCAATAAACGTCAACTGATTTGACTGATATTTGGCACATGGGTTTCAAGGAACTATGTCTTGATTGAGTTCAAAAATGGGCTCAGTCCGGTAAATGACAGAATAATTATTGGGCTGACTTGGTCATTGTTTTGCAAATTTTGTGCTTGCTTGTGCGATAACTTGAACAAACGTCAACTAATCTAATTCATTTTCGTTATGCGGGTTTTCAGGAACATTTTTTTGATCAAGTTTGAAAATGGTCTCTGTCCATTTTTTTAGTTCATAGCCACTGTTGTGCTAGCCACGAAAATTCGACCCCTCATCAGCGATGAGACCCTTTGTTACTGTTGTAAACAAGCTCTGTTTTACTGGGAAAATAGGACTCGGGGTCACCAATGCTTGGGGTGAAAGTCTTCAAAAATCGGCAACACGGGTATCAACGGTTGACTGAACTTGACTTTATCTTCATGTTGCTGTCTTGATTAGCCATTATGTAGAAATATGTGACCTTAAACATCAATAAATAAATAAATTTTAGCTTTAAGATGAGTTTAGATGGATTTTGAGTAATTTTATGCAAAGAAAAAACTTAATTGGCATGGGTGGATGAGTCCCCATTCTCTGGGGTGAAAGTCCTTTAAAATTAAACGATTGTCTGGACTTTACTTTATATCCATGTTGCAGTCACAATTGGCCATTGTGCAGAAATATGTGACCTTAAACACCAATAAATAAATAAATAAATAAATAAATAAATAAATAAATAAATAAATAAATAAATAAATAAATAGGGCACCCCCATTTGTAGAATCCTGTCTACGCACATGGTATGAAAGTATGCATTTTATTATGTGTATAAACTTGTAAAAAAATATAATAACATTCACTGTCACATGGAACACTGCTAACACTGCCTTTACATTTGATAAAAAAATGTAACAAAACAATACAAAAACAAAATAAGTCTCTTAAGAAGTATAACATATTTGATGAAGAAAATATCACTGAACAATAAAAACAACAAAATAATAAATACATACATATTATCACTACGGATTCCCCCAAGCAAGCACCTGTTACATGGGTCATCGCATCATGTCTTATTGAGGTCAGATCACCGGATCAAATGAGCTGCCTATGGCAGCTCGTTTGATCTGGCAATCTGATCTCCTCAACTCGACATGATACTACAACCCAGATCACTTCACTGGAGCCATAAAACATTTATTAAATAACTTACAGTTCAACATCACATGCCAACGCTAGTATTAGCAATGCCCCCAACCTTTTTTGGGGTAAATTGGATTGAAGTTAAAAAGAACTATTTTTGTTTACACTTATTTTTGTAACAAGTGCTTGCTTGGGGGAATCCCCCAATACACATGAATACGATAAAAAAATATCATTAATACTATGAAAAAAATAACGCACCGGCGTTCGGGCGCACACATCCCAGTTCGGTGTAAAGTACTCTCTCACTCAGCATTGCATATGGCCGACTACTGGTCTGATACTAGGACAACTGTTATCTTATTTGATTGACACTTTGACAATAAAGCAGCTCATGTTTGCCGATACCTCCATTAACTGGTTGAGTGCTAGAAGCCACTATCATGGCTCTATTGAAAAGTGCTGAAAGTCACATTAGTGACTTTACATTGTTTTCATTGGCTTGTTGTTTTCTTAGCAGTAGAAAATAAATGTTTATATAAAATTATTTTAAAAAAATACTCACGTTTCAAATCACCTTTGAAAAATAATTTTATTTAGCCCTCAACCGGTTGAAGAACATGTTAAGTCGTTTTAGTTTTCTGGAAGCAGGACTAAATGAAAACCGGTTACGTTTAAGCTGAAAGACGGGGGCGCAGTGGCGTTGCGGTAACCGGTTCTCATCAGATCACCGAAGTTAAGCAACGTCGAGCCTGGTTAGTCCTCAGGTGGGTGACCGTCTGAGCGATCGATTCGGACTCCCACGTTGTGTCCGTGGGCAAGGCACTTAACCCCGATTGTCCACATGGGGGCACGATGATGCCCTGTACTAAGGCATACTGCACGTCGATGATGCGCATGTCTTCAACCAATCTAACCCTGCCTGTGCTACTGTGTGGAGTTACGATGTTGGGGAGCTGGCAGCTGCTGATCGTTGCTCGGTGGTTCTCTCTGGGTATTCCGGCTTCCTCCACCCGTAAAACTGTCACGGTCATGATTAGCCATTAGGCATAAGTATGTGACCTTAAACACCAATAAATAAATAAGTAAATAATAAGCTGAAAGACCAATGGCAACAGTGTTTGCAGACGATTGACAGTTAGCTAGTAGTTACCGATTAACTGTCGACTCAAGCAAGTGGCGCAGGGATACCACTTGAGCCTAACAGCTCTAATAATATCCCTTCATCAATTACTCCTATCCAGTAATCGTTAACCCATTCAGAGATAAGTGCGGTTCTGTATATTTACACTACAGAGGACCCCCCCCCCCCCCCCGCCACACAGGAACCCTGGGAAGTGAAGCAGTGCTTGTTTATTATGGTAAATAAGCTGTGTTTCACTGGTAAAATTGGGCCCAGTCACTAATGCTTGGGGTATGAGTCCTATAAAATGGGCAACATAGGGTATAAACGATTGACTGACCTTGACTTTGTCTCCATGTTGTGGTCATGATTAGCCATTGTGCAGAAGTATGTGACCTTAAACACCAATAAATAAATAATAAATACCACAGTGGAACCACGTAAATTAAATGGTGACTTTACAAGTGAGAGTTATCCATTTAACAGGAGTATTCAATTAATAGAGACTTGGTTACTTTTCTGCAGTGCTGAGATAAAGTGAGCATTTATTCTATTATGTCATGTTTGACAGAGCTTATGAAGTTCTGTCAAACATGATATACAGTTAAAACCAGAAGTCCTCTCATGAAATGCGCACAAATAGCACGTTGATATGCGCGTTAATGTACGCGTTATGGCCCAAGTAAAGCTATCAAATTCTGCACATATGACCTGTGCACAAGCAATGTTTCAGCCAATGGACCTCCGGGTAACCTGGTGGTCCATTGGCAGAAACATTGCATGTGTTTGCTATGAGTAACCAAGAGAACCTGCTGTGCTTTGGATGCCATTCGATATGGCAATTGCGCACAATTCCAACGCGCAATTACGCCTAGATAAGCGCACTCTTCGTGATAGGACTTCTAGTTTTAACTGTAATAGATTAAATGTGTGCAATGGATGTACTGAGGCCAAATCAATATCAATAAAACATGTCAAAAATGCTACTGGCAGCTTCGTAATGTTGGAAGACTGCGACCTTATCTTAACCAGTCAGCACTTGAAAAACTTGTGCACTCCTTCATCACCTCACAACTACACTATTGTAATTCAGTGTTAGTGGGGCTGTCCCAGTGCCAAGCTTCAAAAACTTCAGAATACTGCTGCTAGGATAATTACTGGTGCCAAACGCTCTGAACACATAACACCTGTTTTAAGACAATTACATTGGCTTCCAGTTAACCAGAGAATTGATTTCAAAATATTGATCTTTGTATTCAAATGTATCCACAAACTGGCTCCAGTTTACCTGCAAGAACTCCTAACTGTATATAAACCATCACGCAGTCTCAGATCTAAAAACCAAATTCAACTAGTTGTACCTTTTAGCAGATCTAATCAGGCTCATGATCGTGTGTTTTCCATCATGGGTCCCAGATTGTGGAATTCCCTGCCAATTAGCGTCAGAATTTCAAAAACTCTCGATGTCTTCAAAAGAAATCTTAAAACTTTCCTATTCACTGAAGCATTCTCCTGAACCTCTGTGAGAGGCAACCAAAACAGATGTGACTCTTTATTTCAGAAAAGTGTATTTATTTCTGTCAAGCATTTTAGAGCACTATTTGTGGTGTTATGCTCTAGAAAATAAATTATTATTAAATTATTAAATAGGCCGACAAAGGTAAGGTGAATTCGCTGACTATCAAGGTGTTTTCTCAACATATTGCAATACGACCGCCGTGGACTGGTCGCTTTCCTTGGGTGGGCAATATTTCCACAGATGTAATAATATTACATTCCAAATACTTCATCCCCTGAGTTCCAATGTGTTCTATATGCCTACTGGTAGCCTACTAGCACATAGAATACATTGGAACTCAGGGGACGACTTATAGGAATAAACACCAAAAATTTAATTAATGAAGCACCGGGTACAACCCGGTGCTTCATTAATTAAAATTTTGCTGATTTTTATTACCTGATAAACGCATGTGTGGACATCACTGCCCATGAGGGGATTTCCACCAGTCCAGGGTGGCTGTACAGTTAAAACTATATGTCCTGTCACGAACTGTGCGCTTATCTAGGCTTAATTGCGCGTAGGAATTGTGCGAAATTGCCATATCGAATGGCACCCAAAGCATGGCAGGTTCTCCTTGTTACCCATAGCAAACACAAGCAATGTTCCTGCCAATGGACCTCCGGGTTTCCCGGAGGTCCATTGGCTGAAACTTTGCTTGTGCACAGGCTGTATGCGCAGAATTTGATAGCCTTACTATCGTCATAACGTGTAGATTACCGCGCAAATCGACGTGCTATTTGTGCGCATTTCAGGACAGGACTTCTAGTTTTAACTGTACTGTTCAAGATTTTTTTAGTCAGTTAATAGAAGTCTTTGGTACATTTTTAGATTTTGTGACCCTCTATGCGTGTGCAAAATCCTGCGAAAATCAGTTCTAAAATGGCTTCAGAATCGTACGGACAAAAGGTGTGGAAGTTTTTTTTCAAAGATTCCGTAGAAAAACAAATGTCTTTTCCAGAGGGAAAAGCCAAACAATGAAATAACCATCCACAACACATATGAAATGTACCACAGAAAAAAAAACTGTGTTTCTTTTTTCCACTAGTACATATTCAATTAACAGGTAAAATTTGTACTGAAGGTATGGTAAATGGTTGGATTTTTGAAAGTATTTTTCATCCAATTAAGTGGACTCCAAATTGCAGATTATATGTTTCACTTATATGTGTCTTGTATGTGTATTTTTATGAATGCTATAATCAGCCCTTTAAGTTCTTCTCAACTAACGGCGGTAAACGCTGTGCCCAAATAAGGTAATTGCGCCCAAATTATGCGGAGTTAGAAACTTTTTCCAACGTTTTGCAGTGTTTCGGCAATATATAGTTTGGCCACGTTTCCCTGACACTTGCAATAAAGCTGAAAGCTGACCCTAGAATCAAACAATGCAACAGATAAATATTTTTTTTAAAACCCACCGAGTTCGCCATAGAAAAGAATTCTATATGATCATGGACTTAAAGCTTGAGATCTATTATATTCATGTTTGTGGCATTTCTCAGTAAATACCATGCGTAATTTACAATCAAATAGACCTTTGGATCGACACTGGGAAACTAAGAAGCCTTCTCGAGTTAGTCGACTAAACTTATGCCAAAGGGTAGTGGGAGGGAACCAGTGATAATGGTGAAGCCCTATAACAAGGAATTGTAAACTACCATTTTAAGACGGGGGACCTAAAACAGATACCAAGAAGAAGAAATACCGGTGCTTTTTCTCCAAAAATGCAGGCCATATCCATATTTGCCGTTGTGCCCAAATTAGACTGATCTAAAGGTCTGGTTATAATATATGGCAGGCACCTTTCTCTTTATTGTTTGACTTATATATCGAAGCGTAAGTTGACCTTTCCTTCTTTCTTCGGAACCGTCTTCTTTCCTCAAACATCTTCATGATGACAACATCAAACTGTAACTCTGCAATATCTTCTGCTGTTTTTCCTTCCTGAAAAACCATTTGTTTATGAAGTGTTTTGTCAGTTAACCCTTACCTACCATGAAAAGCAATGAAACTTGCAAACAAAATTATTGATTAACTAATTTTTAAAAAGTTTTATGTCAAAAACATAGCTTATGACCCCTTGAATAAGCTCAATGAGATCTATCCAATAAGGGGCCATAAGCTATGTTTTTAGGCAAAAAATGAAAAAATAATGAAAAGTGAATGGTGATTTTTGTGAATAGTGCTGGCTGGTTTTGGCATTACATTGGGAGAAGGTTTAACCCTTTACCCAATGTAACGGCCAAAACCGGCCATCGCTATTCTCAAAAATCGCACATTCATTTTCATTATTTTTTCATTTTTTATTCTCAAAAACAGAGGTTATGACCCCGCGTTGGAACGAACTCGTCGAGCTCGTTCCAACGAGGGGTCATAACCTATGTTTTTGAGACAAAAAATGAAAACGAATAGTTATTCAAGAATTTTTTTGGCAAGTGTCATCTGCTTTTCATGTTAGGCAAAGGGTTAAATAATTGATTTGTGATACCGATGTGTAATATTCCATGATGTGATTCTCACCGATCAGGGGCTGTGGAGTGATTTTGAATGTGTGTGTTTATTGGGGATGGTGAATGTTGAAACGTAAATGGGATTCTAGGACCCTCTCTTGGAGGATCATGTGACCTGAGAAGCGATCTAGGTGATTTTAGGGCCGTAGAGAACAAAACAGATGTGCATGCTGTCAGGAACAATCGATGCAACGAATTCTGCGTGGTTGCGGCCCTTGGAAATAGCAAAATTTCCACCATAAAGGCTTGTGTCCGCTTAACTCCTCCTACATTTTTTATTGCATTTTTACGAAACTTG
Organism: Pictodentalium vernedei; assembly: GCA_031216915.1. Lineage (NCBI taxonomy): Eukaryota > Metazoa > Mollusca > Scaphopoda > Dentaliida > Dentaliidae > Pictodentalium > Pictodentalium vernedei. The sequence goes on from CM062296.1 coordinate 43,901,649, forward strand.
GTCTGGAGTATCAGTATCAAGTGTAGATGTGCATGTGGTCAAGAATTTTTGAGGCGACGAATTTTACATGGTTATGGCCCTTGGTAATAGCAAAATTTCTGTCACAAATGCTTGTCCGGTTAACAGTCCTGCATTTTTTTAAATTGTTTTTTAATGAAACATGGTGTGCAGAAGTTATATGAAATGTGCATGTGCATATGGAAAGGAAGTTTCGATTCAAGTAATTTTTCCAGAGTTATAGCCCTTGTCGACTTTGAATTTACCAAAATTGCAGGTTTTTGGAAGATATCATCAGTTGCGATTAAAGAAATTAAATGGTATTTGGTGAGTGACATTACTGGGTAAGAATACATGCCGAGGTCGATAATGAGATTATTCCTATCATAACATAAATGTCGGCGGGGGATATGGATGTCATTAGACTCGCTTGTTCCTACTGACTACTGTTACCATGGCTAGATGTTTTGAGGGTTATTATTGAAGCAAGTTTTCCCTTTGTCAGTTTTGTTAAAGATGCTTCATCTAAAAGCATGTTTAGGGGAATCACAATCACAAACTTTCAAATGTTATTCCAGTTACAGTCACTTGTGTTCTTCTGTTACTTAGTGTATAGTGAACATCTTGATAATAGGAAGATGACCCTCCCCACCTCCCAAAAAATGTTAATGATATTGGTATCATGACTATTCTGATCTAATGTTTGTTTGTTAATCGAATGGCTTCATGTTCTTATCCATGTTTTGAGAAAAAGGAGCATCCATTTAGGAGTGTCAATTTATTAGAACTGAAATGGTTAACCGGATAATTGGATTGAAAACAGTTAGCTTCCTAACCGATTGGAAATACCGTCAACCGGTTATCCGAAATATCGATAGTGATCGTCATTCCATGTTTAAAACATAGTAAATCTGTCGCTTCTCCTTTGTGATAGATTACACATCGAAGCCGCGTTTTAAATATTGAGAAATAATCGACTTTGGCGTTCAAGACTCCGTTAATGATCGATAGTTTCCGTGAGTAATGAGTAATCGCAGAAACTACTCCGTGGTGTATATACAAACGAACGTTATCGAGTACTCGACAACGTTCATTTGTATACACACTACGGAATAGTTTGAGAATACTGCTTTCCAATTCCAATAGTTTTGATCCCATATTCGATGAAATAATGGCAACAGATAACTGGATATTATCCGGTTATAGCTCTTGGTTAGTTGGTTATGAAAATGAGCCAATCGTTTCAGCCCTACAATTTATTACAGACTGGCTAAATTTGTTATTTTGCTGACATCTTCAGATTCCAAAACTAAAAGTAGCACCCTTGTTCGATGAATACATGACAATATGCATAACTTCTTGTTGTTTAGAAGGTTAATGATTACCTAATTACTATTACAATGCAGGGTTAACTATACTAATCACTATTCATCTGCAGTCCGTCATCATCATAAAAGTGGTGTTTGAATTTTCTCCCAAACTGTTGGACTGATTTCAATAAAATTAATGTTAACCCTTTACCTAACATGAAAAGCAGACAACACTCAGGGAGGGGGGGGGGGGGGGGGGTCTTCCAAAAAATTCCGGACACAAGGCCTAAAATATTTTTTTCCACCTTTTGACCACCACCCACCCACCCACGTGCAAAAAAAATATTTTTTTCCTCTGACCACTTGGACACCCACCCCACCACCTATAATTATTGCACTGAGCTTCCAGTTGTCAATCCTTGCCTTAATTTGAATCCTAATCTACTGTCTAAACTAATTATGTACACATCAACCAGCATCTAAATACCTGATGACAGAACTTTCAGTTAAGCATTTGTAATTCATGCATTTCAATAATATGCCTATATACACTAGGTGTAGTGTATACTGGCATATTTATACCCCACGCAACGAAGTTGCTGGGGTATAATGTTTTTGACTGGTCCGCCCATCAGTCCGTCAGTCCGTCCTACTTGTTTTCAGACTTTTTTTCTACACGCTCCCAGATATTGAGCTGATTTTTGGTATGTGAGTCTAACATGGTGGCCTACAGATCAAGTTTGCATTTTTTTCCACTCCACTGATTTTTACCGAAATTACGGCCCTTGGACTCTGAAAAATTCATCTAAATTACAATTTTCCGGACTTTTTTCTACATGCTTCCCGATATTGAGCTGATTTTTGGTATGTGAGTCTAACATGGTGGCCTACAGATCAAGTTTGCATTTTTTTTCCGCTCCACTGATTTTTACCGAAATTACGGCCCTTGGACTCTGAAAAATTCATCAAAATTACAGTTTTCCGGACTTTTTTTCTACACACTTCCAGATATTGAGCTGATTTTTGGTATGTTAGTCTAACATGGTGGCCTACAGATCAAGTTTGTATTTTGTTCCGCTCCACTGATTTTTACCGAAATTACGGCCCTTGAACTTTGAAAAGTTCATCAAAATTACAGTTTTCCGGACTTTTTTCCAACACGCTTCCAGATATTGAGCTGATTTTTGATATGTTAGTCTAACATGGTGGCCTACAGAACAAGTTTGGGTTTTGTTCCACTCCACTGATTTTTGCCCAAATTACGACCCCATAGACTTTGAAAAGTTCATCAAAATTACAGTTTTCCGGGCTTTTTCTCTGCTTGCATTCTTTCAATACCGTTGAAACTACAGAACACTGTTTTCTGCAGTATTCCTAGAATCTATGTTTATTTTTAAAAATGATTAGAGCTTGAAATATCGGGGCGCGTGCGGTATGTGAGCGTGCTCACTAAGGTTCTTTATATTGAAATGCATGAATTACAAATGCTGAACTGAAAGTTCTGGCCTTAATGCTCTCATAATAATTATCATTCATGTGTTAAGTTCCTAGACTGAAGAAACAGTTTAAATTTAGTGAAGAAGTTTTAATTTTAATGACCTGACTACAGGCTAAGTGTTTAGGCTTGAGGTTTCAGCCAATTGTCATTACTCAAAAGATAGTAGATAGTGTAGGAAAGCTGAAAATCTGTCACCTAGGCTAACACTATTGTAAATCTCTCTGTCCGTCCTGGTCCGTCTCTGAAAAAATGTTGGCATTGATTTCTGCATATAACAGCATATAATGTAAGAATTAGACTATTTTTCTGAACATCAAATAGAGGATTAAAATAATCTTTTTTTGCTGCATAATATTATGCTCAGCTACTCATCTATATACTCTGGCTCAGTCATGGTCAGTTTTCAGTTCAAATATTAACTGTAACTTTTGTTTCATGTTTTCACGAGATAGCCAGACAAACCCTCTGTGAAAACCATGGTACTATCACTATGAGCTTGAATTAAGTAAGTGGGGTTTTATATCAAAGATGCACAGTGAGAATTTTCATTAGTTTCAGGTTACAAGAGCTATACTCAGAGAAACTGGGCATTTAGATTATTTTCCGTAAATTTTTTACATTATTTTAGATGTTCTGCTGAACACATTGCTACTCATTGTAAAATCCAAATTGTGCCGTGATGATTTAGCTATGAAAATTATGTTAACCATTCCCAAATTAAAATTCATAAATTTCCACTGATTGTTTTTAGTCAAACTGGAGTACACAATTCTTTAATGCATCTAATTTAATTTACAAAAAAGAGAACAAATCCCCTAATCAGCCTAGTGGGGCCTTATTCACTAACCCCACCTGACAAACAGGTGCCTATTAGACTACTAAACAACAATATAGCCTTGTTATGTGAAGATAATTTGAAAAAAAAACCACCAGGAAAAAAATTGCAACTCCAGGAAAAAAGGTGTTTTGGCCCCCATCCGACCACCCACCCACCCCGGCCCTGTGTCCGTAATTTTTTGGAAGACCCCCCCCCCCCCCCCCCCCCACTGCGACACTTGCAAAAAAATTCTTGAATAACTAATTTTTTTCATTTTTTGTCTCAAAAACATAGGTTATGACCCCTTGAGGGGTCATAACCTATGTTTTTGAGACAAAAAATGAAAATATTTTGAAAATTAATTGGCGATTGTTTAGAATAGCGCTGGCCGGTTTTGGCCGTTACGTTGGGTAAAGGGTTAATGATGAATGGGGAGGGGCAATTCAGTTTGGTTAAAATTGATATGCTTCCCCCCCCCCCCCCCCCCCCCCCCCCCCCCCCCCCCAATTGGAGTGGGGCTGAGGAAAAAGTTCTAAAAAAAAATCTCATGATCTGATGGATGAAGTTACTTGATATATGGTATACTACTTCGGTTTGAGGCATGCGCTGAAGTTAGTTCTTGGGAAGTTTCAAGGGCAGTATTTTCAGTTGTTATGTCATGGGCAAGATTTTTTATTATCTTTAAAACCAATAAGACATTTAAACCAAATTTGGTTTGTAGTAGTATTGGGACATGAGTTCCTGATTGAAGCAAAAACAAACTGGGAAATTCACCTCTTCAATATTTGTCTGGAGTCAAGATCTCGACTTTAATACACAATCTCGGAAACTCACATGGTGGTGATAACTTATATTTAAAAAAGAGCACACCCATATAGGAGGGTCCACACATTATACAATACAAGGTATGCAAACTACAAAAGTCTTATCTGGTAAGTCTATGATATATACCCATAGCTTTGGGCAGAATAAACCAACCATATGTAATAAAAGAAATTAATACCCACATATAATCACCCTTTGCAAATTGTACTTGTATTTGGTCTTGTAATAAAAAACTTAATAAATCATAAAAATATAAAAAAAACAACACGTGGCTGGGCCTGAGTCCACCCCCCTCCCTCCCTCCCCCCCCCAAAAAATTTAGAGTCCTGGACAAACTGCCCACCTCCAAGAGGGCCTGCATACACTCTGCAAGGATCTGATTATATGCACAATTGCAACAAAAGTCAGATGTCGAACACTCCAGCCTGAAAATAAGCAATCTGTCATTTGCAGATTGAGGACCCAAAAGGGTGAAGTTATTGATGCTATCCCAAACAATGGGCCAATATATCCTCTGGGTACCTCTTTCAGTTTAGGTTTGAGACTCTGATTCAGATTGAGGTTCCCAGAGGGTAAATTTAGTGATGATACCCTGCTGTGCAGGGTAGCATCACCAAATTCACCCTTTGGGGTCCTCATTTTGCAGATGGCAGTCTACTTATTTTCTGGCTTGCAGACACTCTGCTAATTGTATTCCAGGGAAGTTCAAATGGGAACCCTTGTGAAGAGTTTGTTATATATTTGTTATATATTTAACACGTTCCGTTTTACGCAGTTTTACTGGTATAATATGCCAGTGGGAACCCTGGGAAGTGGAATAGTGCTTGGTTACTGTGGCAAATAAAAGTAGGAAGTGAAACAGGGGTCCCCCCCAAACACCGAAATGACGCGAAATGGCACGGAATGACACGGAATGACACTGGAATGACATAAAAATGATACGGAATGGCATTTATTTTATGAATACTCGACCCCCACAATGTATTTTGTTGCTTAACTAATGTCATTCCGGTGTCATTCCGTGTTATTCCGGTGTTTAGGAGGACTGGTGAAACAGCGCTTGTTGACTGTGATAAACAAGCTCTGCTTTACTGGTAAAATAGGGCCTGGTAACCAATGCATGGGGTGGAAGTCCTCTAAAATGGGCAAGATGGGTACAAACGATTGGCTGGACTTGACTTTTATAGTTGTGTTAACAACCGAGACCTATGATTTGGCGACGGTCGGTGTGCGTCCGGGTGGCGGGCATTCAGGCATTCCCACACTGTTAGCGCAATAACTTGAACAAACATTCTCCGATTTGACTCATATTTTGCGATACAGGTGTTTTCCAATAATATCTCAAGCGAGTTCGATAACTGGCCCAGTCTGATATTCCGTTACAGAGTTATTGGCCTTAGTCAATTTTTACGAATTTTGAGTTTGTTAGCACAATAACTTGAACAAACGTTCCCCGATTTGGCTAATATTTGCCATACAGGTCTCGTTATAGACCTTAATTAATAATTTCCATCAATTCTGAACTTATTAACATTATAACTTTAAGAAAGGTTTCAGATTTGACAACCAGGATATGATTGATAACCAGGTTATGGACATGCAAGTGATGCAACACTCTCCGATTGCCACCACAACTCAATGCCTGCATCTCCGATGCACACCTCTTGTAATCATGTTGTGGTTATGATTAGCCACTATGCAGAAATATATGACCTTAACACTAATAAATAAATATATAAATTAAAGTCTATTTTACTGGTATAATAGAAGTCACAAATCAATGCTTGGGGTGGGAGTTAAGTATGCGTGGAAGTTACAAACAAATTGGTTAAACTGGACTTTATATAATTCTGTTGTGCTCATGAAATAGTGGTACTCTCGATTAGCCACTTCCACAGTACAAAATATTCAGTTAACAGGAGTATTCAATTAACCAGGATATTGCCACCTTCCAGTGTTCTTGAGAAAAACATGGCATTTATTCTATTACATCTTGTTTGACAGAGCTCATGGAGCTCTGTCAAACAAAATATAATAGATTAAATGCATGGATTGGATGCAGTGTGGCCATTAGGTCTATAAAGTTTTAAACAAGGTGAAATCAGTGATTTTCAGGATAGCTTTTCAACATTACATAATGTTTTATTCTCAGCTGTTATCTAAAATGATATGATGCACTGTCCTTATCTCCATTGTTCAATGAATGCTGAATGTATATGCTATTGTAACTTCTCAATGCTGTGTATGTGAAGTGAAACCAGGAGCTGAATCACAGAAGTTTGTTTCTAGAGTTATCAAATGGAAAGTTCAAGAGAGAGAAATTTCCCCAATGTTCTATTGTTCCACTAGTTCCTAATTCGCTTCAGTCACCTCATTAAATTTCTATACGTTTCTGTCTAATTTCAAGTAAACAATTGTGCCCTAATTAAACAGTCAGTGAGCTAAAAATAGATCCCTTGTGACAGTGCAGTAAACATTATAATAGGTACATTCAGAGGTCACTTAATGCCAGTCAGTTGGAAGGAGTAGGTATTGGCTGAAGAGCAGCCAGTCTATAGTCCCTGTGTAGCAAACAGAACCATGAATTCGAAAAACCGGACCATTGGAATTTATACCTTCGAATTTCCAACTATTGAAAATTATGCTGGTTATGGAGGGAGGGGGGACCCCCAGTAGTATGTCATGTACCCGGACGAGGGTAGTTTGCCGGACCTCGGTGCCGGACCTCGGAAGTGACGTCATGTCACGTGACCTAGTGCCGCCATGTTGTGTTGTCATGGTACCCACGTGAGCGGCCATGTTGTGACGTCATCTCCATAGTGATACGTGTTGTTAGTGCGCATGCGCAGCACGTGTTGTTAGGGTGATATGTGTTTCCGTCGTCCATTTTGTATACTAGAGGCCGCCATCTTGGTTTCTATGGTAGCACGTGATTGCTATGTTACGTAAGGCCTACAATAGGACAGGGGTATGTTCAGAGGGTATGCTCGATTGAATCGGAGTATTTTCTGGAACGACTTCCCTGGATAATTACCACAAACAACCCGACAACTTGTATTATTTCGAATTCTTCCAGAATTCTCTGCTTCTATCTGTATATGCAATAGTTTCGTCTATCTGGCCATGTTCCTTTGTTCTGGAGTATACTCCAGTAGCATAGAAGAGCCTATCAACCGGAACAGTTTACCTTATTACTACTATATTTAGCAATTTCTGGTCTATTCTTGTTAGTTCTGACCCTATTCCAAGTACTCTTGTTGTTTCATTTATATAAATTATAATTAACCAATCAAATTGCTTGATTTCCCATAATCTGTATGCAGGGTTATCTCCCTTGTGTATAACAAAAGACTATATCCAATCGCCATATCCCATGGAATCCCATAATTTTGCAAAACACCTGTGGCTATGGAATCCCCTTTTTGTCGTATGAGGCCATGAGGGCTATGTAAAAACCCTCAATGAGTCCTCATTTATTATCCCTCATAGCCTCATTGAATTTTGAGGTTATGAGGACCTTGAAAAATCCCTCAATGAGGTATAATTTTCTACGACTCTTATCCTCATTTCAGTATTTAACAGGTATATCCTATGGAATCCCATTTTGGAAAATGCCTGTGACTGTGGAATCCCTTTTTTGTCGTATGAGGCCATGAGGGCTATGTAAAAGCCCTCAATGAGTCCTCATTTATTATCCCTCATAGCCTCATTGAATTTTGAGGTTATGAGGACCATTAAAAATCCCTCAATGAGGCATAATTTACTACGACTCTTAGCCTCATCTCGGTATTTGAGGATACCCATGGCCTGGTATTGTATTATTCGAAGATACCTATCGAGGATACCTTTTATGGGATACTTATCTGAGGATACTATATAGGCTGTACATATCCATATAGGTCTCTTGCTGGCCCTTAGTACTATTAATCCACCTGATGCTTTATGTTATCCTATGACTGGTATAGGTAGTATGCAATGCTAGGCATAGGGATATTGTGGGGTGGGGTACTGCCTGGTAGTTTAGAACGATACTATAGTATGGCGGTATATACACCTATAAGCCCCTGTTAGTGCTTGGTATTATTAACCAAACGATTGCTTTGTTTTATTATATGGCTGGTATATGTAGTACGTTATGGTATTCTGGGGTGGGGGTCAATGCCTGGTAATACAGAACGGCAGCAGTGTATGGTTGGTATATTCCCGTATAGGTTCCATCCTAACCGTTCATAGTATTAACCTACCAAATGCTTTGTATCATCCTGTTACTGGTAAGGTGGTACGTAATACCAGTAGTTCCTACCTTATTCCGAGCACTCTTGTTGTTTCATTTATCTAGATCATTTATATAAATTATAATTAACCAGTTAGATTGCTTGATTCCCGATAACCTGTATGCAGGGTTATCTCCCTTCTGTATAATAAAAACCTATATCAGTGGCAATATCCCCGGCACCCCAATTTCGGCACCCCTTTTTTGAAAAACATATGGACATCGGCACCCCTTTTTTCTGAAATGAGGATAAGAGTCGTATTAAAACGCCCTCAATGAGGGATTTTTAATACGACTCTTATCCTCTTTCAGAAAAAAGGGGTGCCGAAGGCCATATGTTTTTCTGAAAAGGGGTGCCCAAATTGGGGTTCCTTCTGGAGAATCCCTTTTTTTGTCAAATGAGGATAAGAGTCGTATTAAAAATCCCTCAATGAGGTCTAATTTACTACGACTCTTATCCTCATCTTCGGCACCCCCTTTTTTCTGAAATGAGGATAAGAGTCGGATTAAAAATCCCTCATTGAGGGCGTTTTAATACGACTCTTATCCTCATTACAGAAAAAAGGGGTGCCGATGTCCATATGTTTTTCAAAAAAGGGGTGCCGAAATTGGGGGGTACCGGGGATATTGCCACTGATATAGGTTTTTATTATACAGAATGGAGATAACCCTGCATACAGGTTATCGGGAATCAAGCAATCTAATTGGTTAATTATAATTTATATAAATGATCTAGATAAATGAAACAACAAGAGTGCTCGGAATAAGGTAGGAACTACTGGTATTACGTACCACCTTACCAGTAACAGGATGATACAAAGCATTTGGTAGGTTAATACTATGAACGGTTAGGATGGGACCTATACGGGAATATACCAACCATACACTGCTGCCGTTCTGTATTACCAGGCATTGACCCCCACCCCAGAATACCGCTCAATAATATGAAGCATCTGGTGGCTCAGTAATACCAAGGGCCAGCAAGAGACCTACAGGGATATGTACAGCCTATGCTATTCTACCGTTCTAAACGACCAAGCATTACCCCCACCCCCACAAAATCACTAGGTCTACCATAACGTACTACATATACCAGCCATATAATAAAACAAAGCAATCGGTTGGTTAATAATACCAAGCACTAACCGGGGCCTATAGGTGTATATACCGCCATACTATAGTATCGTTCTAAACTACCAGGCAGTACCCCAACCCACAATACCCCTATGCCTAGCATTGCATACTACCTATACCAGTCATAGGACAACATAAAGCATCAGGTGGATTAATAGTACTAAGGGCCAGCAAGAGACCTATATGGATATGTACAGCCTATATAGTATTCTCAGATAAGTATCCCATAAAAGGTATCCTCGATAGGTATCTTCGAATAATACAATACTAGGCCATGGGTATCCTCAAATACCGAGTAAGGCTAAGAGTCGTAGTAAATTATGCCTCATTGAGGGATTTTTAATGGTCCTCATAACCTCAAAATTCAATGAGGCTATGAGGGATAATAAATGAGGACTCATTGAGGGCTTTTACATAGCCCTCATGGCCTCATACGACAAAAAAGGGATTCCACAGTCACAGGCGTTTTCCAAAATGGGATTCCATAGGATATACCTGTTAAATACTGAAATGAGGATAAGAGTCGTAGAAAATTATACCTCATTGAGGGATTTTTCAAGGTCCTCATAACTTCAAAATTCAATGAGGCTATGAGGGATAATAAATGAGGACTCATTGAGGGTTTTTACATAGCCCTCATGGCCTCATACAACAAAAAGGGGATTCCATAGCTACAGGTGTTTTGCAAAATTATGGGATTCCATGGGATATGGCGATTGGATATAGTCTTTTGTTATACACAAGGGAGATAACCCTGCATACAGATTATGGGAAATCAAGCAATTTGATTGGTTAATTATAATTTATATAAATGAAACAACAAGAGTACTTGGAATAGGGTCAGAACTAACAAGGATAGACCAGAAATTGCTAAATATAGTAGTAATAAGGTAAACTGTTCCGGTTGATAGGCTCTTCTATGCTACTGGAGTATATTCCAGAACAAAGGAACATGACCAGATAGACAAAAACTATTGCATATACAAATAGAAGCAGAGAATTCTGGAAGAATTCGAAATAATACAAGTTGTCGGGTTGTTTGTGGTAATTATCCAGGGAAGTCGTTCCAGAAAATACTCCGATTCAATCGAGCATACCCTCTGAGATACCCCTGTCCTATTGTAGGCCTTAGGTAACATAGCAATCACGTGCTACCATAGAAACCAAGATGGCGGCCTCTAGTATACAAAATGGACGACGGAAACACGTATCACCCTAACAACACGCGCTGCGCATGCGCACTAACAACACGTATCACTATGGAGATGACGTCACAACATGGCCGCTCACGCGGGTTACCATGACAACACAACATGGCGGCACTAGGTCACGTGACATGACGTCACTTCCGAGGTCCGGCACCGAGGGCCGGCAAACTACCCTCGTCCGGGTACATGACATACTACTACCCCCACACCCCATCTATCGCCACATGACTGCTCGACGGTTAGAGCATTGACCTTTAAACCAAAATGTCGACGGTTCATTCCTGACCAGTGGTAACTACATTGTGTCCTTAACCCTTTACCCAACGTAACAGCCAAAACCGGCCAGCGCTATTCTAAAAAATAATCGCCAATTAATTTTCATTATTTTTTTCATTTTTTGTCTCAAAAACATAGGTTATGACCCTCGTTGGAACGTGCTCGTTGAGCGGGTTCCAACGAGGGGTCATAACCTATGTTTTTGAGACAAAAAATGAAAAAAAAAGTTATTCAAGAGTTTTGTTTGCAAGTGTCGTCTGCTTTTCATGTTAGGTAAAGGGTTATGCAACACATCTAATCCTGATTGTCATTGTAGGGGGTGCGATGGTGCTGTGTACTGCACATCGGTGGTGCACTTGCCTTCAACTGCGGCTAACTCAGCTTGTGCAGAGTTAGCAAGCTGGAAAGTCTGACAGTTGCTCTCTGCTGCTAGGTGGTTTCCTCCAGCTACCTTCACCTAAAAACTGTACAACACGTTGTTACTCTGGCTGTTGAAAGTGTCATTACCCCCCCCCCCCCCAAAAAAAACAAACAAACAAACAAACAAACAAACAAACAAAAATGGATGTTCATTTCCTATTTCGTGTGTGCTTTGACAGCCAACTGTTGAGAGCAAACATTTATGCATAAAGTGTTGAAAGAGTTAATTGTGTTTATTACTGACCGCAAGTGAAGGGAAGACGAAAATAGTTCCGTTAATTTTATAATTACTTACACAGTTTTTAATATGTGTTTCAGCACCATACAAAAGGAGTTGAGCTACTGTCTCTGACTGCCCGTTCAAAACTGCCATATGTAAACCGGTATTTCCATTCTGAAAATATAAAGGATTAAACATCAGACTCTTTGATATTAATCCAAACAAAATTATTGATTCGCAGGCATTTTTTTTAAATGAATGAGGGAAGGCGATTTTTACTTTTATTTTTTATTCCTGATGGAATGGGCGCAGCCTCCTAAAATCCAATTGTGAGAGCTTAAAATTAAATACTAGAGGTTCCATGTTGATTTCGCTGATAGTTTTGTTTTTGTTTTTTGTTTTCAATAAGTATTTCATTTTCCTTGAAAACATCAAGATATTAACACAATTTGTGGAACCAAGTGGCGTAACCATAATACTATAGCTGTTGTGAGTTTTCATTCATAATTATTTAGTGAACGAACATGCCTGATAATGTTGGTCAAGTCATTAGAGTTTCTGTCCAGGGTTCCTGCACCAAACCTCTAAGCAAATTCCAGGAGTTTCAAGGAAGTTTTTAGTGCTTTTTCAAGGAATTTCAAGGAGAAAAACAGACAAAATTCAAGGATTTCCCAGGAAACATTTTCCACTTCCATCCAAGAGACAGAAAATATAACTCGACCCTTTTCCTAAGCTTACGGAAAAAAACGGCCAGCGCTTTCCATGAAAATCACTGTTCAATCTTTTTTATATTTTCATTTTTTGCTTCTGAAACATAGGTTATGACTCTCATTGGAACGAGCGTATCACGCTCGTTCCAATGAGAGGTCACAACCTATGTTTTGGAAAAAATGAAAATGTTCAAATGCACAGTAATTTTTTCACAAGTGTCGTCTGCTACTAGGTAAAAAGGTAAAAGAATGGAATCAGATATACAGTATTTTGAAATAGCACACTGTCCACGCATAGCCCGACTCCATTTCCAGGAGTTTCCTGGATGGCCTTCAGTATTCATGGAGTTTCCAAGTCCTTGGGCAGATGTTTTGAGATTCAAGGACTTTCAAGGAATTCAAGGAGGTGCGGGAACCCTGCTGTCAAATCAAGTCTCCTTTGATAAATGTTTCTTTTGCTGATTCGAAGAAAATGAATGTTTTTAGTATTTTCTAAATTCAATCATCTGGAATATTTAAGTTGGTCGGAAAGGCGAACCATAGTTTCGCTTTTTCAACCAAATGAAATATTCTAAGCGATTGAAACTAAACAAAGACGATGGACTACTGGTGGGCAAGACTGGTTCCAGCCAATAACAACATCGAATACCTAACAGGATTTGACTGGTGGCTCAAGAGCTTGTCTTTAAACATGTTTGTTTTTTTGTTGTTCAGAACTCAAAGGGTTGCTGTAATGCAAAGAAACGAGGAAACCAATGGCGAATCATTTTAATGTAAACAATTATAAAACTAAGGCTTCAGTAGAGATGTAGGTTAACCGAAACCGAACCGAGGTTTTTAGTTTTTTTTAAAAAAAAACCGAAATCGTCGACATCCCGTAATCTAAGGTTTTTCGTTTTTTATTAAATACTCTTGCTACAGAAATTCACAGAATGTAACCATCCCAGAGTAGTGAGGGAACCCAGACACTGCCAATGGCAGTGTCTGGGTTCCCTCACTACTCCGGGAAGGCTACATTCTGTGAATTTCCGACATTTCAGTTTAGTTGTGTTTGCAGCTTTCCTCAAGTTGCGTGTAGGTGTCAGACCTCGAAAAATGGCCAAGCACAATAAAAGTTCTGTATATTTAAGTAATTATTATATTGGCCTTCCTGATTCTTCATGTATTATAGCTTATTTCGGGCATTCATTTAATTTCACTCAATTTCACTGCCATTCAGTTATGACTCTGGACATAAGAATGAGTTTTATTGAAGTTTATTTGGCCTCATGAACAAACCGAAAAGCAAACCGAACCGAGGTTTTACTCCACCTGAAAAACCAAAACCGAAACCGAACAAGAAATTTGAAAACCTACAGCTCTACTGTTCAGTTGTGAAGCAGATGGTTAACGTCAAGTGTCTTGTGGTCCGATGACATTGAAATGGGAACAGTTGTCTGGATCATACGACACCAACCCGGCTACCCCCCCCCCCCCCCCCCCCACCACCCACACACACCATAATACAAATAGACAGTGTCAAGACATCTGCTATATACAGTATCATAAGTGAGTAGACTCGACCTTAGGCGTTCAACACTCAATGATTACACAAACAAAAGTTTGTCGTTATACGCCTATGGTCTATATATGGGTGTCACATGTTGATGGGCAGAATTAATATCACCCAGTTCTTCATCTACTCCATGTTAGTAGTTGGACGGGTGACCGTTTCAGCGACTGATTCGCGATCCCGCGTTGTGTCCTTGGACAAGGCACTTAACCCCGATTGCCTACATGGGGACACGATGACGCTGTGGACTAAGGCGTACTGCACGTCGAAGGTGCGCATGTCTTCAACCAATCTAACCCTGCCTGTGCCGCGTTGCAGAGTTCAGACTTACGATGTTGGGAAGCTGGCAGCTGCTCGTCTTCGCTCGGTGGTTCTCTCCAGGTTCTCCGGCTTCCTCCACCCGTAAAACTGTCACCGACATGATATGACCCTGGCTGTTAATGTGTCGTTAAACCCTAATAATAAAAAAAATTACTCCAAGCACTCACCTTGTTTTTTACGTTAATATCAGCTCCAGCTTGTAGCAAGGTCGGTATCGACAGCGCTCGAGTGACATCATCTTCAACTGCTAATGCCATGTGCAGTGGGTAATTCCCGCCCTGAATTAAACACAGTGAGATATAATAAAATGGTCAAAAATTGCTACATATATACCATTAAAATGTAATTATAAAACAGAGAGGAAAATTTCTAGATCCCTAAGTGTGAAACGACAAGACGAGGAAAGGGATGTCATCCCATTACTGGGATTTATTGTACTCATACCCAAAGTCGAGTGCCCTTTTTGATACCCCCATACACCCAGATGCTTCTGGCACTCATGCTTTAACCCTTTGAACCCTAGTGGTATCTTCCAGGCCAGTTCAATGGCAGAAATTGGAAGAGTCCATATTCATTATTTGGGGTAGATGAATTAGGGCTGTCACGATTAATCGATTGTCGATCGGTCATGCCGAAATCGATTAGTATTTTTCGTTGTCGAAGAATCGGTAAATTTTACCCCGCTTTAGACGTTTAATAATTGAAAAAAAAAAATGATGAAAAAACTATTGTTTCTAAAGGTAAAAGGTCAAGAACGTCGATATTAAACCTCAAGAAGCCGTTAGGAGCAATTGTCTTTTAGATACATTCAGAGCTTTGATGTTCTGAACTTTTGAACCGTCAGTGTAATAATCAAGACCGGTCGGCAGTTGCGAAGATCGCAACTGACGACCGGTCTTGATTATTACACTGACGATTCAAAAGTTCAGAACATCAACGCTTTGGATGTACCGAAAAGAGGATCGTCTTCCTTGTTTACTTGAGGTAGGTCACCTGACTTGAACTTCATTTTAACGACTTCAAAAAGAGTGTGTGTGTGTATGTGTGTGTGTGTGTGTGGGGTCATCTAGGTACGATTAATCGATTATTATCGATTATTTGCAACGATTAATCGATTCCTAAATTAAAAAATCGTCACAGCCCTAAGACGAATCGATATTTTCAACGTGCAGCCCCAAGCTGCACGTTGAAAATCTTGATTGGTCTACCACACAAATTCACTGTACAACTATCTATTTTACGAATTCAGGTTGTATCACTGGTCTAGGCCGGAAAACCGGCCTTTCGGGTTCAAAGGTTAATCTGCACTCAAAGTATCACTTTTATATGTAATACTTTGAATTCTTGATATAAATTCGAAGAAAATAACTTTAATGAGACACTGATTCGTTGAACAAGGCCCTGTGAATGTGATCTTTAGGCCTCGATACTACATGCATCCAGTTGGAACATTCTAACCCATTTTCTGGGTGTTCTTCCAAGTTGGCTTGTCCCCGTCCCCGTCCTTCCAACCGTCCATCATCTTTGCTTGTCTCTTCTGCAATAGGGCAGCAACAGTATAATGTGGAGCAAAGAGACATAACAATGGGAAGATGAGTAGCAGGTATGTAGAATACACTGGATTTCATGATACAGTAGTTCTTGTTATATTAGACCACTCTTTCTGATATTGAAACTGCACCACGTGAGGGGCACGGTGGCACTTTGTGCTGAGGCAAGCTACACGGATATGATGAACTTGTCTAACCCTGCTTGTGTGTAGTTAGTACGTTGGGTAATCTGGCAGTTGCTCGGTGGTTCTCTCCGGGTACTCCAGCTTTCTCCACCCGAAAAACTGCCCGACACGAGGTGCCCTGGCTGACAAAAGTGTCGTTAAACCCCAATAAATAAATAAATTGAAACTACCCGGAACATTTTACTTTACGGACATCATTCCATGTTGATGCCATGTTGCAGAATGTAATTCTGACGCAAGGATCCATTGTGTGATAATAATGTTCAATGATTTTCTCTTTTAACTTGTACATTGGACTGATTTTTGCCATTACATGAGTTTGTTTAACACCAGAACTTCAGTGTATTTCGTGTACTGTATTTGAAGGGTTTCATGCAAAAACACAAAGGTTCCTGAGGGATCTGCCCCCCCCCCCCCCCCAAAAAAAAAAAAATGAAAATCTGCATTGAGCAACCTTCCCTCATATTTCAAACGTTGTATTGGTCCCAGATTAATATGTTTGATATGCAAGTGAGCCCTGCTTTCAAAATTTTGTCTGGGCCCTTCCCCCTTTAAACAAATGACCACGCCCACTTTGGGAGCATTTAAATTTACATATGAGCTTTAGGAATGCATTGGAGAGTCTAAATTATGATTACCAATATCTCTGCAATATGCAATAATAACCACAGGCTAACTCGAAAGACCTCGGTTCATATCCTGAACCTCCAATGAGTTTCAACTTGATTTTCAAAGGTTCCAAGTTGATAATCTGACATACCATGTCTGAGATATCATCATGACCATCTTTCAAAATTAATAGCTCTAATATTTTTTTTGGCCTTCGTTTATATCATGCTCTAAAAAGTGGACAGGTGCAAACATTTAGATCACTTTCAAAATTTTGGCTCCGCACCCTTTTCTAAGTGATGAAATACATGTATCACCTTCGGGAATGCATCAGCAGGTTATAACATGCAATTTCCAGTAATTAAGAATATGCATTTTTTGAACTTCCAGTGATTTTCAACTCATTTAGTGTGGGCTGCAGGTCCTTACGTCATTCTATTCTTGAGATATCTTCAGAATTTTTGGCTCCGGCCACTTTTCGTTGTGACGAAATACATGTAGGAACCTCGGGAATGCATTTCGATGTTATCAAATGCAACTTTCAGCAATGCTGAAAACGCACTCAATACCCCTGGGTCAACCAGGTGACCTTTACCAATATCTTGAACCACCAGAGACATTCGACTCATTTGGTGTTGGTTTCAGGACATTGGTCACACTTATTTATTTATTTATTTATTTATTAAGGTTTAACGACACTTTAACAGCCAAGGTCATATCGTGTTGGTGGCAGTTTTACCTGGTGGAGGAAGCCGGAGTACCCGGAGAGAACCACCGAGCAACGACGAGCAGCTGTCAGCTCCCCAACATCATAACTCAGCACTGCAGCACAGGCAGGGTTAGATTGGTTAAGACATGCGCACCATCGACGTGCAGTATGCCTTAGTACACAACGTCATCGCATCCCCATGTGGACAATCGGGGTTAAGTGCGTTGCCCAAGGACACAACGCGGGAGTCCGAATCGATCGCTCAGACGGTCACCCATCCGAGAACTGACCAGGCTAGACGTTGCTTAACTTCGGTGACCCGACGAAAACCGGTTACCGCAACGCCACCGCGCCCCCATTGGTCATACTAAAGAGATATTAGTGTGACCCACTTTCAATATTTTTGGTTCCACGCATTTCTTTGGCGTGATGAAATACAGGTATGAACGGAGCTGTGTGTTATTGAAAATTTTCAAAGTGAAATGTGCAAAATAACCACAAAATTTGAAATGACGTAAAAATATAACAAAATGACGATAAATACCCCCCCCCCCCCAAAAAAAAAAACAAAAAAACAAAAACAAAACAAACAAACAAAAACAAAACAGCTATCTTCTATTTTTTTTTAGCTCTACAACATATTCTAATTTTAAAAAAAAATCCAATGCAGTTTAACTTTTAACCCTATGACCTCCTATGACGTCATCCTCGAGTTTGGCCATAACTGTTGAGCATTTCATTGGATAACCCGACATTTTTAGATATGTTTTTTTTCTGGAGAGTTAACTGCAAAAATTTTGAAAGCCCGATGTTGAAAATACAGTTGAAACTAAAACATCGTTACACGCTGAAAATGCGGCTGAAACTAAAATATAAAAAAAAAACGGAAAAATTTTGCATCGATCGCATCAGAGACTGAACTTTGAAAAAAATGAAAACCGCCTACAATTATGGTTATTGTCTAAGAGAGAGAGAGAGAGAGAGAGAGAGAGAGAGAGAGAGAGAGAGAGAGAGAGAGAGACTGGCTGGCGATCGCAAAAAAAGAAAATGAAGAAAAGAAAAGAAAAAGAAACCGTAGAAAAACAATAGTCTGTGTTTCATGCAGACTAATTATCACGCTACCGCGACGCTCGAATCTCTTCCACTCCGTCCAGTAACAGTTTAAAGTCTCACATCAAGTTACAAAACAGTGGAGCCCACTTAATGGGATATATCTTAATTGTATATCTCTGTTAATTGAATATAATTTTCAAACACAAAACCATTTACCATACCTTCAGTACAAATTTGATCTGTTAATTGCATATAGGTTGTAGAGTAAACTCCTGTTAATTATATATAAATATTTGTAATATATCAAAAGAATTACTGTGACACGCACCAAATTCCCCTTATTTATCAACCTTTTTGGCCTCACTACATCCAATACAGGCATTTATTCTATTATATCTTGTTTGACAGAGCTCTATGAGCTCTGTCAAACAAGATATAATAGAATAAATGCTCAGTTTACCCCTAAAACACAGGAAACTGACCGAATCCCTGTTAATTGTATACTCATGTTAATTGAATAATTTTCACTGGCAAAATGGATATTCAGTTAAGAGAATTCTACTGTATTGGTAAACCTCACCTCTCCACGAATATTAACCGCATCAGTTTCTTTCACAAGATTTGACAGAACTGAGTAGTTACCGTCAGAAATTATACTCATCAGTCGTTTCTGAAATTAAAAGAATGTAGGGCTATATTTAAATATACAAAAGATATAATCTTAAAACTGAAACTGCACTACGCGGGAACATAGCGCGGTAATGTTACGAAGTACATGTCACTTCTCCTAATCGGATGACAGTACAGTCGCCATGGACTGGTTGAAATCCACGCGTGGGCAATGATGTCCATGCATGCGTTGACTTGGTAATAAAAATCAGCATCAGCAACATTTCAATTAATGAAGCACGGGGTTGTTCCCGGCGCTTCATTAATTAAAGTTTTGATGATTATTCCTATAATTAGCGTTGGAATTACTGCGTCCGTGGCAATATTGCCCACCCGTGGAAAGTGACCAGTCCACAGCGGACATACTGTATGACAATACGACAGAAGAGGTCTACATGATTTCATTTGTGACGGTACCGCCAAGCCGATGTTTTTTCGTTGACATTTATATAAACCGCGGCCGACCACTTCCTCGGTGTAGGAAAGGATTACTGCAAGAATTCTGCAGTTAAAGAGCTCGTACTTTTTACCACCGGTGTATTTGCCTATAGTTTCTTATCATGTATTTTTAACTGTTGATGGGATTCTGTGATTCGAAGTTAAAGAGCGAATACATTTGTGTCTATCGTAACATTCATTGACACATATAAGGTACAGTCAGGGACTGTCAGGGACGTGGCTAGAGGTTTCCGATTGGGGTGGGGGTATAGGGTAGTGAATTTCCAACTGGGGGATGGACTGCAGGGGGGGGGGGGGGGGGGGCAAAGTTAAAAAGCTGAATATTGCCTTCCCAGAGTAGTGAGAGTACCCAGACACTGCCACTGGCAGTGTCTGGGTTCTCTCACTACTCTGGGATGGTTACATTCTGTGAATTTCTCCAGCGAGAGTATTTAATAAAAAAACGAAAAACCTTAGATTACGGGATGTCGACGGTTTCGGTTTCGGTTTTAAAAAAACCCTAAAAACCTCGGTTCGGTTTCGGTTAACCTACAGCTCTACTCTGAACAATAATATGCAATAAGATTTCCTGGTTTTCCCAGTTCCAGTGACCCGTCGTAAGAGCTCCTGAAACCTTTACGGTTTTTAAAAATATCTGTATATCCATATTACTGAATTATTTCACTCAAATATTTTAGCGAGATCCTATATTCAACTAGGCCTTCTAGCCATTACTAAACGATATTTGCTAACATCTCAAGCATAGTATGGTCTGTGGTCTATAGGGCCAACAACAAGTGAATCGAAAATACCTGGGGGTACAAAATATGCGTCAGGGTCAGTGAGGTCACCCAGGGATCAGTGAGAGTATTTTTCAGAATCGCCGGAAATCCCATTTTATGACCACCTAATGTATTCCAGAAGTTCATACATATATTTTTACCCTAAAAAGCGGGCGAGGCTGAAATTTTGAAAGTGGGTCATGGTATAACCTATGGTCCTGGGACCAACACCAAATAAGACAAAACTCAATGGAGGTTCAAAATATGGGCCAAGGTAATGGCGGCCATTGAGTGCATTTTTCAGAATGATTGGAAATTGCATTTTATGACCCCTAATGCATTCCCGGAGTTAATACATGTATTTTTACACCCCCAAAATGGGTGGGCGACAAAATTTTTAATAATGGGTCACACTCATACCTCAAGTATCGCGTGACCTATGGACCCATTTGGTGTTGATCTGGGTCCGTAGGTCGCGCCATGCTTGAGATATGAGATAGGCCACCATTTGGGTGCAATTTCCAGAATTGCTAAAAAACGCATTTTATGACCTCCGATTACGTCCCTAATTGTATTTTTACACTAAAGAAGTAGGTGAGCCAAATATTTTGAAAGAGGATCGCCTTCAAATCTCAAGCATGATCTGGCGTACGGACATGGGATGAACACTAATGAGTCGAGACTCAATGGAGGTTCAAACTATAAGTCAAGGTCCTTTGCGTTCCCCAAGAGATCACTTCATGCATTTTACAGAATTGCTGAAAATTGCATTTTGTGATCCACTAATGCATTCAGACCACAATGCACAGCTGGACAAAATGTAGCTCGCCATAAATTGTAAACTCATTTGTAAATGCTAAAAACATCCGCTATCCACCTTTTTGGTTTACATGTTATGGTCTGGTCAGGGGTTCAGCCGAAGGCTGGCCTTCGGGATGGAAGTTGCCTCATGGCTGATAATTTTCATCACTGAATGAGATTTACAGGAAAGTTAGCTACTCCTAACTTGACAAAGAAGTCAGTAAATTTAACACTGAAGGAAGTCAGTAAATTTAACACTGAAGGAAAGGGAATTTCATTTAAAAATTGAAATCTTAAAATTTTAGCGAATTTGTATGATCGATGTGCGCATCATTTCACAATCTTACGGCATTTTCCTGCGGAGTAGTATAAAAATACAGAAGGTGACATTTTACAATTGTTTTTCCAGTCAGTTTGAAAGTTTGACTATTATTCTATGTTTAAACCCATTTAACCCTTTACCCAACGTAACGGCCAAAAACGGCCAGCGCTATTCTCAAAAATCGCCAATTAACATGTATTTCATCACGCCAAAGAAATGCGTGGAAACAAAAATATTGAAAGTGGGTCACACTAATATCTCTTTAGTGTGACCAATGGGGGCGCGGTGGCGTTGCGGTAACCGGTTCTCGTCGGATCACCGAAGTTAAGCAACGTCTAGCCTGGTCAGTTCTCGGATGGGTGACCGTCTGAGCGATCGATTCGGACTCCCGCGTTGTGTCCTTGGGCAAGGCACTTAACCCGATTGTCCACATGGGGGTGCGATGACGTTGTGTACTAAGGCATACTGCACGTCGATGGTGCGCATGTCTTAACCAATTTAACCCTGCCTGTGCTGCAGAGCTGAGTTATGATGTTGGGGAGCTGGCAGCTGCTCGTCGTTGCTCGGTGGTTCTCTCCGGGTACTCCGGCTTCCTCCACCAGGTAAAACTGCCACCAACACGATATGACCTTAGTTGTTAAAGTGTCGTTAAACCTTAATAAATAAATAAATAAATAAATAAATAAAATAAATAAATAAATAAATAAATAAGTGTGACCAATGTCCTGAAACCAACACCAAATTAGTCGAATGTCTCTGGAGGTTCAAGATATAGGTAAAGGTCACCTGGGTGACCCAGGGGTATTGAGTGCGTTTTCAGCATTGCTGAAAGTATAATAATTTTCATTATTTTTTTCATTTTTTGTCTCAAAAACATAAGTTATGACCCCTCGTTGGAACGAGCTCGTCGAGCTCGTTCCAACGAGGGGTCATAACCTATGTTTTTGAGACAAAAAATGAAAAAAATTAGTTATTCAAGAATTATTTTTGCAAGGTGTCGTCTGCTTTTCAGGTTAGGTAAAGGGTTAACCCTTTGAACCCTGGTGGTATCTTCCGTGTCAGTTACAATGCAGTAATTAGAAGAGTCCATATTCATTATTAGGGGGTAGACCAATCAATATTTTCAACGTGCAGCCATGTGGCTGCACGTTGAAATTATTGGTCGATCTACCCCACAAAATGACTTAGCAGCCATCCTCTTTAATGAAATTATGACGTATCATGCTTCTGTAAGTAAAAGCGGCCGATCGGGGTTAAAAGAAGAAAACGGCATTTTAAGGCCACACAAAGTAAATCTTCTGTTTCTCAGGCCATTATTCATAAAATTGCATGCGGGCGGGCGGTTTTTTATTTTATTTTTTATTTCTGTAATTATTTCTTTGCCATCAAAAGTTCATGTTATTGGTTTAGGTTTTAGGCCTCATAATACGGAATAGCATGGGTGGTGGTGTATTTCGTCCCTTGAGAGCAAGAAGGCTTTGCAATGCTAAAGCATTGCAAAGCCTTCTTGCTCTCAAGGGACAAATTTATCAATTTTTTTAACTTGGATAAAATATCAGACATAATCCATTTGATTTTTATTTTTTTTTACGTTTACATTGGTTATAAAAAGAGAGCATGCGGCAGCCAAAAGGACCATGCGGGAGGGTCTGAGAAACAGAATTTTAATTTTGTTAGGCCTCCTCACCACCTTTTGATGTTCTGTATGTTGTTCTGTTCATTTTATCAACAGTGTACGTATCGTGACATATAATACAGACACTATCCTTTTCATTAATATACAAGTCTAGGAGGTGAGACCTGCTGGGTTTTTTTTCTGGCTTCATTTTCTACTGATGTCATTGGGGTTTTCTCAACAATTTCACCATCTTTTGGGTTCTGTAATTTTTTTTCTGTTCGTTTTATCAACAGTGTGCGCATCGTGACATATGATATATAGATACTGTCCTTTCCATCAAGATAAAAATCTATGAGGTGGGATTTGCTAATTTATTTCCTTGGAAGAAGAAAGTACTGTATAGACACATTCGCTAAAAATGAGCCAAAGTGAACGCTTAGTGTTGGTAGGTGTGATACTGATATATATTCCTATTTCCTAATGACGGATTATCTATAAAGTAGTTGATTCTAATTAGCTTGACATATAAAGCCAAGTTTCCTTTTATAACTTTTAATAAACGAAAAAAAGACCAATTCGGGAGCTGTCTTTTGTTTTCACTTATTAAAAGTAACAAAGGGAAACTTGGCTTTATTTCTACTGATGTCTCAGGTGCTTTCTCAACAATTACTTGCTTCTTAATTGGATTTCCCTCGGTGTCTACCAATTTCAAGGGAGATAACTTTATCAAAAGTTGATTTTCTTGACAATACAGTCAGGGGTGAAAGTAGATGAGACAAAGCGGACCGACTGTAGTGGAATTAATTAGCCATATGTTAGAACCGTTGCTAAAACTGTTAAGCCCACCTAATTGGATATCTCTTAATAACCCTGTTAATTGAATATAATTTCTCAACACAAAACCATTTACCATACGTCCAGAACAAATGTGACATGTTACTTGAATATAGGCTATTTAGTAAACTCCTGTTAATTGAAAAAAAATCTTGTAACCTGTCAAGAAATTACCCTGACTCTTCCCAGTTTTCCTTTGTTTGCAAACCTATTTGACCTCAGTACATCCAATATAGGCATTTAATCTATGATATCTTTTTGGCAGAGCTCATGGAGCTCTGTCAAACAAGATATAATAGAATAAACACTACGTTTATCTCTGGAATGTAGAAAAGGGACACAATCTCTGTTAATTGAATACTCCTGTTAATTGAATGATTTTCATTGGCAAAGTGGCTATTCAATTAACAGGGTTCCACTATATTTACAGATGTTGTTTTACAGGAATGCTGGATACATTGAAGCATTAGCATGCTTTTTAATTTTTAAGCTCATTGCTTAATCGTGTTTGGAAGTACAGTGCAGATGAGGGGGGGGGGGGGGGGGGCAACTCAGGTGCCCAATCAAGGGAGGTGCGACGGGTGCCAACGCACCTCTTCACAAACTTGGATCAATCTGGCAGTGTTTTAACGCCATTGGAATTTAATATGCGAAACTCTATAACGGTTAAGAAAACGTTTACAACAGTTTATCTAAACTAAAGTGTTGCAACATTTTAGCTAAACTGTTATAATAATAATAATTCAGTAGCTTTCCGCTGATTTGCCCTCGTTCTCTAACGAGGAAGCCTTCTACATCAACCCTGTGACCCACCTTGTCACTCCTCCCTCACTATCCCCCTTAATCTCCCAGCATTCGGACACAAACTGTTTTATTATTTCCCCTACTGGCCCTTTCTCAATCTTCCCCACCGTGATATTGATGCTTTCTCTCATATCATCGCTCATCCACTTATCTCTCTTGCTCTCATCCCATTCTGCCGTTAGTTTTTTCGAGGAATCCTGTTCTTCAAGGCAAATATTTAGGGCATTCTACAATGAAATGTTCCAGGGTGTCCGTTACCCCTAAGCTGCACGTTTAGCACCCTCTCTCTCTCCTCGCGTTTCCCGATCTTTCCCCTCAGCTCAAGTGACTGATTTCACTTTGAACAACAGAGATCCCCCCAACGATCGATCGAGGTATAACAGTTTAGTTAAGCTATTATAAAACAGTTTAATCCTTTACCCAACGTAATGGCCAAAACCGGCCAGCGCTATTCTCAAAAATCGTCAATTAATTTTCATTATCTTTTCATTTTTTAATCTCAAAAACATAGGTTAGGACTCCTCATTGGAACGAGCTCGTCGAGCTCGTTCCAATGAGGGGTCATAACCTATGTTTTTGAGACAAAAAAAATGAAAAAGAAATAGTTATTCAAGAATTGTTTTTTTCAAGTGTCTACTTTTTATGTTGGATAAAGTGTTAACTAAACTGTTAGAACAGTTTAACAATTTGAAATATTAAATTTCAATGGCACCGTAATACAATGAATTTGTACAGTAGATTTATTAATATTTTAAACCCACCACCTCGCGACAGTATATATTTATTTATTTATTGGTGTTTAAGGTCACATATTTCTGCACAATGGGCTAATCATGACCACGACAGTTTTACGAGTGGAGGAAGCCGGAGTATCCGGAGAGAACCACCGAGCAACGGCGAGCAACTGTCAGCTCCCCAACATACTAACTCCACACAAGCAGGGTTAGCATTAGTTGAAGACAGGTGCACCATCGACATGCAGTACGCCTTGGTGCACAGCGTCACCGTGCCCCCACATGGGCAATGGGGGTGAAGTGTCTTGCCCAAGTGGGATTCGAACCGAGGGTCTCTCGGCTTGCAGCCTGCACCTCTACCTACTGAGCCACCACCCCCCCCCCCCTTGCGACAGTAGGGTTATGTAATTAACTGACATACTATAAGCATCAATAATAGAGCAAACTTTAAAAATTAACCTAAACAAAGTGAGACATTTAAATATCTTTAGAAAATGCTCCTTCAACGACACGTATAGGCCGTAACAAAAGCTCGCTCCGTTGCTCTAATGTGCCCTTTACTAATTTCATGTGAGAAAAAGTTCTTGCGCGTAGATTTAGTACAGTGAAACCTGTCTTGAGAGACCACTGTCTTGAGAGACCACCTGTCTTGAGAGACCACATCTGCCAGGCACCGATTGGTTTTACTCTATAATGGACCTGCTATGGGAGACCACCTGTCTTGAGAGACCACTGGCCTTGAGAGACCACTGTGACCTTCGAAAGGAATGGTTTTGCGCGCCGAAGGCGCGCCGGGACGATATGGGGACCAAGCCCCTTTCGACCCTCGGTGACTGTAGATGATTTTGATTGTCTGGGCGTGGCACAGGAGGAATGTAGAAGAAAGCAGCTTATCCTCTTCTATGTTTTTTGCGGGACTTCTTCTTTGGAGGTGGTTGTGATGGAGAAGAGTTTGTAGAATCTTGTGGTGGTTGTGGTGGAGATGAGTTTAGTTTAAACAGTATTTATTGCAAAAAAAAACAAACGATAACAGATAAATTGCCAACATTAATGTGAATTCGGCAGTAAGCTGAAAGCTTATACAAGATGAGTTTGTCGGGTCTTGCTGGTTTCTTTTGTTAATGAGATCTTTGGCCATTCTGGAGATTTCATCCGAGCGCTTATCACCATCTTTGCACTGTGACCTGCTACCAACTTGTATTTTTATGCCATAATAGACCTGTCTTGAGAGACCGGCCCTTTGAAGACTGAAACCATGACAAAAACTTTTTACCTGTTCTGGAATTGGAAAATCCATTGTAGTTATACTTACATAATTAAAAGTATTAAAAGCTCTTAATTGGGTTTCAATTGCTAACTCATTAAAGATTGAGATGTTTTTATAAGACCCCTGTGAAAAGATTAGGATTATTGCTGAATAAACAATTTCATACATACCTGAAATGTGACAGATAGGAATAAAAATAAATTTGTGTTGAAAATCTTTTTGTAACAAATTGAAAAGGACTGTTATAAAAATTATAAAAATAAATTAGTGTTGAAAATCTTCAAAGAAGATTTTCAACACTAATTTATTTTTTATAATTTTTATAACAGTCCATTTCAATTTGTTACAAAAACTTCATAAAAAAGAACAACTACAAAGTAATTACAAAAATCCATTCTTTTACATTTCTGAATTTTGTGGTTGGTTATTCACTGACTTGAGAAAACCTGAAGCCTGTTATGAGAGACCACCTGTCTTGAGGGACCACTTTTGTGTGGCCCAAAGGGCGGTCTCTCAAGACAGGTTCTACTGCATAGCGTAGTTACTGATGCAGCCGATGTATTTTTACGTTTGAGAGCACATCCAATGAATCATGGGAATAATGGGAATTAAAAAACTATTTGCTATAAAAACTTACCGATCTCCCTTTATCAGCCTGAAGAAAAAAACAAAAGTAAGTTAGTGGGCAAATACATGTGAAACCTAAATATGCAGGGACCGACCTGGGCATGCGCCAGTGCGTATTTGGTTCTGAAACATCAGGACCTGGCTCTTAAATCTCAGAAATAGGCTTCTCAGTTGGCGCGTAACTTCTCAGATCATATTTTTATATTCTTTCGATGGATAATCGAGAGAGACACTCTTACATGTATTATATATATGATTATCATTTATCATTGTTGTAGAGTGCTTAAGTTAATACTTCAAGTCTTAATTACCAAGCATTAATCTTCACTGTGGTTTCTGATCAAGTCTTGGCTGCCTAAATAGGCAGCCAAGACTTGATCAGAAACCACAGTGAAGATTAATGTTTGCTATAGTGTACCAAATGAAAATGATGAGAGCTATTACATACTTGCAGTGTGTGTTACAAATAGCAGTGTGACTCCGTAAATTGAAATCTGGCGCATGAATTGAAAAAATAGGCTTCGAGGCAAGAGCGTATTTTAAATAGTCCTGATCGGTCCCTGAAATATGTTATAAATAGTTCATTGTGAAGTATCGGTGCCGGATCCTGTAAGGAGCAGGGGCATCCGGTGTCTGAGGGATCGCGGTGGCTCTGTAGTAGACTGTTGGACTTCTGTGCCAGAGGTCACGAGTTCGACCCCCATCCGGGAAGACCCGTGTTGTGTCACTGGGCAAGGCACTTTATTCCGGTTGCCTACATGGGGGAACGATGACGCCGAGTATTAAGGCGTACTGCGCGTCGATGGTGCACATGTCTTCAACCGCTCGTCGCCTGAGTGTTAGAATGTCCTAAGTCCCTTGGGACTTAGGACATTCTAGCACTCAGACGAGGCGCTGTAACCCCGCTTAAGCGGAACTTGAAAAGAGTTAGAATGTTGAGGATCTGACAGTTGCTCGTCGATGCTCGGTGGTTCTCTCCGGGTACTCCGGCTTCGTCCACCCATAAAACTGCCACGGTCACGACTTGCCATTGTGCATAAGTATGTGACCTAGTCACGAATAAATAAATAAATAAATAAATAAATAAATAAATAAATAAATAAATAAATAAATAAATAAATAAATAATCCGGTGTCTGATTCTATTACTCACAGATATAATCTGTTGAGGGAGGTGTCTGCATAATGAAGCCCAGCGTATGTTGGTCTGTTAATGTCGGTGGCACGTAATACCGGAAGTCACCAGAGGTCCCATCAAACCCCGGAGGTCCCTTAAAATATTTTGAATCACTTCTAAGTTCTGACCTTGGCATGCCTTGATGATGTAGTTGGAATATTACTCTGTAAGAATTGTAGTTCGTCGTCGACATTACCTGGAAACCTTACATTTATATCTAACAGTGGCTGTAGTGGTAAGGAACAGTAATATTGGAATTAACATGGCTGTGGCATGAGTGCAGATGTTATTTATGTTAATGTAGCGAAAGTTACACTCACACGCTTAAAACTAAAGTGTTAAAAACTACACTTGAAGTGCTGTATTTAACACTTACTAAGAGCTGAACTAGCATTTTGTTCAAGTGTAGATATCCCAGAACTTGACAGGTGTTACAATAATACCACTTGACAAGTGTAATGTCGCGACACTTAAAAGGAAACAACGCAGATGACGCGGATCAGACTCGAACTCTCGAGCCTGATCCGCGTCATCTGCATTGTGTCCTTTTAATTATGTACCCACCAAGCGCAAATCAAATTATGGACGATTCTGGAAGAACCACCAATGCTGGACACATGGGAAGTGCCATCCATTGAAGTTTCAGATGTCTGACGATTGTAATGTCTAAGTGCTTAAAGCATTGCACTTTGAGTGTTAAAATCAAACCCTAAGAGTTAGAATAGGTTCAACACCTTGAAAGTGTCAGTTTTAACACTTTAGTTGTTGGTATGTAGTCTTTTATTTCATCATTATTTATGTACGATTTCCATCTTAACTTTTTGTTTTGTGGACAATGAAGATGACTGATACCAAGCTATTTCTTTTTATTAGGGATCAACGACACATTAGCAGCCAGGGTCATATCATGTCGGTGACAGTTTTACGTGTGGAGGAACCCGGAGAACCCGGAGAGAACCACCGAGCAACGACGAGCAGCTGCCAGCTCTCCAACATCGTAACTCTGAACTCTGCACTGCGGCACAGGCAGGGTTAGATTGGTTGAAGATATGCGCACCATCGACGTGCAGTACGCCTTAGTACACAGCATCATCGTGCCCCCATGTAGGCAATCGGGGTTAAGTGCCCTGCCTAAGGACACAACGCGGGAGCGCGAATCAGTCACTGAAATGGTCATCCATCCAGCCAAGTTGCTTAACTTTGGTGATCTGACGAGAACCGGTTATCGCGACGCCACCGCGCCTCCAATACCAAGCTATATTCCTATGAAAAAGATTAGACAAGAAACGCATCAGGCAGCCGGCTTCGAATCGAACCGAATATCAAATTATGAATTCCTCTTCAAAGTCCGTAGATATTCCTCCTTAAAATCCGTATGAACACGCCTTGCCCCCGCCCCGCCCAACATCCACAACACAATTGTTTTACAAAATCATGGACTGCCAGCCTAGAGTTCAGTTTTATCTGAACAGATTCTGGATGGATAAATTATGGATACAACAAATGGAAAAGTCTCAGTAAACACATGTGTGGTATCGTGTAATGTTTGTCTGAATGCATTTCTGTTCTCCCACGTTACGCTGCTTCAGATCACATGGGGATCTTTGGTGTAAAGAATTCCACACCCAATAATGACTTTTTCTACTGAACAAATTATGCATTTATTTGTATCATTATATACATGTTTTGATAATATATTAACCCTTTGAACCCGAGCGGCCGCTTTTCCAGCCAGGAACATGATACGTCATAACGCCATTAAATGGGATGGCTGTTCAGTAAATGTGTGGAGTAGACCAATCAATATTTTCAAGTTGAAAATATTGATTGGTCTACCCCAAATAATGAATATGGACTCTTCTAATTGCAGCCATTGAACCGGCACGGAAGATACCACTAGAGTTCAATGGATTAAACGACACGAAACTTTATAAAAGTGTTCTCATTTTCAAACAACAGGCGTCACAGTCAGCCACACGGCAAAAACTCCAATTAGCCCACTTCTATGTGCGAAATAAGAGTGTAAATGGTTGACTGATTGCGTGAACATAGGTTGGGGTGAGTGGGTGGTCAAGTGTCAAAAAATTGTGCGGAAACAGGAAATGAATTTTTTTTTCTCCTTTTTCACTGTTATGGCATCTTTTGTGCCCCAAAC
This sequence comes from Pictodentalium vernedei, assembly GCA_031216915.1. Taxonomy (NCBI): domain Eukaryota; kingdom Metazoa; phylum Mollusca; class Scaphopoda; order Dentaliida; family Dentaliidae; genus Pictodentalium; species Pictodentalium vernedei. Next base: position 43,932,543 of record CM062296.1, read on the forward strand.
AGAAATAAAATGTCACCAGTTGACATTAAAAACCCATTTAGACGCATTATTAACAAACTTTACCCCCTTGATATGAAAAATATTGGAGAATTTCAGCAAAAACTGACTTGAGGTTGGGGGTGGGTGTCCGATATTGAACGGCAAAAATTATCCTAGATGATTTACGGAAACTAGACTGTTCGAAGTACATATCACTGCATATCAGAGATAAAATTAGGAAAAGCTTATTTAAATTTAATTTAAAGTCAAAGGTTTCTGGGAAAATGAATAACTGAGTTTTCACAGGTTCGCGTTAGAAAAAATTATCGCCAGTATTTACGAGAGGGACATATGGAATTTGTAGTGAGTTCCAAGACGGGGGAGGGGGGACTATATAAAAACCTAACGGCATTATTCAACACAGCCACAGAAAAACAAAAGATTCCCAAACAGTGGCAGTGGCATAGATAAAGGGGGGGGGGGGGGGGGGGCCTCAGAAGTTTTGTCGGAAAATTTTTGGGACCATTTTTAGGCGGATTTATGCCTAATAACATTAAAATGCTGGCTTTGGGGATAAAAAACATGTCATTTTTGGTAGATTTTGAGTAAAAAAGACCAATTTTAAGTATATTTGCAGTAAACAACAGATTCTTTCTGTTTCTTTGGGTTTTTGTTGTTGTTGTTACACTGTCGGAAAATTTTGGGCTTGCCCCTCCGCCAGCGAAAAGCTATCTACGCCACTGAACAGTGGAGAGAAAGCAAGGTAATATCGGAAGTCAAAAGGCTGGATGAGGACGTATGGATAATTAGCCTACCACGGGATGTCTGTCTAACGTCAGGGAGTACGAGTAACCGAAGAAAACGGGATTTGGGGGAAGGGGTGCAGAATGGTTTCAGTAAGTGGAGAAGAGTCACAGACAACCTTTTCATGCTATCTAAATGCACTTCTGCGAGTTTTTGACGGTATGGCTTGGACGTCACACCCTATTTACAGTTTAGCCACCGTGGAGTGGTTAGTTTCTGCGGGTGAGCAATATTTCCATGGACACAATAATATTAGATTCCGAACGCTAATTACAGGAATAATCAGCAAATATTTAATTAATGAAGCACCGGGTTGTATTAAAATTAAAGGTTTTTTTTACTGGTGATGATTTTTTTTACCTGGTAAACGCATGCGTGGACATCACTGCCCACGCGTGGTTTACGATCAGTCCACGACGGCGGTACTGTAATCAAAGTTTCTGGATCCACCTCGAAAATGGGAATTAACCCTTTACCCAACGAATCGCCCGCCTCCGCCCGTGTGATATGCAAATTAGCAGCTGAAAAAATATTATTTTTCGAAAAATTCCAACAAAACCATATCATGTGACCCCCTCGTTGGAGCGAGCTCGTCGAGCTCGTTCCAAAGAGGGGTCACATGATATGGTTTTGCAGATATTTTTTTAAAAAATTAAAAAAATGTTATTTAAAATAATAAATTTTGAAATCGTCTGCGTTGGGTAAAGGGTTAATAAATAACATTTCCATTTATAACAACCCGGATATAACTATGCCGCAATGGGAAAGGCACTGTACATGTTGAATAAGTCCTTACCTCTACTTTGGGTCGATGTTTCTTCAACAAGTCTGTAATTTCAGAGTATTTCATATCTTCAGATATGGCTAGTGCGTCTTCTCCTTGCTGAAAATAACTTCATCATAAGCTCAACACTACCTCTATTCATCCCTTTACCCACACAGAGGACGACACTTGCTAATAAATTTCTTGAATAACAGAAATTTTTCATTTTTCTCACAACACACAGTACGGCCGCTGTGCACTGGTCACTTTCCACGGGTAGACAATATTAGATTCCAAACACTAATTATAGGAATAATCATAAAAAATTAATTAATTAAGCACCGTGTACAACCCGTTGCTTCATTAATTAAAATTTTGCTGACGATGATTTTTTTCTTACCTGGTAAACGCATGCGTGGATATCACTGCCCACGCTAGCTTGGATTACGACCAGTCTACGGCGACTGTACTGTAGCTTATGACTTATGACAGTTCCTATGAGAGCCATAAGCTATATTTTTGAAAGAGAAAAAGAATTCAAGAATTAACAGGACAATAATCCGTGAATTTTAAAAAAGTAAGTTGACCATTTGACACAATCACAATGTTCGGTATGTAAAAGTACCATCCTTACGTTTCCTATATCATTCGTACTGAAGCGTTCGTGTCGATTAACTTAATCAACTTGAGCTGAGAATTTAGTGTTTCTTTTTCTCCAAAAAGGCAGGTAGCGTTTTTTAAAATTCTGACCCAGTCGCCGAGCACGGAAAATCCCATGCAAATGTCATTTTCCATATTCGTAGAAATTAGCTTTCTTTGAAGAGAAAAAAAAGACGAAGCTTGTGTACCGAGTTCCGATTTATAGCGCACACGTTCATGCAATCTATTTTGGATTGCCGCTGTCGGTGAACGTGCTGTGGGCTTTTTTGGAAACAAAAATGCGCGTTAGTTAAATTAATACACTTCATTACCCAATAATACCCACTTATTGCTAAAATAATGCACAGTTGTTGTACTTGTCGGTAGGTAATTCATTCGAACAGTTGGGAAGCTAAAATAGAAACCGCGTGTATTCAGAAATGGCGTCACGGTGTTGCGTTTATTTCCGACCATCAACGAGCAACCCAATTTATATCTTAGCAGTGTCGTGTCTTCTGAAAACTCATCTGCATTACGTTTTTAGATCTGCTTGACAAAATATCAGCGGAGCTTTTCTAATACTAAGTTGTCCGTCCTTCCGGGCAATAATACGGGAGTTATGAGGTTTTTTTTTGTTGCCCGGACAGGCATTATGAGCTTACTTTCAGATTATGAGCTTACGTACAAAATATTATGAGGCTTATGTCTAAAATATGAGACTTATGAGGCAAGTATCGATTTGTAGCGATTTTTCGGGGTTTATGTTAAGGTTTATGGTCAATTAACGGCTGGGGTTAGCGTTGCCCCCTCTTCAGGTTTATCTTGGGGGATCTAACCATGTCTATTCCCCCAAAACATTTCCGAAGAAACGACTTTTTAGCGGTTGTCCGAACGTTTTAAAATGATCGATTTTTCGTCCGTCCGTCCACCCGTCCGATCATCCGTCCGTCGTCAGCATTTTGTTTGTCCGGGCCATAATTTCTTAACCACTAAATAGTTGTTAACAAAACTTTGTATGTATTATCACTAGACAGCGTGTCATCAGTTATAAAGAGGTCTGCCCCCCTCAAGGTAAAGGTCACTGGCCCCATAGATTTGGCAACAGTCAAGAAAACCTTCATATTTTACTATCATTTTTGTCCGGTTCTTATGATTTGATCTAATTGGCAGATCATATTCATACTTGATACAAGTATTGCCCATGGCTCAAAGGTGTGTCCTGACTTTGATCCAAGGTCATATCATCAAGACTACAGTTAAAACTAGAAGTCCTGTCACGAACTGTGCGCTTATCTGGGCTTAATTGCGCGTAGGAATTGCGCGCAATTGCCATATCGAGTGGCATCCAAAGCACGGCAGGTTCTCCTGGTGACTCATAGCAAACATATGCAATGTTTCTGCCAATGGACCTCCGGGTTACCCAGAAGTCCATTGGCTGAAACATTGCCTGTGCACAGGCCATATGTACAGAATATGATAGCTTTAATTGGGCCATAACGCGCACATTACCGCGCATATCAACGTGCTATTTGTGCGCATTTCATGACAGGACTTCTAGTTTTAACTGTAAGGTCACAAACAGCAAAATTTGAATATTGTTATACTGCGCTTGTCCGGTCCATATAACTTGGTACGATTGATAAATCTTATTCACACATGGTACAATTATTGCTCATGACTCAAAAGCATGTCGTTACTTTGATCCAAGGTCATATAACCAAGGTCAAGGTCACAGGCAGCAAAACTTGGACCCTTGTCCGGTCCATATAATTTGGTATGATTGATATATCTTATTCATACTTAGTACAATTATTGCTCATGACTGAAAGGTATGTAGCGACTTTGATCCAAAGTCATATCATCAAGGTCAAGATCACAGGCATCAAAACTTTATATTGTTATACAACCATTTTCCGTCCATATAACTTGGCATGATCGACAGATCTCACTCGTAGCTGGTCCAATTATTGCTCATGACCCAAGGGTGTGTCGCGGCTTTGATCCAATGTCATTTCGTCAAGGTCACAGACCGCAAAACTTGTATATTATTGTACAGCCCTTGTCTGGTCTGTATACTTGAATCTGTGTGACGATCTTGTTCTCACGTCATACAATTGTTACCCATAACCTAACGTCATGTCATGACCTTGACTATTGACATACCATGAAGGTTAAGGTCACAAGCAGTAACACTTGGATTCTTGTCTTGTATTTAGCTTCCCTCAAAAGCAGTGACTCCGGGCGTTACTGTCTGGGCTGAGAGGCCTGTTGTTTAATTACCGATTTGAGTACCGCGGAATTCTTCGTCTAATCTTGATCTTGTTCCGAACACCTGGAACATGTACGTGTATAGATATCACAAGGGGAGACGAAAACTGACATAAATGAACATGTCGTAGAGCACGCGCGAAAAAGTTAAATTGCTTGTACTTATAAGTGATTTCAGTATGAATTCTGCAATGTAGATTTGAAAAAAAAATTATGCGGTAGACTTTTTCACACAGAGACCACTTACCCCACCCCCACACAACCGACCAGCCCAAAGAATAAAACGGATCCTAACCCCCTCCCCCCAAAAGCCCCCAAAACCAGAAAAAAGAAACCCCCTAAACAACCCCTCCCCCAGAAAAACCCACCGAAAATTGAAGGTTGTGAGCTTGATATTGCTGGTTGAAAACATCTTGCTGACAATTGTATATTTTCATTGTCCTACATATCGCAAACAATCTGTGAATGCATTAAAATGTAGTTGCCGTATAAGTGTATCACATCGTACGTTCAAAATTGATAAGAAAAATAAAAAAAACCAACAAAAACAAGAGCAACCCCCCCCCCCCAACAACAAAACACCCCCCCCCCCTCTCCGAAACTAGCGCCTTTACTATACTATAAAATCAGTTGGGATAAAAATTATCTTAAATCAACTGGGTTGAGTGAATATAGACCCAATTGGCTCTATATTCATTCAACCCAGTTGATTTGGGTTAAATTCTAACCCAACTTATTGTGAGTACCCTCCTTGATAACCCTGTCTGTCTCTTTCATTAATGAATATATGGGGTGGGTGGGGAGGGGGTGTGGTTATCTCATTGATGTTGAACAATCTTCGATCCGATCAGATCTATTGATAAGGAGTTATCACAGACAAATGAGGAAACAGTAACATCATTTGGGGAGCAACGAGCAATTCAGCACCACATCAGCCAGTTTCTAACCCCAAAATCCACCATTTTGCAATTATTTTACAAAAAAAAAAACTATGAAATCACCGAAAACAAAAACAAAAACAAAACAAACCAAACCAACCCGTCGTATTACCTGATCTTCCACTGTGGATTTCGCGCCTAACTCCAGTAATTTTGTTACAATTCCATAGCGTTCCGTCTCATCTTGAAACCTGTCACTTTTTAATACAATATTCAACACATTATCACCTTCCTAAAAAAATCAAATGAAATCAATGATTAATAACCATCTTGAATAATAAACTTATTCCAGTACAGAAAATATTTTTCCTGAGGGAGGGGTAATATCCTGAGGGAGGTGTAATATCATATAATCTCAGACAGAAACTATCAATGCACACTAACGTCGCGTGGTACTGGTTTGCCATTTGAATAATTAGCCTACACTGCAAAAAATATAGCTTCTCTTTAGAACCAAAACTGGTTCTAATCTTGTATTATGGTGTGCGTGGTTCAGTATAGTTTTGCTAGGCGGTTGGTGCCGAAGGAAACTCTCTCGGTGTGGGTTCGAACCCCCGCCATGCCAATGTAAACAAAACCAGTGTCCTTTCTTAATTCTATGGCATCCGAGAAATTTGAAAAAGACAAGTATTGTCGCTGATTTCTTCTGAGGTGCAGTTCGTAGAATTAAGTGCTTAGATGCAACTATCTGACGAATAATTAAATAATTGAGTATTCCGTGTGTTCTGTTCTGGCCTCGTATATACTTGGTTAACTAGCATTCCCTTTATGGGGTCTGTCGGTGGCCGAGTGGTGTGCGTGGTTCAGTATAGTTACGCTAGGCGGTTGGTGCCGAAGGAAACTCTCTCGGCGTGGGTTCGAACCCCCGCCATGCCAATGTAAACAAAACCAGCGTCCTTTCTTAATTCTATGGCATCCGAGAAATTTGAAAAAGACAAGTACTGTCGCTGATTTCTTCTGAGATGCAGTTCGTAGAATTAAGTGCTTAGATGCAACTATCTGATGAATAATTAAATTATTGAGTATTCCGTGTGTTCTGTACTGGCCTCGTATATACTTGGTTAATTAGCATTCCCTTTATGGGGTCTGTTGGTGGCCGAGTGGTGTGCGTGGTTCAGAATAGTTTCGCTAGGCGGTTGGTGCCGAAGGAAACTCTCTCGGCGTGGGTTCGAACCCCCGCCATGCCAATGTAAACAAAAAATTACATTACGGACTTTGGGTCCAAGTTTGGACTATGGTAAAACGAGCGCATGTGTACACCCCTGCAGTTACCCAGAAAAAAAATTGTGCCCCCCTCCCCACACTTTTTTGGAGCTTCCGCCGCCCCTGCACAAGACGCAGTACAACCGACGAATTACAGTGAAAATAATGTCAACGAACACGAAACAAACTTGCTAAAATGTTATGAAAGCGAGAGATTTTACTATTTCATGGTGGAAAAAGTTATTGTTATTTGTGGTATTAAATTAACATCCACTAACATTTCTGAACAGCTTTAAGTGAAAAACCGAGGGAACTATTTTAATTTGCGGACGACTAATTTCGTCGTTGAAAGCGTTTCGTTGGCTACACGATGATGGCAATTAAACTGAAATGTTTGTCGCAATTACTTTGCATAAATTTGAGATTAAAACATAAAGATTTTGTCAGAATAGACAACGCATATAATAAGGAGAATGCCTATGTTTTTTGGAGTGGTCGCTCTTTGAAAATGTATATTTTACTTCTGTCACTCGTGAGATAATTATGGTATCCACTCAAAAACCGTAGGCGTCTTCTATGTATACTTCTCTGTCATATTCAATTATTGCTTCAGTTCAAAGCGCAGATTCCATGAGAAATAAAAGTTTCTTAGAAATAAGAGTTTCATTTTCTGGAAGAAAACATCACGATGACCTAGCATAACTTTACCTGAGACAACCAAGACATCCCATAACACTGTTCAGTGTTGTTTGAAACATGCCATTAGTCCGTTAAACCCGAAAGACCGCTTTTTAAGACCACTATCTTTTTACGACCCCAATTAATAAAGTTGATAGCTGCTATATAAAGTTGTATGATAGACCAATTGATATTTTCAACGTGCAGCCCCAAAGGCTGCACGTTGGAAATATTAATGGATCTACCTCTAGATAACGAATGTAGACTCTTCCAACTGATGGCACAGACGTGGCAGGGAAGATATCACCAGGGATCAACAGGTTACAGCTGTTGCGCACAAGACGTGTTATCAGAATTATCATATAACGAAAACTTACCGCGTCTCGAAGGTTTATGTCTGCCCCTGCTTTTACAAGCTGCGATATTGTTTCGATCACAGGAAGAGTACAATGGGTGGCAGCATAATGTATGGCACCAGCCCCATACTGAAAAAGAATGAAAGGAAAGTAAGAAAAAACGCCCCGAAAACCAAGGTGTATCATGGTTGACAAAGTTCGTTATTTGGAAGAGGTTTGCTGGAAAGTTAGCCCCTCTTAATTTCCTGAAGTTACCTTTAAGGGTATGGCAGTTCCCCATGGAAATTGAAATGTTGAAATTTTAGAGAATTTGTATCATCGTTATGCGTATCATTTCACAAAAGTCAGGTATTTTCCGGTAGAGTAGTATAAGAATACAGAAGCTGGCTTTTTACATTTTTCCTCCAATCCGTTTGAACTTTGGATTATTATTCTCTGTCGAAACCCATTTAAAAATTTTAAAACGCCATTTTCACCATCTTTTGATGTTCTGTAACTTTTTTTTCTGTTCATTATATTAACAGTGTGTGCATCTTGACATATAATACCGACACTGTCCTTTCCATCAAGATAAAAGTCTATGAGGTGTAAGTTGCTAATTTATTTCCTGGGAAGAGGAAAGTACTAGTCCCCTGAGTTCCAATGTGTTCTATGTGCCAGTAGGCACATAGCACTAGGGCTGCACGATATTCAAAACTGAATACCGGTATCGGTATTAAAAAAAAATACCACGGTATACCGGTTTTTCGAAAACTGTTCAGATATATGAACACAAGTACCACAATCGAGACTCGAGGCATCACAGTCGGAACGAATTAGCATGCCTTGATGATGCGGTTCGAAAAACATTTACCCGACGCAGACGATATCAAAATTTATTATTTTCAAAATTGGTTTATCAGATTTTTCCCAAAGGTTTCAACAAAACTAAATCACGAGACCCCTCATTGGAACGAGCTCAACGAGCTCATTCCAATGAGGGGTCACATGATATAGTTTTATTGAAATTTTTGAAATTTATTTTTTCAACTGCTGAATATGTATATAACGAGGGCACAAGCAGACGATTTCTTGGATAAAGGGATAATATTATTCATTTGGGGCTACAGTTAAAAAACTCAAGTCATCTTGAAGATTAAATTGTGGGTAAATAAATAATGACGATAAACCGATATTTTTGTAATTACACCGGTATTCAATCGATTTTGGTTTGAATACCGGTATATATCGGTTTATCGATATACCGTGCAGCCCTACATAGCACACATTGGAACTCAGGGGACGTACTGAAAAGACACATTCGCTAAAAATGAGCCAAAGTGGACGCTTAGTGTTGGTAGGTGTAATACTGATATACATTCCCATTTCCTAAAGACGGATTATCTATGAAGTAGTTGATTCTAATTAGCTTGCCATAGAAAGCCATGTTTCCTTTTATAACTTTTAATAAACGAAAAAAAAAATCAGACCTAATTCGGGAGCTGTCTTTTGTTTTCACTTATTAAAAGTAACAAAGAGAAACTTTGCTTTATGTTATACTGATGTGACGGGTGCTTTCTCAACACTTACTTGCTTCTTAATTGGACCTTTCTCGCGTGTCTAATAATTTCAAGGGAGATAACTTTATCGAAAGTCGATTTTCATGACGATATAAGTCAGGGATATGAAACTTGAAAATAAAAGCTTCGTCTTGAAAACAAGTGTTACTGACTAGAACAGAATGTACACTGCGCCCCAAAAGGTTAATCCTTTTAAAAAGGCAGACGTCATTTCCAAACTGTTCTATCAAATAACTTAAATGTTTCATTTCTTTACATTAAAGATATAGTTTATGATACCCCCACCCCTCATTGAATGAGCTAGCTCATAGATAACACAAGATAAAATAACATTCAGTCTCTGGAAAACACCAACATAAGGCAAACTGCCAGCAAAGATAAAACAAAATATTAGACATATAATTTAGGTGCTAAAACCACGTGATTAACCTACCTTTTGAACTCTAGTGGTTTCTTCCATGCCAGTTCAATGACAGCAATTAGAAGAGTCCATATTCATTATTCGGGATAGACCAATCAGTATTTTCAATTTGCAGCTTCGGACTGACGTTGAAAATACTGATTGGTCTATCCCACAATATTTACTGAAAAGCCATCCTATATAATGACGTTATGACGTATCATGTTCCTGGCCAGAAAAATGGTCACTCGGGTTCAAAGGCTAATGCTACAACTTTTATTTTTCTCATTTTAAGAAAAATAGAATTGTCATCTTGCGGGTGATATTGCACAGAGCCGAAGTATCATAATGCAAAGGAAACTTAAATTTCTAATCGGCAATCATCATAGCAAAGCAATGGTTTTCAAGATTAAGTCAAATGTCGTTAGTAGTACAGCTAGCAAACTTAATCCCTGATCAGTGCAACCTGAGCAGGAGCCCGGAAGTGACGTGATGTCACGTGACCCAGCAGCGCTGTGTTTGGTTTTTATGGTAACCCGCTGAGCAGCCATGTTGTGACGCGATCCCGATAGTGATACGAGGGCTCAGTGCGCACGCGCAGCGTGTGTTGTTAGGGCGATGTCCTTTTTGTACACTGGAGACCGCCATCTTGGTTTTTAGGGTAGAACGTGGTTGCTATGTGACCCCAAACAAGGGGTATGTTTCAGTGAGCTATTCCGGTTTAGTTGGTTTATTGTGAGCATGCGCAGACACACGGAATAAAAACCAAGTCGTTTTATTGAGCAGTTTATATTCTGGTTTATCATTTTGGATTAAACCAACTGAACCTCCTGGAGAGCAGGGTTATCTAGTTTATCATTCTATTCTTGACATGCACATTGGAGTGCACATAAAAGTTCTAGGCCTCGCACAACAACAATAAAACATATTCAGATTTCGTGTGTCAGTTAAGAAATAAACAATGCCGGGTTCATGAAAAAAGCAATAAATAAATAAAGAGAGAGAAAGGATAAAAACAAGTTAATAATGTTAATTTTGCCTACAAAAACGGCTTTGCAAAAATACTCGATTCTCAACTGAAGGAGTGTTTTTCTATCGGCAAAATTTGTTTTGCAACTTTCAGAAGACGCTTTTTTGTCATTTTATTCCTATGGCAGTAGTAACGCAATTTCTGACACTATCATTGGAAAGTGTCTTATCTCTCTTATACGGGCCTTTTCAAGGATGGTTTTCAAAGATTGTTTAAAAATGAAAGAAGGGATATGTTTCCCACACTTTGGATATCACACCTCCTAAAAACGCGTCCCTTCTTCACGTTTCCTAGCGACATCAGGCCAAGGTTTACGTGGAATAGTATTCTCATTAAACATATCATTCCATTGGGATTTCTAAACCACATCGCATGCAGAAAACATGCACGTACGTGTATTTGAGGACACCTATGGATACCTTTTACAGGATTCTATCTGGAGGTAGTTATGGCTCTTAGCCCTATTCAACTCTTGGCTTCGATGCCATCCCACACCTTTCATAGCTCCAAGGTCACCACTGTTGACTTGTCCATGGTCACCACTATCTGTCTTGTGATCCAATGCTATTGTATTCACCAAAATACTATAGCCTTCTACTACCCTTATCACCCTTGCAGTCTTGTACCATTACTGCCTTGTATCATTACTTTTGACTTGTAGCGTTACTTCAAAGCTTAGTAGCTACCCCCAATTCATTCTGTCTCGACATCTGCCTTTGGCCAAATCTTTAATAGGCCCAATCGGATCACCCCATTCATCTAAGCCTGTATCAGTATATACCATGGCTAGACCCAGTACTTCACAGAAACTGTTTATAACACCGTGTACACAACACATGCAGCACATACGACGGAAAAGGGATTATAGAAGTTTTGACGGAAAGGGATTTCAGAACTGATGTTTGATGGAATGTGCTTATGTGCTGGTACACATTGTGTCGCAATGTGTATACATCGCATACAGCACATTGTTAGTTACACAGTTTGTTGGTGGCCTAATATGGTATATATGGTGTCAGTTAATTTCATATTGGACGAGAGCGAAAATATATCTTACCGACTGTTGCATCAATGCACAGAACTAATAACAACAGAGAATTCTCACAATGTGTTCACGTGTCTTTGCCTTGTTACAATTTATGGGAGGATGCCTACAGACACTCTCCCATAAATTGCAACAAGGCAAATTCATACATACCAAACAGTTTCATTTCGAAGGTAACATGAATCACATGCACGGAATATGAAGCCTTTTAAGTTGCCTAACCTGCACTTCAGACCAAATATGGGCTTCCAACACTCAATCTTTCAACTTGAAGCGTTTATCGGCTGCCGCCATTCTGAATAATCAATGAACAAAGGGGAGATTACCCATAGCTGTCAGCGTATATTGGTGTTGACAGGCAGTATATGGTTTTATATGCAGTCTGCGTGTGACGTCTTTGAACCAATGAAATTCCCAGATACTTGTAGGAGGTAAGATATAGATACATCTTGGATGTGCCGATATGAACTAATGCACAATGTACGCACAGCACATGCATCACATAAGCACATACAATTATATGAGGATACTTATAAAATGCTAATGTGTCATTTGAAGGTACCTTTTATAGGATACTTATCCCCCAAGTCGGATTTTGGCGGGCGATTTTCATTCTGTTCTTAAGAATCATTTGCGTCGCGTGATACCAGTCTCTAAAATGTACCAATTTGTACCCGGTTCGGACATTTTTGTTGCTCCAACGACCACACTAATTGATGTATCGGGAAAAAGCCTCTCAGACGAAATTGTTAGATGGCATAATCATGTTGAACAAATATCTTTTGAACGAAATTTGCCGACTCAATTTTCAAGAAAGTTTACAAAGTCTCCAGCCTGTTAAGATTACAAATTCATAAGAAAATATATTTGATTTTCTTTGAGTCCACTGTACACAAACCAGTATTCCTCCTAATCGGCCGTTTAATAAAGGCCAACAGTTAACAAGTTGTTTATTTTATATAAATAAATCTGTGCGCGATACATCGCTTTTCACCCTAACCAATATCATAACCATGCCAGACAGATATTTCGGTATTAGGGCCCTGCGAAGCTTCGAGATTCGATTCGATTTCGAATAATAGGCCCGATTGGATTCGAGATTCGATTCGAATCGAAAATGTGTGATTCGCAGGGCCCTAATCTATATACAACAAACCTTGTTAACAGTATTTGGATCTGCGTGGTTTTCAATACATTCTTTTATTTTATGTTCATTACTGTCCATCACTGCCTGAATGAGACGGGGCTGAAATATAAATCAAAGTACAAAATATTAATAAATTCACAGCAGGGAGTACTACTTTACTACCACTATCACTACTACTACTACTATTGCACTACTACTAACTACTACTATACTACTACTACTACTACTACTACTACTACTACTACTACTACTACTGTTACTACTACTATACTACTACTACTACTACTCTACTACTACTACTACTACTACTACTACTACTACTACTACTACTACTACTACTACTACTACTTCTAACTACTACTATACTACTACTACTGTTACTACTACTATACTACTACTACTACTACTACTACTACTACTACTACACTACTACTACTACTTCTAACTACTACTATACTACTACTACTGTTTCTACTACTATACTACTACTACTGCTACTACTCTCTTACTACTACTACTACTACTACTACTACTACTACTACTACTACTACTACTACTACAGTACTACTACTACTACTACTACTACTACTACTACTACTACTTACTACTACTACTACTACTACTAATACTACTACTACTACTACTACTACTACTACTACTACTACTACCACTACTACTACACTACTACTAACTACTACTATACTACTACTACTGTTACTACTACTATACTACTACCACTGCTACTACTCTCTTACTACTACTACTACTACTACTACTACTACTACTACTACTACTACTACTACTACTACTACTACTACACTACTACTACTACTTCTAACTACTACTACTACTACTACTACACTACTACTACTACTTCTAACTACTACTATACTACTACTACTGTTACTACTACTATACTACTACTACTGCTACTACCCTCTTACTACTACTACTACTACTACTACTACTACTACTACTACTACTACTACTACTACTACTACTACTACACTACTACTAAATACTACTATACTACTCCTACTACTACTACTACTACTACTACTACTACTACTACTACCACTACTACTACTACTACTACACTACTAACTACTACTATACTTCTACTACTGTTACTACTACTATACTACTACTACTGCTACTACTCTATTACTACTACTACTACTACTACTACTACTACTACTACTACTACTGCTACTACTACACTACAACAACATCAGCTACTACTACTACTACTGTTACTACACTACTACTAACTACTACTATACTACTACTACTGTTACTACTACTACTACTACTACTACTTCTACTACTACTACTACTACTACTACTACTACTACTACTCTACTACTACTACTAGGTAGTACTACTACTACTACTACTACTGCAGTACTACTACTACTACTGCTGCTACTACTACTACTACTACTACTACTACTACTACTACTACTACTACTACTACTACACTACTACTAACTACTACTATACTACCACTACTACTGTTACTACTACTACACTACTACTACTGCTACTACTCTATTATTACTACTACTACTACTACTACTACTACTACTACTACACTACAACAACAGCTACTACTACTGCTACTACACTACTACTACTACTACTACTTCTACTACCACGGCTACTACTGCTACACTACCACTACTACACTACTATATTAATACTACTACTACTAAACTCATACTACTACTACTCCCACCACTACCATACTAATACTACTACCGCCATATTAATACTACTACTAAACTAATACTACTCCCACTACTATCATACTAATACTACCACAGTAGAACCCTGTTAATTGTATAGCCAATTTGTTAGTAAAAATTATTCAATGTACAGGAGTATTCAGTAAAGACAGATTTGACATTGTGCTGTTTTCTAGAGGTAAACTGAGCATTTATTCTATTATATCATGTTTGACAGAGCTCATGGAGCTCTGTCAAACAAGATATAATAGATGAAATGCCTGTAATGGATGTGCTGAGGCGAAGTATGTCTATAAGCAAGGAACATTTGGCCATTTTCCTGGTATTTTCACGATATATTGCATGATTTTTTATTCAATTAACAGAAGTTTACTCTATAACCCATATGCATTTAACAGGGCAAATTTGCACTGAAAGTATGGCAAATGGTTTGGTGTTTAGAAATTATATTCATTTAACAGGATTATTCAATTAAGAGATATACAACCAAGTGGGCTTCACTGTACTACTCCAACTACTACTACTACCAGTAAGACTGTCAATACCACTGCTACTACTAATACTACTTCTGCTACTAATACTACTTCTCTTCGATATAATATTAGTAATATTTATTTATTTATTTATTTATTTATTTACTGGCGTTTTAAGGTCACCTACGTATGCATAATGGCTAATCGTTACCGTGACAGTTTTACGGGTGGAGGAAGCCGGAGTACCCGGAGGGAACCACCGAGCATCGACGAGCAACTGTCAGCTCCTCAACATTCTATGTTCAAGCTCCTCTCAAGCAGGGTTACAGCGCTTGAAGACATGTGGACCATTAACTTGCAGTACGCCTTATTACACGGCGTCATCGTGCACCCACGCAGGGAACCTGGATAAAGTGCCTTGCCCAAGGACACAATGCGGGTCGTCCCGGACGGGGATTGAACTCGAGACCTCTTGCATAGAAGTCCAACTGTCTACCACTGAGCCACCAAGCTCCCACTACTCCTACTAAACTACTAAACTAATACTACTACTTCTAATATGACTACTATTACTAATACTACTTCTACTGTACTAATACTACTACAACTACTCCTTAATTGTTGTGATCTCAAAAGCGTTTGCCCCTCTCGATCGGACTGCGACAGGCTTGCTATCTTGTCGTGGCGTACATACATGGAAGGAATCGAGCTTTTTTTAAAATTCATCAATAAAATAGTGAATATCAAGAAAAACAAATTAAAATATCATCCGAGATGAACTTTTTCCACGTTTCATCATCATATGACTATGACATTTTTACCCTAAATATCACTACTGTTTGACGATGTTTTCCAAACTGTTGTATCACACCGGGTGAGATTTTTCCGGATCAAAAGTCCATATCACACTCTTACGGAAATATCACACTCCCACGGAAATATCCGAGAGTTTCCGTGAATAGTTTTCGTAACTAGGGAAGTCGTTGTTGTTTCGTCTGCTATTTTGTAACCGGCTTTTCACCGCATATTAATTAAAATGGCAAATTTGGGTGAATTTTACATCGAAACAATGTCATATGATAAACATATCATCATAACAGTGTGTTGATCCGTGTCGTCGCATCACGTCTCGTTGAGGTGGCCAGATTTTAGGATCACACTCGCTGCCTGCGGCAGCTCGTGTGATCCGAAAATCTGGCCACCTCAACTCGACGTGACACTACGACACGGATCAACACACTCTTATGATAATATCTATTTATCGCCAGGATATAGCCTTAGATGTTGAAGTGGCATTAAGCACCAATAAATATTTCTGTTTCATTTTTTTGACACTTTGGATCCAACAGTATCGCGGAAAGTAAAGCTGACAGAGATTTTAAATCTCATTTCGATTCAGTCTCGAACCGGTTTAAATTCTCTACCCGCTTTGTAATCACTGCACCTCAAGTCTATGAAGATCGATTCGAAATACCTAACGAGGTCATATTCATCAAATAATGCTACCAATCTGAATTATTTATTTACTGGGTTTAACCACACTTCAAACAGCCAGGGTCACCTCGTGTCGGACAGTTTTACGGGTGGGGGTAGTCGGAGTATCCGGAGAGAACCACCGAGCAACGACGAGCAACTGTCAGACCCCCCCCCCCCCGCCCCCCACGTACTGACTTCACACAAACAGGGTTAGCATTCGTTAAAGACAGGTGCACCATCGACGTGCAGTAGCCCTTAGTACACAGAGCCACCGTGCCCCCAAGTTGGCACATCTGGGTTAAGCACCTTGCCCAAGGAAGCACGGTTCCCCCTGGTGCGGTTCGAACCGTCAGCCTCTCAGTTTGAGGTTCAATGCCGTAACCACTGAGCCACCGCACTGCCCACCAGTCTGAATATGTAGAACACAAATATGAAAACAATGATCCATGGAATTTTTCGTCATGAAAATCGACTTTTCATTAAAGTTATCCCCTGTGAAATTATCTGACTTCACTCGTAACCTAAATCGACTTTCGTTATCTCCCCCGACAATCAAGGAAGATCAAATTAAGAAGTAAGTAATTGTTCAGAAAACACCTCTGACATCAGTAGACAAAAAGTTATCTTTTGTTACTTTTAATAAACGAAAAGGGATCGCGGTGTCTCAGTGGTAGACTGTTGGACTTCTAAGCTAGAGGTCCCGAGTTTGATCCCTGTCCGGTATGACCCGCGTTGTGTCCTTGGGCAAGGCATTTTATCCCAGTTGCCTAAATGGGGGCACGATGACGCAGTGTACGGAGGCGTACTGCACGTCAATGGTGCACATGTCTTCGACCGCTGTAACCCTGAGAGCGGAGCTTGAACATAGAATGTTGAGGAGCTGACAGCTGCTCGTCGATGTTCGGTGGTTCTCTCCGGGTACTTCGGCTTCATCCACCCGTAAAACTGTCACGATTAGCCATTGGGCATAAGTATGTGACCTTAAACACAAATAAATAAATAATAAATGAATACAACAGACAGCTCTCGGAGCTGTCTGTTGTTCTCGTTTATTAAACGTTACAAAAGGAAACTTGGCTATTTGTGGAAAACAAATTAGAAGCAGTTACTTCTCAGAAAACCCGCCATTACTCAAAAGTTACAGAACATCAAAAGATGGTGAAATCGCCGTTTTCTTATTTTCAAATGGGTTTCAACAAACAACAATAGTCGAACGTTCAAACTGATTGCGAAAAAAAGGTAAAAAAAAAAACCAGCTTCTATATTTTAATACAACTCTACAAGAAAATGAATGACGTTTCTGAAACGGTGTGCACATCTATGAAACAAATTCGCTAACATGTCGAAATTTCAATTTTTATATAAAATTCCAATGCCCTTAATGCTAAATTTACTAACAGCTTCCGGAAATTAAGAAAAGCTAATTTCCCGTAAATCTCTTCCAGTGACCAAAACTGTCGGCCGTGTTTAACTGGGGTCATGCTAACAAAATCATCTAAAACTACACCAAACTTACCCCGTAATATTCTCTCATTGCTTGAATATATTGTGCATCTACTTCATCTTTTGTCATCACGCAGTTTGGGTCTAATAAAATAGCTACGCGTCGCAAGTTTCGGGATATGGCACAGTCATAAGGAGTGCGACCTTTCTGAAAGAGAAAATTAAGAAAGTTATACTCTTTGTCTCATGAGTTTTGGTACTGTGATGCAGTTAACAACAGTTACGTTCCTTGACTGAAACAAGGCGCCATCTGCAATACTTCAGCATTGCAGATGGCTCCTTGTTCCAGTCAAGAGACTCCATGAAAATTGAGTATTTGGCTGACACCTTTTTGATTAAATGTCATCATGTGAAATACTGTTGGACATGGCACTCGAACTCTTTCCAGCAGTGTCACGGTGTACCAAAACCCATATTTTTTTTATCATCTTCTGATCTTTTAACCTCGGAGCCTCTCCCCATATCCAAATTCAAACGGCGCTAAGGTTGCTTAATAATGCCATTAATAATTTGCTGAGTCCAACAGTTTCGCACCGTTCCTCGGTGGGTTCCTTCTGGGTGCTCCGGTTTCCTTGACCAGTAAAACCGTCCTACACAATACGACCCTGGTTGTTGAAAGTGTCGTTAAACCGCAATAAAGAGATAAACCAACATTATGATATAATGGGTGTCAATTCATGCCATATTGTCTAGATGTTCGCGCCAACCCAATAATAGAGTATTAGCTTGCGCAAAATATACCATATTTGGTCTCTACCAAAGTGCGTAACTAATGATATCGACCCAAACCGAGCTCTCAGTGGTAAAGTTGACAGCCTATTTGTTTGGTGCATGATACACCCTGCGTTTACATCATTTCGCCACCCCACTTGAACTGGGGATGTTGTGATTAACCCTTTGAACCCGAGAGGCCGCTTTTCTGGCCCAGGAACACGATGCGTCATAATTTCATTAAGAAGGAATACTGGTATAGCTGCTAAGTGAATGTGTGGTGTAGACTAATCAGTATCGTTAACATGCACGTTGAAAATATTAATTGGTTTGTTTACCCCCAAATGATGAATGTGGACTCTTCCAATTGAACTGGTATGGAAGATACCACAAGGATTCAAGGGGTAAAAGTTACGTAGTACTACATAATTATCAGGATATATGGGCGGATCTAATTGGGGTGCAGTCTGCAGCGCACGCCCCTCCGACTTGGTAACTCAAATTATTTTCACAAGGACTGATACCAATGGATACGGTATTATCCATTAACACTTGGGCATCCACTACCGGGGGTAGTGGTTGCCCATGTGTTAACGTGGATAATACCGCACCAATGCATACAACTATAGCTCCTGCGCATGTCTCCTGTCAGTCGTTATAAATTAGCTTCCTTTCTTCAAAATCAGAATGATATGAAATTGCCGGAATATGTTTGATCAAAACATTGCTATCATGTGCATATAAGCCAGTGTGGCACCACAGTAACCTCCCATTGTCCAATATTTTCCCTTGAGGGGTTCCGGAACCAGCCGACGAGTATGGGATATCCCCTCTGGTGATCGTGCATACTTCGCCGCTACATGCGTCGTATGGTGTCACATCATGACCCATGGTCGAAATGTGGCGTCCTCCAAACCCAGAATTCTGGATCCACCAGTTGGGTATAGTGTTGGTTATTTTTTTTACATGCGCTGTACACGTGGCGTATGTTCACACCTCAGTTAACGCTGGTATTGTGGACTGCAAGGAACTTACTTCGTCTTTAATAGTTAGACTGGCATTGCATTCTTTGAGTTTAAGCGCTAACTTGACAGCTCGATGAAGACTTTGGTACTTGACTGCAAGATGCAGAGCTGTATAGCCGCGTGGCTTAGTTACTGCATTAACGTCGATTCCGTACTTGGCTAAAAGTTCAATTATTTGTGCAGCGTCAGGTCTGCCGCTGGATACCACGGCATGTAGCGGCGTCTGGCCATTCTACAAAGAAAAAAAAAACGAAATTCAGTATACTATTTCGTTGATGGAATGTACCTCTAGGAACCCGAAGAATACAAAAGTGTATATACTCGAAAGGAACATAGCAAAATAATGTAAATTATCAGTTCGTTTTTACGAGCGCTTTCACTGCTTCAAACCAGATCTTCGCGCAACGTTATGTTATGGTACGATGTTCACTATAGTTTTTATCTACCATTTACTAAAAAAACGCAATCTCAAACAGCAATATCAGTAGCGATAAAAAATCGGCGATAAAAAAATCTTGTATCGCTATTGCAGTAGCGATTAAAGTCACATGACATCGTATCGCGAGAAAAGAACGCACGCGTGTCTGACTGACTATTTCAGTGGCATTAGCAATCACAAGTCATTTCCTTCAAAAACTTATAATACTGCAATGAACGATGCATTAAGTTTGCCTCAACATATATTCCACGTTACATAAACAATCCACCATGCAAAACACCAAAACAAAAAAAGATGGAGGTGAATCACAAAAATTTAAAGTTATAGCGAGACAATTCTGAAACGTAGCGTCAGTCTCATTGTGATTTGATCGCTTCTAAAAATTATGAATGAAGTGACGTCATGTATTTAAAGCGATACTTGCGGACTTCAAAAAAATAATTCCCTTGTTTTTTTTCGCAAACCATTCATTCATCTGTGCCTTGGGTGACATCATGAAATGAATTGAATTTGGTTCGAAATATCATTGCTCGATGGAATACTTGGACGGATTTTGCTTATTTTTTCACAATGTACAATTTCATTCATGCCGAAGGAATTTCTTCACGTGCTGTCAGATTGAGAGAATTGAAAATGGAATCTATTATTTTGATCAGTTGAGTGTGGCTTTTTTTGTTTGTTAACAATTATTTTTGAGAAGTCAAAGTTATCGGTTAGATAAATGTGTTATGCGCTCCTTGTGCTTGTATACAATCTTTTGTCGCGAATGTGCACATAACACATATTTATCATACAATAAGCGTATAGTTTCTCCAACATATGTAACTACGTCTGGACTAAATACAAATCTGAGGGTAACAACACCCAACGCACGTGCGAACCGAGGAAGAAAGATTTTTGAAGCTGCTCTCGACCTCGAAAGTAATCAAATATTTCAATTTGTAGGCCTACACATGTCGAGGTAACTGTTTTTTGATAATACTAACTAAATCATTAAAACAAAAATGCGTAGCAACGTGAGGCCACCTCCAAGTGCAATCTGAAATTATTTATTTTACGCTCAGCTGAAACGGAAACTCCATTGACATTGCTTTTACACATGACTGTATTTGCCGGAAACGGAAACTCCATTGACATTGCTTTTACACATGACTGTATTTGCCGGGATTGTATATGAGAATAATGTTGTGTTTCGGTTTGCGCTATTCAAATTTATTTATTTATTGAGGTATAACGACACTTAAGACAGCCAGGGTCGCCTCGTGTCGGACGGTTTTACAGGTAAAGAAAGTTAGAGTACCCAAAGAAAATCACCGAGCATCGGCGAGCAGCTGTCAGACTCCCCAACGTACTAACTCCTCAAAAGTAGGGTTAACATTGATTGAAGACAAGTGCACCAATGCACCATCGACGTGCAGTACGCCTTAGTTCACAGCGCCATCGTGCCCTCGCATGGGCAGTTAGGATTAAGTGTCTTGCCCAAAGACACAACGCGGTTAACCCTGGCGGGGATCGAATCGTAAACCTTTCGGTCCATACAGATTATCACCACAGTGTGCGTCTCCGGGAATTCAGATCAAGTCGAGTGTGAAGGAACAGAATAGTATTTCGACGAGCCCGTTAGGGCGAGTCGAAATGCGATTCTGTGCCTACAACGAGACTTGATCAGAATTTCCGGAGACACACACTGTGGTGATGAAAAATTTATCTCACAATATTGACCACAAAATGTGTTATAAAACCATTTCAAGAGGAACTTTTTCATTTGCCTTATCGATGGAAAGTCGCACATGGAAAAATAGAATAGAGTTCATTGATCTCCATATTGAGGTCAGTGATGACGTTATACTTCAGAGAAAATTACGTCACTGGGATTCACTTTACTGAATACTGTCTTGCGAAGTGGAGCAACTGCGTGTTTCGTCAACGTGAATTTGGTTGTTACTTTTGCAATAATTACTGGTGAATTAAATATCCCTCTTGGTGTAAAGGTTTATTATATTTTAAAATATGCCGTTCATCTTTTATTGAGGTGGAGTTTTCCACATTTCATAGCGAAAGCTAATCCTTTAACTTCAAGAGAGAAGACTCGACTCGAGCGTTCAGAAAAATCCCAATAATAGGCTACAAACCAGCCCAAGATGCCGAAAAGTGCGCATAATTTAACTATTCGTTGAGTTTACTTCCCCAGTGACATTTTAGCATGCCGTGCATAATAAATACGCTACAGGGCATTTAGTTGGCAGATACAGTGTCAAATACGGCTCAGAGAAAACAATATTAGGTTCGGCTTCGAAAAATGATATTATTACCACTAAATCTATAAGTTACTAGTAGATTAACATGATTTTGGAGGGCTGTTAAAACTCCATAATTTCAGGGACGTCATTCGACGAAGCCGGGCCGCGGGCGGATAATGGTATAAATAGCCATTAGCGGCCCGCGGCCCGGCTATTTTTAGATTCATGGTCTAATGAATTACGCCCATTCGGGTGAAGTCCTTTGTATTTCCGAACGGAAGTCGAACGCGCGATCGAAACAGAAATATCGAACCGACTTACTGATTATTTCTTCCAGCAATTCCCTCGTGCGGTTAGCTATAACAGGGTGTGGTAATAATAGTAATAACATAATTGTTGTCAGGCATCATGATTCATTAGCGGCCCTGCAGCAATGATGAACAGCCCTTGGGCCTTTAATAAACCCTCGGGCTGTTCATCATTGCTGCAGGGCCGCAAAAGAACCATAATGCCCTCCAAAATCATGTTATTGTTATATTAATGTCGTTGTTTTGGCAACGGCAGAATCACGCGCCTGCATCAGGGGCCCTTGATAGGGATTCGGAACAAGGGTCCAGATACATTAAACTTTAGTTGCGTAACAGTGCAAAAACGCCCCGATTGTGAGATAAAATGCCGTAACCACCGAGCCACCGTGCTCCCTCGCTATTCAAGCAGTTCCTTGTTTAAACGACGAATTGGTTATCTTTAGAGAGATATTGCAAGATAGTTTGGTCATTATCACCCTGACGGTTCCTATATGGTGTACTGAATTCGAGACCTAAAAATAATAATAATAATAAAAATGACGTGGGGACGGTTTGGGTTTAAGGGATTGAGGACGGTTTGGGTAAAATAGGTGGGGACGGTTTGGGTTGCTTAGGTGGGGACGGTTCGGCTTGGGGACGGTTTGGGTGCTATTCAGTCTCTGGGGATATATCGACTTAAGTGGAGTCGTTGATATTTGCCCAGATACGGGGTGTCGACATCAGTCCAACCCCCCCCCCCCCCCGCCTTGACGGCAACAAATTATTTATATATAGACGTTCCGGCAAAATGTGAAAGCATTGATATTCAGATCCACATACAATGGTTCAGTGTACTTTCGCCTACAGTGCACATTCGCCTACAAAAATTATCAGGTAAAAGTGTAGGCGAAAGAGCACTAACTAAGGTATAGGGATTAGTAGCTAATTACCTGCTCTACCCACAATAAAATCAACTGACCGTTTGGTGATTGAGAAGAAAGAGAGAAAGGGGAGAGAGGGAGAGGGGGAGAGAGAGAGAGAGAGAGAAAGAGAGAAAGAGAGGGAGAGAGAGAGAGAGAGAGAGAGAGAGAGAGAGAGAGAGAGAGAGAGAGAGAGAGAGAGAGAGAGAGAGAGGGGTTCTAATAATATTCATATTCATAGGTTTTATTGACAAATATCGATACAATGTATCCCTGCCTCTCTCTCTCTCTCTCTCTCTCTATCTCTACTCTCTCTCTCTCTCTTCTCTCTCTCTCTCTTGTCTCAATAAAAACATACAAATATGAGTGTTATTATTCATATTTGAAAGGTTTTATTGACAAATAATAAATCTACATTGTATATGATGTTCTAAACTTATTCTTACAAGAATCCATTAAGTTAACATCCCAATTTTACAGGTGGCCAGCTGCATCAAGAAACTGCGCAGGTGACTTTAACAATGAAGATAACTGATCTTTGAGTCTTTGAAGTCTGGTCAAGTTCACGGTATTGCCGTTTTCGCGGAGAAAAAAAAAAGAAAAATGCTGGGAATGAATGATCGGTCAGTCCATTTATTGTGGGTAGAGCAGGTAATTAGCTACAAATCCCTATACCTTAATTAGTGCACTTTCGTCTACACTTTTACCTGATAATTTTGTACGCGAAAGTGCACTGTAGGCGAAAGTAGACGACACCACTCAGATATATGTTAAAAGGTGTATTTATTTATTTATTGATGTTTAAGGTCACATACTTATGCACAATGGCTAATCGTGACCGTGACAGTTTTACGGGTGGACGAAGCCGGAGTACCCGGAGAGAACCACCGAGCAACGACGAGCAGCTGCCAGCTCCCCAACATCGTAACTCTGCACTGCAGCACAGGCAGGGTTAGATTGGTTGAAGACATGCGCACCATCGACGTGCAGTACGCCTTAGTACACGGCGTCATCGTGCCCCCCGCGCGGGCAATGGAGATGAAGTGTCTTGCCCAAGGACACAACGCGGTTGCCGCAGGTGGGATTCGAACCGAGGACCTCTCGGCTTGTAGCCTGCACCTCTACCTACTGAGCCACCGGGCTCCCCTTAAAAGGTGTAACAAATAAGTTCAACAATGTTATGAGTCTTCCTTACGTCATTCTTTGGTAACCAGAATTCGCCTGTCCTATCGTAGCTTTATTCAAACCTACCGAACTTTCTCAAAACGGTACGTAGACAGAACTCTTAACCCTTTACCCAACGTAGACGATATCAAAATTTATTATTTTAAATATCATTTTTTCAAATTTTTCAAAAAATTTCAACAAAACCATATCATGTGACCCCGAGCTCGTTCCAACGAGGGGTCATATGATATGGTTTTGTTGAAATTGTTTGAAAAATAATATTTTTCAACTGCTGAATTTGCATATTACGCGGGCGGATGCGGCCGATTTGTTGGGGAAAGGGTTAAAAGTACAAATAGACCCCAATCTCAAAAATATGAATCTAGAGGGGATGTGACAACGGTTACTTATTCCCAGTTCATTATTCGACATTCGTTATCAACCGATTGATACCGAATGTCGAATAAAGAACCGAAAATAAGTAACGTTGTTACGCCAGCGAATCCAGACTAGTTACATTATAATGATATTCAGTACTCTGCTGTATCATAACATTCGACATTCGTTATCAACCGATTGATACCGAATGTCGAATAAAGAACCGGGAATAAGTAAAGGTTGTTACGCCAGCAAATCCAGACTAGTTACATTGTAATGATATTCAGTACTCTGCTGTATCATAACCAATGTGTGACTGTGAGACGAGAAAGTCTCTCCAGACCATTAACCCCCCCCCCCCCCCCGGGGACTCATACTTCAGTATCGTGGAATGGTAAGAAGTTTTCATCAAAGTAGTTCCACGTATCGACGCTCAAGGTAACCAAATACTCGTACAATTTCATTAACACATAATTATGTTATAAATTTCCATTTCCAGCAGAGACTTTCAGTCGTTATCTACCTTTTCATCGCTGATGCCCAGTGGTGGCCCCAGAATTTCCCCAAGAAGGGGGTGGGGGTGCTTGTGCGCCCCGACCTGAAGTAGGGTATTCCCCGACAAGCCCACAATAAAGGAGGTAGTTTTCCCGAACAAGGTCAAGACCTTCCCGACAGGGTGTGAGGGTATAACCCCCACCTCCTGCACCACCAAACCGCTGCACGTATTGTTTAGCACCCTACCCGATATTGATCGAAAACAAAAACGTATTCCGTCGACACAATACACGAATATATAACCATTTACCTAACCTGAAAAGCAGACGACACTTGCAAAAATAATTCTTGAATAACTAATTTTTTTCATTTTTTGTCTCAAAAACATAGGTTATGACCCCTCGTTGGAACGAGCTCGACGAGCTCGTTCCAACGAGGGATTCATAACCTATGTTTTTGAGACAAAAAATGAAAAAAATAATGAAAATTAATTGGCGATTTTTGAGAATAGCGCTGGCCGGTTTTGGCCGTTACGTTAGGTAAAGGGTTAATAAAAAGTACACAATTTGACATGAAATATAAAGAGTAGTTTCAAAGCGACGAATGTGTTCATCGCCTAAAAATATACAGTGAAGTCTCCGTGGACTGGTCACTTTCCACGAGTGGGTAATATTTCCACGGACGCAATAATATTAGATTCCAAACACTAATTATAGGAATAATCATCAAAAATTTAATTAATGAAGCACCGGGTGCAACCCGGTGCTTCATTAATTAAAATTTAACAGTTGATGAGTTTTATTACCTGGTAAACGCATGCGTGGACATCACTGCCTACGCGTGGATTACGGCCAGTCCACGGCGACGGCATTGTACAAGCTCATCAATTTTGGCTTGTAAAATCAGTAAGTAGCTAATACTTCTTATTCTCACTTACTGTGGTGTGTTGTCTGTTCACGTGACCAAGCTCTAAACATTTTTTAATTTCTTCGATGGATCCATTCAGGCACTTTACATATAATTCATTCTGTAAACAAAAAAACAAAACATTCCAGTACTTGTTTTATAAAATTATTTTTAAAAATCAATGGCTTAACACCATCAAAACCGCTTCCTTCGCTGTTAGATTACTCTTTCCAGGAAACAAACAGCAACAAATTGTAGATGAGAATGTGCCAAATTTATTTATTTATTTATTGGGGTTTAACGACAGTCGTCATCTCCCTCGTGTCGGACAGTTTTACGATTGGAAGATGTCGAGGTACCTGGAGAGAACCACCGAGCGGCGGCGAGGAACTGTTAGACTCCACCACATACTACCTCCACACAAGCAGGGTTAGCATTGGTTGAAGACAAGTGCTCCATCTACGAGCAGTACGCCTTAGTAGACAGAACCACAGAGCCTTCACGTGGGGAATCGGGATTAAGTGACTTGTCCGTATGTTTCGAATAATCTAATACATCTTTTCTGATCTTTACCCAACGCAACAGAAATATCTGATCAGCGTTATTCAGAAAAATCGCCATTCATATGTATTATTTTGTTTTAAATTTTTGCCTCAAAAACATTGGCTTATGCCCCCTCCCCTCTCCTATTGGAACGCGATCGTTGAATCACAACTGCGCAGGTGTTTCTCAGCGAATTATCTCTCTTATGAATATCAGTATATCAGATCTGTTCTCTGTGTGAAGAAAGACACGCTGTACCGGTATAAGCTATAGATCCCTTTATAATATCCGTGGAGAATGAGGGCACGGAGTTGTCACTACGGGGGGTGGGGGTCATCTGACATACAGCCACATACCGACAGGGGTGGGATGTCTACCCCTTCCAATAACCATAATAATTTTCAACAGTTGGAAATTCGAAGGTATAAATTCCAATAATTAGAAATAATAATACAAAAAAAACCAAACAATTTCCTTCATGTTTTCAACTTTTCAGACTTTTCCAATCAGTCGATTTGAATTTTCAACCCGTGATCACAGTTTTTCCCACTGCGATTGACGTACCGGCAGAGCCAAAACGATTCAAAAATCCCATTTTCAATCAGCTGACAAAATTTTCCGAAATTTCGACTCGAATCTGTGACCAGTCCAGTTTTTTTTAATTCATCGTTCCGTTTTCCCTACAATTACCAGGCTACACAAAGGCTATAGATTGACAGCTATTCAGCCAATACCTACTCATTCCTACTGTCAGTCAGCAGACTATGGTCATTATGTAGCCTGGTCTGTGCAAGGGAAGTCATGGACCTACCTACCTACTTTTTGTATATAAAATGAAAAACATTAAGCGAGAGGAAGGCCTCAAAATCAATCTCTGTGATTCAAAAATTAAATTTTTTCCCCGGGGGAGAACCCTCCCCACTCGATCTTTCCCCCAACACCGGCCTATAGCATATCGTGCAAGGACCCCAATCCCAGTTAGGAATCTAACTGATCCCCCCCCCCGCCCCCTATTAAAGAACCTATAGCTACCTTCAAACTGGCATACCCACGCCATTGAGCCAAGAGGAGGTGTTGAAATAAATTCTATAATTGCTCGTCAATCCATGTAAAACACACAAATTAAACTAAACCAGTGTATTCCATTTTGCGCCGCAGCTGCCCAGCAACCGATCAAATAAACTGCGCAAGTTATATTCAAAACTCACACCTCAAAAATATTAGTTTCAAGCCCTGCTTGGTCTGTCGGGTCCCTTCCGATACCAAGCAGTTAGTTTGTGATAAACAGCACTACAGTCTAGCAGGGGTGGGCGTTTTTTCGATTCGATTCCAGTTTGTATGGCAAACCGGAAATCCGAATCTCAAGACCAAGCAAAAACTGACCGAAGAGTTCAATGTGTTTGTGCAAAATGTGATCGAACCATCTTTCTGGGAGGGAACTAGACTAGCGACCTCTATGGACTCCCGCCACTTAGTCTATACGTCAACGTGGCAAATAAGTCGTGTTCTCGTTGTAGCAGTTTCTCCCTTATTGACTCGTCCACCGGACTCCACCGGATTCCACCGGACGAGTCAATAAGGGCGAAAATGTAACAGTAAGAACACAACATAGTTTATCCCTTTACCCAACGTAACGGCCAAAACCGGCCAGCGCTATTCACAAAAACGCCAATTAATTTTCATTATTTTTTTCATTTTTTGTCTCAAGAACATAGGTTATGACCCCTCTTTGGAACGAGCTCGTCGAGCTCGTTCCAATGAGGGGTCACAACCTATGTTTTTGAGAAAAAAAATGAAAAAAGTAGTTATTCTAGAATTTGGTTTGCAAGTGTCGTCTGCTTTTCGTGTTAGGTAAAGGGTTATACTATCTGCTCTTAAAACATAGAAAAACCGAACCGAAACCGTGTTTTTTTTTCTCCTGAAACCGAACTGAAACCGAAACTGAAAAATCAAACCTTCCAATCTCTAGAGTCCAGATGTTTCTGTTGAAAGGAATGTTCATTTGTTGGAGTTCCCAAGAATGCAGTAAAAAGCAATCCAAGAAAATGGTAATATCAGAATAATTTCCCTTGTGTTTCTCTAAAGCACATATTGCGATAGTACTGTGTGCTATAAATCTCCAGGTTGGAGCCTGAAGATAATATATCATTCGATAAGTATGGACAACACAGGTACGGCATAGCCTAAAGCCAGCAAGTAATGTTATGTTTTGACTCCGCAGATCATCAAAATTATGTAAAATTTGTACAACCACAAAAAGTGACATTCTTTGATGCGCGAAAGCCTTTTCTCCAGACGTATGGGGAAGGAGACCAGAGCATTTCTAACAGAAATTAGCAATAATTCCGTCGCTAATTTATGATAAAAGCGGCATGGCCACAACCTCCCCCTCACCACGACACATACCCAATATTAAGGGCGAGTATCTCCCCATTTATATCAGATTTATTGAAAAAAGGATGTTTAAAACATCCAATCTCCAAATTCTAATGGACAATTATTTATTATTTATTTATTTATTAGGATTTAACGACACTTTAACAGCCAATGTCATATCGGTCCGATGACAGTTTTCTGGGTGGAGGAAGCCGGAGTACCCGGAGAGAACCACCGAACAACGACGAGCAGCTGGCAGCTCCCCAGCATCGTAACTCCGCACCGCAGCACAGGTAGGGTTAGACTGGTTGAAGACATACGCACCATAGACGTGCAGTACGCCTTTGTACACGGCGTCATCGTGGCCCCCATGTGCACAATCGGGGTGAAGTGCCTTGCCCAAGGACACAACCCTGGAGTCCGAATCGATCGCTCAGACGGTCACCCATCCAAGGTCTAACCGGGCTCGACGTTGCTTAACTTCGGCAATCTGACGAGAACCGGCTACCGCAACGCCACCCCCCCCCCCCCCCCAGCTGACAATCATTCTTAATAAGAAACAGATAGAAATCTTCATCCCCAACTTTTTAATCCATTGGAATAAATATTGAGGAAGTAGGCCTTTCACGATTTTTAAATTTAGGAATCGATTAATCGTCGCAAATAATCGATGATAATCGATTGATCGTACCTAGATGACCCCCCCCCCCCCATTTCCTTCTCTTTGAAGTCGATAAAAATGAAGTTGAAGTCAGTTGACCTACCTCAAGTAAACAATGAAGACGATCCTCTTTTAGTTACACTCAAAGCTTTGATGTTCTGAACCGTCAGTGTAATAATCAAGACCGGTAGGCAGTTGCAAACTTCGCAACTGCCGACCGGTCTTGATTATTACACTGACGGTTCAAAAGTTCAGAACATCAAAGCTTTGATGAATGTACCTGAAAGACAAATGCTTCCAATAGCTTCTTGGGGTTTAACATCGATGTTCTTAACTCTTTACCTTTAGAAACAATAGTTTTTTTCAAAATATTTTCTTTTAATTATTAAACGTCCAAAACGGGATATAATTTACCGATTATTCGACAACAAAAAATACTAATCGATTTCGCCGTGACCGATCAACAATCGATTAATCGTTTAATCGTGACAGCCCTATGAGGAAGTTAACTCCCTTTTTTCCATTGGGTATAGTGTGCGAACTGAAGATGTGGCAATCTGTATAAAATATCATTATACCACTTTATTCCAAATTTTTGACAAGTTAATTGAATAAATTTTAATCTACCAGACAACTCTTAATGGTATGATCACATCTAGCAATTATTCTTCAGTGGACATATAATGATCCAAAATGGCTGTAACGCATGCAAGTTGTTAAATCAGCGGCTTTCAGTTTTTTTTGTTTTTTTTTATTAAAAACAATTGAAAATGGTCTGTTGGTCTTGTTTTGTGTCATGTGAAAGAACAAAGTGTACATTTTATCAAAGAATGTGCATACTGTTGACAATGGTAAGAGAAAAAAAAATATGAAAAGAACATGAAATAAGTTTAAAAAAGTTTTTTTGTCATTTTTTAGAAATGATTTTGTAATATAACAATAACATGATTTTTCAGAGCTAATGACCCAGATGGAATGATTAACAGATCAAGGGTCTATTAGAGGCCCGAGACGTAGTCTTACCATGACCGGAAGCGTGCGGTGGGCCGTTAATGAGTTTTATTTTCATTAACCGCCCATCGCCCGCTCCCGATTGAAATTACCGAGTTTCACCTTCCCGCTAAACTCCGTTAATATACAAGGGAACGCCCGCTAATATGGTAATAATTTTTTTTTAAACCACTGGAAAAACTATTGACATTTAAAGCCGACAACATTATGGAGTCATACCAGATACATGCCACTTCTCGGGAAGCCAGAAACGGCTTCACTCGACTCCGAATCAGTAACCACATTCTATTAATCGAGAAAGGGAGGCATTCACAGCCTCCTATCCTGGTTTAAGAGAGACTGTAAGGTTTGTGGTTCGGGGGCGACTGTCACTTTGTTATGGAGTGTATCGCGTATGACAAAATGAGAAAAAAATCTCCTAAAAGAAATAAATAAGAAGACTGAAAATTTTCAATATATGGATATAAAAGGAAAATTTAACCTGATAATGCGAAACAATATCCCCAGCTATGTAATCCCATCTGTAACATGATCTGGCACTTTTTTCAGCATAAGGGAGATGAGCTCACAAAAATAAAATAATTATTCTTTATCAGGCCTGACATTTTAAGGAGAGCGATTTATTCGCTCGCCTACTGCTCGCCTTAAAAAATTGAGGAGAGCGAAAAATAGCCCACTAGCCTTAGAAAATAATGATTACCACAATAGCCTATTCCTAAAACCCACAGGTTTTCAGATCTCTGCTATGTTAGTGGTCTCTGCAAGATGGCCATACTGCCCCTCCCACACCTCCGGGCCTTGTCAAGGCCCGGAGGTGTGGGAGGAGCAGTGTAGCCTTCTCACAGAGACTACCTTGTTAGCAGCACCAAATAAAATGTACAAAGCCCACTAGGCAGAATTCACACTACCATTGATAGTACTTCATTTTGCCACTTTTAGCTTTTGTAGGCTTGAAGAGAGCTAATCGCTCCACTAGGCCATGCGAGGCGGGCGATTTTTAGCCCTCTTGCATTTTTAAGAATGCCTGGCCTGCTTTATGTTGACATATATAGTTAATTCTTGTGTACGTTTAACATCCTTTTCTTTTTCTTTTGAATGTTTTCATTCTGTCATTCTTATTGTTTTGTTTTCACAATCTGTCTCTCTGTAGGTGTTAATTGCTTGAATAAAGCTTATAAATCTTACAGAAGCCACTTTGTATATTTTTATATCACTCAAGACAACAATGTTTATAGTGTGTCACTTAATACGTACACTGTTGATTGAGTTTCCCCCGTAACAGCCGTCATTGTCAAATATATGGATATATTTAGCAAACTAAGGAGGAGGCAACTTTCTTGAAAACCTTTCCGATTGGCAAATATAGTTGACCATGTGAAGAGGTGCCCATTTGCTTCTGTCACTTTGTCTTCAACATTAATGACCAACTCCAATGAATACAATGACCCCCCTCCCCCCCCCCCCCAAAAAAAAACAAAAGCAAAAAAACAAAACAAAAAAAACCAAAAAAAAAACAACAAATACAGGAACAAAACTTCAAATGTATTGAAACTGACCTGTTTGACCTCATCATCATCCGCATCTTTTTCTGTGGCATTTGGAATAAGATCTGGTAAAGCTTTATTTTGTTCTGTTCTCGTTTGTGTCATATTACCCAGACAGATTATCTGAAGGAGCTGTCACTTGTCTCAATGGGTGGCCTTCACAATAATTACTAATTCTACAAAAGAATTCATTACAGTCAAAAGTATTATTCCATACTACTCAAAGTTTGCTTAGCACCAAGTACATCCAACTACCTGTTTTACATTTTAGTTGAAATATTGTAATGAAAAGTATATACATTTTTCATTTAATTATATCTTTAATGATTTAAGTACAGAAATTGAGATTTTATTTGTGTTTATCATTATTTTGTAGCTTTTGAATACGATAACCATGGAAAATGGATATTATTGGTAAAAGAGGAAATTTTTCAATACGCCAAAAAGTTGACGGAGCGAACTGGTATGGGTTCAATATCGAGTATGAGACCCATTAATGTTAATTACAGCTGGACAGCGCATTCCCATGCTCCCAATCAGATTGCTGGTGGTCCCTTGTGGGATGTTGTTCCATTCTTGGACCAGCATGGCACCAAGCTCCTGGACACTTCTTGACTGGACTGGACGGGCTGAAATTGCAAGCTGCAACTCATTCCAGACATGTTCGATTGGATTGAGGTCAGGGGATCTTGCTGGCCAGTCCATACGCTCAAACCCCTCCCTCAGTCACTACTCCCCGACAATGGGCAGCATGAGGACGGGCATTATCGTCTATCAGAATGAATCTATCACTCACTGCACCTGCATACAATCTGACGTGGACATCCAGGATCTCATCAATATACCGTTGTGCAGTCAATGTACCACGTTCAAGGACACAGAGCTCTGTACGTCCACCCCAGCTGATGCCGCCCCAGACCATGAACTGACCCTCTACCATAGCGGTCATGCTCAGCAATGTTGGCTGCATGGAATCGCTCTCCTGGTCTTTTCCATACCCTAGAACGTCTATCTGTGTAGTCTAGAAAGTACCTTGACTCATCTGTAAAAAGGACAGGTCGCCAATCTTCTCTGATCCATGGCCCATTCATATCTTGTCCGGCGGTGGTTCTGGGACAGCAGAATGCGAATACATGGACTTCTCGATCGGAGACCACCTTCCTGCAACCATGCCCGGATAGTCTGTGTCAAAACATTTACCTCGGATGCATTCTGAAGGTCACTGCGAAGCTGGGTTGTTGTGGCAAAGCGGTTCCAGCGGGCCTGAATGATCAAAAACCGGTCTTCAACTGCAGATGTTGCCCGTCTCTGCCACCACCATGCCGTCTTACTGGTATGCAATACTGCTGAAATCTTGCCCAGGCTCTTATGATCACCGTATCGTGCACCCCAAGGGCTTCACCAACCTGGCGATGGATAGCCCCTTGTTCCACCATCCCTACAGCCCGCCACATTTCTGCTTCAGACAAATATCTTTCATTTGCATTTGCCATATTCAATCATTAAATCATAAGGGCTTGTGTTGAAATGAAGATCGAATACCCTACACATGTCATGTACATGTAGACAGTACACGAAAACATCATGGAAATCAAGGGGTACATGCTTTCATGACTGTCACGAAAAGTCTGCATGTCAAGAGAGCTAATGCAAACACTGGGGACTATCTCAATACATTCCTCAATCATATCCACCAAAAATATCGCAAATATGCTACAAACTAATTTCACAATGATGTGTCAAATATTTGGTGTTTAGCAAACTTTGAGTAGTATATTATATATTTGTTTTCTAAGATGAATTATGTACAGTGATGTTCGTTTCTATCCATAATATAAATAAGGAATGTGTGATTCCGTAACACAGTGACTCTCTTATTCACTTCGTATCCAGCTAGAAATTCAATCTTGATTATCTACCTTGATATGCAATGCAACTAGAACTTTTCCGTCGCATGGGTGGGGCTACCGGTCCCGGGACGGATCGACCCGCTAGTTCGGACATAAATTTGGATTTTAATTGACCGAACAGGCCAAATTGCTAGTATACAAATGACATTGTTTACATTCGATTTCATGCATTTCTAGACACAACTGATTTCAAAGAGTATAATAAAAAATCCTGTCATGTTTTTTTCAGTTTTTTAAATATTATATACTCTTCAAAATAAGAAACTATAAATCGAAATTCCACTAGATTGTATTGGAAGTTCTCAGATTATAAACGGATAATTTGTGGCAGACAGGGAAGTTGAAACATCACTCTACAAATGACATAAACACAACCAAACGTGAAACATCATTAACACATAAATATGACTGCATTGACAACAGGAGGAAGTCAACACCGTGTATAACCATTACTTCCCACTCTAACAGGTGTTGTCCGGGTAGCATGATTAATGCCAGCCCACGCCCTAACACTACCGCCACCAAATCAACTTTACGTGCACAGTTGGCGTAACGTTCGTTCCGGGCACGTCCGTAGGTCACCAGAGCGTTATGTTTTCAAATCTCCGTGTGTTTGGGAGAAATTCTTACCCATCATCCCAAGCATTTCATGATTTGATTACAATTCATAACATTTATTTCAAAGTCTTTTCACCATGAACAATTTTATACATGTATTGTTCAATGGGATTTCGATGTATAGTTTCTTTATTTAAAGAGTATAGTATTGGGATTATCTGCCTGTATTCCATAGATGCTTTCCAATTCAATGCCATCTTTCTTAAGTTTCATTGTTTCTATGGAAGTTGGACATTTTTTCGCAACCGTTACTTATTCCCAGTTCCTTATTCAACATTCGTTATCAACCAACTTTATCGGTTGATAACGAATGTCGAATAAGGAACTGGGAATAAGTAATGGTTGTCACGTTCCCGACATTTTTTCCACAAAACTGGGGGCACTTCCTCCTTGAATATCCTCTAGTTTGACAAATGCGAATTGGTGTTACCCTCAGGTACCGAATCCGCAACCACGTAGCAATATTTATATAAACCGCCAAACATTTATTTCCAAACTTACTTATCCATTTCAAACTTAATAGAGGATCTCCAATGAGACTCGATATGTTATAGGGAGTAATCGCTTGACTGGACTGGTAACGTGAAATAATTCATGAGAGGTGAATGACGTTGGACAAACACAAGTGCGCGAATGCACACGAGTGTTTTACAATATAGTCCCTCGACTCGAATGAATTATTTCACGTAACCAGTCCAGTCAAGCGATTACTCTGTTTATTACTTTTCATTATTAACGATAATTATATTATTTAAGCATTTACTTAATGTAACGGCCAAAACCGACCAGCGTTATTCTCAAAAATCGCCAATTAATTTTTATTATTTTTTTTCATTTTTTGTCTTTAAAACATAGGTTATGACCCCTCATTGGAACGAGCTCGTCGAGCTCGTTCCAATGAGGGATCGTTCCAATGAGGGATCGTAACCTATGTTTTTGAGTCAAAAAATGAAAATAATAGTTATTCAAGAATTTGTTTTTTGCAAGTGTCGTCTGCTTTTCATGTTAGGTAAAGGGTTATCCGCCCCCCCCCCCCCCGAAAAAAAAGAAAGAAAAGAAAAATAATGAAGTCCACATTACACCCAAGGCAAAGCGTCTTCGTTTGCATGCATGGATACATGACACAATTGTTGATTGCATAATTCACTTGTGAAGTTATCGTTTATAATCAAACCGAGAAATCCCAGTAAATCACACTTTGGAAAGTAATAAATGAAATTTCTGTACGAAGTTCCCTAAAATCGACCCGAGCCGAGGTTTACCAAGGCTCCAATCGATTCTAGTTAAGTGGAGTTCTGAAATTTCATGTCAAATCGTGACAAATTTGAGATTTTGTTTACCACATATTGCGCAATTTACCTTTTTACCACACATAACGACTAAACACAAAAATGGCCAAACAAATTTCATTATTTTTTCAACTTTTCCCTTGAAAGCATAGCTTATGCCCCCTCAATAAGGGGCCATAAAGCAAGTTTTCAAAGCAAAAAATGAAAATGCCTAGTTATTCAGGAAGTGTTTTTTGTTGTTGCAATTATCGTCTGCTATTTGTATCAGGTAAACATTAATGAAATATAAGGAAAGATTAATTCAATTCTACTTTCGAAACCAACATCACGATGCTGACTTCTGACGTCATTCCCGTATTATTGTGTTACGAAGGCATTTTGATCAGACATACTTTTTCACTAAGGGCATTTTATCCTAAGGGCAATTTGACATATGGGCGTTTTGTCCAAAGCATTATATCCTTAGAACGTTTTGTCCTACAACCTTTCTACACCTGGTTCGTACCGTTTACTTGCCAAACACACCCTTTAATGGCTTTACTGTTGCGTTTTGACACCCATAAGAGAGTATTAGACAACAGTTAAGCCACTCTATAGCTTGAAACGAATGTGAGAAATCATACCTAGCTTAAACGAATTTTTATTATTTTTATAATTAACACAACTTCTTTGTTTCTTTTGTATTTGATAAGTATAAATAAGGCGGTGTGTATTTTGAAG
The DNA here is from genome assembly GCA_031216915.1 of Pictodentalium vernedei. Taxonomy (NCBI): domain Eukaryota; kingdom Metazoa; phylum Mollusca; class Scaphopoda; order Dentaliida; family Dentaliidae; genus Pictodentalium; species Pictodentalium vernedei. Next base: position 43,969,792 of record CM062296.1, read on the forward strand.
GGCATAATCATATTATGAGGAATTTAGAATGTTGGTTTCTGATCCCCCGTCTGGAATCGAACGCAGGGTAACCCCGCCTGGCAATCGTGAACCCAACACCTAAACCACCAGATCATTACACATCGATGACTAGGCTTGTAGATGAAGTTCGAGTAAACTATACTACTCAAAGTTTGCTAAGCACCAAATATTTGACACATAATTGTAAAATTTGCTTGTGACATATTTGCGATATTTTTGGTGGATTTGATTGAGGAATGTATTGAGATGGTCCACAGTGTTTTCATTAGCTCTCTTGACAGGCAGACTTTTCGTGAAGTCATGGAAAGCATGAACCCCTTGATTTTCATGATGTTTTCGTGTAATGTCTACATGTACATGACATGTGTATGGTATTCAATCTTCATTTCAACACAAACCCTTGTGATTTAATGATTGAAAATGGCAAATGCAAATGTAAGAAGACATTTGTCCATCGTCAGGTTGGTGAAGACCTTGGTGTGCACCATACGATGATTAACAGAACCTGGACAAGATTTCAGCAGTATGGCACACCACGAAGATGGCATGGCGGTGGTAGTAACAGGGCAACATCTGCAGCTGAAGACCGGTTTTTTGATCATTCAGGCCCGTAGGAATCGCTTTGCCACAGCTACCCAGCTCAGCAGTGACCTTCAGAATGCATCTGGGGTAAATGTTTCGACGCGGACTATCCTATGTTGTCTCCGATATAGAAGACCATTTATTCGCATTCCGCTGTCCCAGAACCACCGCCAGGCACGGTATGAATAGGTCACTGACCACGTTGGATGGACCAGAGAAGATTAACGACTTGTCCTTTTTACAGATGAGTCAAGGTACTGCCTTGATAACACAGATAGGCGTTCTAAGGTATGGAGAAGACCAGGAGAGCGATTCCATGCAGCGAACATTGCTGAGCATGACTGCTATGGTGGAGGGTCAATCATGGTCTGGGGCGGTATCAGCTGGGATGGACGTACAGAGCTCTGTGTCCTGAACGTGGTACACTGACTTCACAACGGTATATTGATGAGATCCTGGATGTCAACGTCATATTGTATGCAGGTGCAGTGGGTGATAGATTCATTCTGATGGACGATAATGCCTGACCTCATGTTTCCCATGCTGTCGGAGAGTACCGACAGAGGGAGGGGATTGAGCGTATGGACTGGCCAGCAAGATCCCCTGACCTCAATGCAATCGAACATGTCTGGAATGAGTTGCAGCTTGCAATTTCAGTCCGTCCAGTCCAGCCAAGAAGTGTCCAGGAGCTTGGTGCAAAGCTGGTCCAAGAATGGAACAACATCCCACAAAGGACCACCAGGATCCTGATTGATGGCATGAGAAGGCGTTGTCAAGCTGTAATTAACAGTAATGGGTGTCATACCCGATATTGAACCCATAATAGTTCGCTCCGTCAACTTTTTGGAAAATTGAAAACTTTCCTCTTTTACCAATAATATCCATTTTCCATGGTTATCGTTTTCAAAAGCTAAAAAATAATGTCAAACACAAATAAAATCTTAATTTCTGTACTTAAATCATTAAAGATATAATTAAATAAAAAATATATACACTTTTCATTACAATATTTCAACTGAAACGTAAAACAGGTAGTTGAATATACTTGGTGCTTAGCAAACTTTAAGTAGTATATTTGCATAACACAACTTCTTTATTTCACAAGGCCCTATTTTTATTGGAAATAAGTAGACGTGTAAATAAGGCTGTGTCTAGGGAGGTGTGGACGAATCAGGTTTACTCACCATCCCATTGATCATCTTTGCAACGCCCTTGGATGTTGGTAGGGTGGGTGGGGGTAAAGATGGGCAATAAACAGAAAAACCGAACCAATACAAATGACATGGGATACCGAAAAACCAATAGTTGAATACAGAAACCGTCTGAATTTTCAAATTTTCCTACATAAGGCTATGTTGAGGCTTGATAGCAAATGAAAAGTTCATTTGCATGACAGATGTCACTGGCGCACTTTTTCAGTTAGCCCCCAATGCTCTGGAAATTGTTTTGTATTCCCAGTGGACGGCATCCTGTGCGTGTCCAGTTGCTTAGCAGTGATTTCTAGTCAGGTCTTGGCTGCCTGTTAGACTAGAACTCAGTGTCCAGGTAGTTTGTCTATTGTCAGCAGACCTTCATAAAGATGGCATTCCATGTGGGAACCTTGATAGGTGAAGCACTGCTTGTTTACTGTGATAAACAAGCCTTGTTTAACTGGTAAAATAGTATCCAGTCATAAAATAGGCAATATAGGTATAAACGATTGACTAAACTTGACTTTATCTTCATGTTGTGTTCATGATTAACCGTTGGGCAGAAGTATGTGACCTTAAACACCAATAAATAAATATAACATTACTGAATCCCAGTAAAATGCATTGCTCTATTGTTAGAACTATTTGTCTTGCTGCACAAAGCAGCTATATATTGCTACACTCACATTCTCCAGTGCGAGCACAAGACGTTGGAAGTGGCAAAATATAACCGTCTTACAGAGGCAAGGCCGACAGCTACAGTTTTTTGGCAGTCACACCAATGTAATGAAGATACCAATTATTATCTTCAACAATCACTTCAACTTTGAGAAATACGGTAGGTGGAGAGTGAATTACCACTCAAACACTCGTGGAGTGAAGTTTCCACCCAGACAATAACAGTCGGTTCATGTGGTAATGCATGAAAAGGACAAGAACAGTTTTAGCCAAGGGACCTCCAGGTTCAACCAAGAGGTCCCTTGGCTGAAACTTTGCTCGTCATCCTAATGCATTGTCCCAGCCAAGGAATTTTTGTCTGAGTGGAGTCACCACCCCACGAGTGGTGTAGTATAACAATCCACTCTCCATGTACTGTAAGCTGTCCAATAGTAGATACTGTGTTTGCTATTTTTTTCCTTAAGGGGGCGGTAGGGAAAAAAATTGCTCACCTGAAAGTGATAGGCCTGCGCTGGTCTGTTGTGAGCCTACAAATAATTTGAAGAACCTCTGTGTTCTGCTATGCCGTCAGTAGCTGCAGTTAAAATAATATCTTATTCCTGTGGCGTTTGTGATGGATTTACCATTTCACGGGTTGTTTTCTTCACCCAGTAATTAAGAATTATCATTTTTTTGTACATGTTTATTATTACATTTTTATGCTGTTGTATATAGAGATTATTACCATTATGTGGATGTACAAAATATGGATCCGAGTCGAGCTCCGAGTTCTAAGGGCAGATCACGACGAGTCGAAGACGAGTTGTGATCTACCCTTAGAACCCGGAGCGAGACTCGGATATATATTTTGTACATCCACATAATGGTAATAATCATTTTATCTTACAATATATTGGGGATAAGTCAGGAATGTAAACGAATATATAACGAACTATTTATTCGTATGGATGAACAAAAAGAAAAAAAAATGGAACTCACGCGAAATGAACGTGCTTGTATCCGACCCCCTGATACAAATCTGTATCAGGGGGTTGGATACACGACAGTTGCGGAGTTAATACAGACAAAATACATGTTGATTGTAAGATAAATTGTTTTACTATTGATTTGCTTTTCGTAATAAAAGAAATTTGAAGAGTTTAATAGTTTCTATTTGTTTGTTCTGAGTATAGTTACGTTTTTTTTTTTTTTAAACAGTCTGAAAAGAAAATTCGTTTGTACTGTGCTTTCCGAACAGTTATTGTTTTGCTATAATATTTGTTTATGAAACCACACAAATATGGTCCTTTGTGGAACCAGCTCTATGATCTGGTTCCACAAACAACTATATTACTGTAGCATGACCGCCATATATATAGAGCTTCTAACATGACTCTTGTTATTGCTGGTAGGGGAAATTCATGACATCAGCAAATCTTCAGTTCATCGACTACTGGGTATTTTATACAGTAGTCCATGAATTGTAGATTTTCTGTTTGAATCTCCCTAAGTTTGCTTTGGTCTAGAAAGTAACAATACAGGAAGCTTATTTTGCTCGGTGTGCTGTAATTTTTTTAATAGGGTTTAACGACACATTAACAACCAAGGTCATATAGTGTCGGTGACAGTTTTACGGGTGGAGGAAGTCGGAGTATTCAGTGTGCTGTAGTCCCTGATGTTCACTGGCTGGTTGCTGTGGGGATCCACCCACCCCTTGATGAGTGACTAACCTTTGACTAATGTTAACAGAAAGTTAGTCAACTCCTTAGTCAAAATGACTAACATTTCCATGAATGCACCTTAGTCAATTTGACTAATGTAGTAGGTTAATCATTTTGACTAACCTATCTTAGTCACTGGGGGACAAGCTTTTGACTAACCTAAGTTAATCACTTTGACTAAGCAAAGTTTTTCAGTGCATGGTCAGGGCACATATCTGAGATCGCATAAGCCTGAAATAGGTCTTTAAAAGTTAAGGTGGGTTTAGAACAAGTCACAAAATTACTGTAGATATAATCGGTGTTCATAAAAAACGCCTCTGCTGAGCTCATTGGTAGTGACATTTTTAGCGTTGTGGTAGAGTGATACAAGAACAACTTATTCTTATGTGAATTCCCCTTCGGTACTATCAGAAAACTTTAGTCAAGTCAGATACCGAACCGATACCGAGCCCCCCACCCCCACCCCCACCCCCACCCCCACCCCCCACCCCCCACCCCCCAAAAAATACCGAAATTAAAATTCCAATACCACCCATCTCTAGTGAGGTAAGGGTCACGTGTTCTTGGTGGCTCCCTCTCTCATAGTACCTCTGTGCACCACTCTAGTCTGTTATTTTTGTTTGAGCAATATTTATTCAATATTCGGGGGCGCGGTGGCGTTGCGGTAACCGGTTCTCGTCAAATCACCGAAGTTAAGCAGCGTCGAGCCCGGTTAATCACTGGATGGGTGGTCATCTGGGCGATCAATTCGGACTCCCGCGTTGTGTCCTTGGGCAAGGCACTTAACCCCGATTGTCCACATGGGGCACGATGGCGCCGTGTACTAAGGCGTACTGCACGTCGATGGTACGCATGTCTTCAACCAATCTAACCGTGCCTGTGCTGCAGTGCGGAGTTACGATGTTGGGGAGCTGGCAGCTGCTCGTCGTTGCTGGGTGGTTCTCTCCGGGTACTCCGGCTTCCTCCACCCGTATAACTGTCACGGTCATGATTAGTCACTGTGCATAAGTATATGACCTTAAACACCAATAAATAAATAAATAAATATTCAATATTCTGATTTGGTGTATTAGAAATGATATACGTACGATGATGCAGTTCTGTAGATCTCCAAAAATTGGATACGGAACATCAAATAATAACATCAATGCAATCTTTCCATATGAAAAACACCCTCAGTTTTTCTCTTTAACTTCTCACAACCCAATAATACAACGCCGCAGAATTGCCAAGACAACGACGCTGGAAAGTTGTTTGATATCTGTCTATGATGGGTGATAAATCCCACTTAAGATTTAAAGATAATCCGGCTTTTGTTTCCGGCAACACACGTGTTTTCAGAAGGTCTTGACTTATGACATAAACGTATGTAAGTAAACATTTGTGGGATTATCCTTGGACGACACGCCAGATGAAAGTTAAAGCGAACTTTATATACGCATGTTGAATTGAAGTGAAAAAGTCATTTTTTGCATGGAAGACCCAAATATACCCCATAATGAAAGCAAAGAAATGAATTGATCAGTGTAATACCAGTGGGGTCAAGGATAGCGGTTCGTTTAACTATGGAACAAAGTATCTTGTCATCTTTATGATTTTGATCAGCTTATTATATAATGAGTCAAAAAAGAAAGTATAATGGAAACCAGTGTGAAAAAATTGCATAAAGGATGAAATATAATAGTTGTAATGTTGCAAGAACAAGAAGTCGTGCAAAGAGTTTAATGGCATGTTGTTGTTGTCCACTCAACCGTATACAATTTTCTACGGGTTTCAAAATAGCGTGTGCTACCTAAGAATATCAAATTGAATGGGCGACCGACGATTTTCTTTATGTTATGTTCTGCTAGAGAGCCTGGGTTATTGAGAAAACACGCCAGTTTTTGTCTTCCGACATTTGAAAAATGCCAAGGTTAACCGAAAATCAGATGTTGCGTGCCAATAATATGCATGAGGCTGGAATACCTCCAGATGAGCTCGCTGCTGAGTAGTTCGGAGTCACTGTGGCCACTATTTACCGTCTCATTGGAAGGTAGATACTAGAGAACCACTGGATTTACTGTTGACCGATCGCGTTCAGGCTGACAAGAGTTGCGACCCCTGCAAAAACAAACACATCAAAACCGACACATCAGAACGTCTCACTTGCGGGATCGCTTCCTTCCGGCGACGAGGACAGCAGCAATTACTCCTGGTAGAACTAACAATAGAATCAGTGCACAAACTGTCCGGAACAGACTCGCTGAACACGGCATCCGCAGTACGCGTCCATACCACGGACCAATCCTTACCCAACGTCATCGTACCGTCGGAATGGAATGGGTACGTCAGAGTGTTGGTTGAACTCAGCAGCTTTTGGAGCACAGTTCTTTTTTAGTGATGAATCACAATTTTGTCTACGGCGCGCTGATGGTATGGCAAGAGTGTATCTCCGACGAGGAGAAGGTTTTCTGATGCTTGCGTACGGATAGCGACCGTTTCGGCGGGGGTAGTGTAATGGGTTGAGCAGGAATTGCACCATCGAACGTAGTTGATCTTCATGTATGGTAATATGAATGGACAGCGATATAGGGACGAAATTCTTAACGCTGTTGTTGTCCCGTTGTTCAACTCCAACGTCGGATTGCAGTTATTCCAGCAAGACAATGCCCTATGTCACTTGGCGCATATCTGTCATGACTTTCTTGAGGAGCAGAGCATCGAACTTCTTCCATTTCCCTCACAGTCGCCAGATTTGTCGCCAATCGAGCATCTTTGGGATCAATTGGACCGTCGGGTACGACTTCATGATGTTCTGAGGCAAGAGTGACATCCAGAGGGAGACTTATCAGGTCCATGTGCCGTCGATGTCTTGCCATCCAAGAGGCAAACGGTGGACATACACACTATTGACTGCATGTGTGAACTTTTCATTTCACCCTATGTCTGAATTGCAACGTCCTGGTGTGACGCTGGCAAAGCAAGAACATGATATGATGCAAATTCATACAGCTAGACTCGAAATATGAATAATACAATAATTTGTTGGGGATTAAAGTCGATAATACTAAAAAAAATGCTCCTCAAAGTATATTATACTTTCTTTTTTTTGACTCATCATGTATTCACAATAGTAGAGTATATATTCACAGTAGTAGTGTACATTGTAAAATGGGATTTAAGAAGGTATATGACTTTTTCTCCAAAGATTTCTCCATATTATTATCCCCGCATTTTAAAAAATGCGGGGATATTGTCATGATCTCCGTCCGTACGTCCGTACGTCCGTACGGCCGTACGTCCGTACGTCCGTACGTCCGGTTTTGTAATTCGAAACGCTGTAACTTTCTACAGTTGTTCGATAGGGTCTGTGCAACCCAAAAATACAACTTTTAAATTTTTGTGCCACCAGGTGGCTTCTGTGGAGCCACTTAAAAAATGCGTTATTTTTTCACTTTTTTGCTGAATAGTCCCAACCTATGTAATTCGGAGTTCTAAAATTACACTAGGGTGTTGCTAAATGATCTGTAGATATGTAGGAAGGTTTAGGATTTTTCGGGTGCCACGTGGCTGTGCCACCGTAGCCACTTTTGTGTTTTCTTAGACCGTTTCCGGCAAAAGGCTCGTAGGATATGTAATTCGAAATGATAAATCCATGCTCAGATGTTGCAGTAGGGTCTATAGATGCACACGAAGGTTTCGGATTTTTCGGGTGCCACGTGGCTGTGCCACCGTAGCCACTTTTGTGTTTTCTTAGACCGTTTCCGGCAAAAGGCTCGTAGGATATGTAATTCGAAACGCTAAATCCATGCTCAGAAGTTGCAGTAGGGGCTATAGATGCGCAGGAAGGTTTCGGATTTTTCGGGTGCCACGTGGCTGTGCCACCGTAGCCACTTTTGTGTTTTCTTAGACCGTTTCCGGCAAAAGGCTCGTAGGATATGTAATTCGAAACGCTAAATCCATGCTCAGAAGTTGCAGTAGGGGCTATAGATGCGCAGGAAGGTTTCGGATTTTTCGGGTGCCACGTGGCTGTGCCACCGTAGCCACTTTTGTGTTTTCTTGAACCGTTTCCGGCGAAAGGCTCGTAGGGTATGTAATTCGAAATGCTAAAACCATGCTCATATGTTGCAGTAGGGTCTATAGATGCACATGAAGGTTTCAGATTTTTCGGGTGCCACGTGGCTGTGCCACCATAGCCACTTTCGTGTTTTCTTAGATCGTTTCCAGCGAAAGGCTCGTAGGGAATGTAATTCAAAATGCTAAAACCATGCTCATATCTTGCAGTAGGGACTATACATGCGCACAAAGGTTTCGGATTTTTCGGGTGCCACGTGGCTGTGCCACCGTAGCCATTTTTGTGTTTTCTTAGACCGTTTCCGGCAAAAGGCTCGTAGGATATGTAATTCGAAACGCTAAATCCATGCTCAGATGTTGCAGTAGGGGCTATAGATGCGCAGGAAGGTTTTGGATTTTTCGGGTGCCACTGTAGCCACTTTTGTGTTTTCTTGAACCGTTTCCGGCGAAAGGCTCGTAGGGTATGTAATTTGAAATTCTAAAACCATGCTCATATGTTGCAGTAGGGTCTATAAATGCACACAAAGGTTTCGGATTTTTCGGGTGCCACGTGGCTGTGCCACCGTAGCCACTTTCGTGTTTTCTTAGATCCTTTCCGGCGAAAGGCTCGTAGGGAATGTAATTCGAAATGCTCAAACCATGCTCATATGTTGCAGTAGGGACTATAGATGTGCACAAAGGTTTCGGATTTTTCGCGTGCCACGTGGCTGTGCCACCGTTGCCACTTTCGTGTTTTCTTAGACCGTTTCCGGCGAAAGGCTCCTAGGGTATGTAATTCGAAACGCTAAAACCATGCTCAAATGTTGCAGTGGGGTCTGTAGATGAGCACGAAGGTTTCGGATTTTTCAGCTGCCACGTGGCTGCACCACCATTACCACTTTCGTGTTAGACCGTTTCCGGCGAAAGGCTCCTAGGGTATGTAATTCGAAATCCTAACACCATGCTCAAATGTTGCAGTAGGGTATGTAGATGCGCACGAAGGTTTCGGATTTTTCGAGTGTCACAAGGCTGTGCAACCGTTGCCACTTTATTGTTTTCTTAGACCGTTTCCAGCGAAAGGCTCCTAGGGTATGTTATTTGAAATGCTAAAAGCATGCTCAGATGTTGCAGTAGGGTCTGTAGATGCGCACGAAGGTTTCGGATTTTTTAGGTGCCACGTGGCTGTGCCACCGTTGCCACTTTCGTGTTTTCTTAGACCGTTTCCGGCGAAAGGCTCCTAGGATATGTAATTCGAAACGCTAAAACCATGCTCAAATGTGGCAGTGGGGTCTGTAGATGCGCACGAAGGTTTCGTATTTTTCAGCCGCCACGTGACTGCGCCACTGTTGCCACTTTCGTGTTTTCTTAGACCGTTTCCGGCGAAAGGCTCCTAAGGTATGTAATTCGAAATGCTAAAACCATGCTCAAATGTTGCAGTAGGGTCTGCAGATGCGCACGAAGGTTTCGGATTTTTCAGCTGCCATGTGGCTGTGCCACTGTTGCCACTTTCATGTTTTCTTAGACAGTTTCCGGCGAAAGGCTCCTAGAGTATGTAATTCGAAATGCTAAAAGCATGCTCAGATGTTGCAGTAGGGTCTGTAGATGCGCACGAAGGTTTCGGAATTTTTGGGTGCCACGTGGCTGTGCCACCGTTGCCACTTTTGTGTTTTCTTAGACCGTTTCCAGCGAAAGGCTCCTAGGGTATGTAATTTGAAATGCTAAAACCCTACTCAAATGTTGCAGTAGGGTCTGTAGATGCGCACGAAGATTTCGGATTTTTCAGGTGCCACTGTTGCCACTTTCATGTTTTCTTAGACCGTTTCCGGCGAAAGGCTACTAGAGTATGTAATTCGAAATGCTAAAAGGCATGCTCAGATGTTGCAGTAGGGTCTGTAGATGCGCACGAAGGTTTCGGATTTTTTGGGTGCCACTTGGCTGTGCCACCGTTGCCACTTTCATGTTTTCTTAGACCGTTTCCGGCGAAAGGCTCCCAGGGTACATGTATGTAATTCGAAACGCTAAAACCATGCTCAAATGTTGCAGTGGAGTCTGTAGGTGCGCACGAAGCTGTGTCCCCTGTGCCACTCAATATGATTTTAGTGTGTTATATAATACATTTCATCTTTATATCAAGCATTCATACAAAGTCAAGGATGTAAATGCGGGGATACACTATAGTGTGCTTTGCACACAAGTGACACCATCTAGTAAGTTTTTGTGATGAAAAGACGGTAATCCAGTTTGAGATTTGCGGCTCGGGGTTTATTTTCAATTCAACGCGATGGTTAGCATAGAAGAAACTGTGCGAGGTCTCATCCAATAACAGGGCGAGGATTTTAGTCTTTGATATTTGACATCTAGGTTTTGTGACTTTCAGAAAATCACGCGGAAGACCTATTTTCCAGAAATTTCTCCACTGGTATAAACAGATACATTGTACTTCGCATTTCAGCTAACACGACCCTCGGGAGACAAGTTTTATAGTCAAATATGAATATGAATTTTTTTTATAAAAGGATGTTTCTCCAAGTTAGAACAACTTCCATGGGTTTGACAGTAACACATCTAACAAACATTTATCCCACGCTAGTAGTATGTCTCGTATGTTTCACCCCAAGGTTGCAGGATCTCATTGCAGGATCTCATGTGACGTCATAGTCACGTGACCCAGTGGCGCCATGTTGTGTTGTCATGGTAACCCGCGTGAGCGGCCATGTTGTGACGTCATCTCCATAGTGATACATGGTGTTAGTGCGCATGCGCAGCGCGTGTTGTTAGGGTGATACGTGTTTCCGTTGTCCATTTTATATACTGGGGGCCGTCATCTTGGTTTCTATGGTAGCACGTGATTGCTATGTTACCCAATTTTTCGGCAATAAGACGGAGTACGTTTGGAGGATGTGTTCGATTGAATAGGAGTATTTTCCCGATTCGTAGAATTACCACAAACAACCCGACAAGTTTTACTATTTCGAATTCTTTCAGAATTCTCTGCTTCTATCTATATATGTAATAGTTACCGTTTATCTGGCCATGTTCCTTTATTCTAGAATATACTCCAGTAGCGTAGAAGAGCCTATCAGTTGGAACAGCTTTTCTTATTGTTACTATATTTAACTATTTCTGGTCTATTCTTGTTAGTTCTGACCCTATTCTAAGTACTCGTGTTGCTTCATTTATCTAGAACATTTATAACCAATCAGATTGCTTGATTTCCCATAACCTGTACTTAATCGTATAGAGTTATCTCCCCTTATTACAACGAAGTTGTATCCGACTCTCATCACATCTATATCCAATGGCAATATCCCCGGGCACCCCAAATTTCGGCACCCCTTTTTGGAAAAACATATGACCTTCGGCACCCCTTTTTTATCATATGTGCTTTTGTGAAAAAGCACAATGTGACACAATGTGCCCTAGCACAAAGGCACATGCTTTATCCTGCAATGAGATCCTGCAACCTTGGGGGTGAAGCATACGAGACATACTACTCACGCTTAATGTCATACACAGCTTCCCAAATGCGTTTCGGACTTGTATGTTCCAAACTGCGAGAGACCAGCGATCAGATTTGGTCAATTTTCGACATGTCATGGTCATGTAGATGGAATATTAATCAGTCCGGATTATATATAGTTAAAACACTCCAGACTTTTCAGTGAATAAATAAAATACACGTGTAGCATTCGCGACTGGGGAGGGGGTGGGGGTGGGGGTAAACCTTATTTGTTCCAACCGTGTTGGGTCGAGTCCCGAATGACTATTATTCCAACAACATCATCAAGGCATGCCTTCGTCGAAAGCATGCCTTGATGATGTAGTTGGAACACTAGTCAGTGGGGATTATAATTATTTATTTTTTTTTATTGGGGTTTAACGACACTTTCGACAGCCAGGTTTCCCTCGGACAATTTTACGGGAGGAGCAAGACAGAATACCCGGAGAGAACCACCGAGCAACGACGAGCAACCTTCAGGCTCCTCAACATACTAACTCCACACAAGCAGGGTTGACATTGGTTGAAGACAAGTGCACCCTCGACGTGCAGTACGCCTTAGTACACAACGCCACCGTGCCCCCACGTGGGCAATGGGGGTGAAGTGACTTGCTCAAGGACACAATGCGTTTGCCGCAGGTGGGATTCGAACCGTGGACCTCTTGGCTTGCAGTCTGTACCTCTATCTACTACGGGATTATTTATTTATTTATTTATTTATTTATTTATTTATTTATTTATTTATTTATTTATTTATTTATTTATTATGGTTCAACGACACATTAACAGCCAAGGTCATATCGTGTCGGTGACAGTTTTATGGGTGGCGGAATCCGGAGTACCCGGAGAGAACCACCGAGCAACGACGAACAGCTGCCAGCTCCCCAACATCGTAACTCCGAACTCCAGCACAGGCAGGGTTAGATTGGTTGAAGACATGCGCACCATCAACGTGCAGTACGCCTTAGTCACGGTGTCATCGTACACCCATGTGGACAATCGGGGTTAAGTGCCTTGCCCAAGAACACAAGGCGAGAACAGGTTACCGCAACGCCACCGCGTCCCCACGGGATTATATTAAAAAAATTTCAGACTTTTTCGAAATTTATTAATGAATAAATAAATTATACATTTAGTAGTCGTGACAAAATTTGACAATTAATTATAACTGGTACTCCAGATTGTTCATGCTGGGCTCATAACAGTCACTAGTGCTGAGGGGGGGGGGGGGGGGGGGGGGGGCGAGGGGGGGGGGAGGGCAACTGCCCAGGATTTTTAGTGTTTTAAAAAAGTGTAGGTTGACCTATCGATACGTCTGAGCTGAAAGTCGTGGGAAGTTCTTTGGTACGGGACCCCGGCGCCGGTGCTGGTGGCAAGAATACGTAGTTACATTACTGACGAGGTTCCATTCATATATAAAAAAAAAAAACACTTGTTCCAGTTTGTTGGTTTTCTACCGGTCTTTCCTACATCATGTCTTTGGAGGAAAAAATGCACCATACACACAGAAATACAGATAATAAATCACATTACCCAAATTGTAAGGAAATAATTGAGTAGATATTGTCAAGTAAATGCAGGAGAATGCTTCTTCTAGCACTAATTTACAAAAAAATTCTGGGGGAGGAGCCCCAGAGCACCCGCTTATCTCTTCTTGCCTTCGGCGCTCGCTGGGCCCGTAACGTAGGTTCACCACACTGCCCCGGGGCCCGTCGTCGCTCTCTGTTCCGCTGCCAACAGCTCGAATCGGGTACTACAGATTTGTATGACCGTGTGTGTATGTGACACAATTAAGTCCATTTATTACACATCTATTAAACTTTAAACCTTTGTATTTAACGAAATCGCCGCTATGACATAAATGTCTCTGTATTTAACTGGTGATGTACAAACCGGAACTTTTTGCCCCCGCACCGTTCCGTCTAGTTCCTTTCCCGTCGAGTCATTAGTTACGCTTTGAAAAGTTTCCAAATTCCGTTATACCGTTATCACCATCAGGCAGCCCACAAACAACACCAACTACCACTGTCTCTCCTTCCAAACCTCCACCTCTGAAAAAGAAGCAGAAAAGACACAAGCGCCGCTAACAACCCACAACTTCTCCTCCTTTACCACGGCCTGACACCTTGAAATTCTACAGCCAATGAGGGTCGAAAGGGGCTTGCTCTCCAAATCGTCCCTGCGCGCCTTCGACGCGCGAAATCATTTCCTTTCGGCGTCTTGTGTTTAACTATACCGTTATCGATCGTCTGTGTTTCTTCCAACTGTTTAGGTTCCGCGCTACAGTTTCGCATTATTGCACATGGCGCTGTACAGTTTCGCATTACTGCACAGGGGTGAAATTCTAAACATAGGGCATGTGTGAAACTAAGGCCATGTAAAATAGAAAATAGAAATATATTTTTATAACCAAAAAATGAAACGGAAACATATAAATTTTTTGGGCATTTTAGAAACAGGGGATGCTATGCTCCACGGGTAGGTAGGTGGGAGTGGTGGGAAAATTCTGCTTTTGAGGCTGCTGGGTGGCTGAAAATGACTAATTTCGGCATTTTTTCATGCAATTTTTCAGGTTGAAGTCTTGCCTTTGACAATCAAGTATTCCACCCACATTCAGATTGTTTATTTCTACTTAGACAGATAGTGTTATATGTTTTTGTGAATTTGGGAAATGCAATACATGTTATGGGTTTCACAACTAAGTTACAGAATATTTGCATTTGAAGAGAGTGCATGGCATGACATTTTTGGAAATGCCTGGAAAACTGTGGAGCGGAACCTTATACGAATTTGAACAAACACGCCCAATAGAAAAGATAACGAATGTAATTTAGACTGGTTCCTTAAAGGTTGTTTTGATTTTTGAGCGATCCATTTGATCAGTGCCGCTTCAAACAAAAATAACGGACTCTTCACCTTGGGGTTTAAATATCGGAATTAAAATTTGTTTATTTAAATGAATTTTAACGAACGGGGATGTGTAATAAACACAGAACACGGTGTGTGTTTGAATCGATCGGTGTTTTACAAAACTCGTTGGAAATACGTAGTCATATTTCGCTCGCGCCTATGCCATTTTAGTCTGGGAGCTAGCCAAGGTTTAATTAACATGGAAGCCACAAAAGGTTTGGGGTGTTTGGGGTGTATCAGTAGCATAGCCTAACACAAAACTGCCATTCTTATGTTCCGCAAGTGGTGGGTGTGGTAGGGGGCGCCACTTGAAACACCCCCCTAAATGGATTTAATTAACATGAAAGCACAAATGCAATTTCAGATACAAACGGTTGAGGGTGTTCCTAAAAATGGGAATCTGTAACGTAAGAATAGAATTTCCGGTGGAAAGGTCACTTAAGAACACAACACTAATTAGTGCTAATTAGCATTTTAATCAACATGAGGACACAAGTATGAAACAAAATCAGGAATGTAGAGGGTAGTCGAATGATTCAGAATCACAAACGTAAGAATGAAAATTATGGTGGAAAGGTCACTTAAGAACGGGTCAAAGGTCATACTGCACTTAATGACCCCAATCAACATTTTATTTAAAATAAAAGCCACAAGTACGAAACCTCTTGAACGGCGGAGGGCTGCGCCCCCTCACTCAGAATAACCAACTTAAGAAGGAATATTGTGGTGGAAAGGTCATTTAAGAAGAGGTCAAAGGTCACACTGCACTTAATGAGCCCCGAATTAACAGTTTGATCCCCATGTGAATGGCACAACTTCTATGAATCCACATTGTAAATTTGGAAAATGTCCATGGGATTCAAAATCCTTAACTTTATAACTTTTTTGATGATGGAAAGGCCATTATCTAACGCTAGTAGCAGATGGCACTCGTAAAAAAATTATCGTGTAACTAAAATTTTTAATTTGTTGCCTTCAAAACAAAAGTTATGACCCCTCATTGGAACGAGCGCGGCGCGCTGGTTCGAATGAGGGGTAATAACGTATGTTTTGGAAGTAAACATGGAAATATAAAAAAGATTGAATAGAGATTTTCGTGTCTGGCGCTGGCCGGTTTTAGTCGTTACGTTAGGTAAAGTGTTAAAATAAGACCAACTTTTAACAATTTTGGGTTTTTTTTTCAGACTGAACATTGCCATGGCGTCTACAGAGCACCATAGACAATCTCCTGAATCACCAACGAATGTCGACATTGGAAGAACATGCCTTCTTCATGTGAACGCAGATGAGCATATACAAACAGACATTTTGCCATTCAAGTCCGAACAATGGACATCAGTTAAAAATGCTGCGAGTCGCCGAAAGCTCATGAAAAACTTCAAGACATATAAGTACCGCCATGTTGTTCGTTTGCTACCAGAGGAGCCAAGTAGTGACCAACGCTATCACACCACTTGTTACAAGAATTTCACGGCCATCCCGCTTGAGAAGAGTTCCTCTATCAGCAGTTGGCCTTATGACGACACAACCAGTTTGATGCAGTTGCGTTCCGGAACTGGGCTGGAACTGTCCTCAGCATCCACATCGGACATTTTTCCAAGAAAATGCATCTTCTGTAACAAGGCACGAAGAAAAAAAAGTGGGTCAGAAGAAAACCTTGGTACCTGCCAAACAAAACAAGCTGAAGAGACTACTAAAGCCGCAGCTGCTGTGCGAAAAGACTACAAACTCCGTGCTTTAATATCAGGTGTTGACTTTATAGCTAAAGAAGCCATGTATCACCATAGTTGTAAAGCTGCTTACGTGACATTGCCCAAAATCACTAGCTCTGACTCTAGTTGTAGTAGGCCTACCACCCTTGGCCCGGAAGGTATCTACTCATATGTTGAAAAGTCAGTTATATTCAACAAGAGGCCAGAGCTTCTTACATCAATCTATGCTCAATATGTAGAGATGTGCGAAGATGCAGGTGAAATACCCATTACAACAGCCCACAATCTGTTGCAAAACATCTTTAAAAGGTTCGGAGGGCGTGCGAAGGTGAAATGTAACTTGGCAAAGAAAACAGGGAGCATTGTTTATGCAAAAGGTGTGGCTGAAGATGCAGTTCGTGTTGCATTTGATTATGCATCTTCTCCCGAGGCAGTCATTCGGAAAGCCGCATTAGTGTTGAGAAAATGCATCAAAGATGTGCGAAAGAATACTCTTCCAGACCCTCCAACACTAAAACACTTACGTGATGGAGAAGCATCTCCACCTGACCTCCTCCTTAGTTTTTTTAGAGTTCTCTATGGAGGCCCTAATTCTGAATTGCACAGCCCCATGGTGGAAAGGCGGGCTTCGTCCTCTAGTCAAGATGCTCTATACATAGCGCAAAATGGTCACGTAAAACCAGGAACAAATAATTCTTGGTATGGCAGTCAAGTCAATGACTGGGAGCAAAAAGCTTACACAAATGTTGAACCGGTTTGGTCATATCATAGATTATCATTGTATTGAGGAGTTGGAAACTTCGCTGAGGGAGTCCATTCAGAGTAAGGAACAATCTTGTCCAGAAGGAACTGTTGCCAAGATGGTAATGGGCCTAGCTTTCGACAATTTTGACGAACTGAGTGAGACACTGTTTGGGGCTGACACTCTCCACGACACAATGGGTATTTTATACCAGAACAAGGTAGATCCCTGCGAGACGAATATGCAACAGACAAGCGACGAGCCCATTCCACATCAGCCAAAGTCAACTGAAATGACCCGTAAACGGACGCTAGAGGTGCGACAACATACCCTTGAACCGTACCGAAAAAAACCCCGAATGAAAGCGTTTGAATATGCAATCAAGCAGGTTGATGGCATTCGTCCTGACGAAAGAAATGAAGCCATAGACAGAGATTTAGCCTGGATGATGTGCCATGCAATGGAAATCGGAAGCATACCAATGTGGATTGGCTTTAATAGCTGTTACACCTCAGTGTGAAGCATAGCCTTCAAATACGGAAATGACATAATGCATCAATCCCAAACAAGTGGCATCGTTCACCCACCTTCCTATTGGTTGGAATAGTGTGAAAATCGTCTAATAAGGTACCCAACTGACTCCAATTGTTGAATATAACTGACTTTTCAACATATGAGTAGATACCTTCCAGGCCAAGGGTGGTAGGCCTACTACAACTAGAGTCAGAGCTAGTGATTTTGGGCAATGTCACGTAAGCAGCTTTACAACTATGGTGATACATGGCTTCTTTAACTATAAAGTCAACACCTCATATTAAAGCACGGAGTTTGTAGTCTTTTCGCATAGCAGCTGCGGCTTTAATAGTCTCTTCAGCTTGTTTTGTTTGGCAGGTACCAAGGTTTTCTTCTGACCCACTTTTTTTTTCTTCGTGCCTTGTTACAGAAGATGCATTTTCTTGGAAAAATGCCCGATATGGATGCTGAGGACAGTTCCGGCCCAGTTCCGGAACGCAACTGCTTCAAACTGGTTGTGTCGTCAGAAGGCCCACTGCTGATAGAGGAACTCTTCTCAAGCGGGATGGCCGTGAAATTCTTGTAATAAGTGGTGTGATAGCGTTGGTCACTACTTGGCTCCTCTGGTAGCAAACGAACAACATGGCAGTACTTATATGTCTTGAAGTTTTTCATGAGCTTTCGGCGACTCGCAGCATTTTTAACTGATGTCCATTGTTCGGACTTGAATGGCAAAATGTCTGTTTGTATATGCTCATCTGCGTTCACATGAAGAAGGCATGTTCTTCCTATGTCGACATTCGTTGGTGATTCAGGAGATTGTCTATGGTGCTCTGTAGACGCCATGGCAATGTTCAGTCTGAACAAAAACCCGAAAATTGTTAAAAGTTGGTCTTATTTTAACACTTTACCTAACGTAACGACTAAAACCGGCCAGCGCCAGACACGAATATCTCTATACAATCTTTTTTATATTTCCATGTTTACTTCCAAAACATACGTTATGACCCCTCATTGGAACCAGCGCGCCGCGCTCGTTCCAATGAGGGGTCATAACTTTTGTTTTGAAGGCAACAAATTAAAAATTTTAGTTACACGATAAGTTTTTTTTACGAGTGTCATCTGCTACTAGCGTTAGGTAATGGCCTTTCCATCATCAAAAAAGTTATAAAGTTAAGGATTTTGAATCCCATGGACATTTTCCAAATTTACAATGTGGATTCATAGAAGTTGTACCATTCACATTAGGATCAAACTGTTAATTCGGGGCTCATTAAGTGCAGTGTGACCTTTGTCCTGTTCTTAAATGACCTTTCCACCACAATATTCCTTCTTAAGTTGGTTATTCTGAGTGAGGGGGCGCAGCCCTCCGCCGTTCAAGAGGTTTCGTACTTGTGGCTTTTATTTTAAATAAAATGTTGATTGGGGTCATTAAGTGCAGTATGACCTTTGACCCGTTCTTAAGTGACCTTTCCACCATAATTTTCATTCTAACGTTTGTGATTCTGAATCATTCGACCACCCTCTACATTTCTGATTTTGTTTCATACTTGTGTCCTCATGTTGATTAAAATGCTAATTAGCACTAATTAGTGTTGTGTTCTTAAGTGACCTTTCCACCGGAAATTCTATTCTTACGTTACAGATTCCCATTTTTAGGAACACCCTCAACCGTTTGTATCTGAAATTGCATTTGTGCTTTCATGTTAATTAAATCCATTTAGGGGGGTGTTTCAAGTGGCGCCCCCTACCACACACGCCACTTGCGGAACATAAGAATGGCAGTTTTGTGTTAGGCTATGCTACTGATACACCCCGAAACCTTTTATGGCTTCCATGTTAATTAAACCTTGGCTAGCTCCCAGACTATTTCAACTCGTTATTTAAAACATCTACCGATTCAAACACACGCCGTGTTCTGTCTATTTCTCAAATTCAACGAAAACCGAACAACGCATTTACAAAAATCTTCATTCAAAATTTTATTACTTTTTCATTTTCTGTCTCAAAACCATAGCTTATGGCCCCTCATTGGAATGATAGTTATTTTTTTAAAGTGTCGTCTGCTGTTTGGGTGAGGATAAGGGTTGAAATTGATGGCCAATTGTCGCGGTGCACATGTCAAGTCCGGTCCATATACATATCTTCCGATACCATTTTAAATGGAGATAACATTTTTTGTGAAGTGCTTATAAAAAATACGATCGAGCCAGATAGGGCATGAAAATTAGGACGACCGGCAAACCTGAACAATTTCATTTTTTCTTCAGCTTAAAACAGAGTAATACCCATATATTTACCATTTTATAAAAGCAAAGGTTGAGTTGGTAAGCTTAAATTACTATAGCTTATTTCATGAATTTAATGTTGTTTAACCCTTTACCTAACGTAACGGCCAAAACCGGCCAGCGCTATTCTCAAAAATCGCCAATTAATTTTCATTATTTTTTCCATTTTTTGTCTCAAAAACATAGGTTATGACCCCTCGTTGGAACGAGCTCGTCGAGCTCGTTCCAACTAGGGGTCATAACCTATGTTTTTGAGACAAAAAATGAAAAAAATTAGTTATTCAAGAATTATTTTTGCAAGTGTCGTCTGCTTTTCAGGTTAGGTAAAGGGTTAACCAGAGTGTTATTAAGCGGTACACTGTTGGAAAGGATACCGAGTTCCTTTTCTAAAAGTGAATTACTTTCGACTGGCCACGTTCCTGCCCAGTGGCGTAGCCAGCCCAAAGCAAATGGGGGGGGGGGGGGGGGGGGGGGGCAAACTCGCAGAGCCTGGCTTAGCTCCATTTTAATAGGGGGGCGGGGGTGGGGGGAGCTTTCCAAGCCTTCACATCTCAGAATTTTGCGTCCCTAAAGTTTGAGCTAGAAAACCAAGGTAACAATAGTCAGGGTTTCCACTAGAGGGAAATAAATGTGTCCGCTATGGAGCGGCCAAGGGTCGTCGATGGGTTTTTTTTAACCCTGGAATTCAAAATTTTGAATTCCAGGGTTAACCTCCCCCCCCCCATCTCCTTGCATCTGAGCGGATATTTTGAGGTTTTTCATGTACTGACGACTGTCTACCTCTTCACCGACACAGATACTAGGCCGGACAAGCAATCTACAAATCTACAACCTGACCCCCATGGACCTTACCCCTTCTACGATTTTTATGCCATTTTTGAACATATTTCGAGGACCAACTTTGAGTGAAAGTGGGTGGAGGGGGGCGTGTCACCCAACCCCCCCCCCCCTTCGTGGCCACGCCACTGTACCTACCAAGCAGGCGCATAGACAGGATGCTATAATAGGGGGTGCCCAAGTCACTTTTTCTGGGAGGGGGGGGGGGGTGAAATTCGGGAGGCCATCAATGAAACGGGAAGAAAGGTAATGGGCCAAGGGACCTAGCGAGGATTAGGCCTTCCCCGAGGAAACTTTGCAAAATTTAGTCCTCTAAAAGCGTATTTGAGGCATTTTTAGTGGGACCCTATATTGAGGCCATTTTGGAGCTCTATGTTATGTGAAAATTGCATTGGGCCAATCACAACGTTTTGTTTTTGGGGGTGGGGATTTCAGGCGGCAAGGCCCCCGCATGGCCACCTTCACACCACTATGGCCAAGTGCTGCAGAATAAAGAAAGGATGTCGCCTATTATATTAAAACAACATTATTATGACTTAAAATTTATGGGAGTATGCACGAATGCCGAATAAGGAACTGGGAATAAGTAACGGTTGTCATGTTTGTCAGTTGAACGCCTTCCGGGAGAGTTCCGGGAGAGTTTCGTTCGGTGTCAAGCATTCGGCGAAACTATTCTGAGCCACGTACTCCAATCGGCCTTCAGTTTCGCTCGGCGGGTTTTTTCGACAGGTGTTCGAAGACCGGCAGTGGTTATATTTTTGATCAATTCCACAAACCTCCGTCTTTAGAATGATGTCCACCCAAACGTAGCTTCCAAAATTAAATTATCTTTTGTCATTTTTGAATGACCTGTTTAAGGTGATTTTCCAATTATTTGAAAGGGAATAATATATCCTGACAAAAATAGCATTTTCAAACGAAAATGGACAGGGACATAGGGAGCATTTCAAACTTGGGGAGGGGGAGTGGGGGCGTGCTGGGAGGTCTCTGAAAATGGAAGCACCAAATGATTACCTGACTACCAGACCTCGAATGTGGTACATCAACGGAAAGAATCGTTCACGTGCTCTACGAAGTGATGCCCAACTGTTCCGTCAACCAGTCTGTTTTTTTAAATATGAAGTTTAAATTTCTCAATAGGTTTCTGTACTGGACAATGCGAGCTCCCATTTTCGCGTAGGTACACAGTGCAAAATAAAATTAATTGGCAGTGTTCATATATAGCTATGACAGGCGCGAAGCAACGTGAGGTGCGAAGAGTTCGAACTCACCTCTCCACAAAGTTGGAGTTTCATTTGAGGGACTATCTCCCATTTGGTATTTGAAACACACGGAATACTCAATTTTAATATAGTTTCACCAGGCGGTTAGAGTCGAAGGAAATTTTCTCCGCGTGGGTTCGAACCTCGCAATGCCATTTTAAAAAAAAACCAGCATCCTTTCTTGATTCTATGGCACTCGGTGAATTTGAAAAAGAAATATTGTCGCTGGTTTCCATGAAGTGCAGTATGCACAATTAAATAATGCAATTATATGATGAATACTTGTGATTTGACCCTTTACCCAACGAATCGGCCACATCCGGCCGCGTAATATGCAAATCCAGCAGGTGAAAAAATATTATTTTTCAAAAAATTTCAACAAAACCATATCATGTGACCCCTCGTTGGAACGAGCTCGTCGAGCTCGTTCCAACAAGGGGTCACATGATATAGTTTTGTTGAAATTTTTTGAAAAATTTCAAAAGATGCTATTTAAAAGAATAAATTTTGATATCGTCTACGTTGTGTGAATGGTTAAATCTATCCATCGATTGTATTTAGAATGTCCCAGTAGCGTTGAATTAGAAATATATTACTCAATATATTAATATTTTTAAATCGCCGAAGTCCAGTTCGATAAACTGTACCTACCATTTTCATTTCAGATGTAATCATAACTGTTGCAGTAACATCACAAAAAGACAGAACTATGAGTATAGGTTTTGTAGAGGTTGGAAAGAACCAGAATGAGAATAACTGTCGAGAAAAAAAATCTTCTTCAAAAGTGATTTTATTAAATATTTAAGAGATAAAAAATAATTTTTCGGAGGTCTCAGCACAGTTTATTTATGGTATAGAACGCAACCGCATTAAGATTACATTATAGACTACGATAAAAAAAAACAAAAACAATGAAACCTAAAAAGTTAAAAACAAAAAGAAAACCAAAAAACCGAACAACAACAACAACAACAACAACAACAACAACAACAACAACAACAACAACAACAACCCCCCCCCCCCAAAAAAAAAAAACATACAAACAAACTTAACAAAACAATTGCACACGACGATTTTCTCTCCAAAAACATTCATTAGTCTGTTTTTGATGAAATTCTCCAATATTTTTATATTAAGGGGTTAGTTTTGTTAATAATGCTTCCAAATGGGGTTTTATGATCAATTGGTGACATCTTTTTACAGTTTGGGATACAAAAGATGCCAGAACAGTGAAAAAGGGAAAAAAATGCATTAACTGTTTTCGCACATTTTTTTGGCTCTTGACCACCCACCCCCACCTATGTTCATGCACCCCCACCCCACCCCCCCACCCCCGTCTTGGCTATAAAATAAAATGTCAAAGTGGCTAGGCATTTCATAGAAACTATTTGAATAGTCCTTGTGTTACAGGCTCTATATGTTACACTAAGCTTACCGCTGTTTAATTTCGGCCAGAATCACGTATTAACCCCTTCAACTCGGTGCGCATAACTTTTTGCGTGAAGAAAAAAATGGTAGTGGTCGAGCTGAATGAATGAATGAATGAATATAAATGAATGAATGAATGAATGAATGAATGAACGAATGAATGAATGAATGAAGTTTATTCAACAATATACCAAAATCATACGTTAGATTTGTACAGAGAGTTTTTCATATAAAAGGTACAGTGGTACATTGTTAGGAGACAACATAGCCATATTGGCTGTCTTCCTGTTGCGAGGATCGGTAAAAATTCAATCCAACAGCTCGATAGAGAGCTCGACAGAGAGCTCGACAGAGCTGTTGGATTAAATTATTACTGAACCTCCCAACGCAAGACACTTCACCCCCATTGCCCATGTGGGGGCACGATGACGCCGTGTACTAAGGCGTACTGCACGTCAATGGTACGCATGTTTTCAACCAATCTAACCCCGCCTGTGCTGCAGTGCGGAGTTACGATGTTGGGGAGCTGGCAGCTGCTCGTCGTTGCTCGGTGGTTCTCTCCGGGTACTCCGGCTTCCTCCACCCGTAAAACTGCCACGGTCATGATTAGCCATTGTGCATAAGTATGTGACCTTAAACATCAATAAATAAATAAATAAATGAACCTCCCAACAATACAAGATTGTTTCTCCCATTTCGCCGTTGACAGTATCGACCGAAATGATATCTTCCAGGGCGCCAGTATTGAAAGGGTTAACATAATTACATAATTAGGTATATCACATGAGACGTCGTTAATTTCAACGTAACAACCCATGTCTTATTTCCTGATTATCAACTAGTGTCTAATCGGCACGTGGTCTCATGGCAGCAGCATTGTATTCTTGACATGACGTTGACATGACGTCAATTACGACAACAGGTTCAAGTAAAGCGCATTCATGACGTCATGGGGTGAAGCGCCTGAGTCAACGAACTGATTGTCGGTTGTTTTGGGAAAATTTAGCGACAAATGAAATAAAAAGTGTAAAAAAAAAACATTCGAAAATTCATGTGATATACAGAATCTTTAACTCGTGATGTTTGGATATAAGATTTTTTGAAAATCGTTTGATGAATTCGATTCACAACTCGCCTAAAGGCTCGTTGTAAATCAAATTCATCAAACTCGTTTCAAAAAATCTTATATCCAAACATCACTCGCTTGAGATCCTCTATATAATAAAAATATTTAGAAAATAAAATTTGCCTGACAACTTTATCGACTTAATATGTATAAACATTTCGCACACAATAGTGCAAAAAAAAGTTCAAATAAAAATCCTAAATTTCACAGAATATTTTCCAGGTACTACCCAGATCTCCATTCGATACTCATTTTTCAAAACCTTTTGAAAAAAATCCCCACTGTGTGCACCCCCTGGCTAAAATCCCACTGTGTGCACCTCCCTGGCTAAAATCCCCACTGTGTGCACCTCCCTAGCTAAAATCCCCACTGTGTGCACCTCCCCTGGCTAAAATCCCCACAGTGTGCACCTCCCTGGCTAAAACCCCACTGTGTGCACCTCCCTGGCTAAAATCCCCACTGTGTGCACCTCCCTGGCTAAAATCCCCACTGTGTGCACCTCCCTGGCTAAAATCCCCACTGTGTGCACCTCCCAGGCTAAAATCCCCACTGTGTGCACCTCCCTGGCTAAAATCCCCACTGTGTGCACCTCCCTAGCTAAAATCCCCACTGTGTGCACATCCCTAGCTAAAATCCTGGCGCTTGCTATGGATATGAGTACATTAGAAAAATGCATAGTATCATACTAGTTACCAAATATAAATATTCCTCTTTGATTAAAGTGAAACACTGCCAATTCCATTATTGAATTCATCTTCCAAAGCACTACCTCTTTTTAAAAATACCTTTTTTCTGTCCGGAGATCATTTCATTGTTGAAGCTGTTTTCTGAATTAGGTTCTTACATAAATTAGTCTACATACATTAAATATTAAGTCACCCATGTGTTCACAATATTAGCATAACGAATTAACATAATCTATGCAATCCAAGCCAACAAAATTAATCCCGTAAACAGCCGTAAAGTCGATTTAATACAAAATCCATCTCGCTGTGTTGTTGACCGAACATGTTCAATAAGAAAGTTATAAATAAGACGGCATTCTCTATTTTTGGACGACTATAAACAATGGGGGTGTGGAAATTTATTTTGTATGTCAGACATTTCTGCACCACATCGACTTAAAGCAGCGGAATCTGTCTATTATTAAACTAACCAGAATACAAACAAAAGCTCTTCAAACCAGAGAAACAGAATTTACTGCATCCAGTAAATTCCAGGCTGTGTGAAAAGGGTTAAAGGATCACGAAAAAACTACACAGAAAGAGAATTTATGGAGGCTTAGTTTGGGGAGTAAAATATTTTTAAACAAATCAGAAACGGATTTTTGTTAACCCTTTACCCAACGTAACGACCAAAACCGGCAACCACTATCCACAAAAATCACCATTCAACTTTCATTATTTGTCTCAAAAACATATCTTATGACCCCTCGTTGGAACGAGCTCGTTCCAATGAAGGGTCATAAGCTATGTTTTTGATGCAAAAAATTAAAAGAATTAGCTATTCAAGAATTTTGTTTGCAAGGGTCGTCTGCGTTTCGTTTTAGGTAAAGGGTTAACAGTATTTACAGATATTCATACAGGAATCAGAATAATTTTTCTAAGAAACAAGAAAAGGCATATATGTGCATAGCATTTAAGGTGTTCGATCAAGGAATCAGAAATTGACATTACCAGCTCTGCCACTTACTTGAATGATGAGATACATGTATAATCTTCAGAATTGCATTAGTTGCTATACAATGCAATTCTTAATAGTTCTGAAAAATATGGTCTTAATGACCTCTGTTGACCGCATTGAGGTGGACCACCTTTTGAACCTCCAGCAAGTTTCAACTCATTCGGTGTAGGTCCCATGTCTATAGGTCATACCAAGCCTGAAGTATGAGCGTAAACCACTTTAAAACTTTTGGCTCCACCATTTCCGGATCTGCCATATTTGTAGATGATAGCATATATACGTATTAGCTAGAAAATGTTAAGGTACATTGTACCTCTGGAAAATATATTGCGAGTAAAAGAATTCAGTGATGCTGGAATATAGACGTAAAACGGCCTTAAATGGCCCCAAGAGCCTATCTGAAGACTTATTGACATTAGCAAAATACTGAGGTACCATCGATGTCCATGCGTGTATAGAACAACATTGTGAGAACAGAAAATATTATCATTATTCCTGCATTGTAAACGTAAAATTTCTGGCCCCATGTTAAGATATTGAGAGGGTTAAAATAATCCATTTAAATACTCCATTTTAACCCTTTAAAAAACGAGCTCATTCCAATGAGAGGTCATAAGCAATGTTTTTTAAGCAAAAATGAAAAAAATAATGAAAATTGAATGGAAATTTCTGTAAATAACATTGGCTGGTTTTCACCGTTATGTTGGGTAAAGGGTTAAGATTACCTTACTTGGAAGGTACACCTGAAAACATTCCATATAGAATTAAATGTTACTGAAGTCCTCGGAAGCTGGAGGTTATTGCGAACCGTTTACAGAAAGATATAGTGCACACCCCGACAGTGTCCCAAAATAGCCTGGCATTCCAGAGTATTTTGGGAAAACGCCATAGCGTACCCTTATATATTTTTTTGAAAAGGACAGACGCGTGTCCAGGATTCTAGAGTAAGGTGCATCTAGCCAGCCTTTTTTGGAGGGGGAGGGGCAAGCCTGAATGCTATTCGGAAGGCCGTTGGGGGTGGGGTTAGGGTTTGAGGGCCTCCCTGAGGAAAGTATGCAAAATCCAGTGATCTAAGTCAGAATCGGAGATCTATGCAACGTGTGTAGACCGAATTTGGATACTATTTTGGGACTTTTATGTTAGGTGAAACTTGCATTGGGCCAATGTTTTTTGTTGGGGGTGGGGGGGGGGGGGGGCAGCGAACATTTTGGTGATCCCAGGTTTTATGATATATCATGATATCCTGTTATAAAGGGCGTTTTCAAGTACAATGGCTCTAATTTTAATTTTCCCGCACTCGAGGTTACTAGGATATGGGTGTCATTGGGAGTAAAATTTGTAAGTATTACTACCAAAATTATAAGGTGGTTATGCAGTTGTCGAAAACAAACCGTGCTCATGTATGCTCTCATTAGGGAATTGGGAAGTTTTATCGGAGTGTACGGAGTGTACGCCGAATCCGCCTCCGTCTGTATCCGTCACTGTTGACGATGGTATTGCTTCTGGACAAAACTGAAGGGGCAAGGTGGCTCAGTGATTAGCGTATTGGACTTCAAATCGAAACTGACTGGCGCCATCTGTACTGTCCCCTTGAGCAAGAACACTTCATCCCAACTGCCCACGTGGAGCACGGTGTCTGAATGCGCTGAAACGCACTACTCCTTGAGGGTTCAGAACGGGCGCTCAACGCATAACAATGACCAACGCGGAAAGCGTCGTTGGGAGAGAGTGATTCTCCCTTGTAGTAGTTAAGGGGGGTCCGGGGGTCCACCTCCGGGGGAATTTTCTAATATTTAGTACTCACAACTTCTGAAAAGAAGTAGCCATTCTTATCTGCGCCAGGCTGTGAGCTATATACAGCTAAATGGGTTAAATACGGCCGGCAAGATCATTGAGTTCTCGCTGTGTTGAATATTTGTGAAGATCAAGCCATCTCGGGTCTTGAAATTGTAGGGGAACGGCGCCCCCCCCCCCCCCTCAGAGAAAAGTAGGAAGATGGCATTCCCCTGCGTCCCCCAGAAAAGCATCACCGCGTCACGTCTGATACCAATAATCGAGATCAATAAGAAAATGGCATTTTATTGACGTCAATCGCACACGTTACGTCCAAAGCACTTGTTGGTTCTCATTAATCCTTTACCCAACGCAGACGATTTCAAAATTTATTATTTTTAAATATCATTTTTTCAAATTTTTCAAATTTTTTTAACAAAATCATATCATGTGACTCCTCGTTGGAACGAGCTCGACGAGCTCGTTCCAACGAGGTGTCACATGATATGGTTTTGTTGAATTTTTTTGAAAAACAATATTTTTTCAAATGCTGAATTTCCATATTACGCGGGCGGATGCGGCCGATTCGTTGGATAAAGGGTTAACAGTGTCCTTTGTAATGGAATACTCATTTAAACTTTCCCCCAATGCAATACCTATCCTACAAATGCTGTTCACACAAAAAATCGCCATTAAAGTTTAATTTTTTTCAAATTTTCATTCCAAAACATATCTTATAACCCCGTAATTAGAACGGATTCGCCGGGAAGCTCTGCGCCGTCGTCACTGGAGTTATTGGGCGGTGGTGTTGGCGGAGGGTGCTCGTTCTCCCCCTTTCCCAAATAATGTCAATCTTATGTGGATTCATGCCCGAAATCCGAAATTGTTCCATGAACTTTCACCCTAATATTTCTCGGGCCATTTTGCTATATTTATTATATAATAGCATGTGAATTATCGCAAATTATCTAAAAGATATTTCTCGATATCTGACGACTCGATGGATATCGAGAAATATCCCTCAGTAGCTTCCTAAATGACGTCACGCTTCGCCTTGAACGACGCCTTGTTGTTGTCTTGAAACTGTTTGCAGTCGAATTGAGCTGAATATTGCGCAGTAAAATCTAAAATGTCACGCAGCATATAATAAAAAGAAAATCAACGCCATTTTAGTGAATATCGGGAATTATCTTATTCGTGTGGACCTGAAAATATTATTTTTCACTCGCGCAAGCGCTCGTGAAAAATAAAACTTTCAGGTCCACACTCATGAGATAATAATGAGCCAAGAATAGATTACTCTTTAATATACAGTTATAGACTTTTGTGATGGTGAATATGATGTGATATGAACCAAAAAAACTTATACTGACCGGAGTTAACGCCTCGGTCAATATACGTTTGTTAGGTTCATGTCACATCATATTTACAACCACAAAAGTCCATAACTGTTTTATTACATACACCATCTCAACCACCCCCCCCCATCTTTTATTTGTCAATTAAAACTTAAATTATATCAACCAGAAATACTTTTATTTAACAATAAAATAGTTATCATCAGCAGAATAACAAAAATATAAACAATGTTATAGAGATTGTGTCGATTGCAATACAACTTGGGAGGGTATTTCCAAAAGCTATATTTAGAAAGTTGATATTCACTGGAAAACCGGTATACATGGATTTTTGAGTACAAGTCACGTGTATAAGATCCAGCCAATAGAAATGTGGTTATTTATGGAATATATAATAATTCCCGATATTCACGAAAACAGCGTAGATATCGTCTATTTATTCCTTCACTTTATGGGTACTTAAGCCTTCAAAAAAGTACCCGGGGTACTTTAACTGGGACGGAAAATTTGTTTCTCACCGGAAAAGATCTTGGACCTTCACTATGGGGGGGGGGGAGGGGGACGGGGGGGGGGGACACATACACTCTCGAATGAAGTGGATAAGGAGATATTTCTCTGCCATAATTGGCAGCAGACAAATACCTTGCCCCCACACATCATTTAGCTTAGCTACCCTGTGTCTCTTAGAGTAAGAGAGATCCCCAAAGTATGTGGATAAAAATGCAATCCACGCAACAAAAAACCATCACAATTGTAACAACTTCCAAATTCACATTTACTACAAAATAGAGAAAAACAATTACCTACTTTTATCTTTGGGATAGTTTCCAGGACCCCCCACCCTCGCAAGTCCGATTTTCATGAAATTTTAGAGGGCATAGAATTCCAGATTTGCAAATTTGGCCACTGTTATACACTCATAAGGACCTGAACAAACTCGGGTATTCTGGCCGATCTCCCATAATGTCAAACAAGAGTTAGGGTACTGGGGCCAGAAGAAAAATAGACACATGCTGCAACAAGTGGCCATTTTATTTGTGCCGTTCATCAGACCCGCCTACCAAAATATTCATATTTCCCAATTGCATTGGATTTTCAACTACCACCAACTATGTGCATACTTTTCCATCGACTTTTCGACATCGGACCGGATCGCAAATCTAGAAAGTGTCGAATACGTAACTGGAACAGGGGTGCCGTGTACCCTTTTGGCTTTTACGGCGAGCAGATCAGACTACACATCGAGTAACTTCTCCGCTAAGACTAAAAAAGAAAAAACATTCGGAAAATAACACAAACGAACCCGAATCAAACGACTTTTTTAAACTTTCATAGCTGAACATCTGTACGTTAAAAGTATCGAAATTTCATGCAGCGAGTGCTTCCCCTATTGCAAGTTGGAATTTAACAAATTTAATCTTGTTTGACAGAGCTCACAGAGCTCTGTCAAACAAGACTGAAATTGGTTAAACTCCCAGTTGCATTATGGGAAAAATTGCAGATTAAAATATTGATCTTTCGACATGAGTGTGTTGAGGTTTAACAAAGCTGAATATTGTCTGAGTGTGTAGCGTTGGAGTTATGAGTGTTGGAGTAAGGGTGCAATCAACTTGAATTCAACACAACAGCCTGTGTCAGCCACCAAATAAGAGGCCGACTCCCTAATTTCGTTGTTTTTTGCAGCTAATTTAAAATGAGACTTACCTGTCCATATTAGCTACCACAGTCGACGAAGGTGATAATTTAATGTTTAGACGTGCACGTTATGACATGATTTGCATATTAGTAAAAATACTGAATAGACGAACCTTCACAAAAACACTCGTGAACAATCCTTTTGAGTATTCCGTTCTACTGTAAGGTTAGCTAATAGGGTCAGTGTCATAATGATTTATAGAGAGATGCACAGCATGCGTACACCACTTAAAAGAATTGCACTCTATTTTCTGATTTCGTGATGTTTTTTAACCATAGCGTAACCGATCTATTCCCCAAACTTGACATTAAAATCTTATTACCTTTTCTACTTTTTGCTTTAAAAAGATAGCTTATAGCCCCATGGAAACGAGCTAACAGAGATCGTTCCAATGAGGTCTACAGGCTATTATTTGGAGGTAATTTTTAAAATTATTCTAGAAGTCGTCATGCAGCTGGCCCTGTTGGGTAAATTTTGAAATGCTTTCTCTGACGATTTGCCATGAATGAACTTAAAATAGTGCTTACAAACCACCTGCCACTATTATACAAAAATCTGAACAAAGAGTTGGTGAGAAAAACATATCCTCTTCATGGTTCTCTCGTATCTAGGAATTGGTTCAAGTGGGTTTAGAAACATGGCTGAGACAGACCAGATTTTTCTCCTTGAAGCTTTAACGTGAGCGACCATCCAATTGATTACATTCAGTTATCACCTATGCTCTTAAAAACAATCCCACAGAGCCCTGCGGAGATTTGAAATTCGATTTGATTCGCGTCACGAAGATGCGATTCGATTCTCGCAGATTCGGAAATTTTTGAAACGTCGAGATGTCAAAATCATCCTGAACTCTTCTATCACCAGGTATCCTGTACAGGAGACATGATGATAGAATAATAGAATTAAAGTATAAAATATTGGCTCTTTTACATTCACAGTTTTCGGTCAAAGGCCTTCATCGGTGATTACAAAATATCGATTACATGCTTTCAATGTGAGTTATAATTTGCAATGATAGTTCTAACGTTGAATCTTTAGCGAACGTTAGTTGATTTGACGTCGACTTCACGTTGGAATCTGCCCCAACATAGTCCCGCTGGTTTTACGTCGCACCCACCCCATTAAGTCTGCCATTGAAGCTTTTCTCAAACTGTGTTTCCAGCTTTCCGATCCAACTGTCCTCCAATATTTTATACTTTTATTCTGATACTAATCGGTTCCTTCCTGGACCAGATGGTCCTAATCGGATAAAAGAATAGTTAAAGGATGTTCCGCCCCCGAAGTAGGCGTAGGCCTAAACCGTGCTTTTTTTTAAAACTTGCCCAAACACACGAGTCGCCGTTGAAAATAATACTTCCAGTGGAAACTGACAGTATGCATAGGCGAAAAAGAGGATGCAATATCAACAACTTGAAGGGAGCACGAAGGTTCATTGTTTCGGAAATAGACTGCAAACCGAAAGGTCTATGGTTCGATCCCCGCTAGGGGTAACTGTGCTCTGTCCTTGTGCACTTAATCCCAATTGCCCTTGTTGGGGGGGGGGGGGGGCTGTGTACTAAGGCGTACTGCACGTCGATGATGCACTTGTCTTTAACCAATGCTAACTCTGCCTGTGTGGAGTTAGTACGTTTGGGAGTCTGACAACTGCTCGCCATTGCTCGGCGGTTCTCTCCGGGTACTCCAGCTTCATCCACCCGTGAAACTGTCCGACGCGAGGTGACCCTGGCTGTCGGAAGTGTATCTAAATCAAAATGAATGAATAAATAAATAAATAAATAAATAAATAAATAAATAAATAAATAAATAAATAAATAAATAAATAAATAACTTGAAGAGCGTGGTGAGATTCCATTCGAGCCCTACAACCCCAACAAGGTTGTTACTCATAAGTGTTACTGGATCAGAGTAAATTTCGCCGGAGAAGTATCTTCCACTTTTAACGCCAAGCAATGCCAAGTAATGTTTAATTAGAAGTTACTTCTTGTTTTTTTTACACTGTTATGTTGTATTCTGATTTGCTTGAAATTTACTTTGATAGAGAATGGATGTCTTTGCAACGAATGCAGACTTAGGAGGAATTATTCGCACTGCAGAAGTTGCCCTCACCAGAAACTCCACTCGCATTAACAATTATTTTTAGTCATCAAAATTTGTTCGCAGTCTTTGCCTTGTAACAATTAATGGGAGAGGGCCTGTAGGCACTCTCCCATAAATTATTACAAGGAAATATCTGACAGGCTAAATAATTTAGATTCAAAGATAATATGAATGACATCCACAGATTTTGAAGCCTTTGAGTTGCAAAACCTGCACCTGAGAGTAAAGTCCAAACATGGGCCTCCAGTACTCAAGCAGTAAATAACATCACACTCTCATGCTACATTTCTAAACACGGTACACCATATATTTATTTATTTAACCCTTTACCTAACATGAAAAGCAGACGACACTTGCAAAATAAATTCTTGAATAACTAATTTTTTTCATTTTTTGTCTCAAAAACATAGGTTATGACCCCTCATTGGAACGAGCTCGACGAGCTCGTTCCAATGAGGGGTCATATCCTATGTTTTTGAGACAAAAAATGAAAATATAATGAAAATTAATTGGCGATTTTTGAGAATAGCGCTGGCCGGTTTTGACCGTTACGTTGGGTAAAGGGTTAATGGTGTTTAACGTCACATACGTATGCACAATGGCTAATCGTGACCGTGACAGTTTTACGAGTGGAGGAAGCCGGAGTACCCGGATAGAACCACGAGCATCGACGAGCCACTGTCAGCTCCTCTACATTCTAACTCTGTCCAAGCTCCGCTCATGCAGGGTTACAGCGGTTGAAGACATGTGCACCATCGACGTGCAGTACTCCGTAGTACACGGCGTCATCGTGCCCCCATGCAGGCAACCGCCCAAGGACACAGAGCCCCGTGGTTAAAACACAGAGCCTCGTGGTTAAAACCCTTATCCTACTTGTGGTTTAAATCTGATTACCAGCCCTAG
The DNA here is from genome assembly GCA_031216915.1 of Pictodentalium vernedei. NCBI lineage: Eukaryota > Metazoa > Mollusca > Scaphopoda > Dentaliida > Dentaliidae > Pictodentalium > Pictodentalium vernedei. The sequence continues at coordinate 44,003,822 of CM062296.1, forward strand.
TACCTATTTATTCTGTATTGTTCTGATGTGCAGCGTTCTCTTATTTTTAGAAGGAGTGCGTAAATTGCATGAAAGAAAGAGAAATCCCAAAATAGCGAACGCCAGTTTCCGTTCAAGCGACCGCTTACCCGTGTTAATTAATTTTAAAGAGGATTCATTATGTATTATGTCTTAAAAAGAAAACTGGCTTTCGTAAGTTAACTTTAACACTCTGTCCGAGGAAGTGAAGTCGTCTTATTATTGATTGAAAGTTAACTGTACATTTTTTTTCACATTTTGGTCTTTATTCAGTACATTGGAATCATTATGAGTTTGAACTTGTTAAATGACTTCGAGCTGTAGGTAGACTATGACACAGAAACAGTTAAGAACAGCGGTACATATGTCCCAGATACCCGTGTGACGTCATGCTCATCTTCAAAAACAATACATAAGAAATCCCTCAGTTTCCACCAGAAATCCATCAGTTTTCATCAGAAATCCCTCAGTTTGCATCAGAAATCCCTCAGTTCTTTCGGTGTCCGATACTTAAAAATTCCCATCAACGGTAGGTGTGGGCCTCCACAAAAGCAAAGAAGATTCTAGAAGAAAAACGGCCTATTTCTTTTAGTATAATAGATACACCGATGCCTGTGGAAAAAGCAAAATGTTAATGATTCCATCTCAAACTCTTCCTGATAATCTATCAGACGCGGCACACTATAGTGGTTAAAATGTGCATCAGCAGCTAGTATTATTTGCCACCAATGTTCTGTATTGATAAGGTGGGATATACCCTCTGATCTCTGTACAATCAGATTGTTGTAGCGCTCTTTGGTCACAAATGGAAATTGGCCACCACTGATCATGTTATTTCCTGCCTACCCAACTGGTTCGTTAGGCATGATATGCAAGAACAAGGCCAAAAACCAGGACAGAGACATCTAGCACCAAGACACTGATTCGCTGAATTAAACCGTGCGAACGTGAACTATGGATCTCGCGACTTCATGTATCCAATTGGAACACTAACATTCTGTTCTGGTTTCCCTCCCCATTTGGCTTGCCCCTTGCACCTCCAACTTTTCGGCATCCCTGTTGTTTACTTCTGGAGAAGGTACGTGTTTAGCGCATCTCACAATTTTAAAAACACTGGGAGCTGATTTCAAAGCTACTTCATAAGCAGGTGTCCCCAATCGCTAAGGCGAGGTAGAATGCATGGAGATACATGCCGGTGTGACAGGAATGATAGTCCGTAGGAAAATTAGTCCCTCTGACTATTATTCCGCGGAATTATAGACCTAGGTCTACCATTTCTAGGAATAGTAGTCCGGCGGACCTAGGACTATAATTTCGCGGAATAATAGTCCAGAGGGACTAACGTTCCTACGGACTATCATTCCTGTCACACCGGCATGTCTTTTATAATGGTCAACCACTTTTGAACAAATTGCTACTTGGCTTTTAGCGTTTGCCAATGCACTTAATCAAAACCTGTCAAGGTCGCATATAAAGGTCAAGGCCATAGGAGACAGTTGATAGTCACGGTCGCGCTAGAATATATATTTTTTGGGCATCCACTTTGTGTCTGGAAACACCTTTTTCAACCATTTGACAATGAAACTTGGTTCTTGACATGACTCTTCATTTTGCCTTTGCACGGGTCAATTTGAAAGTCGAAGCAGGAAGTCTCGCAAATTAAAACTTTCCATTGTCAAGGTCATGGTCAGGCGCGGTGCCAAAAATCACAGTCAAAAGTGAAATAGTTCAGTAGTTAACCCTTTACCTAACAATTGGACGCATCCGCCCGCGTAATTTACGAATTAAGTAGTTGAAAAAATATATCTTTTCAAAAATTTCAACGAAACCATATCATGTGACCCCTCATTGGAGCTCGTTCCAATGAGGGGTCAAATGATATGGTTTCGTTAAAATGTTTGGAAAGATATATTTTTTTTCAAAAATTTGACAAAAACAAATATTAAAATAATAGATTTTGATATCGTCTTCGTTGAGTAAAAGGTTAAAGTCAGCACACGTGCGCGCTGACTTCAACTATTGAATTATTTGACCTTTCACTGTGATTTTGACACCGTGCCTGATCATGACCGACCTTGGCAATAGAAAGTTTGAATGTTCATACCATAAGTTATTCTCTCATCCATCCGTGTCTGGATTGTAAAACCAATTAGCATTTGGCTTTGATTTCGAGCAGAGTGCTCGATCCTGATTTTCATACGAAGGCCAAGATCTCTGATCAAAGTTAAATGTCTTAGGAGCAAAAATCGAACGCTTTTCCCGCCTTTCTGTATGTGTGCAGTATAACGTTTGAACCGTTCGATATTAGAATATATCACATGAAACGTCGTTAATTTCGACGTAACAACCCATGTCTTATTTCCTGATTATCAACTAGTGTCTAATCGGCGCGTGGTCCCATAGCAGCAGCAGCAGCAGCAGCAGCAGCAGCAGCAGCAGCAGCAGCATTGTATTCTTGACATGACGTCCACATGACTTCAATTACGACAACAGATTCAAGTAAAGCGCATTCATGACGTCATGGGGGTGAAGAGTCTTAGCCAACGAACTGATTGTCGGTTGTTTTGGGAGAATTTAGCGACCAGGAATTAAATAAAAAGTGTAAAAAACATTCGAAAACTCATGTGATATACAAAATCTTTAACTCGTAATGTTTGGATATAACATTTTTTGAAACTCGTTTGATGAATTCGATCCACAACTCGCCTAAGGCTCGTTGTGAATCGAATTCATCAAACTTGTTTCAAAAAATCTTATATCCAAACATCACTCATTTGAGATCCTCTATAAGTCACTTGACCTTGGCCATTACCATGTTGTATGCCAGACTGAGTTGTTCAGGGTTCGATTCCCGGCGAGGATGAGAAACCAACATTTTACATTCCCCTAAAAATGATTGTGGTGTTCAAAATATACACACAAGTCCGTACCAGTATTCGTCAGAGGCCTACCACCACTGTCAGTGGTGACCAGAGGTCACGGGGTCCCCTAACCCAAACGACCTTCACGGATCGTGTGACACTTAACGCACCGGTCCGAACACGGATGGCTCCGGTGTGAGCAAATTTTGAAAACTGGCCCCATAGGATGTAAAATCTAACAGAGATATGTATATTACTGAACAGAATACCACATACTTTCCTTTCCAAAACTGACATTGCATCAGTGGCCTATATATATTTACAGGCAAATGGGCAGTTAAATGGTGAAGGGTGTGATAAATGAATACGCGAATAATTCATAATTATTTATTGACGGACAGATACACTCTCTGAGCCGCCACAACAGATTCGTGGTACTGTTGCCTGTGCGTTTCACATTTTCATGTAACTGCCGTAAGGAAGGTGAACCAAGTGATCACGAGAACTTCGGCTAAATACTTGATTCGTGCCATCGTTTTTTGACGGTGTGTGTTTCTCTAATGGTGTGGACTCCTGATTCCAGGCAAAGTTGCCGCGGGTTCTGTTCCCAGCGAGGGATGGGAAAACAACAGTCTAAATTCCTCTAAAACATGATTGTGTCATTCAGAATACACATATCTTTATTCATTTATCGGAAGATCGAGGACCTAGCAAGGAAGTTTGTAGTTAATGGACCATCAGGTGGTCTACACACATTTGCCTGTTTGGTTCTGAGTTTTCTTTTGGGCTAGCAAGTAAAGGCGTAGATAGATGTCCACTTGACTAATGACCACGCTCCGTCGCCCTATATAAATATGTTTTTTAGGCCAAAAAAAAGAAGAAATTTGAATGGGTTGTTTGTGATGGCGCTTGTCGGACATGGTCGTTGCGTTGGGTAAATTGTAGCAAGACCCACTCACTATATCAATCACTATGAATGTTTTGAATCTTCTTCAAGAAACTGCAAACGGACATTAATGTGTGTGAAGTGGGGGAGTGGTATGCGCTCAATTACATTATCATCTGACACACCCACCTTCTCCCAGAATCTACACCCATGGTTAGATATACTTCGACGATTTCCCATATTCTTTATACCATGGTTGCCTGTATTACTATATATGAAAAGCCTATGGCATAAATTCTAGCTTTATACACCAATCGTGGTGAACATGCCAGCAATGGGATTTCAATAGTTAAAATTTACACCTTGTGTGGAACTACATCTTTGACCTAAGGTGACGTCGACCTGAAAGCGAACTTGTCTAAATTTATCGCACGTCGCCTCGCGAAGAGTGAAATGAAGAAAGTGGCAATTATTTATTACTTTTTTAAATGAGTTTACCCGATAAAACACCAAAAATTAACAAACATGCATTGCCTCATGTTAATAAAGCATCCATAACTCGAAATAGTATGTTATTATGTTATTGAAATGTAAAAGGCACCTGTTTCTTTTTCAATTTCGTTTCGGTGATAAAACTGACAGCGTAAGTACCACCCACCGATGCTCATGTAAACAAAAACAGATTCGCGTGTATGTACGGCTGCTGTTCAGTAAAATAGAGAAAAAATAATAGCGACTCTTAATAACTTGTCGATCATGGTATAAATGTAACTTGGTGCACCAAATGTTCACCACTCGTGGTGAACATTTGGTACACCAAGCTACTATGGGTATATTCTATATTTACCCGTTAAATTGAACAAATTCGCGTGGTATTATTATACTAACATTGTCATTCAAATTTTATTTCTCTACTTTTAACCATATAGACTACACAGAAATATTACCGTTAAAAATAGGGAAAACCGAGTACTTTTACCACTAAATGTCACGTAAGCTTACTGTATTAACACTCTTCCCAACGTAATGGCCAAAACCGGACAGCCCGATTCACAAAATTCACTATTCAATTTTTATTACTTTTTCATTTCTTTATCACAAAACCATAGCTTATGACACCTCATTGGAACGAGCTCAACGAGCTCGTCCCAATGAGGGGCCATAAGCTATGTTTTTGACGCAAAAAAATCAAAAAAATTAGTGCTTCAAGAATTTTATTTTAAAATGTCGTCTAGTTTTCATGTTAGGTAAAGGGTTAAACTGTTTTGACAATGTTGACCTTTTCTTCGCCTAGGACCAATAACCCAAGGAATTAATATTTGGTTTATATTAATTACCCTAGAAGGGTGTGTAATTATCATGAAGAGATGATAAATGGTTGAAGTTTATAGAGATTAATTAGTCTAGCTGGGGGCGCGGTGGCTCAGTTGGTAAAGGTGCAGGCTGCAAGCCGAGAGGTCCTCGGTTTGATTCCTACCTGCAGCAACCGCGTTCTGGCCTTGGGCAAGACACTTCACCCCCATTGACCACGTGGGGGCACAGTGACGCTGTGTAATAAGGCGTACTGCACGTCGATGGTGCACTTGTCTTCAAACAATTCTAACCCTGCTTTTGTGGAGTTAGTACGTTGGGGAGCTGGCTATTGCTCGCCGTTGCTCGGCGGTTCTCTCCGGGTACTCCGGCTTCCTCCATCCGTAAAACTGTCGCGGTCATGATTAGCCATTGTGCAGAAATATGTGACCTTAAACACCAATAAATAAATAAATGATTTTTAGTCTAGCTAAAAAAAACTGCTCTCATCATGGGCGATAAGTTCTTTTTTGTAAAAACAGGAATTGTTATATGATTTTCGTTCTGGAAAAGTCTTCAGTGTAGATAGGACAACTCTCTTGGTATTTCGTTTACTAAAACATTAAGCAGTACCAGTCATGGCTGTAAAATTTACGGTCAAAATACCGACAGCTGATCGCAAGTATCTTGCCGTAATTTAAAAGATTTTCCAGTTTATGATCCCTTACCCAATGTTTGTGTTGTGCTTCTGTGTAAAATTTGTCTCGCATTTGCTTCCGTGTTCATAAAACGAATTTCTCCCTTGAAATTTGGAACAAAAAAGCAAGTAGAAATCCAAGTCTGGGAAAAATCATTTGACAAATAAATTTTACATTTAAGACCCCAATCCCTTCTTCTATAAGAATGTTATTGCTTCTGAGCTCGCTGAATGCAATTCAACAAAAATGCACGGAGGAAAACATATGTTGAAATAAAAGGTAGTTTGGCGTAGTGCTTCATATACTCGCTGGCTTTCATGGAACCCGGAACGAGAATTTTTTTAACAGAAAAGAACTGTCATTGAGGTTTATAAAAGCGAGAATTTCCCAGTTGGTACTGGTTGCCAGCGGGAATCGAGTAGAATGAACTATTGATGTTCCTTTTGGCAATACAATTCGTCCACCGAGCTCCAACTGGCACATAGAACACATTGGAACTCGGTGGACGAATTGTATTCGCAAGCAGTTCTCAATTTTAATCACCACATCTGCGTTCGCAACGTGAGTATTGGTATTTAGAACCACGGGTGTTCAACATGTGCCAAATATCATGAAAAATGGTGTATTTGGAGGGCTTTTGACAAATTGTGTATTTACCCATGATTCAGTATCAAAAGAGGGACAAGGCACTGAACTTGCTGGCTTGTAAGATTTCTACCTACCTTATTCAAACTCACAGATAACAGACACGTGAACTTGTACACGAGATACTGATGTCATCCGACAGTTAAGACGTTAAGCTTCACGTCGATATACCACTTGACCAATTAAAAACTTTTTAACCCAAAACGCGCGCCGAATATGTTTCGAGGACGAGTAACTTTTAGACAGAGAGTTTACTTCCCATTGGTTGCTATATTTGTCACGAAAAAATATCAGAATCATTTATTTTAATTTTAACTATCTACCAATGGGGTGGCGAGGTCGAATTCGATGCGTTATCGTACAAGTATGGCGACGAAGGAAATTTCGATTTGTATTGAAGAGAACTGCAAATACAAATATTTAATTTAATAGTGTTCAAGAGGCCTTGAGGCCCCAATACCGTACTGTATGATTTTTGTGATGAAGTTTAGCTAGAGTGACAATCATAGTTAGACAATAGGACGTTCGGTTTAATAGATTTGATCAATTGTTTTGATCGGACCCAGTCAACTCTCTGTCTACAGTCGTGTCCGACCTAAAAAGATGACTCGCCCCCGAGATATATTCAACCGTTTTTAGTAGCGTTAAAAGGTCTTTAGTTGGTCGAGTGGTATACCGACGTAAAGCTTTATGTCTTAACTGTCGGATGACACCAATATCTCGACAACAAATTCACGCGTTTGGTTTTTCTGTGAGTTTGAATAAGGCAGGAAGATATCTTCAAAGCAGGCAAGTTCAGTACCTCAGACCTGGTATTCTTAAAAATGCAGGAGGGCTAAATATCGCCCCCCCCCCTTGCATGGCCTACAAAAGCTAAAAGTAGCAAAATTAAGTTTTACTATTAATGAATTCCGCCTTGTGGGCTTTGTGCATTTTATTTAGTGTTGCTAACAAGGTAGTCTCTGTGAGAGGGCTACACCGCCCCTCCCACACCTCCGGGCTTCGGTAAGGCCCGGAGGTGTGGGAGGGGCAGTGTGGCCGTCTTACAGAGACCACTAACATAGCAGCGATCTGAAAAGGTGTGGGCTTCAGGAAAAGGCTGTTATGGTAATCATCAATTTCTAAGGTGAGGAGGGCTAGTTTTCGCCCTCCTTAATTTATTTAAGGCGAGCAGTAGGCGAGTGAATAAATCGCTCTCCTGAAAATGCCAGGCCTGGTACCTTGTCCGTCTTTTAATAATGAATCATGGGAAAATACATAATTTGTCAAAAAACCTCCAAATACCCAATCGCTCATGATCTTTGGCAATGCACCTGTATTTAGAACTACATACATCCAAATTCGGGGATGATAATAAAGATTGTGGCATCGTCAGTTGGAGTTATCGAGGAACTATAGGCGAAAATGCCATGAAGTGTCAAGAAAATTGCAGATAAGTTTTGTAGAAAAAAACACTGCAATTGATAGGACCGACGAACGCGCCATTCCTGTTCTCCCCTTATTATTAAACCTAAGTTTGGCATGAATATTAAGGAAATAAAAAATAATAAAAAGTCGTTTCTTTGACAACGTATACGATTTATTCTGTGAAAGACCAATGGGCGAGTAAATATATGAGACTTATCAAAAGTGTTGAAACGAGGTCAATTAAACACGTCAGAGGCATCCTTAGTAACACATGTAGAAACATACCCACGATGTTCAGAGAGGCGGGAACTAGTCGGGGTGATGGTTAGGCGTAGAGGTGGCCAAACTTAGGCCAAACCTTCGACTGAAACCATCGTTCTTGGGGTTTAGCTCACAAAATGCTTATACTTTCGACAATACATGTAAGGAGGGTTGCAACACTCGTCAGTGGTGGCGCCAAGGGGGAGGGGAGGGGCGCTACAGCCCCCCCCCCTTGTCGGAGAGGTCCAGCCCCCCGTCGGAGATTTTTAGTCAGTCCGTCTTAGAGTCTCGTAAACCCGACTTCACGAGAAATTTCCGACAATCGAATGTAGATATCTCGTCTTGTCAGTCTCGAACCCGTGCAGCACTGGAACTTTGATAGAGAATAGTGATTCTCACGAAATTCCTTAATGTCGTTCGTCAAACTGGCTTTATAGATGAAATATTTCCCGACCTTATTGTAAAATGTTTACTTTAACCCTTTACCTAAGGTAACGGCCAAAACCGGCTCGCGCTATTCTCAAAAATCGCCAATTAATTTTCATTATTTTGTAGTTATTCAGTAATTATTTTTGCAAGTGTCGTCTGCTTTTCAGGTTAGGTAAAGGGTTAAATAATCAACAAACATACTTAATTTGCTTCTATTTTGGTTCTCCAATTTACCAATTTTCACTCATTTTCCTTCGTTTGGGAGGTCAAATGTTATAGCCCCCCTGTCGGAGAGGTCAGCCCCCCTGTCGAAAAATCCCCGGCGCCACCCCTGACACTCGTAGATTTTCGAAGAGGCACTCGCTAACAAACGTAATCGAATACTTCAATTTGTGTACATGTTCAGGTCATTGCTTTTCGTAATATTTATTAAGTCAATAAAGCTTGCTGATTTAAATACATAACAATGCCAAGCTAAATCGGAAATCAATTGTTTTCGGCTCAGTGGAAACGCTAATGACAAGCACATTATTTTTAACCCGGCGATTCACTCATGGCGAACGCGCTACGTTTTGCATTGCACACGATTAGTTCCTTGTTTAAATGAGAGTTAGTCACTTTTAGAGGAGAGTCTTTAAGACAAAATGCTATTACCATCCGAGGATGTTCCGGCGGGGGTCTAAGATGGTGTATTTAAACCTTTGAACATTAGTGGCCGTTTTTCCGGCCGGCCACATGATACGTCATAACGTCATTAAATAGGATGGCTGTTCAGTAAATGTGTGAGGTAGATCAATCAATATTTTCAACGTGCAGCCCCGAGGCTGCACGTTGAAAATATTGATTGGTCTACCCCAAATAATGAATGTAGACTCTTCCAAGTGCTTTCATTGAACTGGCATGGAAGATACCACTATAGTTCAAAGGGATAAGTCTCGACCTTGTCTCTGGGCCATATATCGACTCGTCCTTCGGACTCGTCGATATATGTCCAGATACGACTTCTCGAGTTTATTACTCCATATTGATTCCCACCCTTCTGAATGGTAATAACCTGTATGTACAACCAAACAAACGCCATTCATTCAGTAATCATTGTTTGGCACATGTGAAACAAACCCTTTAATTGCTTACCACATCCTTTCTGGGATTTTCTGCTGTGCATTGATCTCCGTCCGCCTAAAAGCCAATTTACACGATACAACTTTTGTTCAAAAACTCCATTCAACATTTGTATGATGATGTTAGCGCTTTTCCAAGGTCACTAGATGTTCCCGTTTACACCATAGAACTTTGTTCAAGTTTGTTTATGAATGTTTTTTTGATTTTTTGGAGGGAAATATACCAATATATACGATTTGACTCAAAGCTGTAATCTGATTGGTTCACGACGTAAAACATCGTCAAACATTCTTCAAATTAATGTGCATGCTCGAACATCGTCCATCATGTTCGCGCTTGTTCACAGATGTTCAATTTCCAATATACACCATAAAACATTTTCCCTGGAACATCATCATACAAATGTTGGATGGAGTTTTTGAACAAAAGTTGTATCGTGTAAATTGGCAGTTAGCCCAACGGGGATCAATACTCAAGAGTTAATTCTCAGAAACCCCCAAAAAGGTCGTTTAAGGGAGTAAAGTAATAAAACATTTGTCACAAGTTTTCTGCTTCACATGGATCAGAAAACAAAAAAAAAAACTCCCAAACTACAAGTTGTCTAATAATAAAAAATGCAGTTCGAATGATTCCCCAGTTTTCTTTTCAAATTGATTTACTATACATGTTGCAGGTAACCAAAATATACACTTGAGATCCTTGTACTTCGTACATCAAACAAGATTAAAACTTTATTACACGCCTGTTCTCTGTAATCAATTCTCATCTACAGCAACACTAAACCGTGCGGAAAATAAAAGTCTGTTCTGCACATATGTGCGGAATGGAAATCGTTGACAGACTATTTTTAAACGGAAGCGAAATTTCATTGGAATTTTCTACTAATCGTGCACCGCAATTACAGTTTGAATCCTTAGAAATAACCCAAAATCGTCCCCTGAGTTCTAATGTGTTCTATGTGCCAGTAGGCACATAGAACACATTGGAACTCAGGGGACGAAATAGTTACACGTGTTTCCCTCTTAAATTTGTTGGCGATAAAATGTGTCCTTTGTGTTGATAGTTGTCAAATGAATTGTTGAGAGTCCTTCGAATAATTGTTTTTTATAGACATGAAGGCGTGTAATAAACAGAGAATGACACACGAGTGTGAATGGGTCAATCGATATGGCACTAGTGCCATCGAGGAAGGAGAAAATTCGAGGCCTGCGGCCTCTCGTTCTATCCCTGCGCGCTGGCACTCGCACCATATCAATTAATCCATTAACACACGTGTGTCGTTCTGTGTACATACTAAATATATAGGGGAAGAACGGTGACAATTAAGGATGTGTTCATCTACCAGGCCACAAAGATCTTCAATTTTCTCTCTTCTTTATAAAATCGGTAGATGGTTCTACTGTGGCATTCACAAAACTAAATCACTTACACCACTGCCGTGTTTAATATAGTTTCTGACCTGTCGGTGGGTGTTGGTTGGGTACTGTTTAATTTAGTTTCTGACATCCTGGTGGTCAAATGGTGGGCTTGGTCTAGTATAATTTGTAACGTTCAAAGCATCGCAATGTGTAACATGTGGCACGCGGCAATGCTCTGCATTACGAAATTCGCGAGGCAACACTTCGAAGCCATTCTCACCATATTAGGTTGAGCTCCTTGAGCTCGTTTCTATGATGGGTCATAACCTATGCTTTTAACGCAAAAAATAAAAAAAATAATAAAGAATTTTGTTTGCAAGTGTCGTCTTCCTTTCGTTTTAGGTACAGGGGTAAGTACTCTCCTACATGACCAACTAGGTTCGTCATGCAGAATTATTTTCGAGGAAGTTATCCCCCCTCAATGGGCGTTTTCTTCGGTCAATTTAGTATGAAGGATATGGGAATGTTGAATACAACTTGAAAATTCGGGATGTCACAAAATCGAACCAACAGAGTACGCATAACTTTATAAACCCCAGGCACATTGTTCTCTGGCATCTTATAAAACTATATAAAGTGGATTCTCTGATTTGTTTCCTAGTTATTTAAAATTACCCAATCTGCATTCACCATGCACAATCAGTTTTGTGCAGTATCGTGTAAATAAATTCTTTCTACCCCTGCCTGGAAATTTGACAAGGCCAAGACCTTTGAGTTGGAGGACGAAAAACTTTATACTTGAAAAGTCAATGCCCGTAGTATTGAAACTAATTTAAGGTATCATTGAACGGTACAGACACTATTGCTTGTCTTTGTCTGTGGTTTCTTTTTTTGTTTTGTCTCTGGTTTCTTTTGGGGTTTTGTATTCTTTGAATTGTCCGTTGATGCCACCTCAGTTTGGTTTTCTGTTTCTTCCTGAATATCAACCACCGACTTTTCAGTTGAATTTTGTGCTTCGTCATGAACACTTTCCAACGGTTTCTCACTCGTATCTGCGTCCTGGAACGAATTAAATAAAAAATAAAAAAATGAAAATAATTCATCTGAAATATATACTAAAAACTTAAAGTTTCGGATCATGAATACTGACCTCTTTCGCGTGTAAGAACATAGGCTAAAACAGTCGTATCCCCAGATTTCAGAGTATATCTACTCAAATGCAACTAAATAAAAAATTACTTAATGACAACGTTGTCAACCAAACAAACGATTTTTGCGCTAAAATTGTTTTTGAGCTAAGACGTTCGGATGTTAAATAATGCAATTACGGTTTATTGAACTTTCATTTTTTTTAAAATAAAATATGTTCAGAGAACGACGAAATCGATTGTTTCTGTTGGTTTCCCCCAAAAATCACAAAATTTATGTCGTTTTTGGCAACAAAGCAACAATTTTAATTTTTATCGTGTCAGCAACTTTAAAAGGAAGTATTATTGGTTCAATCTTCTTTTACAAGCCAATAATGGCTGACAATTTTCGTCATCATAGGAGGGATTCCCAGGAAAGTTAGCTCCCCTCGATTTCATAACGCTGTCTGTAAATTTAACACTAAGGATATGGGCATTTACTATAAAAAATGAAATTTCGAAATATTTGCGAATTTGTCTCATCAATGTGCTCATAATTTCACAAACTTTCAGCATTTTTCTGTAGAGTAGTATAAAAACACAAAAGCTGGCTTCTTACAATTTTTTTCCCGTTCAGAACGTTTGACGATTATTTAAAAACAAGAAAACGGCGGTTTTACAATCTTTTGATGTTCTCTAACTGTTTACTGTTCATTATATCAACAGTATGCGCATATATAATATATATATAATTTCGTCAATTTGCCGCCAGGGGGCGCAGTGGCTCAGTTGGTAGAGGTGCAGGCTGCAAGCCGAGAGGTCCTCGGTTCGAATCCCACCTGCGGCAACCGCGTTGTGTCCTTGGGCAAGACACTTCACCCCGATTGCCTACATGGGGGCACGATGACGCTGTGTACTGATGCGTACTGCACGTCGATGGTGCACATGTCTTCAACCAATCTAACCCTGCCTATGCTGCGGTGCAGAGTTCAGAGTTACGATGTTTGAGAGCTGATAGCTGCTCGTCGTTGCTCGGTGGTTCTCTCCGGGTACCCCGGCTTCCTCCACCCGTAAAACTGTCACGGTCACGATTAGCCATTGTGCATAAGATTGTGACCTTAAACACCAATAAATAAATAATAATTTGCCGCCATGTATACATATACATATAATGCAGACATTGTCCTTTCCATTAATATAAAAATCTAGGAGGTGAAATTTCGTAATTTCTTCCCTGGGAAGAATAAAAACTTTCAAATTACTGTAAAAGCACATTCGCTAAACAAAGACTCAAAATGGACGCTCACTTAGTGTTAGTTGGTGTAATACTGATAGATATTCTTAATGGCGGATTATCTGTGAAGTAGTTGCTTCTAATTACCTTGCCATAGAAAGCCAAGTTTCCTTTTGTAACTTTTAATAAACGAAAACAACAGACAGCTCCGAGAGCTGTCTGTTGTTTTCGTTCATTAAAAATAACAAAAGATAATTTGACTTTATTTACCACTGATGTCATGGGTGTTTTCTATAATATTACGTGCTTCCTAATTGGACCTAACTCGCTCGTGTAATAGTTTTAAGGGAGATAATTTTATCGAAGTCGATTTTCATGACGATATACGCCAGGGATGCATTTAATTAAATTAAAAAATGACACATCTGACATCCTAGGGTTTGTTGTAGTAGTGTAGTCTAGCAGCATTATAGAAACATAGTTACCCAAATCAGTAACGTTAAACACGTTTGTGAGAGTGAAGCATCATATTGTATATTTTCTAAAAGAAACCACTGAAATGCAAAGACTCGCCTATTTCCTCAACCCTTCTCCTGTTACATCCAAACAGTACAAACCTTAACACGAATTACAACGAAATTAACCCTTTACCCAACGTAACGGCCAAAACCGGCCAGCGCTATTCTCAAAAATCGCCTATTAATTTTAATTATTTTTTCATTTTTTGTCTCAAAAACATAGGTTATGACCCCTCATTGGAACGAGCTCGTCGAGCTCGTTCCAATGAGGGGTCATAACCTATGTTTTTGAGACAAAAAATGAAAAAAAATAGTTATTCAAGAATTTTTTTTGCAAGTGTCGTCTGCTTTTCATGTTAGGTAAAGGGTTAAATAGAAGTACAAATGATTTGTAGAGAGCACAGAATAATACTAGCGAGTATTGCCCAACACCAACACACTTGATATCTAGTCAGCGACTGAATAGCTTAAGCAAAGATTATTTAGATTCATAAACGGAGATATGGTGGGCATCTACACTTTTTAAATGGATACAGAAATTATTTCAATAGTGAAGAGGTACAGCGACTGATTCGCGCTCCCGCGTTGTGTCCTTGGGCAAGGCACTTAACTCCGATTGCCTACATGGGGGCACGATGACGTTGTGTACTAAGGCGTACTGCACGTCGAAGGTGCACATGTCTTCAACCAATCTAACCCTGCCTGCGCCGCAGTTCCGAGTTCCGATGTTGGAGAGCTGACAGCTGTTCGTCGTTGCCCGGTGGTTCTATCCGGGTACTCCGGCTTCCTCCACCTGAAAAAATGTCACCAACATGATATGACCCTGGCTGTTAATGTGTCGTTAAACCCTAATAAAAGAAAAATAGCGAAGAGGGGAGATAACCGAGTGGTAGACATACAGTGAACTGTGGTGTACACAGGTGCGAAATAAGTTCTGTATTCACTTGAATGCGTAGATCTTCTTATTTTTTCCGTAAATACCCATCTACTACATGGATTCCACGATTCATATCCTCTCTAGGATAATACATTCTGATTTTTACAACAGTTAGTTGGTCTGGGTCTTCAGATTCTGCATAAAAATAGAGACCAGAGCAGCTAGTTCAAACAGGAAGTCATGTTTGATCTGGCCAATCTGGTCCTGGCAACCCAAGTCATCTGTCAATTGTAATAACTTGTTTTGTTGGATGTTCAAAAGTTGAATACGACATCTGGAATGTAAATAACACAGTGTAAGTTTGGGTGTTTGTCCTCAGTGTTCAGCGCCAAGGCACTCGAGTTTTTATTTCGCGTTTGTAAAACTGTCGCATCGAAACTATCCGAACGTCAGTGACGTCACGAGAGGCTCTTTTGAGACAGACATTATACGGATTTAAAAAAGTCGAGACTCACGTTTTCTGGCGAGCTGCACTTATACACCACTTCGCAGTATTTGGCGCTTTCAAGCTGATCGTCATTTGATTACAAAAAGAGTGGGCAATATTTTTATGAATATTAGTTTAACCCTTTTTCCACGTAACGCCAAAACCGGCCAGCGCTATTCTCAAAAATCGCCAATCAATTTTCAATACTTTTTCATTTTTTGTCTCAAAAACATAGGTTATTGAGCTCGTTCCAATGAGGGGTCATAACCTATGTTTTTGAGACAAAAAATGAAAAAAAAGTTATTCAAGATTGTTTTGTTGCAAGTGTCGTCTGCTTTTCATGTTAGGTAAATGCAAGGTAGAAGTTTATATTTACCGCTTCGACATTATTATAAAGAGACACAGATCGATGCGTAAATACAAGGTGGCAAGGTGAACGCACATGCGTTGGTGGTGGTTTCTGGCAAAATTAAGGAATCACATACAATATTGCCTGGGTATCTTGTATCAGTTGAGTTCAAACCTGTATCAGCCGAGACCGAGGGTACATCAGCCGAGGCTGACTAATGTATTGAGGAAGACAGATATCATAAGGTGTCAGATAAAATCTTGGCATCTAATTAATAAATAGTTTCATTACATACAGTACAACCGTCGTGGGCTGGTCGTAATCCACGCGTGGGCAGTGATATCCACGCATGAGGTTTACCAGGTAATACAAATCATGATCAGCAAAATTTTAATTAATGAAGCATCGGGTTGTTACAGGGGTGGCGCCAGGGATTTCTCGACAGGGGGGCTGACCTCTCCGACAGCGGTGGGGGGGGGGGGGGGGAGGAGGAGGGGGGGGGGGGCTATAACATTTGACTTCCCAAACGAAGGAAAATGAGTGAAAATTTTAAATTGGAGAACCAAAATAGAAGCAAACTGAGTATGTTTGTTGATTATTTAACCCTTTACCTACATGTAACCTGAAAAGCAGACGACACTTGCAAAAATAATTCTTGAATAACTAATTTTTTTCATTTTTTGTCTCAAAAACATAGGTCATGACCCCTCGTTGGAACGAGCTCGACGAGCTCGTTCCAACGAGGGGTCATAACCTATGTTTTTGAGACAAAAAATGAAAAAAATAATGAAAATTAATTGGCGATTTTTGAGAATAGCGCTGACCGGTTTTGGCCGTTACCTTAGGTAAAGGGTTAAAGTAAACATATTATAATAAGGTCGGGAAATATTTCATCTATAAAGCCAGTTTGACGAACGACATTAAGGAATTTCGTGAGACTCACTATTCTCTATCAATGTTCTAGTGCTGCACAGACAAGACGAGATATCTACATTCGATTGTCGGAAATTTCTTGTGAAGTCGGGTTTACGAGACTCTCCGACGGACTGACTAAAAATCTCCGACGGAGGGCTGGACATTATTTAAATTTTTGATGATTATTTCTGTAATTAGTGTTTGGAATCTAATATTATCGTGTCCGTGGATATATTGCCCCACTCGTGGAAAGTGACCAGTCAACGGAGGCCGTACTGTATCAATTATTGAAACGTTCATGATTTCGGTCATCAAATCTCTCCTATAGTATCAGATGGTGTTCGATGCAGCTGATACTGGCAAAACTCACACAACGTGATATTGGAAAATCGAAAACGAGGCTAGGTGAGAATTGTATGCATTCATTCATTTTTCAACGAATTTACGGAACCTACACTGTATTTGTACCAGATGCACCTGGATGAAAAGGTAGATCGAGTCCACTCAGTTAGGAAAGGGGATACAGGTATCAGGGAACTAAATATTTGAATTGGAGTTTCCCGCCTTGAAATGTTGCAAGTGATGTCGGAAGTGATGCAATCTCTAAAAATAAAGAGCCCTGGGAAAATAAATTGTTTCAATAAACGTTTGAAGCATTCTATTGACATCTTGCGCTATTGATGAATATTCCAGATAAAAAAAGAGGATGATTTGATTACTTTTGGACCTAAAAAATACAATTTATATTTGGTGTGTTTCTGTAGGGAATTCCCTGAAAAATATGTGCACGTGACCTGTCCTTCCCTTGCTGTCAATTTTTCTCTCTTATTTGTTGCATGACCCCCCTGTTTTGGGGTCAGAAAAAGTTATCTGAAGGGCTATACTTGACAAAGGTATTTGAATGCTAAAATTAAAGTGATGCGATGATTTTTTTTTTTACCTGAACGTTATAATGGTCGCCTATGGGAAAATATTTAGTTCTGTGATACCTGAAGAGAGCACCGTAGAAAACAGCTACAACAAAAGTCACCTGATGTCGTACAAAATTGATTTCACAGATTACGAAATCGAGATTTAATTATTATCTGAGGGCAGATATATAATAAAAAGATGACCGATACAGTGAGGTTCGCTCCTGTGATGTATCGTATATCGTTGAGGACCTTCACCAAGCAGTATTGTATTCGTAGACTTCGCCGACTTGTGCGACACTGCTTGGTTGAAAGCCATCAACTCGACGCGATACAGCACACCAGGAAGCTTCACTGTACTAATAGTCTCTATATCTTTCACTTCAGAAGACTTTTTCGTAAATACTATGGTATTCATAGGATACTTTAACCCTTTACCCAACGTAACGGCCAAAACCGGCCCGCGCTATTCACAAAAATCGCCAATTAATTTTCATTATTTTTTCATTTTTTGTCTCAAAAACATAGGTTATTACCCCTTCTTGGAACGAGCTCGTCGAGCTCGTTCCAATGAGGGGTCATAACCTATGTTTTTGAGACAAAAAATGAAAAAAATTAGTTATTCAAAAATTTTATTTGCAAGTGTCGTCTGCTTTTCATGTTAGGTAGAGGGTTAAAATAAAACCAAATATTTCGACATATTTGACTCCGATGCAGCTGTATCGATCGACGGTTCCTCAACCTAGAACTTTCATTGTTGCATCAGCTATCACACTCTAAAATCAGTTGGGTTAAAAACCAACCCACATCAACTGGGTTGAGTGAATATGATTCCAAATGGCTTTATATATATATCAGTGAAATGACCCAGCGCTTTGAACCTTTGTCTGAAACAAACAGGAAACGGCACCAGCGTCTTTTTTAAATAACTAGAGATCAGGAACAACCAGAATGGTTGGTAAATGGCCTTATAACCCGACCACTACACGGCCATGTGCGTGATGTTTCGGTTTTATTGGAAACCTGCACACGCTACTCAACTTTGACAAAGTATTAAAATATTTAGGAAAGTTCTGTAACCTCTGTTAATAGTTAATGAATGTAAGGATGCTATTAAAACACACAAAGAAACACACAAACGAAACCTAGTGTTCAGTCTTTTGCGTTCAGATAAAAGTGGAAAGTATATTATTATACTTACGACAATAAACAATGTAAAATGTCTGAAAAATAACTGTAAATAAATTAAACATAAATCCTGTACACCAGTTAATATGAATGGACAACGACTCAATCACCTACTTTTGCTGATTACTTGGGAACGTTAGAGTCTCCATCAGGATTGAATAAATGTGTTCAGAAGTTAGTACACCATGAGGATCAAAACAAACTTAGTGTCATCATTAATAAAACAAAATTTATGATTTTCAAAAAAAAGAAAAGATAAAAAAGATCCTACGTTTTGTATTGGAACAGTGAAAATA
The DNA here is from genome assembly GCA_031216915.1 of Pictodentalium vernedei. Lineage (NCBI taxonomy): Eukaryota > Metazoa > Mollusca > Scaphopoda > Dentaliida > Dentaliidae > Pictodentalium > Pictodentalium vernedei. Next base: position 44,022,699 of record CM062296.1, read on the forward strand.
GGTATCGTAGATCAATATGAATACTTAGGAATTCACATACAATGGAAACACAAAACAAGTTCAAGAAAATTCAAGTACAAAAGAATCGAAAGCAATGCTTTTCCTTGCAAATTCTTTCAGAAAATCACTTCACTTAACTCTTGATGTGAAGTGTAAGCTTTTTGATAAATTGCTTAAACCTATTTTATTATATGGTCGCGAAATATGGTCCCCTAACATTAATACTCTTTTTTTGCGAACACCACAGCCTGTGAAGAAGTCCACCTTAAATTTTGTAAACAAATATTAATGTTAACCCTTTACCTAACGTAACGGCCAAAACCAGCCAGCGCTATTCTCAAAAATCGCCAATTAATTTTCATTATTTTTTTCATTTTTTAGAACACCATGAGGTGCTGCAGTGCGGAGTTACGATGTTGGGGAGCTGGCAGCTGATCGTCGTTGCTCGGTGGTTCTCTCCGGGTACTCCGGCTTCCTCCACTCGTAAAACTGTCACGGTCATGATTAGCCATTGTGCATAAATATGTGACCTTAAACATCAATAAATGAATAATGATGACAAAATGAAAGTTACGAACGTATCGATTTGTTAAAAATGAATACAAGCTTGAACCTTATCTGATATTCACCAGATCTCGATAGGCCCGTGAACTGTTTACTGGACTTAGGGTTAGTAACCATAATTTAGGAATAGAAAAGGGTAGACCTAAACAACCTCCTACGCCATAAATGATAGAAGATGCTATTTATGCGATACCAATGAAATAGAGAGCGAAGACATTCTGTTATGGATTGCGAGGCATATGTCGAAATTAGGGACACAGGGTTCGAAGAAATTGCAAAAGAAAACAAAGAATTTAAACAATTGAATGATTCGAAGAAAACAAACAAAGAATTTAAACAATTGAATGATTCGAATAAATACTATTATATATTGAAAAACTGTGATAGTAAATCGATTAATATTATTTCTAACATGATCTAGTCATTTATCTGTAAGCGAGATCACATTGTTAAAGAAAAAAAGTCATTAATACTTTATATTGTACATCATGTTTATTATGTCTTCTTATTTGTTATGTTTGTATTGTGTAACTGCCATTATTGTATAATGCATTGAATTATAAATGTATCAAGGAAACCGATGTGTCATTATACCTTCTGTACAACAAGGTGAAGGTTACCTTTATTTCATTTCAGACAACCCTTTGCTCTTCTAACCTCTTTCTCAAATTCTCAAACGAGAGATAGTAAAAAACAGCCCCCAAGTTCGGTGAAGTAGAAATGTTGCCGGTGAAGCCAGGGGAAATACATTGCGATAGAAGTTAACGATACATGTCATCGCCATGTGTGACAGGTGTGATGTTAACGCGGTTGACGTTAGGTTAGGCGTCGGATGCAAAGGACACTCAAAAATGAGTTGGGTTAAAAATTAACCCAAAACAACTGGGTTGAGTGAATATGAACCCAATTGGGTTCATATTCACTCAACCCAGTTGATTTGGGTTGATTTTGAAACCAACTTATTTTAAAGTGTACGATTGGTCCTGTAACATCAGACGGAATGGGTTTGGTATGGGGTAGGGAACATGTTCCCACGAGAAAACCGAAAGTCTTAAAAGTAGATCCCTCTGGTGCCACAAAGGTGTTATTATTAATCTCTAATTGCAAAGGATCACAATTAATTTCTATATCATTCAAACACTGGGAGCTGGGGAGTGGTAGCTCCCTCTCGATGGTGAGATTCGGGGGTCTCCTCCGGGCAAAGTTTAATTTAATTTTTGAACCCCTAAGATTGATTCTGAGGCCTCTCTTTTAACCCCTGAGATGGAGTCAGAGGCCTCCCGGCTTAAATCTGGTCGTTTTATCCACAAGAAAAATTCATCTTCCCATGTTAGTCCATGAGTTTTCCCTCACACTGACAAGGCAACACAAGGACTATCGACTGACAGGCTATTCAGCCCATACCTACTCATTTCAAGTGACTACTCAGAGTCGGAAAAAGGGAACGATGAATTCGAAAAACCGGACCGGTCACAAATTAGAGTCGGGATTTCGGAAAATGTTGTCAGCTGATTGGAAAAGTCGGAGAATTTGATCGAAAATTGGAAAATCACTTTGTCTCAAGCCTACAAAATATGACAAGAGCAAATTAAATTGGTTTTATTGAATTTCCAACTTTTTGAATTTACATCACCTAATTTCCAAACTTTTGAAATTTTGAAGATGATTGAAGTAGAAAAAAAAAAAAAAAGTAGGCCTATAATTAAAAGAAGTAATTTTCATTTCATGTGCGTTGGGTAAAGGGTTAACCGACAACACTTGTAAAATAAAATCTTGTGTAACTGGACTGGTTGTTCCAATGAGACCGATGAGCTATGGTTTGGAAACAAAATAATATTTGAATGCCGATTTTTGTGAATAAAGCTCTAACGCATATGACCGTTACGTTGGGGTTAGCGGTTAAGGATTTCTTAGCTGTGAAGATAATGGTGAGAAATAAGGTGTAATAGCTAAGGCCCACAAAGTAGATCTTCTGTTTCTCAGTCCATTTTTGTAAAATTGTATGTTGACGGGCGGTTTTTTTATTTTATTTTTTATTTTTGTAATTATTTCTTTGCCATCAAAAGTTCATGTTCTTGGTTTGTTTTATGTTTTAGGCCTCATAATCTACAGAATAGCATGCGTGGTGGTGCACTCAAGGGACAAATTTACCAATTTTATTGACTTGGGTTAAATATCAAACATAAAGCATTTAATTTTTATTTTTTTAAGTTTGGTTACAAAAAAGAGAGCATGCGGCAGCCCAAAGGACCATGCGGAATGACCCGAGAAACAAATTTTTAACTTTTGTAGGCCTAAGGTGTAATAGATAAATAAAAAATTATGTCTGTTGACTCACATTGTATACGTTGCCTGTCTGGCATTGAAGTTCTTTCTCTCTCTATTGCCTTAGAAATGCATTAATCCTTCCAAAATCCCTTGCCCAGCCAGCGTCAGTTGATGAACGGGTGGGTGCTGCGTGAGTAATCAAACCCTGTGAAAATATACATGAAGATTAAAATAGGTACTGACCAGTGGTCAACATAATGTCTGGGCAGGGTCGGGGCTGGTGGTAGAGACCTTTGAATTTGTAATATAAAACTAAGGACGCCATTCACGACCTACATATTAATGAAGGGTTTCTAAAATGGGGATTTGTTAGAGAAACAGGATGTCGAAGACGCATAATATTTATTATTCATTCTTGATTACAAAATTGAAGTTAAACGATTCCCTACTCAGATAGTGCCTTGCATGAATTAACTGAGTGTTTTCTGCACAGCACTGCAACTCAGTACAATTTTCCAGGAAGGGGTGGTACTGAAGTGGCGTGGAAGGAGTGACATCAAGCTTTTATTTCGAATAATATTAGTCACACAGTTTTTTGGTGGCCTAATATGGTATATATGGTGTCAGTTAATTCCATATTGGACGAGTGCGAAGCTCGAGTCCAATATGGAATTAACTGACACCATATATACCATATTAGGCCACCAACGAACTGTGTAACGAATATATCTTACCGACTGCTGCATCGATGCACAGAACTAATAACAACAGCGATCAAAATTAAATGAGAGAATTCTCACAATGTGTTCACGTGTCTTTGCCTTGTTACAATTTATGGGAGAGTGCCTGCAGGCACTCTCCCATAACTTGTAACAAGGTAAATTCATACATACCAAACAGTTTCACTTCGAAGGTAACATGACACAAATCCACAGATTATGAAGCCTTTTAAGTTGCCTAACCTGTACTTCAGACCAAATATGGGTTTCCAACACTCAATCTTTCAACTTGAAGCGTTTATCAGCTGCCGCCATTTTGAATAATTAATGAACAAAGGGGAGATTATCCATAGCTGTCAGCGTATATTGATGTTGACAGGCAGTATATGGTTTTATATGCAGTCTGCATGTGACGTCTTTGAACCAATGAAATTCCCTGATACTTGCAGGAGGTAAGATATTAGACTAGATTCGATTCGAGATTCGATTCGAATCGAAAATATGTGATTCGCAAAGCCCTAATGGCGCCTTTTGCAGTTCATCCTGAGACCGGAGAAATTTTCTGCCTTTGGATTGCAATAGAAGCGGATGTTCATTTTGTCCCCACTTACCCCCTCTCATACCACCCCTCTCATCGCTTCAATGCTTGGACCATATGTTCGACGCCATGACGATGAGAGTTTCAAAGGGCTTGGATCCCCAAACACAATTACCATGGGGCCCGAAATTCCTCTCGTCAGCCCTGGGTAAACGTCATGTAAAGTTGAAAAGGTAACTAAACTGTCAAAAACAATAAAACGGTGAGTAGCAGGAGAGGGATGAAACGACCATTTTGGGGGACCTCGCAGTGGACCTAGGGAGGGAAGTAATAGGAGAGGGATGGATCGGGATCGATTGTCCGGAGGGAGAGACATAGGGGGAAGTGACGTCAGAGTCACGCTACCCAATGGCCTACAAAAGGACGGAGGTATGTTCTGAAGGTGTGTTCGTTTGAATAGAAGTAAAACTAATTACCCTAAAAAGACCCGACAACTATTTCACTAGTTTTAATTCCTTTTGTAGTGTTACAAGTCAGTAGTAATCGTATAAGGCTGTAAAAGACTTTAGCATTGGGTGACTACAGTAGAAACTAACTTATAGGACAGATGATGGCAACTATGGATAAGTCAACTGTAGTGGTCTTAGAACTATAAAGGTCTAGATACCAGATGCGGATTGGGTACCAGGAACAATAACTATCCTCAAATGGTATCTTTAAAAAGTATCCTCCAATAGTACATCAACAGGACATACGTACAGTACGTGGAGAGAGCATTGTAACTAAATCACCCGCGGAGTGGAGTTGTCACCCATGCTTTAACTTTCAAATTTTGTACATATCGACAAAAAACACAAGCAATGTTTCAGCCAATGGATCTCCGGGGAGGTCCATTGGCTGGAACTTTGCTTGTGCTTGTAATGCATTGCAAAAAAACTTGCAATTATTGCTTGGGTGGAATCTACACTCTGCGAGTGATTTAGTGATAATACACTCTCCACGTACTGTACCTTCTAATACTCAGATGAGGATAAGAGTCGTAAGAAGAGTCACTCGTTGGAGCAATTGGCTCGATGGCTTATTTACTCGATGAAATTTAAGCCGTACGAGCAATGACTGTTCAAGTCACTACTCGACAGTTTAATTGCTCGATGAGAGTCGAGGCATCCGAGCGATACCTGTTCCTGCTCGATTGTCTTTCGGGTTTAATGATCATAGATGCCGTGGTTATACACAGGGGGAGATAACTCTGTATGGGTAGGTACATATTACAGAACATTAAGTAATCCGATTGTTGGAGAGTAGAGGTCGGAACCAGAGACAGGTAGGATTAGATAGACTGCTAGGATTAGAGTAGCTAGAATAGCGTCTGTAATAGATAGAAATCGACGATTTAATGGGAAGTCCGAGCCACATAAATAGTTAGTTTAACCCTTTACCTAACATGAAAAGCAGACGACACATGCAAAAAAATTCTTGAACAACTGATTTTTTTTCATTTTTTGTCTCAAAAACATAGGTTGTGATCCCTCATTGGAACGAGCTCGTTCCAATGAGGGGTCATAATCTATGTTTTTGAGACAAAAAATGAAAAAATAATGAAAATTAACTGACGATTTTTGAGAATAGCGGTGGCGGGTTTTGGCCATTACGTTGGATAAAGGGTTAAAGAATATTTATTCAAAAAGAAAGGAACTGGGAACTCAGAGCCAAATAATGTCCGTTTCGGTAATTTTGGGTGGTTTTTCCAATTTTGGTGATTTTAAGTATTTGTTGTGTTGTTTGTGGTAATTACATTTACTCCAGACCAATGGAACGCATCCATAGAACAGCCCCCCCCCCCCCCCCGCCCCACTATACTGGGAGGCATTCAGGCTCAAAGTAACCACGTGCCATCAAAGATGGCGGTCTAGATATGTAAAAACTGAGGATTCCGAACTAGTAAAATAATTGTCGGGTCTTTTGGTAATTAGTTTTACCTTTATTCAATCGAACATACCCTCAGACTATATCCTCATTATTTGTAGACCAGTGAACCACGTGACTATGACGTCAACTCCTCCCTTCGACTCTCCATCCCGCCAATCGGTCCCGATCCATTCCCCTCCTCCTACTTCCCTACCTGAGTCACGAGCGGGGGCCCATAAAAAGGGTTGTTCCATCACTCTCCCACTACTGGAGTGGCACGTCCTGCTGTGTGCTGTCGTGAATATATACTAAATACAGACTGTGTTGATGTGTGCTCTACCTGTGTTAACTACAAATTCGATACATCACGTTATCTATTGTTAATCTCTGACTTAATTTTCAATGAACTGCAAGCAAATAATCATTGCTAACATAATGCAGGACTCTGGTAAAACTGTTCAAAGACCTTCTCCAGGGCACATAAAAAGGGGCTGCGAAGCTTTGAAATTCGATTCCATTCGAAATCGCCACGATAATTCGATTCGAATCAATTCCAGTCGCGCTGATTCGCAAATTTTCGAATGGGCCATATGTACTCTTAAGTCCCAAGTAGTGTTTCCATTTGAACTCTGTTATCGGGTCTCCTGTATACAGGGACGCCGGAGCCGCCCCGACCACCCCGACCACTGTGGGGGCAAAAAATTTGCCGATCATGATATTTTTGTGATCGACCTTCAGCCGAACATCATTCATATCAAATAACTAGGCTATGATTTTTTAATTTTGTTCTGGCGGATATCCGAAAATAGTGCTCGCATAGATCATCTTGTTTCTTTAATATTGGGTACATAATGGCAGCTGTTAATAACCAGTTAACGTAAGATGAGGAGATTTTGGGGGCTACTTATTTAGTATTCCAACCGTTTCGGAGGCCGTTGGAATACCCTAGAAGTAGCCCCCAAATGGGTCTGAGAGATGTCATTTTTGAAACATTTTCTGGGGGCAGGGCCGGATTTACGAATGGGCAGACTGGGCGGACGCCCAGGAAATGCATGGGCCTCCGCTGTGAAGTTCGTCTTTCGAGGAACATCATGTGACAAAATTCCCTGCCAAATTGCCTTTGGCAATTTGGCAGGGAATTTTGTCATATTATGTTCCTCGAAAGTCGAACTGCATGCACTGTCATTTTTTTTTCTCCCCCACATAATCGATGGCAACAGTTCGAAAGAACAGGGATCTGGGTGTTATGGTCGGGCCAATGTTTGGGCCGTTCCGGCGCCCCTGTTATAGGCGACCTGAATTGACGATAGAAGTGTTATAGGAGGTTCCGCTTCCAAATCTAGACTAGCCTAAACAGATGAGTAACCTTTGAATACATACAGATTATCACCACATTGAGTGTCTCCGGGAATTCAGTTCAAGTCGAGTTGTAGGAACAGAACAGTATTTCGACGAGCCCGTTAGGAAATACTGTGTGTGTGATGATAAATTTATCTCACAATATTGACCACAAAATGTGTTATAAAACAACTATTTTTCATTTGCCTTATCGATGGAAAGTGTAACCTCATCACTGACCTCAATATGGAGATCAATGAACGCTATTCGATTTTTCAATTTGCGAAATTGAAAAATCGAATAGCGTTCATTGATCTCCATATTGAGATCAGTGATGAGGTTACACTTCAGAGAAAATTACGTCACTGGGAGTCACTTTACTGAATACTGTCTTGCGAAGTGGAGCAACTCTGTGTTTCGTCAACGTGAACTGCTATTTCCCACAGTTGTAAGAAGATACTTTATCTGCCATTTACCGAAAAACAGAATCACAAACTGCAATAAAAATTCAGCGATATAAGATCCTTTATGGCATTACAGTAAAAATGAAAGTCACATGACGTCGCGAGAAACGAACGCACACGCACCTGGCGGACTATTTCAATGGTACTGTTAATCACAAGTCATTCATTTAAAAAACTTATAATGCTGCATTACAGCTGCAATAAAAGATGCATATAGTTTGAGTCAACATTTTTCATGTTGAAGGGAATCATTCCAGCCAGTGCGCAAACAATCCACCATGTAAACACACAAACACAGAAAAAAGATGATGGTGAATCGCAAAAATTGAGTAACACCGAGAAAATTTTGAAACGTAACGTCAGTCTCATTGTGGTTTGCACTCCTCTAAAACATATGAATCAACTGACACCATTTTTTTAAAGCGCACACTACAAAAATATAATTCCGTAGTTGTTTCTCAAACCATGCGCCTATCCATTGGGTGGCCTTATGAAATGAATTTGGTTCGAAATATAATTTTCCAGCAGCAAAAAGTATACTTGGCCTTAGTTTGGTTATATTTTTATGAAGACATTTCCTCATGTGCAGTTGGTTTTAGAGAACTGAAACGGAATGCCATTGTTTTAATCAGTTGACAGTGGCTTTTTGTTCGTTAAATACTATTTTTTAGAAGTGATGGTTATTGGTTTTATTGACGAAATCGTAGATAAAAGTATTATGTGCCCATTTTGCGCGTACACAATCTTTTATCGCGACTCGGACTCGTTTTTTTTTTTTTTGGGGGGGGGGGGGGGGTATAGGACAAAAAACTAAACTAAAGTGTTAAAAACTACACTTGAAGTGCTGTATTTAACACTTACTAAGTGCTGAACTAGCACTTTGTTCAAGTGTAGATAACCCAGAACTTGACAGGTGTTGACAATAATACCTCTTGACAAGTGTAATGTCGCGACACTTGAAAGGAAACAACGCAGATGACGCGGATCAGGCTTGAACTCTCGAGCCTGATCCGCGTCATCTGCGTTGTGTCCTTTTAATTATGTACCCACCAAGCGCAAATCAAATTATGGACAATTCTGGAAGAACCACCAATGCTAGACACATGGGAAGTGCCATCCATTCAAGTTTCAGATGTCTGACGATTGTAATGTCTAAGTGCTTAAAGCATTGCACTTTGAGTGTTAAAATCAAACCCTAAGAGTTAGAATGGGTTTAACACCTTGAAAGTGTCAGTTTTTACACTTTAGTTTTTAGTGTGCAAGCGCGCGATAACAGAATCTGTACATGCTCAACGTGCACACAACACTAATTTATCTTCGACTTGAAAAGCAGCGCAAGGTTCAATTCGAGATTCGATTCGATTCGAAATCCTCCGACAGATTCGATTTGAGATTTAATTCCACTCATCTCTTACCACAAAACAATCACTGGTAATTGTCCACTGAAGGCTACATTTATTATTTTTCTACTACATTAATGTGTAATTTAGTATTCATTTGAGTTGCTCACAATAGTTTTCCCCTGGATACCCGAGGGTTAATTCAGCCCTTATAAAAAAGTACCATGGTAAACCATGGTAAATCCCAAAATACCCTGGTAATACCAGGGTATATTGGGATTTACCATGGTTTACCATGGTACTTTTTTTTACAAGGGAGAGTCTGTAATATAGTCATCGTTTGATAATTCTGTGGTATAATGGCGAAGACCGGATCGTGGCAAATTACTGCAAATCAAATTATAAGAATTGAAATGAATTATTTGCACTTTAATCGGATATCAGTGTGTTGTGGGCGCACTAAGTTTTGTATCTGAAGATTCTTTTTCAGTGAATGAACAGACGACAGAACGTGCATTAGATCATAAACCGGAAGTGACGATCAGTAATAATTTAATCCCACAGCCCCGCAGAGCAGTAGGATTAAATTGTTACCGGACATCCCTATAAATACAGAACAGTTCGCGCATTGACCGTACAGTATTGTGGGAGACGATAACTTTATCGACGTCAAGGTTGAAATGGTTAAGTTTTAACTTTGGTTTGTACTTGTAAACTAACAAAAACAAATCATTTTCAGAATCCCCCCCCCCCCCAGAAAGTAAACTAATCAATCAATGAACAGTCAAAATGGGCCGTGCCTGGCACAACTTGGATGGTGAGGTCTGCGTGGAAAGTCCATAAGGACGGACCACATCAAAACATTAACTCACTGCCCTACCGTACAAATTTGTACCGGGTTGTTTGAAAGGTGTCGCTATCAGCACAAAAAATGTAACTCTCGCCCCACCATGTCGGAAAATTGTGAGAACCAAGCTTCGCAACTTTTACAAATGGGTTGAAATTAATTTAGAATAAAAATTTAAAAAGAAAGAAAACACAAAATAACAATAATTTAATTGAAAGTGTAATATTGTTTTTACAATTATATATGCTAGGCGACAATCTGGACAATTTAAGGTCGTGTTGTGACGTTAAACTCGCATTGCCGTGAAACCAATTGTCTGTACCTCCCGCCTGGGAGACATATCGAGTTTTATTACAGGCCTATTACTTTTCCTTTAGTTCCATATTTACTATAAATCCGTACGGAACACGTGTTCCAGACGGATTTCCGTTAGTGGATTATTTTCCCACCTGACGTTATGGATCCGCCAAAAGAACTGAACTCCGCCCATTTTCGTAATCAGCCAATCGAAACGTCACACTCCGACCAAGATAGATCAATTCGGAAGTTGCGGTGACAGCCGATAATTCGAATTTCAATTCTAAAATGTCTTTTGTTCAAATCCACAAAATTAACGTAATTAAACTTAATCTAAAAATGGTGAGTGAATTTATAACACTCAAGTTATGACTTTCAAGCGAATATCTCATCTATCAGATAACGACAGCTAACTTAAAAAAAAAACCGAATAAATAACTTATTCTGACACAATTTTCATTATGTTTTTCTGTCACACATGTTTGCCAATCACACCCGAGTTTTGTTTTTGTTTTTATTTCAAGCAGACGTCAGAATTGTCAAATTCTACAAATAAGACCAAATTTATAAATTAATGGATTCCATATCATAGAGGCATGTAATAAACATAGAATGTCACGACGTGTGAAGACGTTCGTCAATACGGCACTCATACGATCACGAAAGGATAGAACTCGTGTCTGTGCACCCCGTTCTATCCTCCCCTACTGGCACTCGTGCCGCAGGCCTGGCATTCTTTAGGAGTGCGGGCGTGCTGCACGCCTACTACACGCCTAGAAAAAATTGAAGAGGGCAATTTTTTGTTTGCACCCCTTGGTTTTCTGGACTGCCAAACCTGTTTGGACTGCCTTTAAAATCTATTATCATTTCGTCCCCTGAGTTCCAATGTGTTCTCTGTGCCTACTGGCACAGAGGACACATTGGAACTCAGGGGACGATTTGTCAATGTTGCATTGATTCGCAATAATTCATGACCCATTCTGTGTGGCATTTCGATAGATTTTGAGTGTAGAAGACAGCCCTATAAGAATTGAATGCAACATTTTGAATAATGAGAAGATGTGTGTGCCAATTTTACACTTTGTAGCTGAATGAAGTACAATGTTTCAGTCACAATATTAGTACCTTGAAGTAAATATAACCAAATAGCATACAAGTTTTTACATTGAAAATTTCAGTGCAATTGCTCTCCCAAGCAATTTGAGGAGGGCAACTGTTTTATACTCCTTGTTTTTTTAGATTGCCGGGCCTGGTGCCGTATTGACGAACGCACACACATACACACATTGTAACGCGCCGTGTATTTATTTACCATTTACCTGAAGACACACTCGCAAACAGCAATATCAGTTGCGATAAAAATTCGGGGAAAAATAAATTGTATCGTTATTGCAGTAACAACACAAGTCACATGACATCGCGAGAAACGAACGCACTTCTTCCTGGTGGACTATTTCAGCACTGCTGAAAGACATGCAGTTCCATTCAAAATGCCACAATGCCGCGTCAAGTTTCCCTCAACAGTGTATTCCGTGCTGCAGAGAGTGGTACTCTTCTGTACATAAACAATCGACAATGAGTGCGTCCTCCCCCACCCTGAACTACCGTAACTGAAAATAGCACCGAATAAAACCAAAAATTTGCAAGATGTGACGTGGGGGTGGGTGGGTCTCTTGAGTGCGCCAAAAATGTGCATTTCCAACTTGTGCAATTTTTTGAATTTTTTAAAAATATATCAATATATCAGCTAATATATACCATCATTTGTGTTTCAAACCTTAAAGATGATGTTGTACATCACACTCTTAACATAAATACAACATCAGGAGGCTTTATATGTGAGAATATTGGGCTTAATCTGGGAAAATGTCACACGTTAGTAGGGGGTGGGTGTCTTGTTCGAAATGTAGAAAATGTGCAGACAATATTTTGGGAACAATTCACATGAAAATTTGTTCCCGTATATGTACACCTGCTCTGGCCAAGCCTGATAATGAACAGCTTGTCATTTGTAGATTGAGGCCCACAGCAGCCCACAGAGGTTTAAATTGGTGGTACCAGTTTAACCCTTTACCTAACATGAAAAGCAGACGGCACTTGCCAAAAAATGATTGAATAACTAATTTTTTTCATTTTTAGTCTCAAAAACATAGGTTATGAATCCCCTCATTGGAACGAGCTCGACGAGATCGTTCCAATGAGGGGCCATAACCTATGTTTTTGAGACAAAAAATGAAAAAATAATAAAAATTAATTGGCGATTTTTTAGAATAGCGCTGGCCGGTTTTGGCTGTTATGTTGGGTAAAGGGTTAAGAACATTATGAAAACCCCCTAAAGACAGCTGTGCCTACTACGTTTATAAGTTTATTTTGGATTTTAATGGGAGAGTGTGGGGGGGGGGGGGGGTGTGTGTCTGAGAACGGTAGTAGAAAATTTGCACGTAGTGGGTGAGTGGGTGTAAAAAGGAGCCGAATAAAAAATAGGACGTTACGTCTTGCAAATTTTTAGTGCCCCCCCCCCCCTGCTCGTCACGAGAAAATATTCTGTCCAAGCACAATGTACACATACGCCAAATTTACAACTTCTACTGAGCGCATATAAATAAAGGATACATACTGTCTTTGAGTAGGTACCAGAATTATCCCATGAGTGACTGCAAGGAAATATAAGTGTTTGTAGATAGCTGAGAGCAGCGAGTAACAAGTGCGACACCGATCTCCTGCGATCAGACAATAGTCCCCCACGGTTGGGGGTGTCACCAAATTATAGAATTAGGTATGATGAATGTAGGACTGAAAGCAGAGCACCAAAATATCCCTGAGATACAAGTGGTAACAGGACTTAAGTTCGTCAAATGTGCATAATACATGCGCAAGAAAAACCTGTATGATATGTTATTTATCTTATGATGCTACACCGCCCCCCCCCCCCCCCACATACCAAAAATTATTGAAATCGGAAATACCGTTTAGAAGTTCTAGGCATAAAACTAATTACACACAATTTCCAATCAAAATGGTTGCCAGTCGGCCATCTTGATTTAAAAAAAACAAAACATGACATGACATGAATCAATATTACATTATGACTGATTAATGCTGAAAATTTGAAACAAAAGCCTTAAAGCGTCTTTGAAATACAGGTTGTAACAGGACACACCAACACAATATATACAAATATGACCGAAAAAACTTAATTTCCCCTAATTTACATAACTTATGCAAGATAAAAAAAACCCGTATGATATTTTATTTATCTTATGCTGCTACACCTCCATATCAAATATTATTGAAATCGGGAATGTCATTTAGAAGTTTTAGGCAGAAAACTAATTACAAGCAATTTCTAATAAAAATGACCGCCAGTCGGCCGTCTTGAATTAATTTACGCGCATCAGTTTTACATAATGTCTGATCATTACGGAAAATTTGAAACAGAAGCGTCAAAGCGTCTCTGAGATACAGGTGGTAACAGGACTCACCAACATACTAAAAACAAAAAATGGCTGAAAAAAGCTTAAGTTCGTCTAATTTGCATAATTTATGCACGAGAAAAAATCCCGTATGATATGTTATTTATCGTATGCTACTACACCTCCATACCTAAACTTATTGAAATTGGAAAAGTCGATTAGAAGTTCTGGGCAGAAAACTAATTATAGGCATCAGAAAGTTGCATCTAAGAACTTAATTCTACGAACTGCACCTCAGAAGAAATCAGCGACACTTGTCTTTTTCAAATTTCTCGGATGCCATAGACTTAAGAAAGGACGCTGGTTTTGTTTACATTGGCATGGCGGGGGTTCGATCCCAGGTCGAGAGAGTTTCCTTCGGCTCCAACCGCCTAGCGAAATGTGCACATTTCGAACCCCCGCCATGCCAATGTAATTACAGGCAGTTTCCAACAAAAGTGGCCGCCCGTCGGCCACCTTGACTTTTTTTCTGAAAAATTTGACGTGCATCATCTTTCCATAATGTTTGATTAATGTTGAAAATTTTAAAAGCCAACATTCAACCATCTCGGAGATACAGGTGCTAACAGGTAAGAGGGGCTGAAAGACTGACAGTGCAATACACAAGTCCCCAACTCGCGAAACAGTGGGGGACTGAAAATTTGCAGTCACAAATGAGATAATTCCGGCACCCATTAAAACAGTAGGTATTCGTTTTGTTATATGCTCTACGATGTTCTGATTGCAATTAAAACGTTTTAATTTCAAATTAAAATCAGGAACGCCGAAAACGCGCAGTGAAATCAATTTAATAGGATGACGTTGTTCGAGTCTCTTCCGGAGAGATATATTCTCTTGTGGTTACCACTGATCTCTGTACAACTGGATTACTGGACCGCTTATTGGTCACATGTATAAAAGTGTCTCTTTTGGGAGTGGAGGGGAGGGGGCTATTGCTATGAATGAACAATGCTCGTAAAAATGTCTGGGGGTTTCAATTTCCTGACGTTTCGTAATCAGCGATCGGTTTTTTTTTTTGGGAGGGGGGGGGGGGGATATTGCTATGAATGAACAATGCTCGTAAAAATGTCTCGGGGTTTCAATTTTCTGACGTTTCGTAATCAGCGATCGGTTTTTAAAGAATATACTTTGATGATGGCTGTGAAAAATGAATATGTTGATGATGTGCACATTTTAAAGAATTATGATGTTTTTTTTTTATTACGGTTTAACGACACATTAACAGCCAGGGTCATATCATGTCGGTGACAGTTTTACAGGTGGAGGAGGCCGGAGTACCCGAAGAGAACCACCGAGCAACGACGAACAGCTGCCAGCTCTCCAACATCGTAACTCTGAATTCTGCACCGCGGCACATGCAGGGTTAGATTGGTCGAAGACATGCGCACCATCGACGTGCAGTACGCCTTAGTACACAGCGTCATCGTGTCCCCATGTAGGCAATCGGGGTTAAGTGCCTTGCCCAAGGACACAACGCAGGAGCACGAACCAGTCGCTGAAATGGTCACCCATCCAACTACTAACCGCTCTCGACGTTGCTTAACTTCGGTGATCTGACGAGAACCGGTTACCGCGACGCCACCGCGCCCCCTAAATTAATGATTAAAAACAAGAGATTGGATCGCTGATACCGCGTAACTAGTGGCGTTTGATGATGTGGAAGCCGCTACGCTGTGACTACAGTCACAGCGTAACAGCTTCCACGTCATCAAACGTAATCGATTAGAAGAGTTATCGCCTTGACTGACCTAACGCCACTCCACGGGGGCGAGGGTGGTGGGGGGGGGGGGGGGGCAGACTGAGTTGTGACGTCTTCTTTCTGACCTTCTAACAATCCTGTTGTATTGAGAGCAATGGTAATGACGTTTGATACTGAAACACATTTGTTAGACATTTCCACGATCTTGCAAGGCAGCATACAACAAAACTAGAATACGTTTTGAAAGACTTTTCTAATTTACTTGGCACTTCGAGAAGATTAATGGATTTATTTATTTAGTGGTGTTTAAGGTCATATACTTATGCACAATGGCTAATCATGGCCGGAAAGAACCACCGAGCAACGACGAGCAGCTGCCATCTCCCTAGCATCGTAACTCCGCACTGCAGCACAGGCAGGGTTAGATTGGTTGAAGACATGCGTACCATCGACGTGCAGTACGCCTTAGTACACGGCGTCGTCGTGCCCGCATGTGGGGTTAAGTGCCTTGCCCAAGGACACAACGCGTGAGTCCGAATCGATCGCTCAGACGGTCACCCATCCGAGGACTAACCGGGCTCGACGTTGCTTAACTTCGGTGATCTGACGAGAACCGGTTACCGCAACGCCACTACGCTCCCCTTCATCCCTTCATCCATTAAAACGAAAGAAAGAAAGTAAAGAAAGAAAGAGCAAAGAAAACTGAAATTACAAAGTAAAAAGGCTATTGAAGTGCGTCCGATTTGTGACAAACAGTTTTTCGAAAGTTAATTCCCACTCTACCAATAAAAACTGTTTTAATAGCCCTTTTCAAACACGCCTCAATAACCGTAAAATTAATAATTAATCAGTTTGAAGTTTCCAATGTGCAAATTAGTTTTGCTAGGAGACAATTATGCGTTTATCACTATGCTATCAGTAAGAAAACAGTTATAATCGGTTCTGGAGCCACAACAACGAGCCGCACACAAGTAAAATAGAGCTAGATACAATTCTGTTTGCAAAATAAATAAATAAATAAATAAATAAATAAATAAATAAATAAATAAATAAATAAATAAATAAATAAATAAATACTCACAAGGTTTCTTTTCTGTTAATTCGAATTTTCTTCTTCTTCCCGTTCCATCACTTGCTCAATGTACAAAGAAAGGTCTTTCCGACATATTTGCTGTCACAAAACAGAATTCGATCAAGATATGATCTAAGTCCAAGAAACTCGTGTAGAACCGCGAATACAACAGACATCTATTTCTATTCATTGTTATATTCAGACAAGCCTGCAAGTAATAATAACTCTTTGGCCGGTCGCTGATTTGTCGCAGTGTTCAGGCCTTGGTTACCCCTATGCTACCAACTGCCTCCCTATTCCCACGCTTCTCTCCTCCAAACACAAGGAGACGAACTGCTTGGTGACACCCTGTGCCCCATTCTTCACAATCTCTTCGATAAGCATACTAACCTCCTCCTTTGTACCACCCCACTAACCACATGTCCTTCATTCGCCTTACCACTTCCCCATTATACTCCCAGTGAATCTTATTCCGTTAGACTGATGTTTGGAGCATTCTAGGAGAGAGTGTTCCAGGGTCTCCACCACGCCTAAATTACACACCTGGCACTCCTTTTCACTATTTGCCCATTTTCCCCCTTGCTTCGGGGACGGCGGTCTCATCTTGAACAACAGTGGCCCCCAAAGCAGGCATCAAGGTACTCTTTAAAACCTAGCTTCTCTTTATCACGCAGGCCATCCAAAGACTTTTTTGATCTGACCCCGTCTCGCCAGTTAAGATTACCATCCTCCACGACTCTTTCTCTGAAGATTCTTTTTACCCCGGGTTGTTAAAAGTATGTAGCTCGGTCACTGACAGACTCAACTCGCATGTTTGACAGTGAACTTGTCTGACATCAGAGATACCAATATAGGAGCATTGGGACAATTGTTAACGCCTCCATGTATGGTTTGGAAAATATCTCTCATTTTGTCGAATCCAGCTGTACAAAAAAATGATATTTAATCTTTTTCCTGCAACTAATTGTAGATCACAGAAAACAAATAACAAAACAAAACGAATGGCAATGATTTTTGTATGCTGTGTCTATATTCATTTGACAGAGCGTTAAACCGCCTTAGTGGACTTAACTGACGATACGATACAACAACCTGCAAGTCTAGACGGCTTAGACAGCTCACCATACAAGCCACATAGAAGCACCCAAGTAAGCCCCGAGAGGCATATTTCCGGATTTCGGATGTTCACTCGATATTTGTCGCGGTGTTCAGGTGAGAAGGCCTTGGTTACCCCTGTGCTACCGACTGTTTCGCTATCCCCACGCTTCTTCTCTCCTCCAAACCCCAGGAAACCAACTGCTTGATGACACCCCGTGCCCCATTCTTCCCAGTCTCCTCGATAAGCCCCCTCCTTTCTACCACCCCTAACCCAGGGACCGATCAGGACTATTTAAAATACGCTCTAGCCTCGAAGCCTATTTTTTCAATTCATGCGCCACATTTCAATTTACGGAGTCACACTGCTGTTTGTAACACACACTGCAAGTATGTAATAGCTCTCATCATTTTCATTTAGTACACTATAGCAAACATTAATCTTCACTGTGGTTTCTGATCAAGTCTTGGCTGCCTATTTAGGAAGCCAAGACTTGATCAGAAACCACAGCGAAGATTAATGCTTGGTAATTAAGACTTGAAGTATTAACTTAAGCACTCTACAACAATGATAAATGATAATCATATATATGATACATGTAAGAGTGTCTCTCTCGATTATCCATCGAAAGAATATCAAAATATGATCTGAGAAGTTACGCGCCAACTGAGAAGCCTATTTCTGAGATTTAAGAGCCAGGTCCTGATGTTTTCAGAACCAAATACGCACTGGCGCATGCCCAGGTCGGTCCCTGCCTAACCACATGTCCTTGTGGAGTGAAAATATCTGATTGTAATAGGTTTGATTCTGAAAATCCCATCTGTTGCAACAATAATACAGATAATCAGGAAGAAACAGGCCTGATTGGCTCCGTTGTTGGCTCCGAGAAACCATATATCTAAGTTCTAATATTTACAATTTCTACGGTGGCAGAAGCACAGCAGCATCAGTAGCAGCTTCTGAAGTATAAGCAGTGGTAGAAAGAATGTTAATAAAAGCATTAAAATAACAGTGAGAGCAAAAGCAACAGTAGCATTAAGGTTCGATATTTCCCTCTTGCATGTAACAAAATAATATTAATGATATATACAGATTAACATGATTATGTACATGTCCTGTGATTTGTATCAGATTCGAGGTGGTGTCCAGAATGGGATCTCAACGAGCCGGCTGTGCCGGCGAGTTGTGATCCAATTTTTGGACACCACCGAGAATCTGATGCAAATCATAGGACAGGCACATTATCATAATAATTCATTTATCTAACAATTCTGTGACATAAACAGATTAAATCTTAACTTATTAAAACAGTTTTGGGACATAATGTTGGGTCGATCACTGAGACGCACATAGAATGTATTCATGCGCCTGTTATGATAGCCCGTCGCGTTACCAGAAACGAGTCATCTATATGATACGGCATCAGAATGAGTCGTCTATATGATACGGAATCGGAACACTTTATGTGATACATACTGACTGTTTTTCCTGTTTTCAAGCCAAAATCAATATGATTGTTAGATAAAAATAATAATAATAATATTAATCGTAATGATGATAAATCTCTTGCCCAGCATGTCAAGACTCATGGAAAAAACAGGACTTTTCACAGAAACGTGTCAAGATTCTTGGAGTGAATGTGGGCTTGAGTGATGGTTTTGATATTTCAACCATATCCGTATACATTTTGCTTTAAAAAAACTTGGGTGGTCAGTTAGCAACAGAATGGACAACCGAAAGGTACCGTAGGCCAGTACTAATTTAATCCATCAGCCCCGTGGGGCTGTTGGATTAAATTATTACTGAGCCCCCCATATAAATTCAAAATGGATTTGCCCAATCGCTTTAGACAGTACATTGTATGCTTCAAAATTCCATTAAGGAACTCGCTATTGGAAGGGTTAATAACGGTACGTGACATAGTCTTGGACACTACCAATAACTGTGTGGTTTTAGTTAAGAGCCTCTCTATGTGGAAGGGAGCGCGGTGGTTCAGTAGGTAGAGGTACAGGCTGCAAGCCGAGAGGTCCTCGGTTCGAATCCCACCTGCGGCAACCGCGTTGTGTCCTTGGGCAAGACACTTCATCTCCATTGCCCGCATGGGGGCAAGATGACGCCGTGTACTAAGGCATACTGCACGTCGATGTTACGCATGTCTTCAACCAATCTAACCCTGCTGTGCTACAGTAAGGAGTTACGATGTTGGGGAGCTGGCAGCTGCTCGTCGTTGCTCGGTGGTTCTTTCCGGGTACTCCGGCTTCCTATACCTGTAAAACTGTCACGGTCATGATTGGCCATTGTGCATAAATATGTGACCTTAAACATCAATAAATAAATAAATAACTATGTGTAAGATAAGACAGCTTGTCCTGACTGTAACCCTAAGCACGTTTTCGCATCATCCATCGACTTCCCACAGGAATGTGAGCGCCGAGGTAGCCATTGAATGATTCTATTTTAGACTACGAAGAAATATGCTTAGACATCCTCCACATCTAATCTTCCCTTAACTCCTTTAACCACGATGGCATCTTCCTATCAGTTACATAACAAAACTTGGAAGAGGTCATATTCATTATTTGTGGGAATCCAATTAATATTTCCAAGGAGCAGACATGCGGCAGAAACATTGATTGGTCTGCTCCATACATACACTGGCCAACCTACTTAATGAAATTATGACGTGTGATGTTCCTGGACCTGAAAAGCTGTCAGGTTTAAAGGGTTAAATGGGTATCGCCAACCGTTCCCTCGTAATAATTGACCGGTTAAGATGGCCGCTGGCGGTCATGTTTTTCAATGAAATTCGGAAAAAATCGATAACATCCATCCAGACATTACTCGAAAGCCAGGTATGAAATTTGAAACTGATCGGGTGAAAGATGCGGCCTATAGAGTGTGCTAAAGGAATTGAGGACGAGCAGAGGAACGTACGGATGGATGGATCGCACTCATCCCAAAAGCTCATACTTGACGTTGTCACGTGGAGCTAAAAAACGATTTTAGGTGAACTGGGGAGGGAGCGCTTTGGCTCACGGCATTTGGATTTTCAACCGAATGGTCCACGGTTTGATACCCACCAGAGATAACTGCTTTTTGTCCTGGTACCAACCGCAATACCTTGCAGTGATTGGTCAATGCCTCGGTGATTTTATTTTATGTCGCCGGGCACGTGCATATGTCTACTGTCAGCGATTCTTATGTCTACTGTCAAGGAAAGCGTCTCGTTGCCACGAGCAACGGTTCATCGCAATGTCATTTTTCACTTGAAATCAACTGAGACAAATACATTTAACTGAAGTAAAATACACACAAAAGTACCGTTACTACTACAAAAAGATTAGTTATGTAAACATGGGTAATTATTTATGAAACCGATTAGATTATAAGGTCTCTTTTCATTAATTTACTGTAACATAAACTGAAACGAATCGAGAGCATCTCGCCCTGTTGATTGCGTACGTAAACATTGAATAAAGGGAAATCACTCCAGTCTGTTAAGATAAAAGTTAACACCTTACCGAAACAACGTCTGCTTTCTAAACTCCATTTCAATTTTACTTGTGTAAGAATGGGACATATACGTTATTCTGTTTGTTGACAGGGGACATGTCCTCACGTTCCCTGCATGGAATTTATATTCAACCTTGGCTAACGCCTCGGTTGAATATAAATTCCATGCAGGGAACGTGAGCCCAGTCAACAAACAGAATAACTTATAATGTTCAAGTGCAAGGCAGTCCACCCCGATTACCCTTATGGGCACAGTGACGTTGCATATTACACTGCACGTTGATGGTACACTTGCCTTCAACTAATGCTAATCATGTTTGTGCGGAGTTAGTAGGCTGAGGAGTCTGGCAGTTACTCGCCACTGCTCGGTGATTCTCTCTGGGTACTCCGATTTCCTCCACCCGTAAACCTTTCCAGCACGAGGTGACCCTAGCTGTCGAAGGTGTCGTTAAACCCCATTAAAAAGGGTGGACTATGGTGGTGGGATGTGTGGCCTGAAACGATCCCATTTGTATCCTGTTGCTTAAGTACCCGTTTGCTGTTATTTTATTTTTGTATTGTTTGAAGTAAACAAAATGGTGAACAACAAAAATGTTTAGTATTACACTAGTGCTCATCATCAAAAGGTAGTCGTTTGTTTACCCTGTCGCGCACGTATTCAGGCCTACCAGTACTGTGTGCTGCCATAGGCTGTGTAGGTTTTCTTGGAGATAGTTTCTTTACACCTTTAGGTTGCTGAGCATCATCATTCAGTCCTTTAGTAGTCCTTTGGTATGGTGGTATCCTCTGTGATTTTTTCACTGGATATTTATTTTTGGTTGACCTTGGAGTTGGTGAGTTTGGTGGTGCATCACGTCCAGATGTCCATGGTATGACATTGACCTTTGAACCTGACGGCCGACTATGCTTTCCTTGAACTGCTCCTAATTTCTTCGAAAAAAGATATACAGATCATAATTGCAGCAGATGAATAGTTCGCCACTCTTTCTTTCGGCTGTTCAACAAGAAGCGGCGGAACCGGGGGTGGGTTGGGAGATGGAAGGGAGTTATCATAGGCAGACGGGAATATACCGGGCGTTCACCTATACACATCGACGACTATACATGAACAAGTACTCACCATTCCGTAGTGATCCAAATTTTACCTGAAATTGGTGTCCATTTTCCATACTATACAATGCATTGGTTAATATTGAGTTACTCCCCTTCCAATGTTTTTCCCCGTGTTTGAATGCATTTAAAATTCTTGGTTTTTGATGACCTATTAACACCCTGGCAAAACACAATGTATATGTGTGCGCCGATAATATAGGGCACTATACTATACCGAAATTCGCACGCTCACTGTGCGCGTGAGAATATCGGTACAGTGTAGTGCCCCATTTTATGTCTCCACCCACCCCACACACCACTTTGAAAAATCGTTCAGCACAGCTGTGTTCAACTGATACAGTGAGCAGAGCAGAACTTACGGCTTCTTTTTCTGTTGGGGGTACGATGGCGAATATACCACTTTTGAAAAAGAAAAATGGTAACACCAAGACAAAGCGCCGCTCATGCCGTTTTGTGCCACGAGTACAGAGACGTAGAATGCATGCTTGAAGCGGAGGGGGGGGGGGGGGGGGATCAAACACGAAGCTATATTTGGGATTAATGCCTAATAATGCCTAATTGAGAAAGGGCACACTTTCAACTTCACATTTTACAAATTACTCCACCGCCGGACGAAATATTGTTGCGGCCTGGCCAGCCATTTGTTGTTAAATATGGGGCAAAAATATACTCTTCTCAACTTGAAACGTAACGGAATAGACAAATCACGCGAGGACATCCTCAGCCACACCTTGAGAGAATAGAGTCTGTGCCCATCCTTCCTGTTAATACCAATACGGCAGCAACGACAGGAACACAAACGATAAATGCGAGTTTCAGGGGATTCTGTGGTGGTGGGATTATGGCGTAAATTATATTGCTAAAGATAATGTTGGCCGAATATCGAGGTATCTCCCCCTTCTCTCTTTCTCCCTATCTAAAGATAATGTTGGCCGAATATCGCGGTATCTCCCCCTTCTCTCTTTCTCCCTATCTCATCCCTAATTTTTGCCAACTATTTCTTTTTACTTGGGGCAATTATCGTGTAAGTAACTAATCTCACTGTACTCTATAATTTCGACACAACCGCGAGGCAGTGGGTGGGGTGGGGGGGGGGGGCATTTGCCCCCCAAACGAAGCCCCCCCCAGTTGCCCCCCCCCCAACCATCTCGCGTGCATTTCCATCCATCCACCCTCACACACAAACACATTCAGTCACTCTCTCTCTCTCACACACACACACACACCCCTCTCTTTTTTTATTCCCATACACACTTAGCCCAAAGCATCAGGCTAGCTGATGAACACATCCAGGCAGTAGAGTTTTAAAGACTCGGATGAAGATACTTATAAGTTATAATTAAGTTATGAGCCAACAAAGACATGTCTATCCATATCCCTTGTCTAAAAAAAATCATGGATTTCGCATTATGACAGACGGGCATTATCTCCCTTGCACTGTTCAATTATTTCACTTGGAAAAAACAATTGTTCTTCGTTTGAGTGCTTTGATGATATCCATGTTCCAGAAACCTGAGTATCGAAACCTCCAAACACCAGAAAATTCCAAATTTGTACCGCAATAAGTCTCTCTCTCTCTCTCTCTCTCTCTCTCTCTCTCTCTCTCTCTCTCTCTCTCACGCACAGACCCACCAGACGCGGATCCAGGATTTTTTGAAAGGAGGACCGCTAATTACCATTACATTTAGTCGAAACTTGGACCCAAAGTCCGTAATATAATTTTTTGGTTTGGTACGTCCACAGGACGTACCAAACAAAAAAAGTATATTACGGACTTTGGGTCCAAGTTTGGACTACCTCATAACAAAGTAATGATATGATCCTTTACGTATTTGCCCCCATTCATGGGAGTCTGCCCCCCTAGTTGCCCCCCTCCCCCACAACAAAATTTCTGGCGCCGCCACTGCCGCGAGGAAGAGTGACCCCTTTCACTACCCCCTCCCGATATTCCTCAAATTTACAATAGTTGGAAAATCGACGACCTAAATTGGAAAAAGTTGGAAATTTCTGACAATACACTAATGCATTTTTTACAAACATGTCGAAAATTAGGCCAATATCGACCGTATCCAACCGCGGAATTTACATATTCAAAAGTTTTTGAAGAATAAAAAAAGCTAATGGAATTTCCGACTTGTTCCAAATTATGTTGTGATAATTGGAAATTTGCCACTGGTATCGATTACACATTATTTCTGTACGATATACCTTTTTTATTATTATTATTTGAATGGATTCATGAGGTTTTATCTTTTTTGACTAAAAACCGGCGAGCTCGTTCCGATGAGTGGTAAGAAGCCATGATTCGTAAGCAAAATTTATAACAGATGAATGGAAATATGTTTTGTATGCAGCGCATATCCGTTAGGCAGAGGGTCAAACAGGGACGGTTTTGGGAGTCTTGGTTTAGGATGTGTGCCCCTCTGAATTTCCAACTGTACACCCCCCCCCCCCCCCCCCGCCCATCCAACTTTTGTAAAATCATTAGCACCCCTGCTACCCGTGAATTTCCAAATCCTGAAAAAACCGAAAGGCTCCACCTGCCGTTTTGATCGAAATATAATGTTCTTTGACTTTTAGAGTCGGAAGTCATCTCTTGAATGCAACAAGACAATAGTATTGCAGTTGACGCCTAGTCGCACTCACGGGACGGGATATTAACTCCAGTACGAAAATCCCCATGAAATGTGTTTCATAAAATCACTAAAATGTCTCTTACAAACGGTCACAGGTTACAAATAAAATACCATAAAATCTCCAACTGTTTGTGGTTTCATGCTTAATTGGTTCAGTTCTACTTTATTTTTGGTGGTCTGAATTTGTTTATTAAATTTGTTTTATTATAAATTATTGAAGAGTGCCACCAGGCACTCTTCAATAATTTGTGATAAAACAAATTTATAAAACAAAATATTATTTGCATTTCACTGAATATGAAACATGAGTAAGGAAAATGTTGGCTTTTGCTGTGGTGCCTTCATTTTTTTTGAAAGCCCCGATAGTGACTTCTAGCACTCAACGGGGGCGCGGTGGCGTTGCGGTTCTCGTCAGATCACCGAAGTTAAGCAACGTCGAGCCCGGTTAGTTCTCGGATGGGTGACCATCTGGGCGATCGATTCGGACTCCCGTATTGTCTCCTTGGGCAAGGCACTTAACCCTGATTGTCCACATGGGGCTCGATGACGCTGTGTACTAAGGCGTACTGCACGTCGATGTTACGCATGTCTTCAATCCATCTAACCCTGCCTGTGCTGCAGTGCGGAGTTACTATGTTGGGGAGCTGGAAGCAACTCGTCGTTGCTCGGTGGTTCTCTCCGGGTACTCCGTCTTCCTCCACCCGTAAAACTGCCACCGTCATGATTAGCCATTGTGCATAAGTATATGACCTTAAACACCAATAAATCAATAAATCTAGCACTCAGCCAGTTAAAATATCTAACTATGGGAAATTTAGGTCGGGACTGGGAGAGAGAGGTGAGACTCCGCCTAACTCCCTGTCACCACAGTGCTGGAGAGCGATGTATGCAAAGAGCAACTACTCGATGACTTATTTGTACGATAAGATTAGAGTCATTAGAAAAATCAGATTGTATTAGACTGCTATTTGTAGCGGAAGCCTGGTATGATAGTGCTATGAACCGGGACTCGTACGGGTTGTGGTGTAGTGTTATAGGTGGTGAGAGCCATGGTAGTCAGTAGTAATTGTGGAAGGCCCTAGCAGAAGCCGGATTGTCGCAGCAAATAGTAGTGGTACAGACCAATAGTAGTGGAAGTAAAAAGTGGACGCTAATCATAGGACAAACGGCAATGACAATGACAATTGACACATCAACTGTAGTGGCCTTGGAGTTATGAAGAAGTGGGGATGGCCGAGTAGTCAGGAACTGAACAGGCGCTAGGGGCCATAACTATCTTCAGATATGTATCCTCCGATAAGTATCTTCTAAAAGGTTATCTCCCAATAGTGTATCACTATACCACGGGTATCCTCCAATACCCAGCATATGAGTCGTGAGAGGAGTCACTCGTTCGAGCAGTTACTCGATAGCTTATTTGCTCGACAAGATTCGAGTTGTTCGAGCAATGCCTGCTCCTGCTCGTTGTCTTTTAGTTTTAAGCATCATTTAGGGCTTCGTTATACACAGGGGATATAACACTGTATGGGTAAATGAAGCAATCTAACTGGTGATTCTGAGACTTGGACAAGGGTAAAGTAGGCACGTTAGATAGCTAGGACTAGGTAGACCGATATGGCTAGAATAGCATCTTAATAGTAGGTAGTGACAAACTCGGTTTGGAATGTGAAACTGTTCCAAGTTGAAGGTTCATCCGCCATAAGAGGGAACCTCGAAACTACATAATGAAGTAATACCATTATATAGAACTGGTCAGAACGGACCAGGAAGCAAAAATGGTAACCAATAAGCTAAAACTGTTCCAATATAGAATACTCTTCTGTGTTACTGGAGTATACTCCAGCAGAATCGAACGCATCACCAGAATACCTCTCGGCCATATAGCACTACGTGCTACTCTTATACGTATGATTCTCTAGAAATCCTACCTGAAATAAACAGGTAGAAACCGAGAATTCTGTGGGAAATCTGAGCCAAATAAACAGACGTCGGGTTGTTTGTGGTAATTCTAGGAAATAACCGTGATTTGGGGAAAATTCCAACCAATAAAATTACACTTATACAAAAGTACCTTATAGCATTACGTGCTAGTATTATAAGCCGACATGGTGCCTTCGACAAGTGCGTTTGGGTGATTTGGGGTGGTTTTGGGTGATTTGGGAGTATTTCTCTGGTCTATTTTTGTAATTCTACAAAATAAACTAGGATCTGAGAAAAATCCGAACCAGCAAACTACTCCTATTCAATCGAACGCATCCTCTGAACACACTCCCATCTTACTGTAGGCCTTTGGGCCACATAACAACCACGTGCGACCATAGAAATCAAGATGGCGGCCTCAAGTAAAGAAAATGGACGACAGAAACACGTGGCACTCTATCAACACGCGCCGCGCACGCGCACTAAGACCACAAAGCATTTTGGGATGACGTCACAAGATGGCCGTTCAGGCGGGGTACCATGACAACCAAATATGACGTAACTGGGTCCTGTGACTATAACGTCACATGACATTACCCATGCCCACGAGATCCATCCACAAAGTCCCGGTCCATCGATATCCTACCACTCACCACGTTTCTGCGGCTAAGCCACCAAAGGCGACGAAACCATTTACAGAACAAGGATAGCAGACGCCACTTGCAGTTTTTAAAAAGTTAAAAAAAATCAATTTTTACCTCAAAAACATAGTTTCTGATGGTCCCTCATTGGAACGAACTCGTAAGATTCAGTGTTTGAAACAAAATATTAAAATTTGAATGGCGATTCTTGTGAATAGCGTTGGCCGGTTTTGGTCGTTACATTTTAGTAAGAGTTACCAATCTCTAACATTCAGTATCGGGTAAGCAATGAAATCGATCACCCAGACGACTCGGGTGGCTAGCCAGCCCAGAATCACCCCCTACGCGCCTCGAATGATATATTTTAGAACTCGGGTGTTTACCCCGGACATGTGAAGTGAAAATGTCTGCTTGCAAATCATTTATTCCTGAAAATCAAGTCTACCACACAATCATTAATATTTATCAGATAATATGGTTCGGTACTGTATTGTATTGTGCTGTACGGTACAGTATTGTATAGTTATTCCTAAAGTTATTCCTAGTCTGCATTTCCTTCTTTCTCTAATTTTTTGTTCAGTGAAATCAGTGGGATCTACCTTTATCTATCTTGTAATTACCCTCCATTTACCTTGCATGGTGCTCCCATCTTTCCGGAGCCACCCTTACAGTGTATGCAATTGACCACTTATCAGTATTCGGTTCAATATTAATGTCGCACATATTGTTTCTCTTTGGTCTTGGGGGAATACCAGGAAGACAGCCAACAGGGGCGGCGGAACGATTTTCAACGTGGTGGTGGTGGTGGTGGTGGTGGTGGTGGGGGGGGGGGGGCTGGATCGGGCGATGGATGGTCGTCGGTATGGTTCGACCATGGTTCGGCCCGTCGTACTAAAATTTTAAATTCCAGGGTCCCAAAACACCCATTTCCATGCATGCATCTGAGCGGATATTTTGAGATTTTTCAGGAGATGTATTTGAAAGATTTCACATTTTGAGAGCCGTTAAAAAACGTCGGTAGAGCATACAGGTGAGGTCTATCAGCTTTGGTCATAACGACCAAAAGCTGATAAATAGACCTCACCTGTATGCTTTACCAGACGTTAACAGCAATTATACTGTCTGTGGATTATCTTGTCTGGGTGGATTTGGTACTTGTATGTCTGTAAGATTACGATCTATTTCAGTTAACCGACTTTTTTAACAGACTGTATACATTTTAGCGTTTGCTGCCACTTATTGCAAAAAATGTTCCTAAATCCATCGTAACTGAACCAGTACGAGAGAAACATAGCTGGCGAAAATATGGGGGAGGCTCTGGATCCGCCCCTTGTTTCACCAGTCATTGGTTGTGTTAAAATATATGCATACAGAAAAAACATGGACCCGGCAAAAAAGTGGGGGGGGAGGGGGGGCGAAGCCCCACAGCCCCACCCCCCGGTTCCACCGCCCCCTGGCCAATCTGGCTGTGGTATCCCCTTGCGGTATACATTTTTATTTTTTACCAGAATACTTATTCATATTCATTGTATTATCTGATTTTGTGCACTGCTGAATAAAGTTATCTCTATCAAATGGCTAATTATGAAAAATATCGTTCATAACACGTGTAATGCGGTAACGTTGTGAGTGAGTTAGTTTCGGAAGTGAAACTGAATTAATCGTCTCGTAGTTTTCATCAACTGTCTACCTAATGCAAATAGGAGACGACATTTGCAGAAAACATTTCGCGATTAACTAAAATATTTTTATTTTTTGTCTCTAAAATATAGGTTATGGCCCCTCATTCGAACGAGTTCGTTCCAATAAGGATCATAAACTATGTTTTTGATGCAAAAATGGAAAAAAAGAAATTCTAAAATTTGGATGGAGATTTTTGTGAACAGCGCTGGCCAGCTTTCGACGTTACGTTAGCTAAAAGTTTAAATTACACATTATGTGGTAGAACAAATCTCAAATTCGTCATGATTTGACAAGAAATTTCTGAACCTCGTTCTCTAAAATCGATCAGAGCCGAGGTAAACCTCGGTAAGTCTCGGTAAACCTCGGCTCAGATCGATTTTAGTGAACGAGGTACAGAATTTTCATTTGAAATCGCGACTCATTGAAGATCCTTTGTATCCAGGAGACTATAGAACTGATTAATTCCCCTGATGACCCCGATAAAGCACACACCAAAGAGTTAATATTTACATCACCTGTGATTCCGACACGAGTGTATCCTGGCTGTCGAAAGTGTCATTAAATCCCAATAAAAACCATCACCTGTGGTACAAGAAGCATAGCATTAACAGCGACTTCATTAGCATTAACATAATTAGTAAGAATGTTAATAGAAGCACCAAACATAACATTAACAGCAAAGCAACAGTAGTATAGTTAAAACTAGAAGTCCTGTCACGAATAGTGCGCTTATCTAGGCTTAATTGCGCGTTGGAATTGCGCGCAACTGCCATATCGAATGGCATCCAGAGCACGGCAGGTTCTTCTGGTTACTCTTAGGGAAACACATGCAATGTTTCTGCCAATGGACCTCCGGGTTACCCGGAGGTCCATTGGCTGAAACATTGCTTGTGCACAGGCCATATGTACAGAATTTGATAGCTTTACTTGGGCCATAACACGCATATAAACGTGCTATTTGTGCGCATTTCATGACAGGACTTCTAGTTTTAACTGTATTAACCTAAAAGTACGAAAATTCAATCTTGCACGTATTAAAATAACAATAATGATTTTTAAAAATAACAATAATATTAGCAATAATATTAATTTATTTTTTTTTTGTTCAGCTTGTCAAGACACACGGTGGAAACTGGAGTGTTACAGTAATTTGCAATGTGTCAAGATTCTTGTGGACAAAATCTTAACACATACGTTTTGTATCAAAAAATTCCTGTAGCTGTTTAGCAAGCAACATAATGGGCAATACAGCGTTAAGGTTTGTGCGTGTGCGTGTGTGTGGAAGGGGGAGGGGCAGCACTAACTTATTCCAATAACCCCACAAAGCTCAGCCAGATTTTTTTTGGCCCTTTGTTAGAGCTGTAGGTTAACCGAAACCGAACCGAGGTTTTTAGTTTTTTTTAAAAACCTAAACCGAAACCGTCGACATCCCGTAATCTAAGGTTTTTCGTTTTTTATTAAATACTCTCTTGCTGCTGAAATTCACAGAATGTAGTCATCCCAGAGTAGTGAGAGTACCCAGACACTGCTAATAGCAGTGTCTGGGTACTCTCACTACTCTGGGAAGGATACATTCTGTGAATTTCCGACATAGTAGTGTTTGCAGCTTTCCTCAAGTTGCGTGTAGGTGTCAGACATCGAAAAATGGACAAGCACAATAAAAGTTCTGTATATTTAGGCAATTAGTATATTGGCCTTCCTGATTCTTCATGTATTATAGCTTATTTCAGGCATTCCTTGAGTTTCACTCAATTCCACTGCCATTCAGTTATGACTCCGGACATAAGAATGAGTTTTATTGAATTTTATTTGGCCTCATGAACAAACAGAAAACCGAACTGAACCGAGGTTTTACTCCACCTGAAAAAACCAAAACCGAAACCGGACAAGAAATTTAAAAACCTACAGCTCTACCCTTCGTGTGTTGGTCCTGTGTTGGGTTTAACAATTCGCCCGAAACCACCGCTGTGAGATGACACTTGAAAATGTTGTTTTGTCTATTAACGAAATGTTCCTCATTTTAACTCTTTACCTAACCCGAAAGGCAGACGACACTTGCAAATAAAATTCTTGAATAACTAATTTTTTTCATTTTTTTGGCGTCAAAAACATAGCTTATGACCCTTCATTGGAACGATCTCGTTGAGATCGTTCCAATGCGGCTTCATAAGCTATGTATTTGAGACAAATAGTGAAAAAAATAATGAAAATTGGATGGTGATATTTGTGAATAGCGTTGGTCGGTTTTGGCCGTTACATTGGGTAAAGGTTTAAAACAAAAACATCTTATGGCTCTCAATGGGAATGCGCTCGATGAACTCGTTCCAAAGAGGTTCCATAAACTAAGTTTTGAGGACACAGATTAAAAAAAACCCATTTAAATAGCGATTGTATTGTCTTGCGTAGAGCTAGAAGGATTCTGCAGACTCTTTAGGTAAAGTTGAAAGTCCTCTGTAAGAGAAACATCAATAAAAGAAAGGGTTGAAATACCTTTGATGGAGACGCATCCACGACTGTAGCGCCCAGAAGAACAACGCCATCATCAAAGTCTTTCCATAACCCGAGAGTCTGAATCACATTCTTATTTGGCCAGTAGATGACAACCCTGAAACACTCGATTTTCGCTGTGTGTCTCCTAACAAATCAAGCTACAAATATGTGTGGACAAAAGTTCACAAACAATTCTGGCATGGACAAATTAGTCAAACCTCTGTTCTCCAGAACTGACTGGTAAATATAAATGATTTAGGATGAATGGGGTGAATGGATCTGTGGTGTGGCAGTTTCTAGATGCACAAGCGGCCATTTTCTATTGTTATTATTTTATTTTTATTGTTATCATAATTATCATTATCTCAGGGCACCAATCTAATTCCGTAAGGAATCTGACGCTTTTATGAGCTGTTTGTTTACCCACTTTTCGCGGAGTTCATGCGCAGACTATCGTTGGTGTAATGTGACATTCCTTCACTCACAAAGACATACATAAATTCTTTCATGCTCCTCTTATATATATTCTAATCAATAAGTACTGAATTTCCCTTCAAACCATCAAAATAGTAAAACAGTTAGTGGGTCTACCCGGCGTAATCAGCAAACTAAGGCCGTGGTGAGTCTTTACTATTGGTATTGTAAATCAAGTTTCGAGTGAGAAACATGTCTAGCGTTGATTAAAAAAAAATGCATTTTGGGTATTTTTTTTGGATTCAATCGCCTGGAATATATCAGTTGGTGGGAAAAGCGAACCGAATAGGTTCGCTTTTCCCACCAACTGAGATATTCCAGACCAGTGAATTTAAACATGGGTGATGAACTATTTAATGCAAGACTGGTTATATGTCATAAGCGCGTCGAATTGCTTATAGAATTAGACTGGTGGCCCGAGAGCTTGGATGATTATATGCTGAACAACAACAACAACAACAACAACAACAACAACAACAACAACGATTAGCATGACACTAACGCACATCACATCGCCAAAACTGTGGTATTATCAATACTTTGTACTTTAGACTTTCAAATTGAGTTCTCTCCCTTAGATCACTACTCGTGTGCATTGTGTTCTGCATATTCGCGGAACTCCATTTGTTCTTTAGACTTTCAAATGAGTTCTCTCCCTTATATTAGTACTCGTGTGCATTGCGTTTACAGGAGGGGTGCGGTGGCTCAGTAGGCAGAGGTCCTCGGTTCGAATCCCACCTACGGCAACCGCGTTGTGTCCTTGGGCAAGATTCTTCATCCCCACTGCCCACGTGGGTGTACGGTGGCGCTGTGCACTAAGGCGTACTGCACGTCGATGGTGCACTTGTGTTCAGCCAATGTTAAGCCGCCTTGTGTGGAGTTAGTATGTTGGGGAGCTGACAGTTGCTTGCCATTGCTCGGTGGTTCTCTCCGGGTACTCCGGCTTCCTCCACCCGTAAAACTGTCATGGTCATGATTTGCCATTGCGCAGAAATATGTGACCTTAAACACCAATAAATAAATAAATATAAAAATAAATGTATTTACGTGGGACTCCACGCGTAACGCCCCGAAGCTTTTTGTACTTTTAATTTTCCAACCTGTAATCACTGCGGATATTCCCAGATACCGTTTCTAAAACGTAGTTGTTTTTTTACCGGATTGCGTACATTTGAAGGCCTACTTCTTTCTGTTTCTGGCTGTGCTGGTTTTCTTGGAGATCGTTGTTTTGGTGTTTCTTTAGGTAGCTGGGCGTCTTCGTCGGGGTCGTCAGTACTTTTTGGGTAAGGCGTTTTCCTGGGTGATTCCTTTGCAGGTGATTTATTGTTAGTTGACCTTGGAGTCGATGGGTTTGGTGGTGCCTGATGTCTTGGAGTCAGTGGGTTTGGTGGTGCCTGGTGTCTTGGAGTCGGTGGGTTTGGTGGTGCCTGATGTCTTGGCGTCTTTGGTACAACATTTGTCTTCAAACCGGATGACTGACCGTATTTACCTGGATCTGCACCTAATTTCTTTGAAAAGAAAAGATATACAGATCATAGTCACAACAGAGAAAAGGGTGTCCGCCCACTTTTATATAATAACTGGCGACTTTTGTCATAGCTCCTACTTTTGTAATAAAAATCGGGAGGTTTTGTCATGGCTCACCACTTTTGTAATACAATCAACTGGTTTTGTCATATATAGCAAGAGCATGAGTTTTGTAATAAGAATAGACAGGTCCTGTAAATAAATCTCACCATTTGTGTCATAGAAATCAACAGGTTTTTCAAGACATCTCTTTTTTACTCGTATTAAAAAAAAGAATAAAAAAGGACACCCCCCCCCCCCCCCCCCAAATAAAATAACAAAAACAACGTAAGCCCTTAGTACAAGCTAAGCCACTTAACCCTTTGAACCCGAGAGGTCGTTTTTTCGTCCAGGAGCATGACACGTCATAATTTCATTAAACAGGATGGATGCTGAGTGCATGTGTGTGGTAGACCAATCAATATTTTCAACGTATCGCCCTAGGGGGGCACGTTGAAAATATTAATTGGTCTACATCTAAATAATGAATAGTTGGTGTCATTGAACTCATATAGAAGGTACAACCGGTGTTCAAAGGGTAAAAGCCATATTCCATCAAGTTGATGCTATGGGTAGTACGCAACTGTAGGTTATACAATATTATTGTGTTGTCGGCAAGAGTGGAACCGGGGGTGGGTGGATGTGGCTATTTCCCTCCCCCATCGGGAGGTCCCGCCTCGAAAATGGGTCAAATTCACCGGGAGATAAAATTATGCAAAGACCTGATGATAGAGATGATACTTCAAAAGGCTCGAACACGAGCACGATAGTTATATATAGAATATACCCACAGTAGCTTACCAAATGTTCACCACAAGTGGTGAAGTGGTGTTAACCGCGAGCCTTTGGCGCGCGGTTAACACCACTTCACCACGAGTGGTGAACATTTGGAACACCAAGCTACTTTGAGTATATTTGATTTATACCATGTTCGTCATATTATTAAGAGTTTAAATGTTAAATAATACAATATTTTTCGATTTTACTGAGTAGCAAGTGTACACACGTGCGAACCTGTTTTTGTTTACATGAGCACCGGTGGGTGTTACTTCCGCTGTCAATTTTATCACCGAAATGAAATGAAAAATGAAATGCTCAAATCACGGGGCCTTTTTCATTTTAATAACATAACATAGTTATGAGTGCTTTATTA
Source organism: Pictodentalium vernedei (assembly GCA_031216915.1). Classification (NCBI taxonomy): domain Eukaryota; kingdom Metazoa; phylum Mollusca; class Scaphopoda; order Dentaliida; family Dentaliidae; genus Pictodentalium; species Pictodentalium vernedei. The sequence continues at coordinate 44,057,511 of CM062296.1, forward strand.
ACATGAGACAATGCACGTTTGTTAATCTTTGGTATCTTATGAGGTAAATTCATTTAAAAACGTCATAAATAATTGCCGCTTTCATTTCACTCTTCGCGAGGCGACGAGCGATAAATCTAGACGGGTTTGCATTCAGGTCGGGGGCACCAAAGGTTAATTTGGATGTAGTTCCGCTGTAGGTGTAAATTTTAAATATTAAAATCTCATTGCTGGCGTGTTCATCACGGTTGGTGTGTAAAGCTAAAATTTATGTCAGGCTTTTTTATATATAGTAGAATAGGTAATCATGGTATAAAACCCGATAAACATAGAATCACTGTAATAGCTAATCCGTAATTATGAAATAGATAATTTATATACCACCCTAGTGGTATATCATGTTGAGATAATCTCCCATTTGGGGCAGCACCATAGGAGAAGAGGGCTTAGGAAAGGACATATTTTGAGACGTGTCGTATCTGACGTAGGTCGATACACATCCAGTCTCTGATGTGAGTTATATCGTACTTATTAAATTTTTGGCGTGTGGAGCTGGGGTATCCAAAATAGGTGTCATGACGAATCGTCATGGCACCTTTTTTGATACCCTGGTTCCTCGAGCCAGTATTGCTTTTTTGCGAAGTTGAGTAGTATTGTTGTAGAGGTTTTCTGTGGTAGTCGTTCAGGACTTATATTTCGACGAGAATCCAAGAATCAACACATGCAGACTCGCGCAAAAAAACCATCGAGAACCATCTGCTAGGATTCGCATGAAGAGAACTGAGTCAGTTTAACCCTTTGCCTAACAAAGAAGTAGCAAATTAACCAATACAAGGCTAACACGACCTGAAATATCCAGACATTTTGTCAGTAAAATTGTACAAATATGGCTGTCATGGCAACCGGCTCAATCAAACGAGTTGGAATGGTGTTGTCATATTTCGCGAGAGCCGTAGGCTCGACGAAATATGATTACGCCATTCCAACGAGTTATGTAAAACACCCGCCAATTCAAACACACACCGCGTTCTGTGTTTATTACATATCCCACGCATTAAAATTCATTTAAATAAACAAATTTTAAATCCGATGTTTAAACCCAAAGGTGAAGAGTCAGTTTGTTTTGATTGAAGCTGTACTGATCAAATGGATCGATAAAAAGTCAAAACAACCTTTTCGGAACCAGTGTTTGTTGAAATTTGTATGGCTGTTTCTCTTCGGTTGGTGCCCATTCACGCCTAACCATTTGGTGGCTATTACTGTTAGTAGCGAGCGAAAGCGACCCGCAGGCTTCGCAAGCTATTAACCAACACGTATGTACCGTTTATATGAACTCAAAGCCAAGCTCATCTCAAGGGCATCAACTTCAAAATTTTTCAACGGAAGTAGTACACAAGAACGCTGACATGTTTGCGCATGGCGGAACTTGACATTCGCAACTGAAGAAACTTTTAGGGATATTTCCCAAAGTAACCAGGGACAAATGAGGTTACATTTTTTCAAGGATACTCGGACGCTAGAACAAGTGATGGCTCTCCACCTTTTTGCTTTCACCCTCATTGGGTCAAGGGACCCTTAATACATTGGGTGGGGGGGGGGGGGGTGGCGGTTAATGGTCATTGATTATGTCACGTGACCCCCATAGCAAGTAAAGCACGCCCCTAGCTACGGGCAAACTACTGTTCAATTTCGAACAATTTTGATACATGGACCCAACATGCATTGCAAACAAAAACAGACAGGTCAATGGTGTCGTCACGTGACCTTCCTAGCAACCAGAGCGCCCCCTTAGCAACGGGCTAACTACTGGGCCGATTTTGACCAAATTCGGTATACGGACCCAAAATGCATTGCAAATAAAAACAGAGAGATCAATGTTAATGTCTCATGACTTCCCTAGCAACCAGAGCGCGCCTTTAGCAACGGGCTAACTACTGGGCCGATTTGGACCAAATTCGTATACAGACCCAGAATGCATTGCAAATGAAAACAGAGAGATCAATGATGATGTCACGTGACTTCCCTAGCAACCAGAGCGCCCCCTTAGCAACGGGCTAACTACTGGCCGATTTTGACCAAATTAGGTATACGGACCCAAAATGCATTGCAAATGAAAACAGACAGATAAATGTTGATGTCACGTGACTTCTCTAGCAACCAGAGCGTCCCCTTAGCAACGGGCTAACTACTGCGCCGATTTTGACCAAATTCGGTATACGGACCCAAAATGCATTGCAAATGAAAACAGACAGATCAAAGTGTACGTCTCGTGACTTCCCTAACAACCAGAGCGCCCCCTTAGCAACGGGATAACTACTGGGCCGATTTTGACCAAATTCGGTATACGGACCAAAATGCATTGCAAATGAAAACAGACAGATCAAAGTGTACGTCTCGTGACTTCCCTAACAACCAGAGTGCCCCCTTAGCAACGGGCTAACTACTGGGCCGATTTTGACCAAATTCGGTATACGGACCCAAAATGCATTGCAAATGAAAACAGACAGATCATTGTTGACGTCACGTGACGTCCCTCGCAACCAGAGCGCCTCCTTAGCAACGGGCTAACTACTGAGCCTTTTTTTTTTACCAAATTCGGTATACGGGCCCAAAATGTATTGCAAATAAAAACAGACAGGTCAGTGTTGACGTCACATGACTTACCTAGCAACCAGAGCTCCCCATTAGCAACAGGCTAATTACTGGGCCGATTTTGACCAAATTAGGTATACGGACCCGGCATGCATTACAAATGAAAAGACAGGTCAATGTTGACGTCACGTGACTTCCCTAGCAACGAGAGCGCCCCTTAGCAACGGGCTAACTACTGGGCCGATTTTGATCAAATTCGGTATACTTACCCAGAATGCATTGCAAATACAAACAGGCAGGTCAAAGTTGAGTCACGTATTTTTTCCTCTTTCCTGACATGACCCAGAAGCACAGGATTAGCTGTTTCATAATTACTCGCAGAATTATCTGTTGTGATAACTACAAACAATACCGGTACGTCGGTATTTTTTCAGTGAAATTAATGAAAATGGCTCACTGAAATTGGCACATAAAGCTCTAGGCCTACTTAATTCAAAAAACAAGTCTGTGCTGTCTTGTTAAGTGTGTATGTCTGTGCTGCCTTGTGTAGTTTGTGTGTCTGTTGGGCAAATCGCCCAGAAACCTGGTCCGAATCGTCCACAAACATGATCCGAATCGTCCAATAATCTTGTCCGAATCGGCCAGAAATATGGTCCGAATCGTCTATAGATCTGGGCCAAAACGTCCTTTACAAAAATCTGGTCCGGATCATGAAACTACATTTGTGATACTCAGTCTTATTATTTTAAATATTTAAATATGGTCTATTCAATAAAACTGCATTGCCATATTATCATTGTCCTTTTTTGCACAGCACTGCTGTATTTTCTTGTTGTGGCTACTAACAGTTGGTAATAGTTACAATAAATGCTACACGCTATTTGTGAAAAAAATAAAAATGAACGCAGCAATTTCCGTAACTCCTCGGATAAATTCCGGAAAGCAACGACGCCATAAGTATATCTTCCAATCAAAGCAATGATAAAATTATCGTTCAATCAGAGCACTGGAAAATGATATCTTCCAATCAAAACGCAGATAAAAATAGTTATCTCGAAATTTGGTTGTCCCCTATACTTTACCAGTCAATGTAGGCCTACAGCACTTTAGGCCTAATGCATCACTTTCGCTCCCTTTTAGGTTTGCCTAAATTTCATATTAAAAATATAAGTACAAATATGTGCAGATTTGCAAAACAGCTGGGAGAAACGTTTCTAAAAGAAGTTCGAAGCATATCAAGATGTATGAAGATTTACCGAAATAAAGTGGACCAATTTAGATATAACGGCCACGGGACTGGGTTAATGTTCTGGATGGAAATGATTGGATTTTTAAAAATATTATCTCATTTTTGTTTAACTAATTTTTTTGCGAACCTACTTTATTTTGCTTTGGACGTTTTCATTTTCACGCTATGCGATAGACGGTCGATAATTGTATAACGAAATTTGGAAACTTTTCGAAGCGTAACTTATGACTCGATGGGAAAGGAACTAGTAAGGACGGTGCTGGGAAAAAAGTTCCGGCTTGTACATCACCCGTTGAATACAGAATGATTTATTTCATAGCGGCGATTCCGTTAAATACAAGGGTTTAAAGTTGAATTGGTGTGTAATAAATATTGTTTATTTTAGAGCTGTAGGTTTTTAAATTTCTTGTTCGGTTTCGGTTTTGGTTTTTCAGGTGGAGTAAAACCTCGGTTCGGTTCGGTTTTCGGTTTGTTCATGAGGCCATATAAAATTCAATAAAACTCATTCTTATGTCCGGAGTCATAACTGACTGGCAGTGGAATTGAGTGAAACTCAATGAATGCCCGAAATAAGCTATACTACATGAAGGCCAGGAAGGCCAATATACTAATTACCTAAATATACAGAACGTTTATTGTGCTTGGCCATATTTCGATGTCTGACACCTACACGCAACTTGAGGAAAGCTGCAAACACAACTAAATTGAAATGTCGGAAATTCACAGAATGTAGCATTCCCAGAGTAGTGAGAGTACCCAGACACTGCCATTGGCAGTGTCTGGGTACTCTCACTACTCTGGGATGGCTACATTCTGTGAATTTTTGCAGCAAGAGAGTATTTAATAAAAAACGAAAAACCTTAGATTACGGGATGTCAGCGGTTTCGGTTTCGGTTTTAAAAAAAAAACTAAAAACCTCGGTTCGGTTTCGGTTAACCTACAGCTCTAATTTATTTAAAAAAAAATTATCGAAATCAGTTATATGTATTAAAAATGAAAAAGCCTCATGGGATCCTGGGACTTTCATAGACGGTATGGATTCTCGCAACCATTTTCGCGAGAATCCAAATGGATTCTCCCACATTTACATGAAATATAAGCCCTGGTCGTTGGTGTTGTAGTAGTTGGTGTAGTAGCTGTTGGTGCAGTTGGTGTGTCTGTTGATGTTGTATGTTTAGTGGTAGATATAGCAGTGGTTAGTGTTGTAGTTGTGGTAGTCAGTCCCCAAAGGTCTCCAAAAATCTCCATACCACAACTGTCTTCAGTCCATGGGAATCTACAAATCACTACCTTCACGAAGGCTATGGTGTTGGTAGTAAGAGCTATAGGAAGTTAATTAAGGTTAAATAAAGATGTGTTGTTGGAGTGTATAGGTGCTAGGGGCCATATATGAGTCAGAGGCGGTGGAGGCAGGGGGGGGGGGGGCACAGGGGGCACGCGCCCCTCCACTTTTTCCCACAGATATGTTTCGCAGTTACACAATGAGATAAAATGGGCGCTTGCAGACGTGTCAATATACAGGCATTCCTGTAACATCATTTGCGAATCCAAACAATATTTAGTCAAAGAATCCCACTTTCCGACGCTTGAGTCCGTTTCTTCTTCAACTATTTTCCAACCCGAAGGCTGGCCTTCGGGTTGGAAGATGGTTGAAGTAGAAAAAACGAACAGGATAGTGTCCACACAGTGGAATATTCATCTATACGAGAGACGATAGCGAGTCATATTTACCGATATACGATTGTAACCTTTCTCGCGCTGGGTCGAACCATGTCAGCATTGCACATTTGTGCCCCTCCACTTTTATCGAGCTTCCGCCACCCCTGATATGAGTTATGGATTATGAAGGCTCTACATTGCAACTAGAGCGTAGTCCACGCACAGTACATAACTATCGAATTACCGGGAGATAGCATAACACATAAACATGGAAATCAACGGGTTTTGCAAGACATTACTTTTTTCACTCGTATCAAAAAACTGTTATCCCTCCGTACAAACTAACCCACTTAATGCCTTGTACCACCGACTTGTTGCTATGGGTATCACGCAATTCTAGGTCATGTGATATTATTGGCAGCAGCGGGACCAGGGGGTGCCCCCTACCCTTCAGGGGAATTGGCCAAATTCATCAGGGAGATAAAATTATGCAATGACCATGAAGATAGGGATAATACTCCCGATGACCCGGTACACGTTCACAATAGGAATAACCCGATAGACAAATGATCACTCTGGCATGGGAAGAGTTACTTACACTACGAAAGTTGTATTTTAGTCCGGTACCCGAAGCGTTCTACACGTACAGAAACGCATTAGTGCCACCTGCAATTAGTTATTAATCCGTAATTACGAATTTGTAATCTGTAATTACAGATTAGTTAATCCGTAAGTACAGAATTGTAGATAAGTCAGTTGATGCCTCAAGGCTAAAATGACCAACATGGGTACAAGCCGCCCGTATTATGCTGTCACATAAGACAATCAAACATTCCCTGCATCAGCACATGGTCTGCCATTTCGTACTACCCTTAGGAACCAGTACATAGAGAAACAAATGGGTCTTCCATTCATCTGATCAAATAATATACTACTTAAAGTAGGCTGAGCACCAAGTATATCCAACTACCTGTTTCACGTTTTAGTTGAAATATTGTAATGAAAAGTGTATATATTTTATATTTAATTATATCTTTAATGATTTAAGCACAGAAATTGAGATTATTTTGTTTGTGTTTGACATTGTTTTTTAGCTTTTGAATTCGATAACCATGGAAAATAGATATTGGTAAAGAGGAAATTTTTCAAATTTGCCAAAAAGTTGACGGAGCGAACTGATATGGGTTCAATATCGAGTATATGACCCATTATTGTTAATTACAGCTCGACAACGCCTTCTCATGCCCCCAATCAGGTTCTAGATGGTCCTTTGTGGGATGTTGTTCCATTCTTGGACCAGCATGGCACCAAGCTCCTGGACACTTCTTGCTTGGCCTCGACGGACTGAAATTGCAAGCTGCAACTCATTCTAGACACTTTCGATTGGATTGAGGTCAGGGGATCTTGCTGGCCAGTCCATACGCTCAATCCCCCTCCCTCTGTTGGTACTCCCGGACAGCATGGGCAACATGAGGACGGGCATTCTCGTCCATCAGAATGAATCTATCACCCAATGCACCTGCATACAATCTGGCGTGGACATCCAGAATCTCATCAATACACCGCTGTGCAGTCAATGTACCATGGTCAAGGACACAGAACTCTGCACGTCCATCTCAGCTGATGCCGCCACAGACCATTATTGACCCTCAACCATAGCGATCATGCTCAGCAATGTTGTTGCATGGAATCGCTCCCCTGGTCTTTTCCATACCCTGGAAGCCTATCTGTATTGTCTAGGCAGTACCTTGACTCATCTGTAAAAAGGACAGGTCGTCAATCATCTCTGGTCCACCCAACGTGATCCATTGGCCCATTCATATCATGCCTGGCGGTGGTTCTGGGACAGCTGAAAGCGAATACATGTTCTTCTCGATCGGAGACCACCTTCGTGCAACCTTACCCGGATAGTCTGCGTCGAAACATTTACCCCGGATACATTCTGAAGGTCACTGCGAAGCTGGATTTCTGTGTTAACGCGGTTCCTACGGGCCTGAATGATCAAAAACCGGTCTTCAGCTGCAGATGTTGTCCTGTCTCTGCCACCACCATGCCATGTCGTCTGACTGGTGTGCCATACTGCTGAAATCTTGCCCAGGCTCTGGTGATCACCGTATGGTGCACACCAAGGGCCTCACCAACCTTGTTCCACCATCCCTACAGCCCGCCACATTTCTGCTTCAGACAAATGTCTTCTTACATTTCCATTTGCCATATTCAGTGATTAACTCACAAGGGTTTGTGTTGAAATGAAGACTGAATACCCTACACATCTCATGTACATCTAGACGGTACACGAAAACATCATGGAAATCAATGGGTACATGCTTTCCATGACTGTCACGAAAAGTTTGCCTGCCAAGAGAGGTAAATGTAAACACTGGGGACCATCTCAATACATTCCTCAATCATATCCACCAAAACTATCGCAAATGTGTCACAAGAAAATTTGACAATGATGTGTAAAATATGTTGTGCTAAGCAAACTTTCAGTAGTATATTTCCAGTAGAACGGATAGTTAGTAGGGTGGTCTCAGAACTTATTCGGAAAACAATTGCCGACACAAAGGGTCGCCGTGTGCCACTCGTGGCACACGACGACCCTTTGTGTTGCCAATTCGGTCAAAACCTTTATGGTCTCGTTTTGAAAAATAACAGTTTGAGGTGCTATCGAAGTAATAGAATTTTGTTTATTTTGAAATTACCACTTCTGATATTCCTTAAATTCAAATTAAATATACGCAAAGTATACAACAAAATGAAGTATGCGATGTATAGAATAAGAAACATTTATCCAACTTGTAGCCAAATGTGCTTCACATATCCAAGAACAAAGCTTGGTCATCAAAATCTCCAAAAACACAGCGACAGAGCTGCATGTGGTAAATTATCAAACTGACGGCTTTGTTTACGATTGAGTTTACTTTCGATTTTCGGTCGTCGTCATTGCACGGAAAAAGCATCGAAAAACAAAGCCGTCTAAAATTAAATAATGAGAAAAAGCGCCTTAATATAGCATACTATTATTATAGAGTCTTTACAATTGCCATATTCTATGCAAGGTATCATGCCACCTGTTGAAATTTCTTAGAATTACGATTTTGTTTTTCGATGGAAATTCGTGGTATCGAGTGATTTGCGCATGTCCGTGGAACATGGAATCCATCTTGAAAGAAAAATGCAGACAGTACTGTCCTTTTCCAAAATGCAGTCACATTGCTGCATTCGAAAGTGTTTTGAATGCCAAGCTTTGTTGTTGGACATCTGAAGCACATTTGGCCACATGTTCTCGTGAACTATTATTTTATTTTCAGTTCAGCTACGAATACGGTTGCAGACTTCCAGGAACCAGTGGTGCATGTTGTCAACTCTATGAGTTCATTGCATATGTGTTAAGTGTTCCATGCATCTCAGTCTTCATGTTGATGTATAATTTGTGTATATTTAATTTGAATTTAAGGAATATGAGATGTGGAAAGTTAAAAAAATCAAAATTCTATTACTTTCATATCACCTTAACAAACATTATTGTTTGGTTGACAAACTGTCTTTTGTTATCATGTCACGATTCGAGTCTGTGAATGAATCCCAGTGGTTATATCTTTTTAAGTCATACCCCTCTCCTTAACCAAAAAATAAATAAGAATAAATAAAAAACAAAAAAAAAAAAACAGAAGAAAAGCAAAATTATAAAACGAACGGCTATATAAGTAAGAGAATTTTGTTTGTCTTGAAATTCCCACCTCTGATATTCCTTAAATTCAAACTACATATACACAAATTATAAATCAAAATGAAGGTTGAGATGTATAAAACACGAAACATATGCAGTCAACTCATTGAGTTGACAGCAGGCACCACTGGTTCCTGGTGGTCTGCTACCGTATTCGTACCAGAACTGATAATAAAATAATATTTCACGAGAACAACTTGTGGCCAAATGTGCTTAACATATCCAAGAACAAAGGTATGGCATCAAAATTCTTCAAAACACATCGACAGTCCTGTCGCTGCACATTATGAAGTGTTTTGAATGACTAGTTTTGTTCTTGAATATGTGAAGCACATTTGGCCACGAGTTGTTCTCGTGAAATGTTATTTCCAGCTCTGATACGAATACGGTAGCTGACTTCCAGGAACCAGTGGTGCCTGCTGTCAACTTTATGAGTTGATTACATACGTGTTTCGTTTTCAGCTACGAATACGGTTGCAGACTTTCAGGAATCAGTGGTGCCTGTTGTCAACTCTGAGTTGATTGCATATGTGTTTCGTGTTCTATACATCTCAACCTTCATTTTGATGTATAATTTGTGTATATTTAATTTCTATTTAAGGAATATCATAGGTGGGAATTTCAAGATAAACAAAATTCTCTTACTCAAAAAGCACCCTAAATCATTTCATGCCTGAAATACCCAGTAACAGCATTGTGGTCATGATTTTATCCAGAAAAAGTAAGTATTACGTAATCGTTGCACTTTCCGTCACAAATCGGTCCGTGGAAGCATGGATGAGGAGAGACAAAGTGTTACAGTCAAAATAAATTTCTGATGTAAAAATTGCTTCGGCTTAAAGTTTTAAAAAATATGACATTTCGAGTAGTTGTAACTAACACCTTGCTTTATCACCTCACCAACCCACTTAACTCAAAGTTAATATTAAAATTCAACATACAGACAATAAAAAAACAACCTCAACTTAATGGTTAAAGTGCATCACTTGTGTTCTTGATAATAAAAAAAATTCCTCCTGGACTCGCCTTATTTCAGCACTTAGATACTTTCTCTCTCTCTCTCTCTCTGCTCCACGACCACCCGCAAAAAAGAAAAATTAAAATTAAATGATACAATACCCTTGGGCTATTTTTCGGTCTGTATCCTGTTAGGATGTGTACGATATCTTGGTAGTCCCGTATTCTTGCCAACTCCACAGCATCGTTGCCATCCTAAGAACAAAAGACGAGAATGCGAGATTGACATTATTGAGGTTTATTTTTTCTCTAATGAAAATGAAACTCGGGCAACATTGTGGCTTATTTCTCTCTAATAGAAATGAAACTCGGGCAACATTGTGGCTTATTTTTTCTCTAATAGAAATGAAACTCGGGCAACATTGTGGCTTATTTCTCTCTTATAGAAATGAAATTCGGGCAACATTGTGGCTTATTTCTCTCTAATAGAAATGAAACTCGGGCAACATTGTGGCTTATTTCTCTAATAGAAATGAAACTCGGGCAACATTGTGGCTTATTTCTCTCTAATAGAAATGAAACTCGGGCAACATTATACTCGGGCAAAATTGTGGATTAGTTTTTCTCTAATAGAAATGAAACTCGTGCAACATTGTGGCTTATTTCTCTCTAATAGAAATGAAACTCGGGCAACATTGTGGCTTATTTTTTCTCTAATAGAAATGAAACTCGTGCAACATTGTGGCTTATTTCTCTCTAATAGAAATGAAACTCGGGCAACATTGTGGATTAGTTTTTCTCTAATAGAAATGAATCTCGGGCAACATTGTGGCTTATTTTTTCTCTAATAGAAATGAAACTCGTGCAACATTGTGGATTATTTTTTCTCTAATAGAAATGAAACTCGTGCAACATTGTGGATTATTTTTTCTATAATAGAAATGAAACTCGGGCAACATTGTGGATTATTTTTTCTCTAATAGAAATGAAACTCGGGCAACATTGTGGCTTATTTCTCTCTAATAGAAATGAAATTCGGGCAACATTGTGGCTTATTTCTCTCTAATAGAAATGAAACTCGGGCAACATTGTGGCTTATTTCTCTCTAATGGAAATGAAACTCGGGCAACATTGTGGCTTATTTCTCTCTAATAGAAATGAAACTCGGGCAACATTGTGGCTTATTTCTCTCTAATGGAAATGAAACTCGGGCAACATTGTGGCTTATTTCTCTCTAATAGAAATGAAACTCGTGCAACATTGTGGCTTATTTCTCTCTAATAGAAATGAAACTCGAGCAACATTGTGGCTTATTTCTCTCTAATAGAATTGAAACTCGGGCAACATTGTGGCTTATTTCTCTCTAATGGAAATGAAACTCGGGCAACATTGTGGATTATTTTTTCTCTAATAGAAATGAAACTCGGGCAACATTGTGGCTTATTTCTCTCTAATAGAAATGAAACTCGGGCAACATTATGGCTTATTTTTTCTCTAATAGAAATGAAACTCGGGCAACATTGTGGCTTATTTATCTCTAATAGAAATGAAACTCGGGCAACATTGTGGCTTATTTCTCTCTAGTAGAAATGAAACTCGGGCAACATTATGGCTTATTTTTTCTCTAATAGAAATGAAACTCGGGCAACATTGTGGCTTATTTCTCTCTAATAGAAATGAAACTCGTGCAACATTGTGGCTTATTTTTTCTGTAATGGAAATGAAACTCGGGCAACATTGTGGCTTATTTCTCTCTAATGGAAATGAAACTCGTGCAACATTGTGGCTTATTTTTTCTCTAATGGAAATCAAACTCGTGCAACATTGTGGCTTATTTTTTCTCTAATGGAAATGAAACTCGTCCAACATTGTGGCTTATTTTTTCTCTAATGGAAATGAAACTCGTGCAACATTATGGATTATTTTTTCTCTAATGGAAATGAAACTCGTGCAACATTGTGGCTTATTTTTTCTCTATTGGAAATGAAACTCGTGCAACATTGTGGCTTATTTTGTCTCTAATGGAAATGAAACTCGTGCAACATTGTGGCTTATTTTTTTTCTAATGGAAATGAAACTCGTGCAACATTGTGGCTTATTTTTTCTCTAATGGAAATGAAACTCGTGCAACACTGTGGCTTATTTTTTCTCAAATAGAAATGAAACTCAAGCAACATTGTGGATTAGTTTTTCTCTAATAGAAATGAAACTCGTGCAACATTGTGGATTATTTTTTCTCTAATGGAAATGAAACTCGTGCAACATTGTGGCTTATTTTTTCTCTAATAGAAATGAAACTCAAGCAACATTGTGGATTAGTTTTTCTCTAATAGAAATGAAACTCGTGCAACATTGTGGATTATTTTTTCTCTAATAGAAATGAAACTCGGGCAACATTGTGGCTTATTTTTTCTCTAATGGAAATGAAACTCGTCCAACATTGTGGCTTATTTTTTCTCTAATGGAAATGAAACTCATGCAACATTGTGGCTTATTTTTTCTCTAATGGAAATGAAACTCGGGCAACATTGTGGCTTATTTTTTCTCTAATGGAAATGAAACTCGGGCAACATTGTGGCTTATTTTTTCTCTAATGGAAATGAAACTCGGGCAACATTGTGGATTAGTTTTTCTCTAATAGAAATGAAACTCGTGCAACATTGTGGCTTATTTTTTCTCCAATAGAAATGAAACTCGGGCAACATTGTGGATTAGTTTTTCTCTAATAGAAATGAAACTCGTGCAACATTGTGGATTATTTTTTCTCTAATAGAAATGAAACTCGTGCAACATTGTGGATTATTTTTTCTCTAATAGAAATGAAACTCGTGCAACATTGTGGATTAGTTTTTCTCTAATAGAAATGAAACTCGTACAACATTGTGGATTATTTTTTCTCTAAAGAAATGAAACTCGTGCAACATTGTGGATTATTTTTTCTCTAATAGAAATGAAATTCGTGCCAGATTGTGGATTATTTTTTCTCTAATAGAAATGAAACTCGTGCAACATTGTGGATTATTTTTTCTCTAAAGAAATGAAACTCGTGCAACATTGTGGATTATTTTTTCTCTAATAGAAATGAAATTCGTGCCAGAATGTGGATTATTTTTTCTCTAATAGAAATGAAACTCGTGCAACATTGTGGATTATTTTTTCTCTAATAGAAATGAAACTCGTGCAACATTGTGGATTATTTTTTCTCTAATAGAAATGAAACTCGTGCAACATTGTGGATTATTTTTTCTCTAATAGAAATGAAACTCGTGCAACATTGCGGCTTATTTTTTCTCTACCAGAAATGAAGTCCGGGGAAATTTGAGGCTCATTCTTCTCGATGCGAAATGACACCCCGGAAACACTGAAGCTTATTTTTCTCTCAACTACACTACAAAAGTAACTGGGTTAAAATTAACCCAAATAAATCGGGTTGAGTGAATATCAACCCAATAAGGTTCATATTCACTCAATCCAGTTGATTGGATTTGATTTTTAAGCCAACTGATTTTAGAATGCAGAAATGAAACCCGAGCAAGCACGGGAATACGAGAATAGCAGAGAGAACAGTAGTACCAGTAATGAAAAAATAAAAATGTAACGTTAATTCTGTTATGGATCTTGAAAATAGAAAACAACACATATTGAAGTATTGTCAGGGATGTCCGTAAGAACTGGGGTGAGGGGTGCGGGGTGCGGAGGCGGGGGCGGGGGGGGGGGGGGGCTATTCCAGAAATACAGTTAAACCCAGAAGTCCTGTCCTGAAATGCGCAGAAATAGCACGTCGCTTTGCGCGTTAATCTACGCATTATGACGATGGTAAGGTTATCAAATTCTGCACATACGGCCTGTGCACAAGCAAAGTTTCAGCCAATGGACCTCCGGGTCCATTGGCAGGAACATTGCTTGTGTTTGCTATGGTTAACAAGTAGAACCTGCCATGCTTTGGGTGCCATTCGATATGGCAATTGTGCGCAATTCCTACGCGCAACTAAGCCTAGATAAGCGCACAGTTCGTGACAGGACTTCTAGTTTTAACTGCATGTGAGAGAGAGAGAGAGAGAGAGAGAGAGAGAGAGAGAGAGAGAGAGAGAGAGAGCAACATTATCGTTAAAATTCCGGCGTGTGTCCAGGGAAGGTGCGAAGGGTACGAACGCACCTCCCCACAAAAGTGGATTTGAAAATTTTGATAAAATTAAGCGACCTCATTTACTCAGAGACACTCTCTGTGGTTCAGCCAGAGAAAGTACTATGTATCGGGTTGTTTGAAAACGTAAATGTTCTTGATTGCATGCAGTTTCTGCGAAACGCCTAGGCACGACTTTGATACGTTTTTATAGCCTCGAATATAACAAAAAGTATCAAATTGTCTAGGCATTTCGCAGAAACTAGTTGCGTGGTATCGATGTTACAAGGCCCCAAATGTTACAACTAGCGTATTGCTGCTAAATTGTTTGCCAAAATCACAGATTAACAAAATTTCATGCACACGCTAAAAACTAAAGTGTTAAAAACTACACTTGAAGTGCTGTATTTAACACTTACTAAGTGCTGAACTAGCACTTTGTTCAAGTGTAGATATCCCAGAACTTGACAGGTGTTACAATAATACCACTTTCCAAGCGAAATGTCGCGATACTTAAAAGGAAACAACGCAGATGACGCGGATCAGGCTCGAACTCTCGAGCCTGATCCGCGTCATCTGCGTTGTGTCCTTTTAATTATGTACCCGCCAAGCGCAAATCAAATTATGGACGATACTGGAAGAGCCACCAATGCTAGACACATGGGAAGTGCCATCCATTCAAGTTTCAGATGTCTGACGATTGTAATGTCTAAGTGCTTAAAGCATTGCACTTTGAGTGTTAAAATCAAGCCCTAAGAGTTAGAATGGGTGTAACACCTTGAAAGTGTCAGTTTTAACACTTTAGTTTTTAGCGTGCATAGGTACAGTTCAGCCGCCGTGGACTGGTCATAGTCCCCGCGTGGCTGTTATGTCCACGCATACGTTTACCAGGTAATAAAAATCACCATGAGCAAAATTTCAATTAATGAAGCTCCGGGTTGTACCTGGTGCTTCATTAATTTGACTCTTGGTGATTATTCCTATAAGTGGTGTTTGAAATTTAATGTTTTTACGTCCGTAGAAATATTGCCCACTCGTGAGAAGCGACCAGTTCACGGTGGCTGTACTGTTTTACCTATATCTGGAAAACAAAACATGCCTATCAACTTTATCAATCTATTTTCAGGCCTGGCATTTTCAGGAGAGCGATTTATTCGCTCGCCTACTGCTTGCCTTAAAAAAATTGAGGAGAGCGAAAAATAGCCCTCCTAGCCTTCGAAAATAATGATTACCACAACAGCCTCTTCCTAAAACCCATAGGTTTTCAGATCTCTGTTATGTTATTGTGGTCTCTGCAAG
Source organism: Pictodentalium vernedei (assembly GCA_031216915.1). Lineage (NCBI taxonomy): Eukaryota > Metazoa > Mollusca > Scaphopoda > Dentaliida > Dentaliidae > Pictodentalium > Pictodentalium vernedei. The sequence continues at coordinate 44,073,102 of CM062296.1, forward strand.
ATGGCCACACTGCCGCTCCCACACCTCCGGGCCTTCAAGGTCCGGGGGTGTGAGAGGGGCAGTGTAGCCGTCTCACAGAGACTACCTTGTTAGCAGCACCAAATAAAATGTACAAAGCCCACTTGGCAGAATTCATTAATAGTACAACTTCATTTTGCAACTTTTAGCTCTTGTTGGCTTGGGGAGAGCTAATTGATCCCCTAGGCCATGTGAGGAGAGCGATTTTTAGCTCTCCTGCATTTTTAAGAATGCCAGGCCTGTATTTTGTTTGTAATTTTTCACATACAATAGGCCTGTATTTTGTTTGTAATTTTTCACATACAATAGAGCAAAAGACCTTATATTTTAGATGCTAAATTTAACTTAATATTTTCCCAGATGCGTCCACAGAGTTCCATTGGATACTCATTTTTCTACTGATCGTCGATCGACACGCGCGCACCTCCCCAACAAACTCCCATGCAACGTGCTCATCTGATTTTTCTCCACTTCAGACGTTGTTAACTTCGAGAAAAATGCACAGTTTTGGCTTCGTATTTAACAAATTTCCCGCAAGGCAACTGAAATAAACTTTGAAATAATTTGTCACTGTTTGAAATGACAATTTGGACGGCAGATCAAATCAGTTACTCATTCGTTCACTGCCGACAATGTCCAGTGATATGCAAGTTGTATTTATAACAACGTGTCGTAGGCCCCTCTCTGTTCCCGTTAATTGGCCTACTGCTACCCGTAAACCACGTCCCCACATGACAATGTCAATAGCATTTTATGTGATCACAGGCGCGTAGCCAAGATTCAATAATAGAGGGTGCAATAGCCATTTTTCTTTGGGGGTGGGGGGTGGGGTGGCCTGGGGGGATGAAAAAGAGGATATCTGAAAAGCCGCTGAGTGGAGTTTCGGTGTGTGTGTGGGGGCTCTCCCCTAGCCCTAGCTAGGGCCCTCTATACGGGGCATCGACCAGAGGGCCCTTATTAGAACTATCCAGCCCCCCAATCCCTGCGAAATTTTTGCAAAATAAATTTAGTGCTCTAAGAGCGTATCTAAGGCACTTCTAGCGTAGCGTGTGTTGGCCCATATTGGAGACCATTTTGAGGTTCTATGTTGTTTGAAAGTTACATTGGGCCAATATCATGAATATGCTTGGGGCAGCGAATATTTTAGAAGGACCAAGGCTCCCCACCACAGCTACACCACTGTGTGCACACATGATAACCTTCAAAAAGCACCTCATCCCTTGAGAAGCTTTACCATCCTAAAATGTGATATAGGTGTCATGTCACCAATATTTTGTTAACTAACAAAGTTTAAACATACCAGGTCCTGACATCTAATGTCAGCTCCCCAATCCATCAAATTGGTTACGATCTCCGGCATATCCCCACTGTCTCGAATTACTTTGCTTTTGATGGTTAAATTCAATGGCGTGTCACCTTCCTGGAAAAAAAAGAAAAGTAAATAGGATTTTATAAGGGAAACAATTAACCATAATTATACACAGTTAATGCCCATTGCAATCACAAATATTTCACAAAGTGTGTTGCGTTTGGAGAAGAGCATAATTTTGTTTAATTTAAACAATATTTTATTCAAGATGTAGAGGATATGGAATGAGTGTTTTTCTCATATAATATTTATGAAACGAGTCTAAAAATTTTCCATTTTGGCGAGCCTCCGGCAAGCCCAAACGGAAAATTCGGACGAGTTTCATAAATATTATATGAAAAAACACTCATTTCATATTCTATTTATCATATGACACACACACGCACAAATTAGCCACTTAGTATGACTTTTTAACCCATCACCTAACTTGAGTTGCAGACAACACTTGGAAAAAACATCCTCGTATAACTAAAAATTTCCATTTTTTGCTTCCAAAACATAGGTTATGACCCCTCATTGGAACGAGCTTGTCGAGCTCGTTCCAATGAGGGGTCATAACCTTTGTTTTGGAAGCAAAAAGTGAAAATATTAAAAAAATGAATGGCGTTTTTCTTGTAGGTAAAAGATTAATACAATATAACCCACCCTAAATAGGACAGATAACGTAAATTCTCCCTACTGAAATTATGCAAATGTGACCCAGTTGTATTTTGATTAGCCAATCAAATTGTCTAGTTTTGAAATCGATCAATGAAATTGACGGAAGGCTTTATTTAACACTGATCAATATGAAAACAAAATATCAAATGTTTTTAAGTGAACAAAACGGACGAGTCACATGATAAAATGTTATATGAATACATTACATAACAGAATAATAGATTAATGAAAAGGTTTCACTAGCAATACACGAAATAACAGCAAAAGTGATAATCAAGTTGGTATGTAGACATAATTCAGTTTTATTTGAAAATTATACGCCCCTCTTTCCCCGTTGAATATTATATTTTATCATATGACTCGTGCGTTTTGTTCACTTTAAAACATTTGATATTTTGTTTTCATATTGATCAGTGCTAAATAAAGCCTTCCGTCAATTTCATTGGTCAGTTTCAAAACTAGACAATTTGATTGGCTGAACAAAATACAACTGGGCCACATTTTCGTAATTTGCATAATTAGAGTTGGGAGCTTTCATTGGTCAATTTCAAAACTGGACAATTTGATTGGCTAAACAAAATACCACTGGGTCACATTTGCATAATTTCAGTAGGGAGAATTTACGTTATCTGTCCTATTTTGGGTGGGTTATATTGTATTAATCTTTTACCTACAAGAAAAACGCCATTCATTTTTTTTATATTTTCACTTTTTGCTTCCAAAACATAGGTTAAAACCCCTCATTGGAACGAGCTCGACGAGCTCGTTCCAATGAGGAGTCATAACCTATGTTTTGGAAGCAAAAAATGAAAATTTTTAGTTATACGAGGATGTTTTTTCCAAGTGCCGTCTGCAACTCAGGTTAGGTGATGTGTTAAAAAGTCATACTAAGTGGCTAATTTGTGCGGGTGTGTATCATATGATAAATAGAATATGAAATCAGTGTTTTTCTCATATAATATTTATGAAACTCGTCCGAATTTTCCGTTTGGGCTCGCCAAACTCGTCATTAAACAAAATTTGGCCAATCTCCTACATTTGGATTGTAAACTGATCATTTAGTTTGAAACATCTTGTGTGACAGAGCCCAATCAAAATAAAATATATTAACCTTTCCACAGTGATGTCAAATGCTCAAATTAACAACCTACATTTTTTCCCCCACGATGCAACTTGGAATTTATTCAATTTAAACACTTCAATCCAGTTTGACAGAACTCTGTCAAACACGATTGAATTGGTTTTATTTCTCTGTTACATGGCACAGCCCTTACCACGGCATTGCCGACTGACATCAGGGATGTGACGACAGGGGGTGGGGTGGGGTGGGGGTGGGTCTCCCCCCAGCTAGGAGTATTTTTTTTTCAATAGTTGGAAATTCTGAGGTCAAAAATCAAATAGTTGGAAATTCAATAAATTAACATTGTTCATGAAAAATATTAAAATTCCAACTAATGATGAGAAAATTTGATCTTTTATTTCCAACTGGAAACGTGAGTTTCAAATTTCCTACTCTAAAATTGACATGGCCTCAAAATTTCGACTCTAGTGACATTAATACGGTAAACTTTCTGACCCAGACACATTATAAATGATGCTTTTTCCGTTTTAGGACTAGTGAAAATTTTCAGAAGGGTTCATAACCCTTTACCCAACGCAGACGATTTGAAAATTCATTATTTTAAATATCATTTTTTAAAATGTTTTTTAAAAAATTTCAACAAAACTATATCATGTGACCCCTCTTTGGAACGAGCTCGACGAGCTCGTTCCAAAGAGGGGTCACATGATATGGTTTTGTTGAAATTTTTCGAAAAATAATATTTTTTCAGCAGCTGTATTTGCATATTACGCGGGTGGATGCGGGCGATTCGTTGGGTAAAGGGTTAAAAGATATCACCCAGCGCTGCAGTACAACCACCTATCGAAACCACTCATAGTTGGAATTTACACCGGTGCCCCCCCCCCCCCCCCCCCCCCCCCCAGCTGAAATCCTCTAGCCACATCCCTGATTGACATAGTTACGTTCAAGAGCTTATCCTTCAACCTATTACCAAATTATCAACTACTGGTGAGACATTTATGCCAATACTCAACAAGACCAGCTGTTAAAATCTTTTTGATGCGGTTGTGTTGGGAACAGCTGAAAGAATCATAGTTGATGGTACTGCTCCTAGATGCTGCTTCTCGAACTTCTCAGAATATATTTACCAATCATCTGACACGTTCAACACAGATTCCTATGGCCTTGATACGCCGACAACGATTCTCCGGTAGTAGAGAATGATCCTACGAGAATGATTCTCTGACTGACAGTACAGAATAATCCCCCGATAGTACAGAATGATCCTACGACAGTAGAGAATGATCCTACGAGAATGATTCTCTGACAGCAGGGTTGGGGTATTCGTATTCGTATTCGGTATTCAGTCGTATTCAATACATTTTTTCAAGTATTCGAATGTATTCAGCATTCATGCAATTTTAAAGTATTCGTATTCGTATTCGAATACAGTCAAATTTGAGGTGTATTCATGAATACTTTTTGAATACTTTTTGAATACTTTTTGAATACTTTACTTGTTTTTGTCCAAGATGTCATCAAGGAACAAATCGCTAGTTTTTATGCATTACAAAATGCCAGATAATCCATCTGGTACTATAAAAGTTCGATGTAAGCACTGTCCAACATTCATATCAGGTCCATCAAATAGTACATCAAACTTCATACTACACACGAAGGTAAGTTCAATTATTTATCTGTCCTTTGATAAGAAACTCTTCATTGTTCAAATATTGTTTCACTGTAAATTGAACATTGTAATTGTACATATTATTCTTAGGACAAAGGATATCAGTCTGGCCAAATTATTAATTTTTAATCCCTAAACAACTCCATTATCCAGTTAATACTAATCTAATATTTTTCTACAGTAATAGTAGAAATAAGGTGCAGACTGATAGATTTGTAAAATTATTGAGCTTGAATTACAACATTTTTCCAATAGTGCAGTAATTGCTTAATTGATTTTTGTGAATAGCACTGGCCAGTTTTTTTTATTCTCACCAGCAATGTATGTTTAAATATTAATAAAAGACATGAAGCAAAGAGGCCACAATTAGCCACAATTAATAGACATTATTGGGGGCATAAAATACAGTTTAGAAGGAAAAAACTTTAAAAAATTGTGTTAATTTCTCACAGTTCCCTATTTAATGATTTTATTTTTCCATTTTTTCCTTCCAAACTGCATCTTATGACCCTACTTTGGGGTCATAAGATGCAGTTTAGAAGAAAAAAAGTCCTGAAAAAATAGAAAAAAAATTGGCATTGATAGTTTGTATATGGCGATATATATATATATTTAAAACGAGCTCATTCCAATGAGGGGGTCATAAACTATGTTTTTCAGACAAAAAGTTAAAATGTCATATAGAAAAAATGGTAAAAATTGGTATTCTTGTTCTGTAATTTTTACATAGAAGTGTTGGAAAAATTTTGGTGTGGGGGGAGGGGGGGGGGGGGGGGGGCTTTGTGTAAGTGAATTTTACAATCTTTTTTTCTTTTGTTTGTCATTAATACCAACTTATGTCTGTTGATTGGATTTTAAAGGATTAAGAGATCCATCCTCTGAAAAAATAATTCTTCACCTATAATCCTTTATACCCTTAATCCCAATAAGAATGATCAAATTATCATCCATTTACAAAAAATAATTTTGAAAAGTATTCAAGTATTCATATTTGTATTCATGAATACATTGTAAAGTATTCGTATTCGTATTCAAATACATTTGAAATTTGTGTATTCGTATTCGTATTCATAAAATTTCAAAGTATTCGTATTCGTATTCAATACATTTACAATGTATTCGCCCCAACCCTGTCTGACAGTACAGAATAATCCTCCGATAGTACAGAATGATCCTACGACAGAAGAGAATGATCCTATGACAATGGCCTTCCGGCAGTACAGAATGATCCTCCGTCAGTACAGAATGATCCTACGACAATGATTCTCCGACAGTATACATAATGACCCCCAATAATACAGAATGATCCCCCGATAGTACAGAATGATACTACGACAATGATCCCCCATTGGTACAGAATGATCCTACGCCAATGATTCCCCGATAGTACAAAATAATCCTATGACAATGATCCCTCGGTAGTACAGAATGATCCTACGACAATGATCCTCTGACAATACAGAATGATCCACCAATAGTTTAGAATGATCCTCCGGCAGGACGGAATGGTTCTACGACAATGATCCTCCAACAGTACAGAATGATCATCAGGTAATAATCCCCCGCCAGTACAGCACAAGCTTCCAACAATGATCACCCGAAAGTACAGAACAATCCTCCGAAAATGAGCCTCCGACAGTACAGAACGATTCTCCGATAATGATCATCTGATAGTATAGAATGATCCTCCAACAAATATCCTCTGATAGTACAACATGATCCATAAATAATCCTCTGACTATGAGCCTCCGACTGTACAGAATAATTCACCGATCATGAACCCTCACAAAGTACAGAATGATCCTCCAGTTGTTCAGATTGATCCTCTGATAATGAACCCAGAATGATCCTCGAATTATGATCCTCCGATAGTATAGGTTATCTCTGCCAACATGTATGGTATATGGATATTTAATCCTTGGATGTCGATTTTTAAGCACCGAGCCGCAGGCGAGGTATTTAAATGAAACACCCAGGTATTAAAACTCCATATACCATACATGTTGACGGAGATAACGTTTTTGTCCCGTTTGAAAACACTACAGAAACATGGTGGAAACAAATTTGTGGACGCGTTTCTCACGCTCCAAATCAGTTGGACCAAACTCGTGAATATTTGTTTTGATTCTACAAACGCAGAAGACAACAGATATAGAGTTACGTCCGTTGGGTTGTTATTGGAAACAGCGTAAACAAGTTGTATGATTTAATTATTCTACTATTTAATTTATAACAGCAAAATATGATCGAATTGTCAAAATTCTGATGATATTTGTGACTATTTTCAGGTTTTTTGGTTCAATTTTATATCGAGGCGAGCGAAAAGCTTTCATTTAAACCATATACCCCCGATGTTTCGCGTGCCTTTATACCCTGGATGTTGCTCGCTCTCATTTACCTTGGATGTTGGGTGCGCCCTTTGCCATGGCTATTTGTCCTAGGCATTCTGACCAATCAGAAAACAGAATTTATCGGGCTTTAGGGACAATATAGAATGAACCTCTGATAATAATCCGCTAATAGTACATAATTATCCTCCGACAATACGTGGGGCTTTTGTCAACCTTTTAAATTTTATCACGAGGCATTGTCCATCTTTTCACTTTTACCGTTGGCTTTTGTCCACCAATTTTATTTTTGCCATATGGCTTTTATACATCTTTTAATTTTTTTACCATAGGTCTTTCGTCCACATTTTCACTTGCATCATGTGTTTTTTATCCACCTTTTTATTTTATAGTGAAGCTTTGTTTGGCTTTTCATTTTTAGCGTGGGACAATGGCCACCTTTTATTATTATCGTGGAGCTTTTGTACACATTTTATTTTTATCTTGCTGGCTTCTGTTCACATTTTCATTTTTATCATGTGAATTTAGTTTTATCACGGGATTTTTGCCCAGCTTTATATATTTATGCAGGAGCTTTTAGTCCATCTTTCATCTTTACCATGGAAATTTTATGCACGTTTTCATTTTAACGTGGGGGTGTTTGTCCGCCCTTCCATTTACATCGATATGTTTAATCTTTATATTTTATCGTGAGACGTTTGTCCATCTTTTTAATTTTATCGTGAGGCTTTTGTCCTATGAGGGTTTTGTCCTACAGCCACCCCGGTTTTATTACACGCCTGTTCTATGAATTCTCCATCTCAGCAACACTAAACCATGCGGAAAATGAAATTCTGTTCCGCACAGATGTGCCGAACGGAAATCGTTGACGGGCTATTTTTAAATAGAAGCGAAATTTCACTGGAATTTTCTTCAAATCGTGCACCGCAATTACAATTTGAATCGCCAGCGATAGTTAAAAATAGTAACACGGGTTCCCCTCGCAAATTTGGTTGGCAATAAAATGTGTTCATTTTGTTGATAGCATCGCTCCCTGAGTTCCAATGTGTTCTATGTGCCTACTGTCACATAGAACACATTGAAATTCAGGAGACAAGTTGTCAAATGAGTTGCAGAGTGTCCTTCTAACAATTGCTTTTATAGACGTGAAGCCGTGTAATAAACACAGAATGACACACGCGTGTGAATGGTTTAATCGATATGGCACTTGTGCCATCGCGGAGGGATGGCCTGTGGCCTCTCGTTTTATCCTTCCGCCGCGCTGGCACTCGTGCCATATCGATTAACCCTTTCTTTCACACGCGTGTGTCGTTCTGTGTATATACGTATACTTACGTAGTCTTTCAGATTCACATCAGCTCCGCTATCGATGAGCAACTTCAGAATATCTGATTTTGGTAAGGTACAGTGTGTTACCGCATAATGTATTGCACCGGCTCCATGCTGAAAAATGAAAACATATAACTAGAACATTCTTCATAAACTTCGATATGAAAAATAACTTCACGAAAAGACGAAGTGAAAGTTTTAGAAGCGATCAAAAGATGAACAACTGAAGTACAAGTGTTATAAGTCTGGAAGCTGGGCACCCTTCCCATGGACCATTAGGATCGATCCAAACCTATTTCCTAGTACCGGGACACCTCTAGAGTATATCTGTAGATTTTTACATGAGAGCATCCTGACTGTACAAGGCGAAATCCAAGATGTCGTCCAAGATAGCGACGATTTTTCGCCGCTATTACCTATGTTCAATTTCTCCACATTCTCCCAGCTTAAATCACATAAAATGGTCTTTCGTGTTTGAATTGTCTTGCTGATATAATGATGCACCTGATGATGTCGCTTTCGACACTTCAAATCCAAAATGGCCACCAAAATATGCCTCGAAATAAGGAAAAATCAATTTCTTTTTACCCACATTTTTCAACAAAGTTGTGTGTACAATTCCACAAATTTAAAGAATTCTGACAAATTTTATCTCAAATGAATTTCTAGCCATTTTTCTCATGGAATATGTAACAAAATTCCAAACAGATTGCCCCACTGTCTATAAAATGGGTGCCAAAGTTGCCTACATAAAAAAAGAAACCCAAATTACGTAAAGACCCGGGTCAGTGGAATACGCAACGGTGGTTTCAATGAGGTAATCTGTATGAGTGGCCATGGTCTGACTTCATTACCAAAGCGATTCGTGGTGTTAATGCGGATGTTAAGGTGGTATTTGTTTCTGTGGTGCATTTTGTTTCATGGAGGCCCCCACCGTGATTTATACAGTGGCACGTGAGTGTTATGAGTCTGAATGGCTTCAAACTCTAAGGGGCATGATCAGTTAGGTGCAATGAGAGTAAATTACCGAAAACGAAAATGGTTAAATACCGAAATGGACCCGACTAGGATGTAATCTTTGAGAGTACATGGTTACTATGGAGCACAAATGCCTCGATAGTACAAGGATGTGTCCCAATGGTGTGTTCGACTCAGTGAGTGTATTTTTACTGGCTCGAATCCATTCAGAATCCTCGTTTCTACTCCATTTACTTTAACACATCCACTCTCAATTCGTTTAGTTAACTCCCTTTTGTGATATGTGTGGTTTCTCATTAGTCAAATGAGTTGAAGACCAACCAATGGGAACAGTTGCTGTTTGAAGTAAATGGTCTTACAACTTTTTGGCCACTTTCAGAGAAAACGAATTCCACAGCCATTCACTAGAATGGGGGCATATGAAAGGGATTCTGAATGCAGTATTTTCTAGACTCCCAGATAGCCGATGGCTTGTATATCCAGTCTACTACAAGTATCAGTCGAGTGTGTGGCTTCCACTTCCATTGCCCGATCACAACTACCTATAGTACTACTAGGTTCTAATTCAACTATGGCCACCACTACACTCATTTACAATTGTTGTTAAGGGATATATACCCAGGCCCTTCTATCAGATTCCAAAAATGGGATTTCTGTTAACGTGGGACTGATGATTCTTGGAATCCACTTTTCACCGTAGTGGGACATAATGACTCGAGGTTAAAACTTAATGTGGAATTTCCTAGAAAGCCGATTGCGTCTGCGATCAGTCTCCAACCACTATCAGTCATCGACTCCCCCTCCATTACTATAGTTTTCTTCTACGGCGACTGTTGGTCCTACCATTACAGTGGCTACACTCTAAAATCAGTTGGGTTAAAAATTAACCCAAATCAACTGGGTTGAGTGAATATGAACCCAATCGGGTTCATATTCACTAAACCCAGATGAATTGGGTTGATTTTCAACTCAACTGATGTTAGAGTGTAGGCAGAATCACCACTGCTTATTTATTGGAATATAACCAACTTTGGCCACCTCTACATACCGTTACTACTATTTTGTGCCACTGCCATAGTGCCCGCTACCAGTAAATATCATATAGCCTTGATTTGTTTCACTATGGTCATGTATTTGTAAGCTGAACAGTCTGACAGTTACTTGCCGCTAAGCGTTGCTTGTCCTCAGAAGTGTCCGATTTGATATGACCATGGTTGTTGAAGATGTCATCAAATATTTATTATTTATTTATTTATTTATTTATTGGTGTTTAATGTCACGCACTTATGCACTATGGCTAATCGTGGCCGTGACAGTTTTACGAGTGGAGGAAGCCGGAGTACTCGGAGAGAACCACCGAGCATCGACGAGCAACTGTCAGCTCCTCAACATTCTAACTCTGTTCAAGCTCCGCTCAAGCAGGGTTACAGCGGTTGAAGACATATGCACCATCGACGTGCAGCACGCGTTAGTACACGACGTCATTGTGCCCCCATGTAGGCAACCGGGATAAAGTGCCTTGCCCAAGGACACAACGCGGGTCGTCCCGGACGGGAATCGAACTCGGAACCTCTAGCATAGAAGTCCAACAGTCCAACACTGAGCCATCGCGCTCTTGGATGTCATCAAACGCCAATAAGTAAATGCCCTACCGTATACCGTATACCAAACCACTTATATCTCCTCTAACGTGGGGGATGATTCTGAGATTTTGTCCAATATGTGTCACATAGCATCTTTTCCTGAGAAAAAGATAAACATAAATCTTCACATTAGCACACCCTCCCATTTTTATACCTGAAAATGAAAACATTACTGATCAACTTGTGGTGAGAAACAAAAACAAAGCCTACCCCGACTCTCAAGCAAAGCAAAACAACTGGAAGGACACAAAACATTTCTAACAGTTTACCCTTCACCTTAGGATACGGTCGCAACCGTCTTGTTAGATATAAATTGAGCATTTGGAAAACAAATTTTCAAATAATTTTAAGAAAACCATGTCATATGGCAGCTCATTGGAACGAGCTCGTCGAGCTCATTCCAATGAGGGCTCATATGATATAGGTTTGTTAGAATGTTGGGGAAAACTTTAAAAAAAAAGAATTAAATTAATAAATTTTGATATCCTCTGCGTTGGGTATAACGAGTTAATATACCTCTATAAATTGGGTGAACGATCATTTCAAAAGAAATAAGGCGACTGATATTTCGTTCGCCTACATCACTGAGCCTTAGACATACAACACAGACGTGGGATCAAATTGCCTCTATTCATTCGTCAGCTCCCCAGAATTATGACCAATTGTATACACCTGCAACTTAATTAAGCACCCCCTGAAATGTTTCATGAAGTTGCTGTTACTGATTATTATGTTTTAATGATTGCTATGTTGTGCAGTACATTTCATCTCGTGAAACATCATGTTTCTGGTTGATAGCGTACCCCAAACACATCCTCTCGTCCAGGTGAAGCATGCTACCCACGAATGTCACAAAAACACTATCATCCACATGCAATATCTGGGTATAAAGAAAAAAAAAACTTGTCACTTCTTTTATCAGTATCTGTTGACATGGCAAGGAGGAGACTGTCAGAGGCACTAAGATGGCAAATCGTTGGCATGCATGTAACAGGCATGTCATTCAAAGCTATTGGAAGGCAACTTGGCTATAGTCATTCTGTCATCAGCAGACTTGACCGAAAACATCAACAAACCAACGATGTTAAGGACCGACCAAGGCCTGGACAACCCCGAAAGACCTTTACTCTGGAAGATCGGAGTCTAGCGGGCCTCGTTAGGCGTGAACCCTTTGCTTCAAGTGTGGTTTTGAAACACCTTCGTAATAAGCGCCATTAAAATACTGCATATTTTCATCATTACATTGTCTTTCATTTGTCAATAGACGATTCTTTTCGCAAACAATCACTTTTGGCCATCTTAAAGGTAGCATGAAAGTAATGACAGTTTCTATTAACACCACTGCGAAAATAAAACGGGGTGCTTAATTAAATTCCAGGTGTATACATATTTTATGTCGAAGATGACATCATCATGTGCGTATGTGTCTCATTATATAGGCAAGACAATTCTACCACGAAACGACCATATTCCGTGGCTCAAGTTTGGAAAATTTGGCGAAACTGAACATGGGATATAGAGGCGAAAAACCGCCGCCATCTTGGCTTTCATGTAGTATAGCCACGAAGCTTCCATGTTAACATCTACAAATCTACTCTAGAGGCGCCCTGGTACACGAAACAAAATACGTGTAGTCCACTCTACAGGTGGAGGGGTGGGGGGCCATTGGAAGTGAACCTACACTGCAAAAAATATAGGTTCTCTTTAGAACCAAAACTGATTCTAATCTTGTCCCTGAGATGGAACCAGTTCTGTTTAAACAGTATTTATTTCAAATCAAGTAAATTTATAAAGATTAACATTAAATATTAACAGAATTAAACATAAATTAAGGGGGGTTCAGTCGTAAGTTTAGAGCTGATACGAGGTTGTCTCAAATCATTATTAAGCAAAGGAGATATGAACATTTGGCATATCGAACCAGTTTTGGTTCTATACAGAACCAAAATTGGTTCGATATGCCAACTGTTCATATCTCCTTTGTTTCAAAATGTTTGGCGACTGCGTTGAATAAGCTACAAGTTTACTGCTGAATCTACTTCAGTTCATGTAATATTCTGTTAAAATTGAATGCTAATCTTGGTAAATTTATTTGATTTGAAATAAATACTGTTTAAACAAAACTGGTTCCATCTCAGGGACAAGATAAGAACCAGTTTTTGTTCTAAAGAGAACCTATATTTTTTGCAGTGTAGTTCCCAGACAATTAGTTCCTTCGTTAGCCATCACGAAAACTAAATTGAGGGTTTATTGTTACGCCCAGCTGACTAACTCAAGAAAATGTAGAATATTTGGCATTTCGTAGAATTGAATGGTATTGGTGCGACTTAACCCTTTACCTAACGAATCGACCGCATCCGCGCGCGTAATTTACAAATTAAGCAGTTAAAAAAAATGTATATTTCAAAAACTTTCAACGAAACCATATCATGTGGCCCTTTATTGGAACGATCTCGACGAGCTCGTTCCAATGAGGAGCCACATGATATGGTTTCGTTGAAATTTTTTGAAAAATGTGAAAAAACAAATATTAAAATAATAAATGTTGATATCGTCCACGTTAGGTAAAGGGTTAAGTATTTTTTTATCAGGGTTTAACGACACATTAACAGCCAGGGTCATATCATGTCGGTGACAGTTTTACAGCTGGAGGAAGCCGGAGAACCCGGAGAACCACCGATCAACGACGAGCGGCTGTCAGCTCTCCAACATCTTGACTCTGAACTCTGCACCGCTGCACAGGCACGGTTAGATTGGTTGAAGACATGCGCACCATCGACGTGCAGTACGCCGTAGTACACAATGTCAGCGTACCCAATGTAGGCAATCGGGGTTAAGTGCCTTGCCCATGGACACAACGCGGTAGCGCGAATCAGTCGCTGAAATGGTCACTCATCCAACTGCTTAGAGGACCTCACTCATTCTGCAAATGACAGATTGCTTATTTGCAGGCCTGAGCACGACCAATTTGGAGCTCGGTATTTAAGTTCATGTTTATTGGTGTTTAAGGTCACATACTTATGCACAATGGCTAATCGTGACCGTGACAGTTTTACGGGTGGAGGAAGCCGGAGTACACGGAGAGAACCACCGAGCAACGACGGGCAGCTGTCAGCTCCCCAACATGGTAACTCTGAACTCTGCACAGCGGCACAGACAGGGTTGGATTGGTTGAAGACATGCGCACCATCGACATGCAGTACGCCATAGTACACAGCGTCAGCGTACCCCCATGTAGGCAATCTGGGTTAAGTGCCTTGCTCAAGGATACAACGCGGTAACGCGAATCAGTCTCTGAAATGGTCACTCATCCAACTACTTACCGCGCTCAACGTTGCTTAACTTCGGTGATCTGACGAGAACCGGTTACCACGACGCCACCGCGCCCCCAAAGAGGTTAAGTGAATAAAGCGACATTTAAGATTAGTCACATTGCGCTGGACTCGATTATCTTGTTTACAACATGGCATTATGAAACTAAAATCCATTCTTGCTCTAGTTTTCAATAATCTATACAAATATAGAGATCAGCTTTAAGATCATCCCCTAGAGAGCCGCTATGGCATGAACAGGGACGTGGAGACAGGAGGGGGGGGGGGGGGGGGGGGTGTCTCCCACTCCAATTCTGGCCAAAATTTCCAATAGTTGGAAATTCGGAGGGCAAGTCATGAGTAGTTGGAAATTCCATCTAACTGGATTTTAGAGCTTCTTTGGCGATGCTGATGTCGCCTTTACTTCCCAAAATTCCAACTCGCTTTCAAATCGGCAAAAATTCCAACTGTTACTATTTACAACTACAGTGTACGCAATATCGAGCTTCATAAGTATGCATGATGTCAGTGGGTACGAGATTTCTATAGTGCATTTAATCAAAAAAAAATCCTCGAAATGCACTTCAAGAAAATCTCATCATGTAAATCGTTATCCCGAGTTAGTTCCATCATTCACAGTTACAAAATGATAAAACATCGAAAACTGATCATTCCTGCATAAGATCTGATTTAATGTTAGGAGAGTGTGAATTATTCAAAGTTCAAATCTTGAGCATTTGTTTAGCACATATTCAATTCCACAAAGAATACCAAATAATAATAACCTGATAATTCTATCATAAATGTGTTGACATTTTAGTTACTAGAATCAATTTTATGTCCCCTTTCATGGCTTCATTTTCAAAATCTTTCTCGGTAGTGAATTTCCAACTAGGTGGAGAGACCGGGAGGGTGTTTCCCCCTCATGGTCCCTTCCCCCTAGTTGAAAATTCACTATCCTACACCCCAGAAATCGGAAACCTCTAGACAGTCCCTGGACATGAATTCAAAGCTGATTTTCTATATAGTTTTTGCAGGGCATGTCAAATGTCTTGTAGGGACGAGTATGAATTTAGAGTGGCAAGTCCTGCAGGTCAAGTTAATTTTTACAAACAATTCCAGAATATCTGCAATACCAACCTTATTTAGCACATTTGGTTTCGCGTGATTCTCTAAACATTTCTTTATGTCTCCATAATGGCTAGTCATAACAGCATTCACCAGTTTAGGCTGTGGAAGAAAACGTCTGCGATGAAATAAAACTAGCGAATAACCAAATTAATAAAGTATTTACGTAAAGATATTTCATTTACAGGGTAGGAAAGTACCGAATTGACATTTGCAAAATGAAATTTTCAAAGGGTTTTTAAGTTTTGTTTCTCATTTTAGAAGTTAGTTCATTCTTACGTGCACTTGGACACAAACTGTACATTTGCCAACCGAACACGTTCAATTTGTGGTTGATTCAAAATCTTTTCCAAAGGATGAAAGTGGGGTGATGCAGGCGAGTAGAAGCCAAACGTGTTTCTGTTGGTAACTCGGGAAATGGGGAGCAAACCCTTCAAATCCTTTATCTCGTCTGACAGAGAACTTCTGCCCAATATTTCTCAACCTTTGTGGCAAGCACATCTCAAGTGGAACAACTAAACACAAGGTTTTTACACGTTTTTCAGAGTTTGCACTACGAAACGGGTAATTGCACATAATTCTGCTCATACATTTGGACCAGGGTCCAAATCCTCCAAAGTCAGTGCCCAGAGGAGAACAAGCCATTTGGTCCATCAGGAAATTTCCAGGTGGGCCCCCTCCTATTGGGGGTCCCTGTGCCACCCAAAATCGGTGCAGTACAACACCCGTCCTATTGATGCATGAAATGTCGTGAGGGTGAGAGGGACCAAAAGGCGAAATGGATCTGATTACACTGACTGCCGGTATATTGAAATGCCAACCACGTGGACTGCCATTGCAGTCCACATAGAGAGTATTTCGATAAACTTAGCAGTCTTGTCTGCCATTGATTGCTCAGATGCAAGAAACATCATTCTTTCTTTGTCCAGTCCGCCCCTGTAAAGGTCCAAATTATCCAGGGTCCGAATCGTCCAATGTTTGAATCCTCCAATGTCCAATTTATCGGGGGTTCGAATCCACCAAGGTCCGAATCCTGCGTGACCCGAATACACCTCATACCAGTTGTTGAAGCAACCTTATATTTATGTCAACTCACCCCGTAAATGTCTCCCATACTATCTAAATATCCAGTCCTCGCTTCATCTGCACTAACGTCTTCATCTCCATCTAGATATCTGGCTATTTTGTTGAATTCCCTTGCTAAACAAATATCGTATGGTGTCCTTAATTTCTACAAATAAGAAAACACTTTAGAAATGCGAGAGTGAAATAATAGTTAATTAGTTTTTATCGTTTGTTATTACTAGTTACACGATTTCTTGATGCCATTTAACTGGTTTAGTGATTATATTTGACAATTAAAATTTTGTTTACGTGTCTTTGCCTGGTTACAATTTATGGGAAAGTGCATATAGGCTGTATGAGCCGTGTCTGTAGGCCGTGTAGGCATTCTCCCATGGATTTTAACAAAGCAAATCCTAACAGACAAAATTATTTAACTTCAAAGGTAACATGGAGCACATCCAAAGAATACGATACCTTCAAGTTGCAGAACCTGCACTTCAGAATAAAGCCCAAATATGGGCTTCTAGCACTTCACCAGTTAACCCTTTACCTAACATGAAAAGCAGACGACACTTGCAAAAAAAATTCTTGAATAACTAATTTTTTTCATTTTTTGTCTCAAAAACATAGGTTATGACCCCTCGTTGGAACGAGCTCGACGAGCTCGTTCCAACGAGGGGTCATAACCTATGTTTTTGAGACAAAAAAAAATGAAAATATTTTGAAAATTAATTGGCGATTTTTGAGAATACCGCTGGTCGGTTTGGGCCGTTACGTTGGGTAAAGGGGTAACTGGTATGGTGATGAATTATTTTTGGTCATCAAAAATTGTTCGCATCTTTTTGCCTAGTTACAATTTACTGGAAATTCCCCACAGACATTCATCCAAAAATTGTAACAAATCCCTGCAGGCTTGATAATTCATTTCAAAGACAACAGTAGCATAATAATAACAAAACAATTTATAGCTGTGAATCCACATGGTGCTCTTAGGTTTTGCAACACAAAAGACCCACCATAGAAACACAAAAAGGAGAAAAACATCAATTAGCAAGCTTTGAAGTTACCATTGGAGTTACCCACCCAAATAGATGGGTTTTAAGCGAGGGCTTAAAAGAGTGCATACTTTGTGGCACCTTGAGATGATCAGGAAATTTGTTCCAAAGAAGTGGCGCAGTGACGAAGTATGCTCTGTCGCCTGTAGTTACAGGCGTCCAGGTATGTAAACGAGATTATTTGCTGTGACTCATCACCGACATCTTGCTGGTGCACAACGTTAACCAAGCTCGATAGGTATGATGGAGTAATGTTGTTGAGATATTTGTTGGTAAGGATGAGAATTTTAATTCAATACTCCACTTTATAACTTGATGTTCCTTTAGATAATATGAAGCCTTCAAGTTGTTAGTTGTTGTATCTACAATTCAGAAGGAAACCAGAATAGGTCATCCGTGCAAATACTGTTCAGACATCGATCTATATTCAACTGACCCATTTCGGACAGGTGGACACACAGTCTTAAATTTACTGTTCCAAAAGAATATTCGGTCTATATACATCAAACTGAGAGTTGTGATAAGTTGTGACTACAGTTAAAACTAGAAGTCCTGTCATGAAATGCGCACACATAGCACGTCAATCTGCGCGTTCATTTATGCGTTATGACCATAGTAAGGCTATCAAATTCTGTACATATGGCCTGTGCAGAAGCAATATTTCAGCCAATGGACCTCCGGGTAACCCGGAGGTCCATTGGCAGAAACATTGCCTGTGATTGCTATGAGTAACCTGGAGAACCTGCCATGCTTTGGATGCCATTCGATATGGCAATTGCGCGCAATGCCCACGTGCAATTAAGCATAGATAAGCGAACAGTTCGTGACAGGACTTCTAGTTTTAACTGTAGTTGCATCGAATGTCTGATTTCAAACTTTCCAGTACGGTAAATAAAGGTTAAAATGGTCACTGTATGATGTATGTTGACTGGCTGTTGGTTTAGTCTACTTCCTAACTCAATAGACACATATCGGAGTGTAATTTCATTCTACTTACGGCATCATTTTCATAACAGTTGAAATACCACACAACACATAGGTCAAGGCATGTGTGTAATCCAGTCACTTGATGTTAACGAACGCAATAAAGGTCAAATGGCACCAAGAAAATCGCAACCAGTTAGTGTACACCTGAGTGCATCAAGGCGCCACCTACAATGCTTTAGCATTGCAGATGGCGCCTTCATGCACCCACGGAATGATATTATCAGATTTCAGACTTCTTTCAGACTTCTTGGCCGATATTTGCAATCAGCGAGAACTCCTCCCGGAAATTTGAAGCGGAGACCTATAAAAGAAGATATACTTGTACTGTCTGACTTGAGGGTGTAAAGATTGACGGTAAATAGAAACCATCTACAAAAATTGTACGTTCTGGTCTATAGGTTTGTTTTGGTCTAGATTTAAAAAAGGGTGCATTGTTCCACAGAAATTGTGCTTTGGGATATGCAGAAAATAGTGATGCTTCAACATGAATGACTTACATTCTAAATCAGGGTTCCAAATAGCCAATATTTTATAATTACACTATTAATGTAGTTATACGTTTTGGGTCCAAATACTCAATTCCCATTGGTCAGCTGGATGAAAACGTCATGACCAAATGTAATTCATTTTTTCAATGAATACATTTGGTCGAACTTTGACCCGCATTTACGGTAGAGCGCAGTTGACAGAATGTAATTCGGGCAGTGTTTGGGCGGGATTTTATCTTTTAGCGCCTCTCGCAGTGATCAACTACGCTACTGTTTCTTTGGTGACTCAGAGTTGTGCGCTTTGTCTTTTGTGTGAAGGTGGTTTTTCGCCTCGTACGTTCGTACATGTTTTATTTCGTCTTTCTGCTTTGTTGTTTGGTAAAAAGTAGTTTAAACAGTTACGGAATGTAATTATAAGAATTGAATGCAATTTTTATAATCTTTATTGGAGTATGAACGTGTGGGAATGGGTACAAATTGTATGAATCCCTTCGGGATCCATACATAATTTGTACCCATTCCCACACGTTCATACTCCAATAAAGATTATAAAAATTGCATTCAATTCTTAAGTGAACATATGCCATAAATAATCGCAGGTAGCCACACTACATTTTTCAACATATGGAATTTGAGTTCGAACTTACGACCATAGTACAAAAGTATTCTTATAAGCTGGCATGGTGCGATAACTTTGAATGGTTACCTATGAACCGTTCCAACCAATGGCAGATCAATCACACTTCAACAAATCTAACCAGTCATATCACCCGGAGACACTACTATAAATCTACTAAAATTATATTTTCTAGACTTTTATTTTCTGTCTTTGACAGAAAAGGAATTAACGGTAATGGCTTAGTGCTCCATTTTTGGCGAGCACGGTCACGCTCGCGTGGGAGCACGGAGGCTCAGTGGTTGCGGCATTGGACTTCAAACCGAAAGTTCCTTGGTTCGATCCCGACGATGGGTAACTACGTTGTGTTCATGGGCAAGACACTTAATCCCGATTGCCCACATGGGGGTGGGGGTGATGTTGTGTACTGTACGTCGATGTTGCACTTGTCTGTCAACCAATGCTAACCGCGCTTGTCTGGACTGTGGCGTTCGTACGTTGGGGAGTTTGACAGTTCCTCGCTGATGCTCTAGTTCCCATCGCGTGCCCCGGCTTCCTCCACCTGTACAACGGTCGGCCCTGGCTGTCGAGAGTGCCTTTAAACCCCAATAAAAAACACGCTCGTGCACCTACGGCGCACCCTATTTGCAAAATGAGATATACTTTTTCTTACGCATCTAAATTATTTGCAATGGTATATAAGTAATACCTTCTACGCAAAACACCACGCCTACCTGGCTTTAACCCAAAGTTGTCCCACAATGAGTCGTGGAAATGATTAGATAGGCCACACGGTTGATACTTTATGAGCGCGAGAACAAGTAGATCTGAGGTGAGGTACTATGCAACAAAGACCAATAGCAAAAATAGACATAGCGATATTGTTGCCTTGAAATCAATGGAACGCTTTCTTTAAGCCGTTAATCCATTACGCAACGGATCGGCCACTTCCGCCTGCGTAAAATACAAATTCAGCAGTTAAAAAAATATTATTTTTCAAAAAATTTCAACAAAATATATCATGTCGCCCCTCACTGGAACGAGTTCGCCGAGCTTGTTCCAATGAGGGGTCACATGATATTGTTTCATGGAAATGTTTTGAAAAATTTAAAAAAAAAATTATGTTTAAAATAATAAATTTTGATATCGCCTGCGCTGGGTAAAGGGTTAATCTAAACTTTCCGGCAATGCCGTCGTGAGTTTAGAATGATTGCATGCCAGGGGTGCGGAGTATATTGTTCTGGGATTATCATGCAAGTTATTTTCATCACTGTCTACATCGTGTTATAGCAGCGAATGACAGTGAAAATCTCAAGGACGCCGGAATCATCCAAGGGCAAGGGGGAAGGGAAGGGGGTTGGGTATCAAACAAGGGTACTCGTTTCTGGGTATGAGTTACGATCGGGAGTTTACAACGTACCATAAATTGTAATGCGACACTCCGTGGTATTGAAATTATATATATATCGTTCCTTGACTGCAACAAGGCACAATCTGCTCTGGCATTGCAGATGACGCCTTGTTGTCCTCAAAGGACGATACAAAGCATTAGAACCCCCCCCCCCCCCCCGGTTGTATAGATTCTTTGTTTGATGATCATCGACCAGCCGCCGTCATTATATCCCTCCACCTCATCCCCACTCTCATCGCCAAAGTCTCTTCTGCTGATACACTTCTGACGAAAAAGGGCACGCACTTCCCCTTTTCCTCAGCGCAATGGTGGCAGCTAAACCTACTCTCCCTCCCCCGCTTCCCCTGCCCTTTAATCAGTTAACTAATTAATATTGCACGTATAAACTACACTCCGATGTGGCAAATAACACAGCAACCAAAACGGCGAACCAAAATGTAGGTGTGCTATATTTTGCTTACTTGCCTTGTGTTGGCAACAATAAAGCACTCATTACACCTATTTGGTTATCATATAGAGCATAATCGATTGACTGGACTGGTTACGTGAAATAATTCATGAGAGGTGGGGGACGTTGTTCAAACACGAGTGCGCACGAGTGTTTTACAATATTGTTCCTCGCCTCGAATGAATTATTTCACTTAATCAGTCCATGCAGTCAAGCGATTACTCTGTTTATTACTATTCATTATTAACGATAATTATATTATTTAACCCTTTACCTAACGTAACGGTCAAAATCGACCAGCGCTATTCTCAAAACTTGCCAATTAATTTTCATTATTTTTTTCATTTTTTGTCTCTAAAACATAGGTTATGATCCCTCATTGGAACGAGCTCGTCGTTCTCGTTCCAATGAGGGTTCATAACCTATGTTTCTGAGACAAAAAAATGAAAATAATAGTTAATCAAGAATTTTTTTGCAAGTGTCGTCTGCTTTTCATGTTAGGTAAAGGGTAAAAAAAAACAAAAAAACAACAAAGTCCCCATTACACCCACGGTAAAGCGTCTTCGTTTGCGCGCACGAATACATGACACAATTGTTGATTGCATAATTCACTTGTGATGTTATCGTTTATAATCAAACCCGGAAATCCCAGTAAATCACACTTTGGAAGGTAATAAATATATATAATTCAGAGTGTACAGTTCTGGAAAACATTATCGTAGAAGATTTATAGTATTTGCCACTGCATCACGTGATATACAATTGAGGCAAACTGTCACTTTTATCGATTACATATTAGTACGATTTCCTTACGTGATTCCGGATTGTTTTATCAGCGTTACAATTGACCAGTTTGATGGCCAATGGAAAGGCAATTTCGAATGGATGTCTCTCCACCGCTAGGTGGAGTGCTGTGTTCTCATCGCGGATTGTCACTTTGTTGATGTCAGCACCATTATTTAACAGCATATCGATGATATCTTCAGCATGGTATCCACCTACCAGAACAGCACCATGAAGTGGCGTGCACCCATTCTAAAACAAAATATGGAATATTTAAAATAACAGTGCTAAATAACGAAATAAAACTTCGATACTTAAGGAATGAATACAGTTAAAACTAGAAGTCCTGTCATGAACTGTGCGCTTATCTAGGCTTAATTGTGCGTAGGAATTGCGCGCGATTGCCATATCGAATGGCATCCAAAGCACGGCAGGTTCTCCTGGTTACTCATAGCAAACACAGGCAATGTTTCTGCCAATGGACCTCCGGTTTACCTGGAGGTCCATTGGCTGAAACAATGCTTGTGCACAGGCCATATGTACATAATTTGACAGCCGTACTGTGGTCATAACGCGCAGATTAACGCGCAAATCGACGTGCTATATGTGCGCATTGCATGACAGGACTTCTGGTTTTAACTGTAGTTTTCAAGCCTTCTTTTCAATCGTTCACCAAATGAATCCGTACATCTAACCAGCTCTACGTCACTATTTTTCAAAGCACAGCTCATAACCGCACACTGGAATAAGCTCAAAGAGCTTAAAAAGTGAGCGCCTCTGAGCTGTGTTTCGAAAAACTACTTTATTACCATGGGGTCCTCATTGTTTTCAGTTATCCATCATGTAATTGCATCACTTAATTCTACATACAGCACTACATGGAAATCAGCAAGAAAGGAGTCAAAGGACGCTGGCTTTATTTACAATGGTATAGCTAGGGTTCGAACCCACGCCGAGAGTTTCCTTCGGCACAAACCGCCCGGCGAAACTATTCTAAACCACGCACACCTTCGGCACCAACCGCCAAGCGAAACTATTCTAAACCACGCACACCACTTGGCCACAGGGTATTTTTTAAGCAATTTCTACTGGGCGACATAGACCTCTAATAGGTACCCAGCCATTACATTATGGTTTCTTAAAAATGGTAAGTTCTCAACTGATTCAAAATTGGTCTAGTCTCTTTTTTGCTGGCACACCAAAATAGTCTGTAATGCGCTTGGACATGATTCACAATTCACTTCATTACTTGCACACTACAACATAAAAAACCTCTACTGTAACAGAGAAAGCTTTGGTGGCATTTATTTTGTACAAAAATACCTTGTCGCCCAGTACCTTGAAAACTACTGTTACTGGGAGACAAATATTCATCACTGTGCGACATTTTGTCACCCAGTAGTGATAATGTTAAAAAATACTCTACTCGGCCACCGACAAACCCAGGTGGCAGAGTGATGTGCGTGATTTAGTATTGTTTTGCTAGGCGGTTAGTGCCGAAAGAACCTCGGCTTGGGTTCGAACCCCAGCTATGCTACTGTACCACGGGGTAATTAGTTATATATAAACACGAATTGATCCGTTTTTGGGTCGTTTATCTTTTTAATACCTAGTTGTGTGGCACCAGCTCAGCTTGTTTTTGCATTATTCAGTCGTTTCTGACCTCAGAGAATAGTTATTGTACTTTCATTAAAAAGTGAAATTCTATACAGCAGCGGAGGATGGGGAAGGGGGGAGTATGTATACTTTATATACCCCACATCGCGGTCTTATAACTTTGTCAACCCCAGAAAAGTTATTTTAAAAGAACCCACACTAGGGTCCTGCGAAGATTCGAAATTCGATTCGAAAATGTCTCGATGATTCGATTCGAGTTGCGCTGATTCGGAAATTTCGAATCGTTCAGAAGTTCTCAAAATCATGCCAAGTGTCTCCTCTTAACTCATCTTCGTGTCTCCTGTACAGGAGGAGAGAGGGGCGGAGATGTCCTGTACAGGAGACCCGATGATAGAAAAAGAATCCAAAGAGGTTCCGCGTCCGAAGCTACTTCGATCCCGGCCTGAGCTATTCCGAAGTTTTGAATGATTTGCCAAAAAACAGACAAGGTGTAGTTAAATACAACATGGAGACCGGCAATATTTACGATTGTGGGAAGGTGTAGTATCTTCAATTTCATGGACGGTGAGATTCGATTCGAGATTCGATTCAGTTCGAAATTTGAGATTCGCAGGTCCTTAACTCACACTTACAGGGGGTTAAACGATACCTGAAAGTACCCCTGTTCGGATCCTTAGAACATTTTTTTCCGTCAGATACTTTTTTCAGATGCATCCTGTTTTATGTACATCGTTGGTGTTCCTTTTATCATTTTTAAATAAATCGTCCCTTGAGTTCCAATGTGTTCTATGTGCCTACTGGCTGCCTACTGGCACATAGAACACACTGGAACTCAGGGGACAAAATGTCTATGGCTTTACTCTGCACAGTTGCAATATTTAAAAAAACAAACTTATTCCAGCTTTCAGTTCGATGCTAAAATGACCCTGGACCGAAGCAGTTAACCCTCTTCACTCTGATGTCAAAATACCAAAATTTCAGGCAGCTGTTTTTCCCATAATGCATCTAGAAATTTAACCAATTCAATCTCGTTTGACAGAGCTCAATAAGCTCTGTCAAACGAGATTGAATTGGTTAAATTCCTAGTTGCATAATGGGAAATTTTTTCTGCCTGAAATTTAGATATTTTGACATCAGTGTGCAGGGGGGTTAAGGAGAAATCAATTGACAATATTGATCTCGGCTGTGTTTTTAGAATTTTTCTGTTGTTGTTTTTATTAGGGTCTAACAACACTTTCGACATCCAGGACCACCTAGTGACGTGTCGAAGAGTCTTGCGGGCGGCGGAAGCCCGAGTACCCAGGTAGAACCACCGAGCAACGGCGAGCGACTGTTATATTCTCCAGCGTACTAACTCAGCACAAGCAGGGTTAGTTAGCATTGGTTGAAGACAAGTGCACCATCGACTGCAGTACGCCTTAGCACACAGCACCACCGAGGCCCCACGAGAGTAATCGGGAATATATGCCGAACCCAAGGACGCAACGCAGTTACCCCTGGTAGGGATCGAATTGGGAACATTTCGGTCTGAAGCCCAATGCCCTATCCACTCAGCCACCGCAGTCCCATCCTTTCAGTGTGTTGTATCATGCACTGGAGGTATCAGGGGCGTAACTAATGGGGAGGCAGTAGGTGGTGTAAGGATGTGACCCCAATACTTTTTCCAGTCCGAACATGTTGGTCAAGACTGGAGGCTAAGATATTGATTCGCTCTTTCTGGTAATTATGTAATTTTTACCAAACTAGATTTGCTAGTTGAACTTATATCACACAAACCATTGGTCATACTAATTGTGGTCTGTGGTACCCGAGTCGGATGGTTGAACCCAGCATAACCAAGCCTGGAAATAAACAGACAGTCATATGAAAAATGAGGTCCCCGGAGGGTGAATTTAGTGATGCTACCCTGCATGGCAGGATAGCATAACTACATTTACCCTCTGTGAACCTCAGTCTGAATCAAGGTCTCAGGCCTAAACAGAAAGGGTAAACCAGAGGATAAATTGCAGAATTCTAATCCACATTATGGGGTAGCATCAGCAAATTCACTCTCAGAGGACCTCACTCATTCTGTAAATGACAGATTGCTTATTTGCAGGTCTTAGCACGACCAATTTGGAGCACGGTATTTAAGTTCATGTTTATGTTTATTGGTGTTTAAGGTAACATACTTATGCACAATGGGTAATTGTGACCGTGACAGTTTTACGGGTGGAGGGAGCTGGAGTACCCGCAGAGAACCACCGAGCAGCGACGAGCAACTGTCATCTCCTTAACATTCTAACTCTGTTCAAGCTCCGCTCAAGCGGGGTTACAGCGGTTGAAGTCAAGTGCGCCATCGACGTGCAGTACGCCTTAGTGCACGGCGTCATCGTACCCCCATGTAGGCAACCGGGATAAAGTGCCTTGCCCAAGGACACAACGTGGGTCGTCCCGGACGGGGATCGAATTCGGGACCTCTAGCATAGAGGTCCAACAGTCTACCACTGAGCCACCGAGTTCATCCCACCCAGATACCCATCGAGGATAATACTACCCTCTTGCTAGTGTAACGGGAAATACTCTTGGGCATAAGGACGAAACAATGTCCAGCAGGACTGTGCCAGAACTAACTCAGCCACCGCGAAGGCAAAGGCAGTATTTAAATCCCCAAAGGCAGTATTTAAATAGATACATATTTCACACCGTCGCGAGTAACTCGCGACGGTATGCAGTATTTACCTAATTAAATGCTTTCTTTTGTAAAGTTGATAAAATACAATGTTTTATTGAAGAAAAAAAAACAATTCTTCATTACCACTCACTGACAATTATCGTTGAAAGTTTGTCCAAACTCTATTCCCGACATCTTATAAACAAAAGAAGCAGGGATGTGGCTAGAGGGTTTCAGCTGGGGGTGCCACCGATGTAAATTACAACTGTGAGTAGTTTCGATAGGTGGTTGCACTGCAGCGCTGGGTGATATCTTTTAACCCTTTTCCCAACGAATCGCCCGCATCCGCCCGCGTAATATGCAAATACAGCTGCTGAAAAAATATTATTTTTCGAAAAATTTCAACAAAACCATATCATGTGATCCCTCTTTGGGACGAGCTCGTCGAGCTCGTTCCAAAGAGGGGCCACATGATATGTTTTTGTTGAAATGTTTTAAAAAATTAAAAAAAAATGATATTTAAAATAATGAATTTTGAAATCGTCTGCGTTGGGTGAAGGGTTATGAACCCTTTTGAAAATTTTTACTAGTCCTGAAACGGAAAAAGCATCATTTATAATGTGTCTGGGTCAGAAAATTTACCGGATTGATGTCAGAGTCGAAATTTTGAGGCCATGTCAATTTTAGAGTTGGAAATTTGAAACTCAAGTTTCCAGTTGGAAATAAAAGATCAAAATTTCTCATTAGTTGGAATTTTAATATTTTTCATGAACAATGTTAATTTATTGAATTTCCAACTATTTGATTTTTGACTTCGGAATTTCCAACTATTGAAAAAAGGATACTCCTAGCTGGGGGTGGGGAGACCCCCCCCCCCCCCCCTGTCGCCACATCCCTGAAAAGAAGTAATAAAACATTTTTCTGCTTCGTTATCGATCGCGCTCTTCACTGCCACAATGGCTTTCCTTCACAAGTGAAAGAAACATTTTTGGTGCCAAAATTTTGGCCAATGAAGATTTTTTGGTGCCAAATCAAATTTTCAGTGCAATTGGCTGAATTGGCACCCCGCTTTTAAGACTCTCCCATTATCTAATTAAATCAAGAGAATGCTGTTTTCCCATTCTTTGACTTTCACCTTCTTCAAATCAAATCAAGAGAATACAGTATTCTCTCTCCTGACTTTTCCGCAATGAAATGAAGACAGCGCAGTTCCCTCTTCTGTCTGTTTCCATAACCAAATGAGAACAGAATATTGTTTTCCGCTTTTGGAATTCTACAAAATCAAACCAAGGCAATGCGTTTTCCCTCTTCTGACTTTTCCCCTTAGCGATGTCTACCAAATCAAATCAAATTTACATAATAATCAAGGTGGGGGGCACTAAAAATTTGCAAGACGTGACGTCCTATTTTTTATTCGGCTCCTTTTTACACCCACCCACCCCTACGTGCAAATTTTCTACTACCGTTCTCAGACACCCACCCACCCCCCACTCTCCCATTAAAATCCAAAAATAAACTTATAAACTTAGTAGGCACAGCTTTAGGGGGGTTTTCATAATGTCCTTAACCATTTACCCAACGTAATGGCCAAAACCCGTCAGCGCTATTCTTAAAAATCGCCAATTAATTTTTATTATTTTTTCATTTTTTGTCTCAAAAACATAGGTTATGACCCCTCATTGGAACGAGCTCGTTGAGCTCGTTCCAATGAGGGGTCATAACCTATGTTTTTGAGATAAAAAATGAAAAAAAAATAGTTATTCAGTCATTTTTTGGCAAGTGTCGTCTGCTTTTCATGTTAGGTAAAGGGTTAAACTGGTACCACCAATTTAAACCTATGTGGGCTGCTGTGGGCCCCAATCTACAAATGACAAGCTGTTCATTATCAGGCTTGGCCAGAGGAGGTGTACATATACGGGAACAAATTTTCATTTGAATTGTTCCCAAAATATTGTCTGCACATTTTCTACATTTCGAACAAGACACCCACCCCCTACTGACGTGTGACATTTTCCCAGTTTATGCCCAATATTCTCACATATAAAGCCTCCTGATGTTGTATTTATGTTAAGAGTGTGATGTACAACATCATCTTTAAGGTTTCAAACACAAATGATGGTATATATTAGCTGATATATTGATATATTTTTTAAAAAATTAAAAAAATTGCGCAAGTTGGAAATGCACATTTTTGGCGCACTCAAGAGACCCACCCACCCCCACGTCACGTCTTGCAAATTTTTGGTGGCCTCCCCCCGTAATAATATGTTTTTTTGTTAGTATATGTTATATTCTTCGTGTTCTATATATATATTGTCACTTTTATTGGTGTTTAATATTGTAACATATTGCATACTTATTGAATAAATATTGTTTAAACTAAATCAAATCAATGGAATGCTGTTTGCTTCTTCTGTCTATTCCAATGCTCAAATCAAGACAACCCTAACGAAATGAAGGCAGTGTTGTATTCCGCTTTTGGAATTCTGCAAAATTTAATCAAGACAATGCTGTTTCCCTTTTTGATATATCCCTTAAGGCCTAAAAAGTTAAAAATATGTTTCTCGAACCCCGCATTGTCCTTTTGACTGCCGCATGCTCTCTTTTTATAACCAAAGCAAACTTAAAATAATAAAAATTAAATGGTTTATGTCTGATATTTTACCCAAGTTAATAAAATTGATAAATTTGTCCCTTGGGTGCAACAAGGCTTTGCAATGCTTTAGCATTGCAAAGCCTTGTTGCACCCAAGGGACAAAATACACCACCAGCCTTGCTATTCTGTAGACTATGAGGCCTAAAACATAACATAAACCAAGAACATGAACTTTTGATGGCAAAGAAATAATTACAAAAATAAAAAATAAAAAATATAAAACCGCCCTCCCGCCCGCCCGTCCGCCCAAATGCAATTTTACAATAAATGACATGAGAAACAGAAGAGCTACTTTATGGGGCCTGATCAAATCAAAACAATGCTATTTTCTCTTTACCGACGTATTCTAAATCAAAACAAGACAATACCATTGTCCCGTCTTCCGAGCTTACCCCTATTCAAATCTAGACGATGTTGTTTTCCCTCTTACCCCGGTCCTACTTTTTCCCTGTACAAATCAAGACTACTGTGGCTTCTCTTTCCGACGTCTCTATAATCAATTGGGGTTTTAACGACTCTTTCGACAGGCCGGGACATCTCGTATCGGAATTTATGGGATTCCATCACACTCTCAACAGTGTCGTCCATATCGTAACCCACACCTTTTCGGGTGGACGAAGCTGAAATACCCAAGGATAACGATCGAGCAGCGGCGAGTAATTGTCAGACTCTCAAGTTTACTAGTCTAAGCCGGGTTAGAATTGGTTAAAGGCAAGCGCACCATCAACTTGCACTGCGCCTTCAGCATACAGCGCAACTATGCTCTCACTTGAGATTAACTCTTTCGCTGCTACAGGTCCATACTGAGTCCGAAACAAAATGTTGACGGTTTGTGATATAAGTCCGTACTCAGTACGGAGATGTCATTTACAGGGAATGGATACCACAGCACGTTGTTATTCTCAATAGAACACACGTGACACGAAATATGAAAGCGACAGACAATATAGCATTATCCATTTATTCTCCACCATTTTTCGAAATACTTTAGGCAACAGCGTGGTAAAAAGTCCAAACCTGGCCCAACAGGCCGTTATATAATTTTTGTGTTTTGTCGTCCTGTGGCACAGGACGCCCCCCCCCCCCCCCCCCAAAAAAAAAAAAAATAAAAAAATAAAAAAATAAAAAAAATTTGTATATAACGGCCTGTGGTACTAAGTTTGGACTACGTGATGAGTCCATTAAATAGGAACTAAATTCAAGTAGACAAGATGTCTTTTCTATTGAGATTTATGGAGTATGGGCTGGGAGTAATTTTGTAAACATTGTTTAACCCTGTCAACGACGAGTACCTGAATGAGACTGCCGTATAATGTTCCAATATGTAATAACAGTTTTAACCCTTTACCTACATGTAACATGAAAAGCAGATGACACTTGCAAACGAAATTCTTGAATAACTATTTTTTTTTTCATTTTTTGTCTCAAAAACATAGGTTATGACCCCTCTTTGGAACGAGCTCGAAGAGCTCGTTCCAAAGAGGGGTCGTAACCTTTGTTTTTAAGACCAGAAATGAAAAAAATAATGAAAACTATTTGGCGATTTTTGTGAATAGCGCTTGCCGGTTTTGGCCGTTACGTTGGGTAAAGGTTAACTTACAAATAAGTGTACGTTATTGGCGTTTTCATTTGTGTCACTTTAACTCCATTACCTCCATTATATGGTTCAGTACAGGTTATTACCAAATTGCGCAGCAGCGAAAGGGTTAAGTGTCTTTCCCAAGGACACAGCGCAGGTGACGCGGATCAGGATATAAACTACGACCTTTCGATCTGAAATACAATGCTCTTACCAATGAACCAAAGTGCTCCCACAAAACTTGATTATATTATAACCGATGATAACCAACGCCCGCAGAGGAAGTACTCTGAAGTGGACTGTGTAGTAACGAACAATCGCAAAGGTCGCAACATAAACGATGTCTTCCTATTGGTTAAGTTGGGAGCGCGGTGGCTCAGTAGGTTGAGGTGCAGGCTACAAGCCGAGAGGTTCTCGGTTCGAATCCCTCCTGCGGCAACCGCGTTGTGCCCTTGGGCAAGACACTTCATCTCCATTGCCCGCGTGGGGGCACGATGGTGTTGTGTACTAAGGCGTACTGCACGTCGATGGTGCACTTGTCTTCAACCAATGCTAACCCTGCTTGTGTGGAGTTCGTACGTTGGGGAGCTGACAGCTGCTCGCCATTGCTCGGTGGTTCTCCCTGGGTACTCCGGCTTCCTCCACCCGTAAAACTGTCGCGGTCATGATTAGCCATAGTGCAGAAATATGTGACCTTAAACACCAATAAATAAATAAATAAATTGGTTAAGTTTGTATTGTGCAACTTCCATTATGGTGTAATGCATCAAAGTATTAAACTAAACTAAACTAAAAATAGGTGCTGAAAGTGACGGTGACCCTCACCCCCATAAATAAATTAATTAAATGATAAGGAATAGACTGTTATTTTTTTCAACG
Organism: Pictodentalium vernedei; assembly: GCA_031216915.1. Lineage (NCBI taxonomy): Eukaryota > Metazoa > Mollusca > Scaphopoda > Dentaliida > Dentaliidae > Pictodentalium > Pictodentalium vernedei. Next base: position 44,104,876 of record CM062296.1, read on the forward strand.
TACGATAAGAAATAACCATAATGACTTCGGGACAAGTCTTTTAATAAAGCGCGAGTTTCTGATCTTCCAGATTTGGCACGTTGTCGCCTAAATTTATGATGGAAGTTTCTCTGGATTGGAAAGAATCCAAAATGACGGTTATAATTTCGCCCATTTGGGGGAAATAAGTATCTGGTCTCGTGGATTGATCTCTGCAGCATCATCGATTTTCAGATCAAAGAGACAGATGTCTTAGAAGAGATCCAAACTGCAAACATTAATAAAAAATGTCGAAAAATTCTTATTGACCGCCGTCGAAAGATCCATCACTAAAATAAAATTGTTCATAAATTGGTCCAGTCACTAATCTGTATAGAACTCTCGCAGTAGGTACGTTTCTGCTCAAATCTATATGCCGACGAATAAGACAATGTCCGAAAGAGAAGGGAGCCCGATAGCTTGGAAAACTCCAAGGTTCGATCTAGACCAGCGGGAACTGCGTTTAGTACTTCGGTAAGACGCTTAATGTTAAATGCCCGTGCGAGGGCACGGTGGCACTGTGTAGTAAGGGTTACTGCAAATCATTCACAATGGTACCCTTACCCTCAACCAATGCTAACCCTATTAGTACGTTAGTGAGTCTGGCAGTTGCTTGCCGCTGCTCGGTGGTTCTCTCTGGGTGTTTCGCCTTCCGCCGCCAGTAATACTGTGCGACACGATGTAATAATGGCTGTCGAAAATGTCATTAAACCTCAGTTAATAAACAAACAATACGAAATAGGAGTTAGTACAGTCACCGCGGATTGGTCGTAATCCATGTGTGGGCAGTGATGTCCACATATGCGTTTACCAGGTAATAAAAACCATAATCAGCAAAATTTTAATTAATGAAGCACCGGGTTGTACCTGATGCTTCATTAATTAAATGTTTTGATGATTATTCCTAAAGTCAGTGTTCGGCATCTAATATTAGTGCGTCCGTTGAAATATTGCCCATCTGCGGAAAGTGACCAGTCTGTACTGTGCATCTGATAAATACAGATTATCATGATAATGTACATGTCCTGTGATTTGTATCAGATTCGAGGTGGTGTCCAGAATGGGATCTCAACGAGCCGGCTTTGCCGGCGAGTTGTGATCCCATTCTGAACACCACCGAGAATCTGATGCAAATCACAGGACATGCACATTATCATGATAATTCATTTATCTAACAATTCTGTCATATAAACAGATTAAATCTTAAATTATTAGTACAGTTTTGGGACATAATGTTGGGCGAGAAAAAGTTAAAATCCCATATTTTATGGAACAATATTGTTGTGCACTTTAACAAACAATGAGTAACGCGGTCACCACAAATTTTCAAAGTTAGGTTGTAAAATTATCCACTCTAAATGTCACTTCCTATGATGATACGCTTGAGTTTACAAGTGTGCAATATTTAATTGTGCAGTTTCTATTTATTGTGGAGAAGGGGGGGGGGGGGGGGGTGGTCATTATAAAATTATAAGGAATTTTGTTTTGTTTTGTTTTGAAAGCGATCAGCTGAGTCGATTACTGAAACGCACATAGAATGCATTCATACGCCAATTATGGTAGCCCGTCGCGTTCCCGGAAACAAGTCGTCTATATGATTTATTTATTTATTGGTGTTTAAGGTCACATACTTATGCACAATGGCTAATCGTGACCGTCGTCTATATGATACGGAGTCAGAATGAGTCGTCTATGTGATATGGAATCGGAACACATTATGTGATACCTACCGTTTCTCGTGGTTTTCAGACCGAAATCTTTCTGATTGTTAGATAAACTATATATATGGTAACGGTTACTTCTAAAAGATACGTTTGGAAATTGTGTACTTACGACGTTGTATTCGTTCACATCTTCACCTTCTATCAAACACTCGTCAATCGCAACCTTACTCCCTTCAACACATGCTTTATATAGTTTTGTCTGGAAAGAAAGAAACGTAAAATCTCTAAAATATAAAACCAACTCGATTTATTTATTTCTATTGGGGATTTAACGACACTTTCGATAGCCAGGATCACCCCCGTGTCGAACAGTTTTACGGGTGGGGGATGCTGGGGAATCCGGAGAGAACCGCCGAGCGAACAACTGTCAATCCCCAGCGTACTATCTTCGCACAAACAGCCTTAGCATTGGTTGAAGGCAAGTGCATCGTCGATGAAGGCAAGTGCATCGTCGATTTGCAGTACGCTGGGGCTGCACGATATTCAAAACTGAATACCGGTATCGGTATTCAAAAAAAGACCGCGGTATACCGCTATATCGAAAACTGTTCAGAAATATGAACACAAGTACCACAATCGGGACTCGAGGCATCACAGTCGGAACCAATTAGCATGCCTTGATGATGTGGTTCGAATAATCTTCACCCAACGCAGACGATATCAAAATTTATTATTTTTAAAATAAGTTTTTCAGATTTTCCCCAGATTTCAACAAACCTATATCATGTGACCTCTCACTGGAACGAGCTCGTTCCAATGAGGGGTCACATGATATAGTTTTGTTGAAATTTTTGAAAATTATTTTTTCAACTGCTGAATTTGTATATTACGAGGGGACAAGCAGACGATTCCTTGGATAAAGGGATAATATTATTTATTCGGAGCTACAATTAAAAAACTCAAGACATCTTGAAAATCAAAATTGTGGGTAAATAAATAATGACGATAAACCGATATTTTGTAATTACGCCGGTGTTCAATCGATATTGGTTTGAATACCGGTATATATCGGTTTATCGATATACTGTGCAGCCCTACAGTACGCTTTAGTACACAGCGCCACGGTAACCCCATGTGGCCAATCGAGATTGATCGGCTTGCCCAGGGAGATAGTGCAGTTACCCCTGGTGGGGACTGAACCGTGGACCTTTCGGACTGAAGTCCAGTGCCTTAACCTCTTAGCCGCCACGCCCCCACACCATTTATTAGTACGCATTAGAACTGAACACGGCTTCAGAGCAAACCGGGCAGTACTTTGTGGCTTCTCTAACAAATAGCACACACGGACTTTCCCACATGGCGCGTGACAGTGGCGCCGCCAGAAATTAATTGTTTCACGGGTGCAAGTAGGGAACAGGTCCCTCATAAAGAAGGGGGGGGGGGTCCACAAGTAGTCATTTAGGATCATAGCATCAGGGCATTGCATTTAAATACCGTAGACATCTGAAAACAAAGACCATTGATAGAATGAAGCGGGTTAGTTTCAGATCAGCCGGGGTAACAGCTCTTGGTAAATTCACATCAGCTTTCGGCCTTCCGTTTCAGGCTGATATGAAGTTACCTCTAGCTGATATCTCGAACGATCTGAAACTAACCAAGCAATAACCTCTAAATAATACTCCTCGACCTTGTGGGATGATAGCCGTAGTTATGGTGCCACGTTAGTGCAAAGGGGGTGGAACAGCTAAAATGGTATAAGTATCACCGAAGCGTGTACAGACCATGATAAACTTTTGAAACAAAAAGACAAATTTACTGTTATTATATTGCATTCACAATCTACTGTTCGCATTTTGTCCAACTTAATTTTAATTGTTTCAAACTTTGCATATTTTAGTCATTCGTCGTGTGACAGCAAGCCTCTCTCATAGAAGTTGTTAACAAGTTGCCTTGGTTCAGTGTACTTTCGCCTACAGTGAACATGCGCCTACAAAAAATTATCAGGTAAAAATGTAGGCGAAAGTGCACTAACTAAGGTATAGGGATTAGTAGCTAATTACCTGCTCTACCCACAATAAAATCGACTGATCGTTTGGTGATTGAGAGAGAGAGAGAGAGAGAGAGAGAGAGAGAGAGAGAGAGAGAGAGAGAGAGAGAGAGAGAGGTTCCAATAATATTCATATTCATAGGTTTTATTGACAAATATCGATACAATTTATCCCTCCCTCTCTCTCTCACTCTTTCTCCCCCCTCTCTCTCTAGTCTCAATAAAAACATACAAATATGAGTATTATTGGAACCGGCTCACTGAGCCGGTTCCAATAATATTCATATTTGCAAGGTTTTATTGACAAATAACAAATCCACATTGTATATGATGTTCTAAACTTGTTCTTAGAAGAATCCATTAAGTTAACATCCCACTTTTTAATGAATGGTCGGTCAGTCCACTTATTGTGGGTAGAGCAGGTAATTAGCTACTAATCCCTATACCTTAATTAGTGCACTTTCGCCTACACTTTTACCTGATAATTTTGTACGCGAAAATGCACTGTAGGCGAAAGTAGACGACACAGTTGCCTTTATTCATTGTTTCCCTCCATTGTTTATTTAAGCTCTATTCACTGAGTTAAAAGGGCATCTCATTAAGACCCAGTGAAAAAATACTTTAATCTTTATATTAAGTAAACATATAACATGACGCATTTATTGTATATATGGCCTTGATCACAAGCAAGAATTTGAGGTAACTGGAAAGCTAGGTTTGTGTGATCCAAGTGAAATAAAATAAGGTTAACCGGGTCGCAAGGGATTTGTAAATCCTACATCGTCCGTGCGCGCCTTCGGCGCGCTAAAACCTTTCATTCATTCATTCATTCATTCATTCATTCAAGAATTTAGTTATAGTTTGGATTTCCAAACGTTACTCTGCTTCATTTTATTGGGAAATCCCATGAGCTATTGTTGTAAAATTGTTGGGATATCCAACAAGTCCGGTTATTAAATGTTGATTGCTGTGAGATATTTGGAATACCAGATTTGCTATTAACTTGTTATCACCTTTAATTTGTCTCCGAGTCATCAGTTGAACACCACTGGTGCACAGCAGATATCGACGGTCGTTCCCCATGGTTATATAAGTATGGTGATGGTGGGTCCTAAAAATTGGTCCTTGTCAGCATTTTTACGCCTTTTTCCTCCGCCTCTCCCTCCCCGCTTTATCGGGCAAATGAAAACAGAGTGAAGCGGTTGAGCCTGCCCCTGCAAAATGGTTCGAAGAGACTAAGACACCTCCAGTACTCATTTTTGCACCACTGAACAAACATATTTAGGGTCCGATGGTTCATTTCCATGCAAAACGCTATTCAAATTTATTCTAACTCCAAAAATGACAAAACTGTGAGTGTTTGAATGTCCTTTGTTCCCAACCAATGAGACACACCGAATCAGATTTCGAGGAGAAAAATGATCCAAAGGGGTATTCGAAACATTAGCCGAATGCCAGAAAACCACCAAGCGCTCACAAATTGGTAACTTTACCACTGATGCTAGAACTCACGCAATATATTAGTGTTGATCCACAAGTGTTAATTTTATCGTTTCTTGTAATTTGGTTGAATAAAAATATCAAACTTGCTTATAAAATAAATACAAATATGAAAACTCGGTCTGGGTAGGGTATGATTATCTGGTACGGTAGAGTGCATGGACGGTAATGTAGTTAGTGTACTGTTGATCCATTGGTACTACTTATTCGGTTTGGGTAGGGTGTAGTTATCTACTATGATAGAGTAGTACGGACGGTAGAGTAGTTGGTGTACTGTTGATCCTTTGGTACTACTTACTCGAGTGGGTAGGGTGTGGTTATCTTGTATGGTAGAGTAGTACGGGCAGTAATGTAGTTTGTGTACAGTTCATCCCTTGGTAGTACTGACTCGAGTAGGGTAGGGTGTGGTTATCTGGTATACTAGAGTAGTACGGACGGTAGAGTGGTTGGTGTACTGTTGATCCCTTGGTACTACTTACTCGAGTGGGTAGGGTGTGGTTATCTTGTATGGTAGAGTAGTACGGGCGGTAGAGTAGTTTGTGTACAGTTCATCCCTTGGTAGTACTGACTCGAGTAGGGTAGGGTGAGGTTATCTGGTGTGGTAGAGTAGTACGGACGGTAGAGTGGTTGGTGTACTGTTCATCCCTTGGTACTACTTACTCGAGTAGGGTAGGGTGTGGTTATCTGGTATGATAGAGTAGTACGGACGGTAGAGTAGTTGGTGTACTGTTCATCCCTTGGTACTACTTACTCGAGTAGGGTAGGGTGTGGTTATCTGGTATGGTAGAGTAGTACGGACGGTAGAGTAGTTTGTGTACAGTTCATCCCTTGGTACTACTTACTCGAGTAGGGTAGGGTGTGGTTATCTGGTATGGTAGAGTAGTACGGACGGTAGAGTAGTTGGTGTACTGTTGATCCCTTGGTACTACTTACTCGAGTAGGGTAGGGTGTGGTTATCTGGTGTGGTAGAGTAGTATGGACGGTAGAGTAGTTGGTGTACTGTTCATCCCTTGGTACTACTTACTCGAGTAGGGTAGGGTGTGGTTATCTGGTATGATAGAGTAGTACGGACGGTAGAGTAGTTGGTGTACTGTTCATCCCTTGGTACTTCTTACTCGAGTAGGGTAGGGTGTGGTTATCTGGTATGGTAGAGTAGTACGGACGGTAGAGTAGTTGGTGTACTGTTCATCCCTTAGTACTACTTACTAGAGTAGGGTAGGGTGTGGTTATCTGGTATGGTAGAGTAGTACGGACGGTATAGTAGTTTGTGTACAGTTCATCCCTTGGTACTACTTACTCGAGTAGGGTAGGGTGTGGTTATCTGATATGGTAGAGTAGTATGGACGGTAGAGTAGTTGGTGTACTGTTAATCCTTTGATACTGCTTACTCATGTCGACCAACCGTGCACTTCGATTACTCGTAGTTTACCGACCGCCATCATCAAAAAGGAACAAACTTACATCAGCACAGTTTCTAAATGAATTTTCAGAATGTCTGTCCTTCTTTGCCTTGTATGGATGTGATATAGCTATTGCTGGTGATTTCAACATCCAGGTTGACAATTTAAATGACTCTTTTGCCAAGCAATTCACAAATTTGTTTGAATCATTTGGCTATTCACCACTGGTCTCAACACCTACCCACAAGAGAGGACACACCTTGGATCTAATTCTTGTTCGTCAAAGTAACAGCACATCAGAACAAAATGTCCATGTCACAGATCCAGCATTGTCTGATCACTATGCGGTCTTGGCCGAATTGACACTATCAACTTCAAAAATTCCTCCTAAGAGAATTACTTATCGAAAATATAAATCCATAAATATTGATGCCTTGAAAATGTATATCAGTTCATCAGTTCTGTGTTCGAATTATTTTTGCAGTCGTCATGAATCATCTGAGCAATTGCTATCTTTATTTGAAGAAACTCTTAAGGGCATTATAGCTGAACATGGACCACCCAAGTCCAAAATTATAACTCATTGGGAAAAAGTGGAGTGGTTTACAGAAGATGTTAGAGCTGCTAAACAATAGCGTCGCCGACTTGAGCGTCCTTACAATAAAACGAAGAATGAGGTTCACCGGCAGATGTTCTGCCACCAAAGAAATTCAACAAATAAGATCATCAAAAAGGCGAAGAGGGAGTACTACAATTCTCTTATAGGGGAGTCATCTAATACAAGAGTGCTGTTCTCGCTAACCAATAGTCTCCTTGGTAAAGAACAAAAAGTCATTCTCCCAGATCGTCTAAATACTGGAGAAATTCTGGAAAAATTCAGCGATTATTTCATAATTAAAATTCAAGTAATTCTGGATAGTATACCATCATGTGAACCACCAGAGTTTGATCATCTTGACATAAAAAGTGATTTTTCTAATTTTCACTCCGTCTCAGAAGAAGACATTCGAAAAATTATGTTATTATCATCCAAATAAATCCAATGATCTAGATCAAATTCCAATATTCCTTTTGAAAGAGGCAATTGATTATCTTCTGCCAGCCATAACATCTATTATATCTGCATCCCTACATGAGGGGTTTGTTCCAAACCCATTGAAAAAACCACTTGTTACTCCACTCATCAAGAAACCATCTCTTGATCCCGAGAAAATGAAGAATTATCGACCAGTATCGAATATTTCTTTCCTGTCTAAATTGTTGGAAAGGGTTGTTGCTGGTTGTTGTGGTTATCTGGTACGATAGAGTAGTATTGACAGATAGAGTAATTGGTGTACAGTTCATCCCTTGGTGTACTACTTATTCGGGCAGGGTAGGGTGTGGTTATCTGGTATGGAAGAGTAGTATGGGCGGTAGAGTAGTTGGTGTACAGTTTATCCCTTGGTTCTACTTACTCGGGTAGGGTAGGGTTTGGTTATCTGAATTGGTAGAGTAGTATGGACGGTAGAGTAGTTAGTGTACTATTTATCCATTGATACTACTTACTCGGGTAGGGTAGGGTGTGGTTATCTGGTATGGTAGAGTAGTATGGATGGCAGAGTAGTTGGTGTACTGTTTATCCCTTGGTGCTACATACTCGGGTAGTGCGTAATAATATGTCATGTGGTGTTGTGGGACATGCTTGGTTGTATGGTTTGGTAGCATAGTATGGATTGTCTATACCCTTTTGATACAGCTTAGTCTTGCGGACATCCATTAACCTGCCTAGAACCGATCTAGAACCGAATACTGTACCGCCCCGTGGGTTTTATTCTATTCCCCTACAATTCCACTGTTCTGGAGAGTGTGGGAGTATTGTAGGTGACTCAGTGTGATGTAGTTATTTTCAGCGTAGCAGTAGTTGGTTTGCTGATCATGGTTACTCTGCAGTAGAAGTAGTTGTTGTTATAATTGAGATTGTTGGTGTTAAAGTTGTTGGTGTACAGGTTATTGATGCTGTAGAGATTAGTGTAGAAGTTGTTGATGTTATAATAGTAGTTGGTGTTGTAGTTTGTGATTTATGTTGTAGGTTATTTGTAGATATAGTCGTGTTGAGTGTTGTAGTTGTGGTGGCTGTAGAGTAAAACACCCCCAAAGTTCCCCCACAATTCCCATACCACAACTTCAATTCAATTCACAAAAGTCCAAAGCCCACTATCTTCACAAAGCCTATGGTCTATATGCTATGGCGACCACGAAAGCTATGTTCTAGGAGCGCATAGGTGCAAGGAGCCATATAGGAGTTGGAATCCTAAAGGATCGTCTACGCTACTGAAGCACAGTCCAGAAGAATCGAAAATAGGCAAAGAGCCAAACACCCACAGAGTGGTGCAGTGCCCAGTTGTTGATAGGTCAGTGGATATCCCAAAACTACAATTACCAGAATGTGTACAAACTGCCCATACTGTGCTACCATACTAGACGACCTGGCGTACCCCACGCTACCGCGTGATCCCACCATCTCGCACTCCCCATAGCAATCGGAGGGTAGCAAAAGATACAAAGTGAGTAAATAGCACAGAGGCTAACACTATACAGCAACAGGGGCAAATGGCCGACTTCCTACATTACCATACCAGACAACCACATACACACACCAACAATATCATATGACCTAGAATTATGAACTACACATGGCAATAACATAATGGTGTAAGGTGGGTTAGTTGCACCGAGGGCTACGTTTTTTGATGTGTGTGGAAGAAAAGTAATGTCTTACAGACCTTTTGATTACTGTGACAAAGGTGGTGAGATTTTGTATGACAAAAAGTGGAGACAAAATATGGTGATTTTTGTTACAAAAAATGGAAGCTATAGCAAAAGTCGTCATTTATTACAAAAGTGGGCGTAACAGAACGTTAACGAGTCTGACAGTTACACGCCGCTTCCATATAATTCCTCCCAGGAACTCAAGGCACTGTTGTTTGTTTTTAATTGTAGATACTTCTCTAGTCCGTGTTCGTGCTTTTCGTGTAGAGTCAAACGCTCACCTCCCCGCATATTATTCGAAGGAATGTCTTAAAGATGTAGTGGGAATATTAGTCAGTCGGGACTTGAGACATCATTGTCGGGGCAAATCAGACCCCCCCCCCCCCCCCCCCAAAAAAAAAAAAAAAAAAAATCGTCCATCTTCGCCACTACCTTGTCACAACAATCATATCTCGCAGACCAGCTTGATAGGTGTTATTTTACACCTTCAAGGCAAACAGGCGGTGTCGATTGTCAAATGGGATATAACCGGAAATAGAAGTTCCTCCTTTTTGCTCTAACGTCGAACAAAAATAGTTTAAAACGGTATTTTCTTGGAAAGATTTTACGATAGAGAAGGAGAGAGCTGTTTTCCAATCCTTTTAGCGTAGTTTTGACGCCAAGTTTGTACATTGTTCTTGTTATTGCTTAGTGTGCATGGCTTAGCTAAGTGTTAACCCTTTCGGCTTTGTGTGCATAAGTTTTTGCGTAAAGAAAAAATTGGTAGTGGTCGAGCAGACGATATAAACAGCAAAAAATCTGAAGCGAGGCTCGGTAATAAATTAATCCAACAGCTCGACAGAGCTGTTGGATTAAATTATTACTGAATTAAATTATTACTGACTAAATTATAACTGAACATCACATTTCGCCGTTGACAGTATTGACTGAAATGATACTTTCCAGGGCGCTAGTGTTGAAAGGGTGAATATCCAATTATCTCCAGTCACACAATAACTACAATATCTTCTCAGTGTACCTTATAAGTGACTAACAAGTAATTACGTTGGCCCAGTAAAATGTAATTACAGTTTATTGACACTTTCTTTGAGTCAAGTCGCATCACGTGGGACCTTATTGAAAATGAGCAACAAAAATCCCAAAACAAAGTGTTTTGAGCAAACACATGTAAATATTGTCAAAATTATTAACACATATACAGGTCTCGTTTTACTAAATTTAAACCTTGTGTAACGACAACATATTCACAGTCGACCGAAATATGAAACACAATTTTCAAAATCGTAACGAGACTGGACGACATTTAAGGTGCTTTTTTTTTTTAGTAAGGGAAATTTGTTTACTTTGAAATTCCCACCTCTGATATTCCATAAATTCACATCCAATATGCACAAATTATACATCAAAGTGATGGTTGTGATGTATAAAACTCGAAATATTTATGCCATCAACTCACAGAGTTGCCAGCAAGCACCAATGGTTCCTGAAAGCCTGCTACCGTATTCGTACCAGAACTGATAATAAAATAATTTTCTGTTGGAAAAAAGCAGGTGATATCCAAACTTTTGTTGATATTTTCAGAAAATGGTATTGGATACGCGTGATTGGACACATCAATATGTTACCAAGTTTAGTGTGGATCATGAATGTCAACGCCCCACGAAAACTTCGTGCAGGTTTTTCACACGAGCGCCGCGTTAATGTTTGTGGGGTACGTTTTGAAATTTTCATTTGTATTGGACGGGCTTTTTTGGAGGTCTCGTCATTCTTTTCCTGGTATAAACTCGTTCATCAATAGTTTCTGGTCGAAACGTAACTTTTGAGGTATGCGAAGACTGACACGCGACGAACGTTTACGTGCCGTTGGCACGTTGAGGCTGGCAAATTCTTCTCAACGTTACTCAATCGATGATTAGCAGGTTGTGGTCACGCTACCGTCAGACAGGCAATGTTGATGACAGACGTCGGCCAGGTCGTCCAAGGATGACAACTGCTAACCAGGATCGTTTCATCCGAACCACGGCATTACGAAACCGCCATCAAATTGCCTCAGAAAATGGACACCAACTGCACCGAGCGACAGATGTGCGAGTCAGTGGTCAGACTATCCGAAATCGCCTACACAGCCGGAATTTGAACGCTCGACGACCTCGAATAATTCCACGTTTGACTGAACGTCACATCGCAGTAAGGCGTAATTGGTGGAGCACGGCAGCGCTGGGACACTCGTCGGTGGTGCAACGTCATGTTTTTCAATGAATCGAGGTTCACTCTCGACTTCCACGACAGGCGAAACAGAGTGTGGCGGCTGCGAAACAAACGATACCACGACGTAACAGCTAGGTAGCACGATCGTTTTGGTAGTGGATCGGTTATGGTGTGGGAAGGGATAACTATGACAAGCTGAACAGCATTACCTGTCATCCAAGGGCGTGTCAGATGGCAGTACTACCATGACAGCATGTTAGCAGCTCATGTGGTGCCGTTTGCGCGATGTCGCGGCCGTTAATTCATTTTCCAAGATGACAATGCAAGAGCACATAGGGCCTGTGTCTCTACAGAGTTCTTCCAGGAGCAGAACATCACTACACTGCCTTGGCCAACACTATGTTCAGACTTTTCACTACTCGAGCACGTCTGGGATATGCTTGGCAGGCGCCTAAGACAACGCCAACAGCCCCCACCAATGTCCAGGAACTCGCTGCAGCATTGCAGGAAGAATTGAATAACATTAGTCAAGCTTATATTGGACGTTTGGAGAGAAGTATGCCACGTCGAATCCGCGCTTGTCTCACGAACCGAGGAGGATTTACAAGGGATTGATGTCTTGAACTGAATGTGATAAATTCTCTGACTGACCGTCCGTGTCTTCTACAGCTCAGTGCGTGGAATGTGTGCTTGTCAGACACCCAACTATCGCTGAAATCATTCAGCAGATGTCACATGTGCAATGCCTCAACTGTCTTTTTGATGAAAATATAAATATATTTCTTGATATATCTCACTTTTATCAAAGAACCCCTACTTTTTTAATAGCATATTTCGGACGAACAACTCGTGGCCAAATGTGCTTCAGATATCCAAGAACAAAGCTAGGACATCATAATTCTTCAAAGTGCAGCGATAGCGCTGCGTGAGGTAAATTCCAAACTCTCGGTTTTGTTTACATTGTCGATTTGTTTACATTTTTGGTCAAAGGTCATCGGGCCGAAAAAGCATCAATATACAATGCCGTCTAAAATCAAATAATGAAAAATCTCCAACTAACACCAACTTATGTGTTTTTTTACAGTATTTGTCAATCTCAGTTGTCATTTCTTTGTTTTGGTGCAGTATTTACGTTGTAATAGTGGGTTACATATGGCTTGTAGTGTCATCTTTGATGAGACCTTGGTTTTTTAATTGACTTTTTTACCAATCAGAGAATGATCAAATCAAAAAATCATAATTTAACCCTTTACCCAACGAATCGCCCGCATTCGCCCGCGTAAAATGCAAATTCAGCAGTTGAAAAAATATTGTTTTTCAAAAAATTTCAACAAAACCATATCATGTGACCCCTCGTTGGAACGAGCTCTTGATATGGTTTTGTTGAAATTTTTTGAAAAATTTGAAAAAATGATATTTAAAATAATAAATTTTGATATCGTCTGCGTTGGGTAAAGGGTTAACACAGCATATAATAGCCTACACGGAGAAGTAAAATAGGCTATAGTTAATGACAATTGCCTGAGATGGGAAAAAGCAACAGAAAACCTAAATAGGCAGAGAGAACCAGAAGGGGTTCTTGGATACATTTAAAACTCTTACTGGTCAAAAAGTGCCAATAATAATGCGCTGAAGATTAGCGAAGGAACTATGGCCCTGAACGACAAGGCAAATGCCAGCGCTTCTGCCAAACTTCTAAAGAAAACCCATCGTCCACATCACAGGGATCGGTTCTAAGCCTGCTTCTTTTCATAATATATTGAACTCTCGCAGTTCTCAGACGACAAAGGCATGTGGACCACCATTAAGTCCCGAAAAATAATTATAAATCGCCTTCAGGATACCATTTGTGATCTCGAGAGCCGATGCACCCTATGACCCTTCAACCTCAATGCCATCAAAACTCAAAGAGTTACGTTCTTTAAGAAGCAAAGACCCCCCCCCCCCCCAGTGTTGATCTCCGGTTATACGATCACAAATTAAAAGCAAGCAACGAGGCTAAATATTTGGGATTTATAGTGGATAGCGACCTCAGTCTAAACAGGTTAGAGCTACTAAGCGTATATATTTTCTGAAGATGATCAGAGGTCAAAATTAGGGAGCAAACAAAGACGTGCTCCTCAAGCTTTACAAATCAGTTATACGCCTGGTACTAGAAAATGTTGCCATAATAACAAGTGACCTGGGCAAAACCAACATTCGGAAGATTCAGAGGGTTCAAAATTATGGACTGTGCGTGGCACCATCAAAGCTCCCGTGGACACCGATAAAGGAACTTCATGAGCTAGCAAAATTAGAAAGTATCGAAAGGCGATTTATTTATTGATTTATTGGGGTTTTTAAGGTCACATTCTTATGCACAATAGCTAATCATGACCGTGACAGTTTTACGGGTGGAGGAAGCCGAAGTACCCGGAGAGTACCACCGAGCAACGACGAGCAACTGTCAGCTCCTCAACATTCTAACTATGTTCAAGCTCCACTCAAACAGGGTTACAGCGGTTGAAGACATGTGCACCATCGACATGCAGTGCGTCTTAGCACACGGCGTCATCGTACCCCATGTAGTCAACCGGGATAAAGTGTCTTGCCCAAGGACACAACACGGATCGTCCCGGACGGGGATCGAACTCGGGACCTCTAGCAGAGAAGCCCAACAGTCTATCACTGAGCCGCCGCGCCCCCGAAAGGCGATTAAAAGACCTACAAAACAAACCCCCCAACATACACCAAGATAGTGAATTAATAGTAGAGCAAAACGAGCACCGAACCCTTAACAGAAAAACAAAATAAGCCACAGAAAATTAAAATTATACAATAGAATTAAAGTGCGTGGAGTGAGTGTGGATTGCCTCGCTACACAATGATAACTTTAGGACTGAGTCTCTGAGGGCTGCCTCGCAAGTCTGCGTGTGGGGAGTGGGCTACGAGGAAACCCACCACTCGCCCCATCAATAGCAACAATCACACAACAGTCGCAATCAGGCCTGAAAATAAGCAATCTGACGTTTGCAGAATGAGGTCCCCAAAGGGTGAATTTGATTATGCTATCCCATACAGTGGGCCAATTTATCCTCTGGGTACCACTTTCTGTTTAGTTTTGACACCCTGATTCAGAATGAGGTTTACAGAGGGTAAATTTAGCGATGCTACCCTGCTGTGCAGGGTAGCATCACTAAATTCACCCTCTGGGGACCTCATTTTTCAGATGATAGTCTGCTTATTTTCTGGATTGTTGATATTTTATAAACTGAAATGTTATAAACAATAGCGGATTTCTATCTCTCTCTAAAAAGATATAGAGGAGAGGAGTCAGTGAGGATGGCTTCGCTACTCATTGAGAACTTTAGGATTGAGTCTGTCAGGACTGCCTCGCAACTCTGGATGTGGGGAGTTGGCTATGAAACTACCCACCCATCGCAACAATCACACAACAGTCACAATATACAATAGCGAATTCTATCTCTCTACACCTATAACGTATCTAACTGATCAACCATTTCACAAATTTTCTTGAACCACTCAAACCAAGATTACACCAGGAAAAAGTAGACGAAGCGCAGAAGGGATTGGAACAAGTTTTTTGTTAACACACACAGAAAACCAAACACCAACTAAGGATTGAAACAAGCTTGCCTGGCTGGGACCTGTGTACATTTTAAATAAATAAGCATACGAATAAAAATGCCGCTCAGGATCACAGATCCAATGTCGAGTTGTGACCTTGACCTTTGACCTGGCGAGTCCAAGGTCAATAGGGTTCTTCCTCGCACCAAGGCCAACACACCTATGAAGTTTCATGACTCTAGGTTGAACCACTATCAAGTTCTCATCCGGAAACCAATTGTTGCGATATACTATGTTCAAGGTCACTGTGACCTTGACCTTTGACCTGGTGAGTCCAACATCAATAGGGTTCTTCCTCGCACCAAGGCCAACACGCCTGTAAAGTTTCATGGCTCTAGGTTGAACCACTATCAAGTTATCATCCGGAAACCAATTGTTGCGATATACTATGTTCAAGGTCACTGTGACCTTGACCTTTGACCTGGTGAGTCCAAGATCAATAGGGTTCTTCCTCGCACCAAGGCCAACATACCTATGAAGTTTCATGACATGACTCTAGGTTGAACCACTATCAAGTTATCATCCGGAAACCAATTGTTGCGATATACTGTGTTCAAGGTCACTGTGACCTTGACCTTTGACCTGGTGAGTCCAAGATCAACAGGGTTCTTCCTCGCACCAAGGCCAACACACCTATAAAGTGTCATGACTCTAGGTTGAACCACTATCAAGTTATCATCCGGAAACCAATTGTTGCGATATACTATGTTCAAGGTCACTGTGACCTTGACCTTTGACCTGGTGAGTCCAAGATCAATAGGGTTCTTCCTCGCACCAAGGCCAACACACCTATGAAGTTTCATGACTCTAGGTTGAACCACTATCAAGTTATCATCCGGAAACCAATTGTTGCGATATACTATGTTAAAAGTCACTGTGACCTTGACCTTTGACGTAGCGAGTCCAAAATCAATAGGGTTCTTCCCCTCACCAAGGCCAATCTACCTATGAACTGTCATGAATGTGACTTGAACCATTATCAAGTTATCATCCGGAAACCAATTGTTTAAGATTTACTATGTTCAAGGTCACTGTGACCTTGACCTTCGACGTAGCATGTCCAAAATCAATAGGGTTCTTCCTCCCACCAAGACCAACCTACGTATGAAGTTTAATGAATGTGAGTTGAACCACTATCAAGTTATCATCCGGAAACCAATTGTTTACGCCCGAAGCCCGCCCACCCGCCCGCCCGCCCGCCCGCCCGCCCGCCCGCCATTCACCAAACTATAAGTCGAGTTTGACTTCGTCACAACTCGACTAAAAATATAACAGCCCTTTTAAGTGCTTTTGGGTGCATGGCTGTGTGTGTTTTTGTTTTTAATTTTTTCCTCCCATCACCCCATCATCTGTTCCCCCTGAAGGCAGACCAGGTGGCTAAGGCTCAGAATCCAATCTCCCATATAGGTTAATGGATGACTCCCAGCTTTCAAAAACACATATTGGTTGATTTTTTTTATAACCGCTATGGATAATATGCTGGTGCTGCTCCCAAACCAGCGAGTGTTTGGGTTTCCTTTTCTTTTTTTTTTAACCCTTTACCCAACGAATCGGCCCGCGTAATATGCAAATTCAGCAGCTGAAAAAATATTATTTTTCAAAAAATTTCAACAAAACCATATCATGTGAACCCTCTTTGGAACGACTCGTCTAGCTCTTTCCAATGAGGAGTCACATGATGTGGCATGGGTGAATTTTTATGAAAAATTTAAAAAATGATGTTTAAAATAATAAATTTTGATATCGTCTTCGTTTGGTAAAGGGTTAAAAAACAACCATCAAAGTGCGGTTTCCGTATTACATAAATATTCCCACGTTTCTAAGTAAAACACAGAGCAGAATTCTTGTAGTTATGCACAATTTCTCGTCACCTTCCAGTTAAGGTTCTCGAGGTCTGAGCCTAGTACCCTACTGCCAGTGCGTACATGTACTCTCAAACCAAATAAGATTATTGGCCCTCGCTTCCGACTCTCGTGGATTCATAAGCAAATAAAGTTAGTCAGGCCACAAGAGATTTCAAATCCAGCACCGCCCCCGTACGCCTTCGGCGCGCTGAAACTTTTCATTCATTCAAATTTCAAATTAGTTGTATCTATGCTAGTGATCTAGCAACATTATGGAGTTTATACTACACTACAAAGGTGGAGTAAACCTGTGTTTTGATGGATAGATGTACACCAAAAAAAAAAGTGAAACCACCAAGAAAGTACATTGGCAATGTGCTCAAGACTTGCTTATCTTTGCACTGGAAAAATATCTACAGACTTGAATGTAAGTTGGAAATTAACTTATGTAATCAAAATAAAATTGAAATAAATAAATCGATGGGCATTTTGTGTGATTGGGATTTTGTCTGGTTGTCATTTTGTCCATGGGCATTTTGTCCATGGACATTTTGTCTGACGGGCATTTTGTCCATAGGCATTTTGCCCTGGATTCCTCAATAAGACATCTACTTCACTGCTTGTGCCATGAGATAGGTTGCGTTAAGGGATATGATAACCGTTACTTATTCCCAGTTCCTTATGCCACATTCGTTATCAGCCGATTTTATCGGTTGATAACGAATGTCGAATAAGGAACTGAGAATAAGTAACGATTATCACGCCCCCTCCCCCAAGTTAGCAGCGGTTGAAGGCGTGTGCGCCATGGACAGTACGTCTTAGTACACAGCGCCAGCGTGCCCTGTTTGGTCAATCGGGATTGGGCGTGGTCAGGATCGACCCTTCGTCCTTTCGGTTTGAGATCAGTGCCCTACCACTGTGCCACCGCGCTCCCAGGGTGGTGGGGTTGGGGGCACAATGTCCAAAACGCACTGAACCCACCAGGAATGGACAATGTGGGATAAAATTTGATAACCTGACTCACAAAATTGCCACTTTCTTGATTCTATGTGAGCGTGTGTGGTGGAGAAGGGACACAATTGATAATACCATGCATATCTTTGAAAAACTCTTCTGTGTCATTTAGTGTAAAACGTATATTATAATCTTTTATCCTACAATCAACATGTATTTTGTGTGTATTAACTCCGCAACTGTCGTGTATCCGACCCCCTGACACAGATGGTTGTATCAGAGGGTCGGATACAAGCACTTTCCTTTCGCGTGAGTTCCATTTTTTTTCTTTTTGTTCATCCGTAAACGAATAAATAGTTCGTTATATATTCGTCGACATTCTTGACTTAACCCCAGTATACTGGGTCTCGCTCCGGGTTCTAAGGGGAGATCACGACTCGTCTTCGACTCGTCGTGATCTGCCCTTAAAACCCGGAGCTCGACTCGGATACATATTTTGTACATCCACATAATGGTAATAATCTCTATTTATCAGTTAATGAAGTCTACCAATAAACGTAAACGAAAGTCTTACAACCCAATGGCTATCCTTCGGCAGGGGTACCACTAAGATGATCTAGGAGGGAGGAGAGGGTGAAACCTCATATGTTCCACCTGCCCAAGTTACGACTGACCAATATTACAACTACATCAAGGCATGCATTCGTTAAAGGCATGTCTTGGTGATGTAATTGAAATATTAGTAAGTTGGGATTATAGTTGAATAAAAACTCCAAGCTTCTTGGAAAGTTATCAGTGAATGAATAAAATATACGTGTTGTGGTCGTGACGCAATTTGTTATTTAACCTTTGAACCCCGGTGGCATCTTCCATTTCAGTTCAGTGGCGGCAATTGGAAAAGTCCATAATGGGGGTAGACCAATTAATATTTTCAACGTGCAGCCTTTGGGCTGCACGTTGAAAATATTGATTGGTCTTTCCCACACATTCACTTAGCATTCACTTAGCAACTTAATGAAATTATGAGGCGGAAAAGCGGCCTGTCGCGTTCAAAAGGTTAAATAACACCTGCCATACCTACTACAGATTAGTTATACTGGGCCTCCAACAGACCGAATCGCGTGTGACAGACCTTCATTTATATGACCGATTATGTGTGTCATACAAGTCCAAGTATGAAATCGGGAGCGCGGTGGCTCAGTTGGTAGCGGTGCAGGCTGCAAGCCGAGAGGTCCTCGGTTCGAATCCCACCTGCGGCAACCGCGTTGTGTCCTTGGGCAAGACACTTGATCTCCATTGCCCGCGTGAGGGCACGATGACGCCGTGTACTAAGGCGTACTGCACGTCGATGGTGCGCATGTCTTCAACCAACCAATCTAATTCTGCCTGTGCTGCAGTGCAGAGTTACGATGTTGGGGAGCTGGCAGCTGCTCGTCGTTGCTCGGTGGTTCTCTCCGGGTACTCCGGCTTCCTCCAACGAGGGTCATAACCTATCTTTTTGAGCCAAAAAAATAATTGGCGATTTTTGAGAATAGCGCTGGTCGGTTTGGGCCGTTACGTTGGGTAAAGGGTTAAGAAAGTACCAGATCAGAAGCAAGAAAGATTAATTCCTTGGAATCAAAACGAAAATGCCCCGGCAAGAAAAATATTGGGTGGGGATCCCTTCCAGAGGCCCCCACCCCCTTAAAGACATCCCTGCTTTCTTTTTTGGAACGAAGGGCACTGTCTGGTTGATCATGGTTCGAATAAATTTTCTCCACTGCTACAATATTCCAACCCGAATGCTAGCTTCGGGTTGGAATTATTATTTTATCATTATTATTTATTGGGGTCTAAGGTCACATACTTATGCACAATGGCTAATCGTGACCGTGACAGTTTTACGGTGGTGGAGGCCGGAGTTCCCGGAGAGAACCACCGAGCAACGACGAGCCACTGCCAACTCCTCGGCATTCCAACTCTGTTCAAGCTCCGCTCAAGCAGGGTTACAGCGGTTGAAGACATGTGCACTAAAGACGTGCAGTACGCCTTAGTACACGGCGTCATCGTGCCCCCATGTGGGCAACCGGGATAAAGTGCCTTGCCCAAGGACACAACGCGGGTCGTCCCGGACGGGGATCGAACTCGGGACCTCTAGCATAGAAGTCCAACAGTCTACTACTGAGCCACCGCACTCCCTCGGGCTGGAATATAGTGGCTGTAGGAGAAACAGTCCAAACCGACCGGTGGTGGATTTCATGGTCCAAAACGCAACAAAATTTATTTACATTTACAGAAACTATACAACTCACATTTTACTAAGGATCACCCCCCTATTCATCGGCATAATTTGTGCACGAAAGGAAAATGTGTACATTTTTTGTTTGTTCATTTATTGAGGAGCAACGACACTTTTAACATTCTGAGTCATATCAAGTTGTACAAATTTACGGGTAGGGGCAGAGTACACATAGGGAAGCACTCAGCAAGGCTGACTAACTGTCGCACTCTCTAATTTATTACCATGGCACAAGCAGAGTCAGCATAGGTTGAAGTCAAGTGAACGTAGGCAAACAGCGCGTCGACCATAGATGTGCTACGTAAACGTAATACTCACCTTCAACCAGTGCTAACTGCTTTTGCCAGGAATGGTAAATTAAAGAGGCCGAATGTTGCTCACCGTTGCTTAGTGGTTCTCTAGGGTATTCCCGACTCCCTCCACCCGTACAAGTGTTCGACATGGTATGATCCAAGTTGTTGAAGGTGTCGTTAACCCTTTACCTAACATGAAAGCAGACGACACTTGCAAAAATAATTCTTGAATAACTAATTTTTTTTCATTTTTTGTCTCAAAAACATAGGTTATGACCCCTCGTTGGAACGAGCTCAACGAGCTCGTTCCAACGAGGGGTCATAACCTATGTTTTTGAGACAAAAAATGAAAAAAATAATGAAAATTAATTGGCGATTTTTGAGAATAGCGCTGGCCGGTTTTGGCCGTTACGTTTGGTAAAGGGTTAAACCCCAATGAACAAATAAACAAACTTTAAACTGTACACATTTGCACTTTTTTGTATCAAAATATGTAGATGGACAGGAAAGATCCTAAGCAAAATGTGAGTAGTGATATTGCATGAATGCTTTAGCTTGACACATTTGAAAACACTTCAATTTTTAAACTCATTGTGTATTTATTTAGCAAGTTCTGTGGAAAATGTGTGGGGAGTGCCCGCACCCCTACCCCGGTTTCGCCTCCTCTATGCATCTCTTAACCCTTTACCTAACATGAAAAGCAGACAACACTTGCAAACAATATTCTTGAATAACTAATTTGTTTCATTTTTTTGTTTCAAAAACATATGTTATGACCCCTCATTGGAACGAGCTCGTTCCAAAGAGGGGTCATAACATATTTTTTGAGACAAAAACATTCCCGCGGGAACCCCGGCAAGTGAGGCCGTGCCTGTTCACTGTGGTAAACAGGCTCTGTTTTACTGGTAAAATAAGACCCCGTCACCAATGCTTGGGAGGTACAAACCCTCTCTAAAATGGGCAACTCGGCTTATCAACGCTCACCCCTGGTCTGGAGTTGATACTCATGTTGTGGTCATGATTTAGCCATTGTACAAAAATATGTGACCTTAAACACCAATAAATCAATAAATAAATATGAGACAAAAAAAAAAAAAAATAATGAAAATTAATTGGCGATTTTTGTGAATAGAGCTGGCCGGTTGTGGCCATTACGCTGGGTAAAAGGGTAAAATAAAAGTGCTTTTGCAAGGCTCTTGTCAGTGCTAAAACTCACCTGTGGTTCTTTTTCTGACACATGGAGTCTCAAATCAAATTCCAGATCGATGTCATCTCTGGATTCCCAACCTGCAGGCATATTATTCAAGATTTATTTTTAAAATCCAAGCCAGAATGTTCTCAATCTCAAATCCCATAAACTCTTGAATTAATTTATATTTGCACGGATAAAAGTTATGACTACAGTAAGTTGGTCTTTACACCATGAAACATTTAGTTTGGGATTTCGATCACTTCTTCCTTTGCACGTAATAAATCCCACGGGGTTCAATTTACGATACGAATGTCAAACACAAAATTATTATTTTTAATTAATTAATTAAGATTACATATATGAAATGAAGTGTCGACAGAATACCATAACACAAAAAACTAATTCCGAATCATTTTTCTCGTAATTCACATTTGGTAACAATCCACAGAAAACTCACTCCCGCATAATACTGTTACTATCCAATTTACCTTCTTGATTGCAAGTTTGGCTCAAGACGGATACATAATGTATTGATTATATATGCCCAAACAAGTCCAATAAATATTAAACCGAAAAAGGATAATGTATACACTGCCATTTTGTATAAAGCATTGTATGGGGAGTTTAATCTTTTGTACACAGTAGTTGTAGATAGCGGAAACAAATTGCTATTAACCAATTTAACCTACCAGTATGCTGTACAGTCAGAAGCACAATGAATCGACTGAAGCTAAGGCACTGTACTTTCGATGCGCCGTTTTTAGCTCAACTTTGACGTAGTCAAATTTGAGGTTATGTCATGGCCCGTCGTCCGTCCGTCACAATTCAATACGGCTCGGGCTAAAGGCCGTATTTATGAACCGATCTTTACGAACCTTCTTGGGTACCTTTGTTATCACCGTGGGACGAGAACGAGTGTTTTGGGGTGCGATCCGAAATTGAAGATGACCACCAACCGCCATTTTGTACCTTAGTTAGTGTATTGAAGTGTAATCAGTTTTTTGTACAGAACTTCTGTATGAAAGTTCTGATTTGAATAAATTTTTGTCTGAATATTTAGTAACATGGAATACATCACATATAATACTACGGGTTTTTTTTTCTCGTGCAGAAATTCTGCAAATTCGATGAACTTTGATTTATTCAGTGCTACTAATACACAGTAAGTATATTTGCCAATACGGCTCGGGCTAGGGGCTGTTTTTATTAACCGATCTTCACGAAACTTCTTGGGTACCTTTGTTAACACCTTGGGACGAGAACGAGTGTTTCTGGGTGCGGTTCAAAATTCAAGATGGCTGCCAGCGGCCATTTTGTACCGACATTAAGTCCAATCAGTTTTTTGTACACAACTTCTATACGGCTCAGGCTCGATGCCGTATTTATGAACGGATCTTTACAAAACTTCTTGAGTACCTTTGTTATCACCGTGGGACGAGAACGAGTGTTTTTTTGGGTGCGGTCCGAAATTCAAGATGGCCACCGGCAGCCATTTTGTACCAAAATTATTGCAATCAGTTTTTTGTACAGAACTTCTGTATGAAAGTTCTGATTTGAATAAATGTTTGTATGAATGTTTAGTAACATGGAATACATCACATATAATACGGGTTTTTTTTTCTCGTGCAGACATTATGCAAATTAGATGAACTTTGATTTATTCAGTGCTTCTTATACACAGTAAGTACATTTGTCAATACGGCTCGGGCTAGGGGCTGTATTTAAGAACCGATCTTCACGAAACTTCTTGGGTACCTTTGTTATCACCTTGAGACGAGAACGAGTGTGTTTTGGGGTGCCTTTGTTATCACTGTGCTATGAGAACAAATATTTTGGGGTTCAGTCAGACCCACTCTGAGACTCAAAGATTTCGTTTCAAGTTTAGCATCTAACTGTCGCCCACCTTTACAATACTTTACCTATACATTTGTTACAGGCTACAGTCAGTATTTATGTACAGACCGTTACAATACTTTATATGTACCTTTGTTATCAGGTCATTGCCTGGATATGTGTCATTACCGTGTCACATACTATACTGTACATGTCTTACACAAGTTGAGCTACGGTGTCATTGACACTTTCCTCTCTTTTTCTTGTAGTGGTGGTGTTGGCAAGATCGTTAAATTCCACCCCCCCCCCAAAAAAAAACAAAACAAAAAAAACAAACAGTGCCCATCGTCACCGCGTGTAGCAAGCGGCGTGCACACGAGGATAATCTTTGCATCGAAGATTTCTTGTGTATTTTATGGTCTCACTAGCATTACCGAGGCAATTAGGAAGGGTGTCTATTTTGATCTGAAATTTTCTTTCGGAAAATACGCGTCTAACCATAAAACGTATTCCCACTGTCTGTTGTTTTTTGGGGGTTTAGCATCACTTTCAATCGCCAGGGTCAAGCGTTCCAATGAGGGACCATAAGCTATATTTTTGAGACACTAAAAAAAATAGCTATTCAAAAATTTTGTTTGCAACTGTCGTCTGCTCTTCATGTTAGGTTAAGAGTTAATGACATTCTCCGTGAATGAATGGCAGGTATTATTATAACAAATGGATTGTATCGGTGTCGTATGAACACGGAAAATGTTATAAGATATAAAAATAGAATGCAAAACACCAGTTGTTATGAAATCCAAGAGATATTCCTTGAATACACGCCCCCCCCCCCCCCCCCCCACGCTACGCACAGAAATTAATTGTGCGCCCAGAACACTCTCACTTAGAATTCTTCACCATCCGTTATAATTCTGGAGGCTAGTTCAGATGGCTAGGGGTGGACGGCTCTTCGGTTTTCCTTTTCGGTTCCGGTTTTTGCGGCAAACCTGAAAATCGAACTAATTACAAGACGCAGCAAGACGACCGAATGGTTTTACTATGTTTGTGCATAAACTGATCAAATTATCTTACTGGGAGGGAACTGGAGTAGCGACAACCATGGATAATATAACAATGAGAATACAACACATAAACTCATCAAATTATCTTACTGGGAGGGAACTGGAGTAGCGACAACCATGGATAATATAACAATGAGAACACAACCCATAAACTCATTAAATTATCTTACTGGAAGGGAACTGGAGTAGCGACCACCATGGATAATATAACAATGAGAACACAACACATAAACTCATCAAATTATCTTACTGGAAGGGAACTGGAGTAGCGGCCACCATGGATAATGTGACAATGAGAACACAACACATAAACTCATCAAATTATCTTACTGGAAGGGAACTGGAGTAGCGGCCACCATGGATAATATAACAATGAGAACACAACACATAAACTCATCAAATTATCTTACTGGGAGGGAACTGGAGTAGCGACCACCATGGATAATATAACAATGACAACACAACACATAAACTCATCAAATTATCTTACTGGAAGGGAACTGGAGTAGCGACCACATGGATAATATAACAATGAGAACACAACACATAAACTCATCAAATTATCTTACTGGAAGGGAACTAGAGTAGCGACCACCATGGATAATATAACAATGAGAACACAACACATAAACTCATCAAATTATCTTACTGGAAGGGAACTGGAGTAGCGACCACCATGGATAATATAACAATGAGAACACAACACATAAACTCATCAAATTATCTTACTGGAAGGGAACTAGAGTAGCGACCACCATGGATAATATAACAATGAGAATACAACACATAAACTCATCAAATTATCTTACTGGAAGGGAACTGGAGTAGCGACCACCATGGATAATATAACAATGAGAACACAACACATAAACTCATCAAATTATCTTACTGGAAGGGAACTAGAGTAGCGACCACCATGGATAATATAACAATGAGAACACAACACATAAACTCATCAAATTATCTTACTGGGAGGGAACTGGAGTAGCGACCACCATGGATAATATAACAATGACAACACAACACATAAACTCATCAAATTATCTTACTGGAAGGGAACTGGAGTAGCGACCACCATGGATAATATAACAATGAGAACACAACACATAAACTCATCAAATTATCTTACTGGAAGGGAACTAGAGTAGCGACCACCATGGATAATATAACAATGAGAACACAACACATAAACTCATCAAATTATCTTACTGGAAGGGAACTGGAGTAGCGACCACAATGGATAATATAACAATGAGAACACAACACATAAACTCATCAAATTATCTTACTGGGAGGGAACTGGAGTAGCGACCACCATGGATAATATAACAATGAGAACACAACACATAAACTCATCAAATTATCTTACTGGAAGGGAACTGGAGTAGCGACCACCATGGATAATATAACAATGAGAACACAACACATAAACTCATCAAATTATCTTACTGGGAGGGAACTGGAGTAGCGGCCACCATGGATAATATAACAATGAGAACACAACACATAAACTCATCAAATTATCTTACTGGGAGGGAACTGGAGTAGCGGTCACCATGGATAATATAACAATGAGAACACAACACATAAACTCATCAAATTATCTTACTGGAAGGGAACTGGAGTAGCGACCACCATGGATAATATAACAATGACAACACAACACATAAACTCTTTAAAATTATCTTAGTGGAAGGGAACTAGAGTAGCGACCACCATGGATAATATAACAATGAGAACACAACACATAAACTCATCAAATTATCTTACTGGGAGGGAACTGGAGTAGCGACAACCATGGATAATGTGACAATGAGAACACAACACATAAACTCATCAAATTATCTTACTGGAAGGGAACTGGAGTAGCGACCACCATGGATAATATAACAATGAGAACACAACACATAAACTCATCAAATTATCTTACTGGGAGGGAACTGGAGTAGCGGCCACCATGGATAATATAACAATGAGAACACAACACATAAACTCATCAAATTATCTTACTGGAAGGGAACTGGAGTAGCGGCCACCATGGATAATGTGACAATGAGAACACAACACATAAACTCATCACTTTATCTTACTGGGAGAGAACTGGAGTAGCGACCACCATGGATAATATAACAATGAGAACACAACACATAAACTCATCAAATTATCTTACTGGGAGGGAACTGGAGTAGCGGCCACCATGGATAATATAACAATGAGAACACAACACATAAACTCATCAAATTATCTTACTGGAAGGGAACTGGAGTAGCGACCACCATGGATAATATAACAATGAGAACACAACCCATAAACTCATTAAATTATCTTACTGGGAGAGAACTGGAGTAGCGACCACCATGGATAATATAACAATGAGAACACAACCCATAAACTCATTAAATTATCTTACTGGAAGGGAACTGGAGTAGCGACAACCATGGATAATATAACAATGACAACACAACACATAAACTCATCAAATTATCTTACTGGAAGGGAACTGGAGTAGCGACCACCATGGATAATATAACAATGAGAACACAACACATAAACACATCAAATTATCTTACTGGGAGGGAACTGGAGTAGCGACCACCATGGATAATATAACAATGAGAACACAACACATAAACTCATCAAATTATCTTACTGGAAGGGAACTGGAGTAGCGACCACCATGGATAATATAACAATGACAACACAACACATAAACTCATCAAATTATCTTACTGGAAGGGAACTAGAGTAGCGACAACCATGGATAATATAACAATGACAACACAACACATTAACTCATCAAATTATCTTACTGGAAGGGAACTGGAGTAGCGACCACCATGGATAATATAACAATGAGAACACAACCCATAAACTCATTAAATTATCTTACTGGGAGAGAACTGGAGTAGCGACCACCATGGATAATATAACAATGACAACACAACACATAAACTCATCAAATTATCTTACTGGAAGGGAACTAGAGTAGCGACCACCATGGATAATATAACAATGAGAACACAACCCATAAACTCATTAAATTATCTTACTGGGAGAGAACTGGAGTAGCGACCACCATGGATAATATAACAATGAGAACACAACACATAAACTCATCAAATTATCTTACTGGGAGGGAACTGGAGTAGCGACCACCATGGATAATATAACAATGAGAACACAACACATAAACTCATCAAATTATCTTACTGGAAGGGAACTGGAGTAGCGACCACCATGGATAATATAACAATGAGAACACAACACATAAACTCATCAAATTATCTTACTGGAAGGGAACTGGAGTAGCGACAACCATGGATAATATAACAATGAGAACACAACACATAAACTCATCAAATTATCTTACTGGAAGGGAACTGGAGTAGCGGCCACCATGGATAATATAACAATGAGAACACAACACATAAACTCATCAAATTATCTTACTGGGAGGGAACTGGAGTAGCGACAACCATGGATAATATAACAATGAGAACACAACCCATAAACTCATCAAATTATCTTACTGGAAGGGAACTGGAGTAGCGACCACCATGGATAATATAACAATGAGAACACAACACATAAACTCATCAAATTATCTTACTGGAAGGGAACTGGAGTAGCGGCCACCATGGATAATATAACAATGAGAACACAACACATAAACTCATCAAATTATCTTACTGGAAGGGAACTGGAGTAGCGACCACCATGGATAATATAACAATGACAACACAACACATAAACTCATCAAATTATCTTACTGGAAGGGAACTGGAGTAGCGACCACCATGGATAATATAACAATGAGAACACAACACATAAACTCATCAAATTATCTTACTGGAAGGGAACTGGAGTAGCGACCACCATGGATAATATAACAATGAGAACACAACACATAAACTCATCAAATTATCCTACTGGGAGGGAACTGGAGTAGCGACCACCATGGATAATATAACAATGAGAACACAACACATAAACTCATCAAATTATCTTACTGGAAGGGAACTGGAGTAGCGACAACCATGGATAATGTGACAATGAGAACACAACACATAAACTCATCAAATTATCTTACTGGAAGGGAACTGGAGTAGCGACCACCATGGATAATGTGACAATGAGAATACAACACATAAACTCATCAAATTATCTTACTGGAAGGGAACTGGAGTAGCGACAACCATGGATAATGTGACAATGAGAACACAACACATAAACTCATCAAATTATCTTACTGGGAGAGAACTGGAGTAGCGGCCACCATGGATAATATAACAATGACAACACAACACATAAACTCATCAAATTATCTTACTGGAAGGGAACTGGAGTAGCGGCCACCATGGATAATATAACAATGAGAACACAACCCATAAACTCATTAAATTATCTTACTGGGAGAGAACTGGAGTAGCGACCACCATGGATAATATAACAATGAGAACACAACACATAAACTCATCAAATTACCTTACTGGAAGGGAACTGGAGTAGCGACCACCATGGATAATATAACAATGAGAATACAACACATAAACTCATCAAATTATCTTACTGGAAGGGAACTGGAGTAGCGACCACCATGGATAATATAACAATGAGAACACAACACATAAACTCATCAAATTATCTTACTGGAAGGGAACTGGAGTAGCGACCACCATGGACAATATAACAATGAGAACACAACACATAAACTCATCAAATTATCTTACTGGAAGGGAACTGGAGTAGCGACCACCATGGATAATATAACAATGAGAACACAACACATAAACTCATCAAATTATCTTACTGGAAGGGAACTGGAGTAGCGACCACCATGGATAATATAACAATGACAACACAACACATAAACTCATCAAATTATCTTACTGGAAGGGAACTGGAGTAGCGACCACCATGGATAATATAACAATGAGAACACAACACATAAACTCATCAAATTATCTTACTGGAAGGGAACTGGAGTAGCGACCACCATGGATAATATAACAATGAGAACACAACACATAAACTCATCAAATTATCTTACTGGAAGGGAACTGGAGTAGCGACCACCATGGATAATATAACAATGACAACACAACACATAAACTCATCAAATTATCTTACTGGAAGGGAACTGGAGTAGCGACCACCATGGATAATATAACAATGAGAATACAACACATAAACTCATCAAATTATCTTACTGGAAGGGAACTGGAGTAGCGGCCACCATGGATAATATAACAATGAGAATACAACACATAAACTCATCAAATTATCTTACTGGGAGGGAACTGGAGTAGCGACCACCATGGATAATATAACAATGAGAACACAACACATAAACTCATCAAATTATCTTACTGGGAGGGAACTGGAGTAGCGACAACCATGGATAATATAACAATGAGAACACAACACATAAACTCATCAAATTATCTTACTGGAAGGGAACTGGAGTAGCGACCACCATGGATAATATAACAATGAGAACACAACACATAAACTCATCAAATTATCTTACTGTGAGGGAACTGGAGTAGCGACCACCATGGATAATATAACAATGACAACACAACACATAAACTCGTCAAATTATCTTACTGGGAGGGAACTGGAGTAGCGGCCACCATGGATAATATAACAATGAGAATACAACACATAAACTCATCAAATTATCTTACTGGAAGGGAACTGGAGTAGCGACAACCATGGATAATATAACAATGAGAATACAACACATAAACTCATCAAATTATCTTACTGGAAGGGAACTGGAGTAGCGGCCACCATGGATAATATAACAATGAGAATACAACACATAAACTCATCAAATTATCTTACTGGAAGGGAACTGGAGTAGCGGCCACCATGGATAATATAACAATGAGAATACAACACATAAACTCATCAAATTATCTTACTGGAAGGGAACTGGAGTAGCGACCACCATGGATAATATAACAATGAGAACACAACACATAAACTCATCAAATTATCTTACTGGGAGAGAACTGGAGTAGCGACCACCATGGATAATGTGACAATGAGAACACAACACATAAACTCATCAAATTATCTTACTGGAAGGGAACTGGAGTAGCGACCACCATGGATAATATAACAATGAGAACACAACACATAAACTCATCAAATTATCTTACTGGAAGGGAACTGGAGTAGCGACCACCATGGATAATATAACAATGACAACACAACACATAAACTCATCAAATTATCTTACTGGAAGGGAACTGGAGTAGCGACCACCATGGATAATGTGACAATGAGAATACAACACATAAACTCATCAAATTATCTTACTGGGAGGGAAATGGAGTAGCGACAACCATGGATAATGTGACAATGAGAATACAACACATAAACTCATCAAATTATCTTACTGGGAGGGAACTGGAGTAGCGACAACCATGGATAATATAACAATGAGAACACAACACATAAACTCATCAAATTATCTTACTGGGGGAGAACTGGAGTAGCGGCCACCATGGATAATATAACAATTAGAACACAACACATAAACTCATCAAATTATCTTACTGGGAGGGAACTGGAGTAGCGACCACCATGGATAATATAACAATGAGAACACAACACATAAACTCATTAAATTATCTCACTGGAAGGGAAGTGGAGTAGCGACAACCATGGATAATATAACAATGAGAACACAACACATAAACTCATCAAATTATCTTACTGGAAGGGAACTGGAGTAGCGACAACCATGGATAATATAACAATGAGAACACAACACATAAACTCATCAAATTATCTTACTGGAAGGGAACTGGAGTAGCGACCACCATGGATAATATAACAATGACAACACAACACATAAACTCATCAAATTATCTTACTGGAAGGGAACTGGAGTAGCGACCACCATGGATAATATAACAATGAGAATACAACACATAAACTCATCAAATTATCTTACTGGAAGGGAACTGGAGTAGCGGCCACCATGGATAATATAACAATGAGAATACAACACATAAACTCATCAAATTATCTTACTGGGAGGGAACTGGAGTAGCGACCACCATGGATAATATAACAATGAGAACACAACACATAAACTCATCAAATTATCTTACTGGGAGGGAACTGGAGTAGCGACAACCATGGATAATATAACAATGAGAACACAACACATAAACTCATCAAATTATCTTACTGGAAGGGAACTGGAGTAGCGACCACCATGGATAATATAACAATGAGAACACAACACATAAACTCATCAAATTATCTTACTGTGAGGGAACTGGAGTAGCGACCACCATGGATAATATAACAATGACAACACAACACATAAACTCGTCAAATTATCTTACTGGGAGGGAACTGGAGTAGCGGCCACCATGGATAATATAACAATGAGAATACAACACATAAACTCATCAAATTATCTTACTGGAAGGGAACTGGAGTAGCGACAACCATGGATAATATAACAATGAGAATACAACACATAAACTCATCAAATTATCTTACTGGAAGGGAACTGGAGTAGCGGCCACCATGGATAATATAACAATGAGAATACAACACATAAACTCATCAAATTATCTTACTGGAAGGGAACTGGAGTAGCGGCCACCATGGATAATATAACAATGAGAATACAACACATAAACTCATCAAATTATCTTACTGGAAGGGAACTGGAGTAGCGACCACCATGGATAATATAACAATGAGAACACAACACATAAACTCATCAAATTATCTTACTGGGAGAGAACTGGAGTAGCGACCACCATGGATAATGTGACAATGAGAACACAACACATAAACTCATCAAATTATCTTACTGGAAGGGAACTGGAGTAGCGACCACCATGGATAATATAACAATGAGAACACAACACATAAACTCATCAAATTATCTTACTGGAAGGGAACTGGAGTAGCGACCACCATGGATAATATAACAATGACAACACAACACATAAACTCATCAAATTATCTTACTGGAAGGGAACTGGAGTAGCGACCACCATGGATAATGTGACAATGAGAATACAACACATAAACTCATCAAATTATCTTACTGGGAGGGAAATGGAGTAGCGACAACCATGGATAATGTGACAATGAGAATACAACACATAAACTCATCAAATTATCTTACTGGGAGGGAACTGGAGTAGCGACAACCATGGATAATATAACAATGAGAACACAACACATAAACTCATCAAATTATCTTACTGGGAGAGAACTGGAGTAGCGGCCACCATGGATAATATAACAATGAGAACACAACACATAAACTCATCAAATTATCTTACTGGGAGGGAACTGGAGTAGCGACCACCATGGATAATATAACAATGAGAACACAACACATAAACTCATTAAATTATCTCACTGGAAGGGAAGTGGAGTAGCGACAACCATGGATAATATAACAATGAGAACACAACACATAAACTCATCAAATTATCTTACTGGAAGGGAACTGGAGTAGCGACAACCATGGATAATATAACAATGAGAACACAACACATAAACTCATCAAATTATCTTACTGGAAGGGAACTGGAGTAGCGACCACCATGGATAATATAACAATGAGAACACAACACATAAACTCATCAAATTATCTTACTGGAAGGGAACTGGAGTAGCGACAACCATGGATAATATAACAATGAGAACACAACACATAAACTCATCAAATTATCTTACTGGAAGGGAACTGGAGTAGCGGCCACCATGGATAATATAACAATGAGAACACAACACATAAACTCATCAAATTATCTTACTGGGAGGGAACTGGAGTAGCGACCACCATGGATAATACAACAATGAGAACACAACACATAAACTCATCAAATAATCTTACTGGAAGGGAACTGGAGTAGCGACAACCGTGGATAATATAACAATGAGAACACAACACATAAACTCATCAAATTATCTTACTGGAAGGGAACTGGAGTAGCGACAACCATGGATAATATAACAATGAGAACACAACACAAACTCATGAAATTATCTTACTGGAAGGGAACTGGAGTAGCGACCACCATGGATAATATAACAATGAGAACACAACACATAAACTCATCAAATTATCTTACTGGGAGAGAACTGGAGTAGCGGCCACCATGGATAATATAACAATGACAACACAACACATAAACTCATCAAATTATCTTACTGGGAGAGAACTGGAGTAGCGGCCACCATGGATAATATAACAATGAGAACACAACACATAAACTCATCAAATTATCTTACTGGAAGGGAACTGGAGTAGCGACCACCATGGATAATATAACAATGACAACACAACACATAAACTCATCAAATTATCTTACTGGAAGGGAACTAGAGTAGCGACCACCATGGACAATATAACAATGACAACACAACACATAAACTCATCAAATTATCTTACTGGGAGAGAACTGGAGTAGCGGCCACCATGGATAATATAACAATGAGAACACAACACATAAACTCATCAAATTATCTTACTGGAAGGGAACTGGAGTAGCGACCACCATGGATAATATAACAATGAGAACACAACACATAAACTCATCAAATTATCTTACTGGGAGGGAACTGGAGTAGCGACCACCATGGATAATATAACAATGAGAACACAACACATAAACTCATCAAATTATCTTACTGGAAGGGAACTGGAGTAGCGACCACCATGGATAATATAACAATGAGAACACAACACATAAACTCATCAAAATATCTTACTGGGAGGGAACTGGAGTAGCGGCCACCATGGATAATATAACAATGAGAACACAACACATAAACTCATCAAATTATCTTACTGGGAGGGAACTGGAGTAGCGGTCACCATGGATAATATAACAATGAGAACACAACACATAAACTCATCAAATTATCTTACTGGAAGGGAACTGGAGTAGCGACCACCATGGATAATATAACAATGACAACACAACACATAAACTCTTTAAAATTATCTTAGTGGAAGGGAACTAGAGTAGCGACCACCATGGATAATATAACAATGAGAACACAACACATAAACTCATCAAATTATCTTACTGGGAGGGAACTGGAGTAGCGACAACCATGGATAATGTGACAATGAGAACACAACACATAAACTCATCAAATTATCTTACTGGAAGGGAACTGGAGTAGCGACCACCATGGATAATATAACAATGAGAACACAACACATAAACTCATCAAATTATCTTACTGGGAGGGAACTGGAGTAGCGGCCACCATGGATAATATAACAATGAGAACACAACACATAAACACATCAAATTATCTTACTGGAAGGGAACTGGAGTAGCGGCCACCATGGATAATGTGACAATGAGAACACAACACATAAACTCATCACTTTATCTTACTGGGAGAGAACTGGAGTAGCGACCACCATGGATAATATAACAATGAGAACACAACACATAAACTCATCAAATTATCTTACTGGGAGGGAACTGGAGTAGCGGCCACCATGGATAATATAACAATGAGAACACAACACATAAACTCATCAAATTATCTTACTGGAAGGGAACTGGAGTAGCGACCACCATGGATAATATAACAATGAGAACACAACCCATAAACTCATTAAATTATCTTACTGGGAGAGAACTGGAGTAGCGACCACCATGGATAATATAACAATGAGAACACAACCCATAAACTCATTAAATTATCTTACTGGAAGGGAACTGGAGTAGCGACAACCATGGATAATATAACAATGACAACACAACACATAAACTCATCAAATTATCTTACTGGAAGGGAACTGGAGTAGCGACCACCATGGATAATATAACAATGAGAACACAACACATAAACACATCAAATTATCTTACTGGGAGGGAACTGGAGTAGCGACCACCATGGATAATATAACAATGAGAACACAACACATAAACTCATCAAATTATCTTACTGGAAGGGAACTGGAGTAGCGACCACCATGGATAATATAACAATGACAACACAACACATAAACTCATCAAATTATCTTACTGGAAGGGAACTAGAGTAGCGACAACCATGGATAATATAACAATGACAACACAACACATTAACTCATCAAATTATCTTACTGGAAGGGAACTGGAGTAGCGACCACCATGGATAATATAACAATGAGAACACAACCCATAAACTCATTAAATTATCTTACTGGGAGAGAACTGGAGTAGCGACCACCATGGATAATATAACAATGACAACACAACACATAAACTCATCAAATTATCTTACTGGAAGGGAACTAGAGTAGCGACCACCATGGATAATATAACAATGAGAACACAACCCATAAACTCATTAAATTATCTTACTGGGAGAGAACTGGAGTAGCGACCACCATGGATAATATAACAATGAGAACACAACACATAAACTCATCAAATTATCTTACTGGGAGGGAACTGGAGTAGCGACCACCATGGATAATATAACAATGAGAACACAACACATAAACTCATCAAATTATCTTACTGGAAGGGAACTGGAGTAGCGACCACCATGGATAATATAACAATGAGAACACAACACATAAACTCATCAAATTATCTTACTGGAAGGGAACTGGAGTAGCGACAACCATGGATAATATAACAATGAGAACACAACACATAAACTCATCAAATTATCTTACTGGAAGGGAACTGGAGTAGCGGCCACCATGGATAATATAACAATGAGAACACAACACATAAACTCATCAAATTATCTTACTGGGAGGGAACTGGAGTAGCGACAACCATGGATAATATAACAATGAGAACACAACCCATAAACTCATCAAATTATCTTACTGGAAGGGAACTGGAGTAGCGACCACCATGGATAATATAACAATGAGAACACAACACATAAACTCATCAAATTATCTTACTGGAAGGGAACTGGAGTAGCGGCCACCATGGATAATATAA
Source organism: Pictodentalium vernedei (assembly GCA_031216915.1). Lineage (NCBI taxonomy): Eukaryota > Metazoa > Mollusca > Scaphopoda > Dentaliida > Dentaliidae > Pictodentalium > Pictodentalium vernedei. Next base: position 44,141,515 of record CM062296.1, read on the forward strand.
CAATGAGAACACAACACATAAACTCATCAAATTATCTTACTGGAAGGGAACTGGAGTAGCGACCACCATGGATAATATAACAATGACAACACAACACATAAACTCATCAAATTATCTTACTGGAAGGGAACTGGAGTAGCGACCACCATGGATAATATAACAATGAGAACACAACACATAAACTCATCAAATTATCTTACTGGAAGGGAACTGGAGTAGCGACCACCATGGATAATATAACAATGAGAACACAACACATAAACTCATCAAATTATCCTACTGGGAGGGAACTGGAGTAGCGACCACCATGGATAATATAACAATGAGAACACAACACATAAACTCATCAAATTATCTTACTGGAAGGGAACTGGAGTAGCGACAACCATGGATAATGTGACAATGAGAACACAACACATAAACTCATCAAATTATCTTACTGGAAGGGAACTGGAGTAGCGACCACCATGGATAATGTGACAATGAGAATACAACACATAAACTCATCAAATTATCTTACTGGAAGGGAACTGGAGTAGCGACAACCATGGATAATGTGACAATGAGAACACAACACATAAACTCATCAAATTATCTTACTGGGAGAGAACTGGAGTAGCGGCCACCATGGATAATATAACAATGACAACACAACACATAAACTCATCAAATTATCTTACTGGAAGGGAACTGGAGTAGCGGCCACCATGGATAATATAACAATGAGAACACAACCCATAAACTCATTAAATTATCTTACTGGGAGAGAACTGGAGTAGCGACCACCATGGATAATATAACAATGAGAACACAACACATAAACTCATCAAATTACCTTACTGGAAGGGAACTGGAGTAGCGACCACCATGGATAATATAACAATGAGAATACAACACATAAACTCATCAAATTATCTTACTGGAAGGGAACTGGAGTAGCGACCACCATGGATAATATAACAATGAGAACACAACACATAAACTCATCAAATTATCTTACTGGAAGGGAACTGGAGTAGCGACCACCATGGACAATATAACAATGAGAACACAACACATAAACTCATCAAATTATCTTACTGGAAGGGAACTGGAGTAGCGACCACCATGGATAATATAACAATGAGAACACAACACATAAACTCATCAAATTATCTTACTGGAAGGGAACTGGAGTAGCGACCACCATGGATAATATAACAACACAACACATAAACTCATCAAATTATCTTACTGGAAGGGAACTGGAGTAGCGACCACCATGGATAATATAACAATGAGAACACAACACATAAACTCATCAAATTATCTTACTGGAAGGGAACTGGAGTAGCGACCACCATGGATAATATAACAATGAGAACACAACACATAAACTCATCAAATTATCTTACTGGAAGGGAACTGGAGTAGCGACCACCATGGATAATATAACAATGACAACACAACACATAAACTCATCAAATTATCTTACTGGAAGGGAACTGGAGTAGCGACCACCATGGATAATATAACAATGAGAATACAACACATAAACTCATCAAATTATCTTACTGGAAGGGAACTGGAGTAGCGGCCACCATGGATAATATAACAATGAGAATACAACACATAAACTCATCAAATTATCTTACTGGGAGGGAACTGGAGTAGCGACCACCATGGATAATATAACAATGAGAACACAACACATAAACTCATCAAATTATCTTACTGGGAGGGAACTGGAGTAGCGACAACCATGGATAATATAACAATGAGAACACAACACATAAACTCATCAAATTATCTTACTGGAAGGGAACTGGAGTAGCGACCACCATGGATAATATAACAATGAGAACACAACACATAAACTCATCAAATTATCTTACTGTGAGGGAACTGGAGTAGCGACCACCATGGATAATATAACAATGACAACACAACACATAAACTCGTCAAATTATCTTACTGGGAGGGAACTGGAGTAGCGGCCACCATGGATAATATAACAATGAGAATACAACACATAAACTCATCAAATTATCTTACTGGAAGGGAACTGGAGTAGCGACAACCATGGATAATATAACAATGAGAATACAACACATAAACTCATCAAATTATCTTACTGGAAGGGAACTGGAGTAGCGGCCACCATGGATAATATAACAATGAGAATACAACACATAAACTCATCAAATTATCTTACTGGAAGGGAACTGGAGTAGCGGCCACCATGGATAATATAACAATGAGAATACAACACATAAACTCATCAAATTATCTTACTGGAAGGGAACTGGAGTAGCGACTACCATGGATAATATAACAATGAGAACACAACACATAAACTCATCAAATTATCTTACTGGGAGAGAACTGGAGTAGCGACCACCATGGATAATGTGACAATGAGAACACAACACATAAACTCATCAAATTATCTTACTGGAAGGGAACTGGAGTAGCGACCACCATGGATAATATAACAATGAGAACACAACACATAAACTCATCAAATTATCTTACTGGAAGGGAACTGGAGTAGCGACCACCATGGATAATATAACAATGACAACACAACACATAAACTCATCAAATTATCTTACTGGAAGGGAACTGGAGTAGCGACCACCATGGATAATGTGACAATGAGAATACAACACATAAACTCATCAAATTATCTTACTGGGAGGGAAATGGAGTAGCGACAACCATGGATAATGTGACAATGAGAATACAACACATAAACTCATCAAATTATCTTACTGGGAGGGAACTGGAGTAGCGACAACCATGGATAATATAACAATGAGAACACAACACATAAACTCATCAAATTATCTTACTGGGAGAGAACTGGAGTAGCGGCCACCATGGATAATATAACAATGAGAACACAACACATAAACTCATCAAATTATCTTACTGGGAGGGAACTGGAGTAGCGACCACCATGGATAATATAACAATGAGAACACAACACATAAACTCATTAAATTATCTCACTGGAAGGGAAGTGGAGTAGCGACAACCATGGATAATATAACAATGAGAACACAACACATAAACTCATCAAATTATCTTACTGGAAGGGAACTGGAGTAGCGACAACCATGGATAATATAACAATGAGAACACAACACATAAACTCATCAAATTATCTTACTGGAAGGGAACTGGAGTAGCGACCACCATGGATAATATAACAATGAGAACACAACACATAAACTCATCAAATTATCTTACTGGAAGGGAACTGGAGTAGCGACAACCATGGATAATATAACAATGAGAACACAACACATAAACTCATCAAATTATCATACTGGAAGGGAACTGGAGTAGCGGCCACCATGGATAATATAACAATGAGAACACAACACATAAACTCATCAAATTATCTTACTGGGAGGGAACTGGAGTAGCGACCACCATGGATAATACAACAATGAGAACACAACACATAAACTCATCAAATAATCTTACTGGAAGGGAACTGGAGTAGCGACAACCGTGGATAATATAACAATGAGAACACAACACATAAACTCATCAAATTATCTTACTGGAAGGGAACTGGAGTAGCGACAACCATGGATAATATAACAATGAGAACACAACACAAACTCATGAAATTATCTTACTGGAAGGGAACTGGAGTAGCGACCACCATGGATAATATAACAATGAGAACACAACACATAAACTCATCAAATTATCTTACTGGGAGAGAACTGGAGTAGCGGCCACCATGGATAATATAACAATGACAACACAACACATAAACTCATCAAATTATCTTACTGGGAGAGAACTGGAGTAGCGGCCACCATGGATAATATAACAATGAGAACACAACACATAAACTCATCAAATTATCTTACTGGAAGGGAACTGGAGTAGCGACCACCATGGATAATATAACAATGACAACACAACACATAAACTCATCAAATTATCTTACTGGAAGGGAACTAGAGTAGCGACCACCATGGACAATATAACAATGACAACACAACACATAAACTCATCAAATTATCTTACTGGGAGAGAACTGGAGTAGCGGCCACCATGGATAATATAACAATGAGAACACAACACATAAACTCATCAAATTATCTTACTGGAAGGGAACTGGAGTAGCGACCACCATGGATAATATAACAATGACAACACAACACATAAACTCATCAAATTATCTTACTGGAAGGGAACTGGAGTAGCGACCACCATGGATAATATAACAATGAGAACACAACACATAAACTCATCAAATTATCTTACTGGGAGGGAACTGGAGTAGCGACCACCATGGATAATATAACAATGAGAATACAACACATAAACTCATCAAATTATCTTACTGGGAGGGAACTAGAGTAGCGACCACCATGGATAATATAACAATGAGAACACAACACATAAACTCATCAAATTATCTTACTGGGAGGGAACTGGAGTAGCGACCACCATGGATAATATAACAATGAGAATACAACACATAAACTCGTCAAATTATCTTACTGGAAGGGGACTGGAGTAGCGGCCACCATGGATAATATAACAATGAGAACACAACACATAAACTCATCAAATTATCTTACTGGAAGGGAAATGGAGTAGCGACCACCATGGATAATATAACAATGAGAACACAACACATAAACTCATCAAATTATCTTACTGGAAGGGAACTGGAGTAGCGACAACCATGGATAATATAACAATGAGAACACAACACATAAACTCATCAAATTATCTTACTGGGAGGGAACTGGAGTAGCGACCACCATGGATAATATAACAATGAGAACACAACACATAAACTCATTAAATTATCTTACTGGAAGGGAACTGGAGTAGCGACAACCATGGATAATATAACAATGAGAATACAACACATAAACTCATCAAATTATCTTACTGGAAGGGAACTGGAGTAGCGACCATCATGGATAATATAACAATGACAACACAACACATAAACTCATCAAATTATCTTACTGGAAGGGAACTGGAGTAGCGGCCACCATGGATAATATAACAATGAGAATACAACACATAAACTCATCAAATTATCTTACTGGAAGGGAACTGGAGTAGCGACCACCATGGATAATATAACAATGAGAACACAACACATAAACTCATCAAATTATCTTACTGGAAGGGAACTGGAGTAGCGACAACCATGGATAATATAACAATGAGAACACAACACATAAACTCATCAAATTATCTTACTGGAAGGGAACTGGAGTAGCGACAACCATGGATAATATAACAATGAGAACACAACACATAAACTCATCAAATTATCTTACTGGAAGGGACCTGGAGTAGCGACAACCATGGATAATATAACAATGAGAACACAACACATAAACTCATCAAATTATCTTACTGGGAGAGAACTGGAGTAGCGACCACCATGGATAATATAACAATGAGAACACAACACATAAACTCATCAAATTATCTTACTGGGAGAGAACTGGAGTAGCGACCACCATGGATAATATAACAATGAGAACACAACACATAAACTCATCAAATTATCTTACTGGAAGGGAACTGGAGTAGCGACAACCATGGATAATATAACAATGAGAACACAACACATAAACTCATCAAATTATCTTACTGGGAGGGAACTGGAGTAGCGACCACCATGGATAATATAACAATGAGAACACAACACATAAACTCATCAAATTATCTTACTGGAAGGGAACTAGAGTAGCGACCACCATGGATAATATAACAATGAGAATACAACACATAAACTCATCAAATTATCTTACTGGAAGGGAACTGGAGTAGCGGCCACCATGGATAATGTGACAATGAGAACACAACACATAAACTCATCAAATTATCTTACTGGGAGGGAACTGGAGTAGCGACCACCATGGATAATATAACAATGAGAACACAACACATAAACTCATCAAATTATCTTACTGGGAGGGAACTGGAGTAGCGACCACCATGGATAATATAACAATGACAACACAACACATAAACTCATCAAATTATCCTACTGGAAGGGAACTGGAGTAGCGACCACCATGGATAATATAACAATGAGAACACAACACATAAACTCATCAAATTATCTTACTGGAAGGGAACTGGAGTAGCGACAACCATGGATAATATAACAATGAGAACACAACACATAAACTCATCAAATTATCTTACTGTGAGGGAACTGGAGTAGCGACCACCATGGATAATATAACAATGACAACACAACACATAAACTCATCAAATTATCTTACTGGAAGGGAACTGGAGTAGCGGCCACCATGGATAATATAACAATGAGAACACAACACATAAACTCATCAAATTATCTTACTGGAAGGGAACTGGAGTAGCGACAACCATGGATAATATAACAATGAGAACACAACACATAAACTCATCAAATTATCTTACTGGAAGGGAACTGGAGTAGCGGCCACCATGGATAATATAACAATGAGAACACAACACATAAACTCATCAAATTATCTTACTGGAAGGGAACTGGAGTAGCGACCACCATGGATAATATAACAATGAGAACACAACCCATAAACTCATCAAATTATCTTACTGGGAGAGAACTGGAGTAGCGACCACCATGGACAATATAACAATGAGAACACAACACATAAACTCATCAAATTATCTTACTGGGAGGGAACTGGAGTAGCGACCACCATGGATAATATAACAATGAGAACACAACCCATAAACTCATTAAATTATCTTACTGGGAGAGAACTGGAGTAGCGACCACCATGGATAATATAACAATGAGAACACAACACATAAACTCATCAAATTATCTTACTGGGAGGGAACTGGAGTAGCGACCACCATGGATAATATAACAATGAGAACACAACACATAAACTCATCAAATTATCTTACTGGAAGGGAACTGGAGTAGCGACCACCATGGATAATATAACAATGAGAACACAACACATAAACTCATCAAATTATCTTACTGGAAGGGAACTGGAGTAGCGACCACCATGGATAATGTGACAATGAGAACACAACCCATAAACTCATTAAATTATCTTACTGGAAGGGAACTGGAGTAGCGGCCACCATGGATAATGTGACAATGAGAACACAACACATAAACTCATCAAATTATCTTACTGGGAGGGAACTGGAGTAGCGGTCACCATGGATAATATAACAATGAGAACACAACACATAAACACATCAAATTATCTTACTGGAAGGGAACTGGAGTAGCGGCCACCATGGATAATATAACAATGAGAACACAACACATAAACTCATCAAATTATCTGACTGGGAGGGAACTGGAGTAGCGACCACCATGGATAATATAACAATGAGAATACAACACATAAACTCGTCAAATTATCTTACTGGGAGGGAACTGGAGTAGCGACCACCATGGATAATATAACAATGAGAACGCAACACATAAACTCATCAAATTATCTTACTGGGAGGGAACTGGAGTAGCGACCACCATGGATAATATAACAATGAGAATACAACACATAAACTCGTCAAATTATCTTACTGGGAGGGAACTGGAGTAGCGACCACCATGGATAATATAACAATGAGAACACAACACATAAACTCATCAAATGATCTTACTGGCAGAGAACTGGAGTAGCGACCACCATGGATAATGTAACAATGAGAATACAACACATAAACTCATCAAATTATCTTACTGGAAGGGGACTGGAGTAGCGACAACCATGGATAATATAACAATGAGAATACAACACATAAACTCATCAAATTATCTTACTGGAAGGGAACTGGAGTAGCGACAACCATGGATAATATAACAATGAGAATACAACACATAAACTCATCAAATTATCTTACTGGAAGGGAACTGGAGTAGCGACCACCATGGATAATATAACAATGAGAACACAACACATAAACTCATCAAATTATCTTACTGGAAGGGGACTGGAGTAGCGACCACCATGGATAATATAACAATGACAACACAACACATAAACTCATCAAATTATCTTACTGGAAGGGAACTAGAGTAGCGACCACCATGGATAATATAACAATGAGAACACAACACATAAACTCATCAAATTATCTTACCGGGAGGGAACTGGAGTAGCGACCACCATGGATAATATAACAATGAGAATACAACACATAAACTCGTCAGATTATCTTACTGGAAGGGGACTGGAGTAGCGGCCACCATGGATAATATAACAATGAGAACACAACACATAAACTCATCAAATTATCTTACTGGAAGGGAAATGGAGTAGCGACCACCATGGATAATATAACAATGAGAACACAACACATAAACTCATCAAATTATCTTACTGGAAGGGAACTGGAGTAGCGACAACCATGGATAATATAACAATGAGAACACAACACATAAACTCATCAAATTATCTTACTGGGAGGGAACTGGAGTAGCGACCACCATGGATAATATAACAATGAGAACACAACACATAAACTCATTAAATTATCTTACTGGAAGGGAACTGGAGTAGCGACAACCATGGATAATATAACAATGAGAATACAACACATAAACTCATCAAATTATCTTACTGGAAGGGAACTAGAGTAGCGACCACCATGGATAATATAACAATGAGAACACAACACATAAACTCATCAAATTATCTTACTGGAAGGGAACTGGAGTAGCGACAACCATGGATAATATAACAATGAGAACACAACACATAAACTCATCAAATTATCTTACTGGAAGGGAACTGGAGTAGCGACAACCATGGATAATATAACAATGAGAACACAACACATAAACTCATCAAATTATCTTACTGGGAGAGAACTGGAGTAGCGACCACCATGGATAATATAACAATGAGAACACAACACATAAGCTCATCAAATTATCTTACTGGGAGAGAACTGGAGTAGCGACCACCATGGATAATATAACAATGAGAACACAACACATAAACTCATCAAATTATCTTACTGGAAGGGAACTGGTGTAGCGACAACCATGGATAATATAACAATGAGAACACAACACATAAACTCATCAAATTATCTTACTGGGAGGGAACTGGAGTAGCGACCACCATGGATAATATAACAATGAGAACACAACACATAAACTCATCAAATTATCTTACTGGAAGGGAACTGGAGTAGCGACAACCATGGATAATATAACAATGAGAACACAACACATTAACTCATCAAATTATCTTACTGGAAGGGAACTGGAGTAGCGACCACCATGGATAATGTGACAATGAGAACGCAACACATAAACTCATCAAATTATCTTACTGGGAGGGAACTGGAGTAGCGACCACCATGGATAATATAACAATGAGAACACAACACATAAACTCATCAAATTATCTTACTGGAAGGGAACTAGAGTAGAGACCACCATGGATAATATAACAATGACAACACAACACATAAACTCATCAAATTATCTTACTGGAAGGGAACTAGAGTAGCGACCACCATGGATAATATAACAATGAGAACACAACACATAAACTCATCAAATTATCTTACTGGAAGGGAACTGGAGTAGCGACCACCATGGATAATATAACAATGAGAACACAACACATAAACTCATCAAATTATCTTACTGGAAGGGAACTGGAGTAGCGGCCACCATGGATAATATAACAATGAGAATACAACACATAAACTCATCAAATTATCTTACTGGAAGGGAACTGGAGTAGCGACAACCATGGATAATATAACAATGAGAACACAACACATAAACTCATCAAATTATCTTACTGGAAGGGAACTGGAGTAGCGACAACCATGGATAATATAACAATGAGAACACAACACATAAACTCATCAAATTATCTTACTGGAAGGGAACTAGAGTAGCGACCACCATGGATAATATAACAATGAGAATACAACACATAAACTCATCAAATTATCTTACTGGAAGGGAACTGGAGTAGCGGCCACCATGGATAATGTGACAATGAGAACACTACACATAAACTCATCAAATTATCTTACTGGGAGGGAACTGGAGTGGCGACCACCATGGATAATATAACAATGACAACACAACACATAAACTCATCAAATTATCTTACTGGAAGGGAACTGGAGTAGCGACAACCATGGATAATATAACAATGAGAACACAACACATAAACTCATCAAATTATCTTACTGTGAGGGAACTGGAGTAGCGACCACCATGGATAATATAACAATGACAACACAACACATAAACTCATCAAATTATCTTACTGGAAGGGAACTGGAGTAGCGGCCACCATGGATAATATAACAATGAGAACACAACACATAAACTCATCAAATTATCTTACTGGAAGGGAACTGGAGTAGCGACAACCATGGATAATATAACAATGAGAACACAACACATAAACTCATCAAATTATCGTACTGGAAGGGAACTGGAGTAGCGGCCACCATGGATAATATAACAATGAGAACACAACACATAAACTCATCAAATTATCTTACTGGAAGGGAACTGGAGTAGCGACCACCATGGATAATATAACAATGAGAACACAACCCATAAACTCATTAAATTATCTTACTGGGAGAGAACTGGAGTAGCGACCACCATGGACAATATAACAATGAGAACACAACACATAAACTCATCAAATTATCTTACTGGGAGGGAACTGGAGTAGCGACCACCATGGATAATATAACAATGAGAACACAACCCATAAACTCATTAAATTATCTTACTGGGAGAGAACTGGAGTAGCGACCACCATGGATAATATAACAATGAGAACACAACACATAAACTCATCAAATTATCTTACTGGGAGGGAACTGGAGTAGCGACCACCATGGATAATATAACAATGAGAACACAACACATAAACTCATCAAATTATCTTATTGGAAGGGAACTGGAGTAGCGACCACCATGGATAATATAACAATGAGAACACAACACATAAACTCATCAAATTATCTTACTGGAAGGGAACTGGAGTAGCGACCACCATGGATAATATAACAATGAGAACACAACCCATAAACTCATTAAATTATCTTACTGGAAGGGAACTGGAGTAGCGGCCACCATGGATAATGTGACAATGAGAACACAACACATAAACTCATCAAATGATCTTACTGGGAGGGAACTGGAGTAGCGGTCACCATGGATAATATAACAATGAGAACACAACACATAAACTCATCAAATTATCTTACTGGGAGAGAACTGGAGTAGCGACCACCATGGATAATATAACAATGAGAACACAACACATAAACTCATCAAATTATCTTACTGGGAGAGAACTGGAGTAGCGACCACCATGGATAATATAACAATGAGAACACAACACATAAACTCATCAAATTATCTTACTGGGAGGGAACTGGAGTAGCGACCACCATGGATAATATAACAATGAGAACACAACACATAAACTCATCAAATTATCTTACTGGAAGGGAACTGGAGTAGCGACCACCATGGATAATATAACAATGAGAACACAACACATAAACTCATCAAATTATCTTACTGGAAGGGAACTGGAGTAGCGACCACCATGGATAATATAACAATGAGAACACAACCCATAAACTCATTAAATTATCTTACTGGAAGGGAACTGGAGTAGCGGCCACCATGGATAATGTGACAATGAGAACACAACACATAAACTCATCAAATTATCTTACTGGGAGGGAACTGGAGTAGCGGTCACCATGGATAATATAACAATGAGAACACAACACATAAACTCATCAAATTATCTTACTGGGAGAGAACTGGAGTAGCGACCACCATGGATAATATAACAATGAGAACACAACACATAAACTCATCAAATTATCTTACTGGGAGAGAACTGGAGTAGCGACCACCATGGATAATATAACAATGAGAACACAACACATAAACTCATCAAATTATCTTACTGGAAGGGAACTGGAGTAGCGACAACCATGGATAATATAACAATGAGAACACAACACATAAACTCATCAAATTATCTTACTGGGAGGGAACTGGAGTAGCGACCACCATGGATAATATAACAATGAGAACACAACACATAAACTCATCAAATTATCTTACTGGAAGGGAACTGGAGTAGCGACAATCATGTATAATATAACAATGAGAACACAACACATTAACTCATCAAATTATCTTACTGGAAGGGAACTGGAGTAGCGACCACCATGGATAATGTGACAATGAGAACACAACACATAAACTCATCAAATTATCTTACTGGGAGGGAACTGGAGTAGCGACCACCATGGATAATATAACAATGAGAACACAACACATAAACTCATCAAATTATCTTACTGGAAGGGAACTAGAGTAGCGACCACCATGGATAATATAACAATGACAACACAACACATAAACTCATCAAATTATCTTACTGGAAGGGAACTAGAGTAGCGACCACCATAGATAATATAACAATGAGAACACAACACATAAACTCATCAAATTATCTTACTGGAAGGGAACTGGAGTAGCGACCACCATGGATAATATAACAATGAGAACACAACACATAAACTCATCAAATTATCTTACTGGAAGGGAACTGGAGTAGCGGCCACCATGGATAATATAACAATGAGAATACAACACATAAACTCATCAAATTATCTTACTGGAAGGGAACTGGAGTAGCGACAACCATGGATAATATAACAATGAGAACACAACACATAAACTCATCAAATTATCTTACTGGAAGGGAACTGGAGTAGCGACAACCATGGATAATATAACAATGAGAACACAACACATAAACTCATCAAATTATCTTACTGGAAGGGAACTAGAGTAGCGACCACCATGGATAATATAACAATGAGAATACAACACATAAACTCATCAAATTATCTTACTGGAAGGGAACTGGAGTAGCGGCCACCATGGATAATGTGACAATGAGAACACAACACATAAACTCATCAAATTATCATACTGGGAGGGAACTGGAGTAGCGACCACCATGGATAATATAACAATGAGAACACAACACATAAACTCATCAAATTATCTTACTGGGAGGGAACTGGAGTAGCGACCACCATGGATAATATAACAATGACAACACAACACATAAACTCATCAAATTATCTTACTGGAAGGGAACTGGAGTAGCGACCACCATGGATAATATAACAATGAGAACACAACACATAAACTCATCAAATTATCTTACTGGAAGGGAACTGGAGTAGCGACAACCATGGATAATATAACAATGAGAACACAACACATAAACTCATCAAATTATCTTACTGGAAGGGAACTGGAGTAGCGACCACCATGGATAATGTGACAATGAGAACACAACACATAAACTCATCAAATTATCTTACTGGAAGGGAACTGGAGTAGCGACCACCATTGATAATATAACAATGACAACACAACACATAAACTCATCAAATTATCTTACTGGAAGGGAACTGGAGTAGCGACCACCATGGATAATATAACAATGAGAACACAACACATAAACTCATCAAATTATCTTACTGGAAGGGAACTGGAGTAGCGACCACCATGGATAATATAACAATGAGAACACAACACATAAACTCATCAAATTATCTTACTGGAAGGGAACTGGAGTAGCGACAACCATGGATAATATAACAATGAGAACACAACACATAAACTCATCAAATTATCTTACTGTGAGGGAACTGGAGTAGCGGCCACCATGGATAATATAACAATGAGAACACAACACATAAACTCATCAAATTATCTTACTGGGAGGGAACTGGAGTAGCGACAACCATGGATAATATAACAATGAGAACACAACACATAAACTCATCAAATTATCTTACTGGAAGGGAACTAGAGTAGCGACCACCATGGATAATATAACAATGAGAACACAACACATAAACTCATCAAATTATCTTACTGGAAGGGAACTGGAGTAGCGACCACCATGGATAATATAACAATGAGAACACAACACATAAACTCATCAAATTATCTTACTGGAAGGGAACTGGAGTAGCGACAACCATGGATAATATAACAATGAGAACACAACACATAAACTCATCAAATTATCTTACTGGAAGGGAACTGGAGTAGCGACAACCATGGATAATATAACAATGAGAACACAACACATAAACTCATCAAATTATCTTACTGGAAGGGAACTGGAGTAGCGACAACCATGGATAATATAACAATGAGAACACAACACATAAACTCATCAAATTATCTTACTGTGAGGGAACTGGAGTAGCGACCACCATGGATAATATAACAATGACAACACAACACATAAACTCATCAAATTATCTTACTGGAAGGGAACTGGAGTAGCGGCCACCATGGATAATATAACAATGAGAACACAACACATAAACTCATCAAATTATCTTACTGGAAGGGAACTGGAGTAGCGACAACCATGGATAATATAACAATGAGAACACAACACATAAACTCATCAAATTATCTTACTGGAAGGGAACTGGAGTAGCGGCCACCATGGATAATATAACAATGAGAACACAACACATAAACTCATCAAATTATCTTACTGGAAGGGAACTGGAGTAGCGACCACCATGGATAATATAACAATGAGAACACAACCCATAAACTCATTAAATTATCTTACTGGGAGAGAACTGGAGTAGCGACCACCATGGACAATATAACAATGAGAACACAACACATAAACTCATCAAATTATCTTACTGGGAGGGAACTGGAGTAGCGACCACCATGGATAATATAACAATGAGAACACAACCCATAAACTCATTAAATTATCTTACTGGGAGAGAACTGGAGTAGCGACCACCATGGATAATATAACAATGAGAACACAACACATAAACTCATCAAATTATCTTACTGGGAGGGAACTGGAGTAGCGACCACCATGGATAATATAACAATGAGAACACAACACATAAACTCATCCAATTATCTTACTGGAAGGGAACTGGAGTAGCGACCACCATGGATAATATAACAATGAGAACACAACACATAAACTCATCAAATTATCTTACTGGAAGGGAACTGGAGTAGCGACCACCATGGATAATATAACAATGAGAACACAACCCATAAACTCATTAAATTATCTTACTGGAAGGGAACTGGAGTAGCGGCCACCATGGATAATGTGACAATGAGAACACAACACATAAACTCATCAAATTATCTTACTGGGAGGGAACTGGAGTAGCGGTCACCATGGATAATATAACAATGAGAACACAACACATAAACTCATCAAATTATCTTACTGGAAGGGAACTGGAGTAGCGGCCACCATGGATAATATAACAATGAGAACACAACACATAAACTCATCAAATTATCTGACTGGGAGGGAACTGGAGTAGCGACCACCATGGATAATATAACAATGAGAATACAACACATAAACTCGTCAAATTATCTTACTGGGAGGGAACTGGAGTAGCGACCACCATGGATAATATAACAATGAGAACGCAACACATAAACTCATCAAATTATCTTACTGGGAGGGAACTGGAGTAGCGACCACCATGGATAATATAACAATGAGAATACAACACATAAACTCGTCAAATTATCTTACTGGGAGGGAACTGGAGTAGCGACCACCATGGATAATATAACAATGAGAACACAACACATAAACTCATCAAATTATCTTACTGGCAGAGAACTGGAGTAGCGACCACCATGGACAATGTAACAATGAGAATACAACACATAAACTCATCAAATTATCTTACTGGAAGGGGACTGGAGTAGCGACAACCATGGATAATATAACAATGAGAATACAACACATAAACTCATCAAATTATCTTACTGGAAGGGAACTGGAGTAGCGACAACCATGGATAATATGACAATGAGAATACAACACATAAACTCATCAAATTATCTTACTGGAAGGGAACTGGAGTAGCGACCACCATGGATAATATAACAATGAGAACACAACACATAAACTCATCAAATTATCTTACTGGAAGGGGACTGGAGTAGCGACAACCATGGATAATATAACAATGAGAATACAACACATAAACTCATCAAATTATCTTACTGGAAGGGAACTGGAGTAGCGACAACCATGGATAATATAACAATGAGAACACAACACATAAACTCATCAAATTATCGTACTGGAAGGGAACTGGAGTAGCGGCCACCATGGATAATATAACAATGAGAACACAACACATAAACTCATCAAATTATCTTACTGGAAGGGAACTGGAGTAGCGACCACCATGGATAATATAACAATGAGAACACAACCCATAAACTCATTAAATTATCTTACTGGGAGAGAACTGGAGTAGCGACCACCATGGACAATATAACAATGAGAACACAACACATAAACTCATCAAATTATCTTACTGGGAGGGAACTGGAGTAGCGACCACCATGGATAATATAACAATGAGAACACAACCCATAAACTCATTAAATTATCTTACTGGGAGAGAACTGGAGTAGCGACCACCATGGATAATATAACAATGAGAACACAACACATAAACTCATCAAATTATCTTACTGGGAGGGAACTGGAGTAGCGACCACCATGGATAATATAACAATGAGAACACAACACATAAACTCATCAAATTATCTTATTGGAAGGGAACTGGAGTAGCGACCACCATGGATAATATAACAATGAGAACACAACACATAAACTCATCAAATTATCTTACTGGAAGGGAACTGGAGTAGCGACCACCATGGATAATATAACAATGAGAACACAACCCATAAACTCATTAAATTATCTTACTGGAAGGGAACTGGAGTAGCGGCCACCATGGATAATGTGACAATGAGAACACAACACATAAACTCATCAAATTATCTTACTGGGAGGGAACTGGAGTAGCGGTCACCATGGATAATATAACAATGAGAACACAACACATAAACTCATCAAATTATCTTACTGGGAGAGAACTGGAGTAGCGACCACCATGGATAATATAACAATGAGAACACAACACATAAACTCATCAAATTATCTTACTGGGAGAGAACTGGAGTAGCGACCACCATGGATAATATAACAATGAGAACACAACACATAAACTCATCAAATTATCTTACTGGGAGGGAACTGGAGTAGCGACCACCATGGATAATATAACAATGAGAACACAACACATAAACTCATCAAATTATCTTACTGGAAGGGAACTGGAGTAGCGACCACCATGGATAATATAACAATGAGAACACAACACATAAACTCATCAAATTATCTTACTGGAAGGGAACTGGAGTAGCGACCACCATGGATAATATAACAATGAGAACACAACCCATAAACTCATTAAATTATCTTACTGGAAGGGAACTGGAGTAGCGGCCACCATGGATAATATAACAATGAGAACACAACACATAAACTCATCAAATTATCTTACTGGGAGAGAACTGGAGTAGCGACCACCATGGATAATATAACAATGAGAACACAACACATAAACTCATCAAATTATCTTACTGGAAGGGAACTGGAGTAGCGACAACCATGGATAATATAACAATGAGAACACAACACATAAACTCATCAAATTATCTTACTGGGAGGGAACTGGAGTAGCGACCACCATGGATAATATAACAATGAGAACACAACACATAAACTCATCAAATTATCTTACTGGAAGGGAACTGGAGTAGCGACAATCATGTATAATATAACAATGAGAACACAACACATTAACTCATCAAATTATCTTACTGGAAGGGAACTGGAGTAGCGACCACCATGGATAATGTGACAATGAGAACACAACACATAAACTCATCAAATTATCTTACTGGGAGGGAACTGGAGTAGCGACCACCATGGATAATATAACAATGAGAACACAACACATAAACTCATCAAATTATCTTACTGGAAGGGAACTAGAGTAGCGACCACCATGGATAATATAACAATGACAACACAACACATAAACTCATCAAATTATCTTACTGGAAGGGAACTAGAGTAGCGACCACCATGGATAATATAACAATGAGAACACAACACATAAACTCATCAAATTATCTTACTGGAAGGGAACTGGAGTAGCGACCACCATGGATAATATAACAATGAGAACACAACACATAAACTCATCAAATTATCTTACTGGAAGGGAACTGGAGTAGCGGCCACCATGGATAATATAACAATGAGAATACAACACATAAACTCATCAAATTATCTTACTGGAAGGGAACTGGAGTAGCGACAACCATGGATAATATAACAATGAGAACACAACACATAAACTCATCAAATTATCTTACTGGAAGGGAACTGGAGTAGCGACAACCATGGATAATATAACAATGAGAACACAACACATAAACTCATCAAATTATCTTACTGGAAGGGAACTAGAGTAGCGACCACCATGGATAATATAACAATGAGAATACAACACATAAACTCATCAAATTATCTTACTGGAAGGGAACTGGAGTAGCGGCCACCATGGATAATGTGACAATGAGAACACAACACATAAACTCATCAAATTATCTTACTGGGAGGGAACTGGAGTAGCGACCACCATGGATAATATAACAATGAGAACACAACACATAAACTCATCAAATTATCTTACTGGGAGGGAACTGGAGTAGCGACCACCATGGATAATATAACAATGACAACACAACACATAAACTCATCAAATTATCTTACTGGAAGGGAACTGGAGTAGCGACCACCATGGATAATATAACAATGAGAACACAACACATAAACTCATCAAATTATCTTACTGGAAGGGAACTGGAGTAGCGACAACCATGGATAATATAACAATGAGAACACAACACATAAACTCATCAAATTATCTTACTGGAAGGGAACTGGAGTAGCGACCACCATGGATAATGTGACAATGAGAACACAACACATAAACTCATCAAATTATCTTACTGGAAGGGAACTGGAGTAGCGACCACCATTGATAATATAACAATGACAACACAACACATAAACTCATCAAATTATCTTACTGGAAGGGAACTGGAGTAGCGACCACCATGGATAATATAACAATGAGAACACAACACATAAACTCATCAAATTATCTTACTGGAAGGGAACTGGAGTAGCGACCACCATGGATAATATAACAATGAGAACACAACACATAAACTCATCAAATTATCTTACTGGAAGGGAACTGGAGTAGCGACAACCATGGATAATATAACAATGAGAACACAACACATAAACTCATCAAATTATCTTACTGTGAGGGAACTGGAGTAGCGGCCACCATGGATAATATAACAATGAGAACACAACACATAAACTCATCAAATTATCTTACTGGGAGGGAACTGGAGTAGCGACAACCATGGATAATATAACAATGAGAACACAACACATAAACTCATCAAATTATCTTACTGGAAGGGAACTAGAGTAGAGACCACCATGGATAATATAACAATGAGAACACAACACATAAACTCATCAAATTATCTTACTGGAAGGGAACTGGAGTAGCGACCACCATGGATAATATAACAATGAGAACACAACACATAAACTCATCAAATTATCTTACTGGAAGGGAACTGGAGTAGCGACAACCATGGATAATATAACAATGAGAACACAACACATAAACTCATCAAATTATCTTACTGGAAGGGAACTGGAGTAGCGACAACCATGGATAATATAACAATGAGAACACAACACATAAACTCATCAAATTATCTTACTGGAAGGGAACTGGAGTAGCGACAACCATGGATAATATAACAATGAGAACACAACACATAAACTCATCAAATTATCTTACTGTGAGGGAACTGGAGTAGCGACCACCATGGATAATATAACAATGACAACACAACACATAAACTCATCAAATTATCTTACTGGAAGGGAACTGGAGTAGCGGCCACCATGGATAATATAACAATGAGAACACAACACATAAACTCATCAAATTATCTTACTGGAAGGGAACTGGAGTAGCGACAACCATGGATAATATAACAATGAGAACACAACACATAAACTCATCAAATTATCTTACTGGAAGGGAACTGGAGTAGCGGCCACCATGGATAATATAACAATGAGAACACAACACATAAACTCATCAAATTATCTTACTGGAAGGGAACTGGAGTAGCGACCACCATGGATAATATAACAATGAGAACACAACCCATAAACTCATTAAATTATCTTACTGGGAGAGAACTGGAGTAGCGACCACCATGGACAATATAACAATGAGAACACAACACATAAACTCATCAAATTATCTTACTGGGAGGGAACTGGAGTAGCGACCACCATGGATAATATAACAATGAGAACACAACCCATAAACTCATTAAATTATCTTACTGGGAGAGAACTGGAGTAGCGACCACCATGGATAATATAACAATGAGAACACAACACATAAACTCATCAAATTATCTTACTGGGAGGGAACTGGAGTAGCGACCACCATGGATAATATAACAATGAGAACACAACACATAAACTCATCCAATTATCTTACTGGAAGGGAACTGGAGTAGCGACCACCATGGATAATATAACAATGAGAACACAACACATAAACTCATCAAATTATCTTACTGGAAGGGAACTGGAGTAGCGACCACCATGGATAATATAACAATGAGAACACAACCCATAAACTCATTAAATTATCTTACTGGAAGGGAACTGGAGTAGCGGCCAGCATGGATAATGTGACAATGAGAACACAACACATAAACTCATCAAATTATCTTACTGGGAGGGAACTGGAGTAGCGGTCACCATGGATAATATAACAATGAGAACACAACACATAAACTCATCAAATTATCTTACTGGAAGGGAACTGGAGTAGCGGCCACCATGGATAATATAACAATGAGAACACAACACATAAACTCATCAAATTATCTGACTGGGAGGGAACTGGAGTAGCGACCACCATGGATAATATAACAATGAGAATACAACACATAAACTCGTCAAATTATCTTACTGGGAGGGAACTGGAGTAGCGACCACCATGGATAATATAACAATGAGAACGCAACACATAAACTCATCAAATTATCTTACTGGGAGGGAACTGGAGTAGCGACCACCATGGATAATATAACAATGAGAATACAACACATAAACTCGTCAAATTATCTTACTGGGAGGGAACTGGAGTAGCGACCACCATGGATAATATAACAATGAGAACACAACACATAAACTCATCAAATTATCTTACTGGCAGAGAACTGGAGTAGCGACCACCATGGATAATGTAACAATGAGAATACAACACATAAACTCATCAAATTATCTTACTGGAAGGGGACTGGAGTAGCGACAACCATGGATAATATAACAATGAGAATACAACACATAAACTCATCAAATTATCTTACTGGAAGGGAACTGGAGTAGCGACAACCATGGATAATATAACAATGAGAATACAACACATAAACTCATCAAATTATCTTACTGGAAGGGAACTGGAGTAGCGACCACCATGGATAATATAACAATGAGAACACAACACATAAACTCATCAAATTATCTTACTGGAAGGGGACTGGAGTAGCGACAACCATGGATAATATAACAATGAGAATACAACACATAAACTCATCAAATTATCTTACTGGAAGGGAACTGGAGTAGCGACAACCATGGATAATATAACAATGAGAATACAACACATAAACTCATCAAATTATCTTACTGGAAGGGAACTGGAGTAGCGACCACCATGGATAATATAACAATGACAACACAACACATCAACTCATCAAATTATCTTACTGGAAGGGAACTGGAGTAGCGACCACCATGGATAATATAACAATGAGAACACAACACATAAACTCATCAAATTATCTTACTGGGAGGGAACTGGGGTAGCGACCACCATGGATAATATAACAATGACAACACAACACATAAACTCATCAAATTATCTTACTGGAAGGGGACTGGAGTAGCGACAACCATGGATAATATAACAATGAGAACACAACACATAAACTCATCAAATTATCTTACTGGGAGGGGACTGGAGTAGCGACCACCATGGATAATATAACAATGAGAACACAACACATAAACTCATCAAATTATCTTACTGGGAGAGAACTGGAGTAGCGACCACCATGGATAATATAACAATGAGAACACAACACATAAACTCATCAAATTATCTGACTGGGAGGGAACTGGAGTAGCGACCACCATGGATAATATAACAATGAGAACACAACACATAAACTCATCAAATTATCTGACTGGGAGGGAACTGGAGTAGCGACCACCATGGATAATGTGACATTGAGAATACAACACATAAACTCATCAAATTATCTTACTGGGAGGGAACTGGAGTAGCGACCACGATGGATAATATATATAACAATGAGAACACAACACAGATGAGTTGAACTTGATTCATTTGTTACCCAAATTATGGATAATGTGACATTGAGAATACAACACACATAAGCACATATGACAAAAACGGGATTCTCCAGTAGGTATCCCCGATAGGTATCCTCAAAGAATACAATACCAGGCCAAAGGTATCCTCAAATACCCGTATGTGCCTATGTGATAGGGCACATTGTGTCACATTGTGCTTTTTCACATAAGCACATATCGGCACATAAAGCATGTGCCTTTGTGCTAGGTCACATTGTGTCACATTGTGCTTTTTCACATAAGCAGATATGACAAAAAAGGGATTCCATAGCCACAGGTGTTTTCAAAAAAGGGGTGCTAAAATTGGGGTGCCTGGGGATATTGCCATTGGATATAGGCTTTTGTTATACACAAGGGAGATAACCCTGTATACAGATTATGGGAAATCAAGCAATCTGATTGGTTAGTTATATAAATGAAACAACAAGAGTACTTGGAATAGGGTCAGAACTAACAAGAATAGACCAGAAATTGCTAAATATAGCAATAATAAGGTAAACTGTTCCAGTTAATAGGCTCTTCTACACTACTGGAGTATACTCTAGAATAAAGGAACATGGCCAGATAAACGATAACTATTGCATATATAGATAGAAGCGGAGAATTCTGGGTAATTACCAAAGGAACCTGTCTTTTAATGGGAAAAACGTCATGGGATAGGGATCCAGAAAGGGATTCTGGGAGAATTCAAAGCCAGAACATTACTCCTGTTCAATCGAACGCACCCCTTATACCCCCTTAGTACTATAGCACTACGTGCTAAGCTGATAAATTGGGGAAATAAAGTCAATTTCGGTGATTTTGGTGATTTGGAGGGATTGTCGGGTTTATTTGGGTAATTATCCAGGGAAGTCGTCCCAGAAAATACTCCGATTCAATCGAACATACCCTCCGAACATACCCCTGTCCTATTGTAGGCCTTAGGTAACATAGCAATCATGTGCTACCATAGAAACCAAGATGGCGGCCTCCAGTATACAAAATGGCCGACGGAAACACGTGTCACCCTAACAATACGCGCTGCGCATGCGCACTCACTCCACGTATCACTATGGAGATGACATCACAAGATGGCCGCTCACGCGGGTTACCACGACAACACAACATGACGTCACCAGGTCACGTGACTATGACGTCACTTCCGGGGTCCTGCCCGGGGTCCTGCCAATGAGGCACGTACGGGTACATGCTATACTACTTCTACTGTTAACCCTTTACCTGACATGAAAAGCGTACGACACTTGCAAACAAAATTCTTGAGTATTTTTTTTATTTTTATTTTTTGTCTCAAAAACATAGATTATGACCCCTGATTGGAACAGGCGCGACCAGCTCGTTCCAAAGAGGGGTTATAACCTATCTAGGGGTTATAACCTATCTTTTTGAGACAAAAACTGAACAAATAATCAAAATTAATTGACTATTTTTGTGAACAGCGCTGGTCGATTTTGACCGTTACATTGGGTAAAGGGTTAAGGCCTTAAACGTTAACAAACTGTTCCTTTTGGCTGCAGCCTGCCGCATCCTCTTTTTATAACCAATGCAAACTTAAACAACATGAGGGCTCCAAGGGGCCTTAATCACTCACTTAACAAAGCGGTTCAAAGGAGTATTTTGGGTCACATTCAGGTAGTCATGGTTCATCAACACTACAGAGGAATGAAGTCGTTAATTTATTCATAACTCTAGTGTCCATGACAGATGATTATTATCATAGGTCTTCCTGACTTCTTCCAATTCTAACAGCTGTAGACAAGCACTGCCAAATTTCCAAAGGTTGTTACGTCACTGCAGTTTGAAAAGCAACTTTTATGAAAAAAAACCACTAAGGAATGGATTTGAACAACCTTCAACCTAACCTGCCACCTCCCCACAGAAAGTCCAAATATTAAGCCAGGGACCCGAATTAAACAAACGTGAATCTGACCCCTCTAGATATGTGATATACCAAAGATGAAAGGATTTTGACTGATGGATTTGAAGACGATTTTAAAAGAAATGGTCTCATATTGCACCAAGTTAAATTTCGGGCTCAAACAGAAAGCCCAAATATTAACCCAGGGACCTGATTTGAACAAAAGTCCATCTGACACCCCCCCCCCCCCCCAAACTTGAATCTGGACCACCCACTCCCCAGAGAAGTTGTATACCAAATATCAAAACATTCTAATTAAAACATAAAACAAACCAACAACATGAACATGGTGAGCTTTTGAAGGCAAAGAAATACAAAAATAAAAAACGCTCATCCAAATGTAATTTTACAATAAATGGCCTGAGAACCAGGAGATCTACTTTGTGCAGCCTTACATCTATACTGGGATTTTCTGTTTGTCAGAATAAATAGTGTCTCTCAGTGGAAGCAACCCCTAACCCAAACATTACAATATTTATGCCACAACAGCAAAGAGGTCCATATTTCAGAAGTGGTGGCTTATCACATGTTACACTGGACATTTTTACTGCCATTCAGTGTCTTTAGTGTGTATTACTGCAAAAATCACAAGACTCAAAACATTCTACATTTTTCATGTAAATGAAATTTGAAGAGCACAACTGAAGAGAGTTTACATTCCATGATTTTTCTGCTGTTTCTAGGAAAGTCTTGGCTTTCTTTATTGGCAGCCAAGACTTGCCTTGAAATGAATGCCAAGGTACATAGAATGCAACTTGCTGGTACACAGAGATTATTACCATTATGTGGATGTACAAAATATGTATCCGAGTCAAGCTCCGGGTTCTAAGGGCAGGTCACGATGAGTTTGTTGGTGGTTAACGTCACATATTTATGCACTATGGCTAATCGTGACACAACATGGAGATGAAGTCAAGTTTAGTCAATCGTTGATCAACATGTTGCCCATTTTAGAGGACTTTCACCCCAAGCATTGGTGACTGGGTCCTATTTTACTAGTAAAGCGGAACTGGTTTACCACAGTAAACGAGTGCTGCTTACTTCCCGGGGTTCCCACGGGGATGGTCACGATGAGTCGAAGACTCATCGTGATCTCCCCTTAGAACCCGGAGCGAGACTCAGATACATATTTTGTACATCCACATAATGGTAATAATGATTTTATCTTACAATATATTGGAGATAAGTCAAGAATGTAGATGAATATATAACAAACTATTTATTCGTATGGATGAACAAAAAGAAAAAAAATGGAACTCACGCGAAAGGAACGTGCTTGTATCCGACCCCGATACAAACATCTGTATGAGGGGGTCGGATACAAGACAGTTGCGGAGTTAATACAGACAAAATACATGTTGATTGTAATATAAAAGTGTATCCAGAGACAGCATGTTGAGGAATCTGTTCGGTTCAATTGGTTGCAGTAAAGAAGTGATCCAATTCAGGGTTTTAAATTACCCGGGTGTGCACATTCTGTATATTCTGTGTATGAAAAGACAGCAGAAAATCTCTTAATAAGGACCCGACTAGTAAGTAGGCAGTGTTAATTTTACTCCTAAAATTCTGATTTGGCTTCTGAATCTTGGCTCATAACCATAAGACCCCATTTCTTCCACTGATCACTTCAGGGGGCAAGACTTCTCAAGGAACTATTATGAAAATGAAATGTTATTTATCTATTGATGTTTATGGTAAGGTAACATATTTCTGCACAATGACTAACCGTAACTAATTGTGTCACATTGTGCCCTATCACATAAGCACATACGACAAAAAAGGGGTGCCGAAGGTCATATGTTTTTCAAAAAAGGGGTGCTAAAATTGGGGTGCCATTGGATATAGGCTTTTGTTATACACAAGGGAGATAACTCTATACGATTAAGTACAGGTTATGGGAAATCAAGCAATCTGATTGGTTAGTTAGATATATGAAACAACAAGAGTACTTGGAATAGGGTCAGAACTAACAAGAATAGACTAGAAATTGCTAAATATAGCAATAATAAGGTATACTGTTCCAGTTGATAGGCTCTTCTACGCTACTGGAGTATACTCTAGAACAACGGAACAGAGTCAGATAGACGATAACTATTGCATATATAGAAGGAAGCAGAGAATTCTGGGTAAATTTATCCTATAGCACTACGTGCTATTCTTAATAGGGGAAAACGTCATGGGATAGGGATCCAAAAAGGGGTTCTGGGAGAATTGGCTAGGAATCTCAATTACGGAATGTGTTATATGTATACACTGATTGGACATTTTGAAGGTTTGAGCGAAGGTATAGCTAGGAAGTAGTGATACAAGTCAATATTAATGGATGGTAGTTTAGTCAATAGTACTGGTACAAGGCCGCAATGGAACAAGACTGCTGTTGAAGCTAATGATAGGACAGATAGACCATAGACCAGTAGTGGCCTTGGAGCTTTGGCGACAAGATGGAAACGGAATCCCGTTTGTGGAATCCCTTTTTTGGAATCCCATTTGTGGAATCCCTTTTTCGAAACGCCTGTGGCTATGGAATCCCATTTTGGTCGTATGTGCCTATGTGATAGGGCACATTGTGTCACA
Organism: Pictodentalium vernedei; assembly: GCA_031216915.1. Classification (NCBI taxonomy): domain Eukaryota; kingdom Metazoa; phylum Mollusca; class Scaphopoda; order Dentaliida; family Dentaliidae; genus Pictodentalium; species Pictodentalium vernedei. The sequence continues at coordinate 44,168,545 of CM062296.1, forward strand.
TTGTGCTTTTTCACATAAGCACATATCGGCACATAAAGCATGTGCCTATGTGATAGGGCATATTGTGTCACATTGTGCCTTTTCACATAAGCACATATGACAAAAAGGGGTGCCGAAGGTCATATGTTTTACGGAATCCCATTTGTGGAATCCCTTTTTTGGAATCCCATTTGTGGAATCCCTTTTTCGAAAACGCCTGTGGCTATGGAATCCCATTTTCGTTGTATGTGCCTACGTGATAGGGCACATTGTGTCACATTGTGCCTTTTCACATAAGCACATATCGGCACATAAAGCATGTGCCTATGTGATAGGGCATATTGTGTCACATTGTGCCTTTTCACATAAGCACATATGACAAAAAAGGGGTGCCGAAGGTCATATGTTTTTTCAAAAAAGGGGTGCTAAAATTGGGGTGCCATTGGATATAGGCTTTTATTATACACAAGGGAGATAACTGCATTATGGGAAATCAAGCAATCTGATTGGTTAGTTAGATATATGAAACAACAAGAGTAGTTGGAATAGGGTCAGAACTAACAAGAATAGACTAGAAATTGCTAGATATAGCAATAATAAGGTATACTGTTCCAGTTGATAGGCTCTTCTACGCTACTGGAGTATACTCTAGAACAAAGGAACATGGCCAGATAGACGTAAACTATTGCATATATAGATAGAAGCAGAGAATTCTGGGTAAATTTGTCCTATAGCACTACGTGCTATTCTTAATAGGGAAAAACGTCATGGGATAGGGATTCTGGGAGAATTCTAAACCAGAACATTACTCCTGTTCAATCGAATGCACCCCGATACCCTCTCGGTACTATAGCACTACGTGCTAAGCCGATAAATTGGGGAAATAAAGTCAATTTCGGTGATTTTGGGTGGATTTTGGTGATTTGGAAGGATTGTCGGGTTGTTTGTGGTAATCAGATTTACTCTTCTACAAAGGAACATACCCTCCGAACATACCCCTGTCTTGTTAGAAGCCATTGGTAATATAGCAATCACGTGCTACCATAGAAACCAAGATGGCGGCCTCCAGTATACAAAATGGACGACGGAAACACGTGTCACCCTAACAACACGCGCTGCGCATGCGCACTAACACCACGTATCATTATGGAGATGACGTCACTAGATGGCCGCTCACGCGGGTTACCATGACAACACAACATGGCGCCACTACGTCACGTGACTATTACGTCACATGAGATCCTGCAACTGTTCCCTGAAACGTGCGAGCACTACTACTCAGGAATTAACAATTTTCGATGTGTCATCATTCTGCAACTGTGAATGATGGAATTAACTCAAGATAACGATTTTACATGATGTAATTTTCTTGAAGTGCATTTTGAGGATTTTTTTTATTACAATAAGTAAACGTACTATAGGAATCTCATACCGTTTGACATCCTGCATACTTATGAAGCTCGATTTTGCATACACTGTAGTTGTTAATAGTAACGGTTAGAATTTTTGCCGATTTAAAACCGAGTTGGAATTTTGGAATGTGAAGGAGACATCAGCATTACCAAAGAAGCTCTAAAATCCAGATCATTGGAATTTCCAACTACTCATGACTTGCCCTCCGAATTTCCAACTATAGGAGTTTTTTACAAGGATTGGAGGGGGGGGGGGGACACATACCCCCACCACCCCCCGTCGCCACATCCCTGAAACCAGCACAAAATGAAAAAATGAAGTTTTATTGTGGCGATACAAAAATATTTTCAATCATTTAAGAAACAACTTTAATATTGCCGAAAAAGAATATAATTAAATGCAAAAGTGATATAACTACAGTTAACTAACTGGTAGCCCATACTTGAGCTTTAAGCTGGAGTGAAGGATTTGTAACTTATGGGCTTCAAGCTCTGTAAATGTACTTCATATTTACTTTGAAGTGAAATTATATTATCTATCTTTATGAAGTTGCCTTGTTACAGTATAAGGGAGAGTGCCTTTTAAGCTAATGAGTAAATAAATGTATGCATATTATTAGGCAGCCATCAAAATGAAACAGAGCACAATGTGTCCTTGCTGAAAATGTAATTCATTGCCATGCATGAATAAATCGGTCATTTGCCATTCAGTCTGACTCTTGATTTTTTTTTTTGTCGATTTAGTCTACATTATGTTTGACTTCTAAAATTCTTCGGATAAAATTCTAGAGCACTGCAAAGCTTCAATTCATTTTCAAATCTTAACCCCTTACCCAATGCAAACTATATCAAAATGTATTATTTCAATTACTGACTTTAAAATTTAAAAAAAAATCAATAAAACCATGTCATGTGACCCCTCATTGGAACGAGCTAACTGAGCTCGTTCCAGTGAGGGGTCGCATTATATGGCTCTGTTAATTTTTTTTAAAAAATATATTTTTTTCAACTGCTTAATTTGTAAATTATTCGGGCGAATGTGGCCGATTCGTTAGGAAAAGGGTAAAGTAGATATTCAATTCGATTGGAAATCGGCTGCCCAATTCATTTCCTCTTGAATCTTTTTTCAAAGGAACATATATAGCATGGGTCATCTTCATCATCTCACAAAACGTATAGTTCAGATGGAAATCATACATGCACATAAACAAGAGCAATGTGAAGCGTGGCATATGCCCCGACGATGTCATAATGCCATGGCAACCATACTGATTTTCTATCTGGACCAAAATCGAAAGGAAGAATTGTTTACAGGGTTTGCAGCTTGTCAAATGGTCAGGGCCCGAAATAAGTCCATGAGATTTGAGAGTTGGGGCATACTATGTGGCTGATTTTTAAACATGCCTTAATAGTTTAGTTTTAAATTTTTATCAGGGCTGGAAAAACAGTCCTGACAGAAGCACTCTCAGGGCTAATCTCTCGGCCTGGACTCATCAGCCCCGATAAAATACAAACCCTGTTTAGTCACCCACAAGTAATCCCTAAAATTATGCTTTGATCAAATATGCAGTTCTTTAGCTCCTGGATGGAAACCAAAAGTTAATGGATGGACCACTGACAACGGATGCATATGGTGAATACTTGTGCATGTGTAGTACAATTTGTTTATCTTTGAAATCGATGTTTTTTAACGTGGTGAAGTCGGATATTTTTCAACATTTCTTGAATTTGATGCTGTGTTTTCGTTAAAAAATGATGCAGACACGTAAATAAATTATATTTGGGCTGAGTACGACAAGTAGAATGTTGATTATGTGATTTTTGTCTTCGATATGAAGCGCGAACTGAGTCGACCCAAATGCGGCCAGTTTCTTTCAGTTTTAGTCAGATGAAATTTGAACGTGTTTCTCAAGGACTGTGAGGGCCAGGAGGGCCCCGGGTCACAGTCTTAGAAAGTCTAAATGCCACCCCCCCCCCCCCCCCTGAGTGGTTCAGGGGCATAATAATGTTGAAATACAAGACTGAGTGTAATTTATGCTACATGAACATAAATAACATCTGTATAATGCTTTGTTTATACAAATTTGTTCTATTATAAATTATTGGAGAGTGCCTATGGTAATAAAACAGATTTTGAATAACAAATTTAGACCACCAAAAAATAATCTAGCATTCAACTACAACCAGTTAACATAATTTATTTGGAAGCTCACCCTCACCAAAAAATAATATCAAGAATGGGAATTCGTAGCAAAAGAAAAATTATAACAAAATTTTGTGCTTATTCAACAATTTTTCCTAACTGACATTATCTGACAGAAATTAATTCTCGGAAAGGTCTTGATTACAGATGTCCAAAAATCAAATGCATATGCTGGTATTAACAGTGAAGTTGAAGTTAACATACAGTACGGATGTCATGGACTGGTCAGTTTCCACACATGGGCAATATTTGAAATAATTTCCATGAACACAATAATATTCGACAGGTAAAGTATGACGAAACTAAGTTCTAATAACGTTGGCAGCGGCAACAATATTTGACGGAAATTGAAGAAAATCGATATCTCCCATCTAGAGGTCTCCCCAAACAAGCATACCGGGTTTCAAAGCAATCCAACCATAAATGTGCCCTGTAGGGTGTGCCAAAGGGAAATTTTGAGGTCTGACTAAACTAAGTTCTAAGAACGTTGGCTGTGGCCACATTTTTTTTGACGGAAATTGAAAAAAATCGATAGCTCCCATCTAGAGGTCACCCTAAACAAGCATACCAGGTTTCAAAGCAATCCAATCATAAATGTGCCCTGTAGGCTGTGCCAAAGGAAAATATTATGGTCTGACTAAACTAAGTTCTAAGAACGTTGGCCGTGGCAACATTTTTGATGGAAATTGAAAAAAATCGATAGCTCCCATCTAGAGGTCACCCCCAAACAAGCATACCAAGTTTCAAAGTGATCTGATCATAAATGCGACCTGTGAGGTGTGCCAAAGGAAATTGTGGACGTATGTACTAACGTACGTACGTACGCTGACGGACGAGAACTGATGGCAATAACTCAGCTTGACTTTGTCAAGTTGAGCTAAAAATGGCAAAATGAAGTTGTACTATTAACGAATTCTGCCAATTGGGCTTTATACATTTTATTTGGTGCTGGTAACCAGGTAGTCTTTGAAATGGCCATACTGCCCTTCCCACACCTCCGGGCCTTGGTAAGGCCCGGAGGTGTGGGTGGGGCAGTATGGCCATATTGCTGAGACCACTAACAGAGATTTGAAAACCTGTGGGTTTTATTAATAGGCTGTTGTGGTAATCATTATTTTCTAAGGCTAGGAGGGCTATTTTTCGCCCTCCTCAGATTTTTTAAGGCGAGCAGTAGGCGAGTGAATAAATCGCACTCCTGAAAATGCCAGGCCTGAATACGATAATGAGAACACAACATAATTTAGATGAACCTTATTCATTTGTTACCCTGATATATGATGGGTTTTTTTTTTCTAACTGAATACATGTAGACTTAGGAACTGATCCCCTGGAACCCAAAGGGAAGTTAGACTAAGACCAATACAGATAGAGGGGAGAATGGTGGCTCAACGGTAGACTGCTGGACTTCTATGCTAGAGGTCCTGAGTTTGATCCACGTCTGGCCCAGTAATATAATTTATGGATTAAAACTGACACTTAATATGAACTTCCCTCACACTTTTGCCAGATTGTCTAATTTCGCCTAATTTCGTTTATTAATCGAAGTTGAATTACTTCATTTTTTACACATGAAACAGATACAACCGAAAAAATATATACCGTGACAGACAATATACCGGTACTTTTAAATTCAGTCGATATCGACCCGGTATTTTCGGCAATACCGGTATAATACCGGTATACCGAAAAACCATGAAGCCCTACGACTGGGACGATCCGCGTTGTGTCCTTGGGCAAGGCACTTTATCCTGGTTGCCGACCTGGGGACATGATGATGCTGTGTACTAAGGCATACTACAAGTCGATGATGCGCACGCCATCAACCGCTGTAACCCTGCTTGAGTGGAGCTAGAACAGAGTTAGGGTGTTGAGGAGCTGACAGTTGCTCATCGCTGCTTGGTGGTAGAGCTGAAACAGTTATGGGATTTTCTTCATCGATTAATCACATGGATTAAACTTGGTTAACCGATTAATCACTTGTCCAAATAGATATCTGAATAATTGCCATACTGTTGATGATTTACAGCATGAACCATTTACCCGATGTAACAAACAAAACTGACTAGGCCTATACAGTACATGTATACAAAAATCTCCATTCAAATTTATTATGTTTTCAATTTTTGTCTCAAACACATATAAGCTATGTTTTTGAGACGAAATTTTTTTTTTTTTTTTTAGTAATTCATGATTTTATTTTGCAAGTATTCTCTGCTACCCACAAAGGGTGAAGGGTTAAAAATGACAATTTCCAGCCACTGATACAGTATCATGCATGTAAACAAGTATGTCAGCAAGTAACTTGCATGCTTTACTCTGTCTCACATAACTGATGTAAGTCAGTGTGATAATGTTTGCCTGTTTTGGAGCAAGTTTGCTCATTTGTTAACCCATATAATACAATTGTTCAAAAGCACATTGTAATGTTTAATCGATCAATTACTTTTTGGATCAATCACGATGTTTATCATTGATAAATCGATTAACCATTTCAGCTCTACTTGGTGGTTCTCTTCGGGTACTCCGGCTTCCTCCACCCATAAAACTGTCAAAGTGATGATTAGCCATTGTGCATACAGTTAAAACTAGGAGTCCTGTCACAAATAGTGTGCTTATCTAGGCTAAATTTCGCGTTGGAATTGCACGCAATTGCCATATCGAATGGCATCCAAAAGCAGGGCAGGTTCTCTTTGTTACTTATAGCAAGTACATGCAATGTTTCTGCCAATGGACCTCCGGGTTACCCTGAGGTCCACTGGCTGAAACATTGCTTGTGCACAGGCCATATGTACAGAATTTGATAGCTTTACTTGAACCATATCGCTTACATTAACGCGCATATCAACGTGCTATTTGTGCGCATTTCATGACAGGACTTCTAGTTTTAACTGTAAGTATGTGAACTTAAACACCAATAAATAAATAATACAGACAGTGGTTTTGTCAAAAGTGCCGTCATAATGCAGATTTTTTTCAAGTTAAGGAGTCGAAAGTGTTATTTACTATCTGTTCTTACCGGGGTTGATTTAATTTTTGAAAATTGTTAGGGCTGTCACGATTTTTGTAATTTAGGAATCGATTAATTGTCGTAAATAATCATCTGATATCGATAATAATCGATTAATCCTACCAACATGACACCCCCCCCCCCCCCCCCCTTCCCTCTCTTTGAAGTCGTTAAAAATGAAGTTCAAGTCAGTGGGCCTACCTCAAGTAAACAACAAAGACGATCCTCTTTTAGGTACATTCAAAACTTTGATTTTCTGAACTTTTGAACCATCAGTGTAATAATCAAGACCGGCCGACAGTTGCAAACTGCAACTGACGAGTGGTCTTGATTATTACACTGACGGTTCCAAAGTTCAGAAAATCAAAGCTTTGAATGTACATGTACCTAAAAGACAAATGTTTTTAACGGCTTTTGGGGGTTTAACCTCGACGTTCTTGACCTTTAGAAACAATAGTTTTTTCATCAATTTTTTTCAATTATTAAAAGTCTAAAATGGGGTAAAATTTACCGATTCTTCGACAACGAAACATACTAATAGATTTTGGCATGACTGATCGACAATCGATTAATTGTGACTGCCCTAAAAATTGTATAGCAGTTTTCTAACTTGGATACATTTGGATTAGCATTTCCTATTATTGCCATGACTTTTCATTTGAACTTGATTAGCTATTGTTGAAAATTGATTCGAAAAATGCTATACGAATTCAGTTAAATCGAGACCTATTCTTAACATACAGAAATGAAAGTGTCAAAGACAATGCAGCCAGACTTGTCCAACAAGGGACTGAACTAAATGGAAAGCTCCAGTAATAAGTCACTCAATCAAATCAAGTTTCTACAAAAAAAAACCCCTCATCACACCAAAGCTACATACATGTATGAAACCTGAAAAAGATCGGGTGAGGGATGCAACCTGTAGGGTGTACTAATGGAATTGTTGACAATTTATATGCCAAATCCAAGATGGCCGATGGTGGCCACGTTTTTCACAAAAATTCAGAAAAATTTGATAGCTCCCATGTAGACATCACACCAAAGCCACGTATGAAATTTGAAAAATATTGGTGAGAGATGTGTCCTGAAGGATGTCTTTGTTCACAATTTATATGTCAAACTCAAGATGGCTGCTGGCAGACATGTTTTTCCAACAAAATAAAAAAAAAATTGATAGCTTCCATCTACATGTAGATATGACACTAAAACTACCTACGAAATTTGAAAAATTCAAGAGAGAAATATGGCCTTAGGGTGAGCTAATGGAATTGTTGACAATTTACATGACAAATCCAAGGTAGCTGCTTGCTGCCACATTTTTCAACAAAATTCAGACAAATTTGATAGCACCCATCTGGACAACACACCAAACTGCCAAAGCTACATATAAAATTTGAAAAAGATTGGGTGAGAGATGCGGTCTGTAGGGTGTGCCAATGGAATAGTTCATTAAAAGTGTGACAAATCTAAGATGGTCACGGATGGGTTTAACCCGGAGGTCCATTGGCTAAAACTTTGCTGGTGCTGGTTATGCTTTGCAACAAATTTGCAATTATTGCTCGGGTGGAATCTCCACTCTGCGGGGGATTTAGTGATAATACACTCTCCACGTACTGTATGTGCAAAATCTTTTTCAATGAAATTCGGAAAAATTTGATAGCACCCATCTTGACATCAAACCAAAGTTACATATGAAATTTGAAACTGAACAAGTAAGAGATGCTGCCTGTAGGGTGTGCCAATGGAATTGTTGACAATTTAAATGCCAAATCTAAGATGGCCACTGCAGGCCTGGCATTCTTAAAAATGCAGGAGGGCTAAAAATCACTCTCCTTGCATGGCCCAGGAGAGCGATTAACTCTCCAAAAGCTTACAAAAGCTGAAAGTGGCAAAATGAAGTTGTACATGAACTAATGAATTTTGCTTAGTGGGCTTTGTACATTTTATTTGGTGCTGCTAACCAGGTAGTGTCTGTGAGACGGCTACACTGCCCCCTCCCACACCTCCGGGCCTTGGTAAGGCCTGGAGGTGTGGGAGGGGCAGTGTGGCCATATTGCAGAGACCACTAACATAGCAGAGATATGAAAACCTGTTGGTTTTGGGAATAGGCTGTTGTGGTAATCATTATTTTCTAAGGCTAGGAGGGCTATTTTTAGCCCTCCTCAATTTTTTTAAGGCGAGCAGTTGGCGAGCGAATATACAGTTAAAACTAGAAGTCCTGTCACAAATAGTGCGCTTATCTAGGCTTAATTGCACGTTGGAATTGCGCGCAATTGCCATATCGAATGGCATCTCTTGGTTACTCATAGCAAACACATGCAATGTTTCTGCCAATGGACCTCCGGGTTACCCGGAGGTCCATTGGCTGAAACATTGCTTGTGCACAGGCCATATGTACAGAATTTAACAGCTTTACTTGGGCCATAACGCGTACATTAACGCGCATATCAAAGTGCTTTTTGTGCGCATTTCATGACAGGACTTCTAGTTTTAACTGTATCGCTCTCCTGAAAATGCCAAGCCATGTTTTCAACAAAATTAAATAAAATAGGCCAAATACAGTTAAAACTAGAAGTCCTGTCACGAATAGTGCACTTATCTAGGCTTAATTGCGCGTTAGAATTGCGCGCAATTGCCATATCGAATGGCATCCAAAGCACGGCAGGTTCTCCTGGTTACTCATAGCAAACACATGCAATGTTTCTGCCAGTGGACCTCCGGGTTACCCAGAGGTCCATTGGCTGAAACACTGCTTGTGCACAGGCCATATGTACATAATTTGATAGCTTTACTTGGGCCATAACGCGCACATTAACGTGCTATTTGTGCGCATTTCATGACAGGACTTCTAGTTTTAACTGTAAATTGCCAGATGTGTAGCCATACATGTACGCGCAACTAGTAGAAAACTGTATGACGGAGGGCAACCCAGGATGCCGACATTATGTACACCATACATCATGGTATTGGTACAGTTAAAACTAGAAATCCTGTCACGAATAGTGCGCTTATCTAGGCTTAATTGGGAGTTGGAATTGTGCGCAATTGCCATATCGAATGGCATCCAAAGCACGGCAGGTTCTCCTGGTTACTCATAGCAAACACATGCAATGCTTCTGCCAATGGACCTCCGGGTCACCTGGAGGTCCATTGGCTGAAACATTGCTTGTGCACAGGCCATATGTACATAATTTGATAGCTTTACTATGGCCATAACGCATACATTAATGCGCAGATCAACGTGCTATTTGTGCGCATTTCATGACAGGACTTCTAGTTTTAACTGTACATAGAGAAATGGATTGGAGGAATGCCTAATTTGATGGATATGGGTTAATATCTCAGGACCAAATTATTAGATTTACATAAAAAACTATACAGCACAGCACATCAGTAACCTGAATACATATACATTTGTATAAAGTAACCTGATAATCGGATTAATATTTTTGAGTTATCGCATGCCAAAGAAATGGATTGGAGGAGTTCTCAATTTGAAGGATAAAGGGTTAATATCACAGGATCAAATTATCAGATTTACACAAAAGACTATGCAGCTCGGCACATCAGTAACCTGAACACATACATGAAGTAACATGACATGACAATCAGATTGATATTTTTTAAGTTATCTCATGCCAAAGGGATTGGAGAGATTTTCAATTTGAAGGATAAGGGGCTAATATCTCAGGATCAAATTATCAGATTTACACCAAAACCTATACAGCTCGGCACATCAGTAACCTGAACACAAATATAAAGTAACCTGACAATCCAAGCAATATTTTTCAAGTTATCGATTGCCAAAGAAATGGATACGGATATGGGATGGATGGATGGATAGACAAAGGATGGACGGACGATGGAGGGCCACCCTGGGTGGCGGCATTACAGTTAAAACTAGAAGTCCTGTCACGAATAGTAAGTTTATCTAGGCTTAATTGCGTGTTGGAATTGCGCGCAATTGCCATATCGAATGGCATCCAAAGCATGGCAGGTTCTCCTGGTTACTCATAGCAAACACATGCAATGTTTCTGCCAATGGACCTCCGGGTTACCCGGAGGTCCATTGGCTGAAACATTGCTTGTGCACAGGCCATATGTACAGAATTTGATAGCTTTACTTGGGCCATAACGCTTACATTAACACGCATATCAACGTGCTATTTGTGCGCATTTCATGACAGGACTTCTAGTTTTAACTGTATGTGTACCATACATGTACATGGTATGGACATACATAAAAAACCATAACTCCCATCTAAGACATTTCCTAAAAGCCATGTATGGAATTTGGAGCTGATCTGGTGAAAGCGGCGGTCTGAAGGGTGTGCTAAAGGAATTGTGGATGGACAGACATACAGGCAGAGGACAGATCACATCGCATCCCAATAGCTCATACATGTACTTGTCACTACTTGACGTTGTCAAGTTGAGCTAAAAACTGAGTTTTTTTCCTGAAACCAAATCTGAAAAATCAAAACCTCAAATACCCCGAGTTTCAACACTTCGGGTTTGCATTTCGTCTGGGCTGATCAGCCCAGGCCTAGAGATCAGCCGTGAGATTGCTTCTATTGGGGCTGATTTCCAGCCCGGAGAAAAATTTCAGATGAAGCTTAACTATTAATGCATGTTTACAAATCAGCCCCGAGTAGGACCCAGTGCTCAAATCCCGGGGACTTATTGCAGGCTCTGACCATTTTTTCAAAATGCAAACCCTGAACACTAACCATTTACCCACCGCACATGATATCAAAATTTATTTTATTTAAAAAATTCAACAAAACTATATCCTGTGACCTATCATTAAAATGAGCTTATTTTAATTCCCCTTTTTTTTTAAATATTTAAATTTTTTTTCAATTGCTCAGTTTGCAAATTATGCAGAAGGATAGTTGGATATATTGACTATATTACCCCTTTACCCAACACCCAGAATATCAATTCTTTTTTATTTTAATTACTATTTTTTTAAATTTAAAAAAAAATTCAACAAAACTCTATTATGTGACCCCTTACTGGAACAAACTTGTAGAGCTTGTTCCAATAAGGGGTCACATGATATGGTTTTGTTGAAATATTTTGAAAATTTTTTTTTTTCAACTGCTCAATTTGCAAATTATGCGAGACGGATTCAGGCGATTTTTTCATAGACTTTTACTAACCCAGTTTTCCTTAGTGTCCTCAATTGGAGCAGTATTTGTATCGGCCCAATCAAAATTCAATTAACACTTTTGTGAGCACAGTACAGTCTAAGTATCACGCAAAATACAGTGTAAGTCAAAATAAGTTGTAGCATAACTGCAATGAAATACATGTAAGCATGCAAGTACTGATGTCTCAGTAAGAGCTTTCCAGAAAATGATGTCAGATTCTGGTCTTATCAGTATAGGAAGAGAAAAATACATAGCTTTCAGCAGTTATCCTACAAATTATTTTGACTTGTACCAGACTTGGGGTCAAATGCAAATGCATTTAAATGCGTGATTTCAAGTATTTGCATTTGCGCTTGCATTTGAATATTTTAGAAGCAAGTATTTGCATTTGAAAGAAAAAGTACATGTATTTGAAATTTCAAATACTTTCCAAATACATTTCAAATACTTTTGTCTTAACTTCATAAATTGAACTTTGCATTTGTTACTCAACCGATTTATTTTATCTAGTTTTACACAGTTGGCTGGAAAGGGAATTCCTTCTTGTTAATTAATTTGTTTGTCCAGTCTAAAGAAATCTTGAACTTGGAAGATTACTGTGCTGATAAAGTGTGTTCATACAAACTCTGACAAGAGGCACAGCATGGTGTAATAAATGACCATCCACTTAGTCTTTTGAATCATCTGAGGTAGCATATTTTTTCATCAGAATACAGCCTAGGGCATAACACAGGTGGAAAGTGGATTTAGGAACACTCATTCAACTCTGGGTGAAAAAAATACAGCACAGCTACAAGAGAAATTATATGCCAAGCAGAAGAAATTGAATATTATTTTCTGTAACTGAACAAACTGAATGTAATCAATCCACAGTGGCCGTTCTAGGGCTGAGATAGTAATACAAAAATGTTTAATAAACATTGAAAGAAAGATTTAGCTGATTTTTAGTTTTATTTTCTTTAACTTGTCAGAATGTATTTGAAAGTATTTGAATTGATTTTCAAATGCATTTGCATTTGCACTTGCATTTGAAAAATTTCAGCTGCATTTGCATTTGTATTTGCATTTGAAAATTTGAAAAGTATTTGCATTTGCATTTAAATACTTTCCAAAGTATTTGACCCCATGTCTGACTTGTACTGTATTTGAAATTGTATCATGAAAAATGAAAAGAACAGATTAACTCTTTACCCAACACACACATACAAAATTTATTATTTTAATTATTGCTTTTTGAAAATTTTCAGAACATTTTCAACCAAACTACAGTACAGTCGCCCTGGATTGGTCACTTTCCTCGGGTGGGCAATATTTCCGTGGACACAATAATACTGAATTTCAAACTCCAATTATAGGAATAATCACCAAAAATTTAATTAATGAAGCACCGGGTACAACCCGGTGCTTCATTAATTAACATTTTGCTGCTGCTGATTTTTATTACCTGGTAAATGTGTGCGTGGACATCATAGCCCACGCATGGATTACGGCCCGTCCATGGCGACTGTACTGTACATAGTGTGAACCCCACATTAGAACGAGCTTGTTAAGCTTGATCCATTGAGGTGTCACATTATAGTTTGTTGAATTTTGGAAAAAAATATTGTCTTTTTCAAGTGCTCACGTAAATTACGCTGGGAAATTGCAGACGATTTGTTTTGTAAAAGGTTAAGAATGTTACTGATGTAGTGGCATCATTCCCATGTAGCTGAGTAACTCTGTTTAATTTCTGTGAAATTGTCTCTTCGGGATTTATTTGTCAGAGAAGCCTTCCCTTTTTTAAGGATTCGACGAGAAATGTCACTGTGCTGTTTCTTTTTTCTCTGATTTTTAACTTTCTCTTTTATTAAAGCACTACTCATAGCACTACTGACAACACTTCTAGTGTCTGATCCCTCTTTAAGATGTGAATTAACGTGCACCAAGCTACTCTCAGTTCTGAATGGCTTGTAAGATTTGTTGTTTGAACTTAAATCTCCTACATGCATAAAGTCCTCATCACTGTCACTATTATCACTGCTACACACTAGTGCTTCACCCTGTGCCTCAAGTCTTGCATTGAAGTCTTGGATACATGTACCTCTCTCTTCAGAAGTTGTCACTAACACAGCAGCAGCTTCTTTATCTTCACCTGAATCCCCCTGTACTTCTTGATCGCAGAAGCTACTATTTTCTTCAGAACCTTCCTCATGATCACTGGTCTTTTCTATATTTTGATCAGGACCATTCATGATATTTAACTCATCAGCTGCCTCATCAAAGGAATTTGCCAAATCTTTTGTGAATCCACTTGCAGATATTTCTACATCAAGATTATCTTCTCTGTTAACATCTGAAAACTTGGGATACAATTCACTCTCATAGTGGTATCGCTTACAGAAAAACTCTTGTATACACCGGACATCCCTATCAAAATACCATTCAGCATTGGGATGTGATGTTGATACCATTTGTGGAAAATCTATCATTGTGACATTATCATTGTCATCTAACATAAGGTTGAACTCATTAAAATCGCCATGTATTAATCCACAGTTCCCAAGACGAACAATCAGTTGCATACATTCATTATAAACAGCAGCAGCATCCTTTACTTCTCGGATTTGCTGCATAGGATATCCACTCAGCAATTCCATTACTACTGCATGTCTATTGAAATCAATAGGTTTAGGAACTGGGAAACGTCGATCATACAGTGCCTTCATGTAGGAAAATTCTTTCATTGCGGCTAGACGGGAGAGATAGAGCCAAGATGTACTATTTCTTTGTTTGTGATAGTCACGCTTATTCTTCAGTTGTCTAAATGATGTTCTGCCTAGCCTATGGAATTTGATAGCGTACTGAGTCTCCTCTTCATCAGCAATAATGTAGACATCTGATTCTTTGCCAACACCAATTTGATTACCAAGTGATGTAACAACACCTCTACTTGTTAAACATTTCAGCGACAAATAATCATAACCAGCATTTGTTAGGCGATAACCTTCTACGCGTTTACCCCCATGTTCATATGCCACAAGTCTGTTTTTCGAAAGTTCTCTCAATATTTTATGACAACCACCAGTTGGAAGGTGGGCGATGGAAGCAATAAGCGCAGCGGGAACGATTTCATGATTTTTCATTCCCATTTCCACAGCTGTCAACACTCGAAAGTCTTCCCGTGAAAGATATCGTAACATAGAAACATTTAGTTTCCCCATTTTCAATTAAATACGGTTTTCACTGCTGTTTCAAACTCGAAAGTCCTCAATGTTGTCACCACATGGGTGATTATTTCCGGGAATGACACAAACTAATAACATCCAAAAACTGGACGAGAAACTGAAACGGTATCAGGACAACTCGTACCCACGGCAACTCGTACCAGTTTCTAGACAACTCGTACCCACGGCAACTCGTACCAGTCAAGTCGTACCCAAAATTGGACGACTCGTACCCATTTTCGGCAGGACAACTCGTACCCACAATTGGACAACTCGTACCCAAGGCTGGACAACTCGTACCCATGGCTGGTCAACTTGTACTTGGTGTTTAATTGTATGGGCGAAGGCCGGTAATAGCCTAAGAACTATAGAAGCGGGGTTTTTGCTTTTGTTTGATCCGTTTAAGGTGTAATAATAGTAATGGAAATCAGTTAACTTTGAAATTCCTTCGTCAGATATTCCATGAATATGAATGAAATATACACAAATTTTGCGTCTAAATGACGGCTGTGATACACAGAACAGGAAACATATTCATTGGCCGTACTTTGTTGATAGCAGGCACCAGTGGCTCCTGAAAGTTTGCAATCGTATTTGTACGAGAACTGGGGTGAATGACACCCCCCAACCCCGACACCTGGTTTCTGTGCTTCAATATTGGGAAATAGAGTACTGAAAAAAACTAAAAGGCCTCGCATCTATATGCCTAGGCTCTGCAAATTATCAGGGTGAAAACCATAGCCTTCGTCGCATTAACTCTTGCCTTTCCTAATTAATAATGCCACTCTCCACCTTCAGATTATTTTTCGTGTGGCAAAGTTGCATCACTGGTGAGGCGCCACTCCGGTCAGGCGAGAAATGATTGCATTGTAAATTGAGAGTCCAGCCGGATTTTGTACTTGAAGCGTAGCACATTTACCCACTCGGAAGAAAAACGGCAAACAATGACCAGTGATAGACTGAATCAAGAAGATCACAAATGATGTTCATTTTAAAAAAATCCAATTAAAAAGCTCTAACACATCTCTCTATATGAGTCCACCAGCTCGCATCAACTGATTTCTGTCGGAAATTTTATGGTCAACACCGACACACCTGAAAACTCGACAGTCATTTAATTTAGACTTACCCGGCAGTGACAGGTGTGAGATCATGAAGAATTATTTTCTATCGTCTATTATAGTCGATTGGTGTTTAATTTTCTTCCAATTATCTGTGCATATTATTATCGCCAATTAAGTTAATCTTCTAGTTGGGAGGTGTGTTTTTCTAACAATTATCTTCCATGACAATCATGAAAATTGAATGATAATTAGCATTTTTGTAAGGTTTGCAATTAGACTATAAAGGTGAATAAAAGTGAATCTCTCTCTCTCTCTCTCTCTCTCTCTCTCTTTACAGGCACCTGACTCTCGTGCCTCGACCGATCGAAACAAAATTGGCACAGGTCTATATAGATGTAATTTCACCATGAAAGGGACTTCTGATGGGCCCGATCGCGTCCGACATCGCGTTGATCCTTGAACCAATGAAGGGGTGGGGTACCGTGGGGGAATGAGCCCCGATCGCATCTGATTTTGCGTTAACTTCTCAACACGTGAAATGGTGGGTATGACTACCAGTACAACAAAATATTATGTAGAAAAGCCCTCAGAAGTTTAACGAAGAGCCAAAGATTACCCGATTTTGGGGGGGGGGGGGGGGAGGGGGGGAGGGGGGGGGGGTGTCGTCTCCCGTACCTACACCACTGTATTAATATATAATTTAAATATTTCCTGTTTCCTTCGAATTGCTCTCTGGATGAAATGTTCATACCGGCGAAATTGACTTTCGGCGAAGTCTGTTCAGACTGTTCTGCTGAGATAAATGCTAAAGATGGAAAGTGTTTGCCTTTATGCACACCCACTGAAAGCAGACACTCATCTTCTCAAGTCATTCAGCCAATATTCGCCTTCGCCCATACAATTTAAGACCAGGTACATGTTGACCAACTGTGGGTACGAGTTGTCCAACCTTGGGTACGAGTTGTCCGACCGTGGGTACGAGTTGTCCAGCCGAAAATGGGTACGAGTCGTCCAATTTTGGGTACGACTTGACTGGTACGAGTTGCCGTGGGTACGAGTTGTCCTGATACCCTCGTACCAGTCAAGTCGTACCCAAAATTGGACGACTCGTACCCATTTTCGGCTGGACAACTCGTACCCACAGTTGGACAACTCATACCCAAGGTTGGACAACTCGTACCCACAGTTGATCAACATGTACCTGGTCTTTAATTGTATGGGCGAAGGTGAATATTGGCTGAAGGACTTGAGAAGATGAGTGTCTGCTTTCGATGGGTGTGCATAAAGGCAAAAACTTTCCATTTTTAGCATTTATCTCAGCAGAACAGTCTAAACAGACTTCGCCGAAAGTCAATTTCGCCGGTATGAACATTTCATCAAGAGAGCAATTCGAAGGAAACAGGAAATATTTAAATTATATATTAGTACAGTGGTGTAGATACGGAAGACGACCCCCCTCCGCCCCCCCACAAAAAAAATCGGGTAATCTGTGGCTCTTCGTTAAACTTCTAAGGGCTTGTCTACGTAATATTTTATTGAACTGGTAATCATACCCAGCATTTCACGTGTTGAGGGGTTAACGCAAAATCAGATGCGATTGGGGCTCATTCCCCCACCCTACCCCACCCCTTCATTGGTGCAAGCATTAACGCGATGTTGGACGCGATCGGGCCCATCAGAAGTCCCTTTCCTGGTCAAATTACATCTATATAGACCTGTGCCAATTTTTGTTTCGATCGGTCGAGGCACGAGAGTCAGGTGCCTATAAAGAGAGAGAGAGAGAGAGAGAGAGAGAGAGAGAGAGAGAGAGAGAGAGAGAGAGAGAGAGATTAACTTTTATTCACCTTTATAGTCTAATTGCAAACCTTACAAAAATGTTAATTATCATTCAATTTTCATGATTGTCATGGAAGATAATTGTTAGAAAAACACACCTCCCAACTGGAAGATTAACTTAATTGGCGATAATAATATGCACAGATAATTGGAAGAAAATTAAACACCAATCGACTATAAGGTAATAGATGATAGAAAATAATTCTTCATGACCTCACACCTGTCACTGTCGGGTAAGTCTAAATTAAATGACTGTCGAGTTTTTCAGGTGTCATCTCCAAAGTGGCATCATCTCCGAAGTGGCAGACTATACTTGCCCGAAAATCCAGACCGACTGCACCCTCGGGGAGAGGTAGTACCTTTGTGAGAGGACCCAACCTCTCACACTGGTCCTCACCCGAGGGTTCAACCGACATCAGTCAAAGAAACCATCACGCCGCAACCGGTGACACCTGCCGAGTACCTGAACCTGTTCCTCCTTCAACACGAGTAGACATGTGGAAATTAGTCATTTACGGTCAATGAGGGTCGAAAGGGGCTTGTTCCCCATACCGTCCCTGCGCGCCTTCGGCGCGTTAAACCATTCCATTCCGGGATCATTTTCAGGTGAGGCGCCACTCCGGCCAGGAAAGGCAAGAGTTAATGCGACGAAGGCTATGGTTTTCACCCTGATAATTTGCAGAGCCTAGGCCTAGATGCAAGGCCTTTTAGTTTTTTCCAGTACTCTATTTTCCAATATTGAAGCGCAGAAACCGGGTGTCGGGGTTTGGGGGGGGGGGGGGGGGGTCATTCACCCCAGTTCTCGTACGAATACGATTGCAGACTTCCAGGAACCACTGGTGCCTGCTATCAACAAAGTACAGTCAATGAATATATGTTTCCTGTTCTGTGTATCACAGCCGTCATTTAGACGTAAAAATTGTGTATATTTCTTTCATATTCATGGAATATCTGACGAAGGAATTTCGAAGTAAACTGATTTCCATTACTATTATAGCACCTTAAACGGATCAAACAAAAGCAAAAACCCTGCTTCTATAGTTCTTAGGCCATTAACTGCCTTCACCCATACAATTAAACACCAAGTACAAGTTGACCAGCCATAGGTACGAGTTGTCCAACCTTGGGTACGAGTTGTCCAATTGTGGGTACGAGTTGTCCAGCCGAAAATGGGTACGAGTCGTCCACTTTTGGGTACGACTTGACTGGTACGAGTTGCCGTGGGTACGATTGTCTAGAAACCACTGAAACGAACCGCGGTTCACATTGTGGGAATTAAAAAGAACAGCATCTGTAACGATTTCCAATGCGAAATAGCTCCAGGTGGTGACGTACCACCAGCGCCAGAGGAGACGTTTCGTACACGGCAATTTAGGACGTTTCGTACACAAACTTTTAGGACGTTTCGTAGACAAAGCTAGGACGGTATCAGGACAACTCGACCCATAACAAAGTCGATCCATTACAAACGGGTCCGCGACGTTTCGGCCTAGAGAAGTTTCGACCTGGGACGTTTCGGCCCCGTAAAAAGGCCGAAACGTTCCACTTGAGAAGGCCGAAACGTGTAACTTTTTAAACTGTTACCAAGTCATTTCGGGCCCCAATAAATAAAAATTTGCTTATGAGTCAGTAAATATTATTCAACATTTGCATCTCTAGAGGGTTTTTTTCACAACTAAGTACATGAATAGCAGGTAATAAAGGCGGATTCAGTATCACTTGTACACGATTTCGTACACGTACACGTACATTGATGTACACCTCCATAGGATTTAGTGTTAAAATCGTGTACAGGTACACGATTTGTCGTTTTTTTTATGGTGAATCAGAATCCGCAAGCGGATTGTATATCACTGGATTCTATATACACATCGCTCAAGAGTGAAAAAAATGTATGAAATTTTAAGGAAAAAAGATGTACTGTCTGATACAGAATCCGCAAATGGGTTCCCCCATAGGATTCAGTGTTAAATCGCGGGTGTCGGGTCGTTTCGCCCCAAATCCCGTTCGCACCCTGGGTCGTTTCACCCCATACCAGTCCGCCCCGGGTTGTTTCGCCCCGCGTCGTTTCGCCCCCAATTTTTCGCCCCACTTTTTTCCCGGGGTATAGGGTGGGTTTGACAAAGAAAAAAAAAACAGAACTAGCGGTTGGAACGATGATTCAGCTTATTTTTATATAAAATTTTATACAACACATCCAGTTTACAGTTGACTGATAGAAAATGCATTTGCTGTAATACAATGATCTTAAAATATAATCTGTCGAATCCACCAGATTTGCAACGTCGTTGTTTGTCTGCTAATCTTCAGGTAAGTATAATCTGCCACATTGTTATTTGTCTGCTATTCTTCGGGCAAGTATAATCTGCCACTTTGTTATTTCTCTGCTATTCTTCAGCCACTGTGCTGTTACTCTGCTAATCCCCGGGCAAGTATAATCTGTAAATTTTATTAAAATAAAAGCAAAAAATGGCTTACCTTCACACCATAGGAGAAAATGTATTGAAATCGAAAATGTTTTTGCCGAGGGATATTTGATGAGGAATGGGGAAACGTACTAACGTAGGTTCAGATTTTAATACATTTTATGTTGATCAAGTTCTGAATAATGAAAATACATAGGAGTTCAGGAAAATGCATCACAATTAATAACATATATACATACATATTTACGCTTGTGAATAAAAAAGGCAATCAGCCACACAATCAATCTCATATAAACACCAACTGGTATGTGATTACTGTAAAAACAAACATCTTGACTGTTAACAAAAAAAACCAAAACAATTCATCAAAGATGTTTTTGAAGAACCGCTATTCAGTTTGAGTAATTCGTGTCAACTCGGTCTCTGTAGATTTGTTTTTTATTCAATCATTGTATCGTCTGCCTTCAAGATGTTAGCATGTTGTGTTTATGTGCTCCCTGTTATTCCATGGGTTTTCTATGAAAGGATTTACGTTTTTGATTCTTGGATTTTTTAAAAGGATGATTAAGGCGAGTTGACCTGGAACCTAATCGGCCACCTCTCTTACTCCCCGTTTCATTTGTTTGTTATCAAGGTGGATTTACAATAAGGTAAGACTACCCTTTGGGCTGAAAAATTACCATTGAAAATAAACAAAAAACAATTTTTACCCAGGGTCGTTTCACCCCCCGGGGCGAACGGGAAAAGGGGTGAAACGACGAAGCAAAAAACGTGTTGCGGATTCTGTATCAGCATCAAAAAGGTGGTTTGCGGATTCTGTATCATCCGTATCTATACACGATTTCAACACTGAATCCCTATGGAGGTTTACACGGAAACCCATTTGTGGATTCTACATCAGAAATCGACTTATGTACGACACGTGGAAAAGAGCTGATACTTGGATTTTTTAAAAGGACGATTAAGGCGAGTTGACCTGGAACCTAATCGGCCACCTCTCTTACTCCTCGTTTCATTTGTTTGTTATCAAGGTGGATTTACAATAAGGTAAGACTACCCTTTGGGCTGAAAAATTACCATTGAAAATAAATAAAAAATAATTTTTACCCAGGGTCATTTCGCCCCCCGGGGCGAACGGGAAAAGGGGTGAAACGACGAAGCAAAAAACGTGTTGCGGATTCGGTATCAGCATCAAAAAGTTGGTTTGCGGATTCTGTATCATCCGTATCTGTACACGATTTTAACACTGAATCCCTATGGAGGCGTACACGGAAACCCATTTGCGGATTCTACATCAGAAATCGACTTATGTACGACACGTGGAAAAGAGGTGATACTGAACCCACAAACACACTGGCACGTTTCCCGAGGAAATAAAAAAAAGTGATTGATATATATAGGAGAGAAAAAAAAAAAATAGTTATTTAAAAAAATAAATATATCAAATCGAATAGATAATAAAAAAAAATACGTAAATCATGAGCTCTTCCCAGACTATTAGAGCAAGGTTTCTTTTAAAAATGCTGATGAGAGCCTACGCATTCTGTGTGAACGAACAACTAAGTCGCCTCTTGTTAGAACTATGCATCGGATGTCGGGATCACCTAGACTTCGATCATGAGAATCATTCGTGTCTGACGATGGAAAAAAGGAAGACATGGTCGTCAAGTATTTCGAACCACCATTCGAACGCGTTAGATTCGACGATGTGATCACGCTTTGGAAGAGATTAGTCTTCTGTAAGGATCGAGACAAGCCTACAGTTTTGGAAGAACTGAAATTGGCGCGTAGAAGTCTGACTTTAGAAGACAAGGGATGCATCATGAAATTATTGTTCAATGAAGCATACGTCTGAGTTTTCTCGTTGATATAAAAATAAGGGAGAATAGAAAATAAAAATTATTACACACATAAATTTTTTTATCTAATATTAGAAAGAAAAAAAAACCACAAAAATGAGAACCAGAAATAAATTGTATCCGACGTTAGATGACGACGAGGATGAGAAGCCAAACAGCGTTTTGCCGACGGCACCATCACTAGAAGAAAAAGAAAGAGGAGAGAGGTATCGAATCGATCAAATCAATAGAATCCAAGCATATTTAACTCGAGAGAGATTCTCGAAGTTCTCTCAAGAAGAAGTATTCGCGTTTCGTGAAATTCGTCAATGCGATTGACACAACACTCATCACGATTTCCATGGGTTTACATGCGGCCGGCATCGGATTGTTGTTGACGGCGGTTGGCATTCCGATCGTGTTGACCGTAGAAGGAGTGGCTGTCGCTGCCGGATTGTTTAGCACGCTCGGAAACTTTTTGAGTAGGAAATTATATCTGAAGGCGAGGAAACACGACAAGATTCGCGTCTTGGCTGACTCCAAGATCGACCCGATATCCGAAATGACCTCGATGGCATTGAAAGACGGTAGGATATCGGACGGAGAATACTTCACGATATTGGGTGAGAAAACGAAATACGAAGCCATGAAAGAAGCCGTGAGAATCAAGACTCGTCAGATCATCAAAGAAGAGATGAAGGATTCTCTCGTGGAAAAGGGGAGGAAAGAGGCTAGGGAGGAATTCAGTAAGATGATAGAACTCAAGAGCAGCGATTGAAAAAAAAATATATATAATAAGAACAGAATTTTTTTAAAAAAATATTAGATTTATATATAAAATAAAAACGAAATTAATTTAAATAACTCTTAAAAAAATGTATTGCGTAAAGTGTAAGAGAGTTACCGAGACGAGTAATTCTCAAGAAGTACGAACTAAAAACGATAGACAGATGCTTCGCAGAATTTGCGACGTGTGTGGTTCTATCAAGACTCGATTCATCAAAAAAAAAGAACGTGAGCAAAGGTAAAGGCATCGTGAATAAAATGATCAATAATCTACCTTTCGAAATGCATCTGCCTGGCCAAAGTTTCACGGGACCTTCAATGCCAATCTGACTCCTAAATCTTGGAGCAAACCTGTGAATAGGGTGGACGCGGGCGCGTATGATCACGATCTGTGCTATGCCGGACATCCCGACACCAAGACTCGCAATGACGTCTGCGATAAAAACATGTTGGGGAAATTGAGAGGCATATCGAATCCGACCAGGAGAAAGAAGATAGAATGTTCGCTGGTCGGCAATCTGATCGGTGCGAAATGTCGATTCGGATGGGGCATTCAAAAAAAAAAGCGCATCTGAAAAGAAGAAGAAACGATCATTGACGAGCGAATAGGCCGAGGAGTTACACAAACCCATCGTGCATAAATTTCGAAAGAGAAGGGTGTTCGTGAAGGGTTTGGATGATATTTGGTCTGCCAACTTGGTTGACATGAGATCGTTTTCGAGGTGGAACGAGGGTGTCAAATATCTATTGACGGTCATCGACGTATTTTCCAAATATGGTTGGATCAGAGCTTTGAAGAATAAATCGGGACCTTGCATCGCAGAGGCTCTGAAGAGCGTGTTCGACTCGTCTTCTCGAAAACCGAGTAAATTGTGGGTGGATAAGGGAAAGGAATTCTACAACAAGCACGTTCATCGATTTGTCGACCTCTACTCGATCGAAAACGAAGAGAAAGCCAGCGTGGTGGAACGTTGGAATCGAACGATGAAGGAAAAGATGCATAGATACTTCACGGCGAATTCGACCAAGAAATACATATGCGCTCTGAATGGTCTGGTTAAAGATTACAACAACACGTGACACAGATCGATCAAGATGACTCCCGTGGAAGCTAGCGATCCTCGAAATGAAAAACGGGTCTACGCGAATCTATATCCTGAAAGATCTAAGATTAGGAAGAAGTCTAGAACGCCGAAATTTGTGATCGGTGATCGAGTGAGAATCTACGCTTATAAGAAGCACTTCGAAAAGGGTTATACTCCTCGATGGACCTCGGAAATCTTCGTGATAATCAAAATATTTCACACCGATCCGGTGACTTACGAAATCGAAGCTTTGGATGGAGAAGAGATCATCGCAAAGTTTTACGAACAACAATTACAGAAGACAAAGTTTTGATAAAGAAAACAAATTTCTTTTATTTACTCTCTTTAACATTTTCTTGTTTACACACATATATATATAGGAGAGAAAAATAATAATAAAAATAATTAAAACTATTTTTAGATAAAAAAAGCAAGCTAATTAATAAACAAAAAAACCAAAAACCCTTTAAAAATGACAAATATACTAGATATAGCACAAAGCATAGTGAAAGATGAAAGTATTCAAGAATATGAGGTTCACGAATACGAACCGCTAACCGGAACGAGTTTGAACAATGCGGGAGAGATAAGAATCAACGTCGAAACTCAAGATCTATTCATACATCCTAGCGAGAGTTACATAGTGGTGCAATGACGTCTGATAAGGAAGATGTGAGCGACTACGCCGACGACGACACGGTTACTCTAGCCAATAATGGCATCATGCATCTATTCAGTAATATAAAATACATGCTATCCGGACAAGAGATAGAATCTGTGTTTCATCCCGGTCAGGCCACCACGATGTTCGGACTCTTGACGTATCCTGATGATTTTTCGAAATCCAGAGGACTTAATCAGTTGTGGGTGAAAGACACCGTCGGCCCTGCTAGCGCCGGCGCCGCCACGATATTCGACTACGTCATCAAGACATCCAGACCTAAAGGAACGTTTTCGTTCAGGATACCTTTGAAACACATCTTCGGATTTGCGGACGATTACAACAAGATCATGTACGGATTCAAACACAATCTGACGTTGATTCGAAAAGGAAACGACGACGCAATAGTGAGACTCACTGTGACTGATGCGGGTAAGATAACTCTACACAAGATATCATGGTTCGTTCCGCACATGGAGCCTTCGATCGTGGAAAAAGTGCGTCTCTACAAGATCATAGAATCCAAGAGTAAATTACCCGTGGGATTTAGAATGAGACAGTGCGACACGGCTAGCATTCCTATCTCCACGAATCACTTCGATTGGAGATTGATGGTGAAATCCGCTTCCGAGAGACTGCGTTTCATCGTGGTTGCGTTTCAGACCAATAGGGACAGGTCTCAGGAAAAGAATGCATCTCTGTTCGATCACTGCCATTTGAGAAACATGCAAGTGTTTCTGAATGCCACGAGATATCCAGCAATCGATTACAACGCGTCGTTCGACAAGAACGATTTCTGCAGACTGTACAGCGACGTCGCTGATTTTAGAAAGAAGTATCACGGTCTACACGAATTGATGAGCAACCCTAACATATCTCCCGGTGAATACAAGTCGATGTATCCCATGTTCGTATTTGACGTCAGTAAACAGAGTGAACGACTCAAGAGTAGCATCTTAGACATTCAGATCAAGATGCAATTCGATAGGAACGTGCCGAGAAAAGCCGAAGCCTTTGCCCTGGTCCTGTCGGACAGAGAATTACAATTTGAATCGGATGGAAATAAGATGTCGATCATTCGATGAGAGACGTGTGTGAAAAAAAAATAAAACAAAAATAAAAAAAAGTAATGAGTAATTATTAAAAAAAAAAACCAAAAAAAAAACCCCAAAAAATAAAATAAAAGTAATGAGATCTAGAGAGATTGAACATCTTTCTAAATCTCATTACTTTTTTTTTTTTGTTTTTTAATAATCACACATTATTTTTTTTTTAATTAATTATTTCCACGGGTTCACTGTTTATTCAAAGGAACTAGTTCGATCAGTAGACTCACCATGGAAGTGGCGGCTTCGGGATTATTGGTTTTCGTAACGAAATTAATCCTGTCTCCAGCGTTCACTTTGTGAGGCATGCCGAACGTGCTAACATTCGTGTGTTGATTCTCAGTCTTTTCGACGCTGTATCTCTTATCGCTCTCTACTCCATTCACTATGAGATTGACAACCACTCTGTTATTCAAATCCGAGGAAGCTAGACTCATTCGAATGATTTCACCTCCCAACGGCATGGGATATCCCACCTGACCATGTTTCGATCCACTACCTCCATTTCCAAAGACCACTCAGCTTTTCCCTCATCTAAGGTGCCGGCCTCCTCGGCCACACGGTGATCAATTGTCTAGCATATTTGACTTTCTCCACCACCGAAATTAGGGTACAGTCATCCGTCATGTTCACGGGATCCGGTAGATTCGTGAGCGTGTGTCCACCCATGTCTAGTTTACCTTCCATGATGTCACCCTTTCTCCAGACCGAGTTGTGATCCATGTACTTCCTGCTGACTGCGCTGGAATCGAATTCGGGATCGTGACTGAGTCCGAATAAATTCTCACCGTTCATGTCGATACCACCCTCCATGGTTCTGCCAGATTGTTTGTTCGGGTAGAGATCGTCCACTTGTGATTCTAGGTATTCTTGTAATCGTATCACAGCAGAATCTACGAAGCCCTTGTTGACCATGGTTGAGTCTGCATCTGTGTCGTCGACCTTTGACAGATTCAGTATCTTGTTGAATCCCGCATTCAGATCCGATTTCATTTCTCGTCTGTCAGACTTTCTCTGTTCCAGATCTACGTAGTGTTTGGTCGCCACCTCCTTGGGATTTGTGGGAGTGGCCACGTTCGTTATCTTGTTAGAATTGGCATTGAATTCCGAGTGCATCGTTTTCTGAACGTATCTATTTCTGAGGTGTCCGCTGAATCTCGCGTGAGAGTAGGGCCCTGCGAATCGGGAAATTTATGTTCGAATCGAATCTCGAATCGAATCGGGACTGATGTCGACATCGAATCGAATCGAATCGGGATAAACTCGAGAAATAATTATAACTGGCATTATCTTGTGCAGAGATGTCCGGAAAGCACTGCGAGAAGAGATCGTTGACATAACTTGACAACTTGGCGTTGTTTTAATTTTCTTCCTCGTTGAATGGCCATCCAGATGTTCACTTGGCCCGACAATAAATTCAAGACATAAATATGGACAAATTAAGGTGTTACTGCCCAGAGACATTTAAGACAAACCACTAAATTGAAACATGAGACTTAAAAGCACAAATGTAATACAAGTGGCACATTAATTCCCATGGGTTGAAGTCAGCTACAGCCGCTAACTTCAGGTACGTTAGCATGCCTAAATACATTATTGTTATGTTTAGTTGTTTTGTATTATCAGAATTTGGGTCTTGTAGATTTCGGTCCGTTCTCTATTCAATAACACAGTATACATCAAAAGCAGCGAAGGCGTTAAACTGTGTTAGTTTCTGCATTAGTTAACTCGAATAGTGACGCAGTGCTCATTCACACAAATTGCTTTTACTTCATTCCAACTTCCAAGTACCAACTCCGAACAATGCAAAGAAACTACAGAGGTTTTCCTCCCACAGTTTTCTAACACAATAATGGAAGCGCTCCAGGCGACATGTCTCCATTACTGTGTTAGAGGATTCCGGGACTGGGAGCAGGCCTTAGGCCCATAGCTGGATATTTCGGTTGTATAGATGGGCGTGAACAGGTTACAACTTGGACAGAGCCGCTGAGCAAACGGGATTCCGCGAATAACTCTCACACGAATTCCTGGAAATCTATAAATAGCGAATTTGCGGTGAGTGGTTTTCTGGGAATCTGAAACTGAAAGTGAAACGACAGAAATTTGCAATGAATTTGACTATTTTCCTGATAGAAACATTAAAACTAGAAGAGTTCGCTCCTTATTTCAACTGATGTCGACATTGTCGAACACTGATTCGTTTTCCTCGAAGCTTCGTTTGACTAACGAATCGGCAAACTATTCGAGATCGATATACGAATACCAAAGCGATGTCGACATCGAATCGAATACTCGAAGCTTCGCAGGGCCCTACGTGAGAGTCGTCCGCGTATTTCTTGGTCGTGGCATCCGTGGGATCTATGGGATTTGTGACGTTCACCAAGCGTTTAGATTTCAGATCGAGATCGTCGGTCATGGTTTTATCCACGTAATTATCGAGCATGATTCATTCGAAATCAGCGTTCCCCCTGTCAACATATTTTTTAGTCGCAGATTCTGCGAGATCTATCATTTCGGGAAGATTGTAGAGCTTCTTATCGTTCATGTTCAAAGGTTGCTCTCGAGGTTCGTATCTCCGAACGTAACGTTCGTCCAAGTTGGCAACGTCATAACCATCGTCAGCTTCGAGCATCTTCCTCTTCTTTTTTAGGTTGACTTTTTCGTCGTCACTTCTACCAAATTTATCGACTGGAATGTTGTTTTGAGATTTTTTGTTTTTAAAAAAAAATATTTCAAACGCAGTTGATTAAAAATGAATTATTTTATTTTTATTTTTCGTTTTTATTCGATTAAAATTTTTTTAATAATTTTTTTTACCTTTATATGCTATAAAAAAAAATCTCTCTCTAATGTAAATCATTGAGAATGTCTTGAAACCGATCTCCTTCTCCTCGTTCGGTGTTGTAACGAACCATCGATTTGTTGAAATAGTTCTTTATTTCTTCCGGCGGTGAGATTCCGTAGCTGTCGAAATAATAATTCTTCTTCCCGTTCTTGAACCACGCAACCCAGTGAGTGCCTTCACCCGATAAATCGTCTAGATTTAAAATTCCGCATTCCGATTGTCGCGGTCTTCTCTTCGGCAAGGCATCTCTAGAAAACACGCCTATAAAATCTTTGATTTTCAAATCCTTCACCGCATTTGACAGATCGATGTTGGATAGGGGTTCGTTAGGTAAGACAACACCTTCTACGGATATCTCTATTTTCTTATCCATAAATGCGTATATATATATTTTTTATTTATTTATTTTATTATAATTCACTAGAATGACATTATTTTTTTTTTTATATTTTTTTCTTTTTCTTTTTAAACTAACTCTCTCGATGTCTCTATCGATTTCCATAATCTTGAATCTGTATAATTCCTCTTGATTTTCTGGAATCCTGTCATCCTTACTCATATCTGGAATCCAATCATCCACAATCTTATCTGAAATCCTATCGTCTAAAATTAGATCCAAAATCCAATGTCCGCGTGCCAAAGTGCTTATTTTATCGTCTAACATGAATCTCTTATCGTTGTCAGCTGTCAGCAAAATCTTGTTGACTATTTCGGTATACAAGTCATGATTTTCGCTTCAAATCGATTTCATAGTCTTGTACACCAGACCACTTCCTAACAGACAATCTTTATACTCTTGGAAAGAGATGTTTTTCTTCACCACGCACACTTTAACCCCTTTGCACTTCTTTCATGTAGAGATTGTTAGCTTCAGAATATCTGTGGGAGATCATCGAGACGCCACCTCTCGCAGCCCTTTCGAACATGAGCAACATGTCCACGTCGGATAATAATTCCAATTGGACTTCGGTGGTCTTCAACAGAGCGTCCCATACCAGACCGGGTGCGGTGAAATACCAAGCAGGATCCAGATTGTAATTTCGACGACAGACGTCTCGAAAATTTTTGAACACGTCTGCCAAGAGCAGAACGTCCGTCTTCAGATAGAGAAAATGATAATCTCTCATGGTTTTCATATCGAATGATTTCCACACGTTTTTGGCGTGTTCATAATTCTCGTCCGAAATGTCGGATTCGTATAATTTTGAATAAAAATCTTCTTTCGAAGGTAGTGCGGTGTTGTCGAATCTCTTTAGATCGTTCATGTAATCGTAAGGATAGACTCCGTTCCTCAACATGACGTCTACTCGTTCTCCGAAATGTTTGCTCGTGATTTTAAATTTATCCTTGCTCATGTTATCGACTAATTTTTCCAGAGCGGTTGACATGAATTTAAAACTGTCGATGAAATGTATTTCTCTACGAATGAATTTCGTTTTTTCTTTCAACGTCTCTCCGTCGATTACTCTTTTCTTGTCCATGAGCTTCCATTTCGTGAATGAAATGTATCTTTCTTTGCTGTTCGTGATGCAATTTAATTCTTCGTGGGAGGTGCCGAGATTTTTCACGAACAGATGACTGTCGTAACCCGAGAGCTTGTGAAATATCACCGGATAGAAAACGGTGTCTCGATATTTTAAATTACACTTGCTGTGAGCGGGACCATGATACAGACCCGTGTAACGATTGAGGTCTTTAACCTTCTTATTTTCCTCTGAATTCTCGTCGAACGATTGTGTGCATATGTGACATTCAGTGGCTCTGTTATTTTCGTCCTGCTTCTCTCGCGTGATGATCATTTTCGCCGGAGTTTTGAATTTGTCATAAAACATTTGAATTGTCGAATCTAACACTTCCACGAACCTTTGAGCCACGTCGTTGTCTTCACACTGTTTCGTGTAGGTGAAGGGACCCATGTCGTGTTGTGAATCAAAAGCGCATTTCACGTAAATGCAATAACCTGAAGGCATGTGTTTTTGATATCTTTCGACGTAACTTTGAAGAGCATTAGGTTGGCAGGAACTCATTTTCGCGGTGAAGCATTCGAAATTGGCGTACACGACGAATGGTACTTTTAACCTTCTATTGTGATTTTCAAACTTCACGATGGTGTTGGTTTTGGGCATTTCGATGGCGACACCTTGATTTTCATTGCAATATTCCTGATGTTTCACTAACGATTTTTCACTCTGAAACATGTTCATGCAGTTATAACATAAACATATCTTTCCTTTATGTTTATTATTTTGTCTCGACAGTAATCGGCTCGGATGTTTAACCCAACAATAATGACAATTGTCACCATTCGAAATTAATAATAAAATAATCATCTTTTCTCTTTCGAGATACTAAGTCTGTCTGAGAGTATAGAGCATTCGTTTTTCATCATCGTATCCCAAGACATTTACTGCTACGGTGGGATTTTGAGCCTCGAAACGTTTGATGTGTTTTAACTCTGTTGGAAAAGTCACTCCGGTCCAATCGAGATTTTTAGAAGTCTCCTCATAACGAGAAACTCTATCAGAGTTCATTTTGACAGGGTATAAAGCAGAATTGACTGCCCATTTAAAACACTGATCATCTTTATTTCTCATTGACCACGGAGTGTTTTTTAGCTAAGAAATACGGTAATTCCTTTCAACGAATCGTTTTTAGTTATATGAATTTCGAGTTTCAACACCTCATCAAACGTCCAATTACTACCTTCATGTTGATAATTCGTGAGAGACATCAACATCTTGTCTTTCATTGTTTCAAAAACGTCTGATAAATCTGAACCTCGAAATACAGGTTCGACGTTAGATCTGAAATATGCATTTTTCATGATGCTCTCGGCAGACTTCACGTCGATTTTATTCATCACGCAATGGAGTATCATCTTAATTTTTTGTCCCACGTTCATGTGTTCACGAAACAAATCCAATACTTTTTTCTTCACCTGTTCTATGAACAATTTCGGATCGACTTTCTTGAACGAGGGAACCACGTCGAAAGTTTTAAAAATGCCTTTGATCGCACTCTCCCGTTCTATAGGCTTCGATTAGAATAGTTCCATGATGAGTCGTGCTTCATATTCTTCTCCTTTCCCTTCGTCGATTGCTCGTTGAATTTCACTTGATATATCTCGTTTGTCTAGAATCTGAAGTGCATCACTCGTTTTTGTTTTAGTTTTTTTTTTCTTTTCTTTTGAGACTTGAAGTTCTTCAACGGCTTTTCGTTTAGTCGTCTTCTTATTTTTCACAATCGAAACGTTTTTGGTTTTTTTTCGACGTCGGCATTTCAATTCCTTTTGCTATATTTTTCTTCTCATTTTTCACAACCGATGCATTTTTTGACGTCGTTGCTATCAACATTTCGTTTGCCTTTCTAGCATTTCGCAAATATTCCTGTATGACTTCAATTTTTTTGATTTAGTTCTATGATTTCTTAAATGTGGAATTTTTAATAGTTTACAAATCTCGTTTAACTGAGGTACGGTTTTCTCATTTAAATTTTCCATTTTTTTATTTGTTTGCTCCATTTGTAAGAATATTTTTTTTTGTTTTCGAATTTTGTATTTAATAATAATTTGTTAAAAGTTTTAAAATTGTTTATATATATATCTTTTAATTCCTTCAAAAAAAATTTTTTTTTGATGAAATTAATCAATTTTTTTATGTTCCTTAACGTGAAAAAATTGAATTAATACGAGAAAAAAGGACGTTAAATTTAAACTTTTTATTTATATATAAAGAGAAAAAACACTTTTACAAAAAAAAAAAATTCACATTAAAGAAAATTAAAATTAAAAAAACTTTTTTTTTTATATATATAAAGAGCAAAAAAAACCAAAACTTTTTAACAAATTATTATTTAAATACAAAATTTAAAAATATATATTATTTGCAATAATTCATAAAACAAAAAAAAACAAATAATCGATCATGACAACAACACCTAAAAGATGCAAATTGAAATTGAAATGAGTCGAAATGTGTAAGAAATTCGGTTCTAAAATCTATAGATTACAACGACACGATCCCATCGATGTGAACGAGGTCAAGACGAAGGGCTTAGAGCACAAATACGACAAATTTAGCATGCCTTTGAAATTGGACGAAGCCACGCTCGATTTGTTTTACGAGTATGAAAGCGATCTGCAGAATATCGTCATCGCCAAAGATAGAGAATTCGACAAGGACAATTTGTCGTTGCCCTATGGAAGTTACATATTTCCAAACATCTCACTTGAACTCCTGAACAAATGGGGTGGTGAGAGCACGTTGACCGAAGTAAAAAAAACTCAAAAAAGTAAAGATAAACATTCAACACATTTGCGACAAAGGAGAAAAGACGAGTGTCAACATGCTAATAACAGACTTGGAAATATAAACAATAGAGAGATTGATTTTTAGTGAAGAAGAAGGAAAAAAAAAGTAATGAGATCATCTTTAGATCTCATAACTCTTTTTTGTTTTTTTTTGTTTTCCTTCTTCACTATTACCCATATATTATAATAACGTTTCCTTTTTTCTTAAATTTCAGCGTCGATTCTTCTTTTCTTTTTTTTTGTGTGATATGCTACGTTTTTATAACAACACATTTGTTTATCCAGATCATAATTATGAACGAATGTTGTGCATTTCTCGGTAACACTCGCATCATTACCATTCTCTTCAGAAGATAGTGGTAACGGTGGAAAACGTCTCATTCTTTTAAATTTCAACCACATATCCCAATCTTTATTTAACTCTTTTGTCAGTTCTTTCCTAAGATATCCATCATTAGCGTCTAATTGTTTTTCCACCTTTTTATCCATTTTATATATTATTTTATACTTTCTATGATTTATATTTTTTAATTGTTTTTACATTATAATAACATATTCAAAATCGGTATATTCTTAAATGGCGAATTCTCACCAAACAACAAACCCTTGCCGAGTTGCTCAATGTTCTGTCCACTCTTCAGATAGAGACCGTTTCCACTCAAAGAGTTGTCACCTCTAACGGGATCTAGATACAATCCTTTACTGCTGTCGTCTACGTGGACGTGACACATGGCTCCTCCCTTCTTCAAAAACAGTCCTCTGCCACCCATTAATTTCTCAGCTCCTGAACTCGCGAGTCCCGTGAGAGCTCCTACGCCGAGAGTCTTTCCGAGAAAGGGTAATGCCTTTGCAGCGAAGGGTAATGCTTTTGCGGCAATTCCTGCCAATAGCGGTAGGAAACCGCCTTTCATTCTCAAATTGTATCTCAACTGAGCGGGACTCAATCTCACCATCAACCCTCTTCCATCATGAATCGCTTTCTCCATCCTTTTGATTTGACTTCTGGTCCAGGCGATCGAATCCTGACCGCAACTCGTCAGATCTTCGTGAGTGAATTTGAATCTCACCGCCTCGCCTCGAGTTGTTAACGCTCTCTTAAGTTTCTTCCTCTGTCCTACAGATATGTTCATGTTTTTAACCACGTA
Organism: Pictodentalium vernedei; assembly: GCA_031216915.1. Taxonomy (NCBI): domain Eukaryota; kingdom Metazoa; phylum Mollusca; class Scaphopoda; order Dentaliida; family Dentaliidae; genus Pictodentalium; species Pictodentalium vernedei. The sequence continues at coordinate 44,202,606 of CM062296.1, forward strand.
TTGTGTCATAATTCTTTTTTTTTAAATATATTTTCTTCAATTGTTTTTTTGTTTTAATGATAATTATATATATTAAATAATTTTTGTAAAATTAATATTGCGTTTATTTTATTTTTGTTATTTATATATATACACAATATTTTTTTTTTTTGCTTTTATATTTCTCTTATGTGAAATCGTATCGTCACCCTCTCTCCGCGAAGATCTAACAGTTCACCATTTTGATCCGTCAACGTGGTTTTGAGACTATACAACGTGTCTAAAATCACTGGTAGATAAACTAAATTTCGAGGTCGCTCCACGATCTTATAACCCGGCGACATGTTTGGAACGAAGGAATAGATCGTCGGTTGAGCACTACCTTTCAAGTAGCTTCTAGCAGTCACATCCACGTTCACCAGAATGCTATTGACTGCGAGAATGTCAACCATATTTTCAGATGCTGCGTGGTCTCGATACATCTTTCGATCAAATCCCAACATCGTGCCTATAGAATCATCCGTATTGAAATCCACTCGAAAATTATCTTCCAAATCCAACATCGTCTGTAAGGTATTAGGATTGGGAGTGAGTCTGATCTTGTTGCTTCCCTTTCCATCCGTCTTCATTCGCGTCTGAATGTAATTGTTCAAGTCGTCTATGTCGTAACTTCCTTTGGGAATTCGAATCTCCAACCAATCCACTCTGTCGGAATACTTGAACGAGTTATTCTTTTCGGTGATGTTGGGAAAGGAATAATAAGTCTCCAGATTCACCAATGCCATCTCATATCTTTTCTCTCTATTCAATTCGATGGAAGGTTCGAATTTCATCGTGAATCGAGTCGAATCGGCACTCACCACAATTTGAATGGATTGTTTTGCAGCCATATTCTCAGCTATCCGTTCAAACAATTCTCCTTGTTCGAACATTATATTTAATTTTATTTTTATTTTTTCAAAACTAATTATTTGAAGATTTATTATTTTCTAATTTTTTTTTATTTTCACGCTCTATCTTATTATCATCAGAAACATAAAACTTGTCGAATCTGCACCAATATTTTCCGCGATTAAATTCACTAGTCAAATCGATCACGACGAAATTGTAAAGTCCTCCACCCAAACCCTCTTGCAGAATCTCCTGAATTCTGCCGTGCTCATGTCGCCGTAGATCTGATTGAGATTCTTGAGATCTTGGCGAAAGAGACATAGAAAATTAGCGTTCTCCCTTATCATCTGTCTGGGTAATCGAAAATAATTATGTGACAGGTAGAAACAGTCCACGTTGCTGTGTCGACCCCTAACGTAATACGATTTGCATCGGTTCTGTCTCTCCAAAAGCAGATCGTCGAAAATCATGAGATTCTTATTTTCCGATTTCATTTCTCTAGGATCCAGAACGTCGCTAGAGTTCTCATAAAATCGACACTCGATGTTCGAAGATGCATTTCTCTTCATCAATTCCATCACCGCACCATCCAAAATAGTCGAAAGAGGAGCTTCACTTTTGTCGAATTCCTCCCTACTGTCAAAGATTCTGGCTATGACGTCCTTGGGCAATCTACGATCCATGCACTCTCGAAGCAATCTGTATTTGGGTTGAAAGAAGCTCTTGCCAAACACAAACAATCTGTCGTAATCCAACCAGTCGGGTCGTGACAACAGATTCATCAACAGATTGGTCTTTCCACAATTCGATTTTCCCACTATCAAGCTTTTATTCTTTTGGGAAAGAACTCGTTATTCGACCTCTTGGTCGTGGCGTCGTTCCAAGACATATCTTTAATGTTCATCTTTGTTTTATTTTTTTTTTGTTATTTTAGATTTTTTTCAAACACAATTTTTTATGTTTTTTCAAACACAGTTTTTAATATTATTATTTATTTATATTACACCGTCACGAGTTCTCTTCAATCCAGATCCGCTCCTCATTTTGGCTAAATCTTGTATGGGTACCACAGATCCTTAAAATCTTTCCAACTTTTCGGCGTTCGCTCTAACGCAGCTCACTTCGCCGATGGACTGATCAACTTGTCGATCAATGCATCGGCTGCCCTCTTGCCAGCCACAGAAGCTATCCTACCACTGGCTTCAGAAGCCACTTTCTTACCAGCATCCAAAGCCATCTTCTTACCGACCTCAAACGCGGTCGATGCGAGTTTTCTTCCCGCATCGCTCGTGAACGCTCGCATTATAGAATCGACGATGACAGAACCACCTTGAACGTAAGTTCTGACGTATCCCCTGTTCTTTATCACCATCATATTTTTTATTTTTATAATATATATTTGCTTTCACTGGTAAATCATTTGTTGTTTAAACACTTTTATTATTCTAGTGTAAAATTTACTATTTTTTTATTTTATATATTTTGTTTGTTTCTCTCTACTTATTATATACATTAATCCTTCAATTCGTTCATCAGCCTTTTATGATGGTTTTTATTCAAAACCTTCTGTCTTAACAATTCATCAGATATATTAACTATCTGATTATCTAATCCTGTGTTACCAGCATGTCTGCTTGCCATCAACAAACTCAATCTCTGAGACAGAGCATCAGAATCACTCAGAAGAAAAGTGGTTTCCACCCCTTTGCCAGTCACCGATTCGACAAACTTCTTATGCGAATTCCATATAGGTTTCACCACTTTCGTCCACTTGTGACCTCTGTTGGCTTTAGGTCTCGTCTCTCCGTCATCATTATTTCTCTTCATGGCATTGGTCTGAACCAGAATGTCACCGTAATCATTGTAATCCTGTTCTGTGTAATCACTAGGCTTGTCGTAGAGGAGCAATTTGCACAGTCCAGAAGTTAATTCCTACCTATTCGGGCCGACGATTAATTCATCATCATCTATTTCCACTTCTGTGTTGCCCACAAAAGTTCTACCGTCCGAATCCTTATAAAATTCATACAACAGATCTCTCTTACCACCATCCTCGGACGACGTGATGCTATCAGTGGTGATAGTCAAAGCTGTATCGTTGCTCTCGCTCACGTCGGTTTGAATCCCTGTGGGAACGTAATCCGGTGTAGATTGAAAGGAATACTGATTTGCAAAACTACCGGGCAACAAACCCATTCTTAAAGAACTCTCTTTTATGGGTCTCAATTCTTTAACTATCTCCTTCTTGCTTCGCTCTTGAACCTCCATCACAGGTTTAAATATTTTTGCGGTCTCGCATCTCAATTCCATCTCTCCGAGATGTCTGCTTCTGTCAGCCGATTGAATGCTCTTCTTGGCATGTTCATATTCGTTTAAAATATGATCTCGACATTTAGCATCCATCTGTAAAATATTTTTCGTTTTTTAAATTATTAATAATCCTTTGAGTATGCTAATGTGAGTTATTTTATTATTTTTAAAATTAAATCTATAATAATTTGTTATGTTTGAAGTAAATAAAAATCTTCTGTCTTTAATATAATAACTAAAAAACCAGTTGAGAAAAAACATTTTAGACGATAAAACCTATATAAATGCGTTTTGCCTCCGAACGTGTTAAAAATCGCATCACCGATTATTCACTCAGTGTCAAACTGGGAAAACTTGAAAAGTTTAAAAGTTTTAGCACATAAGAAACCGGTTTCTGATTTAATAGTTTGAGAATGATTATGTCTGTTAAAAGGATTTCATTCATTTCTCAAAATCATTCACTCAGTGTTGAACTGAAAGAACTTTGAAAAAGTTTAAAAGTTTTGGCACATAAGAAACCGGTTTCTGATTTAACGCATTTGAGAATAATTACGACTCTTAAAAGGATTTCATTCATATCTCAAAATCATTCACTCAGTGTCGAATTGAGAGAACTTTGAAAAAAGTTTAAAAGTTTTAGTACATAAGAAACCGGTTTCTGATTTAACACGTTTGAGAATAATTACGTCTGTTAAAAGGATTCATTCACATCTCCGAACATTATCACGAATATATTAAAAATTTTCCACTCAAACCTAATTGAGTGGAAAAATGCGTTTTATTATCTATTATTAAAACGATCCATTAAACGAAAACCTTCATTCACACCTCAACAAAAACATGAGTGTCAATTACAAACTATTTTTATTTGAATGAAACATTCTATAAAGTGTTTTATTAGAATTTATTTCACAAAATTAGAAGTGACAAAACGTGAACAAACGATTTTTTACCTCCGATTTTTTCTAATTTTTCTAAACTCAATTTTTTTTTCGTTTACATTGAAACAAAACATGAATGTCTATTTTTTTTTACAGATTATATTTTATAGTCGACTCTTTTGAACGAAAACCTTCATTCACACCACAACAAAAACATGAGTGTCAATTACGAACTATTTTTATTTGAATGAAACATTCTATAAAGTGTTTTATTAAAATTTATTTCACAAAATTAGCAGTGAACAAACGGTTTTTTACCTCCGATTTTTTCTAATTTTTCTAAACTCAATTTTTTTTCGTTTATATTGAAACAAAACATGAATGTCTATTTTTTTTACAGATTATATTTTATAGTCAACTCTTTTGAACGAAAACCTTCATTCACACCAGAACAAAAACTGACATTCATGTTTTATAGTCGACTCTTTTGAACGAAAACCTTCATTCACACCAGAACAAAAACTGACACTCATGTTTTATAGTCGACTCTTTTGAACGAAAACCTTCATTCACACCAGAACAAAAACTGACACTCATGTTTTATAGTCGACTCTTTTGAACGAAAACCTTCATTCACACCAGAACAAAAACATGAGTGTCAGTTTTTACTCTCATCGTGGGTTTGTGGGTTCAGTATCACCTCTTTTCCACATGTTGTACATAAGTCAATTTCTGATGTAGAATCCGCAAATGGGTTTCCGTGTACGTCTCCATAGGGATTCAGTGTTAAAATTGTGTACAGATACGGATGATACAGAATCCGCAAACCACCTTTTTGATGATGATACAGAATCTGCAACACGTTTTTTGCTCGCGATTTGACACTGAATCCTATGGGGGAAACCCATTTGCGGATTCTGTATCAGACAGTACACCTTTTTTTCCTTAAAATTTCATACATTTTTTCACTCTTCAGCGATGTGTATATAGAATCCAGTGATACAGAATCCACTTGCGGATTCTGTATCACCATAAAAAAATGACAAATCGTGTACCTGTACACGATTTTAACACTAAATCCTATGGAGGTGTACATTGATGTACGTGTACATGTATGAAATCGTGTACAAGTGATACTGAATCCGCCTTTATTACCTACTATGAATCGCTTACTTTACCTTTTTTTTCGCTAATAGGGTTAGCCTCCATAATTTGATTATTTATAGGTACTAATGTCATTTTAATTATATTTTTCAGGGTTTATAAATATATATAGTGTACTATGACATAGGCTATTTGTGTGTTTAAATTATTTAATAAAATGGAGAGAAAGAAGATGTGATATGTAAATAAACTTGTGTATATATCATCAGAAAGGAGGTGTTATCATTTCTTTCCAACATGTTTGATCAGTGAACAGTTCACGTTTTATTGTGAGGAATAAGCTCGACTTCCAGGAAGGAGTATCGGTGACCTCTCTGTGATATACGCATTATCATCAAAACAATCTGCTAACTTGTGGCGTCCAGCAAAAGCTAAGCTTTTTACCCAAACTCTGTCCCCTGTCTTCACAGAAGCACCATGAACCTTAAGGTCATGACCATCTTTTTGTCTCTGTTGTGCTTTCTTTGCAGCAGCAGTAGCAAGGTCATAGACAGACACTAGTTTCTTGCGTAGATCTGCAACATATTCTGGAAGAGAAATTTCTGCCGAAGGATCACGAAGTCCAAATAAAACATCAATTGGAAGACGAGGCTCCCTACCAAACATGTTGTAGAATGGAGTAAAAACCAGTGCTCTCATGTTTGGTACAATTGTATGCATGGACCAGTGGACCAACAAAGCTCTTCCAATCTCTCTTCTGTTCTGGCTGCAATGTCCCAAGCATATTTAAAAGAGTCTGATTGAATCGTTCACAAAGACCATTTCCCATCGGGTGGTAAGGTGTGGTTCTGGATTTCTGTATTCCACAAAGCTGGCAAAGTTCCTTGATTAGTGTACTTTCAAAGTTACCACCCTGGTCTGAATGTAAACGATGAGGAAAACCATAGTTAATGATAAAATTGTTGAAGAGCACTTCAGCTCTCTTGTCAGTTATGTTCTTGGTAGGATATGCCTGCGCATACTTCGTAAAATGGTCTGTAACCACAAGAACATACTGGTAACCAGCCGCTGATGTCTCTAAAGTAAGAAAATCCACACATAATAACTCTAGTGGGTGTGAAGTAGTAATAGATACTAAAGGTGCCCTTGAATTTGTTTGTGATTTTCGACGCAGACATCATGGACAATTCTTCCATTTCTCCATTTCTCCATGATGCCATCAATGCCAGGCCAATAAAACCTCTCCTTAAGCAACGAGATAGGTCTTTCCCGTCCTGGATGTCCAATATTATTGTGCAGACATGTGAGTACAGTTCTGACATGAGAAGATGGCAAGACTAGCTGCCGATGAACCTTGGAATTATAAACTGTTTCTCTATACAGTGCTCCTCGGTGAAACTTGAACATATTAAAATTCCGGTACATAGCTGAGTGTTCTTTTGTCATAGACAAAGATAACATCTTGGATGTATTCCTGTTCTAACGGCTGTCATCCAAGGACTTAGAACTGGATCTTTTTCCTGTAATCTTCGCCAATCTTTGGAAGTCATTTCATCAATATCCTGGCCAACAGATTCTTCCAGAGAATCCATCACAGATGTTGAACAACACATTGATTCAACAAATGGTTGCTGTAACTGAAGTGAATTACATATGGTCTTTATACATTGTTGCTCAATCTTCTCTTCATCTGAAGTCTTTGATGAATACTGAGGTAACCTAGATAAACTATCAGTATCAACATTCAATGAATACTGAGGTAACCTAGATAAACTATCAGCATCAACATTCAATGAATACTGAGGTAACCTAGATAAACTATCAGTATCAGCATTCGATTTGCCAGGTCAGTAAATAATTTCAAAATCAAATGTAGACAATGCTCATAACCATTGATGTGATGTTGCATCCAACTTAGCTGTTGTTAATACGTATGTCAATGGGTTATTATCTGTGAATACAACATTCTTATGCCCAAACAAATAATCCTAAAACTTATCAACAACAGCCCATTTTAGAGCTAAAAACTCAAAAACTTAATTTGTGTGAAGGATAGTTTCTTTCAGAGTAACTAACACCTCTGTTGGCATAAGCAATAACCCTCTTTTGTCCATTTTGATTTTGGTACAATACTGCACCTAATCCACAAGGGCTACCATCAGTGTGCAACTCGAAAGGGAACTACAATCTGGATAACCCAGAACAGGTGGTACTGACAAACAGTCTTGAAGTTTTCTGAAAAGCAAAATTTTGTTCATTATCTCATATCCATTTATGTGGATATTTTGACCTTTTTTTACTTTTACTCTTTGAATTGTTAGTAGGAGGAAGTAAATCTGTTAATGGTTTTGAAATTTTGGAAAAATTGTTAACATACTTGCGATAGTAACCCGCAAAACCAAGAAACTTTCTTAATTCATCTGTATTAGTAGGTGTCGGCCAATTCACTATTTGCCCAATCTTGGAGGAGTCAGCGTAAATTCCTTTTGCTGACACAACATGACCAACATAAACAACTTTTTCTTTAAATAGTTTACATTTGGATGGAGAAAGCTTCAGACCACACTTTCTTAGTCTTTGAAATGCCATTTGAAGCTTCTCCATGTGTTGCTCATATGAATCTGAAAATATTATTACATCATCCATATATACAAGGCATATTTTCAAATTCAACCCTTCAAACACTGCTCCATCAACTGTTGGAAACTTGCAGGAGCATTTTTTAATCCGAAAGACATACAATTGAATTCTTAAAAACCCAACGGCCCTGCCATAAATGCTGTACGCTCCTTATTTTCCTCCAAGATCTCCAACTCAGGCTTGGCAATTTCAGGAGAGCGATTTTTTAGCTCTCTTTACTGCCCTCCTGAAAGAATTAAGGAGAGCGAAAAATTGCCCTCCTAAATATTTTGGTCTGGGATGATTCAGATTACATGTATTATGCTCACATTAAATTTTTGTTGTAAAGGAAAAATGTAATTTAACTTCGAAGTCACATAACATCATGTAATTTCATTTTGAAAGTGGTTTAGTGGTAAAAGGTAATGGCTGCAACCATACCCAAACACAGTTGCAATCATTTGAAGCAAAATGGGTCACAGCAATATTTTTTTCTGTCAGTTTCAAGTTCAACAACTGACATCACAGTTTGAGGGGTAATTATTCAAGGAATATTGACACTATAATATACTACCATTACTACTATCCTGTCACTTGAAGCACTTGCACCAGGATGTGACTGTAGATTCAAGCAGACCTGTTGTCCAAGAAAGTCATACGCTCTCATAACAAGCACATGGATACATTCTATGTGCTTTCAGTGATTGACCGAACAGTATGTCCTAAAAATGTTTAAAATAATTTAACCCTTTACCTAACATGAAAAGCAGACGACACTTGCAAAAAAAATTATTGAATAACTAATTTTTTTCATTTTTTGTCTCAAAAACATAGGTTATGACCACTCATTGGAACTAGCTCATTCCAACGAGGGGTCATAACCTACGTTTTTGAGACAAAAAATGAAAAAATAATGAAAATTAATTGGCGATTTTTGAGAATAGCATTGGCCGGTTTTGGCCGTTATGTTGGGTAAAGTGTTAAGATTTAATCTGTTTATGTGACAGAATTGTTAGATAAATGAATTATCATGTTAATGTGCATGTCCTGTGATTTGTATCAGATTCTCGGTGGTGTCCAAAAATGGGATCACAACTCGCCGGCAAAGTCACTTTCAGCAGTTACTGGTTGTATCTCACATATGGTTGTGCATGAGGTGCAATGGAAATTGTTCTGGATGATATGTTAGATAAAAGCACCTTAATAATACCATTGTTGTTATTATAATCATATTTACGTATGTAAGGTGCTATTTCCACACCCGATAAAATATCAGAATCTGAAAGAGGCTGCAAAATGGCACATGTTGGATGATATGGTAATTTATGACCAACAAAACCTGAAATAACATGTTCAGTATTTGGATTTAAAATCACATGAGTCTGTTCAGCACTTTTCACAACTTCTATTTTGAAATTATTTTTTCTAAATTATTTTTCCCTAAGTGAAAGACATCGAAATGTCTTATACCAAGGAGTTGTTAAATCTGCAACCTGTAAAAATTTATCACCATGATTCTCTTTACATTCATCCATAAAGATATTCAATACATTCAAAACCTGTGCTGACTCATTAAAACCACTGTCTGGTACTACCAGAAGAATACAACACTTAGGTGTGCTATCAGCTAAACCTGGAATAGATAACTCAACTTCAACAGAACCCAAATATGGAAGTTTTTTACCATCTGCACACTCAATATCAAGAATATGATTCAATGAATTAAGTGCTAAATTATTCAAATGCGTTTTATAAAATGTTACCAGCAGAAACAGCTGAACCTGTGTCCAATAAACATTTTGCTAATACACCTGCAAGAAGAATATCAACATCAGTTGTACTACCATACAACCCTGGTGGTTCTTTTTTTTCAACACATTTAGGTTGTATATTCTCAATGCGTACAGGTGACCCACTACTGCAGACGCTTCTTAGTTTAAAGGATTGCAATTAACTCTTGGTTTACTGCAATTCACTTCACCCCTATCTTGAAGGATGTTCACTGGCTTCCAATCCAAAGCAGAGTGCATTTTAAGATTCTTATGCTAGTATTTAAATGCATTCATGGTCTCGCGCCTGCTTACCTGAGGGACCTTCTCTCTCATCGCCTCACGAAGCATAGGCTTCGTTCTTCAGATCAATTGTTACTGACCACACCCTTCACTAAATCAGCTTTAGCGACCGAGCGGGCTTTCTTGATTGCTGGACCACGACTTTGGAATGCATTGCCCATTCACCTTCGCTCACAAAATAATTTATCGACTTTCAAAAAGCATCTTAAGACTCATTTATTCAAATCATATTTCCCATAGTACCTTTCATGTGATTGTGAAGCGTTTTAGAGCACCTTCGGTGGTTTCACGCTATACAAAATCTATTATTATTATTATTATTTATTTAACTTTTCTGGATTTATTAACTGTGGCACTGCAGCCAATTGCAATATGTCCAAACTGATGACATTTGAAACATTGAACATTACTGCCTGAAATATTAGAATTGTCACCCTCAGGATGAGTCGCAGAATGAACATTGTTTGCATCAGACCTGAAATCATAATTTTGTGAGTTTTGGTTCCTGGAATGAGAATCATTAGTGTTATCAAATCTGTTTCTGGTTGCATAAGTATTACTAAAATTACTTTTGTTTGATCTGAAACCTCTGCAGACACCTCATCGATTAAAATTAGAATGACCTGCAGTTGCTTGAGGTACTCGTCTCTCCCTTTTCAATTGTGATAAATCTGATTTCAATTCAAATTAGGGCTGTCATGATTTTTTAATTTAAGAATAGATTAATCGTTGCAAATAATCGATGATAATCGATTAATCGTACCTAAATGCCCCCTCCCCCTCCCTGTCTTTGAAGTCGATAAAAATGAAGTTCATGTCAGTTGACCTACCTCAAGGAAACAATGAAGACGATCCTTTTTAGGTACATTCAAAGCTTTGATGTTCTGAACTTTTGAATCGTCAATGTAACAATCAAGACCAGTCAGTAGTTGCAAACTTCGCAACTGCCGACCGGTCTTGATTATTACACTGACGGTTCAAAAGTTCAGAACATCAAAGCTTTGATGAATGTACCTGAAAGACAAATGTTTTCCATAGCTTCTTGAGGTTCAACATCGATGTGCTTAACTCTTCACCTTTAGAAACAATATTTTTATCATCAAATTTTCTTTTAGTTATTAAATGTCTAAAACGGGATACAATTTACCGATTATTCGACAATGAAAAATACTAATCGATTTCGACATGACTGATCAACAATCGATTAATCAAATACTCGTGACAGCCCTAGTTAATTTCACCCATCATGGTAGCTCTACCAAGTAAATCTTCCAATCTACAACCCCAAGTGACCACATTTTCTGTATCTGCCTGAAAAGAGTTATAAAACTTGGAAAGAATTGATTCTCTAGTATCAATAACACCATAAATGCTATAAAAAAATTTGCAAAATGTCATCACAAGTAGACTGTGGACCAAGTCGCATGACAATGCGAGTCGCTTCACCTTTTAATGATTTCTCAAACACTGCAAAATATCAGAATTACTTTTTTCATCAGCTTTTAGACAATTAATTTCATATCTCCACAAGTCATATGTTGTATCACTCTTTGAATCACCTGAAAAATTAGAAATTCTAAGAGGATTATTAACAATAATAGGTGCAGTGGGTTCTTGCATAGGTTCATTCTTTACAGTGACTTCTGGTTCTTTACCAAAACCTTTTAACCATTCCTGAAATTGTTTGGGACTGTCTGCTTTTGGCTTAACACCCATTTTCTGGAAAGCCGAAATCATATTCTGGATATCCTTCTGCAAAAAATTCTCTGAAGACATACTGAAAATTATCTATTGTATATCCAGGATTTTTCAAATAAATCAATTCAATTATTGATGCAGTTTATGAGAAAACAAAAAGAAATTGATAAATATTATCTCAGAAATATGAAGTTATTTTCTTAGAAATGCTTCTTCCAGTTTCTCTTGACAATTCCTGCAAATAAGGATTTATCAATTCAAAAATAATTAATCATTCCACCAGTATCACCATGCTGAAACATTGAATGAGTTGAAAAAAAAATATGAAAATTTGAAGCCGCTGCACATACAGAAGTACATTTACCCAATATCTTCAAAGCAAGTTTACAGTTCAAGCAAACTATAACCAAACAAGCATCGAACAATTCAACTGATGGCAGCAAAAACAAATCCGCAATTTACAATAAATGACTAAGTTGAAACTGTGAAATATTTTCAAGTTGTAAACAAAAGCAAAAAATTTTCTATTGGACGACAAAATAAAAACACAAATTTCCACATTCAAAAACGTTCGAAGTTAACTGACACCAATACTTGCACAACAAAAATTTGTTTTAAACACCCTGACAATGTAAACAATAAAGTCCCATAATAGTAAATACTTACCAAGTTATATCAGCATTGAAGGAGTTAAGTATCAATATAAATAAACTGAGTCTACACACAAGTAGACTATGTAAAACAAAATATTTTTGCACATACAAAGGGATAAGTGGTAATGTAAACAAACCCAAAGTCTACCCACAAAATATTTTTGCACATACAAAGGGATAAGTGGTAATGTAAACAAACCCAAAGTCTACCCCAGTAGAGTAGGACTATAAAACATATGGCACTATGTGGGTTAAAGTAAAACAGATATCAATATGGAAACAAAGCTACTACTTCCACTTCACATTTAGGAAAGAAAACTCGGACTCGACTGGAAGGTCAAAAAAATTATTTTTTATTCGGAACTTCTAAAAAATTAATGGATTTTACAAAATATTTACTGCTGTAGAGTAAAGAAAAATATATACAATATACAATACACAGACATAAAAATCTAAATATATATGTGAATTTAATTTAATCGTTAGATGGCCCATCATTTTTTCCACATTCCTTCAGCATCTGAGAAGCTATTGTTTCTCCAGCTGCATAATCCGTCCAGTACTTGTGCAATTTCCCTTTAATATCTTTGTCTAAAGCTCTTTGGCATCTCAAAAACCTGTTCTTTGGTGACAAGTCTGAAGACAATGTTTACTAGGTCTGCTACTCTTCTTTCAACAACTGGAAAATCTGCAGAATAAAAATGGAATAAAATTTAAAAACATAAAATTAATTAAATATTTACTTATTCATTCATTTATTCATTTATTCATTTATATATTTATTTATTCATTCATTATTAAACCAAATTCGAAAGTGAAATGTACTCACCGCTGTATAATCTTTTGTCTTTCGTCTAGACATGAGGCAAAACACTAATGGTACCTGTTTCATGCTTCTGCTTTTTCTGATGAATGCATGGATGGACCGCATTTGGGTAAAAGGTTTAGAAACTATGTTAAACTATTTTAAACGTGCGGCATGCCATCACAGAACCAGCGTTTAGCATATTTCAAAAGTTTAAGCTGTGTCGGTGTAGAAAAAATTAAATGGCGCTCTGCATCCACATTAACGTCCCCAATTAAAAAATCTTGGCACTGTAAAAAATCTGTATTTACCTGTAATTAAAAAAGACAATCTTTTAGCTGGGAAAAGCGTGACAGATACAATAACAGAACAACTAAATGTAAAGGGGAGATATGTCCGATGGAATAAAAACGAAAAAAAGTTTTATGGGTCCACTTGGTAATGGGGCGACTTTGTTATGGTCCGACTTTGTTATGGGTTGAGTGGTCCTACATTTTTCGTTTCGTACACGGGGTTATGGGTGTCTTGAGCCAAGTGAAGATAACAACCCATATGTAAAAATAACAAATTTATTGCAATAACATATTTATATAAATACAATAACATACTGGAATGATATAAATAAAAATATATTTTTAACATCGCTGGAAGCATTTTTGCATTCTTTGGGATTCCATTGCATGCAGCAGTGCATCGAGTGATGTTAACAATTTGGTTTTCAGTTCTGATTCTCATAGAGTGACATTATATATTTAACACTGCAATAATACAAAAGGCCAAGTACATGTTGTAAGTGGTCTTAATTAGACTTAGGGTAATGGTCTACATTAGGAAACGCAGTAAGACGTCATGTAGAGAGTATATCACCTATGCTGTGGAGGGGACTTAAGACTCTGACTCCTGTATGCTCTTTGCCATTTGTTAAAAAGTTGCCCATGGACCAAACGGTCCAGATTGACTTTGGTCATAGCGGCCCAGGTTTGAATACGAAACAGACCAGATTTCGAGACAGAACCATAGGCGTACCGGAGGTAGAATTTTTGGAGGTCAATACAGAATTGCCCGAAATATTGGCAACGAGATGCCGAAGGCATCTCCCGAGAGCTGGAGACCCGAGATGGGGGTAGGCATTGGTGGGGGTCCGGGTTGTGGGGGGGGGGGCGGTCTATCTAAACACCGAATGCTACCAAATGCTACCGAATGCCACCGAACTCTCCTTCAAAATAAACATTTTCATCAATTGTTACGTTTTTATACCGACATATATGTATTCAGAAAGAAAGATTATCCGGTAATGGTAATGGGTAATGGGATATCATGCAGTTGTTAGATACATGTAGCGTATGTATCTAGCAAAGAAAGATTATCTGGTAATAGGATATTATGCAGTTAGATACATGTAACATAGGCCTATGGGAGAAAATACGAAAAACACCTGGAGGTTTTAGTTTTTTGTCTATTTTTAATTGTTGTGTGTTCAATTTCGGTTTTATTAAGTGGCAGGCTAATGTACGGGTAGATATTTCATTAATTTGAAGAATTAAATAACAATGTTCTTGTACGGTATTCCTAACACAACACAACAGTACTATGAACAACAATAATTCCACAATTGAAGGAGAGTGGAGTGTAAGATTCTGTTATTAAGGATCTTTTAACCCTCTACCTTGAATGCAATATGTCAACTTTTGTGCGACTATGGCTAACTGTGAAGGCAATCATATTATAAAGTCAAGTTTAGCAAATCGTTTATGCCCATGCCGGCCATTTTAATTGACTTCCACCCAAGGCATTGGTAACCCGGCCCTAATTTTAATTCACTAGTGAAACCGAACATGTTTTATCTCAATAAAGAAAAGGTGTTTCCGGGACTCCATTACTCCACAATTACACATTTGGCACTACTTTTCATCATCTTTCCCAATATTCTAGAACAGTCGTTTGCACCATCGGCTGTTGGAGAGATTTATCAAATAGTTTAAAAAGCCGAATTTCGAAAATGTAGTCTGTCCTTGATCGATAATGTTATAACATCCTCACCCCACCCCACCTTTCTCGGATCTACGAAGAAGACCACCAAGATCATTTTATAACTGAATTCCAACGGCGGCTCCCGATTGTTTGTTGGGGGAGGAGGGGGTGGGTAGATACGTTTTTTTGTAAGATTTTTGTTTAGTGTACCTACCTTAATTCTTGTGGTGGGGGCCGGGAGAAATTTAGAAAGAATGGGGGCTCAAACTCTTACCCCACTCCACCGTACTCTCTCTCCAATCGCTGATAAACGGCTCGGATGATGTTGCGCATCATACTGTGAGGATACTTACTCCCCCCCCACATACACCTTCTGTAAATCCTGAATCCGCCACTGGGATGTGAACAAGTAGTTCTTTACTGAGGTAAAACATGTTCAATTTTACTGATAAATTAGGGCCGGGTTACCAATGCCTGGGGTGGGAGTCCTCTAAAATGGTCGGCATGGATATAGACGGACGGAATGGTTTCAAGCGTCGAAGGCGCGCAGGGACGGTTTGGGGAACAAGCCCCTTTCGACCCTCAGTGACTGTATATGATTCGTTTGTCGAGGCGTGTTGAAGGAGGGAAGGGTTCAGGTACTCGGCAGGTGTCTCCGGTTGCGGCATGGCTGGTGGATGGCTTCGTTGATTGGTGTAGGTTGATGCAGGTTGAACCCTCGGGTGAGGACCAGCGTGGGAGGTTGGGTCCTCTCACAAAGGTACTACCTCTCCCCGATGGTGCAGTAGTCTTAGATTTTCAGGCAAGTATAGTCTGCCATTTAGGAGATGATTTCGAATGATGGCCATCACTGGCAAGTATAATCTGCCTCAGGCTGTCTCTGATTGTGTGGTAGGACGTCTAGGAAGAGCAACAACGACCCCTTTCGGGGATATAGACGATTTGCTCAACTTGATTGACTTTATAACTGGTTGCCTTTACAGTTAGCCATAGTCTCACCAAAGTTGCCATATTGCATTAAAAGTTGAGGGTTAAAAGACCCTTAATAACAAAATCGTACAAAATATTTACAGTAGCCTGCCACTTAAATAAAATTGAAACTGGACACAAAACAATTAAAAATTGACACAAAACTAAAAACTTCAAGTTGTTCGTGTTTCCCCCATCCGCTATACATGTATCTAATTACTGCATGATATCATATTAACAGATAAGCATTCTTTGCTGGTGATAGACTTGGATGTTGAGACAAAATGGCGGCGACACGAACAGCTGGATTTCGAAATCAAGTAAAATTTTCGTTGTTTTCAACAATTCGATAACTGTGAATGCGATGTGCATAGCATTCTATATTCGTAGCTGGATACATATATGTCGGCATAAAAACGTAATAATTGATGAAAATGTTATTTTTGAAGGGGAATTCGGTGGCATTCGGTAGCATTTGGTAGCATTCGCTGGCGTTCTGTGTTTAGGTAGACCCGGGGGGGGGGGGGGGGGCTTTAAAATTGTGAAACATTCGTGTCAATGAAGGCAATTTCGAGGCTTCCTAAGTACTCAGTCAAGGTATTTTCAGAAGTGGAACATGGCCTTATTTTTAACAGAACATTCTTAATACATATCTATTGAATTAAATTCTACTCCTGAGACCCGTGTATGTGCATGTCAAACCACTTGGTGAGGATACTTTCAGAGGAAAGTAAAATTTTCATCTTTGTCTGATGGCGTGGCGTGGTTGTCGTCGTGGGCGTACGGGGCTTTTGTGATATAAGGGTGTGGGGGGGGGGGGAGGAAACCTTTTGATTTGTCCGAAATCCTGCATGAACGAAATACAAATATACATGACCCTCTCTCTCTCTCTCTCTCTCTCTCTCTGTCGTTCCTTGCCCGGAATTTTAAAGCTGGTTTGCGTTGCTGTGTTGGATATAGAGTTTTGAAGGATTTCCCCTTGTTGACCGTAATTTTGCTTTTGTAAATAAGACTGAAGGGTCAAGGTTGTAGAAGCCATTTAGTATTTTATAGGTTTCAATAAGGTCGCCCCGAAGTCTTCTGTGCTGTAGAGACATAAGTTGTAGCTCCTGAAGTCTCTGGTTGTAAGATAAGTGCTTAATCTCCAGTACAAGTTTTGTCGCTCGCCTCTGTACCTTTTCTAGTGCTATACTTTGTTTGCTCAGGTAAGGGCTCCAAATCGTTTTATTGTACTCCAGAATTGGTCTTATTAAAGAGGTGTATATTTTGTAAATATGTATTTGTCCTTGTTGGTGAAAGTCCGTTTTACGATGCTAAGAGTTTGGTTGGCCTTTGTAGTTATGCTGGCAATGTGATTATCAAACTTCAACCTATCATCGATATTGACACCTAGGTCCTTCTCTCAGTCCGTACTAAGAATCTTGGGTCGGTCTTGGGAGTCTGTTATATAGTAGGTCTTCTTATGATTATTCTGGCCAAAGTGCAGGATATGAATTTTACTAGAGTTAAAATGTAATTGCCATTTGTTGGACCATTCACATGCAGCATTAACCACAGATTGTAGGTCTTCCAAGTGTGGGTCACCCTTTAACTTTGTGTCATCAGCAAAGATTTTGCATAAGGTATTCAGATTGTCTTTGAGATCATTTATAAAAAAATGAGGAAAAGGGTAGGGCCGAGTACACTTCCTTGTCGAAGTCCACTTATGACGCTCTTCCAGTTGGATGGTTTGTTGTTAACTATGACCCTTTGCTTCCTATTTGTTAGGAAATCGTCGATCCATTGCTGTTTTGCGGGGAATTCCTCCAGCGCGGCAATTTCCGCATTTGTGAGTCGGATTTATTCTTCCCTTTCCGAAGACGCTGTTCTTGCCTGGTCACATGGCACACACACAAAGTGCAAGCCAGAGTTGTCTCGACTTATATCATTCCTATATGAAGTTAAGGAGATACCGGCTCCACATAATTGGTGCTGCCAGTTCCTGCAGACATCACAAGTTATGGCATGCTGCCTGCGTCCCCTGTTTCTATTGCAGTCTACATATGACTCTGACATATTCGCTGTGTCTGTTGTTTGACTTTACTGAAGCTAAATAAATGAATTTATTCTAACGTAGCGGATGTTTATAGGCCTAAATGTTCAGGGTCGTTTCGGCCTCGGGACATTTCGGCCTCGGTGTTTTTGCGGGACATTTCGGCTCCGGTCGCGGCCGAAACGTCCCACCTGTCGAGTCCGAAACGTCCCGATTTTTTTTTTTTGATTTTTAAAATTTTTTTATAGTTTAAATTTCTCAAAAGACTTTACGGTCGTGAGTAGTAGGAGAGGGATGGATCGGGCCAATTCAACAGGACCCCGGCCAGACCCCGGAAGTGACGTCATGTCACGTGACCCAGTTAAGTCATGTTTGGTAGTCATGGTAGCCCGCGTGAGCAGCCATCTTGTGACGTCATCTCCATAGTGATACGTGGTCCTAGTGCGCATGCGCAGCGCGTGTTGTTAGAGTGACACGTGTTTCCGTCGTCCATTTTGTATACTGGAGGCCGCCATCCTGGTTTCTATGGTAGCACATGGTTGCTATGTGACCTAAAGTCTTACAGCAAGACAGGGGTATGTTCGGAGGGTAAGTTCCTTTGTAGAAGAGTAATTTCCCGATTTGTAGAATTACCACAAACAACCCGACAATCCTCCCAAATCTCCAAAATCAACCCAAAATCACCGAAATTGACTTTATTTCCCCAATTTATCGGTGTAGCACGTAGTGCTATAGTACCAAGGGGGTACCGGGGGTGTGTTCCTTTGTAGAAGAGTAATTTTCCATTGAATCCTCGTTTAATTACCCAAATAAACCCGACAAGTTGTTCTATTTCGAATTCTTTCAGAATCCTATTTAGGATCGCAAAACTTTTGGTTTATAAAAGTAACACATAGTGCTGTAGTACCAAGGGGTATCGGGGGTATGTTCTATTGAATAGGAGTACAGGTCCTGATTTTCCCAGAATCCCATTTTTATTGCCTAGTGCATATGTTTCTCTATCACTAGCAGTCTATCCAGTCCAAACTATCTCTGGTTCTCTCGTCCAAGTCTTATAATTACCAGCGCTTGATTTCCCATAATGCAGTTATCTCCCTTGTGTATATCAAAAGTATTCTCAAACCAATAAGCAATCGAGCAGTTACTGATAAACCATTGCTCGAATGACTCGAATCCCACCGAGCAAATGAGCTTTAGAGTAATTGCTCGATTGAGTGACTCGGCATATTGCTCGAACGACTCGAATCACATCGAGCAAATGAGCCAACGAGCAATTGCTCGTTCGAGTGACTCCTTGAACGACTCTTAGACTCATTTCAGAAAAAAGGGATTCCATGGCCATAGGCGTTTTCGAAAAAGGGATTCCACAAATGGGATTCCAAAAAGGGATTCCAAAAGTGGGATTCCGTCTTATGTCGAGTGACTCGCAACTATTGCTCGAATGACTCGAATCCCATCGAGCAAATGAGCCAATGAGCAATTGCTCATTCGAGTGACTCCTCGAACGACTCTTGGACTCATTTTAAAAAAAAGGGATTCCATGGCCAAAGGTGTTTTCGAAAAAGGGATTCCACAAATGGGATTCCAAAAAGGGATTCCAAAAGTGGGATTCCATCTTATGTCGAGTGACTCGCAATTATTGCTCGAACGACTCGAATCCCATCGAGCAAATGAGCAATTGCTCATTCGAGTGACTACTCGAACGACTCTTGGACTCATTTCAGAAAAAAGGGATTCCATGGCCAAAGGCGTTTTCGAAAAAAGGATTCCACAAATGGATTCCAAAAAGGGATTCCAAAAGTGGGATTCCATCTTATGTCGATGACTCGCAACTATTGCTCGAATGACTCGAATCCCATCGAGCAAATGAGCCAATTAAATCCATCAAAAAAATCAGAAGAATGAGAACAAAAACCCAAGAACATTATGATATAACAGAAAACATGTGTGACCAAACATCGCGACCTTTCTGTGTCAACTGACTCAAACACTTGTACCCACCCAAAACGATTCTGAATGGCTGGTAGAAAAAACCAATCACAGTGTTTCAAAATGTTTGCACCCCTATCTCGATTAATTTTGCCACGCCTAAGTCTGATTGTCTGTCAGTAGGTGTTGAGTGAAGTCCTATCACCGTCCACATGTTCTGTTTTGATTGCCATAACAAACCTAGCTTAGGCCAGCTGTCCTGTTTTGATAGCGGTTTGGGGTACATTTCAAACATCTATCTGTTTATTTTTACAATGGAACCTTTTTTTCATTCAAGAAATCACGATTAAAGTTCATTTCAAAGCTATCCGACTCTTTGGACAGTGTTTGGGGAAACTATACATAGGGATCCAAATCATGGAATCTACAGGGATCGACACATTTCCAAAACATATCCGTGCATATCATGTGAAATACGCCTCAGGCCAAAGCAACACGCAATATCCTGCAATTCTTGTGGACATTGGCAACACAGAACATGTGGTACTGGTGTTTCTCTGAGCCATTTGTAAATTATTGAAAATATTTTATGTATAAATCTGTATTTGATAAAAAAAAAATAAAGGAAAACATTGCTCCTCATCATCGATGGTCTGTGTATATTATTATCTACAAAAGAAAGACAATAAATGAATTATAATTATTATTGGTTTCTTTGTTATCTTTTCAAGTGCTTTATTACCCCAATATATCTGTCTCACCAGTAATAGGAAGGTAATTAAAAGTTTCACTCAATGGAAAATCCGTCACAATGGAGTGTCAATTGGGAGACTGCCAATTCGCACCTTTTCGTAACGGATTTCTCCAAATATGGAGGCCGAAACGTCCCCTCCAAGGGTCGTTTCGGCCTCGGGACGATTCGGCCTCGATGATTTTCCCCGAGAACTTATCGTCCTCAGTTTCA
Organism: Pictodentalium vernedei; assembly: GCA_031216915.1. Classification (NCBI taxonomy): domain Eukaryota; kingdom Metazoa; phylum Mollusca; class Scaphopoda; order Dentaliida; family Dentaliidae; genus Pictodentalium; species Pictodentalium vernedei. The sequence goes on from CM062296.1 coordinate 44,223,483, forward strand.
AAAAAATATCGAGGCCGAAACGTCCCGGGCCGAAACGTCCCGGGTCGAAGTGTCTTGTTGCGGAAACGTCCCGGGGCCGAACTGGTAAAGGGCCGAAACGTCCCGCTCCCGGCCTAAAGGCTGCAATGTCGGCAGTGTAAAGTGTTTTCCGAAATTGAAAAAAACACGTTATACAAAAAGATTAGGTTATATGCATTTTAATGTTAATTGGTGGTGAAAAGTACTTTAAAACCATTTTAAAAAGATGAATACATCATCGGCGTTTCGCCCCTCATACCCAGGTCGTTTCGCCCCAATATAGGGGAGGGGCGAAACGAACCGGAGCGAAACAACCCGGGGTGAACGGGAATTGCGGCGAAACGACCCGACACCGTTGCGGTCAACCTATTAGGGTTGATTTACAGCATTATCTCAGCGGTTTGGAACATAGATAATGATATATTGCAAAAAAATGGTGGAGAGAAAAATGCTTAATTCGAGAACGCACGTTTTAGCGTACCAAAGGATTGTAGGACGACACGACCTATGGCAAAGTCGGCCCATAACAAAGTCGGACCATTACCAAGTCGGACCACTCAATGCCGCCAAAACTCAAAAGTTACGTTCTTCAAGAAGCAAAGGAAAAAAAACAGTCCCCAGTATCGATCTCCAGTTATACGATCACAAATTAGAAGCAAACAAAGAGGCCAAATGTTTGGGATTTATCCTAAATAGCAATCATAGTCTAAACAGTCACGTAAACTCCATTACGGTTAGAGCTACTAAACATATCAATTTTCTGAAGATGATCAGAGGTAGAAATTGGGGAGCAAAAAAGAGTAAGTGTTATTACGCATTTATTTATACTCTACTCTAATTAAAAAATAGAACAATCGGACCCATCTTATTTATTATTAGTAATTTATTTAATTAAATTCAACTTTCTCTTTACAGTTCCATTCGGGACCCAGACCTTTTATTATGGAGGATAGACCGGTCACATATACTATAGCTGAAAATGCATCGCAGAGAAAAGGGGTAAAACTTATCCGTCGTGATGGCTATGAATACACAACAGTCTCACAAAAAGGAAATGATTTCAAATCTAATTCCCGACCGCATATTCACCAGGCAGTAAAGGGAGCCCTGAAGAAAACAATTATAAAAAAGAGGTAAGTGACACATAAGCTGGTTTTGTTTAAACAATATTTATTTAGTATCAAGTAGTAATGTACAATAGTATGTGGATTCACATATTCACTGATGTGTCAATTAATTGCGCGTGTGCAATAAGCAAAACCAACAAAGATGTATGATAATTGTACTACTAGTAGTTCAAGTTAAGCTGGTTTTAGCTTCTATTAAAGCAACAACTTCATATATTCAATGATGTATCAATTAAATGCGGGTGTGCAATAATCGGTATTGGGACGTTTCGGCCTTAGGACGTTTCGGCCTCGAGACGTTTCGGCCTCGAGACGTTTCGGCCCTGGACGTTTCGGCCCTGGACGTTTCGGCCTCCTATATTAACCGGCAATAGTGAAAGGAATTACCTCGACAGGATAGATAATAGAGGTTACTAGGGTGTTAATTGGAAAATGTTCAATTGACACCTCTAATAAAATTCTTTATTATCTATTCTGTCCAGAAAGGTAAGTTTCTATTCACAAACTGTTAAATATGGATTAGGGAATAAATGACTAACAACACGCAGTTCAATTAGAATAGAAATACTTTATTTCTTACTTCGTCAGCAATAAGTATAACTACAACTCTACCATTTATTAAAATGACAAAGAAATGAACAATGACATTATTTGCAACAAATAGAAAAAAATAAAATTTCACATCAAGATGACAACCAGCAAATATAAAAATGACAAAGAAATTAACGATGACATTATTTACAACAAATGAGAATATTTCATATCGAGATGATATTAATATTAAATAATGGTAATATTTACATCAATATTTACATTCAGTGATTTGTACCTGCATATACCATTTATGTTATTTGTACAGATACATTAATTATACATTTATATATTCTTTATTTTTCAAGTGGCGCGTACAGGTTGGCACATCGATGGAGGAAGGTGCTAGTTGAGATGTCATCATTTCTATATTGTTCCCATGCTGTCTCTAACTTTTGGCATAATGCAGAATATCTCGTCGAATTCGCTTGTTCTAGGTCTGATGCAGTAACATTGATTTGAACCGTCCAAGCTTCTTTCTGCTCTCAATACTGTTTTATGTTTTGGTTTCAGGAACATATTATCTTCTGTGACAGACTCACTTACAACTTCCTCCACTATATCTCCCGCTGCTCTGAAAACTTGATTTTCTGCTACATTTTTAGCCTGCAATTACATGTACAAGAGATTTTACGACATTTTAATTTATGGTTATTACGTAATATTTAGTTAAAGTTATACGGATCAAACGAAATAAAATAAAGTTTTAACTAGTTATACAGTTGGTGATATTGTTGCTTCTGAGGAACTCTCCATCACTCTGTGTCACTGTTACCAAGCACATGTTTGTCTTTGCCCGAACGCTACATCGCCATCTTGTTCCAAGTGCTGACTTTGACTGAAGAAGAAAAAACCCATTAACACCTCACAATTAACCCATCATTTCTTTACTAACTATTTTTAAAAACACGAGATTCTGAACGAATTTTTGTAAAAATGCGAGATTCTGAACGAATTATCACTATAAATTTACCTTGATACCATAGGAAAAGCCGTCCTTTGACACCAAAAGCGGTCCACCACGTTTACTTCCTGTGGGCAGAACAGTATACGTGACATCCTCATCTTCCACAATACTCTCAGTTAGGGCTGGATCCTGTATAGATGTTTCCATTATTTCCGGTTCATCAATGAAGACTCTGTTTGTTATATTAAGTTGTATTCAAGGAGTCGGCCGGTTCATCATTCGTGCTGCAAAAATAAGATAGAACGCATAATTACCTGCCAGTGATAGGGTTAATAAAATGCGTAATTACCTGTCATTGTTCATTAAATCTGCAAGTGATAACTAAATATACATAGAAATAAAAGAAAAATCTGGATCCTGAACGAAACAGCATAAAACGGAAATTAAAAATGAGTGAACAGAACTAAGGGTTAATAAAATGCGTAATCGCCTGTCATTGTTCATTAAATCTGCAAGATTTTCAACATTTTGATTATCAACTTATATTAGGAGGTTGCTCAGCACTCATCGGTTCAATGTCTCGACTGCAATAGAAAAATTGAATTTCCAAATTACAGAATGAAGTAAATACAACTACAATAGGGAGTAGACAATTATTTTACGCGCAACGAAGAAAACGATTCGAGAAACGAAATTAAATTACCGAAAGTTGTAGATGATGTATTTCTGGAGAAGTTAGAACAATATGATCACGACTTACCAAAAGTGAACAATTTGAAAAGATTAGCAAATCGAGTGAGATCGAATCTCCGACCTACAGAGCCAACTACACTAGATTTTGAGGTAGCTGTTATGAATTACTCTCACCCTGTCTCTTTCTTTCTCTCCCCTTTACATTTAGGTGTTCTGTTATTGTATCTTTCACGCTTCTCTCAGCTAAAATATCGTCTTTTTTAATTACAGATAAATACAGAATTTTCTTACCAATATTCCCATCAACATTCCCTAACGTATTGCCACAGTCCGTAGTCCGAGTTGGTAATGGGTCGACTTTGTTATGGGCCGTTTGCCGTAGTCCGAGTTGGTAATGGACCGACTTTGTTATGGGCCGAGTTGTCCTGATACCTACCAAAGAGACCCCCACCCCCACATAACGTCTCGCAGATTTTTGCACCCCCCGACTGCTCCTGTGTTCAATTTTCTGTACAGACTGGAAAGCTAACCGGGATGTTTTTAAAGATTTCGTTTCGTTTCACATTCTCCACTTTTATATTTGGTAATGGGTACACAACAACAACAAAATGGAAGAATACGCACGTGATCCCTGGTTAGTTTAAACCTTTGTAAACGACGCAAACTACTGTTAACCAAAAGAAATTAATCAGCTAAAAGAAAATTATTTTGAGTATATTTTTTGAAAGAATTCTGACAATAACACTCTTCCTTTTCGCAAACCATTGCATCAGATTTTATTATTTCCCAATTTCGTTGCAAATGTTTGCCTCGAAATGACCTTGAAGTACACGTTTGCATTGCTTAAAAGTTCATTCCTTATTAAATTGCCTCGTTTGATCTTTTTGCATTTTATGTCATTTCGCTTAACTCCGTAACAAGAGCTAGTTCCTTCTGAATTAAAAAAACAAACAAACAAACAAACAAACAAACAAACAAACAAACGTAGTACTTTGTCTGGGACACACTAAAAAGTGTAGCCCGAGCCCGAGCTGAGAATATGGTGTAGCTGAGAAATAAAGTTTCGTTTTCTTTCTTATTTATCGTTAGATTTCAGTTATGGTATATAAATCACTGGTAGCCAAATGAATCTAGACAAAGTGAAATGGGTATTTTTAAACGTCTATTTCGTGAAATATACGAAAAAAAGAATCTTGGTCGATTGGTACCACGGTCGATTGGTACCACGGTCTATTGGTACCATTGGGCGGCCGATTGGTACCATCTCGAAAGTCGATTGGTACCGTCCAAAAAGTCGATTGGTACCGTCCAAAAAGTCGATTGGTACCGTCGGTTCGGTCGATTCGCACCAACCGTAAGTCGATTGGTACCACTACAAATGTATGACAATTTTCCCCCAAAATGTTGCGTTTGAAATGTAGAAAATATTTTCAAAGGTTGTTTACTCTGGGATTATTATGTGAATGAATGAAATGAAAGGTTTTAGTGCGCCAAAGGCGCGCAGGGGCGATGTGGATTTATAAATCCCCTGCGACCCGGTTAACCTTATTTTATTTCACTTGGATCACACTAGCTTTCCTATTGCCTCAAATGGGGTCTGAGGGGGTATGCACGCGGTTAGAATTTCCTGGTAGTTTACGTTCGAGTGATAGATTGTCAATAAATGTAGAAAATATAATCAAAGGTTGTTTTCTCTTGGAAAGTATTATTATTATTATGAAAACAGCGACGCCTTCATAGTTTTATTAAGAGTGGTGAGACAATGAAACAAGTCCCGTTGTGCTATATTTACATGTCACGTCGTAAAACAAAAGACTATACAGCAGTATTACAAACAATTGTTAATTTAGTGTCTGAAGTAAAAGTGAAGGAATGTGTATTGGATTTTGAAAAAGCGATGTGGGCCTCTATACGTGCTGTGTTACCTGAGGTTGCTATTCATGGCTGTTGGTTTCATTGGAGCCAGGCAGTCTACAGGAAAGTCAAAGAACTGGGGCTACAATCTGCATATGTCCACCAGATACAAGTTAGAGACTATGTGCGTCAGTTGATGGCTCTCCCACACCTACCACCCAGTCACATAGTCGAGGCATTTACTTTCTTGAAAGCCCGATGCCCAGGATCTGCAGATAAACTTGAAAAGTTGGTTAAGTACATTGAAAAATCTTGGGTGTCTTCTCAAAAATATCCTCCTGAATCATGGTCAACTTTCCGACGGCCTGTACGCACAAATAATGATGCAGAGGGATGGCACCATTCCATCAATACACAGGCTAAAACAAACTCCTTAAATATGTATAAGCTATTTAGTCTGCTTCACAGAGAGTCAGAAATGCTCCCTCTTCAAGTTCGCTTGGTTTCCCAAAAGAAACTCTATCGTCATCAAAAAAAGAGCACGCAGATTAAACACCAAACACTTATGAGACTGTGGGATGCTTATGGGAGTGAACAAAGGGAGATGAGTACGTCAGAATATCTCCGTCAGTGTGCTCAATTAGTGGACCACTCTGAGGATCCACTTAATTAAAAAAAGATGTCATGATTACTTTTCTGAAGCAATTTTATTACTTTATTACTGTCGTTGAGTGAACATTATCGTTGAGTGACGAGCCCACAAAGCCCACTAGGCAGAATTCATTGAGTTTTTATCGCATTCTTCTGTATTGAAAAAACTAAAACCTGGCATAATTTCATGGGAAACACGCGGGGAGAAAGCTTCCCAAGAAATTATGTCAAGTGTTAGTTTTTTCAATACAGGAAAATGCGATAGAAACTTCTTGTTGATTTATGGAGAGCTAATCGCTCCCCTAGGCCCTGAAAGGGTAGCAGCATATTTTATCCCTCCTGCAGGCCTTAATGTTAATGAACTTCATTCTTCAGCATCAATGTACTATTCTATATTATTGTTATGTGTACTTTTATTGTTTTATGTTCTATTGATATTTTCTTATTGTTCTGCTATGATGTAGTTTAACCATGATGAGTATAGAATAAAATATTAATAAAGATAAACATGACAAGTGTCTTCTTATTTTTGTTTCACACAACAATGCTTAGCCCTGTACCCGAGTCCACCCCGTTCCCCATCCACCCACCCCTCCCACTCCCGCCACGACCAGATGAAACACATATTGTTCACGGTTTTTATCCAACCTAGGCACCATCGAATGCACCATATTCCATCATTATTTAATTTATAATGATCGACTATACAGAGTATTCGATGGTGCTGCATTCGACTGTTTTGATAATAATCCCACTTACCCAGAGAAAACAACCTTTGAAAATATTTTCTAAATTTCAAACGCAACATTTTGGGGGAAAATTGTCATACAATTGTAGTGGTACCTATCGACTTACGGTTGGTGCGAATCGACCGAACCGACGGTACCAATCGACTTTTTGGACGGTACCAATCGACTTTCGAGATGGTACCAATCGACTTTCGAGATGGTACCAATCGACCGCCCGATGGTACTAATCGACCGTGGTACCAATCGACCGTGGTACCAATCGACCGTGGTACCAATCGACCGTTCCCCGAAAAAAATACTCCGAGAGACACTAAAAAGTGTAGCCGAGAATCTGGTGTAGCCGAGTAATAAAGTGTCGTTTTCTCGTTTGTTTGTCAATTAATTTCAGTAATTTTTGTTATATGTATTAGTGTTAGATAAGCGAATCCAGACAAAGTGAAATGGATATTTTAAACAGTATATTTTGAGAGAAATACGAAAAAATAACTCCGAGAGACACTGACAAGTGTAGCTGAATTTCCGAGCCAATTAATTAACTGGACCGGCTCCGATATACACTTGAAAGTGTATCTGGATTGCCGAACTAGTTAATTAACAGAGGCGAGTATGGATTGTGTCAGAACAAGAATTTCAAAGGGCGATTGAATTGACTTGCTGGGTTAAAAAACAACAATGACCGGTTAAAGCCATCTTTTATTCTGGCTAATCATTTGAAAATGAATAAAACGAGGTTACAGAAAAGTCTTCAAAGTGAAGTAGACAGACATGATGCTGTAGGATCTCTTTGTTACCAAAAACTAGTTTTAATTCAGGAAAAACTGAATACTCTAACACAAAGTCATTTTTGTCACCCCCCCTCCCCCCCCCCCCCCCCCCCTTCCCAAGTTTTCCATTCTCACAAGTTTGGCAATTTTAAGCTTTGATTTATATATATATATATACAGTACGTGCCAAGTGTATTACGTCCCAATCACCCGCCCCCGTGCTGAGTGAAAATCGCATTTTTCAGCCGGTGTCACACGGTGTTGATTTTTTAACACCGTGGCGTGGCATGAAAAGGATTATGAAGATCAAATCTTTGTTCCGTGAAAACAGTAGTTAATTAAATTTGAGAAAACAAAGGATTTATACATGGGTATTGTTGTGACCCGGTGTTCAACCGTGACGCTTTGAGTATGTAATAAGAGTATGTGCTTCTGTCAACTCGCAATTCACAAAATAATTCACACGTGGTTATATTCTCTCGATATTTTGTCACATGAAGAAAATATAAATAAATTGAAAATGCTTGAAATAAAACAAATCGCTAACCCAGAGTCGATGTTTTCTTTGACTGGTACGAAAACTGTGTACGCATTCTGTTGTCTAACCCAGACTAGCCTACCTAAATATTATTTATGCATTTGGTAAGTTTACCCACCGAAAATCTATTTATTAAATCAACCTGGACTCTGGGTTTGACTCGTTTCTCAACTGCAGTTTTGAAATGTGATTCTGGCGGTGTGAGGGATAAAAGTGCACCGTGGAGATTTTTTTTTCTGTTTAAATCCCAACAATCTGTAGCCGTTAAAAGGCAGAAACAGAAACAAAAGACAGGCGAGTTGAGATGAGTTGGTACCACGGTGCCGTTCCCTCGGCGAACTGTGAGTGTCCCTATTTGCACCACTGTCTTTCTTTTCGCCATTTTATGGTAGACCCTTCATGTAAATGAGCACTTCCATGTCTAGATCCTGAATAATAATAATAACTCTTTGTCTAAACATAAAATGTCAACTAAAATCAATAGGTCCTATTTAAGGTGGCTCAGAAAAATGATCTAAGGGACGGGACCGTAATATCGGAGACACGTCGACATTTGACAACCTCGGGTAAAACGTTTTCTTGAAACGTCACATTTCACCCCCACCATCCGGTGGAAATACGGCCGAGCTTCTGAGGTCATGCCAGAACTTAATTTCTTGAGAGCTGCCCCCTTGAGCATCCCCCTCCAACCATGTCATTTAATGGTTTTGCCGCACGTTATCACTAACAGTGATAAGAAGCATCACGGGGTCTGTTCTGTTTTGGCCCAGATGCATTGCAAATCAGTGGAGGGGGGGGGGGGGGGGGGGGGGGGGCAAGGAAAATCTCATCGGTAGGCCAATTAAACTTTTGTGCGTAGGCCTACCCCCCCCCCCCCCCCCCCATCTTCCTTTTTTCGGAAAGTCATTCGGGTCTACACTGCAGGCCAAAAATAAATTTCACCCCGACTAAGATTCTTAATCTGTACCTTGTGCCAAGGGCATCTAGCTAGGTTTTCCTCAATCAGGTGCTGCTGGTGGGGGGGACGTCAATTTTCCGACCACTTTCCGATTTTGACACAAGCCCCCCCCCCCTCCCCCTCCACCCAATGAGGGATTTGACAAAAAGCTTGTTGGAACATCAAGCGAATTTTCAGATAACAGGCCATATGGTAGGCTATCTATGAGCCGCCAGGTTGCTGGACACCTCATGATAACAAATAAGTGTACAAGCAAATTCTTTTATAGGAGGTGGCCCCATTGTGAATTGCCTCGTAATGGCTGGACGTAATGGGTTATTCCTACCCCTCCAATATTCTACATTGGTCATCACTGTGCAATGCCCCCCCCCCCCCCCCCCTCCCGCGGCATATCAATTCTGTGGCAACGGAGGGCTGTAGTCGTCCCGGCCTCATTCCTATGGTTCTTGGGGGGGGGGGGGGGGGGGGAGAAACGACACAACCCCACCCATCCTAAACTGGCTACTAGTATATGTATTCCGTGGTTCTGATTAAACGGGCTTTCACAGTTCTGGTATAAGTTCATCTTTCTCTCTTCATCTCAAACGTTTTTGGCTGCCAGAGTCTTATTGTCAAGCGATTCTGTTTTGAAGCAAAATTCGAACTAAACTGTCTATATCAATAGGCTATTAAGAATAACATAAGGTTTATACAATAATCGGTGGCTGTTTGATTAAACTTCTGATCATTAATCCTATTGTGGTGACTGTCTTATTAAAAAGATTATTGCCACTGGTTTTAATTGCTGAACAAGCTGCTAGAATTATTTATTATAGTTATATGTGCTAACTTTATAAGGATGTTGAGGTGTGACTTCATTTTTACATAGTCGATTAATTGGGAATAAGTGTCAAAATTATCAGCTGCCAAATTCAATGAACTCTTTCTCGAGTTGAAGAAAAAAAAAGCCTGATTCTAAATTTCATCTGTCTGTGTTTTCAAAGCAAGGCTGTTATCCATAATTTGCCAATAGTACACACTGAGTGGCTGCGATTAGAAGAGGGGTAAGTATTGGTTGATTATGACAAAAACACTCATGTAGTGAAGTTTCCACTCACACAGTGTGCTCAGGTTCTGTAAAAAAAGCTTACAGCACACTGGGGACATACTTCAGTTTGAACGCCTCAAGAATTCGTTTCAAAGCCTCTAGACCAAAATACTAAGTTATATTACTTTAATTTAACCCGGCGGGGCGAACTGAGCGGACCGAAAAGCATTCAGACGATAAAATGGCTGACTTTTCAAACATGTGTTGTTTGGAAGTTGTGAAAAAATGATGCCCTCGTATTTAAAAAAACACACTTTCTGGTGTGTTCTTTCATATGATATTGATGAATAAATAGTCAAAACATACGATCACTGTTTTTCTTTCATTCGAATGCGCGTTTCTTTAACCATTTAACTCAGAAATGCATGTCCGATCAGAATATCGATTCACCCCAAACAGCCGACTTTGTGGTGAGAGAACCCCCAACCGTAACATTGGCTTTTGACTGATTTCTGATGTTCTACTGTTGCGGAAATAACTTCTGTTTGAAGTAATTTGAATATCACTGATGGACATGGCTGCCTTTTTATTTGTTTATTTTTTATAATAATTTTACCAATTAACAGTAAAGGGTGGGGGGCGGGGGGGGGGGGGGGGGGGGGGGGGCAATTCAGATACATTTTTTTTTGCCCAACCCCACTTTTGAAAATTAAAGCAGTTTTCATCATTTAATTATTAGTTAACCCTTTGCTGCATTCACTGGTAGGTTAAACAGATAGATCTGTAATAAGCCCAAACAAGCCCAACTGAAAAAAATATTCTTTTTTTTTTTTGCATCAACTTAATTATTATTGCTCAGTTCGTGAGCTCTCGTTGGACCGAGCTCGTTCCATTTAAGAGTCTACAGACATGTTTTTCCGGAAATCATTTTAAAAAAATAATTGAATCTGCCTTGGGATCGGGCAATCATTTTCTGAATTGAAAAAAAAAAATAAGCCTATGTATGATTTCATTTTCACTTTTAACCGAAACTCGGGACCCGGGGCAAAGTAGGCCTGTATGGCTCCAAACTGTATTGGAGGACGTTTTGTTGGGAGGGAGAGGGGGGGGGGGACTTATCCTGCTGAATCCTTCATGACATTCATTGATAGACCTTGAAATACTCTGCTTCTCTTAGCTACCAGGGATTTCTGAGTAAAAGTGCTCGTCAATTTTACTGCCACAAACGCAAGATACCATAGGCTATATTTCCATAAAATAAAAGACTGGTGGAGTTAAGACTGAAGGCTTTAATACTTTTCGTTCTCAGTTTGATGCACAGAGGATTTACACGCACAGACCAGGTCTATTCTTGTGCAAGTGTTGATCTGTTCACATCCATTTACGTCTCCACACACTTGTTTCAATTTTTTTTTTTACTTTTGTCGATTTGAAAAGGGAGGGGGGGGGTGCACGGTGGCTCAGTTGGTAGAGTTGCAGGCTGCAAGCCGAGAGGTCCTCGGTTCGATACCCACCTGCGGCAACCGCGTTGTGTCCTTGGGCAAGACACTTCACCCCGATTGCCTACATGGGGGCACGATGACGCTGTGTACTGAGGCGTACTGCACGTCGATGGTGCGCATGTCTTCAACCAATCTACCCCTGCCTGTGCTGCGGTGCAGAGTTCAGAGTTACGATGTTTGGGAGCTGACAGCTGCTCGTCGTTGCTCGGTGGTTCTCTCCGGGTACTCCGGCTTCCTCCACCCGTAAAACTGTCACGGTCACGATTAGCCAATGTGCATAAGTATGTGACCTTAAACACCAATAAATAAATAAATAAAGGGGGGAGGGGGGTGAATTCGGTTCCTTTAAGTACATGTAGCCTACTCTGTGTTTTCTTTGGAATTACGGTTATGGATTTAAACCTTGTTCTTGTGTTTCCATTTTGTCTGTAAAGTTAACTTTAATGTCACCGAACGTTCGATAAATTAATAGAACTTTTCGGATCCACGCAGCGTCAAATGTCAACATTGTGTCAGTCACGATATTTTTTCTTTTTATTTCCGATTTCAATTGCATGTGAGATTGCTGCCTACACTGCCTCAGTCTGAGTATTTTCATTCTGATCACATGTTAGAGGTTGAATAATATTGCTTTTTTACAATCTTTTAAAGTTTTTTTTAAATGCTGACGAGACTCAACCGGCCCACAAACTCGCTCAAAAGCCGATTTCTGAAACCCACAATATGATCACAAATCTAGTTTACATGCGTTTCCCACGGCGTTTGCAAATGGGCCACAACGGCGTCTGTCGGTGGAGGGAAGGGTGTCAGAAACAATATCCACGTGTCTTTTAATTTTATGTTTTAATTTTCAAGTTTGTTTTATCTCCGGCGGTACTTCAAAAGAGTTACGGGAGCACATTGTTTTATTGGTAATCGAGACTTCCAGTGTAAAAAAAAGTCACTAATCTTTTTCACCCTTGAACGCGGTATGGGCACGGTGATTTCTTCATTCATAATTACACCGTGTGACACGGTGTCTGCCGGTGATTTTTAAAAAAACGACCACCGCGTTGGGTGTTTGAGACGTAATACACTTGGCACGTACTGTAAACCTCTTGGAAACATTTACACAATAAATTTCTATAAAACAGTAAATTAACCGTTCCAGATGAAGGGAATGGTGTCCGATGGACCCACCACCAACCCACAAGTTTGTATTTTTTTTTTAAACTCCCGACTTTGAATGAAAAACATATACATGTACTTTTCCTCTTTGGGGACTTTTTCAGAATTAACCCTTTGCATTGCACCACAAAGTACTTGTATATGTTTTTCATACAAAGTCGGGAGTTTGGGCAACACACTTAATTGAACAAAGTTATACATGGCTGGGGACGAGTGTACATTTTATTTGAATAAAGATTTAACAGCCCCTTTAAGGGCTTGAGGGTGTGTGTCTGTGAGAGGATGTTTTTTTTGGGGGGGGGGGGGGTGAAGGAGGTCATTTGGAATTCCCGAAGGATAACCAGATACCTCATAATCACATAGGGCATCCTATCTCCCAGAAGGCTTGATGGATGACTCCCGGTTTTTCAAAACTAAACTGTTGGAGCTTTCTCCACTCCTTTTTTGCAATCGCTATGGTCATATACCGGGCCGCTACCAAAACGGCGTTGCTGTTTAGTTTTCTTTTCTCTTCTTCCCTTAAATTTGCCATCGCACAATATTACATTCTGGTTCGCCACCATGGTGGGACTCAAACCTCTACCATCGCCGAGCTGGAACCGAATAGAGCCCACTCTCTAATAGTTTTAATGGCGTTGAGGGATTGAGTATTGACAATCTAACACTCCAACGTAAACTGACGGGAATTCATACCCCCTCAGACTCCATTTGATGCAATAGGAAAGCTAGGCCTGTGTGATCCAAGTGAAATAAAATAAGGTTAACCGGGTCGCAAGGGATTTGTAAATCCCACATCGTCCCTGCGCGACTTCGGTGTGCTAAAACCTTTCATTCATTCATCATTTAATATCTTCAAACTAAAAACAAAAAATAGAATAGCCATGAAGAATAATCACCAAGACTATTGTTATGATGCTATTGTTAGGATTACTGTTAATCGCCTTTGCTGTGAAAATAATGTCAACATACTAGTTAATTAACCGACTCGGCAATTCAGCTACACTTGTTCGTGTCCCTCGGAGTTATTTTTTTCGTATTTCATTAGGAAAGCTGCAAACACAACTAAACTGAAATGTCGGAAATTCACAGATTGTAGCCCTCCCAGAGTAGTGAGAGTACCCAGACACTGCCATTGACAGTGTCTGGGTACTCTCACTACTCTGGGATGGCTACATTCTGTGAATTTCTGCAGCAAGAGAGTATTTAATAAAAACCGAAAAAAACGTAGATTACGGGATGTCGACGGTTTCGGTTTTTAAAAAAAAACTAAAAACCTCGGTTCGGTTTTGGCTAACCTACAGCTCTACTGAATGCTGATGATGCACTTTTCTTCAAACAATGCTAACCCTGCATGTGCAGAGTTAGTATATTGGGGAGTCGGACAGTTGCTCAGCAACTCATGGCTGGCCAGTGGTTCTCTCAGGGTACTCTGGCTTTCTCTACCTGTAAAACTGTCCGATGCGAGGTGATCCTGGCTGTCAAAAGTGTCACTAAACCACAATAAATAAATACCATCCATTGCAGCTTACGTGTGAACTTGCCATTATTCAGGCCTTTACAGTTAAAACTAGAAGTCCTGTCATGAAATGCGCACAAATAGCACGTTGATGTGCGCATTAATGTGCGCGTTATGACCCAATTAAAACTATCATATTCTGTACATATTGCCTGTGCACAGGCAATGTTTCAGCCAATGGACCTCCGGGTAACCCGGAGGTCCATTGGCAGAAACATTGCATGTGTTTGCTATGAGTAACCAGGAGAACCTGCCGTGCTTTGGATGCCATTCGATATGGCAATTGCGCGCATTTCCAACACGCAATTCCAACGCGCAATTCCAACGCGCAATTAAGCCTAGATAAGCGCACTATTCGTGACAGGACTTCTAGTTTTAACTGTAGATTACCGCAAATTTGTGCCCAAATTAAAGAAGGTGTGAAGATATCAAGAAATATATATAAATTCTCTGTGCCTCTTCTGCATTTGAGAATAACTTCCATCATAATATGACCATAGAAACACAAATTTTGGCATTGTAATAAAACATAACAGGATAAGGCTGTTATTTCTGGTTTTAATATGCCCAAATTAGAGCAAAGGGATGTGCCAAAAATAAACTAAATTAACCAACCCTTTACCTAACATGAAAAGCAGACAACACTTGATAAAAAAATTCTTGAATAACTAATTTTTTTCATTTTTTTGTCTCAAAAACATAGGTTATGACCCCTCATTGGAACAAGCTTGACAAGCTCGTTCCAAAGAGGGGTCATAACCTATGTTTTTGAGACAAAAAATGAAAATTAATTGGCGATTTTTGATAACAGCACTGGCTGGTTTTGGGATCTATCGTCCTCCCTGTGGTGCCCAAATTAGAGGTATCTAGATATAAAGATCTGGATTGGCGAGAGGATAAAAGCGGAAAGATAATTTTGACCTGATTGTGACCCATTTGCGACCCAATTGGAATTCTGGATCCACAGTTGTAATGAGACTACACTGTACAGTACAAGTCAAAATAAGTTGTAGCATAACCACAGTGAACTAAGTATACTGCTGCACCTACACCAATAAGATCAGAATCTGACATCATTAGCTCACCAAAGGGAGCTTAACTTATCACTTGCCGTCCGTCGTCGTCCGTCGTGAACTTTACCTTATCGACTACTCCTCCCAAACTACTGGATCAAATTGAACCAAATGTGGTGTGCATGTTCCCCATTATATGTCAATTCAAACTTGTACAAATAAACTTGCCGCACCCACAGGAGGCACCACAAGGGGCATAACTCTGATAGCACCCATGAATTTCTTTCCGAAATTCAAAAAAATCTTCTTCAGATCCACCAGGCAGAATTCTTTCCTATTTGGTATACATCATCTCTAGGGGGGTGGGGGGAGGGGTGGGGTGCAGATTCAAGTTTGTTCAAATCGGCCCCCTGGATTCATATTTGGGCTCACTATAGAAGCCTGAATTTGAACTTAGTGCATTTCAGGCAAATTTCTTAAAAAATCTTCTCCAGATCCAGCAGGCAGAATCTTTTGATATTTGGTATGCAACCTTATGGGGTGGATCTGTTTCAAGTTTGTTCAAATTGGCTTCCTGGATTCATATTTGGGCTCTCTATAGAAGCCCGATTTGAACTTAGTGCATTTCAGGCAAATTTCTTAAAAAATCTTCTTCTTCAGATCCAGCAAACAGAATCTTTTGATATTTGGTATGCAACATTGTGGGGTGGATCTGATTCAAGTTTGTACAAATGGACCCCCTGGGTTCATATGTGGGCTCAGTACAGGAGCCCGAATTCGAACTTAGTGCATTTAGGCAAATTTCTTTAAAAATCTTCTTCTGAAGATCCAGCAGGCAGAATGTTTTGATATTTGGTATGCAACATTGTGGGGTGGATCTGATTCAAGTTTGTTCAAATCGGTCCCCTGGATTCATATTTGGGCTCACTATAGAAGCTCGAATTCGAACTTGGTGCATTTCAGGCAAATTTCTTTAAAAATCTTCTTCTTCAGATCCAGCAGGCAGAATCTTTTGATATTTGGTATGCAACATTGTGGGGTTGATCTGATTCAAGTTTGTTCAAATCGGCCCACTGGGTTCATATTTGGGGTCAGTATAGGAGCCCGAATTCAAACTTAGTGCATTTCAGGCAAATGTCTTTAAAAATCTTCTTCTCAAGATACAGCAGGCAGAATCTTTTGATATTGGGTATGCAGCATGCTTAGGGGGGTGAGATTCGAGTTTGTTCAAGCCAAGTCCCTGGGTTCATATTTGGGCTCACTGTGGTAGCCAGAATTATAACTTAGCTCAAAATGAGGAATTTTCTTTAAAAATCTTCTGCTTCAGATCCAGCAGTCGGAATGTTTTGATATTTGGTATGCAGCATCCTTAAGGGGGTGAATTCAAGTTTGTTCAAGCCATGTCCCTAGGTCCATATTAGGGCTCACTGCAGGAGCCCGAATGATAACTTAGTTCAAAAAGAGGAATTTTCTTTGAACCACTTTGGCCGGTGAGCGAATTAGGCTCCTTGGGGCCTCTAGTTTTCTTGAAAGCTCTCAGTGAGAGCTTTCCAGAAAATGATGTCAGCTTCTGGTCTTATTGGTGTAGGAAGAGCAAGATACATAGTTTATAGCGGTTATCCTTCAACTTATTTTGACTTGTACTGTATCTCTGAATTTTTTGCATAACATTGTATTTCTTTTTGGGCAAACAGTAGCTCAATGAAATGAGCAATCACCAAATTTGGAAATACCTGATAACCTTTAGTATTAATAAATATTCATTTTCTTTTCAGTCCTTGGAGGATAGTTGATGACTGCGGAGGGGCATTTTCTATGGGTGCCATAGGTGGTGCTTTGTTTCATGGTATAAAAGGTGTGAGAAATGCTCCAAGTGTAAGTATAGTGCCATAAAACTTTTTTTTATTAGAAATCTATTTAATTTCAGCAGCAATGTGGAACACTATATAATATGATATGAGGGTGTAAATATACAGTTACAACTAGAAGTCCTGTCATGAAATGCGCACAAATAGCACGTTGATATGCGCGTTAATGTGCGCGTTATGGCCCAAGTAAAGCTATCAGATTCTGTACATATCGCCTGTGCACAAGCAATGTTTTAGCCAATGGACCTCCGGGTTACCCGGAGGTCCATTGGCAGAAACATTGCATGTGTTTGCTATGAGTAACCAGGAGAACCTGCCGTGCTTTGGATTCCATTTGATATGGCAACTGCGCGCAATTCCAACGCGTAATTAAGCCTAGATAAGCGAACTATTCGTGACAGGACTTCTAGTTTTAACTGTAGAATACTAGCAGGGTTACCCGGCATTGCTCGGGCTGAGGAGAGTATTAAAATTACCCCAGTAGACCCCTTTGAAGACCTATATCGGTGAGAAAAATTCTGGTCATAACTGTTGCTGCCCCTCTCCACCTCCACTCCCACCCCACCCCGGCACTTTTTTTAAACCTCACCATTAGATTCCTGGTAAAAAATTACCCTTAGTAGACCCTTTTGAAGACCTATATTGGTGAGAAAAATTTTGGTCATAACTTTTGGTGCCCCCCCTTACACCCCCACCCCCAACCCACACACTTTTTTAAACCTGACGATGACCTTCGCCCTAAAAAAGTACTCCTAGTAGACCCATTTTGGACACTTGGGGTGGCCCCATATTCATTTCTATAGCAGACAGACATACATACAGACATTATAGAATCTAGTATAGAGAAAAGAAGAAAAGAAAGAAAGAAGATACAGTTAAAACTAGAAGTCCTGTCACGAATAGTGCGCTTATCTAGGCTTAATTGTGCGTTGGAATTACGCGCAATTTCCATATCAAATGGCATCCAGAGCATGGCAGGTTCTCCTGGTTACTCTTAGCAAACACATGCAATGTTTCTGCCAATGGACCTCCGAGTTACCCGGAGGTCCATTGGCTGAAACATTGCTTGTGCACAGGCCATATGTACAGAATTTGATAGCTTTACTTGGGCCATAACGCGCACATTAACACGCATATAAATGTGCTATTTGTGCGCATTTCATGACAGGACTTCTAGTTTTAACTGTAGAAAGAAGAAAAGAGAAATAAAGATAGATTGCAATACTCTGATCACGAAAGTAGTCTTTCTTTAAAAAGTGGTCTTTTTTTATGATCAGATTCCGATCATGACACACTTAAATCAGTGGGTTGAGATTAGAGATGGGAAGTATTGGAATTTTGTATTCGGAATCAGTTTCGGTATTTTTAGCTGCGACTAGCAGCTCTATAAGTGGCAATGTCGGTCTGTCTGTCGGTCTGTCTGTCGGTCTGTCTGTCGGTCTGTCTGTCGGTCGGTCTGTCTGTGACCAACGAGTTTCAAAACTCAATAACTTATGAAATACTTGATGGAATGACTTTATATTTGGCATGTAAGTGTATCTTATTGATGTCTAGTCACTGTTCAGTGCATGTGTTGTTCCAAATATTTCTCTTGGAGTTCTGTCGGTCGGTCGGTCGGTCGGTCTGTCCGTCTGTCTGTGACCAACGAGTTTCAAAACTCAATAACTTTTGAAATACTTGATGGAATGACTTTATATTTGGCATGTAAGTGTATCTTGTTGATGTCTAGCCACTGTTCAATGCATGTGTTGTTCCAAATATTTTTCTTGGAGTTATGGCCCTTGATGAACTTAGAATTTTGAGATTGCACCACCTGTCGCAGCTACGGCGTCGATGTCGCGATTTGTCTGGAGGTATCTGACTTGACTGAGATTTACTGATACATGTAGAACCGAAAGGGAATTCACACCTGGAAAATACGGAATACAAATGCCACTTCCAGTGAGCTCAACATTACGATTCTTTTACCAACACAAATTGTATCTGCAGTAATTTTGTGACTTGTTCCAAACACACCTTAGCAGGGACCGATCAGGACTATTTAAAATACGCTCTAGCCATGGAGCCTATTTTTTCAATTCATGCGCCAGATTTCAATTTACGGAGTCACACTGTGAAGATTAATGCTTGGTAATTAAGACTTGCAGTATTAACTTAAGCACTCTACAACAATGATAAATGATAATCATATATATAAAACATGTAAGAGTGTCTCTCTCGATTATCCATCGAAAGAATATCAAAATATGATTTGAGAAGTTACGCGCCAACTGAGAAGCCTATTTCTGAGATTTAAGAGCCAGGTCCTGATGTTTCAGAACCAAATACGCACTGGCGCATGCCCAGATCGGTCCCTGCCTTAGCCTTTGAAGTCCTATTTCAGGCTGTTGCAATCCTAGAGCTTTGCCCTTAACATGTCACCATTAGGAGGTCCTGCTGACAATAGACAAATCACCTGGGCAGTGACTTCTAGTCAAGTCTTGGCTGCCTTAACAGGCAGCCAAGACTTGACAAGAAGTCACAGCTAAGCAACTGGGCATCTACAGATTGTAGTCTAGTGTGAATTCAGGATGAATTTTCCATACCCATAACCCTTTACCCAACGCAGACGATTTCAAAATTCATTATTTTAAATATCATTTTTTTTTAATTTTTAAAAAAAATTTCAACAAAACCATATCATGTGACCCCTCTTTGGAACGAGCTCGATGAGCTCGTTCCAAAGAGGGGTCACATGATATGGTTTTGTTGAAATTTTTCGAAAAATAATATTTTTTCAGCAGCTGTATTTGCATATTACGTGGGCGGACGCGGACGATTCGTTGGGTAAAGGGTTAAGGTTAATAAAACTGAAAAGAAAATCAACTGCTAACAAGCCTGAACAAGGTATCACAAATAGCAAAATGTAGGAAGATTTGGAAATTCAGATGGTTTCGGTATTCAGTGATTGGTTCGGTTTGATTTTTTGGTATCCTCATAATATCGGTATCTTTTTGGTTTTTTGGTATATTGCCCATCTGTAGTTGAATTTTGTAGAGTACCGTGAAATAAAGACTGTACTAATAAATAAAATACCTAATCTCATTTTCCTTCTTTGACCTGTGCAATTCTGTAGTATTGTGAGAGGTAAACGGACAGAGAATTCCAACCTGATCGCACCACTGTCTCGATCTGATCAAAATTGTTTGACTGCATTTGTGATCACAGCACTGTATATGTAGGGCCCTGCAAAGCTACGAGATTTGATTTGATTTTGAATATCAAGTTGGTATTCGGTTTGATTTGAAATCAGCTTCCCAATTTGTTTCTCTTTGAGTCCTTTCACTGGAATATAGCTTGGTATCAGTCATATTCATTGTCTCATAGCTCACATGGAAATTGTACATAAATAATACTGAAAATGAAGACTGAATGTAAGTTCTGCTATATTAACATAAATAGCATCTGCATCCATGCCATCAGCCATGCTAATTCCAGTCTCACCAGTCACTACCACTGTTGGAAGCAAATGTAAAGTTTTCAACCAATTCCGACGACGAGCTGTTGCTAGTGGTTATCCTGCGCAGTACATAGTACGGGCAATTCAAGCTCGCATTTCTGTTTTTGAACTGTAACCCTTACTGGGTAATATTTCAGCTGCATCATCAAGGCATGCCTTCATTGAAGGCATGCCTTGATGATGTAGTTGGAATATTTTATCAGTTGGGACTTGAGCCATCACAGTCACAACAAATGAGGTTTACAGCACACCCCCTCACCAATCGGTCACCTTCCAGACATCCCTGATTCAATCCAAGGTTCATTTTGATTTTGAATAATAGACCTGCTTCAATTTGAGATTCGATTCGAATCAAAATTGTGTGAATCGCAAGACCCTATCAGTAACCAATGTCAGGGGTGGAAGTCCTCTAAAATCAGAAACACAAATTTAAATATTGTCATGTTAGGGCCCTGTGTAGATTCGAAATTCTATTTGGCAATCAGTTTGATTTGAAATTGGCTTCCTGATTAGTTTCCCTTCGAATCCCTTCACTGGAATATAGATAGCTTGGTATCAGTCATATTTGTCGTCTCATAGTTCAAATGGAAATTGTACATAAATAATGCTGAAAGTGAAGACTGAGTGTAATTTCTGCTATGTTAACAGTCACTACCTCTGTTGGAAGCAAATTTAAAGTTTTCAAGCAATCTTGATAATGAGCTGTTGCTAGCTACTAGTTCTGGGCAGTAAGTAACATGGGCAATTCACACACTTGTTTTTATACACCCTTTTGTATTATGTAACTGGTCTGTCTCTGTGTCTTTCTGAAGGTTAAGTTCGAATTGGGGCATGGTCCAATGATTTTTAGCTCAACTTTGGCGAAGCCAAATTTGGGGTATTGTCATGGCCTGTCGTCCATCTGTCTGTCCGTCGCACACGGCTCGGGCTAGAGGCCGTAATTATGAACTGATCTTTACAAAACTTCTTGGGTACCTTTGTTAACATTGTGAGACGAGAACGAGTGTTTTTGGGTCCGGTCCAAAATTCAAGATGGCGCTGGCAGCCATTTTGTACAAAATTAGGTGCAATCCGATTTTTGCACAGAACTTCCATATGAAAGCTCTGATTTGAATAATATTTTGTATGAATGTTTAGTACCATGGGATACATCACATATAATACAGGTTTTTTTCTCGTGCGTAAATTATGCAAATTAGACTAACTTTGATTTATTTAGTGTTACTTTCAGCACTGTAACTGCAAATGCCAATACGACTCGGGCTAGAGGCCGTATTTTTGAACTGATCTTTACGAAACTTCTTGGGTACCTTTGTTATCACCGTGGGGCGAGAACGAGTGTTTTGGGGTCCGGTCTGAAATTCATGTTGGCTGCTGGCAGCCATTTTGTACAAAATTAGGTGCAATCCGATTTTTGCACAGAACTTCCATATGAAAGCTCTGATTTGAATAATATTTTGTATGAATGTTTAGTACCAAAGGATACATCACATATAATACAGGTTTTTTTCTCGTGCTTAAATTATGCCAATTAGACTAACTTTGATCTATTTAATGTTACTTTCAACACTGTAACTGCAAATGCCAATATGGCTCGGGCTAGAGGCCGTATTTATGAACCAATCTTTACGAAACTTCTTGGGTATCTTTGTTATCACCGTGGGATGAGAACAGGTGTTTTTGAGTGCGGTCCAAAATTCAAGATGGCTGCCGGCAGCCAATTTGAACCAAAATTAGTGCAATCAGTTTTTTGTACAGAACTTCTGTATGAAAGTTCTGATTTGAATAAATTTCTGTATGAATGTTTAGTAACATGGAATACATCACATATAATACACGTTTTTTTCTTGAGCAGAAATTATGCAAATTAGATGAACTTTGAGATTTATTCAGTGCTACTTATACACAGTAAGTGCATGTGTCAATACGGCTTAGGCTAGAGGCTGTATTTATGAACCGATCTTCACAAAACTTCTTGGGTACATTTGTTATAACCTTGGGATGAGAACGAGTGTTTCTGGGTGAGGTCCAAAATTCAAGATGGCTGCCAGTGGCCATTTTGTACCGAAATTAGGTCCAATCAGTTTTTGTACACAACTTCTATATGGCTCAGGCTAGAGGCCGTATTTATGAACTAATCTTTACGAAACTTCTTGGGTACCTTTGTTATCACTGTGGGACGAGAACGAGTGTTTTTGGGTGCGGTTCAAAATTTAAGATGGCCACCAGCAGCCTTTTTGTACCAAAATTAGTGTAATCAGTTTTTTGTACAGAACTTCTGTATGAAAGTTCTGATTTGAATAAATTTTTGTAGGAATGTTTATTAACATGGAATACATCACATAAAATACAGGTTTTTTTCTCGTTCAAAAATTATGCAAATTAGATGAACTTTGATTTGTTCAGTGCTACTTATACACAGTAAGTGCACATGTCAATATGGCTTGGGCTGGAGTCTATTTATGAACTGATCTTCACAAAACTTCTTGGGGTACCTTTGTTATCACCTTGTGACAGGAACGAGTGTTTTAGGGTGCCTTTGTTATCACTATGAGCACTATGAGAACAAATATTTTGGGGTTCAGTCAGACCCACTCTGGGACTCAAAGATTTCTTTTCTAGTTTAGCATCTAACTGTCACCCCACTTTTACAATACTTTACCTATATATTTGTTACAGGCTACGGTCAGCATTTATGTACAGACCGTTACAATACTTTACATGTACCTTTGTTATCAGGTCATTAACTAGATGTTTGTCATTGCTGCGTCACACACTATACATGTACATGTCTTAAACAAGTTGAGCTACAGTGTCATTGACACTTTCATTACAAGAGTTATGGGCTTTTCGACTTGGAAATTGCATATTTCCGTCAACATTTTGTCCAAACTTTGTTTATGGCATAACTTGAACAATAGTTGATGGATGTCAACTCTACGTCAAGTTCGATGATCAACCAAAAATCAGTGAAATTATGGGAGTTATTGCCCTTTGTTAATAAATATCGTCCAATGCTTGTTTATAGAATAACTTACACATTAATAGCCAAATATTAATTTTTTTTTGATGACCACCATTAGCTGATGAAAACTGTCAGAGGTATTGCCCTGCCAATTCCCCCCAGCCCCCCCCCCCCCCCCCCCCCCCATCCCCGCACAATTTTCCCCAAGGATTGGGAGTTATTACCTGAAGAAAAATTTTTTTTAAAGGATTCAGTGCTTGATGGTGCAGGTATTTGTTGGATGAAAACAGTGATTATGTACAGTTCCAGAAGGCCTCACAGGCATATGATGCATTGCCAGGGACAGGTCTTGTTGTTTATACCTTCCGCAACGAGTTGTGGGGGCGGGGGGTATACTGGAATAACATTGTCCATCTGTCCGACCACCTGTCTGTCTGTGCATTCATCCATAGACATAATTTCGTCCGGAGATTTTCTCAGATGTTTATGGATCAATCTGCTCGAAATTAGCAAACAAGTTATGCAACTTATATTAATGCCTCTCCTTTGTCCAATGGCGCAGGTGTGTGGGATGACCTTCTTTAACCTTCATGGAGTGTGTCCCTCTCCACACAATGCACACAGAGGACAGCCATTTTATGTCCACACCCGTCAGCATCAACCCCCACAATTGATACTGCCAGAGAGTGTTCGGTACCTCAAGAACATTCTCTGACCGAGGATTGATCCCGGGACATCTAGAATAAGAGACCAGCACACTTATCCACTCGGCCACTACTCTTGATGATTTGCATGTTTTTATTGGTTGACCTCATTGACGAATATGATAAATATAGAATGGTACCTGTGCCTGGAAATAAGCAGTCTGTCATTTGCAGAATGAGGTCGCCAGAGGGTGAATTTGTTGATGCTATCGCATATTGTGGGACAATTTATCCTCTGGGTACCTCTTTCTGTTTAGGCCTGAGACCATTGTTCAGATTGAGGTTCAGAGAGGGTAAATTTAGTGATGCTACCCTGCACAGGGTAGCATCACCAAATTCACCCTCTGGGGACCTTATTCTGCAGATAACAGTTTGCTTATTTCCAGGCTTGATGGTGCCGGGTTTCTGTTTCCAATGATAAAATATTAGTTTGCTATAAGCACAAAAGGAAACTTTTAATGAAGAAACGTTAAGAGACCATTTCATTTGATTTTCAGGGTCATTACAGAAGACTTATTGGTAGTTTTGTTTCAATAAAAGAAAGGGCTCCAGTTACAGGAGGTGAGAAAATTTACCAGTTTAAACTATCCTCTAGTGCTGTACAGTTAAAACTAGAAGTCCTGTCACGAATAGTGCACTTATATAGGCTTAATTGCGCGTTGGAATTGCGTGCAATTGCCATATCGAATGGCATCCAAAGCACGGCAGGTTCTCTTGGTTACTCATAGCAAACACATGCAGTGTTTCTGCCAATGGACCTCCGGGTTACCCGGAGGTCCATTGGCTGAAACATTGCTTGTGCACAGGCCATATGTACAGAATTTGATAGCTTTACTTGAGCCATAACGCATACATTAACGCATATATCAACGTGCTATTTGTGTGCATTTCATGACAGGACTTCTAGTTTTAACTGTATATATAAAGGATATCTACACTTTTTCAGTGAATATCTGGAATTATCTCATGAGTGTGGACCTGAAAGTTTAATTTTTCATGAGTGCTTGCGCGAGTGAAAAATAATACTTTCAGGTCCACACGATATTCACTAAAACAGAGTAGATTTTTCATTTTATTATATGCTTCGTGATATTTTACTGCATAATATTCAGCCCAATTCGACTGCAAACAGTTTCAAGACCATAACAAAAAGCTGTTTGTCGTTCCTCCAAGGCGGCGTCATGCGCCGAAGCATAACGTCATTTAAGAAGCTACTGAAAAAATTCATTGTATGGACCTGAAAATATTATATTTTTATACTGTACCAATGACCCAGACTTAGCTGGTGCTAACTCCACAAAAACCAGGGCCAAACACAAATTTTGCCCCCCAATCCCCAAAATTTGCATCCAAAACAAAAAGAAATCATGTCCTAAAGGACCTCCATAGTACGACTCTACTGCGCATGCGCAGTGACGCAGTCGTCCCGAAATTGGCGCCAAATATCATTTCTCTGTTTGGCCCTTCATCAGTCAACATCTCACTGATCTTTGTGCTTGTAAATCTCAGTTTAAAGGATGCCAGACACGTAATTTTTGGAGAAAATGTGATTCTAAGGAGGATAGAAGGAGGAGAGGAAAAAAGAAGTGGCAAAAAATAATCAGGGCTGTACTTAAAATTTTTTGTTGAAATTATGTTAAGTTGCCTATTTTCGAGGCATGGGCCTCTTGTTGTCATTCTTGCTAATTGTTGCACTGCTTATTCAGTGTTTCCTCTCCCCCAGCCTTCTAAAGTCCCCCCTTGCAATTCTCCCATGCTTTTGGCATATTTTTGAGAAGTTTCATTTCTAAAATTTCCTGGGAGAGTTGCTTGGTTACAGAATGTTTTCTGTTATTTTCCCCATAGTTACGTTTTCACCCATGGGTGTATAACGTTTGTGTTCTGCATCTTCCATCTGATGTTCTGCAGATTCTCCCCTGGGAGTCTCTGTTTTGCATCAGATAGAGTGTAATTGATGACTGATTCCGGGCCAGTTTTTTCAGTGCCTGGAGTCATGTTTTCTAGTGTGTTTACACTGTTTGTTTTCATTGGCAACAGCCTTTTTTGAGGGGGGCTGTTTGCCTTTGTGGTAGTTTATCTCATTATAAGATACATTTATATTATCCGAAAGTGTCTCATTAATTATTTTATATAATTTTAAAATTTTTGACCACACTTTGCCATCGGATCCATCGGGGCTCAACGTTACTTTTCAGCAACTTGGGCTTCTCTGAAAAAATATTTTTTCAAAATTATTTTGTTTTGCAATTGTTTTTTCATTTATTAATGGATCATGTTATTATGTATCTTTGTGTCAGGGGTTTTTGCGAGTAACTAGGACTTGTTGTTCTTTCACAATGAAGGGACATTGTTCAAATTGTAATAGGAAGAAATCTTCCTCTGACTTTCATGATCATTGTATTAATTGTAGTCAGTGTTCTCGCATTAATCCCTGTCCTATATGTGAACATTGGGATGAGAAACATTGGAAACGTGTGTCACGATATGTTGTTTCTGGAGAAAGAGCGATGCCGGCTCTTTCTCCACAAGGTCACTCTACTCTCTCAGTTTCTATTTCAGAGGAACCAGAACAGGGTGATGTTTCCATGTTATCTTCTTCAAGTGTGCGTCCGTCGTCACAAATGAATTCAGAGCTAGCGGCAAAAGTGCTCATGGAGATTAGACAAATGTCGTCCGCTAGCTCGCCCGGTGTAGCGTCCATTCACCGAATGGTTCGGCAGCCGGGTTCGTCCGATGCGGTCCAAGAGGAAATTTTGGGTGATGCGAGCACTATAAAAATAATAGATGCACACCCAGTGACGGCGGATAGTAAACGAGAACGGAGGAAGCCTTTTAGTCCGGTTCCTAGCTCGTCCAGGTCCAGCCGGGCCGCGAGCGAGAGAGGCCCCTCTCTCGTACAACAACATCTGGGACCAGATGTTGTGGTACAAAATGTGTCTTTAGCGGAGCATACGTCCGTCGCTCGGGACGCTCCGTTGTATAAGCAGTCCGCAGAGACTGTTAAGGCTTCCTCTTCTCGTCGGCGCACACGACCGCACCTTGGCTGCATGACCTCCGATATTTTGCCAGCTTCGCCGATGAAGGATTCTTCGGCGACCAGGTCACACCATCCGGCAGCCAGGGATTCGAGACCGATGGACTCCGGACGTTCGCATAGGAAAAGTATGCGGGAGCCATCTGATGCGGAGCTGCCCTCGGCGAAGCAGCGAAAGACCGCGCCTCCGCAGGTCTCGACGTCGGACATTCTAGTGTAGATAGCACAGCTTATCGCAGCATCCCAGCAGCCGACAGAAACGGTGTCGGATCGAGAATTATCCGACGGCGCTGGGTCGGTACGCTCCGCCGAAGCATCGGGGGAGGACGACCGGGAACATCGGGAGGTCCGACCGGATGGTGAAAGGGATACGGATGAATTGGAGCTATCCCTTTCGGAACAACATAAAGCTGCTGTGGACTTCATCCGGCACTTTCTTCCTCAAGTTGTTCCGTCGGGCCAGACTGCTGCGCTTCCGGACAGGAGAATTATAGCGTCATTGGACTCTGAATTTTTTGAGCGGTTCAGGGACATCGCTCCCGAGTTTCCGTCGCAGTCCAATAATGTTGCAAGAACATTTGAATTATTGAACGACGCTATTTTTAAACTTGCTTCCAGGACGGGGAAAGCAGGTTTCTTGTCCGCAAATACTCTCAACCTGCCTTTCATTAATGCAAGGAATAAATTCGACACGGCAGGTCAGGGTATACCGAGAGTTCCTCTGCGTATGGACGACGAGGCGGAAGACTTAGAGCTATCATTACCGTCGTCAGCTTCTATTCCAACCGCAGTGTTGGAAACAGCTATTGCGTCTAACAGAGCCAATTTAGATGCCTTATCTTACGCAGATCACCTTACTAAGGCGTTATCACTGCGCCTTCAAGGGGAAGAGTTTCAGGATATACAATCCTCTTTAAGACTTCTTTCAAGGGCAGTAGCTTATTCCACGTGTAACTCCGCCCTTTCAGTGGCAAATCTGGAGTTGGTTAGACGTGACGCAGCTCTGGCTACATCCACACTAGTGGATTCTAAGGTGAAGAACTCTCTTAGAGTCGCTTCGGTCTCAGGAGAACTTCTCTTTGACGGCAAGCTTTCCGCTATTTATGATAATATTAAAAAGAAAGCTAGTGATTCTCTGTTGTTCAGATCCGCTCCTAAAAGGTCAGATACAGCAGACACGAATAAGGCGGGCACTTCTGGGTCTTATGCGCCCAAGAGAGGTTCCTATAGAGGTTCCGGTGCGTCCTCTGGCTCTTATTCGAGAGACCGTCAGGATAGCGACTCTCGTTCGGGACGTCCTTCAGGCCGGGACAATCGGTCGGACGCCCCGAGGTCGACGAGGCGAGGTGCGGGTCGTGGAAGACGTGGTTTCTCCTACCGCAGGCCTCGCAGATCCAGGAGGTGATGGCTTAAACCTCTGTCGCGTTCCGGTTGGCGGAAGGTTGTCAAGTTTTTCTCAAGAGTGGGCGTCGATTACGGACAACCCGTGGGTGAGAGGAGTGACTTCGGAAGGTCTAAAGATATCCTTCAAACGAAAGCCTCCATTAACTCGAAGTCCAAAGTGGACTCATCTTCCGTCAAATCCTCAGAAAAGAGACGCTCTGGTATCAGAGGTGCAGTCTCTTTTAATGAAGAACGCGGTAGAGGTCGTAGAAAACCAGGAATCGCTGGGATTCTACAGCCATCTGTTTCTGGTTCCGAAACCAGACGGCTCGTTCCGTCCAGTCATAGATTTGAGCTGGATAAACAAGCTGATCGTCGCTCCGAAGTTTTATTATGGAGACGATTCGATCGGTCAGAGCGAGTATTCGGGTGAACGATTATGCAACGAGCATAGATCTCAAAGATGCGTACTTTCACGTCATGGTACATCCGACATTCCGAAAGTATCTACGCTTCGCAGTCCTAGGAGTGGTGTATCAGTTCCGGGCCATGTGCTTCGGATTGAATCTAGCACCCTGGGCTTTCACTCGGGTAATGAACTCGGTAATGATCTACTTCCGAGCTCATTCGTCTGCGGTAACGTCGGCCTACCTGGACGACATTCTTCAGAGGTACGGCAACGAGTTAACGCTTCAGAACGATGTTCAGAATCTTCTTCTATTGCTCCGACGTCTCGGTTTCATAGTAAACGAGGAGAAGTCGGATCTGGTGCCGTCCAAGTCATTCACTCATCTGGGAATGAGCTTCGAGACGCACAACAATCTCGTTCGTCTGCCGTTAACCAGAGCGAAATTAGTCAGTTGTTACGCTCGCTATTGTCTGAATGCAGACAAAGTCACGGCGGGAGAATTTATGAGACTGATAGGTCTGTGCGGAGCCGCCGCGGATCTCATTCCGATGGGACGGCTACGCACACGGCCTCTTCAAATTTTCCTGACTCAGAATTGGAGTGTGAAAATTCATTCGCTCGATGTAGACGTTCTCTTGTCAGATCAAGTGAAACAAGAGATTCAGACTTGGGCAAACATTCAGTGGTTAACTCAAGGAGTTCCGCTGCAGTTGCCGGATCCGAGTTTTACCATTATGACGGATGCCAGTCAAACAGGTTGGGGTGCATCATTAATCCCAACGGATTCGAGATGCCAGGGTCTTTGGGATCCGCAATTCCTGTGCAAGCACATAAACATCAAGGAAATGATGTCAATTTGGCTTGCGTTACGTCACTGGATGGACATTATTCACGATGCTCATGTCCAAATCCTATCCGACAATACGACAGTAGTGGCGTATATACGGAATCAGGGAGGCACTCATTCAGTTCCGTTGTTCAATCTAACGGAAAGAATCCTTCTGTTTGCGTTGGAACATCACGTTCTTCTTTCGGTCCGTCACATACCGGGTCGTCTGAATGTGCTAGCAGACTCCCTTTCACGAAAGGGTCGCTTGTTGCCGTCGGAGTGGACTCTCAACAAACAAGTATTCAATCAGATTTGCTACCAATGGGAACGGCCAATGATAGACTTATTTGCGACACATCTCAACAATCAATTGCAGACGTATGTGTCCCCGTGTCCGGATCCAAGAGCATTTGCAGTAGACGCTCTGTCGATCCCTTGGGACGGAATGATAGGATATGCGTATCCTCCAGCGCCGTTAATTCAACAAGTATTGCTAAAGATAAAACAATCTCAATGCAAGATTCTGTTGGTAGCATCTCTGTCGCCACAGAGACCGTGGATAAATCTACTCAGGTGTCTGTTGTGGGACCTACCGCGGAAGCTTCCTCCACGAGAGGATCTTCTTTCGCAGGGGAAATCGCGCCAACTCCATCACAACCCGCAAGGTCTCAACCTTCACGTTTTTCCGTTGTGCGGTCCTTCTTGCATGGCAAGCACTTTACAGGACGAGCAGTGGATGCGATTTCTAACTGTAGGAGGACCTCCTCTTCGCTAAACTATGCGGCTAAGTGGAAGGTTTTCCGTCGTTGGTGTAGGGATCATTCTGTAGATATATTTGATCCCTCTATACCAGACATTGCAAACTTTCTAGTATACTTGTTTGACGAAATCAAACTGCAGCCTGTTACTATAAAGGGTTATAGATCTATGTTATCTGATACCTATGCACATCATGATAGTTTACAAATTGGATCTAATGTCTCTTTATCGAAATTGGTTAGAAACTTTTCGATAAATAGACCCAGAACTCTTAGATTAATTCCTAAGTGGAATTTAGCTTGGGTTCTCCTTAAATTGAAGGAAAAGCCATTTGAACCTCTTGGGACAGTAGATTTCAAATTCTTATCTTATAAGACAGCTTTTCTCTTAGCTTTCTCTTCTGCCAGAAGAGTCAGTGAGCTTCATGCACTATCGGTGGATGATTCTCATTATCGTAGTGTTGGGAACACTATCACCTTCACTACTAATGTCGGTTTTTTATCTAAGAATCAGGCTCCTAATAAATATCCGGAACCTATTGTTATTAAGGCTCTTCCGTCTTCAGACGGGCGTAGGCCTTTACTCTGTCCTGTTAGAGCACTACGTATCTATAAACAGAGATCTCAGTTCATCAGAAAGGGACGGAAACGTTTCTTTCTGTCTTTGATGCCTAATAGAAAGGACATTTCAGTCCATTCTATTGCTAGATGGATTCAGTTAACTATCCGTACTGCGTATGAAGATTTATCTTCTTCTCAGCAGTCTGTGCTTTAGATTTCTGCTCATGAAGTAAGAGCTCTTTCTACTTCCTGGGCTTATGCTAATAGTGTTGCTATTACAGATTTAATGAAGGCTGCTTATTGGTCTCAGCCTTCCACATTTACTAATTTTTATCTCAGAAATATTGAGTCCATTTCTGGAGACCTGCATTGTTTAGGTCCGTTATCTGTTGCTCAGAATGTCGTCCACTAAACAGTTGCAACTATAGTTATGCAGGCTTTCTGTTCCGGCAGTGACTCCGTCCGGCTGCCCTCTTCGCTCTGGGCTATTTGACCCAGGGCAAGGGGAAGGGGGGGGGGGGGGGGGGGCGGGTGTTCCCTTAGGTCACCTGCTTTATAGTGAAAAGCAAGGGAATGCCTCCTCCAAGACAGTATTTCTGAGTCACTTCCGGGATGGTTTTAAAGTGTAATATTAATGTTTAATTTCATTCATGTCTTATTTTTAAAGTGTAGCTCGGTGTGAAGCATTTGTATATGTCAAGTGTCAAACGGGCTTTTAATATACAATACTCGGACACTTTTAAATGATTATAAAGAGTCTCAATTCTCTGGACTACTTTATTTATTGGCTTGCTTTAAAAATAATTAGTATAAGGGTTATACTGGATGTTAATAGAGAACATGAATGTTATTGTGCTCAATTATTAAGGGTAGTGTATCTTTCTAATTTAATATTAAATAAGAAAGATACATGTAAAGCCTAATACTCCTTTTCTCCTTAAGGGGTTACCTCTTTATTATATAATTGAGCTTATTGGATTTTCCTCTTTGTCCTAGGCCCTCCAGCCTGTTTACTATTCAGCTAAGTCTGGGTCATTGGTACAGTATAAAAATGTTAAAAAATTTATAGTAATTTATATATTTTTTATACTTACCAATGACCCAGACGTGGATGGCCCTCCCTGAGTTGGGAACTCTTGCCTCCCCGCTGAGTACATAGCGCTGACCAGGCACTGCCAGTAAGAATGATATTTGGCGCCAATTTCGGGACGACTGCGTCACTGCGCATGCGCAGTAGAGTCGTACTATGGAGGTCCTTTAGGACATGATTTCTTTTTGTTTTGGATGCAAATTTTGGGGATTGGGGGGCAAAATTTGTGTTTGGCCCTGGTTTTTGTTGAGTTAGCACCAGCTAAGTCTGGGTCATTGGTAAGTATAAAAAATATATAAATTACTATAAATTTTTTAACTTTTCACTCGCGCAAGTGCTCGTGAAAAATAAAACTTTCAGGTCTACACTCCTGAGATAATTCCCGATACTGACTAAAATAGAGTAGATTTTCTTATTATTATATGCTGCGAGACATTTTTTTGCACAATATTCAGCCCAATTCGACCACAAATGCGTATGTTTCAAAACAATAACAAAGATCAGCTGATCGTCCCTGCAAGGCAACATCATGCACTGAAGCATGACGTCATTTAGGAATCTACTGAGGGATATTTCTCGATATCCATCAAGTCGATGGATATCTAGAAATATCTTTGAGATAATTTGCGATAATTCACATGCTAGCATACAATAAATAAAGTTATCATTCATGTTGTTTTATTTCTTTATTTTTTCTCCCAAAACATCGTTTATGGCAATTTGTTGGAGGCAATTCTCTAAGGAGTCATAAGCTATCAAATTAGTAGTACATGCTGATCCTCTTACAGTACGTGGAGAGTGTATTATCACTAAATCACCCACAGAGTGGAGAATCCACCCAAGCAATAATTGCAAATTTGTTGCAAAGCATAACCAGCACAAGCAAAGTTTCAGCCAATGGACCCCAGGGTTAAATCCGGAGGTCCATTGGCTGAAACATTGCTTGTGTTTTTTGTCGATATGCACAAAATTTGAAAGTTATAGCATGGGTGATAACTCCACTCAGCGGGTGATTTAGTTACAACTTACTCTCCATGTACTGTACGTAGGAACAATTATTTACTGATAGTGCAAAACGAATATAATCGGGCCAAACAAAGAATGATGGTTGACGCCAATTTCGGTGTCTTCCTGGATACTGCGCACGCATAATTCGCAAAAGTATGGAGGACCAGATAAGACATTCAATTTTCGGTTTTGCATGCAAATTTGGAGGATTGGGGGCAAAATTTGTGTTTGGCCCTGGATTAATTTTTGAGTTAGCTCCAGCTAGTCTGGGCCATTGGTAAGTTAAAAAAAATATACAAATTACTTTGAATTTATAATTTTTCGAATTTGCCTATATCCCCTACATGGTTAAAGTTAACATTATAAAAGAAATAGGTCACATCTGTTGTTGACATTTGGAAGCGTATTTCTTGTGTAATTGATAATAATGTTGGTGGTTACTCCACATCTGTTTACCAAATCAACTTGTTCCTGACAATACAGTTAAAACTAGAAGTCCTGTCACGAACTGTGCGCTTATCTAGGCTTAATTGTGCATAGGAATTGCGCGCAATTGTCATATCGAATGGCATCCAAAGCATGGCAGGTTCTCCTTGTTACCCATAGCAAACACAAGCAATGTTCCTGCCAGTGGACCTCCAGGTTACCCGGAGGTCCATTGGCTGAAACTTTGCTTGTGCACAGGCGGTATGTGCAGAATTTGGTAGCCTTACCATGGTCATAACGAGTAGATTAACGTGCAAATCGACGTGCTATTTGCACGCATTTCGGGACAGGACTTCTAGTTTTACTGTATATATTGGACATGTTTTGAATATCATTGCCTGTTGTTGGGGTGGGTGAGAATTTGTGCGAGAAATTTACAGGAGAGAAAAACCTTTTCCTGGGAGCTTTTTATGGTAACAGTGTGTTGGTGAAATGAGTTTTCTGTTTGTGCACCATTGCTTGGTCTTGGAAGATTGACGGCTGATATTTGTTCAACCCTTAAGGTCTGTCCTAATTCCAAGTTTGATAACGTTTTACTGCAATAGAACAGGTGCCCTAAAATGCATATCTTTGGGTAAATATGTAAGTTACTCAAGTCACAAAATAAGCAGACTGTCATTTGCATCACTAAATTTACCCTCTGTGAACCTCAGTCTGAATCAGGGTTTCAAAACTAAACAGAAAGAGGTACCCAGAGGATAAATTGGCCCACTGTATGGGATAGCATTATCAAATTCACCCTCTGGGGACCTCATTTAAGGCTGCACGATATTCAAAAATGAATACTGATATCGGTATTCAAAAACATACTGCGGTATACCGGTATATCGAAAACTGTTCAGATATATGAACATAGGTACGACAGTCGCATGCCTTGATGATGTGGTTCGAAAAACATTTACCCAACGCAGACGATATTAAAATTTATTATTTTAAAAATCTGTTTATCAGATTTTGCCCCAAAACTTCTACAAAACAATGTCATGTGACCCCTCATTGGAACGAGCTCAATGAGCTCGTTCCAATGAGGGGTCACATGATATAGTTTTGTAGAAATGTTTGAAAATTATTTTTTCAACTGCTAAATTTGTATATTACGTGGGCACATGCGGACGATTCCTTGGGTAAAGGGAGAATATTATTCATTTGGGTCTACAGTTAAAAAACTCAAGTCATCTTGAAAATTAAATTGTGGGCAAATAAATAAAGACGATAAACTGATATTTTTGTAATTACACCGGTATTCAATCGATATTGGTTTGAATACCGGTATATACCGGTATATATAGGTTTATCAATATACCGTGCATCCCTAACCTCATTCTGCAAATGTCAGATGGCTTATTTTCAGGCTTGAAGTTACTTAGTTTTTTTTTACAAAACCATATCACGTAACCACTCATTGGAACGAGATTATAGAGCTCGTTCCAATAAGGGGTCACATGATATGGTTTTGTTTAAATTTTTGAAAAAAATTATTTTTCTTTCGTTCGAATTCCACCTGCGGCCACTACGTTGTGTCCTTGGACAAAACACTTCACCCCTATTGCCCACATGGGGACACGGTGGCATTGTGTACCAAGGCATACTGCATGTTGATTGTGCACTTGTCGTCTTAGCCAGTGCAAACCCTGCTTGTATGGAGCTAGAATGTCGGGGAGCCTGGTAGCTGCTCGCCATTGCTCGGTGGTTCTCTTCGGGTACTCCGGCTTTCTCCACCCATAAAAAACTGTCCAACACGTGGTAACCCTGGCTGTCGAAAGTGTCATTAAACCCCAAAATATAAATAAATTTTTTTCAATAACTGAATCTGCAAATCAAGCAGGTGGATGTGATCGATTTGTTAGGTAAAGGGTTAAAGCCTGCTGTTTTCGAAATGTTGTGCCACCCATTTATCGTTCACCTGGTCTGAGCTTTGGTAGTTTATCGTTCATTCCCATGTCCTTGATTCAGGTAACCCATTACAGTTAAAACTAGAAGTCCTGTCATGAAATGCACACAAATTGCACATTGATCTGCGTGTTAATCTACGCATTATGACCATAGTAAGGCTATCAAATTCTGTACATATGGCCTGTGCACAAGCAATGCTTCAGCCAATGGACCTCCGGGTAAACCGGAGGTACATTGGCAGAAACATTGCCTGTGTTTGCTATGAGTAACCAGGAGAACCTGCCATGCTTTGGATGCTATTCGATATGACAATTGCGCACAATTCCTATGCGCAATTAGGCCAAGATAAGCACGCAGTTCGTGACAGGACTTCTAGTTTTAACTGTAGGTAACCTAAGTATATATCTTTCAAACTGTGCTGATATATGAACTGTTGCATCATAGACAAGTTCTTGCTCCTATGGGCAATATCCTGATGAATAGAGATGAATCCTTAGGAACAATAATGAGGCTATGTTGCAGCAATTCAGATGCAAATTAGTTGCAATTATAGCCTACTCTTGGCATGGGCAAGCATGCTGCAGAAGAGTATTATATCCATAATCACTATTTGTGGCACAGATATGAATTATTGCCATATCTTGATTTTGTACCTTTGTTACATGTATATCTTAAGATGATCAACACTTTAGAATGATGCTGAGCATCAACCAGTCATCAGCATAGGTGTTTGCATCTACCTGAAGTATAGCTGCTCTGTTAGCCAATAATTGGCCAATGGAGCAGCTATACATCAGACAGATGCAAACACCTGTGCAGTTGATGATTGGTTGATGCTCAACATCATTCCACCATTCCTTCATACTAGATCATTCAACTTGGCAAAAATTTTGCAGGACCTGGCGACGATTTGGTGCAACCTGTTTTTCCTTCATGTGTTTTTATATGCCCGTTTTGAAAAAACGGGTCGTATTATGGTATACCGCTGTCCGTCCGTCTGTCCGTTCGGTCACATGTCGTACGATAACTCAAGAATGCTTCGAGAGATTTTCACGATTTTTTGGTAGGTGGTTTATGTTGATGGAAGGAAGCTCCCTTTTGGTTGGTGTCGATTAGTCATTCCAGAGTTACAGTTAAAACTAGAAGTCCTGTCATGAATAGTGCACTTATCTAGGCTTAATTGCACGTTTGAATTGTGCGCAATTGCCATATCAAATGGCATCCAAAGCACGGCAGGTTCTCTTGGTTACTCATAGCAAACACATGCAATGTTTCTGCCAATGGACCTCCGGGTTACCCGGAGGTCCATTGGCTGAAACATTGCTTGTGCACAGGCCATATGTACAGAATTTGATAGCTTTACTTGGGCCATAACGCGTACATTAACGCGCATATCAACGTGCTATTTGTGCGCATTTCATGACAGGACTTCCAGTTTTAACTATATGGAACTTTATTTTTCACATGCTGAACAATAACTTGAAAATGCTTAGAGCAATTTTCATGATTTTTTGGTTTCAAGTATATGTTGATAGAAGGAATCTCCCTTTCGATTTGTGTCGCTGTCCGATTTGTCATTCCAGAGTTATGGGACTTTATTCATCAAAATATAGGCAATTTTCCACATGTTGGACTTGAGCAATTTTCATAATTTTTTGGTGGCAAGTATATGTAACCTGACAAGTACACATGTATACTCATATTGTGTGGTTCCCTCTTGTAATTAATAACGGGCGTATGATGCGCTCATGGTGCAGCTGTTTATTCATTTTAGGTAACCTCCACGTGACCAAAACGACCGTACGCCTCAAATTGACAGGCCTGGTGACGTGTGAGTTAAAATGGTTTCACCAAGCAATCAAAAACGAATAATCAATTTCTGTTGTATAATGTTTGTTTCAGGAAATTTTGCTGTATGGGGCGGTTTATTCTCAGCTATTGACTGCTCTTTAGTTTATATAAGAAAAAAAGAAGATCCGTGGAACTCAATTACAAGTGGAGCATTGACAGGAGCTATTTTATCAGTACGAAGTAAGTATTACATGATTATTTAATAGAGCTGTAGGTTTTTAAATTTCTTGTTCGGTTTTGGTTTTGGTTTTTCATGGGGAGTAAAACCTCGGTTCTGTTCGGTTTTCGGTTTGTTCATGAGGCCAAATAAAATACAATAAAACTCATTCTTATGTCCGGAGTCATAACTGAATGGCAGTGAAATTTAGCGAAACTCAATGAATGCCCAAAATAAGCTATAATACATGAATAATCAGGAAGGCCAATATAATAATTACAGAACTTTTATTGTGCTTGGCCATTTTTCGAGGTCTGACACCTACTCGCAACTTGAGGAAAGCTGCAAACACAACTAAACTGAAATGTCGGAAATTCACAGAATGTAGCCTTCCCAGAGTAGCAATGTCTGGGTACTCTCACTACTCTGGGATGGCTACTTTCTGTGAATTTCTGCAGCAAGAGAGTATTTAATAAAAAAACGAAAAACCTTGGATTACGGGATGTTGACGGTTTCGGTTTCGGTTTTTAAAAAAAACTAAAAACCTCGGTTCGGTTTTGGTTAACCTACAGCTGTATTATTTAACCCTTTACCCAGTGCAGACGATTTCAAAATTTATTATTTTAAATATCATTTTTTAAATTTTTTCAAAAAATTTCAACAAAACCATATCTTGTGACTCCTTTTTGGAACGAGCTCGACGAGCTCGTTCCAAAGAGGGGTCACATGATAAGGTTTTGTTGAAATTTTTAAAAAAATAATATATTTTTCAGCTGCTGAATTTGCATATTACGTGGGCGATTCATTGTGTAAAGGGTTAAACTTTTACACTATTAATAGTTAAACAAGTAGGAAGATGCAAGTGGATTTTTCATTTTAGCAGTCTGATCTGTTTCAGACTGATTCGCGTTCCCGCATTGTCTCCTTGGGCAAGGCACTTAACCCTGATTGTCTACATGGGGGCACGATGACGCTGTGTACTACGGCGTACTGCACGTCGAAGGTGCGCATGTCTTCAACCAATCTAACCCTGCCCGTGCCGCGGTGCATAGTTCAGAGTTACGATGTTGGAGAGCTGGCAGCTGCTCGTCGTTGCTCAGTGGTTCTCTCCGGGTACTCCGGCTTCCTCCACCTGTAAAACTGTCACCGACATGATATGACCCTGGCTGTTAATGTGTCGTTAAGCCCTAATACAAAAAAAAATAAAATAAATTGCAAGTAATCTCCCTTGATATGCATAAATATTAAAATGTCAAACAAAGTCAATAAAATCCAACCCAATGAATCATGATCAAAGACGTTCTTCCCTGATTCCAAGACTGCACTGCTTGCATGCCTCTCTTCAAATGTTAGCGAGCAGTATACAGCAGACCAGACCCTTCAAAGCTTTAAGATTGGATTCGATTTTGAATGTTAAGTTGATATTCGATTCGATTCAAAATCAGCTGCCTGATTCATTTCCTTTCGAATCTTTACACAGAAATATAGCGTGGTGCAAGTCATTGTCATCATCTCACAAAACATCATATTTGAACATAATTTGTATATAAATAATGCTGAAAATACAAGAGTGTAATTTCATCTGTATTAACATAAAGATCATGTGTCCCATACCACCTCCCATGCTAATTCCAGTCTCACTAGTGTCTTCTGCTGTTGAAAACAAAGCTAAAGTTTCCAAACAATGTTGACAATGAGTTGTTCCTAGTGGCTAGTCCTGTGGAATACTTAGTACTGGTAAGCCTCGCATCCATTCCTGGATAATATTCCAACTACATCATCAAGGCATGCCTTCCAGGAAGGCATGCCTTGATGATGTAGCTGTAATATTTTATCAGTTGAGACGTGAGCCGTCACAATCGGAACAGTCAGGTGTACACCCCCCCCTCCCCCCATAACCCCACCAGACCTGTTCACTCTCCCGGTTTCACCGTGAGTCTCCCGGTTTGAGGCACCAACTCACGCTCTCACGGTCACATCCTATTTTCTCCCGATTTGACACGTTTAAAATATAGTTGTCTTATTCTATTTTGAAAATTAAGCAAGTTGCATTGTATGCCAAATATATTCTCATACTGTCGTGGTTACGTGAAAGAAATCAAAATTATATAAACTCAAAATATAAATTAAGTAAAAACATAATCTCTCAAGTACAATTAACTTCAGCTGACCTTTTATATATACTGTTGTTATGGTTCATACCAAATTTATCCGTTTTGTGTAAAAAAAACTATAATTGAAAGTTTGTTGAAAACTGAAAAAAATCTGTTGTGAGATTTCACAAGAATTAAGTTACCTCCCCTTACTTATATACAAACAGATTCAGAACAATCATGTCCAGGCTCCAGCAGAGTATTTTGTCTTCATTTTGAACCAACAGGGTTATTTTGTTTGTATCTTTTTTCACAATGGGAGTTATGAATACTGAGGGCACCTTCTCTGATGTGAGTAATACAAAACACAGTTCAAATATTTTATTTAATGAAAAAACGAAAACGAAATTACCACAATCACACACAACACCGGCAACAACAGGTGTTTTTTTTTTTTAAACAAAACGATATGTATTGTTAGCATTGAGTAATTTTTATTGTACAATAAAACCTGTCAAAAGATAATAAGAATGAATATTTCCTCACTAAAAATGTACAGACTGAACAAAGAATTTACATGAATAAATGGCATGAACGAAGAAGGAATGCTTGTTTTGGTTCTTGAACGTTTTGGTCCTGGGACGTTTTGGCCTAAGATGTTTCAGCCTCCATGTTTTGAAGCACCGGGATGGGCTTGCATGAGCAAGGAAAAATGGCCAGACTGAGGGGAGGGGGGGGGGGGGGGGTTGGTACAGGCAAAGGCTAGATAGGCATCCACTCACATAAAATTTGTGTGTGTGTCTGGGGGGGTGGGGGGAGGGGGGAGGTCATTGTCCATTGTCCCTGGGGGGTAGGGGCTTGGACCAGTGATATCCATATTTGTATGCTTTTACTGACAAATACCATTAAAAGTGTTAAAATAAATTATTAAAATGAAATATATAATGCATTTGGGTTGGGGGGGGGGGGGCTGCCCAGGTGGGACCGTGGGAGGCATAACAAGGAAAATATTGATGTATTGGCAGCATGCAGAAATCTCACTGACAAGCATCCAAATCTCACTGAGAGCTCATCAAAATCTCACTGACAGTCACCTTCAGAGGTTAACAGGTCTGAACCCCACCCCTTATCGATCATCTTCAAGATACCCAGAATTTGATTCAAAATTAGATTAGATTTCGAATAGCACACTTGATTCGATTCCAGATTTGATTCGAATTGAAAGCGTGTGATTCACGGGACCCTAAAGCAGACCTCCCATTTTAAATTCAAATCACTGTCCTAAATTAGACTGAAGGCATGTCGTTTTCTAGAGAATTTACTACACCAGAATCTGCAAGTGAAAGGTCCATCAGGAAAGCCTTCACCAGAAACCATAGGCTCCATCAAGCCTGTACAAATTAAAAATTAAGCTAGCAAAAGGGTTACATCAAGTTCTTTAAGGTAATCCCTTTTTTTTTGTTTGGAGAATATTAATACTTCAAATGTTAGTTCAAAGACTTGCCAACCTATATAATAATGAAGATTATTTCACGAGTTTCTTCAGGGATTAAAATTCATGTGTGAATCCGAATCGATTCGTGCAAATGACTCATTTGATTCTTGTACATTCCAAAAGTGGCTTTTAAAGACCAGGAGAATGCTCTGTCTTTGCCCCCACATAATAAGGTAACAAATCTTCACTTAGCAATGGTGTCTAGTAAAGTCTTGGCTGCCTATGTAGGCAGCCAAGTCTTCACTGGACACCACTGCCACGGTACTGTAATTTCCATCAGCAAAGACCACCGAAAGCCTATATGATGGAACATGTGTTCAAAATGCACATGAGTGAGAAACTCGTAAAATGGAAACTGGGTCCTTAAAGGGTAAATTCTCTTTAAAAAATATGATGTTTGCCTTTTACTGTGGCATATGTACATATTGCACTCACAGGGGTATAACAGTACTCTTCAGTTCAAAATATTTGGGAACTGAAAATTGATTCTCGCAACAGCAGCTCACGTGAATATAAACTGAATCTCGTGGATCGAGAGAAATTTTAAGGGCTGTTCTTCCATTGAACACATTATAGTTATGCTGCAGTGTTAAAATATTGTTGGGAGCATGGTGGCTCAGTGGTTACGGCTTCTACTTCAAACCGAAAGGTCCACGGTTCGATTCCCGCCACAGATTAGTGTGTTGTGACCTTGAACAAGGCACTTCATTGCGTTTGCCCATGTGGAGGCATGGTGGCTCTCTGTACTAAGGCGTACTGCACTTTTCTTCAACCAATGCTAACCCTAGTTGTGCGGAGTTAGTATGTTGGGGAGTCTGGCAGTTGATTGGTGTTCTCTCCTGGTCCCCTGGCTTCCTCCACCCATAAAACTTTCCTGCATGAGGTGACCGTGGATGTCGAAAGTGTCATCCCCCCCCCTCCCCCCCCCCCCCCCCATAAATAATTAAATAAAAACACTTGTAGTGTAGGGTTTATGATTTTTGCGAGTTATTAGTCGAGTTGTGACGAAGTCAAACTCGACTTATAGTTTGGTGAATGGCGGGCGGGCGGGCGGGCGGGCGGGCGGGCGGGCCTTCGGGCGTAAACAATTGGTTTCCGGATGATAACTTGATAGTGGTTCAACTCACATTCATTAAACTTCATATGTAGGTTGGTCTTGGTGGGAGGAAGAACCCTATTGATTTTGGACATGCTACGTCGAAGGTCAAGGTCACAGTGACCTTGAACGCAGTAAATCTTAAACAATTGGTTTCCGGATGATAACTTGATAATGGTTCAACTCACATTCATGAAACTTCATAGGTAGATTGGCCTTGGTGAGGGGAAGAACCCTATTGATTTTGGACTCGCTACGTCAAAGGTCAAGGTCAACGTGACCTTGAACATAGTATATCGCAACAATTGGTTTCCGGATGATAACTTGATAGTGGTTCAACCTAGAGTCATGAAACTTCATAGGTGTGTTAGCCTTGGTGCGAGGAAGAACCCTATTGATCTTGGACTCACCAGGTCAAAGGTCAAGGTCACAGTGACCTTGAACATAGTATATCGCAACAATTGGTTTCCGGATGATAACTTGATAGTGGTTCAACCTAGAGTCATAAAACTTCATATGTGTGTTGGCCTTGGTGCGAGGAACTGTTGTCACAACTCGACATTGGATCGGTGATCCTGAGCGGCATTTTTTTGTCATGTCACAGGAAGCAATTATTTTAATTTATTTTTCAGATGGTACTGGTGCAATGGTGGGATCAGCAATTATAGGTATGTTATATTTTCTTCCATTCGTTCACCAAAACTGTTAATAAGGCTATTAAAAAAAAATGTTTCTCGGGCACCTTCCTCGTCATCACTTTTTTTTTTGCCTGTAAGTCTCATCTACAGTTAAAACTAGAAGTCCTATCATGAAATGCGCACAAATAGCACGTTGATATGCGCATTAATGTGTGCGTTATGGCCCAATTAAAGCTATCATATTCTGTACATAAGGCCTGTGCACAGGCAATGTTTCAGCCAATGGACCTCCGGGTAACCCGGAGGTCCATTGGCAGAAACATTGCACGTGTTTGCTATGAGTAACCAGGAGAACCTGCCATGCTTTGGATGCCATTCGATATGGCAATTGCGCGCAATTCCAATGCGCAATTAAGCCTAGATAAATGCACTATTCGTGACAGAACTTCTAGTTTTAACTGTATGACACTATTTTGCACTTGTAGGACAAATATTTAACCAACTATACCTTGTTTGAGAGAACTCACAGAGCTCCGTTGAACAAGATATAGTTGATTAAATTTACAATTTCATTGTGGGAAATTTTCTATTTTCAGAACTGTTGTGTGAACAACAAAAAAAAAGCCTCCCTCCCTCATCATAAAATTGAGGAAAAATTGATCGAGAAACGAGAAATTTTTTTTTGTAGGCCTAAAAACAAAATTTTGACATTAATTCACCATCAGGTGTATATTT
This sequence comes from Pictodentalium vernedei, assembly GCA_031216915.1. Lineage (NCBI taxonomy): Eukaryota > Metazoa > Mollusca > Scaphopoda > Dentaliida > Dentaliidae > Pictodentalium > Pictodentalium vernedei. The sequence goes on from CM062296.1 coordinate 44,267,110, forward strand.
GATATATGGGGAATTTCCCAGTTTTTAAATACACTGCAGATTGGTCTAATTTCAGGTCATCACTGAGTCATTTGCTGTACAGTCTCCGAGCCTCATTGAAGAAAAAATTTATGCTGACTGTCTAAAATGCCATCTTGTAGATTCTTGGTGCATTATTCAGATATGGATATAAGAAGTTAGCAGCCACTCACACTCACCTATTTTGCATCTAGTTTTTTTTTCTGGAGAACTTCTTGCCACTCGCCTGTTCTGAAATTTAAGGTAACTGTGGTGTGAATGTGTCAGTCTGGATGCAGTGTGGATGCAACAAATTTTGGAATTTAATCCTGTCAGAGGTCGAGCAACTACCAGAAAAAGGTTTCACATAGACTAATTTTTCCGAAATAAGATACAGCAATCTAATTTCTAGCTCAAGGATGTAGGTTGTAAGTGCGAAGCTAATATGTTTAATAAATTTCGGGCCATTAAGGGGTCAGATCACTTCTTGTGAAGTTGACCAAAAAGCATAAAAACCCAAACCAAAGTACCTGCTATGGATTATAATTTGGGAACATACCTGTAATTTGGAGACATTTGTTTTTGCCGTGACTTTGGTAGATTTTAAAGGCAGAGTATAGAGAAGATGACACTGCAAAAAAATTTCTTGAATAAGGCACAACAAAGTAGAATTTCTGTTTCTCAGGCCATTATTTGTAAAATTGAATGCGGGCGAGCAGGTTTTTATTTTATTTTTTATTTGTGTAATTATTTCTTTGCCATCAAAAGTACATGTTCTTGGTTTCTGTTTTAGGCCTCATAATCTATAGAATAGCATGGGTCGTGGCATATTTCGTCCCTTGAGAGCAAGAAGGCATTGCAATGCTTAAGCATTGCAAAGCCATCTTGCACTCAAGGGCCAAATGTATGTTTTTTTAACTCTGGTAAAATATTAGACATAATTTTAATTTTTTGTATACCCCCACCGGGGGTCTATAGGAATCGCCTTGTCCATCCATCCGTCTGTTTGTCCGTCCAGGCTTAGCAGAGGTACATTGTGGGGTTTACAGTTTAGGGTCAATGGTAGTTGTGGGGTTGGGTTAGTACAGTGGCCATTTGTGGGGTTATTTTTTGCACTGTGGGGTTAATTTTTTGACCTTGTGGGGTTAGAGTTTAACATGGGAAAAACCCCACAAGTGAGAACGTGTAAGAATGTCCATCCATCCATCCGTGAGTCCATCCCAAAATTTAAACATGAATAACTTGTAAAGTACTTGATTGAGTGACTTGATCTTTGGTATGCAGGTGTATCATATTGCTGTATACCCGGAATGAAATGCAGGTGTCGTCAGAGATTTTATTTCCAGAGTCATTACCTTTATGGACTTAGTATTTGTATATACCCAAAAACGTTATCACCTGTAGCCAGGCTTGCATTGTTAAATAAGCGGGGGTAACTTTTCGTGTCACCGTATGGTGACACTTTATTTTCCTTTCCTTTTCTGAGTATCAAAATGAAGCACCTGTACAAATGTGCTTACATATTTTTAAAAATCAACTTGATAACAGTCTTTATTTTGGGTTGGATTGCACATTCTGGGGGTATTCGTTTATGAACAGGTCTTGTTAAGTTTACATTGGTTATAAAAAGAGAGCATGCAGCAGCCAAAAGGACCATGCAGGAGGGCCTGAGAAACAGATTTTTAATTTGTTTAGGCCTAATTAAAAAGTTTTATTTTTTTGTCTCAAAAACATAGTTATTCTTCTTCATTGGAACAAGGTCAGTGCTTGGCATAGAAATTCTCTAATGTTGGCAGCAAAGGTATAAACAGTTGACTGAAAATTAATTTTATACTTCTGTGTTTCAGTCATGATACAGCCATAGATGACACTAAAACTAATAAATAGGGGTGCGGTGGCGTCGGGTAACCGGATCTCATCAGATCACCGAAGTTAAGCAATGCCAAGCATGGTTAGTAGTTGGATGGGTGACCATTTCAGCGACCCATTCGTGCTCCCGTGTTGTGTCCTTGGGCAAGGCACTTAACTCAGATTGCCTACATGGGGGCACAATGACTCTGTGTACTAAGACGTACTGCATGTCGATGGTGCACATGTCTTCAACCAATCTAACCCTGCCTGTGCCGCGGTGCAGAGTTCAGAGTTACGATGTTGGAGAGCTGACAGCTGCCCGTCGTTGCTCGGTGGTTCTCTCCGGGTACTCCGGTTTCGTCCACCTGTAAAACTGTCACCGACATGATATGACCCTGGCTGTTAATGTGTCATTAAACCCTAAAAAACCCCAGAAAAACTAATAAATAAAGAAATACTAGTACTTCTTGCTTTTACTCTTCAGTCACCAGTAATAAACCTAAAAAACCCTAGCATCAATCATCAGTTCCCCTTATATTTTCGGAGTTTTAGTATTATGTAATCACAAACACCTGAGCTCTTTCTTCAGAGGTAAACATGATTAGATTATATCTGTGAAGTTACTCGAGCTGATGCAGAAATCACCACGAAAATTCATTGTAGGAGCATGTTTATTATTAAGTTTGGTTTTTTACAATGCTTCATTAAGGCCTACAAAAGTTAAAAATCTGTTTCTCAGGCCCTTTTGCATGGTCATTTTGGCTGACACATGCGCCCTTTTTATAACCAATGCAAATTCAAAAAAATAAAAATTAAATGGCTAATGTCTGATATTTTGCCCAAGCATTGCAAAGTCTTCTTGTATTCAAGGGATGAAATACACCACCACCCATGCTATTTCATAGATTATGAGGCCTAAAACATAAAACAAATCAAGAACATGAAGTTTAGATGGAAAAGAAATAAATAAAAAAATAAAAAAAATAAAATAAACTAAATGTCCGCCCACATGCAATTTTACAGAAAATGGCCTGATAAACAGATCTCCTTTGATTTCTGATATGTGGCTGTGTCATGGATACCTACACATTGAGTTTGAGCTTGGTCGCGGCCGGATGATTTTTCGTGAAGTTATTTGACCTTGAACTTAGTTTCTGATGTGAAAACTGAGAATCGGCTTTCCAAGCTTTATTGGTTTCCAGGGCCATACATCACCTCATCTACCGGTAGTTTATTTAAAAATGTATTTTTTTCAACTGCTTAATTTGAAAATTATGCAGGTAAACACACCTATTTTGTTAGGTAAAGGGTTAACAGAGACTTAACTTTTGCCTTATTTCAGGTGGTGTACTATTAGCATTGATAGAAGGAGTTGGTATAATGTTCACTAGATTCTCAGCAGAACAGTTTAACCCAGGTATTATCATTATACAGTGCAGCCCACTTAATTGAATATCTCTTAATTGTATATCCCTGTTAATTGAATATAATTTCCCAACACAAAACCATTTACCATACCTCCAGTTCAAATTTGACCTGTTTATTGAATATTGGTTATAGAGAAAACTCCTGTTAATAGAATGAAAAATTTTGTAACATGTCGAGAAATTACCCTGGCTCTCCCCACTTTTCCTTTGGTTATAGACCTATTTGGCCTCAGTACATCCAATACAGGCATTTAATCTATTATATCTTGTTTGACAGAGCTCATGGAGCTCTGTCAAACAAGATATAATAGAATGAATGCTAGGTTTATCTCTAGAATACAGGAAAGTGATGCAATCTCTGTTAATTGAATACTCCTGTTACTTGAATAATTTTCATTGGCAAAGTGGCTATTCAATTAACAGGATTCCTCTGTACAATATTGTGATCACAAAAGCATGCTGACAATTTCTATCAGATCAAATCTCCCGCTTCTCCTCTATGATAGATTACTCATCGAAGCCGCATTGTATATATGGAGAAATAATCGACTTTGGTTAATGATCGGCAGTTTCCGTGAGTAATGAGCTATCGCAGAAACCATTCCATATTGTGTATACAAACGAACGTTGTCGAGTACTCGACAAAGTTCATTTGTATACACACTACGGAATAGTTTGAGAATACTGCTTTCCAATTCCTATAGTTTTGACCCCATATTCGGTGAAATAATGGCCACGGATAACCAGATATTATCCGGTTACAGCCCTTGATTAGTTGGTTACGAAAATAAGCCAACCCTTTCAGCTCTAATCTGTTTGAACTTATCTTTTCACTTCTATCCCCCTAGAATCTCTTTATTGTGTCCTTATTCTGTAGCCTCTCCCTACTTTTCAAATTAGTGCTCTGCAAAGCTTCGAGATTTGATTTTGAATCTTAAGTAGCTATTCGGTTTGATTCGAATTGGCTGCACAATTCGTTTCCATTCAGATCTTTTCACTGGAATATAGGTTGGCATCAGTGATCTTCGTCGTCTCACGGTACGTACAGTTCTGATGGAAATTGTACATAAATAATATTGAGCCATGCTAATTCCAGTCTCACTAGACACTACCACTGTTGGTAGAAAAGTTTCCAGGCAATATCAATGATGAGCTGTAGCTAGCAGCTAGATCTGTGCGGTGTCTAGTACTGATGATTCTCGCACCCATTTCTGTTTTTGAACCATATTCTTTACTGGGTAATGTTCCAACTACAACAAGGAGCGCGGGGTCTCAGTGGTAGACTGTTGAACTTCTATGCTAGAGGTCCTGAGTTCGACCTGCGTTGTGTCCTTGAGCAAGGCACTTCATCCTGGTTGCCTACATGGGGGCACGATGATGCTGTGTACTAATGCGTACAGCACGTCCTCAACCGCTGTAACCCTGCTTGAGCAGAGCTTGGAACAGAGTTAGAATGTTGAGGAGCAGACAGTTGCTCGTCGATGCTTGATGGTTTTCTCCAGGTACTCCGGCTTCCTCCACCTGTAAAACTGTCACGGTCACGATTAGACATTGTGCATAAGTATGCGACCTTAATCCCCAATAAATAAACAAGCAATCTAACTATAATGCCAAGGCATACCTTCGTTGAAGGCATGCCTTGGTGATATAGTTGGAATATTTTATCAGTCTAGACTAGAGCCATCACTGTCAGAACAAATCAGGTTTACAGCATGCTCGTCCACCCCACCCACCCCTACGATTTGATTTGAGATTCGACTTGAAGCGAAGATGGGTGATTTGCAGGGCCCTATTTTAAATCTTAGTCCAGATCAGTAAAATTATTATATGTCCACAGGAAAGGTCAAGCCCAGTTAAGCCTTGGATGGGTGACCACTGAGCAAATTGATTCGAGTGCTTTCCATAGTAGTCTCTGGTGTGCAATAAGCGAAGGTTGAGTGTGTGACTCTTGGACGTTGAATCTTGTGCCAGGTGTGGACGTTGGGAATGTTCACCAGTACTACGTAATCCTCACCGTACCTTGGTGTAAAATAGGGACCCGTTGAGGCGCTTGTCTTCCATCACCGTCTCTGGAGCAAAGGCAGTATGCTCTGTTGAGTTGAGCTGAGAATGCCATATAATTATCAAAGGGTGTGTTTGCCTATGATACATGGTATTAATGTAAGTCGGGGAGCACAGTGGTGAATTCTAGATGTTACCATTGCATTGCATTGCAAAGGTATATAACAAAAAGCTCCTTCCATTTGTCTATCCATCTGTCCATCCATCCTTCCAACCATCTGTCTATCAGGAAATTTTTGCACTAACTTAAACAATGCTTATTAGATATTAATTAATTTTGATGTGCTGCATTATTATGCCTCTGACCTTAGGAGGAAGTATTGATTGGCATAGAATTGGGAATGCCATCCATCTATCTATCAGTCTGTCTGCCCATACATTACAGTTGCCGTGGATTGGTCATAATCCACACGTGGGCAGTTATGTCCATGCATCTGTTTACCAGGTAGTGAAAATCATCATCAGCAAAATTTTAATTAATGAAGCACCGAGTTGTACCCGGAGCTTCATTAATTAAATTTTTGATGATTATTCCTGTAATTTGTGTTTGGAATCTAATATAATTGCGTCCGTGGAAATATTGTCTAGAGCTGTAGGTTTTTAAATTTCTTGTTCGGTTTCGGTTTTGGTTTTTCAGGTGGAGTAAAACCTCGGTTCGGTTCGGTTTTCAGTTTGTTCATGAGGCTAAATAAAATTCAATAAAACTCATTCTTATGTCCGGAGTCACAACTGAATGGCAGTGAAATTGAGTGAAACTCAATGAATGCCCAAAATAAGCTATAATACATGAAGAATCAGGGAGGCTAATATAATAATTACCTAAATATACAGAACTTTTATTGTACTTGGCCATTTTTCGAGGTCTGACACCTACACGCAACTTGAGGAAAGCTGCAAACACAACTAAACTGAAATGTCGGAAATTCACAGAATGTAGCCTTCCCAGAGTAGTGAGAGTATCCAGACACTGCCATTGGCAGTGTCTGGGTACTTTCACTACTCTGGGATGGCTACATTCTGTGAATTTCTGCAGCAAGAGAGTATTTAATAAAAAACGAAAAACCTTAGATTACGGGATGTCGACGGTTTCGGTTTTGGTTTTTAAAAAAAACTAAAAACCTCGGTTCGGTTTCGGTTAACCTACAGCTCTAATATTGTCCACCCGTGGAAAGTGACCAGTCCACGGCGACTGTACTTTATGTCTGTACAGATGTTTTGCATTATTATAACTGAAGCATGTCGTTTGGTATGGTGACAGATCAGCATGATGGGCATTGCTCTTTTTTTTTTATCAACTCTCAACCTGCTTTTTTCAAGATATTTTTCATCACCTCTAGTCATGGCTGCTTTGTAGCAGCCATGACTAGATTTGATGAAAAAGCCATCTAACTTTAACTCAAAAAATCATTGGTGAAAAAATCTATTCTATTTACAAGAAAAATTTAGACTAAAGGTGTACAAATTATACTTATTTCAATGGCAAGAGAAATCCTGTCTTGGGTAGGAATATCCACCTGCTGCACACAAGGTGTTAAGGCCTTTTTTTTAAAAAAAATAAAAATCTGTTTCTCAGGCCCTCCCGCATTGTCCTTTTGGCTGCCGCATGCTCTCTTTTTATAACCAATCCATACTTAAAAAAATCAAAATCAAATGGTTTATGTCTGATATTTTACCCAAGTTAATAAAATTGTCCCTTGAGTGCAACAAGGCATTGCAATGCTTTTACTCTTAAGGGACGTAACACACCACCACCTCCCATGCTATTCTGTAGAATAACAGGCCTAAGACATAAAACAAACCAAAAACATGAACCTTTTAATAGAAATAATTACAAAAATAAAAAAACGCCTGCTCCCATGCAATTTTATAAAAAATGGCCTGAGAAACAGAAGATCTACTTTGTGGGGCCTAACAGTGCCTTGGCATGTTCATTAACCACTATCATTCAATGAAAAGTATGGGAGTTATTGCCCTTTGTTTGTTGTCTGGAGGTGGCACGGTGGCGTTGTGGTAACCGGTTCTCGTCAGATCACCGAAGTGAAGCAATGTCGAACCCGGTTAGTCCTCGGATGGGTGACCATCTGAGCGATCGATTCGGACTCCCGCATTGTGTCCTTGGGCAAGGCACTTAACAACGATTGTCCACATGGGGGCATGATGACGCCGTGAACTGCACGTCGATGGTGGGCATGTCTTCAACCAATCTAGCCCTGCCTGTGCTGCAGTGTGGAGTTACGATGTTAGGGAGCTGGCAGCTGCTCGTCGTTGCTCGGTGGTTCTCTCTGGGTGCTCCGGCTTCCTCCACCCGTAAAACTGTCATGGTCATGATTAGCCATTGTGCATAAATATGTGACCTTGACTCACTGTACACTGATGACGAAATATCTAAAGTTCAGGGTGCAAATATTTCCCATAATGCAACTAGAAATTTAATCAATTCAATCTTGTTTGACAGAGCTCAATGAGCTCTGTCAAACAAGATTGAATTAGTTAAATTCCCAGTTGCATTATGGGAAAAATGGCTACTTCAAATCTGGATATTTTGACATCAGTGTAGGGGATTAAACACAAATCAATAAATTGTTGTTAGGACAATATTCACATGAATTCTTCATTTTATTTTTCAGCAAATGCTCCACCCATGGATGAATCACAGATGCCACCAAAACCCATAATATTTGGAAATGCCCAATGATATTAGGCACATTTAGGGTATAAAATTGTGATAGACATTTCAAAGCAAGGACAATTTATTGTACATATGGATGGTTTTCATCAGCATCAGAGAGATGTGTTACTTATGTGTAAAATGTGTATGATTTAAACAAGTTTTAAATTAACCCTTCAAGTTGTTGATGTGGTTTCAAGTCTGTGGTTGACAACAGAAGGGCCTTGTCATCAATTTTGACACGCCCTGTGTATATTTATCAAGCAATGATGACAAACCTTGTTTTATCAACAGTCATTCTGTGACTTAGGCTAATTGTTGTTTCCCTTAATAGAGTGGACAACGAATGTCATAAAAGACCTGAACAAATTGCGTGAATTATGGTTTCATTTCCATTTGTTTGTCTTGAAAGAATCAGGCAATCAATATATTGTCAGGGTTCCCGCTGGGCCTTGGATTCCAGAAACAGCCTTGAATTTGAGTAAGGGATGTTCAAGGCCTTGAAAACCTGGAAAATGTGCCAGGAAGCCTTGAAAAGCCTTGAATATTCATGGAATAAAAATGCTGACGAAGTAAATAATTAAAACAAGACTGTTTTATATACCTGAATTTGTGATGGCATGGTACTAACGAGGACCCTCTGTTCATTACCCCTTCTCCCACTTCCCTTCGAGGACAGTGGGAGGTAGAGCTGTAGGTTTTTAAATTTCTTGTTCGGTTTCGTTTTTGGTTTTTCAGGTGGAGTAAAACCTCGGTTCGGTTCTGTTTTTAGTTTGTTCATGAGGCCAAATAAAATTCAATAAAACTCATTCTTATGTACGGAGTCATAACTGAATGGCAGTGAAATTGGGTGAAACTCAATGAATGCCCGAAATAAGCTGTAATACATGAAGAATCAGGAAGGCCAATATAATAATTACCTAAATATACAGAACTTTTATTGTACTTGGCCATTTTTCGAGGTCTTACACCGACACGCAACTTGAGGAAATCTGCAAACACAACTAAACTGAAATGTCGGAAATTCACAGAATGTAGCCTTCCCAGAGTAGTGAGAGTACCCAGACACTGCCATTGGCAGTGTCTGGGTACTCTCACAACTCTGGGATGGCTACATTCTGTGAATTTCTGCAGCAAGAGAGTATTTAATAAAAAACGAAAAACCTTAGATTATGGGATGTCGACGGTTTCGGTTTATAAAAAAACCCTAAAAAACCTCGGTTCGGTTTCGGTTAACCTACAGCTCTAGTGGGAGGAGGGGGGGGGGGTTAATGACCTGAGGGGGCCTACAGTTAAAACTAGAAGTCCTGTCACGAACTGTGCACTTATCTAGGCTTAATTGCGCGTTAGAATTGCGCGCAATTGCCATTTCGAATGGCACCCAATGTACGGAAGGTTCTCCTGGTTACTCATAGCAGACACCGACAATATTTCTGCCAATGGACCTCCGGGTTACCTGGAGGTCCATTGCCTGAAACATTGCTGGTGTACAGGCCATATGTACAGAATTTGATATCGAATGGCACCCAATGCACAGCAGGTTCTCCTGGTTACTCATAGCAAACACCGGCAATATTTCTGCCAATGGACCTCTGGGTTACCCGCGGTCCATTGGCTGAAACATTGCTTGTGCACAGGCCATATGTACAGAATTTGATAGGCTTACTGTGGTCATAACGCATAGATTAACGCGCAGAGGGACGTGCTATTTGTGCGCATGCTATTTGTGCGCATTTCATGACAGGACTTCTAGTTTTAACTGTAGTTAGAATTAGATGGGGCCTTGAAAATCCTTGAATTTGGCTATTGAAGGACCGTGAAAAATGCTGCAAAATGTCAAGAAATGGCCTTTAATAAGCCTTGAATGTTATCAGTCCTTGTCTATGAGTACACTGTATGTTCATCCACTTCATCTGAATATTACATAAACATTCACTTGAATTGAACTTTATACGTTTTATGTTTTTATACGGTAACTTCTCCAGGAATGATCATATAGTATTTGTTGATGACAAAACTTGGAGTTCTCTGACTTTAGTGACGTATTGCTATGATGTAACACAATGTTGGAAATAGGGTTTCTTGGTATTGTATTTTCGATACCAATTTTCAGTATATATATAAAAAATACTGCGATGTAATTGAATACTGAAATGTAGTAACTAGGGCTGTCGCGACTATCATTTTTTGTAATCGACTAATCATGACCAGTAATCGATGGTTAGTCGATTAATAGTCGCTTCCCATGATTTTTTAGCAAATCATTCTTCTGTTCGTAAAACTCTGAAAATGACAATGGCACCAGTGTGTTCAGACGAAGTGGGGTTGTGGGAACAACAAATTGGTCCCGACTGAAGCTACATATAGTCCAATCTTGGACCCACAGTCCGTAATATAATTTTTGGGGTTGGTACGTCCTGTAGGACGTACCAACCCCAAAAATAATATTACTGACTGCGGGTCCAAGTTTGAACTAGATTGAAGCCGGTGAATTAAAATGAATTTACCAAAGAACGTTCCTGCATATGTTTCCTTTCTGCAATAAGTTTCTCGAAATTTTGAACATTGAGATCTATGCATTCCCTCGTCAGTTGTTAAAATTGGATCTTACTCTGAAGTTCCGAACTTTGAGAAGTGATCTGACGTTTTGACTTTCGTCATAATTTTGTCACTTCCGCGCTCTGGGTTTTCCAATGGGTGCATTCGTGTGTACAAGACTGGTGAAATTCAGAAGAATCTATTCTTCTCGAGTAACTGTGAGTGTTCTTTCTTACACAGTCAGTGACAGTCGTACAGTCTTCCGGATATGAATGTTAACTATGGTTAGATATTAAAGTTATTCACCTTCATTGATCATTCACCTCACAAAACAATGCAATTTAGCCTCGACGTGTAGTAGACGTGTACCACCTTGAAAATGAACGACGATTGACTAAAAATAAAAAAACGTCGACTACTTCAATAGTCTACGGTTAGTCGACTAATCGAATAATCGCGACAGCCCTAGTAGTAACATTCAAACATAGTTTCATTGAAACCTTGTTTGAATATTTGTACATCTCAGGCCTATGACATATGCAAAAAACTATTGCATCAAAAATATCAAACCTCTTTACTGACCTCAAAAAATGTTGTCCTATTACTCAACTTTAATAGCTTCTGTAACGCCATTACTAGAGCGATCCCCATCTGGGACTACCCACGTTGTGTCCTTGGGCAAGGCACTTTATCCCAATTGCCTACATGGGGGCACTATGACGCCATGTACTAAGGCATACTGCACGTCGATGGTGCACATGTCTTCAACTGCTATAACCCTGCTTGAGCAGAGCTTGAACAGAGTTAGAATGTTGAGGAGCTGACAGTTGCTGCTCAGTGGTCCTCTCCGGGTACTCCGGCTTCCTCCACCCGTAAAACTGTCACGGTCATGATTAGCCATTGTGCATAAGTATGTGACCTTAAACTCCAATAAATAAATAACGCCATTACGAGTCACGTATGACATTAAAAATTCTCTTAACAGTGTAAAAACATGTCCACAGGGACCGACCTGAGCATTTAAAAATAAGAGCCAGACTTGGAGTCTACTTTTGAAATCTAGAAGCCAGATTTACTTCTTAGCCCCAGGGCTGGGGTCAATTACATTCAATGTAATTAATTACAATTACTTGGGGAAAATACAATTACAATTACAATTACTTGTCTTTTAAAAGTAATTAAGGCCTAAAAAAAATAAAAAATCTGTATATTTTTATACTGTACCAATGACCCAGACTTAGCTGGTGCTAACTCCACAAAAACCAGGGCCAAACACAAATTTTGCCCCCCAATCCCCAAAATTTGCATCCAAAACAAAAAGAAATAATGTCCTAAAGGACCTCCATAATACGACTCTACTGCGCATGCGCAGTGACGCAGTCGTCCCGAAATTGGCGCCAAATATCATTCTCTGTTTGGCCCTTCATCAGTCAACATCTCACTGATCTTTGTGCTTGTAAATCTCAGTTTAAAGGATGCCAGACACGTAATTCTTGGAGAAAATGTGATTCTAAGGAGGATAGAAGGAGGAGAGGAAAAAAGAAGTGGCAAAAAATAATCAGGGCTGTACTTAAAATTTTTTGTTAAAATTATGTTAAGTTGCCTATTTTCGAGGCAAACGCCTCTTGTTGTCATTCTTGCTAATTGTTGCACTGCTTATTCAGTGTTTCCTCTCCCCTAACCTTCTAAAGTCCCCCCTTGCAATTCTCCCATGCTTTTGGCATATTTTTGAGAAGTTTCATTTCTAAAATTTCCCTGGGAGAGTTGCTTGGTTACAGAATGTTTTCTGTTATTTTCCCCATAGTTACGTTTTCACCCATGGGTGTATAACGTTTGTGTTCTGCATCTTCCATCTGATGTTCTGCAGATTCTCCCCTGGGAGTCTCTGTTTTGCATCAGATAGAGTGTAATTGAGGACTGATTCCGGGCCAGTTTTTTCAGTGCCTGGAGTCATGTTTTCTTCTGTGTTTACACTGTTTGTTTTCATTGGCAACAGCCTTTTTTGAGGGGGGCTGTTTGTCTTTGAGGTAGTTTATCTCATTATAAGATACATTTATATTATCCGAAAGTGTCTCATTAATTATTTTATATAATTTTAAAATTTTTGACCACACTTTGCCATCGGATCCATCGGGGCTCAACGTTACTTTTCAGCAACTTGGGCTTCTCTGAAAAAATATTTTTTCAAAATTATTTTGTTTTGCAATTGTTTTTTCATTTATTAATGGATCATGTTATTATGTATCTTTGTGTCAGGGGTTTTTGCGAGTAACTAGGACTTATTGTTGTTCCTTCACAATGAAAGGAACTTGTTCAAATTGTAATAGGAAGAAATCTTCCTCTGACTTTCATGATTATTGCATAAATTGTAGTCAGTGTTCTCGCATTAATCCCTGTCCTGTATGTGAACATTGGGATGAGAAACATTGGAAACGTGTGTCACGATATGTTGTTTCTGGAGAAAGAGCGATGCCGGCTCTTTCTCCACAAGGTCACTCTACTCTCTCAGTTTCTATTTCAGAGGAACCAGAACAGGGTGATGTTTCCATGTTATCCTCTTCAAGTGTGCGTCCGTCGTCACAATTAAATACAGAGCTAGCGGCAAAAGTGCTCATGGAGATTAGACAAATGTCGTCCGCTAGCTCGCCCGGTGTAGCGTCCATTCACCGAATGGTTCGGCAGCCGGGTTCGTCCGATGCGGTCCAAGAGGAAATTTTGGGTGATGCGAGCACTATAAAAATAATAGATGCACACCCAGTGACGGCGGATAGTGAACGAGAACGGAGGAAGCCTTTTAGTCCGGTTCCTAGCTTGTCCAGGTCCAGCCGGGCCGCGAGCGAGAGAGGCCCCTCTCTCGTACAACAACATCTGGGACCAGATGTTGTGGTACAAAATGTGTCTTTAGCGGAGCATACGTCCGTCGCTCGGGACGCTCCGTTGTATAAGCAGTCCGCAGAGACTGTTAAGGCTTCCTCTTCTCGCCGGCGCACACGACCGCACCTTGGCTGCGTGACCTCCGATATCTTGCCAGCTTCGCCGAGGAAGGATTATTCGGCGACCAGGTCACACCATCCGGCAGCCAGGGACTCGAGACCGATGGACTCCGGACGTTCGCATAGGAAAAGTATGCGGGAGCCATCCGATGCGGAGCTGCCCTCGGCAAAGCAGCGAAAGACCGCTCCTCCGCAGGTCTCGACGTCGGACATTCTAGTGCAGATAGCACAGCTTATCGCAGCATCCCAGCAGCCGACAGAAACGGTGTCGGATCGAGAATTATCCGACGGCGCTGGGTCGGTACGCTCCGCCGAAGCATCGGGGGCGGACGACCGGGAACATCGGGAGGTCCGACCGGATGGTGAAAGGGATACGGATGAATTGGAGCTATCCCTTTCGGAACAACACAAAGCTGCCGTAGACTTCATCCGGCACTTTCTTTCTCAAGTTGTTCCGTCGGGCCAGACTGCTGCGCTTCCGGACAGGAGAATTATAGCGTCATTGGACTCTGATTTTTTCGAGCGGTTCAGGGACATCGCTCCCGAGTTTCCGTCGCAGTCCAATAATGTTGCAAGAACATTTGAATTATTGAACGACGCTATTTTTAAACTTGCTTCCAGGACAGGGAAAGCAGGCTTCTTGTCCGCAAATACTCTCAACCTGCCTTTCATTAATGCAAGGAATAAATTCGACACGGCAGGTCAGGGTATACCGAGAGTTCCTCTGCGTATGGACGACGAGGCGGAAGACTTAGAGCTATCATTACCGTCGTCAGCTTCTATTCCAACCGCAGTGTTGGAAACAGCTATTGCGTCTAACAGAGCCAATTTAGATGCCTTATCTTACGCAGATCACCTTACGAAGGCGTTATCACTGCGTCTTCAAGGGGAAGAGTTTCAGGATATACAATCCTCCTTAAGACTTCTTTCAAGGGCAGTAGCTTATTCCACGTGTAACTCCGCCCTTTCAGTGGCTAATCTGGAGTTGGTTAGACGTGACGCAGCCCTGTCTACATCCACACTAGTGGATTCTAAGGTGAAGAACTCTCTTAGAGTCGCTTCGGTCTCAGGAGATCTTCTCTTTGACGGCAAGCTTTCCGCTATTTATGATAATATTAAAAAGAAAGCTAGTGATTCTCTGTTGTTTAGATCCGCTCCTAAAAGGTCGGATTCAGCAGACACGAATAAGGCGGGCACTTCTGGGTCTTATCCGCCCAAGAGAGGTTCCTATAGAGGTTCCGGTGCGTCCTCTAGCTCTTATTCGAGAGACCGTCAGGATAGCGACTCTCGTTCGGGACGTCCTTCAGGCCGGGACAATCGGTCGGACGCCCCGAGGTCGACGAGGCGAGGTGCGGGTCGTGGAAGACGTGGTTTCTCCTACCGCAGGCCTCGCAGATCCAGGAGGTGATGGCTCAAACCTCTATCGCGTTCCGGTTGGCGGAAGGTTGTCGAGTTTTTCTCAAGAGTGGGCGTCGATTACGGACGACCCTTGGGTGAGAGGAGTGACTTCGGAAGGTCTAAAGATATCCTTCAAACGAAAGCCTCCATTAACTCGAAGTCCAAAGTGGACTCATCTTCCGTCAAACCCTCAGAAAAGAGACGCTCTGCTATCAGAGGTGCAGTCTCTTTTAATGAAGAACGCGGTAGAGGTCGTAGAAAACCAGGAATCGCTGGGATTCTACAGCCATCTGTTTCTGGTTCCGAAACCAGACGGCTCGTTCCGTCCAGTAATAGATTTGAGCTGGATAAACAAGCTGATCATCGCTCCGAAGTTTTATATGGAGACGATTCGATCGGTCAGAGCGAGTATTCGGGTGAACGATTATGCAACGAGCATAGATCTCAAAGATGCGTACTTTCACGTCATGGTACATCCGACATTCCGAAAGTATCTACGCTTCGCAGTCCTAGGAGTGGTGTATCAGTTCCGGGCCATGTGCTTCGGATTGAATCTAGCACCCTGGGCTTTCACTCGAGTAATGAACTCGGTAATGATTTACTTCCGAGCTCATTCGTCTGCGGTAACGTCGGCCTACCTGGACGACATTCTTCAGAGGTACGGCAACGAGTTAACGCTTCAGAACGATGTTCAGAATCTTCTTCTATTGCTCCGACGTCTCGGTTTCATAGTAAACGAGGAGAAGTCGGATCTGGTGCCGTCCAAGTCATTCACTCATCTGGGAATGAGCTTCGAGACGCACAACAATCTCGTTCGTCTGCCGTTAACCAGAGCGAAATTAGTCAGTTGTTACGCTCGCTATTGTCTAAATACAGACAAAGTCACAGCGAGAGAATTTATGAGACTGATAGGTCTGTGCGGAGCCGCTGCGGATCTCATTCCGATGGGACGGCTACGCACACGGCCTCTTCAAATTTTCTTGACTCAGAATTGGAGTGTGAAAATTCATTCGCTCGATGTAGACGTTCTCTTGTCAGATCAAGTGAAACAAGAGATTCAGACTTGGGCAAACATTCAGTGGTTAACTCAAGGAGTTCCGCTGCAGTTGCCGGATCCGAGTTTTACCATGATGACGGATGCCAGTCAAACAGGTTGGGGTGCATCATTAATCCCAACGGATTCGAGATGCCAGGGTCTTTGGGATCCGCAATTCCTGGGCAAGCACATAAACATCAAGGAAATGATGTCAATTTGGCTTGCGTTACGTCACTGGATGGACATTATTCACGATGCTCATGTCCAAATCCTATCCGACAATACGACAGTAGTGGCGTATATACGGAATCAGGGAGGCACTCATTCAGTTCCGTTGTTCAATCTAACGGAAAGAATCCTTCTGTTTGCGTTGGAACATCACGTTCTTCTTTCGGTCCGTCACATACCGGGTCGTCTGAATGTGCTAGCAGACTCCCTTTCTCGAAAGGGTCGCTTGTTGCCGTCGGAGTGGACTCTCAACAAACAAGTATTCAATCAGATTTGCTACCAATGGGAACGGCCAATGATAGACTTATTTGCGACACATCTCAACAATCAGTTGCAAACGTATGTGTCCCCGTGTCCGGATCCAAGAGCTTTTGCTGTAGACGCTCTATCGATCCCTTGGGACGGAATGATAGGATATGCGTATCCTCCAGCGCCGTTAATTCAACAAGTATTGCTAAAGATAAAACAATCTCAATGCAAGATTCTGTTGGTAGCATCTCTGTCGCCACAGAGACCGTGGATAAATCTACTCAGGTGTCTGTTGTGGGACCTACCGCGGAAGCTCCCTCCACGAGAGGATCTTCTTTGGCAGGGGAAGTCGCGCCAACTGCATCACAACCCGCAAGGTCTCAACCTTCACGTTTTTCCGTTGTGCGGTCCTTCTTGCATGGCAAGCACTTTACAGGACGAGCAGTGGACGCGATTTCTAACTGTAGGAGGACCTCCTCTTCGCTAAACTATGCGGCTAAGTGGAAGGTTTTCCGTCGTTGGTGTAGGGATCATTCTGTTGATATATTCGATCCCTCTATACCAGACATTGCTAACTTTCTAGTATACTTGTTTGACGAAATCAAACTGCAACCGGTTACTATAAAGGGTTATAGATCTATGTTATCTGATACCTATGCACATCATGATAGTTTACAAATTGGATCTAATGTCTCTTTATCGAAATTGGTTAGAAACTTTTCGATAAATAGACCCAGAACTCTTAGATTAATTCCTAAGTGGAATTTAGCTTGGGTTCTCCTTAAATTGAAGGAAAAGCCATTTGAACCTCTTGGGACAGTAGATTTCAAATTCTTATCTTATAAGACAGCTTTTCTCTTAGCTTTCTCTTCTGCCAGAAGAGTCAGTGAGCTTCATGCACTATCGGTGGATGATTCTCATTATCGTAGTGTTGGGAACACTATCACCTTCACTACTAACGTCGGTTTTTTAGCTAAGAATCAGGCTCCTAATAAATATCCGGAACCTATTGTTATTAAGACTCTTCCGTCTTCAGACGGGCGTAGGCCTTTACTCTGTCCTGTTAGAGCACTACGTATCTATAAACAGAGATCTCAGTTCATCAGAAAGGGACGGAAACGTTTCTTTCTGTCTTTGATGCCTAATAGAAAGGACATTTCAGTCCATTCTATTGCTAGATGGATTCAGTTAACTATCCGTACTGCGTATGAAGATTTATCTTCTTCTCAGCAGTCTGTGCTTAAGATTTCTGCTCATGAAGTAAGAGCTCTTTCTACTTCCTGGGCTTATGCTAATAGTGTTGCTATTACAGATTTAATGAAGGCTGCTTATTGGTCTCAGCCATCCACATTTACTAATTTTTATCTCAGAAATATTGAGTCCATTTCTGGAGACCTGCATTGTTTAGGTCCGTTATCTGTTGCTCAGAATGTCGTCCACTAAACAGTTGCAACTATAGTTATGCAGGCTTTCTGTTCCGGCAGTGACTCCGTCCGGCTGCCCTCTTCGCTCTGGGCTATTTGACCCAGGGCAAGGGGAAGGGGGGGGGCGGGTGTTCCCTTAGGTCACCTGCTTTATAGTGAAAAGCAAGGGAATGCCTCCTCCAAGACAGTATTTCTGAGTCGCTTCCGGGATGGTTTTAAAGTGTAATATTAATGTTTAATTTCATTCATGTCTTATTTTTAAAGTGTAGCTCGGTGTGAAGCATTTGTATATGTCAAGTGTCAAACGGGCTTTAATATACAATACTCGGACACTTTTAAATGATTATAAAGAGTCTCAATTCTCTGGACTACTTTATTTATTGGCTTGTTTTAATAATAATTAGTATAAAGGTTATACTGGATATTAATAGAGAACATGAATGTTATTGTGCTCAATTATTAAGGGTAGTGTATCTTTCTAATTTAAATATTAAATAAGAAAGATACATGTAAAGCCTAATACTCCTTTTCTCCTTAAGGGGTTATCTCTTTATTTTATAATTGAGCTTATTGGATTTTCCTCTATGTCCTAGGCCCTCCAGCCTGTTTACTATTCAGCTAAGTCTGGGTCATTGGTACAGTATAAAAATGTTAAAAAATTTATAGTAATTTATATATTTTTTATACTTACCAATGACCCAGACGGGGATGGCCCTCCCTGAGTTGGGAACTCTTGCCTCCCCGCTGAGTACATAGCGCTGACCAGGCACTGCCAGTAAGAATGATATTTGGCGCCAATTTCGGGACGACTGCGTCACTGCGCATGCGCAGTAGAGTCGTATTATGGAGGTCCTTTAGGACATTATTTCTTTTTGTTTTGGATGCAAATTTTGGGGATTGGGGGGCAAAATTTGTGTTTGGCCCTGGTTTTTGTGGAGTTAGCACCAGCTAAGTCTGGGTCATTGGTAAGTATAAAAAATATATAAATTACTATAAATTTTTTAACTTTTATACTGTACCAATGACCCAGACTTAGCTGCTGGTGCTAACTCCACAAAAACCAGGGCCAAACACAAATTTTGCCCCCCAATCCCCAAAATTTGCATCCAAAACAAAAAGAAATAATGTCCTAAAGGACCTCCATAATACGACTCTACTGCGCATGCGCAGTGACGCAGTCGTCCCGAAATTGGCGCCAAATATCATTCTCTGTTTGGCCCTTCATCAGTCAACATCTCACTGATCTTTGTGCTTGTAAATCTCAGTTTAAAGGATGCCAGACACGTAATTCTTGGAGAAAATGTGATTCTAAGGAGGATAGAAGGAGGAGAGGAAAAAAGAAGTGGCAAAAAATAATCAGGGCTGTACTTAAAATTTTTTGTTAAAATTATGTTAAGTTGCCTATTTTCGAGGCAAACGCCTCTTGTTGTCATTCTTGCTAATTGTTGCACTGCTTATTCAGTGTTTCCTCTCCCCTAACCTTCTAAAGTCCCCCCTTGCAATTCTCCCATGCTTTTGGCATATTTTTGAGAAGTTTCATTTCTAAAATTTCCCTGGGAGAGTTGCTTGGTTACAGAATGTTTTCTGTTATTTTCCCCATAGTTACGTTTTCACCCATGGGTGTATAACGTTTGTGTTCTGCATCTTCCATCTGATGTTCTGCAGATTCTCCCCTGGGAGTCTCTGTTTTGCATCAGATAGAGTGTAATTGAGGACTGATTCCGGGCCAGTTTTTTCAGTGCCTGGAGTCATGTTTTCTTCTGTGTTTACACTGTTTGTTTTCATTGGCAACAGCCTTTTTTGAGGGGGGCTGTTTGTCTTTGAGGTAGTTTATCTCATTATAAGATACATTTATATTATCCGAAAGTGTCTCATTAATTATTTTATATAATTTTAAAATTTTTGACCACACTTTGCCATCGGATCCATCGGGGCTCAACGTTACTTTTCAGCAACTTGGGCTTCTCTGAAAAAATATTTTTTCAAAATTATTTTGTTTTGCAATTGTTTTTTCATTTATTAATGGATCATGTTATTATGTATCTTTGTGTCAGGGGTTTTTGCGAGTAACTAGGACTTATTGTTGTTCCTTCACAATGAAAGGAACTTGTTCAAATTGTAATAGGAAGAAATCTTCCTCTGACTTTCATGATTATTGCATAAATTGTAGTCAGTGTTCTCGCATTAATCCCTGTCCTGTATGTGAACATTGGGATGAGAAACATTGGAAACGTGTGTCACGATATGTTGTTTCTGGAGAAAGAGCGATGCCGGCTCTTTCTCCACAACGTCACTCTACTCTCTCAGTTTCTATTTCAGAGGAACCAGAACAGGGTGATGTTTCCATGTTATCCTCTTCAAGTGTGCGTCCGTCGTCACAATTAAATACAGAGCTAGCGGCAAAAGTGCTCATGGAGATTAGACAAATGTCGTCCGCTAGCTCGCCCGGTGTAGCGTCCATTCACCGAATGGTTCGGCAGCCGGGTTCGTCCGATGCGGTCCAAGAGGAAATTTTGGGTGATGCGAGCACTATAAAAATAATAGATGCACACCCAGTGACGGCGGATAGTGAACGAGAACGGAGGAAGCCTTTTAGTCCGGTTCCTAGCTCGTCCAGGTCCAGCCGGGCCGCGAGCGAGAGAGGCCCCTCTCTCGTACAACAACATCTGGGACCAGATGTTGTGGTACAAAATGTGTCTTTAGCGGAGCATACGTCCGTCGCTCGGGACGCTCCGTTGTATAAGCAGTCCGCAGAGACTGTTAAGGCTTCCTCTTCTCGCCGGCGCACACGACCGCACCTTGGCTGCGTGACCTCCGATATCTTGCCAGCTTCGCCGAGGAAGGATTATTCGGCGACCAGGTCACACCATCCGGCAGCCAGGGACTCGAGACCGATGGACTCCGGACGTTCGCATAGGAAAAGTATGCGGGAGCCATCCGATGCGGAGCTGCCCTCGGCAAAGCAGCGAAAGACCGCTCCTCCGCAGGTCTCGACGTCGGACATTCTAGTGCAGATAGCACAGCTTATCGCAGCATCCCAGCAGCCGACAGAAACGGTGTCGGATCGAGAATTATCCGACGGCGCTGGGTCGGTACGCTCCGCCGAAGCATCGGGGGCGGACGACCGGGAACATCGGGAGGTCCGACCGGATGGTGAAAGGGATACGGATGAATTGGAGCTATCCCTTTCGGAACAACACAAAGCTGCCGTAGACTTCATCCGGCACTTTCTTTCTCAAGTTGTTCCGTCGGGCCAGACTGCTGCGCTTCCGGACAGGAGAATTATAGCGTCATTGGACTCTGATTTTTTCGAGCGGTTCAGGGACATCGCTCCCGAGTTTCCGTCGCAGTCCAATAATGTTGCAAGAACATTTGAATTATTGAACGACGCTATTTTTAAACTTGCTTCCAGGACAGGGAAAGCAGGCTTCTTGTCCGCAAATACTCTCAACCTGCCTTTCATTAATGCAAGGAATAAATTCGACACGGCAGGTCAGGGTATACCGAGAGTTCCTCTGCGTATGGACGACGAGGCGGAAGACTTAGAGCTATCATTACCGTCGTCAGCTTCTATTCCAACCGCAGTGTTGGAAACAGCTATTGCGTCTAACAGAGCCAATTTAGATGCCTTATCTTACGCAGATCACCTTACGAAGGCGTTATCACTGCGTCTTCAAGGGGAAGAGTTTCAGGATATACAATCCTCCTTAAGACTTCTTTCAAGGGCAGTAGCTTATTCCACGTGTAACTCCGCCCTTTCAGTGGCTAATCTGGAGTTGGTTAGACGTGACGCAGCCCTGTCTACATCCACACTAGTGGATTCTAAGGTGAAGAACTCTCTTAGAGTCGCTTCGGTCTCAGGAGATCTTCTCTTTGACGGCAAGCTTTCCGCTATTTATGATAATATTAAAAAGAAAGCTAGTGATTCTCTGTTGTTTAGATCCGCTCCTAAAAGGTCGGATTCAGCAGACACGAATAAGGCGGGCACTTCTGGGTCTTATCCGCCCAAGAGAGGTTCCTATAGAGGTTCCGGTGCGTCCTCTAGCTCTTATTCGAGAGACCGTCAGGATAGCGACTCTCGTTCGGGACGTCCTTCAGGCCGGGACAATCGGTCGGACGCCCCGAGGTCGACGAGGCGAGGTGCGGGTCGTGGAAGACGTGGTTTCTCCTACCGCAGGCCTCGCAGATCCAGGAGGTGATGGCTCAAACCTCTATCGCGTTCCGGTTGGCGGAAGGTTGTCGAGTTTTTCTCAAGAGTGGGCGTCGATTACGGACGACCCTTGGGTGAGAGGAGTGACTTCGGAAGGTCTAAAGATATCCTTCAAACGAAAGCCTCCATTAACTCGAAGTCCAAAGTGGACTCATCTTCCGTCAAACCCTCAGAAAAGAGACGCTCTGCTATCAGAGGTGCAGTCTCTTTTAATGAAGAACGCGGTAGAGGTCGTAGAAAACCAGGAATCGCTGGGATTCTACAGCCATCTGTTTCTGGTTCCGAAACCAGACGGCTCGTTCCGTCCAGTAATAGATTTGAGCTGGATAAACAAGCTGATCATCGCTCCGAAGTTTTATATGGAGACGATTCGATCGGTCAGAGCGAGTATTCGGGTGAACGATTATGCAACGAGCATAGATCTCAAAGATGCGTACTTTCACGTCATGGTACATCCGACATTCCGAAAGTATCTACGCTTCGCAGTCCTAGGAGTGGTGTATCAGTTCCGGGCCATGTGCTTCGGATTGAATCTAGCACCCTGGGCTTTCACTCGAGTAATGAACTCGGTAATGATTTACTTCCGAGCTCATTCGTCTGCGGTAACGTCGGCCTACCTGGACGACATTCTTCAGAGGTACGGCAACGAGTTAACGCTTCAGAACGATGTTCAGAATCTTCTTCTATTGCTCCGACGTCTCGGTTTCATAGTAAACGAGGAGAAGTCGGATCTGGTGCCGTCCAAGTCATTCACTCATCTGGGAATGAGCTTCGAGACGCACAACAATCTCGTTCGTCTGCCGTTAACCAGAGCGAAATTAGTCAGTTGTTACGCTCGCTATTGTCTAAATACAGACAAAGTCACAGCGAGAGAATTTATGAGACTGATAGGTCTGTGCGGAGCCGCTGCGGATCTCATTCCGATGGGACGGCTACGCACACGGCCTCTTCAAATTTTCTTGACTCAGAATTGGAGTGTGAAAATTCATTCGCTCGATGTAGACGTTCTCTTGTCAGATCAAGTGAAACAAGAGATTCAGACTTGGGCAAACATTCAGTGGTTAACTCAAGGAGTTCCGCTGCAGTTGCCGGATCCGAGTTTTACCATGATGACGGATGCCAGTCAAACAGGTTGGGGTGCATCATTAATCCCAACGGATTCGAGATGCCAGGGTCTTTGGGATCCGCAATTCCTGGGCAAGCACATAAACATCAAGGAAATGATGTCAATTTGGCTTGCGTTACGTCACTGGATGGACATTATTCACGATGCTCATGTCCAAATCCTATCCGACAATACGACAGTAGTGGCGTATATACGGAATCAGGGAGGCACTCATTCAGTTCCGTTGTTCAATCTAACGGAAAGAATCCTTCTGTTTGCGTTGGAACATCACGTTCTTCTTTCGGTCCGTCACATACCGGGTCGTCTGAATGTGCTAGCAGACTCCCTTTCTCGAAAGGGTCGCTTGTTGCCGTCGGAGTGGACTCTCAACAAACAAGTATTCAATCAGATTTGCTACCAATGGGAACGGCCAATGATAGACTTATTTGCGACACATCTCAACAATCAGTTGCAAACGTATGTGTCCCCGTGTCCGGATCCAAGAGCTTTTGCTGTAGACGCTCTATCGATCCCTTGGGACGGAATGATAGGATATGCGTATCCTCCAGCGCCGTTAATTCAACAAGTATTGCTAAAGATAAAACAATCTCAATGCAAGATTCTGTTGGTAGCATCTCTGTCGCCACAGAGACCGTGGATAAATCTACTCAGGTGTCTGTTGTGGGACCTACCGCGGAAGCTCCCTCCACGAGAGGATCTTCTTTGGCAGGGGAAGTCGCGCCAACTGCATCACAACCCGCAAGGTCTCAACCTTCACGTTTTTCCGTTGTGCGGTCCTTCTTGCATGGCAAGCACTTTACAGGACGAGCAGTGGACGCGATTTCTAACTGTAGGAGGACCTCCTCTTCGCTAAACTATGCGGCTAAGTGGAAGGTTTTCCGTCGTTGGTGTAGGGATCATTCTGTTGATATATTCGATCCCTCTATACCAGACATTGCTAACTTTCTAGTATACTTGTTTGACGAAATCAAACTGCAACCGGTTACTATAAAGGGTTATAGATCTATGTTATCTGATACCTATGCACATCATGATAGTTTACAAATTGGATCTAATGTCTCTTTATCGAAATTGGTTAGAAACTTTTCGATAAATAGACCCAGAACTCTTAGATTAATTCCTAAGTGGAATTTAGCTTGGGTTCTCCTTAAATTGAAGGAAAAGCCATTTGAACCTCTTGGGACAGTAGATTTCAAATTCTTATCTTATAAGACAGCTTTTCTCTTAGCTTTCTCTTCTGCCAGAAGAGTCAGTGAGCTTCATGCACTATCGGTGGATGATTCTCATTATCGTAGTGTTGGGAACACTATCACCTTCACTACTAACGTCGGTTTTTTAGCTAAGAATCAGGCTCCTAATAAATATCCGGAACCTATTGTTATTAAGGCTCTTCCGTCTTCAGACGGGCGTAGGCCTTTACTCTGTCCTGTTAGAGCACTACGTATCTATAAACAGAGATCTCAGTTCATCAGAAAGGGACGGAAACGTTTCTTTCTGTCTTTGATGCCTAATAGAAAGGACATTTCAGTCCATTCTATTGCTAGATGGATTCAGTTAACTATCCGTACTGCGTATGAAGATTTATCTTCTTCTCAGCAGTCTGTGCTTAAGATTTCTGCTCATGAAGTAAGAGCTCTTTCTACTTCCTGGGCTTATGCTAATAGTGTTGCTATTACAGATTTAATGAAGGCTGCTTATTGGTCTCAGCCATCCACATTTACTAATTTTTATCTCAGAAATATTGAGTCCATTTCTGGAGACCTGCATTGTTTAGGTCCGTTATCTGTTGCTCAGAATGTCGTCCACTAAACAGTTGCAACTATAGTTATGCAGGCTTTCTGTTCCGGCAGTGACTCCGTCCGGCTGCCCTCTTCGCTCTGGGCTATTTGACCCAGGGCAAGGGGAAGGGGGGGGGGCGGGTGTTCCCTTAGGTCACCTGCTTTATAGTGAAAAGCAAGGGAATGCCTCCTCCAAGACAGTATTTCTGAGTCGCTTCCGGGATGGTTTTAAAGTGTAATATTAATGTTTAATTTCATTCATGTCTTATTTTTAAAGTGTAGCTCGGTGTGAAGCATTTGTATATGTCAAGTGTCAAACGGGCTTTAATATACAATACTCGGACACTTTTAAATGATTATAAAGAGTCTCAATTCTCTGGACTACTTTATTTATTGGCTTGTTTTAATAATAATTAGTATAAAGGTTATACTGGATATTAATAGAGAACATGAATGTTATTGTGCTCAATTATTAAGGGTAGTGTATCTTTCTAATTTAAATATTAAATAAGAAAGATACATGTAAAGCCTAATACTCCTTTTCTCCTTAAGGGGTTATCTCTTTATTTTATAATTGAGCTTATTGGATTTTCCTCTATGTCCTAGGCCCTCCAGCCTGTTTACTATTCAGCTAAGTCTGGGTCATTGGTACAGTATAAAAATGTTAAAAAATTTATAGTAATTTATATATTTTTTATACTTACCAATGACCCAGACGGGGATGGCCCTCCCTGAGTTGGGAACTCTTGCCTCCCCGCTGAGTACATAGCGCTGACCAGGCACTGCCAGTAAGAATGATATTTGGCGCCAATTTCGGGACGACTGCGTCACTGCGCATGCGCAGTAGAGTCGTATTATGGAGGTCCTTTAGGACATTATTTCTTTTTGTTTTGGATGCAAATTTTGGGGATTGGGGGGCAAAATTTGTGTTTGGCCCTGGTTTTTGTGGAGTTAGCACCAGCAGCTAAGTCTGGGTCATTGGTAAGTATAAAAAATATATAAATTACTATAAATTTTTTAACTTCTCAGGCCCTCCCACATGGTCCTTTTGGCTGCCACATGCTCTCTTTTTATAACCAATTTAAACTTAAAAAAAATAAAAATTAAATGGTTTTTGTCTGATATTTTACCCAAGTAAAAAAAATTGATGAATTTGTCCCTTGAGTGCAAGAAGGCTTTGCAATGCTTTAGCATTGCAATATCTTCTTGCACTCAAGGGATGAAATACACCACCACCCATGCTATTCTGTAGATTATGAGGCCTCAAACTTGAACCAAGAACATGAACTTTTGATGGCAAAAAAGTAATTACTGAAATAAAAAATAAAATAAAAAAATGCTCGCCCGCATGCAATTTCACAAATAATGGCCTGAGAAACAGAAGATCTACTTTGTGTGGCCTAACTACAATAACTTTTTGAAAAGTAATTAATTACTTTTAATTACCTTTCACAACTACAACACATGGATGGTGGACTATGACCAAATCACCCAGCAGGTGTAATTTCCCTCCATCATAATATTAGTATTTTTATACTGTACCAATGACCCAGACATAGCTGGTGCTAACTCTTAAAATATAGGGCCAAACACAAATTTTGCCCCCCAATCCCCAAAATTTGCATCTAAAACTAAACAAAAAATGTCCTGAAAGGCCCTCCACACTTCGCCCCTACTGCGCATGCGCAGTGTCAAGGACGTTCCGAAATTGGCGCCATTAATCATTCTAAGTTTGGCCCTTCATCAGTTAACATCTGACTGATCTTTGTGCTTATAAATCTCAGTTTAAATGATGCCAGACACATAATTATTAGTGAAATGGTGATTCTATGGAGGATAGAGAAGGAGGAGAGGAAAAGAATGTGTGACAGAATATTATCAGGGCTGTAACTTAAAATTTTTTAATGAAATTATGTTAAGTTACCTATTTTCAAGGCAGCAGCCATTTTGTTGTCATTCTGATTATTTAGTTACACTGTTTTTTTTTAAGTGTTTTCCTCTCTCCCTGTCCTTTAAGTTCCCCCTTGCTATTCTCCCATGCTTTTGGCATAGTTTTTGTAATTATTATTACTAAATTTTCTTGGGAGTTTTAGCTGAATAACAGAATGAATTCTGTTCTTTCCCCATGTTTACGTCTTCACCTAGGGGTGGTTAGGCGTTGTGTTCTGCATCTACCATCTGATGTTCTGCAGTTTCTTCCCTGGAAGTCTCTGTTTTGCATCAGATAGTGTATTTTTGGTAACTGATTTCGGGCCTGGGTGCCTGGAGTCTTATTTTAGTGTTTTTACACTCATTGTTTACATTTACAACAGCCCTCTGTGTGAGGGGGGGATTTCTAAAAAATAATATCTTGATGTTATTTTAATCATAACTAGATACATTATTATTGTTCGTAAGTGTTGAATAAATTGTTTAAAATATTTAAAAAATTTTTGTCCACACTTAGGCTTGGGATCCATTGGGGCTCAACGTTACTTTTCAGAAACTTGGGCTGTTCTGAAAAAATATTTTTTCAAAATATTTTGATTTCAATTATTTTTTCTATATCAATGGATCATATTATTATTATGTATTTTGATTGCCAGGGGTTAGTGCGAGTACCAGGACTTGTTTTCTTTTCACATTGAAAGGATATTGATCAATTGTTTTAAGAGGAAGTCTTCCTCTGACTTTATTATCATTCTATATGTGGTCAGTGTACTCGCATTAACTCCGGTTCTGTATCGTATGATTTCGATGACAATATGGGAAGCGTATGTCACGGTATGTTGTTGGGGATTTGGACACTCTGGTCCTTTCCCCGCAGGGTCACTCTACTTTATCAATTTCTATTTTCAGACGATCAAGATTAGGGTGATGTATCTGTGATGTCTTCCAACAGTGTGCCTCCGTCGTCACAATTAATGAAGGGCTAGCGGAAAAGTGCTCATGTAATTACGCCAATTGCCTAAGAGGACCCTAGTAGGTTCGACGGCCTTTGACGTCCGCTAGCTCGCCCGGTGTAGCGTCCATTCACCGAATGGTTCGGCAGCCGGGTTCGTCCGTTGCGGTCTAGAAGGAATTTTGGGGTGATGCGAGGACTATAAACTAACCTAATGCACACCCAGTGACGGCGGATCGGAGGGAGAACGCAGGAAGCCTTTTAGTCCGGTTCATAGCTCGTTCCGGTCCATCCGGACGGCAAGCGAGAGAGGCCCCTCTCTCGTTCAACAACATCTGGCCCCAGATGTTGTGGTACAAAATGTGTCGTAAGCGGAGCATACGTCCGTCGCTCGGGACGCTCCGTTGTATAGGCAGTCCGCTGAGACTGCTAAGGCTTCCTCTTCTCGTCAGCGCACACGACCGCACCTTGGCTGCGTGACCGCCGATATATTACCAGCTTCGCCGATCAAGGATTCTTCGGCGACCAGGTCACACCATCCGGTAGCCAGGGACACGAGGCCTGCAGACTCCGGACGTTCGCATAGGAAGTGTGCGGGAGTCAACGTACACGGAGCTTCCGGCGGCAATGCATCGTAAGACCGCTACTGCACAGGCCTCGGGAACGGACGTGCTTTCCTTAATAGCACAGTTTACCGCAGCATCCCAGCATCAACTGAATCTGTCGCATATATTTTATCCGACGATGCTGGGTCGGGACGCTCCGCGGAAGCGGGTACGGACGTCCGAAAGTTTCATCCGGTCCGACGGGATACCGAAAGGGATTCGGAGGATTTCGAGCTTTCCCTTTCGGAACAACATATGCTGTTGTGTATGTCATCTGACTTGGTCTTCTACAGCTTCTTTCGTCGGACCAGAATGCTGCGATGCCGGATAAGAAACGGATAGCGTCGGTGGACTTAGAAATTTTTGGTTCGGTTCAGGGACATCGTCCCTCAGTTCCGACATAGTCCAATAATGTCACACAAACTTTTGAATTATTGATCGACGCTATATATATTATTATTTTATGCTTGCTAACCAAGCATTTCTGGTTTCTTGTTCGAAGAGTTATGGAGATGTCTTTCTAAAGTGTGCCTCTGTCGTCATAGTTAATGAAGAGTTAGCGGCAATAAGTGCTCATGGAATATGTCTATCGCCTACGGAGTGACATTCGCTAGCTCACCCGGTGTAGCGTACATTCATCGAATGGTTCGGCTGCCGGGTTCGCCCGTTGCGGTCTAGGAAGAGATTTGGGTGATGCGAGCACTTTATTTACTTTAGTACTCACCCAGTGACGGCAGATTGAGGACAGATCGGAGGAAGCCTGTTAGTCCGGTTCCTGGCTGGTCCAGGTCCGTCCGGGCTGTGAGCGAGAGAGGTCCCTCTCTCGCCCAACAACATAGGGGACCGCATGTTGTGGTTCAGATATTTTACATTCGGAGCATATGTCCGTTGGTCGGGACGCTCCGTTATATTGACAGTCCGAGAGACTGTCTTTAATGCTTCCTCATCCTCACAGCAGGGCACACGACCGCACATTGGCTACGTGACCTCGAGTATCCGATCAGTTTCGGCATTCAGTGATTCCACGGCGAATAGGTCGCGCCATCTGGTAGCCAAGGGACACGAGGCCTATACACTCCGTTCGCTCGCATATTGGTAGTATGCACGGGGTAACGATCACGGAGCTTCCAGCGGCAATGCATCGTAAGACCGCTTCTCCTCAGGCCTCAGTGACGGACGTGCTATCCGAGTTAGCACAGTTGTTTCGCAGCATCCCAGCAATTGACAGTTTCTCGGTCGAATCAGGAATTATCCGACGGCGCTGGGTCGGTGCGGTCCGTGGTTGCATCAGGTACGGACGACCGAACGCTTTATAGGGTCCGACAGGATGGCGAAAGGGATTCGAAAGTTTTCGAGTTTTCCCTTTGGTAGTATCGGAAGATGCCTTTCATATCTTCTGGCATTATCTTCCAGTGATTATTATTTCGGACTTCATTGCTGCGATCTTGGATAAGAGACTTATAGCGTCATTGGACTCGGATTTTTCGATCGGTTCGGGGACATTGTCCCTGACTTACCGACGCAGTCCAATATTGTCATTACAACATGTGTTTTATTTTTCGACGCTATATATATATATATATATACAAGCCTGCTACTAAGCATGATAGTTTAGTTTCTTGTCCGCGTTGCTCATTTCTGCCATTTTATCATTTATTCAAATAGTTTATTTTGGCAGAGCAGGGCATACCGAGAGTTCATATGCGTCTAGACGGTGTGATTAAAAACTGCATATATTCTTTTTCGCCGTTTATGTCTTTTCCAATTTCAATGTTGGGAACGACATTATGTATAGTAGACTTAACTTAGACGCTTTATTATACGTAATCCGCCTTACTGAGGCGTTATCATTACGTCTTCAAGAAAAGATTTACGGGATATTATTCTCAATGTAATTTCTTTTGAGGGCAGTAGTTTGTTCACGTATAACTCCGCCCTTCAGTGGCTGATTGGAGTTAGTTAGACGTGACGCAGCCCTAGCTACATCCACTCGCGTGGATAGTAAGGTTAAGAACTCTCTCAGAGTCGCTTCGTTCTCGGAGGAGCTTCTCTTCGACGGCAACTTTTCGGCAATCCATGAATTGCTCGATTTACACGTTCTCTTGTCTATCAAGTGTTACAAGAGATTCAGACTGGGGCAAACATTCGGTGGTTGACTCAGAGAGTGCCGCCGCAGTTGCCGGACCCGAGTGTGGCTGTTATGACGGTTGCCAGTCAAATAGATTGGGATATTATACTGATCCCTACGGATTCGAAGTGCCAGGGTCTTTGGGTTCCGCAGTCTTTTAGCAATCAGTTTTCTTCCGCGGAATAATGTTTTTTAGGCTTGCTTTATGTCATTGCATGAACATTATTCAGAAACGCATGCCCAAATTCCTCTCCTTTAATTCGACAGTAGTGGCGTATCTCCGGAACCAGGGAGGCACTCTTTCGTTTCCGTTATTCAATTTAATGGAAAGAATCCGTCTGGTGGTTATAGTACACCAAGTTCAGTTTTGGTCCGTCATATTCCGGGTCGTCTGATTGTTTTATCGGACTCCCGTTCTCTTACGGGTCGCTTGTTGCTGTCAGAATGGACTCTCAACAAACAAGTATTCAATCAGATTTGCTATCTATGGGAGCGCCCAATGATGATTTATTTATGACACAGCTTGCTAATCAATTGCAGACGTATGTGTTGCCTTGTCCAGATCTCTGAGCTAATATTCTTAACGCTCTATTGATCTATAGGACGGAATGATAGGATACGCGTATCCTCCGGCGCTGTTGTTTTAGCAGGTATTGCTAAGATAAACAACCACTATACATTTCTGTTGATAGCATCTCTATCTTCACAGAGATCATGAGTAATTTCCTCTCTTGTCTACTGTGGGTCTTAACGTGAAATCTTCCTCTATGTGAGGATCTTTTTCACTGGGTAAATCGTGTCATCTTTATCACAACCTGCAAGGTCGCAACCTTCATGTATTCCGTTGTGTGGTCCGTATTGCATTGTAAGCACTATACTGGACGAGCTTTGGACGCGATTTCTTACTATAGGAGATCCTCTTCTTCGCTATTCTATGCGGCTAAAGTGGAGGCTCTTCCGTCGTGGTGTAGGGATCATTATGTTCATATTGTAGATCCCTCCATACTACTCATTGCTATTTTTTAGTATACTTGTTTCACAAGATCTACTGCAGCCTGTTATTATTTAGGTTATAGGTTTATGTTACCTCATACCTATGCACTCTACGATAGTTTACAATTGAGTCTTTTGTCTCTTTATCTAAGTCAGTTAGTAACTTTTTGATAAATAGACTTAGAATCTTTAGATTAAATTCCTATACGGATTTTAACTTCGGTTCTTATTTAGCTATGTAATCATTTGAGCCTCTGGAAACAGTAGTTTTCAAATTCTGACCTTTTAGACAGTAATTCTGTTGGTTTCTCTTTTACTGTAGAGTCAGTGAGTTTCATGCACTATCGATGGATGATTTTCACTTTCATAGTTTCGGAATCAATACTTCCGTTACTATTTAGGTTGGATTGTTGCATAAGAGTTAGGCTCCTATTATCCGGAACCTATTATTTTAAGGTCCTTCCGTCTTCGTATGGGCATAGGCCTTTACTCTTTCCGGGTACAGTTTATGTATTTATAAACAGATTTCTGTTTATTACTATGGGCGTAAGCTTCTTCTGTCTTTGATGTCTAGTAGAAGGACGTTACGCTCCATTTTTATTGTTAATGGATTCTATTAACTATCGGTACTGCTTATAGTATATCATTGACTTAGCAGTTGTGCTTAAGATTTCGGCTCATGAAGTAAGAGTTCTTCTACTTCTTGGGCTTACATTAATAGTGTCGCTATTATAGATTTTTGAAGGCCGCTCATTGCGCTCAGCCATCCACATTCATGAATTTTATCTCAGAAATATCGAGTCCATTTCTGGAGGCCTCTATTGTTAGGTCTATTATCTACTGCTCAGAATGTCATTCACTTAACAGTTGCTACTATAGCTAGGTAGGCTGTCTGTTTCGGCAGTGTCTCCGTTCGGCTGCCCTCTTCGCTCTGGGCTATTTGACCCAGGGCAAGAAAAGGGGGGGGGGGGGGGGGGGGGAGGGTGTTCCCTTGGGTCACCTGTTTTACTATGAAAACAAGGGGATACCTCCTCCGGAGTTAGTAATTCTGAGCTGTTATTGGGATGGTTGTTTAGTGAGAAGTTTAAGTTTATAAAATTCATTCAAGTCTTAGTTTTTAAAGTATAGCTTTTGAATATTGCATATGTCAACGGACATGATTATGCAATCCTCAGACACTTTTAGGAGTATAAGAGTCTCTATTCTCTAGAATTACTTTATTTATTGGCTTACTTTAAAAATTATTAGTATAAGGATTATATTGAATATTAATAGAGTACATGGATGTATGTAGCTCAATTTTGGAAGGTGTTGTATCTTTCTAATTTATCATAATAAGAAAGATACATGTAAGGCCTATTACTTCTTTTTCCCTACAGGGGATGAATCTATTTTATTTTATTGAGCGTATTCCATTTTGCTCTATGTCCTTGGCCCTCCAGCCTTTTTACTATTCAGCTATGTCTGGGTCATTGGTACAGTATAAAAATGTTAAAAAATTTATAGTAATTTATATATTTTTTATACTTACCAATGACCCAGACGGGGATGGCCCTCCCAGGAGTTGGGAACTCTTGCCTCCCCGCTGAGTACATAGCGCTTACCAGGCACTGGTTATTAGAATGATTAATGGCGCCAATTTCGGAACGTCCTTGACACTGCGCATGCGCAGTAGGGGCGAAGTGTGGAGGGCCTTTCAGGACATTTTTTGTTTAGTTTTAGATGCAAATTTTGGGGATTGGGGGGCAAAATTTGTGTTTGGCCCTATATTTTAAGAGTTAGCACCAGCTATGTCTGGGTCATTGGTAAGTATAAAAAATATATAAATTACTATAAATTTTTTAACTTTTTGAGAAATCACTGTCAAATTATCTGTTGGTTGACCATGAGGTCCAAAAACAGAAAATTTGCTATTGGTTTTTATGCCCTTTCTCAGAAATTATGAATTTTAATTAAGGTGGAAAATACAACTGTCGTGTGGTTTGGTCATAATCCACCCTCAGTGTACATGTACTGTATAGACTAATGCAATATGAAATAACGAGAAGTTAGCCGGTAGAGTGCTAAATTATTGTTGATTGTCAAATTTGTTCATGTGTTTTCTCTTGTTACAGTTTATGGGAGAGTGCCTACAGGCACTCTCCCTTAAATTGTAACAATACAAATCCACTAGTGCTCAAACGACTAGTGAATTCCAAAGTCGACTAGTCAATACCCAAAAGTCAAGTCGACTTCGACTAGTCATTGGTGATAACTTGTCTCCTTATAACAGTGTTGGTGTTCCGGTAGAGTGCTGAAGGTCCAAATTTGGCTTCACTTGGGCATTCATATACAGCAACTTACTGGAACATTATTCTGTTAATGTGCTTCTAATTATGCTAAGAGTGAAATTATATAGTCTTATTTAATTTGCCTTGTTGCGATTTATGGGAGAGTGCCTATAGGCACTCTCCAATAAATTGCAACAAGGCAAATTAATAACATATCCTGATAGCCCAAAATAATTCAGCACTCTACTAGTACCAGTTAAAACAAACTACTGTCACTACTATTAGATGGCAATAGATGTATACATTGATTGCCCAATATCGCTGTTCAAACCGTCTGACAGTGGCACAGAAGGGATAACTATTTACCTAAAAGCTTGAACTCCTCCGACTAATCGACTGCACAATTGAGAGTCGACTACTGGTTTGCCCAGAGTCGACATCGACTAGTCGACTAATCGTTTGAGTACTAAAATCCACACATGATATATAATTTTACTTCAGAGATAATATGAAATACATTTACAAAACATGAAGTCTTTATGTTGTAGCCCCTTCACACCTTCATAAAGCCCAAATATTATGGGCATCAAGCACTCATTCAGTTAGCTGTAGTTATATTACTTTTTCATAATGATCATCTTGTTTCAAGCTTTCAGCTGTACAAGACTAGGGCTGTCACGATTAATTGATTAATCGACTGTTGATCAGTCACGGCGAAGTCGATTATTATTTTTCGTTGTCGAATAATCGGTAAATTGTATCCCGTTTTAGACGTTTAATAATTAAAAGAAAATTTGATGAAAAAACTATTGTTTCTAAAGGTAAAGAGTTAAGAACATCGATGTTAAACCCCAAGACGCTGTTGGAAGCAATAGTCTTCCAGGTACATTCATCAAAGCTTTGATGTTCTGAACTTTTGAACCGTCAGTGTAATAATCAAGACCGGACGGCAGTTGCAAACTTCGGTCTTGATTATTACACTGACAGTTCAAAAGTTCAGAACATCAAAGCTTTGAATGCACCTAAAAAGGATCGTCTTCGTTGTTTCCTTGAGGTAGGTCAACTGACTTGAACTTCATTTTTATCGACTTCAAAGAGAGGGAGAGAGGGGGGGGGGGGGTCATTTAGGTACGATTAATCATTGATTATTTGCGACGATTAATCGATTCCTAAATTAAAAAAACGTGACAGCCCTATACAAGACATACATTTTTGTTCATTTAATTACATTCGTTTTTGTCATAATTCAAGTTGTTTCTGAAATGATTGAAAAATATTTTTATTCCACAATAACCATTCATTTTCACAATAGTTCCAAGTAAAGTCTTGGCTGCCTGAGTGAGTAATGGAGCAAATGGTGTCTTATGGTTACAAGCCAGCTTAGAAGCCTATGTTTAAGATTCAGGAGCCAGATCAGAATTTTAGGGGTCAGATTCACGCTGGCTGCTTACTAGGTCGGTCCCTTCATGTCCAAGAATCGATCCCCTTCCTCCATAAAATATGAAAACAATGACTAAATATTAGTATTTCATACAGGAATTAATATTTTATGAAGAAACCCTTGTATTATGTAATGTTCAATTATATTTCTTTATTTGATTGGTCAGCTTTACATGTATTGTATTTCGTAATTTCGTCATACATGTGATTAGTGTGGACCATGTCAAAGCCCAAACATATCTAATTTATTCACTGGTGTGAGATAATAGACATTGCTAATTGATAATACAGTGAAGCCCACTTAATTGTTTCCTGTTAATTGAATAAGATTACAAGCACCAAACCATTTACCATACCTTCGGTACAAATTTGACCTTTTAATTGCATATAGATTATAGTCAACTCCTGTTAATTGAATAAACAATACTGAAATCTATCAAACAATTATTCCGACATCCATGGAATTCCCCACATTTATAGACCTTTTTGGACTCCGTACATCCTGTATAGGAATTTAATCTATAAAATCTTGTTTGAAAGAGCTCGTTGAGCTCTGTCAAACAAGAATAAATTTAGAATAAATGCTCAGTTGAAAACTACTTGGAGACAGGAAAATTACCCAATTCTTAGCGCTCAACTGATTACCAAAAATGGCCACTGACCGATTACCGGTTGTTTGACCTACACATGGCCAATTCTGCTGCCGATTCTGATTGTAATACTGTGCACTACTAGACGAGTCGAGGCTTAAAAGAACTACATTAAATTGAACATATTTCACAGTGTTATGCATCGTTGACTCAAGTCGCAGTAAAATGACCAGACGCACACACTTGGGCGGTATACGTGGCTCCCTGAGCCACGTGTACCGCCCAAGTGCGTGCGACTGGTAATTTTACTGTGACCTGAGTCAGTGGAGTGCAACCTTCACTTTTTCCGGTATAAACTGGCGATTGCCACAAGTACGCTCGATTGAAAGCTTTACATGTTGTTTAAGTTGTATATCCCATGAAGAGGCATCTAGAGAAATTAAGAATACACATTGCGGTTGTTTCTCAACTTTATTTAATGGTATCATTGACATCATTTTACATTAACAATTGAACAGTTGCAGAAGATAATAAAATGCGGTTAATGAATCAACACAAAAAAATGCTTGGCAACAATAGGTTGAAGCTGTTGCTGTTGTCATCCCATTGCCTACAATTGGACGATGGGATGGCCAATTCCTGTCATTGGTTGAACAGTACCAATTCCTGTTAATTGTCTACTCTTGTGTCTCTGGCAAAGTGACTGTTCAATTATTAACAGTGATCCACGGTACTGTAAAAATTGATGCAGTGGAATTGTAGAGCCATTTTGCCAGTGAAAATTACAAAATGAACAGAAAGCAATTAACGGAAATTTGATCATTTTCTTCTTTTAGTGATGATCAGAGTGTTTATTCTATTATATCTTGCTTGACAGAGCTTGTGGAGCTCTTGTCAAACTAGATATAATAGATTAAATAGCTATATTGAACAGACATGGGGTCAAATACTTTGGAAAGTATTTAAATGCAAATGCAAATACTTTTCAAATTTTCAAATGCAAATACAAATGCAAATGCAGCTGAAATTGTCCAAATGCAAGTGCAAATGCAAATGCATTTGAAAATCAATTCAAATACTTTTCAAATACTTTCAAATACATTCTGACAAGTTAAAGAAAATAAAACTAAAAATCAGCTAAATCTTTCTTTCAATGTTTATTAAACATTTTTGTATTACTATCTCAGCCCTAGAACGGCCATTATGGATTGATTACATTCAGTTTGTTCAGTTACAGAAAATAATATTCAATTTCTTCTGCTTGGCATATAATTTCTCTTGTAGCTGTGCTGTATTTTTTTTCACCCAGAGTTGAATGAGTGTTCCTAAATCCACTTTCCACCTGTGTTATGCCCTAGGCTGTATTCTGATAAAAAAAATGCTATCTCAGATGATTCAAAAGACTAAGTGGATGGTCATTTATTACACCATGCTGTGCCTCTTGTCAGAGTTTGTATGAACACACTTTATCAGCACAGTAATCTACCAAGTTCAAGATTTCTTTAGGCTGGACAAACAAATTAATTAACAAGAAGGAATTCCCTTTCCAGCCAACTGTGTAAAACTAGATATAATTAATCTGTTGAGTAACAAATGCAAAGTTCAATTTATGAAGTTAAGACAAAAGTATTTGAAATGTATTTGGAAAGTATTTGAAATTTCAAATACTTTTTCTTTCAAATGCAAATGCAAATGTAAATACTTGCTTCTAAAATATTCAAATGCATATGCAAATACTTGAAATCACGCATTTAAATGCATTTAAATGCAAATGCATTTGCATTTGACCCCAAGTCTGATATTGAATGTATTGAGGCAAAAAAGGCTGTAAATGTTGATAAGGCCTAAAAAAAAAATAAAAAATCTGTTGCTCAGGCCCTCCCGCTTGGTCCTTTTGGCTGCCGCATGCTCTCTTTTTATAACCAATTTAAACTTAAAAAAAAATAAAAATTAAATGGTTTATATCTGATATTTTACCCAAGTTAAAAAAATTAATGAATTTGTCCCTTGAGTGCAAGAAGGCTTTGCAATGCGTTAGCATTGCAAAGCCTTCTTGCATTCAAGGGATGAAATACACCACCACCCATGCTATTCTGTAGATTATGAGGCCTAAAACCTGAACCAAGAACATGAACTTTTGATGGCAAAGAAGTAATTACAGAAATAAAAAATAAAATAAAAAAATGCTCGCCTGCATGCAATTTCACAAATAATGGCCCGAGAAACAGAAGATCTACTTTGTGTGGCCTAATTTAGTGTATGTCAGAGTAATTCTTAGACATATTTCAAGATTTTGTATTCAATTATCATGCATTTACTTATAACCTATATGCAATTAACAGATCAAATTTGTATTGAAGGTATGGTAAATGGTATTGTTTGTAAGCTATATACAATTTACAGGGTTATTCATCTAAAATATATACAATTAAGCCCAAAAAAGATAAAAATCTGTTTCTCAGACCCTCCTGTATGGTCCTTTTATCTGCCGCATGTTCTCTTTTTATATCCAAGGCAAACTTGAAAAAGTAAAAATATTTTAGGCTTAACTGGTTGAGTGCTGGAAGCCCATATTTGGGCTTTACTTTCAAGTGTAGGTACTGCAACTCGAAGGCTTCAAACTCTGTGGATGTTCTTCATATTATCTTCAAAGAAAAATTATTTAGTCTATAGGGAATTTCCTTGTAATAATTTATAGGAGAGTGCTTAGGCACTCTCCCATAAATTGTTACAAGGCAAAGACTTGTGAGCTAAATTTCTTGACTAAAAATAATTCAGCACTCTACCAGTTAATAAAATTAAAAATCTGTTTCTCAGGCCCTCCTGCATGGTCCTTTTGGCTGCCGCATGCTCTCTTTTTATGACCAATGCAAATTTGAAAAAATAAAAATTAAATAGTTTATGTCTGATATTTTACACAAGTTAATAAAATTGATTAATTTGTCCCTTGAGTGCAACAAGGCTTTGCAATGCTTTGGCATTGCAAAGCCTTGTTGCACCCAAGGGGCAAAATACACCACCACCCTTGCTATTCTGTAGATTATGAGGCCTAAAACATAACATAAACCAAGAATATGAACTTCTGATGGCAAAGAAATAATTACAAAAATAAAATATAAAATAAAAAAACGCCCGCCCACATGCAATTTTACAAAACTTGGCCTGAGAAACAGAACATCTACTTTGTGTGGCCTTACCCAAGTTAATAAAATTGATAAATTTTCCCTTAAGTGCAAGAAGGCTTTCCAATACTTTAACACTCAAGGGCCTTAATACACCACCACCCATGCTATTCTGTTGATTATGAGGCCGAAAACATAAAACAAACCAAGAATATGAACTTTTAATGGCAAAGAAATAATTATAAAAAATAAAATAAAAAAATACCCACCCGCCTGCAGTCTTACAAAAAATAGCCTGAGAAACAGAAGATCTACTTTCTGGGGCCTAAGTGAGCTCCACTGTTTATCGATTGAGATGAAATTTTCTAGATATTCACTTGATATTTAAAAAAAAATACTGACATTCTGTTAAATGCCAAATTATCATGAAGCC
The DNA here is from genome assembly GCA_031216915.1 of Pictodentalium vernedei. Lineage (NCBI taxonomy): Eukaryota > Metazoa > Mollusca > Scaphopoda > Dentaliida > Dentaliidae > Pictodentalium > Pictodentalium vernedei. The sequence continues at coordinate 44,306,556 of CM062296.1, forward strand.
CTATTGGTAAAGGACTTTTTCTAACAGTATATTACTTCACAGTGTAATACTGGCTAAATGAAAGTGGAGAAGCTGGGGCTGTTACTCTTTACCTTAATTTTTTACACGAACAACCATAAACATATCAGTATAAGTTCACTTTTTTTGTTCTAAGAAAATTCTGAAAATGTGTTACCTGACAAAAGGGTTGCTTGAAAAAGTTATTCGTAGCATTTGTTTCGATCACCCCTTAGTTTCTAATTTCCACAGGCCTGCAAAATTCAACTGGAAAATGGCAGCACTTCATTGTTGAGCAAGCCACAAAATTAGCAGACTGTCATCTGCAAAATGAGGTGCCCAGAGGGTGAATTTGGTGATGTGACCATGCACAGCAGGGTGACCTCATAAAATTTACACTCTGTGAACCTCAGTCTGAATCAAGGTCTCACGCCTAAACAGAAAGAGATGCCAGAGGATAAATAGGCCCACTGTATGGGATAGCATCAGCAAATTCGCCCTCTGAGTACCTCATTCTGCAAATGAGAGATTCCTTTTTTCCAGGCTTGTTGTTAAGTATTTAAAACCTCTGCACTCTTATGTCAGAATGGCAAAGTTTTCAGCAGCAAATATTTCCTAGAATGCCATTTGATATTTAACCAAATATCTCTTGTTTGACAGAGCTCAGTGAGCTCTGTCAAACAAGATATAATTGGTTAAATTGATAGTTAAACAAAGGGAAAAACAGAGTGATTGGAGAATATTCTGTTGCATCACCAGAGTGATTGGGTTAAATGTGAATGGAGTATAAAGTGATACCCCTGTCCATCTTTCCAAACATCACATTCAGATACCTAGTGATAATAATTCAACAATTATTGCCATTTGATTTGGTGGCCCAAAACTTTTTTCATTTTTTGCGCCCCCACTCCAGTGAAGTGGGGAACTGTTAGGATGGGTGAGTCGACATCGGCATGGGTTGTACTTGTTCAATTTTGTAAGACTTTGTGTTTTTGGCCATTTTTTCAATGTCCTTTGACCCTGGGGCTTTTATATTTCATATGTGGGTAGCAGGGAACCTTCCCAACAGTGTTCTACCCCCAACCAGGATTTTGGGGTAAAAAAAAAAATGCATTTAGGTCGTATTCACAGTGATCAAATCTTGTATTTTGTTTTAATTTCAATCGAATTTTGGGGTAAAACTTAGTTTTTTTGAAGTTGTATGAAATTGCGTTTAGGTCATATTGTGTCCATGTCAAGTTGCTTTCACAAACATCTTTGGTGTTTACTTGTCTTCCTATGACCTTCGGAGGCAACTACCGGTAACAACTGCTTTCTGGTAAAATTTAAGTCAATGTCCTTGATTGTGGAAAAACTTATTTTGAGATTCTCACAGAATACTGTTGAGGTTTGTCCATGCCATAATTGTGGCCCATGTTTATTAAAACTTTTAATTACTTTGGACTTCTACACAAAGAAGGGGAAAGAGTGGCCGTAGTGTCCCATGGACAGGTTCATTTTACATTTTTTATATTTCTGACACCTCAATGAATGAACCACAACTTTAATCACCAGCTGCTCACATTTTCTGATTACTCCATGTAATGGCTTTCACAAAAATGCTGTTGCATTTTTTCATCATTTTTTCATGTGGAGTGGACCATCAAAATTGAAAATTCATTTTTATGCAATGCTTTTTGTTGGAACCAAGTTACCAGGTTGGACTGGCCCAATAAAGTTGTTAAATTTTAAATTGTTTTCTACTGTCGATTTGGATATTACGCTGCGGATGCAGCCAATCACGAAGTAAGGGTTAATTGTTTGCTATGTGGAACCTAGGGATGACCTGCGTTGTGTGCTTGAGCAAGGCACTTTATCCCGGTTGCCAACATGAGGGCACGATGACGTTGTGTACAAAGGCGTACTGCGCGTCGATGGTGCACATGTCTTCATCCGCTGTAACCCTGCTTGAGCAGAGATTGATCAGAGTTAGAATGTTGAGCTGACAGTTATTTGTTGATGTTTGGTGGTTCTCTCCGGATACTCCGACTTCCTCCACTTGTAAACCTGTTACTGTCACGATTAGCAATTGTGCATAAGTATGTGACCTTAAACACCAATAAATAAATAATATCCTGGGGAAACTTGTCTATTCGCAAAAAAGTAACAATGTAAGGTGCTTTGATGTGCAAGAGCAACAAATTAAGAGACTGCCCTACTCCATATTCATGTTATTGAGACCCTCTCCCCTCCCCCCCCCCGCCCCCCACCCAGAAGACATTATACATAATGCAGAAGAAGGCTTACAGTTTTATTGTAGCATATGTGGCCAGTCCACCGCTTTAATACTTTGGCCAATACAGAGAATATCAAAATTTATTATTTTAATTACTATTTTTTTAAAATTTACAATTTTTTTTCAACAAAACCATACCATGTGGCCCCTCATTGGAACGAGCTCGATGAGCTTGTTCCAATTTTAATTACTATTTTTTTTTAAATTTAAAAAAAAATTTCAACAAAACCATATCATGTGGCCCTTTCATTGGAACGACCTCGATGAGCTCGTTCCAATGAGGAGTCACATGATATGGTTTTGTTGAAAAATTTTTGAAAAAGTTTTACGTAGGCGGGTGCAGCCGATTTGTTAGGTGAAGGGTTAAGTTATCCCAAGATCTGCTGTCTGTGTCAGTGGGAGGCTTGGGTGTATCTTAACCCCCCTGACCACTGATGTCAAAGTGAATTGTTTAGATTCCCAAAGTTCATAACAGGAACAATTTGCTGCTTCAAGTTTTTATTTTATATATGTTCAGGTGGTTAAATACTGTGAATTGTTTCAACTCCCAAATAAGATATCTGAATAAAGTGTGGAGATCTGACGTGTTTATTTTTTTCTTTTGCATCACCCTTTCTCTGACATGAATACTCCCCCTAAAAAAATACCTTGAACATTGTAAAAGTGAATCAGTCCTGGTCTATAGTTTCTTGAGTTCTGACAACAGTATTTACATAGCCAAAAAAGGCCCTAAAAAAGAAATATGCCAAGTGTCCTGTAAATGACCGTCAATGTGTTTTCAGACTACGTTTAAGTCCTTGAAAGTAAATAATTGCTTAACCCTCTGGACTAGGATGTCAAAATACAAAAGCTTCCCAAAGCAAATTTTGCCATTTAACCAATTCCTTTTTGTTTGACAGAGTTCGATAAGCTCTTAAAAAGGATTGAATTGGTTAAATTCCTACAGTTGAAACTAGACGTCCTGTCACTGTATCGTGTACTGTTTTGAACTAAGAGCGTGCTGAGTAAGTGCACTTTTTGTCCCTATCAAGCTCAAACTACCCAATGAGAGTAACTCATTTCCCACAGCAAACAGCGTGCCCGGCAGCTCTATAGGTATCACGGAACTAAATATTTTTCCATAGGCGACTATTATTACGTTCAGGCAAAAAAATATGATCGCATCACTTTAATTTTGGCATTCAAATATCTTTGTGAAGTCTTCAGACGACTTTTACTTACCCCAAAACAGGGGGTCATGCAACAAATAAGAGAGAAAAAATGACAGCATGGGAAGTACATGCACATATTTTTCAGGTAATTCCCTACAAAAACACACCAAATGTAAATTGTATTTGTTTAGGTCCAAAAGTCATCAAATCACTCTCTTTTTTATCTGGAATATTCTTTAATAATGCAAGATGTCAATAGAATGCTTCAAACGTTTATTAAAACAATTTATTTTCCCAAGGCTGTTTATTTTTAGAGATTGCATCATTTCCGTGCACATTTCAAGGCGGGTATTTGTAATTCAAATATTTAGTTAAGTGATACCTATACCTATATTAGTAAATAAAGATTATTAACATCATTCCTAACCTCTACTGAGATACATGTATATGTAATGACGTAACTAGATATTAAAGTTCGACAGCTTATACAGAATGAAGAGAGTGGATTTCTACCAAATCGCAGCGCCATATATTCTCCACTCGAAAAGTATTTATAATTGTTCATAACAGCACGCGAAACACTTTCAAACTTTCATGACAAGGACCACCGGGTTCAACCCGGTGGTCCATGTGATGAAAGTTTGCAAGTGCTGCTTGAGTCTTGTCATCAGAAACTAAATAATTACTGAGTGACAAATCTATCCCAGTGCGATTTGGTAGTAATCCACCCACAACATACTGTAGCCTCAATATTTTCTTTCTGTTTGATTGGTTTAGTTCGTGATTTCTCTGTCGACCTTGCTAATAGCACATTATATTTTGTTCTGCACAGTGCAAACGTTCATGTGTATTTCAGACTACTTCATTCTTCTGCAGTAAGGAGTGCATTAATTAACGAGCATTTTCTGCGCTAATTGCGACAGGACTTCTAGTTTCAACTGTAGTTGGGAAAAATTTACTTTTTGAAATTTTCCTATTTCACATTCAGTGTACACTATCCTTTCTTATTTTTTGTCAAATTAATGTGCCATAATACTTGAAAGTGCTCAGATAGCTCCTTCCAGCGGTATGTCACATATTGCGGTAACTTCACAAGAGGTGCATTTAGATTGTGCTAAACTAGTGTGTATTCTGTGACATATTTGCAAGTGCTGAGATCAATCTTTTTACCCATGTGGGAAGCAAAGCGGTGCTTTTTTTACTCCGTTAAAGAAGCTCTGCTTTACTCGTAAAATAGGACTCTCATCAGCAATGGCCGGGGTGGAAGTCCTCTAAAATGGGCAACATGGGTACAGTAAAACCTGTTTTGAGAGACCACGGTCGTGAGAGACCACCTATCTTGAGAGACTGCTGTGACCTTGTACCATTTGACTGTTTTACTTTGTCATGAGAGACAACGTGTTTTGAGTGACCACTTTTGGCCGGCAAAAAGGATGGTGTCTCAAGGTAGGTTTTACTGTATAGATGATTGACTAAACTTTACTTTTTATCTCCATGCCGCAGTCACAAATAGCTGTTGTGCAGAAATATGTGACCTTAAACACCAATAAATGAACGATAGCTAGTTTGTATTGCCATGTAACCTTTGTATGTACTCTTTTAAGTGCTAGTGCACAAGGTTTCCCAAGAGGATTGCTTCACGTACATGCACATGTACATAGTTAAGTACATTGGAACACTGTTAATTGAATAGCCTTTATGTCAGTGAAAGTTTTTCAATTAACAGGAGTATTTAATTAACAGAGATGTGGTCTTGGGTTAGCCTGACCATTTAGTCTATCATATCTTGTTTGAAGCCAAATACAGCAACCTTATCTTAACCAGTCAGCACTTGAAAAACTTGTGCACTCCTTCATCACCTCACAACTAGACTATTGCAATTCAGTGTTAGTGGGTCTGTCCCAGTGCCTGATTCAGAATCTTCAAAAAGTTCAGAATACTGCTGCTAGGATAATTACTGGTACCAAACGCTCTGAACACATAACACCTGTTTTAAGACAATTACATTGGCTTCCAGTTAAACAGAGAATTGATTTCAAAATATTGATCTTAGTATTCAAATGTATCCACAAACTGGCTCCAGTTTACCTGCAAGAGGTCCACTCTATATATAAACCAACGCGCAGTCTCCGATCTAAAAACCAAATTCAACTAGTTGTGCCTTTTAGCAGATCTAATCAGGCTCATGATCGTGTGTTCTCCATCGCGGGTCCCAGATTGTGGAATTCCCTGCCAATTAGTGTCAGAACTTCAGAAACTCTCGATGTCTTCAAAAGAAATCTTAAAACTTTCCTCTTTACTGAAGCATTCTCCTAAACCTCTCTAAGAGGCAACCAAAACAGATGTGACTCTTCATTTCAGAAAAGTGTATTTATTTCTGTCAAGCGTTTTAGAGCACTCTTTGTGGTTTTACGCTCTAGAAAATCAATTATTATTATTGTTATTATTATAATTAGTGTTTGGAATCTAATATTATTGCGTCCGTAGAAATATTGACAATCCAAACCCGTGGAAAGTGTCCGGTCCACGGCGGCGGTACTGTAAATGAGAGCTAGCGATGTTCTTTCATTTCTGTTGAGAAACGTTGCGTTAGCAACGATGTATAACTTATCCGTTTTGTACAATTCCAGCAGTTTCTTTTGGCATATTGCACAGGTCTCATTTATAATCGGACCGCTTTGAAACTCAGTATGCGCGTTTGGGGTGACCTCTAGATAGGAGGTATCAATTTTTGATCATTTCCGTTGAAAAATGTTGCTGCTGCCTTGACCTTTTAACTCTGTGGATTTGTTTGGCATACCCTGCAGGACATAATCATGAAGGGATCGCTTTGAAACTAAGTGCTTGTTTGAGTTAACCTCTGGATGGAGCTTTTGATTTTATTCCATTTTTTTCTATCGAAAAACAGTCCAGTGAGGGACAACATTCAACTTATCTATTTGGACGTCAAAATTTACCTTTGGCACACTGCGCAGGTGACATTTATCATCAAATCGCTTTGAATGTTGGTATGCTTATTCGGGACAACCTCTACATAGGAACTATCAATTCTCTTCCATTTTTGTCTCCAAAGTCGCTGTTAGCAGCAACCTCCAACTCAGTGTAATTGCGCATCAGCATTTTCCTTTGACACGCCCTACAAGGTAATTCATGAATGGATTGCAGCTTACTTTGAAACCTGGTATGTACTTTTAAACTTGGTGTGTTGTGCTGTTTGGAGAAACCTTTTGATGGAAGCTATTGATTTTCTTTCATTTTCACCGAGAAACGTTGCTGTAAGCAATGATGTTTGAACTTTTATGCATCAACATTTTTCTTTGGCACGTTCTGCAGGGTGCATTTATGAATGGATTGGTTTGAAACTTGTTATGCTTGTTTTCGGTGACTTCTAGATGAGAGCTATAGATTTTATTCCATTTCTGTCAAAAGATGTTGCCATTAGCAATGACCTTCAACTTTGCCATTTTTTTTGTCTACAATTTCCTTTGGAACACATTTACGATTAGATCGCTTTGAAACATAGCGACCTCTAGATGAGAGCTTTTAATTTCCTTTCCTTTTTCTAAAAAAAGTTGCCGGATGTGGCCATTAGCAATGACCTTCGAACTCATCATTTCAACATTTCCTTTGGGAAGCCCTGAAAGGTGAATATATGAATGGATCAGTTTGAAACTTTGTATGCATATTTGGGATAAAGTCTAGATGTGAGCTATCGATTTTCTTCCATTTCCGTCAAAAACATTACCGTCAGAAATGACCTTTAAAATTAATGCACATATGCATGAACATATTCGTTGGCAAAAAACCCCAAAACGCCGTAGTGTCGGCCTTTGAACTTGGTGCATTTGTGCATCAACATATTCATGTCGCACGTCCTTTAGGGCACATGTATGAATAGATTCCTTTGAAACTTGGTATGCGTGTTCGGGATGACTTCTAGATGGGAGCTATTGATTTTTCCTTTAATTTCTCTCAACAACTGTTGCTGGTAGCAACGACCTTTGAATCTAGTGCATTTGTGCATCGACATTCTTATTTGACATGACCAACAGGGCGCATTTATAATAGGGTTGTTTTAAACTGGGTGTGCTCATTAGGCGAGACCTCTAGATAGGAGCTATCGATTAGCATTCATATCTGTGAAAAAATGCCGTTTATAATGACCTTTAACTGACTGCATTTGAGCACTTTACCTAGACTCCTTTAGCACAGTCATCAGGTTGCAGTTATGAAGGGATTTCATTGTAAATGTGTAGGATGACTCGGTATAATGTCTAGATGAAAACGTCCTATTTTGGCCGTGTGTCGGACACCGGGCGTGATCGTTGCTGGGGGAAACAGATTCACGCCGCATATTCAGCCAAAACTCGAGTATTGCCTGAATCCGTGTGTGAACTTATGTCTGACCGTGACGAACCCGCCCGCTTCGTTTTTGTTGAGGGTGGTTATTATCCCGAAGGGGTCAATGATTTTTCCCCAAAAAGCTTAAATCAACAGGGGGTTCACTGAAATTAATAACTTTAATACATATAGAAAAATATGGTAATTTGTAACTCGCATAAAATCCAATGAATAACACAAACGTCAATCACACCCCACCCACACAGTTTTTGAGTCACTTTGCGGGTCCGCCTTCTCTGTTGTCACTGGTTGCTCCTACCTGTCACTGGTGTATGGTCCTCTCGACTCAATGTAATATCTAGATTCTGTTAGCCTTTTTATACAACTGGAACTTCACTAGATCACTGCCATCGCATGGCTACTAACGTACTGTCACTTTATTGGGTGCCCCGATGCGGCACCTCCTCTAACCTATAGCATGGAACGTCCACAACTCCTCGCCCATGACCCACAGTGTTGCACACCTTGAGATTGGAATCAATTTTTCGAGAAAACCTCCGACTCTTATTTGATCACAAGACCGTTAATTCTCATTTGAACTGCTTCTCTTTCCCCGCGGTTAACCCCGGGAAGCGAAGCAGTGCCTGTTCTCTTCAGTAAACAGACTCTGTTTTACTGGTAAAATAGGACCCAGTCACCAATGCTTTGGAGGTGCAAACCCTCTCTAAAATGGGCAACATGGCTTATTAACGCTCACCCCAGGTCTTGAGTTGATACTCGTGTTGTGGTCATGATTAGCCATTGTGCAAAAATATGTGACTTCAAACACCAGTAAATAAATAAATATAAATAACTGCTTCTCTTGAATTTGGCCGCTGTAGTTCTGTCTTAATTAAATATTCGCTTTTACGAATCTCTCATTTTCGGTACACAATGACATTCGGTGACTAGATACGTAATATGGGTATGTGTCCAGAACACGCGCGATGTACCGTTTTTACAGCAATTGCCTATTAACTGGACATAATTACATAAATAATGACTGCAGAAGACCACTGGTCTCTCTTTCTTTTAATCTTTTATCAGACAGATCATACGGCGTTCAGTAAACGCACACTAATGGTCATACAATTTCATGTTTAATTAGTAGCGCATGAATTATTTTGCTGGTCTGTTTAAGTGAAAAATTGGTTTTCGGGGTTCGTCTTTACGCTTTATATTTAGCACGAGCAAAAATATGTAACTTTCAAACAACAAAATCGTAAATTTAAGCTATCACCTTGACACCATGATAGGTCAACCGTGACGGCCGCACGGGCATGTGACCTAGGTTTGTTTAACAGAGTCTGGAGTTCATATTTCTGAAGTGATTTCATTGTAACTTTGAAGGATAACTCGGTATGATGTCTAAATGAGACTGTCATAGTTTGGTCACGATCGGTACGCCGTTATCGCCACCTTGTCATGTGACCTAGATTCCTTTAGCAATGTCTGCAGGTTGTTTTTATTAAGGTATTTCATTGTAACTTGGCAGGATACCTCGGTATGATATCTAGAAAAGACTATCCTATTTTGGTCACAATCGGTCAGCCATGACCGCCGGACCGGCTCGTGACCTAGATTTCTTTAGCAAAGTTTGCGAATAATATAATATTTATGAAAGGATATCATTGTAACTTGGTAGGATGACTCGTTTGGAATGATTTTAATGTAACTTGGTAACTTTGGTTGACATACGTTAGCTGTGAGGGCCAGATCAACCCAGGCCTCAATTAGTTAGTACAGTCTGCACGTCAAATTATTCTTATGGAAAACATAGCACGTGGGGAACAGAAATTAACTTATTCTCAATTATCACAATTCTTGTCTTATTTCATAATCCTTTCCTAAACATTGAACATCATCCTTTTCGTCAAACACTACATACAGTCAAGTTAAGCTACAGCGTTATTGACACTTTCATTGGTATGTACCTCCACGTAGTAAATTACAAATAAACTTCCGTTTTTACTCCGTTCACTCAGTTTTTCACGCAATTACAGAGTTATTGCCCTTGAACTTGGTAATCGATCCTTATAACAGGTTCTCCGCACTTTATTCAGTTATGGATGGAACTATTGAAATAATGTTCTATATGTAGCTTCCTGATGGGTACATCCACATCTAGTTTTAATTTCATTCTGATCGTGTCTTTTATCGAAGACGGCTTGAACTTGAACTTGGACATTTCACACATTAGCTGCGATTGAGCTCCTCCATCATACAGACTGCTGTTGTTGGAAATTTGACTGAACACAAGTTTTCATTAAAAATATCTCTTATATAATAATAAAATAATAATCATATAAATACTCTGGGACCTAAAACAGCGATTCTCTACGTCGTTTCACTCACTACCCTCTCAAGACAGGTGGTCTCTGAAGGAAGGTGTTAATGCACCGTATACTGTGGGATGTGTAAATAGGGCTGTCGCGACTATCATTTTTTGTAATCGACTAATCGTCACCAGTAATCGACGGTTAGTCGATTAATAGTCGCATCCCATGATTTTTTAGCAAATCATTCTTCTGTTCGTAAAACTCTGAAAATGACAATGGCACCAGTGTGTTCAGACGAAGTGAGGTTGTGGGAACAACAAATCGGTCCCGACTGAAGCTACATGTAGTCCAATCTTGGACCCACAGTCCGTAATATAATTTTTGGGGTTGGTACGTCCTGTAGGACGTACCAACCCCAAAAATAATATTACTGACTGCGGGTCCAAGTTTGAACTAGATTGAAGCCGATGAATTAAAATGAATTTACCAAAGAACGTTCCTGCATATGTTTCCTTTCTGCAATAAGTTTGTCGAAATTTTGAACATTCAGATCTATGCATTCCCTCGTCAGTTGTTAAAATTGGATCTTAGTCTGAAGTTCCGAACTTTGAGAAGTGATCTGACGTTCTGACTTTCGTCATAATTTTGTCACTTCCGCGCTTTGGGTTTTCCAATGGGTGCATTCGTGTGTACAAGACTGGAGAAATTCAGAAGAATCTATTCTTCTCGAGTAACTGTGAGTGTTCTTTCTTACACACTCAGTGACAGTCGTACAGTCTTCCGGATATGAATGTTAACTATGGTTAGATATTTAAAGTTATTCACCTTCATTGATCATTCACCTCACAAAACAATGCAATTTAGCCCCGACGTGTAGTAGACGTGTACCACCTTGAAAATGAACGACGATCGACTAAAAATAAAAAACGTCGACTACTTCAATAGTCGACGGTTAGTCGACTAATCGAATAATCGCGACAGCCCTAATTGTAAACTGTTTCAAATGCAGACCCAGAGTGATGGATCCCATGACTGGGAATCTAGTTTTACGTTAATAACTACTGTATATACCCCAAACCCCACTCCACCACCCCCCCCCCCCCCCCCTGTACAGGCAGCCAACAATGGTGTAAAAACACCGTCAAGATAAATTCATTCTACCAGTAGAGGTCTCGAGGAAGAATACACTTGGAACAAATTTTTCAGAATAACATAGAAGGGGTAGTTTGGACCTAGGTGTACGGGGACTTAGGTGTTAGTCGCGGTATAAATACAAAATACAGCTCACGTGGAGAATGGGTGCAGGAATCAATGGCCCTTGGTGGAGTTTTTCCTACATTTCACTTACACCTACGGTGCTCGGGAAACGCTTCAAAAACTCTTACTCGGACTGTTGAGTCCTGTCCATGGTACACCACCATCATTGTGTTCTGTCTTGGCATATTGGGTAAGGATATGTACATTTTGCCCTTTATGGAGTTGCTGTCAGCACAGACTTTTAGATTATTTGATCATGAACACATCTTTTCAGGACATAAAATGTGCTCAAAGTACAGAAGCTTCCATTTTCAACAGGGGGTGGGGGAGGGGGGCACCAAACATTTCCTGATACAGGGAGGGGTGGATGGGTAGTTCCTGGCCGTAAAAAATGCGTAAATGACCAAAAAAAAGCAATTTTTTATCTCCATATAAAATAATTAAGTTCTGTGGTTGTTTAATTATATGGCCAACCAGGCCATTTAAAACATATAAACCATCATATTAGATGTGTTGGCAAGCCCAAATCAATACAACTATTCAAACTCAATAGAATTATCTCCCTTGCAGCCTCGGAGGTTTATTAAAATGCTGAACTAATCAATGGAATAGTCTTAAATATTAACTGGTAGAGTACTGGAAACCCATATTCGGGCTTTAGTCGGAAGTGCAGGTGCCGCAATTTGAAGACTTCATGTTCTGTGAATGTGCTTTATATTATCTTTGAAATGGAATTATTTACTCTGAATGGATTTGCCTTGCCACAATTTATGGGAGAGTGCCTACAGGCCCGCCCACAGGCACTCTCCCATAAATATTAACAAGTCAAACAAGAGCTGGACTTTCGTCCGGTGCATACCCCCACATGGTGTACCACCTAATGTGGGCATACTTATAACCAACAAATATTATTTATGAAGATTCTCCTACGGACTGACGGACGGATGCACAAATGGACGGAAGGAATCCAGTATACCCCCCCCCCCCTCCCATTTTTTTCGAAAGTTTTCAACAATTTCCAAGTCAAAAGGTATGGTAAATTGTTTGGTGTTTGGAAGTTTTATGCAATGAGGCAGAAGCCTTTATCATAGGCAAATTGCATGCCATATTTCACTGAAATCCGATAACCCATACCTGAGATACAGGCTGAACAGACAAATAATGTCTATTTCCTACAATTTCTAAGTCAAAAAAGGGGGATAACTCCAAAAAGGAGATTATGAGAAATATCGTTGAATCCTTTTTTGAAGCCTATACCATAAGCAGTGTTCATGGCAAAATTTATTGCAATAGAACATTCGATACCCGAGATACAGGCTGAACAGACAAAATTTGGCTCGGACGGACACAATTTCTAAGTGAACAAGTAATAAAAAAAAAATAACTAGTGTGGGCATACCTATGACCAACAAATATTATAAAAAATAATAATTTACATAAGTTATGAATATTCTCGGACGGACTCACACACGGACGCACTGACGGACGGACATCCGGACGGACGCACGAACGCATGTAATCCAGTATACCCCCATTTTCTTCGAAAGTGGGAGTATAAAAACATGTGAACAAATTTTTATGACCAAAAATAATTTAACACTCTACCAGTTAAGAAACAGAACAGTTCTCAGTTAGACGGGGCTTGGTCTTCATTTTATGCTTCATTCTAAGACTTTAGGGGGTGGGTCCCCGCAAATGGACCGGGTAAAATAATAAAAATTGCAGATAGATGGTGGTGGGTGTTTGAAGGGCGGAACACTTTTTTTTTAGCTTCTTTCTGCAAATTTTTTCCAGACATTCCCCACCTGTTTTCAAGGGATATTATTAATGTTTTAACCCTTTACCCAACGTAACGACCAAAAGCGGCCAGTGCTATTCTCAAAAATCGCCAATTAATTTTCATTAAATTTTCACTTTTTGTCTCAAAAACATAGGTTATGACCCCTCTTTGGATCGAGCTCGTCGTGCTCGTTCCAATGAAGGGTCATAACCTATGTTTTTGAGACAATAAATGCAAAACTATCAGTTATTCAAGAATTTTTTTTTTTTACAAGTGGCTCTGCTTTTCATGTTAGGTAAAGGGTTAAAACTGAAAGTAGCTTCACACGGCGTAAAAAAGAAAGGAAAACTCTCTACCAGCTGAAAACATTTGCAACATTACTGAAACAAACAAGGACGGTATTTTAGCATGTTTCCTGTTTGGGGCACAGTTTAAACCGCCTTGAATTTTGGGTAATTTACATGTATGGGTTAGCATTGAGGGATTAATTTTTTACTTAGTGTGGGGGTTATTTCCAATCTCTCACCTTTGAATAACATTTGTGCAGGTCCATACAAAAATTATTCAATGGATCGATCTCGTTCATTCTTCACATAATGATTGCTTATGGCCCAAAAGTATGTGGTGATCTTAACCCATGCAAAGTCATAGCTTCAATATCAAGCTCACAGACAGTTCCGATGTTGGTCCTTCCATTCTAACTTTGTGCAGTCATGAAAATATTATACAATGGACCCATTGTTCATTCTATATACAATGCGCACTCGTGACTAAAGGGTGTGTGGTGACCTTGACCCCACGTCATAAGGCCAAGGACTCCAAGCAAAATCTATTCTAAATTCTAATTGTCTGGGCCTTAAAAATAATTCAGAGGACAGACCTTGTTCATACTTCACACAGAATTTGTTCACGTCTCAACTGTATGTCATGATTTTGACCCAAGGCTATAACTTAAACATCACAGACCATTTGCCTGTCATGACATTCCTCAAATTTAAAATGTTCTTGAGGCATGTACGTAATAATTTTTCATTGAAATTATAACTACTACACTTGCTTGATTGAATTCCTCTCTATTTGTTAGCTCAACTTGACAACGTCAAATATAAGCTATTGGGATGGGTTGCGGTCCGTCGACCGTCTGTAGGTACCTTCCTCTCTCCCTCCACAGTTCCTTTAGCACACCCCACAGGCCACAGCTCTCGCCCGCTCATTTCCAAGGTTGAAATTTCATATGTGGCTTTGGGGCAATGTCTAAATGGAAGCTATTGAATTTTTCCGAATTTTTTTTAAAAGATTTGGCATATAAACTGCAAATTCCTTTTTATCACCCTCTGCAGGCCACATCTCTCATCTAATTATTTTCAAATTTCACGTGTAGCTTCGATGTGATGTCCAAATGGGTGCTATCGAATTGTTCTGATTTTCGTTGAAAAACATGGCCGCCAGCAGCCATCTTGGATTTGGCATATAAATTGTCAACTATTCCATTAGCACACCCTACAGGCTACATCGCTCACCCGATTGTTTTTCAAATTTCATTTGTAGCTTTGGGGTGATGTCTTTTCTGTAGAAATTTGATTGAATGCATTATACTGGATCTTTCTATTTAGTTCAGTCTTTTCCTGGACAAGCTGAGCTGCAGTGTCATTGATACGTTCATATTTTATTACTTCGTTAGTTTCATAGTGGTCGAGATAGCAGCCCGAGGCTCATATCAACCTGAGACCACAAAACAGCCGATTTGAAACTAACCAAGTGATAACTTCTTTATATTAACTTTTTGATCCGTTTGTACGTCTTATGACGTACGAATTCGAACAGCGCGTTGATACTTTGTGGTCATTTGTTTTGTTATTATTTTTAGATTTTTTAAAGTTTTAACCTCAATTTCTATTTTCTCCCGAATAGTGCTCAGTGACAATCGTTGAGCCAAATGTTATCGTAGCTTAAATGCTAATATAATCCTGCTGTCAAGACTTCTTAACTGGTTGAGTGCTAGAAGCAACTATCTGGGCTTTCAAAAAACTAGGATACCAGAGCAAAAGCCAACACTTTCTTTGCTTATATTTCACATTCAAACACAAATAATATTTTGTTTATATACTACTCAAAGTTTGCTAAGCACCACATATTTGACACATCATTGTCAAATTTTCTTGTGACACATTTGCAACATTTTTGATGGATATGATTGAGGAATGTATTGAGATGGTCCCCAGTGTTTATATTAGCTTCTTGACAGGCAGACTTTTCGTGACAGTCATGGAAAGCTTGTACCCCTTGATTTTCATGTTTTCGTGTACTGTGGACATGTACATGAGATATGTAGGGTATTCAGTCTTCATTTCAACACAAACCCTTGTGTGTAATGATTGAATATGGCGAATGCAAATGTAAGAAGACATTTGTCTGAAGCAGAAATGTGGCGGGCTGCAGGGATAGGGGAACAAGGGGTTACCCATCGTCAGGTTGGTGAAGCCCTTGGTGTGCACCATACGGTGATCACCCGAGTCTGGGCAAGACTTCAGAAGTATGCACACCAGCCAGACGACATGGTGGTGGCAGAGACGGGGCAACATCTGGAGCTGGAGACCGGTTTTTGATCATTCAGGCCCGTAGGGACCACTTTGCCACAGCAACCCAGCTTCGCAGTGACCTTCAGAATGCACCCGGGGTAAATGTTTCGACACAGACTATCAGGGCAAGGTTGCATGAAGGTGGTCTCCGATCGCGGAGACCATGTATTCGCATTCACCTGTCCCAGAACCACTACCGGGCACGATATGAATGGGCCATGGATCTTGTTGGATGGACCAGAGAAGATTGCGACCTGTCCTTTTTTACAGATCAGCCATGGCACTGCCTAGACAACACAGATAGGCGTTCTATGGTATGAGAAGACCAGGAGAGCGATTCCATGCAGCCAACATTGCTGAGCATGACCGCTATGGTGGAGGGTCAATAATGGTCTGGGGCGGCATCAGCTGGGATGGACGTACAGAGCTCGGTGTCCTTGACCGTGGTACATTGACTGCACATCTGTATATGGATGCCCACGCCAGATTGTATGCAGGTGCAGTGGGCGATAGATTCATTCTGATGGACGATAATGCCCATCCTCATGTTGCCCATACGGTCCGGGGGTATCGACAGAGGGAGGGGATTGAGCGTATGGACCGGCCAGCAAGATCCCCTGACCCAAATCCAATCGAACATGTCTGGTATGAGTTGCAGCTTGCAATTTCAGTCCGTCCAGTCCAACGAAGAAGTGTCCAGGAGCTTGGTGCCATGCTGAGCCAAGAATAGAACAACATCCCACAAAGGACCATCTGCATGAGAAGGCGTGGCCAAGCTGTAATTAACAATAATGGGCCTCATACTCGATATTGAACCCATATCAGTTCGCTCCGTCCACTTTTTGGCAAATTTAAAAAATTTCCTTTTTTACCAATAATATCCATTTTCAATGGTTATCGTATTCAAAAGCTAAAAAATAATGTCAAACACAAATAAAATCTTAATTTCTGTGCTTAAATCATGAAAGATATAATTAAATAAAAAATATATACACTTTTCATAACATTATTGCAACTAAAACATACAACAGGTAGTTGGATATACTTGGTGCTTAGCAAACTTTGAGTAGTATATAAATTTGTTTTATTACAAATTATTGGAGAGTGCCTATGGGCACTCTCCAATAATTTGAAATAAAACAAGTTTTGAATAACAAATTCAGACCACCAAAAATAATCAAGCCCTCAACCAGTTAATCACTAATGTGAAAAATATCTTGTTTTATTTAATGCTCAGGCATCAATTCACGCTGAAAAATTAAGTCATATTCCCCTGTCGGTCGGCAAAACGAAATATCAAAATGATATTTAGAAATCGATATTTCATCGAAGGTTCGGATGACGAATCACATGTACTTTAAACGAGTCAGAACATCAGTAATGAATTCCAGAGTCCCAAATACAAACGAATTCGAATAATTGATAGTGACAGTGACTAAATCAATTCATTAAATCAGCGGTTTCAAAGTTTGACTTTCTCATTCACCTTCCAGCGAAAAGCCGAAATCACTTTAAAATTTTTTCAGTTCAACTTCACACGTCTTCAGTGCATTGAGTTCAAAAAAAATAAAATGACGTGTCTTGTTATTGAAAATAAGAAAGTGGTGTTTTTTGTTATTGTTCTATTTCTTCGAAACACATTGCGATTATTTCAATTCGCCAGCCTTGGTAAATCGTAAGGTTAGGGGAGAAATAAGACGGGACTACTTTTTGTGCGGATATTCACACATTCCAATGGTTGGAGTTTGGTTGTTGTAATTTTTGTATGGACGCCGGTTCGGCACATAAATTTTGCGCCTTAATGGCAAATAAAGGCCACAAATTGGAGAGTTTGTAGTCGTAGAGCATTAAATAAAAAGAAAATTCACGAAAATTTGATGAATACCGAAAATATCTCGTTCGTGGCTACAAGAAATATGAGGATCTTCACTCGCGACTGCGTCGCTCGTGAAGATCCTCATATTTCTTTGTAGCCACTCACGAGATATTTTCGGTATTCATCAAATTTTCGTGAATATCCTATATATCTGTACTTTACGACGTTTGACGTCGCATTCTGAAAAACGTTGAGAAAACTGAATTCCCAATGACGTTTGAACGTCAGGATAATTAAAGTCTCGAAGGGTTAAACACGAACAAATAATTTCCAAAAATCCCAGATCTGTTACAGTTTTCTGACAGTGTAATTATTTCTCATTCTTTTGACAAAGTTGGGGGCGCGGTGGCGTTGCGGTGACCGGCTCTCGTCCGATCACCGAAGTTAAGCAACGTCCAGCCCGGTTAGTCCTTGGATGGGTGACCGTCTGAATGATCGATTCGGACTCCCGCGTTGTATTGTATGCTTGGGCAAGGCACTTCACCCCGATTGTCCACATGGGGGCACGTTGACGCCGTGTACTAAGGCGTACAGAACGTCGATGGTGCACTTGTCTTCAACCAATCTAACCCTGTCTGCGCTGCAGTGCGGAGTTACGATGTTGGGGAGTTAGCAGCTGCTCGTCGTTGCTCGGTAGTTCTCCCCGGGTACTCCGACTTCCTCCACCCGTAAAACTGTCACCGACACGATATGACCTTGGATGTTAAAGTGTCGTTAAACCTTGATACATAAATAAATAAATATTTGACATAAGTCCGAAGTTTCCTTTTCTCCTACTCCTTATTCATCTAACCGAACATCTTTGTTTCCCCACTGGGGAGGCCAAGTCGATCATATAGCAAAACTACCTCGTCTTCTGCCACGACGAATCTTCGCTTATGACTCTGAATTTTAGTTTGTGATAATGTTTGACTGGGGTAGGTGGGGGTGGATGGGAGGTGGTACATCAAACTTTTGCTGTCCATCATGCATTATGGAAAACTTCGATATTGCATAAGGTGTTAATGATTCTGCATTTGGTGGGATGTTTAGTCCCTTTGAAATTGTGTAAAACCGCTTCTCGTCTTTGTCAGTGTCCACCCACTTCAATGCGACGTTTGGGGTTCTAGTTCTCTGTTTCCCTTTTCATGGTTGGGCTTCACCTTTTGAATGCTATTGCTAGTTCAAATAATTCATTGTCAAAACACATTGACGACAATCGTTCTCAGTGTTCTTCCTGCAATGGCTGGGGTCCTGTGGGTTGTGTGATACCTGGTCATCCTCCTATTAGGTTTAGAGAATCGCGTCGGTTGGTCAGGAGGATTCATGCTGTCCACTCCTGGGCAAAAAGTGAATCCAATAGTTGGGGCGTGGGGGGGGGGGGGGGTGGGTGGGTTCCTCAGGTGAAAATTATCGCCTTTCTGGTGCTGTAAGCCTGTTCCGGGACTGAATCTGCCGAGGTTGTGGTGGTGATGGTGAGGTGCCTAGTGCGTGGCCTGACGGACCCACCAGTTGATGTCTGCAGTTGTTTTGATGAGGTTGAAAGGCGATTACCTCCACTAACTTCAACCTGGTGACGTCGGACTGTTTTCGCCTGGTTCCTCGTATGCAACCTACATATATGTAGCCCTCGGATTACATAAGTTCTACTTCTGACTATTTTGCCATCTTCCAAACCAGAGTGTGGAGGTTTACTGTCTTCTACTCAGCGAAGCCAAAGGATGTTGCCCGTGGATCGATCCTCAACATTCGAATGCCTGTCCGATTTGATGGAGTTTTCTGCTGATATCTTAGCTTCTTTCAGATTGGTGTCTGCACAGTTTCTGCTGTCTTCTAGCTTGGCAAGCGGTTAGGTTTTGATCGATATTCTGGCCTAGCTCTCAAACACTTGGGCGATCCCCGGGTTGCTTTTCACGCTACCTAACATTATCCCAATGATGCTGGTGCTGCTGTAATCTGCGACAGTCTTTAGTGAGGGTCCTGACCTACCCGAGACTAAAATCTGAAGAAAGCCAATATGGCTCTGACAAAGCTTTTCTTCACTACCCATCGAGTAATCCAGGAATAGGCGACATCTGGCTTTTCAGCATTCCGGGAAACGCCTTCTGTCCTTGTCTGTGGCGAGCTTTCTACTGCCCCATATGATATGTCCTCCATTGCGGGAACCCCGGGATGTGAAGCTACACTTGTTTACTGTGGTAAACGAGTTCTGTTTTATTCCATGCCTTCTCTGATTTCTCTCGGGCCCTTTGATTCCATTTTAATGAAAGTCAGTGGGAGCTATTACCATCACTTGGCATCCGTCGTCCGTTAACTTTTGAAACTCGTTTTCTTCAAAACCACTGGGCCAAATTTTAAGATATATTGCACAGGCCATCTTTGGTGTATAACCTTTCAATTTGTTCAAATGACGCAGCTGAAGCCCACAGAGCCTAAAAATCTTTAGAAATCTTCTTCTCATGAACTAGTACAGAGAATGCCTTAATATTTGGTATGGAACATCCTTTGGTACTGAAGATTAAAGTTTGTTCAAGGGAAGTTTGTACGTCGATATTTGGGCTTTCTGTCCGAGCATACACATTTTGGGCTCCACCCAAAATTTGTATTGCGAAAACCGATGGGCTGATTTCAACCAAATTTAATATGTAGTACAATTTGGTCATAAGTACTTCACTGATGTCCGAATTTT
Source organism: Pictodentalium vernedei (assembly GCA_031216915.1). Classification (NCBI taxonomy): domain Eukaryota; kingdom Metazoa; phylum Mollusca; class Scaphopoda; order Dentaliida; family Dentaliidae; genus Pictodentalium; species Pictodentalium vernedei. Next base: position 44,326,798 of record CM062296.1, read on the forward strand.
TTTTTCACAGTCACGTGGAAACCCCGGGAGCTTAAAATATAAAAAAGTTCAAACGCCCATATTTCAAAAACTGCACGGACCAGAATATTGCTTTTAACTTAACTTGACAATCACGCGTACGGAAGCCTGTGAGCCTGTTCACATTCATTTGTTTTTGCACAGGCTACACCTCGTAGTTCTTATCCGATCATCACGAAATTTCACATTGCACGTTCAAGGTCGTGTGCAGATGAGAACGCCCACTTTTGGTCGCGATCGGTCAACCGCGACGGCTGTGCGCGCCCGAAACCCGAAAATCTTTAGCACAGTCTGCAGGTCGTATTTATAAAGCGATTTCATTGTAACTTGGTAGGATGACTCGTTTTGGAATGATTTTACTGTAACTTGGTAACTTTGGTTGACAAACGTTAACTATGAGGGCCACATCAACCCAAGACTCAATTGTTTAGTACAGTCTACAACTCAATTTGTTCTTGTTGAAAACATAGCGTGTAGGGTACAGAACTTAACATATCCTTAATTATCACAATTCTTGTCTTATTTCATAATCCTTTCATAAACGTTGAACATTATCCTTTTCATCAAACACTATACGCAGTCAAGTTAAGCTGCAGTGTCATTGATACTTTTCATTTGGTAATTAGGACCAATGGAATCGGGTGGGTAAAAAAAGCTATCTGTTTTGTCACGGGATGCCGTATGGTGATGTCCATTTTAACACTGTTGGCAATGAGAAAATGCTGAGTTATCATCATTCTTGTACTCCATCAACTAATTTGAAACTTTTCTTCTTTAAAACCACAGGGCCAAATTCATTCATATATGGCACAGGCCATCTTTAGAGTATACCTTTATACTTCGTTCAAACGAAGCTGCTGCCATCTTCTGGCTGGTGTTATGGCCAAAAAGCGTAAAAATCTTTAAAAATATTCTCATGAACCACCGCAGAGAATGCTTTGATATTTGGTGTGGAACTTCCTTTGGTGGTGAACAGTAAAGTTTGTTCAAAGCAAGCTGATAGGTCAATATTTGGGCTCTCTGTGGAAGCAGGAATATGGCCTAGACGACCAGCCTTGGATCTCCCCCAGCCCCGGGGGCAGTGGAAGTTTATTTTAAAAACTGACTCAGTGGCCACTCTCAATTTATATGTATAAAAAATAGCACTGATATTTACTGGTTGAGTGCTAAATTTTTAGTTGTCTCTCCCTTGTTACAATTTATGGGAGAATGCCAATAGGCACTCTTCCATTAATTGTGACAAGACAATTGCATACAGATAAAATAATTTCACTTTTTTTAAATTTTTTTTTCTATTAGGGTTTAACGACACATTAACCGGTAGAGTGCTAAATTATTTTTGGCCATCAAAATCTGTTCACTTATCTTTGCCTTGTTACAATTTATGGGAGAGTGCCTACAGGCACTCTCCCTAAAATTATAACAAGACAAGTTCGTATAGACTAAATAACATCACTTCAAAGATAATACAAAGCACATCCACTAAGTATGAAGCCTTCAAGTAGCAGTACCTTCACCTCAGAGTGAAGCCCAAATATGGGCTTCCAGCACTCTACCAGTTAACAGCCAGGGTCACGTCATGTCGGTGACAGTTTTACGGGTGGAGGAAGCTGGAGTACCCGGAGAGAACCACCGAGCAACGACAGCTCTCCAACATCGTAACTCCGCACTGCAGCACAGACAGGGTTAGATTGGTTGAAGACATGCACACCATCGACGTTCTGTACTCCTTAGTACACGGCGTCAACGTGCCCCCATGTGGACAATCGGGGTGAAGTGCCTTGCCCAAGCATACAATACAACGCGGGTGTCCGAATCGATCATTCAGACGGTCACCCATCCAAGGATTAACCGGGCTGGACGTTGCTTAACTTCGGTGATTGGACGAGAACCCGCAACGCAACTGCGGCACAGGCAGGGTTATATTGGTTGAATTTCAGTTCAAAGATAATACGAAGCGCATCCACGGAATATGAAGCCTTTAATTTGAATACCAGCACTTCAAAACAAAGCCCAAATATGGGCTTCCAGCACTCTACCAGTTACGCTGATTCTAACTTTCACTTTCCATTGATGTTTCGCGATCGCTATTCTCCAAAGTGGTACTTACCAGCCTGCATGTCTTGCTGTCTGCCTACTTACCTGTGACATTGAGACAGGTATTCATCATTTCCATGAATTTCATGATTTGTGTGTGAAAAATGGGCTAACCTGACCTCTTGGAAAATTTCAAATTTAATCACCCAAAAGTCCCAGATTCCCTCTCAGGGCATTGCATTTTCGAAACTTTCTTGAGGGAGGCCTCTCCCCGGACCCCACCATAACATAATCTGCTAAAATGTGTCACGTTTTCAGAGGAGTGGACACGTTTGCGGGACCCTCACCATTCAAAGCCATCGTAGACTGTTCAAGATTGAAAATACCCAGAACTGTACACAGCTGTACAAAGTAGTCTAATAACCGATACCATTAGAAAACCCGCCGTACAATAACTGCCTGGAGTGCATGGTTGAGGCCACGACGTGGTGGGGAGCCATAAACACCTTACAGGTCTCTGTCGAAGCCTTACAGGACGGACGTTTCACCTGGTGAGAGTCCAGTGCAGCCAAACCACGGCTCGTCTCCCAGATCACGCCCATGCGAAATAAAGAGGCCGATAGAGAAAAAAAAATGGTTATGGAGGCCGCACAGGAATGTCTTGGTCTGGAGGGTAATGCCAGATCAGCCCTCCCCGGACGGACTCAAAAAACGCATCAACATCCTGGAAAGTGTGATCCCATTCCTCCTCGCGTAATCTTCTGAGAATGCGTTCGAAATAGAAAGGTAGACAGTCAGCGAGACATCATAGGCACCGCCTGCGTCGCAGCTCGGGCGGGTGACGATGGCATGCCCAACGTAATGGCCAAAACCGACCAGAGCTATTCACAAAAATCGCCAATTAATTTTCATTATTTTTTTATTTTTTTTCTCAAAAACATATGTTATGATCCCTCTTTGGAACGAGCTCGTCGAGCTCGTTCCAATGAGGGGGTCATAACCTATGTTTTTGAGACAAAAAAAAAATGAAAAAATTAGTTATTCAAGAATCATGCTTGCAAGTGTCGTCTGCTTTTCGTGTTAGTAAAGGGTTAAGAGATACACAGAGGAGGCGGAACCGGAGAGGGGTGGGCAACTAGGCCTATCCTCCAAGGTGTAATTAATGGGCGTCGCCGGTGTGAACGCAACTGGCGCCTCAGTTGCACAGACACCATCGGGGCTCGAGTTCGACAATCACAGATGCAAAAATTTCTCCGGCTAGCTTCCCCGTTTCAAAGGGTTTTTGTTTCCACATTCTGGACAGAGGCATCACTGACTGCTATCTAACCTCGCGATGTTGGCATGGGCGCGTACGGCGGGCGGAATCTCTTTGTAAGCAAGGCACGATGCTGCCCACAGTGTTCATTCACACAGATCTTGCTGAGTAAAGCCAACCGGCCAACGATCCAATCACTATTCTTTTTACAACACATACTCATATGCTGCAATGCAGATATGTATTTAAAAGAGTACTCTCGCCAGAAGAAACCGTATCGGAAGAGGAGGTGGGACACTACTTGGCTATATATCTATTCGTGATGTTGGAAATCGGAGCTGAGTGTGTGATAGGGGGTGGAGCGCGCGTGGCGAGCCACATAAAAATATTAAGACCAAGACTACACACCCACCACCACAAACTCGCTGTTACGGATTTTGCGTCGTTTCGGGGATTTCTCACAATGTGCTGAATCATAGCCGATATTCGAATTTTAACTCATGGAAGCGTAATTCTAGTTTTTTTTTCGTGACATTTCACGGGAAATGTGATCTCAAACTGATCAGAAATTGAAGAACTTGATAATTTTCACCCCAAATCGATTTGGTACCTTTTCGTGCATTGAAGAAAACATGGTCGTGCAGTTAAAACTAGAAGTCTTGTCATGAAATGCGCACAAATAGCACGTCGATCTGCGCGTTAATTTACGCGTTATGACCATAGTAGGGATATCAAATTCTGTACATATGGCCTATGCACAAGCAATGTTTCAGCCAATGGACCTCCGGGTAACCCGTAGGTCCATTGGCAGAAACATTGCCTGTGTTTGCTCTGAGTAACCAGGAGAACCTGTCCTGCTTTGGGTGCCATTCGATATGGCAATTGCGCGCAATTCCTACGCGCAATTAAGCCTAGATAAGCGCACAGTTCGTGACAGGACTTATAGTTTTAACTGTAAATACCACACTAGCGCCAGTCAGGCAACGAAATTATATATGTACAAAAACTATAAAAGCGTCAGTTGGGCAACAAAATTATTTATGAACCAATACAATCTGGCAGGAAATGCAAACGTTATTTAGGCAGTTATAGTCGTGCAAATAGTATGTGATGCGGTTTTGAGTCCAAGGTTGCGGGAACCCGGAAGTGATGTCATTATCGCGTAACCCAACGGCGCCATGTTGTGTTGAAATGGTAGCCTACATGAGCGGCCATGTTGTGACGTAATTACCACAGTGCTACGTGTTGTCAATGTGCGTGCACAGAACGTGTTGTTAGGGTGATACTGTGACGAATCCACTATCCCCAACCCAACACAAGTCTAGATTCAATTTCTCCCTCCCAAAAACAGTTCGATCAGCCGAGGCGGTGCGGTTTCTAAAACCACATCACCCCAGATGGTCGAACTATTTTATAAGAGATATTTAACATTTGCGTTTCCGACCGGGCTTTAAAATAAGGAAAAGGGATCGCAGTTATAATGGGTAAGTCGGAGCCCCACATAAAGTTCTCGGGTAGATGACCCACCTTTAGACTGAAATTAAAAACTACAAACCATCAAGATGTAGCAAGGTAACAATAATTCAACACTAAGAAATGTTATGGTATAATTTATTGAATGAAATTAAACATTATTACATATCCAAAAAGCGTTTGTTTCACTATCTTAAATTGGGCTGAAATTCGGAGGCTAGAGAAAAAAAAATATCAAGAATCCGATAAACAAGGCCCTTTTTATTATGTCCAGGCCACCCAGATTTTCTAATATAATATTAGGAGACTACTATTCTCCCATAGAGGACGTACCAATGACCAAAGGGAACTGTCATAAGAAGCTTCCACCCTCGAAGAACCAGAGTTCGTCGAGTGTGAAGTCTTCCAATATAAATGAGGAGTCACCTTCGTTCCTCCATAGATGTTATCTCCCAATAGTAATGATCAGGACTACACAGGTAAGAAGCTTTCACCCTCGAAGAACCAGAGTTCGTCGAGTGCGAAGTCTTCCAAATATAAATGAGGAATCACCTACATTCCTCCATAGATGTCATCTCCCAATAGTAATGGTCAGGACTACACAGGTAAGAAGCTTTCACCCTCGAAGAGCCAAAGTTCGTCGAGTGTGAAGTCTTCCACATATAAATAAGGAGTCACCTCTGCTCCTCCATAGGTGTCATACCAAATATTAATAATCAGGCCTCAATCAAGTAAGAAGCTTTCACCCTCGAAGAACCAGAGTTCGTCGAGTGTGAAGTCTTCCAAATATAAATGAGGAGTCACCGCTGCTCCTCCATAGGTGTCATACCAAATATCAATAATCAGGCCTCAATCAAGTAAGAAGCTTTCACCCTCGAAGAACCAGAGTTCGTCGAGTGTGAAGTCTTCCACATATAAATAAGGAGTCACCTCTGCTCCTCCATAGGTGTCATACCAAATATTAATAATCAGGCCTCAATCAAGTAAGAAGCTTTCACCCTCGAAGAACCAGAGTTCGTCGAGTGTGAAGTCTTCCAAATATAAATGAGGAGTCACCGCTGCTCCTCCATAGGTGTCATACCAAATATCAATAATCAGGCCTCAATCAAGTAAGAAGCTTTCACCCTCGAAGAACCAGAGTTCGTCGAGTGTGAAGTCTTCCACATATAAATAAGGAGTCACCTCTGCTCCTCCATAGGTGTCATACCAAATATTAATAATCAGGCCTCAATCAAGTAAGAAGCTTTCACCCTCGAAGAACCAGAGTTCGTCGAGTGTGAAGTCTTCCAAATATAAATGAGGAGTCACCGCTGCTCCTCCATAGGTGTCATACCAAATATCAATAATCAGGCCTCAATCAAGTAAGAAGCTTTCACCCTCGAAGAACCAGAGTTCGTCGAGTGTGAAGTCTTCCAATATAAATGAGGAGTCACCGCTGCTCCTCCATAGGTGTCATACCAAATATTAATAATCAGGCCTCAATCAAGTAAGAAGCTTTCACCCTCGAAGAACCAGAGTTCGTCGAGTGTGAAGTCTTCCACATATAAATAAGGAGTCACCGCTGCTCCTCCATAGGTGTCATACCAAATATCAATAATCAGGCCTCAATCAAGTAAGAAGCTTTCACCCTCGAAGAACCAAAGTTCGTCGAGTGTGAAGTCTTCCACATATAACTAAGGAGTCACCTCCGCGCTGCCATCTCTGACACCCCGCACACTCGGTGACTACCCAACAAGAAGAACTCACACTCGACAAAAGTTTGTCGAAGGCGAAGTTCTTCAAAAAAATATTCCCGGAGTTCCAGAGAAAAAAAACCACTCTAAAACTTACTTAACTCTGATTCCATTGATCCGACAAACGGAGAAAAAAGAATACCAAATAAATTCCTAAATAACTATCTCGGTCTCACCAATGGCACAGAGAATTCGGTGTTTAGTTTCTCATTCCGGAACTCCAAGGAATTACTATTTAAACTCATGACCAGCCGGCTCTTCCCAAACCTTCCAGAGAAAAGCTAAACAACCTACCCCAGTGAAATCCTATCTCGAACTGACTTTTTCGACGGTCCAGATCACCCACTTCAATTCATACACAACACGAAAAAATCATGCAACCTCTGAAATCTTGTATCGATTCAGGAAATCGCTGGTGTGTGCATTTCCCTCAGTGAAACTTGACAACAATTCAATCAACCGTTACTAGATCTCGTGCTACCTGACACTCTAATCACTGGTGGAGACAACCACCACAGAGAGAGCAAATAAGTAATATGGAATTAACCCCTGTTGGACGACAAACCCCCGACTCCATTTATCAAAAAACAGCACACTACCCCCACCCCAAGGTAAACGTCCTCGTTTTTGGATGGCTCAGATAGTGTTTTTGATTTCTTATTAATAAAGATAAAAATAAAAAAAAATGATTAATGATTTATAATGACTATATTTACACAAAAAAAAATGGGTCCGAAAAAAAAAATTGAGTACGATCTGTTCATACCTACTATCTAGATTAAATCTTTAGGCATGGGAAGTGCTACATCTGACGGAATAATCCGCCATCACATTTTATGTTTTATACAGCGGTAGGCAGGCCTGGGATACAGAAATCCAACCACCGACCAATTTCAATAAAAATTGAAACCGCTTACCGCCACGATCACTGACATGCGATAAGAGATGTTACCGCCTGGATTAGTTAAATCCCTGATCCGAAGAAAGCCACCACTATAACTTATATATTTATAAAACAATTAAACGGACCATACTTCATTGGAACACTACCCATAATTTACTACATATGAATTTTTTCATCGTCCAGATGATGCTGCTCGCAGCGCCAAAAACTATCTTGGAAACCCTGCACACTACTGTATCCTTTTCATCACGACAACCCAGACAACAGCCACAAGATCCATTTATTGTTGGCGCGCTTGAATCATTCTAGATTAGAAAACAATTATCCAATATTTTTATGAATCCCGGAACTCTATTTCTCAATCGCCAACTCCATATTTCCAATTCAAAACAGTTGCAATTAATGCTTCGCTTGGGCAGCATAGTGAGCCCAACAAGGAATCACCATACCATGCCCAATCGAACCATCAACAGAGCCAACAATTGCCATCAAGGTCAATGTGAAATATCTCCAACTTTCGCATTAATCACTTCTTTCCCACTTAATAAACCATCAACACATTCCCAATCACCCTGACTAGTGGGTTTTAAATTATAACATCTGGTAAATTTTCCTTTTTATTCTATCCCAAAAATTCTTTTGTGTATTCGGCCGGAGATGTACACCATCTGACAGAAAATGATGAGGATAAACCTGTCGATGGTGAAAATATAAAATATCTTCATCACCTACAGCCTTAGAAGCATCATTGACAGCCATACGTCTAAACTCATAAATCTCATAAGATACATTTCGGGGCTTTACTCTAGGAAATATACTACCTAATGTTATTTTCTTCACCCCAGCAAGCTTCCATTTCTTTAGCAATTCTCGGAGGTCCCGCAGGAAACATTCAAAAGAGAATGTAGCGCAATCAATATCATTACCCCCAATCTGAAGAACTATCCATCTAGCCCCTCTGACATTAATATTTTGCAAATGGCTAATCTTTCCCCCAGGTATCCCAACAAATTTCACGGAGGCAAACGGTATGGTACAATGCCATACTTCTGGGCACAATAATAAAAATCGGTACAATCTCGCCACAAAACTGTGTCCAATCACCAGACCCTCCATTTTAAGGAGTCAAAATTAAATCCTAAAAAGCAAAGTTAAATTAGGAAGGTTTACAAGAACCAATTCACATTCAAGAGTCAATGTTAATGGACAACTGTCAATATCGTCTGAACTCATAACCATCAAATACCATGATACACCTACACAACTTCACTGTCACTGGACAACCATCAATATCGTCTGGTTTCATCACCATCAAATACCATGATACACACACATAATTTCAATGTCAATGGACAAATATCAGTATCATCTGGATTCATCGCCATTAAATACCATGACTCACATACATAATTTCAATGTCAATGGACAACATCAGTACCGCCCGGACTCATCGCCATCAAATACCATGATACACATACATAATTTCACCGTCAATGGACAAACATCAGTATCATCTGGATTCATCGCCATCAAATACCATGATACACATACATAATTTCAATGTAAATGGATAACATCAGTATCGTCTGGATTCATCGCCATCAAATACCATGATACACATACATAATTTCACTGTCACTGGACAACTACCAGTATCGTCTGGATTCATCGCCATCAAATACCATGATACACATACATAATTTCAATGTCAATGGACAACATCAGTATCGTCTGGATTCATCGCCATCAAATACCATGATACACATACATAATTTCAATGTCAATGGACAACATCAGTATCGTCTGGATTCATCGCCATCAAATACCATGATACACATACATAATTTCACTGTCACTCGACAACTACCAGTATCGTCTGGATTCATCGCCATCAAATACCATGATACACATACATAATTTCAATGTCAATGGATAACATCAGTATCGTCTGGATTCATCGCCATCAAATACCATGATACACATACATAATTTCACTGTCAATGGACAACATCAGTATCGTCTGGATTCATCGCCATCAAATACCATGACACACATACATAATTTCAATGTCAATAGACAACATCAGTATCATCTGGATTCATCGCCACCAAATACCTCCCTCAACCTAAAACAAAAAAAAGGAACACCACAGCAGTATACAAAATTTCGCAATTTTCTGTTTCCAACAGCTGAAATTAATTTATGTAATTTATTAGTTACATTACATGAAAGGAATGACCTCCAGTATAAAAAAAACAAAACAATCTTTCTGTGACTCAGTCAAACTGCAACCAATAGGTTTCCAAGCAATCCAAATTTTTAAGTCGTAAATTTCTGGTGGTCTTGCATATTTACCACGGACACATCACTTACGAAAAGTTACATACTGGCGACGCCATCATAAATTACTTACGAAACCCATTCTTACCCTAGCAACATCAACCACCACCCATCAGACACAATCATACCTAACCCCCACCCCAAATGCCCATCCCACATGCGCGCCATGCAAGTCACACCAAAATAAACGACGTATTTGGAATCACTCTTCTACTGGCTCAATTTCACTAGCGTATAATGCTCCCGCTCACGAGCATTTCCAAGTGTAATTCCCAGGGGTCACATTTACAAAACACAAATAGCGCTAGTATTTTTGAGATTACTAAGGTAATTTTTTTACATTTTTAGAATTGCGCTGAGTTAGGGTGTTCGTTTACACAATTTTTCCTAATGGAACACCTCCATTACGACACCCCGTAAGGGAAACCATGGAATCAATTGATTTCCATCCTTTCCCTACATTATGTGACCCATGAGAATACTATATCATTTATCAATCTTTACTTTATCCAATCCACTACCATAGGACATAACCACCGGTCCAATGACCCTACAACTTGTCCTATATATGACTGTTTGAAAGTCAAAATTGAACAATTCTGATTCAAAAGTTTCCAAATGAATCGAACAGCAAATTCAAATGAATTTGCAGTTTATTTTGTCTCCGCCCATTAACCCTTCCTTGGATCCCCAGCACCATTCCTCCTTGCCTATTAATTACAACTTCCAAATGGAAGACATAATTTAACCCTTGCATGGACATATAAGGCACACTCCGGGTAATTTAACAATTTTCCCATGATCACTGGGCACCACATCAAAAATTTAGCAAATCTTATCTTTGCTCGTGAGCTAGAGTTCTCGCCAAATGAATTCATTAAGCCAAATCTTAAATCATAAAATCACCGAATTTAGACCAGGGTCATTCCAGAATAATAAATACAAATCTTTTTTTTTTTTTTTTTTAAGACAGATCGTACTCATTTGAGTTCAACCAGCGGGGACGACGGACCCTTCGCCCCCGGTGGGTGACAGGATCTCCGCTAGGGGCAGGATTGTTTAAGTTGCTGGAACTGCCCTGAGCCGACTGGTCAGAATCTTCCTCCCGATCAATGAGTTCCGAAAAAGGTAACCTACCAGAATCTCCTGAATTGTCTACACTTGTTCCCATATTAGGTCGTTCAAAACATTTTTTTAATCTATTAAAGTGGACCACCTGCAGCCGACCACCATGCTCTCTACAAATAACATAATTTGCATCAGAGAGTCGCTTTTTAACCACAAATGGCCCAAACCAATATTTAGCAAATTTGGGGGTTTGACCTTGCTTTATTTTTGAAATATATAGCCACACTTTATCACCAACCTCATAAGGTCTTCCATGAACTCTACGGTCGTACAACCTTTTCCTATGTTTAATAGCAGTTTCACACTTACTGCTCACAAACTGGAAAATGGTTGCCATTCTATTTTCCAAATCCATCACATATTGAACTCGACTAAGATCCTTATCAGGAACTTTACCAGCCATAAATTCAATAGGTAATCGGATTTCTTTCCCAAAAAGGATCATATTTGGAGTAAGGCCCGTGGTCTCATGAACAGCACTACGATAAGCCATCATAACAAAAGGTAGATAGTATTCCCAGTCGTTATGATTATCTTCAACAAAACATGCTAGCATAGCTATCAATGTTCTGTTGAAGCGCTCAACCTGGCCATCAGACTGAGGGTGATATGGAGATGTTCTTGTCTTGGAAATCTCAAAATATTTACAGATTCCCAAAAACAATTCAGACTCAAAGTTGGCCCCTTGATCAGAATGGATAAACTTAGGCATACCAAAACGGGATATCCACTCTTTAACCAATATTTCTCCAATTGTACTTGCACGCTGATTAGGCATGGCATAGGCTTCAGTCCATTTAGAGAAATAGTCAGAAACAACCAGAATGTAAATGTTTCCACTCACAGATTCCGGTAGGGGACCCAATACATCAAGTGCAACCCTCTCCATCGGTTCCGAAACACGGTCGGTAACCAGGGGGGCCTTTAACGCTTTGTTGGGACTTTTCCGACGTTGACACACCTCACAAGTCTGCACCCACTGTTCTACATCCTTCTTTAGACCAATCCAAAAAAATCTTTGCCTAATTTTCAAATAGGTTTTCATCATACCTAAATGGCCTCCCACCACGGAATCATGGCAATGTTTTAAAATTTCAGGTTTTAGTTTCCCAGGAACAATCCACAAAAATTTATTTTCCTTTCCAAATTCCAACCATTCTCGATAAAGCATACCTTGCCTAACAACAATTTGTTCCCATTGGGCTACATATTTTTTAAATATTAATTCTTCACCCTTCATTTGCTCAGCCGACGGCTTAGAATCATTTGTTTTATTTTCAAACAATTTCTTTAATATTGGATCACTCATCTGATCATCAACCGAAATTACACCTCCTGGAGACAAATCAATAGCATTAGTCTCCAAAGATATCCTACTCAAGGCGTCGGCATTCTTATGTTGCTCTCCTCTACGATGGATGATAGAAAAGTCAAATCCACTCAAATATTCCAGCCAACGAGCCACTTGCCCCGTTGGTTCTTTAAAATTAAACAACCACCTCAAAGATCCATGATCGGTGCGCAGAGTAAAGTGTTTTCCTATCAAATAATGGCGAAAATTTTTAATGCTTTTAATAACTGCCAATAGCTCTTTCCGAGTGACACTATAATTACGTTCTGGAGGAGAATGCACTTTACTAAAATATGCAATTACCTTCTCCTGTCCGTTAACTAACTGAGACAACACAGCCCCACTAGCCTGATCACTCGCATCTGTGTCCAAAATAAACTCTTGCTCAAAATTTGGAAATCCCAAGATTGGACTCTCACATAGTTTATTCTTTAAAATTTCAAAAGATTCTTTTCTAGCCTTATTCCACTCAAATTTTACATTCTTTCTAGTTAATTCCAACAGGGGACCAGCCAAATCTGAGAAGTTCAAAATAAATTTTCTGTAATAAGAACACAAACCGACAAAACTGCGTATATCTCTGACACATCTTGGAATCGGCCAATCCTTAATCCTAGCTATCTTTTCTGGGTCAGCCCGTATCCCCTCTGAGGACACGATATGGCCCAAAAAAGATACCTGTTTTCTAAAAAGAGCACATTTAGAAGGCTTGAGTTTCAAACCAGCTTCCTTAATTTTTGTGAACACCTCTTCCAACCTTTCTACATGTTCTTGGAAAGTTTTAGCATAAATAATTATGTCATCCAGATATATCAGACAGGTCTTCCAATGAAGGCCCTTCAAAACGAGCTCCATAAGCCTCTGAAAGGAATGGGGAGCCCCAGAAAGCCCGAAAGGGAGTACCTTGAACTCATAAAGCCCTTTACCTGTACTAAAGGCAGTTTTTTCTTGAGCTGAGGAAGCCATCTCCACCTGCCAATACCCTGAAGCCAAATCTAATGTAGAGAACCAACTGGCCCCCTGCATTCCTTCAAGGCTGTCATCAATGCGTGGCAAGGGATATGCATCCTTCCGTGTTACAGCATTTAACTTACGATAGTCTACACAAAAGCGTAGGCTACCGTCTTTTTTTTTAACCAGGACAATGGGGGCCGCCCACGGACTATCCGAGGGTTGTATTATCCCCTGTTCTAACATTTCTTGTAACTGCCTATCAACTTCCTGTCGCTTATGTACAGGAAGTCTATAGGCTCTTTGTTTTATGGGTGGATGTTTACCCGTGTCAATATCATGTTTTATAATACTTGTTCGACCTAAATCTTTATCATGGCGGATAAAAACCGACTCATTTCTATCAAGAAGCATTTTAACTTGAAATACCTGATCCGTAGTCAAAACAGTTTCATCAATTGTTTGCTGGAGAGAATACTTATCAACATTTTCTTGTTTTACATTTTCTTGAATTACACTATTTCCCAGAACCTCCCCTTGCTGGAATACTGCCACTGTTTCACCTTTTTTCAAGGACTGGGGTACCCCGGTGGTATTTACTAACCTCATTGGCACAACATCTCCATTTGAAGTACCCACAAAACTTCGCCCAACCATAATCCCATTATGTTTTTCTGAAAATTTTTGATCTACCTCACAAATTCCCTCTAAAAGAGAAACATTACTTACCTTACCATTAATTATAATCTCGGAAGATGGAGGTATAGTTACATTTTCAATAAGCATGACCTCATTACTATCGTTGTTATTGCCAAAATTTAGGGGAATTTCTTTTCCTGCTAATTTAACACAATTCCTCCCCAGATAAATGTCTAAGTCTAGGGCAGTCATCAGATCAACCCCCAATATTCCCTCAAATGATAACTCGGCAACATAAAACTCTTGATCAAAACTATTATTACCTATATTAATGGGAAGGTTGATAACTCCTGGCACCTGCAAGGGTTGTCCGCTAGCTCCACAAACCTCTCTAGGAGCTGCTTGTAATTCTGAAGAATCCTTTCCAAATACCTCTTCCAATACCTTAGTACTTAATATGCTAATGGCTGATCCAGTGTCCAGCAAAAATTTTACCTCTTTGTCACAAATGGTTAAGGGAAGAAAAAAATGACCAATCTTTTTCTCAGGGTGGGCCCCATTCTGTTGGAGCTGAGGTTTGACCCCAACCCCAGCTCTTATTCTTTTAAACCTTGCCTATTATTCCACCTTCCACCTCTTCGACCCCCATAATTCCGACGAACATTTCCTCGACCACGTCCACGAGAAAAATCTTCCCGAGTATTTTGTATTTCCGCTATTTTGTCAATTCCATCCTCCTTCCCCAATTGTTCTAAAAATTCGCGTCTCATTTCCCTTTGTTCTTTGCGCAAATCATCAATCTGAAACCGCAGATCAGTCAGCGTCTGAGTTAATAATTCCAATTGCTCGGAATTAACAGTTTCGTTGTCAGAAGGTTGGACAGTGGAAGCAACTTCCACTCTCCTATATGATTCTTCCTCTAATGCCAAACAAACCGCGGCATCCAACGTCTCGGGTTTTCCACGCAACACCTGCATCCGAACGTCTTTATCCGTTATGGCTTCAACAAAAGCTTCTTTTGCCAAATCGTCCCTTAAAATGGATGGGGCTGAAGGGTAAGCTTTCTTTACCAATCTACGTATACTACTAGCCAGCTCGGGGAGTGTTTCTCGAGCGGTTCGCCTTCTTGAACGCAATTGTGACCTATAAATTGCCGTACCTCTAAAGGGATCAAATCGATCTATCAAACTTTTTAATATTTGTTTTAGGCCAATCTTATCATTACTATCTAGATCTTCGTAAAATTGCAATGCGGCCCCTCTTAATGAAACTACCAAAAATCTACAAGCCACCACCTCTGACCATTCATTGATTTCTACACATTTTTCAAAATGCGTCACCCAATCAACCACATTGGTGGACCCATTAAATGTTTCTGGTGTAACCACCGGTTTTCTGGGCCCGTTATATTGTTCACCACTTTTGGATGGACGTTCCTTAAGAGCAGGAAGGTCCGCACCCGGTGCCACTAACGCCCGATCACCCTTATCTTGATAGCTGACCCTCGCAAGAGGAGTTTTAACTTTCTTAGGAATGGCACCCGAAGCTCTTCTTCTACAAAATTCACGCGCAGAACTTCCTACCTGTTTATGAATTCCATTGTCCAAACCATTATGTTTTGGAATTTCACTCACTTGAATTTCTACATTTTCATTAAAAGACGTAGGAGTGGCCTCTGGTGTTTCTTGAAAAAAATCTAGAGCCTCAGCCATGGGGTATCTCCTTGGTGTGCTAATATCTGGATTTGTAGCCAAATCAGTTAACTTTTTAGATGCCCCCAAGTATTCATCCAGCCCTTCCGAAATTCCCGTAGCCATATTAAATTTGAACCAATACTAAACAATTTACCTGTATTAAATTTCTATACATCAGTCTTATGGTATCATAAAATATCCTGTCGGCGACGCCAATAACTGTGACGAATCCACTATCCCCAACCCAACACAAGTCTAGATTCAATTTGTCCCTCCCAAAAACAGTTCGATCAGCCGAGGCGGTGCGGTTTCTAAAACCACATCACCCCAGATGGTCGAACTATTTTATAAGAGATATTTAACATTTGCGTTTCCGACCGGGCTTTAAAATAAGGAAAAGGGATCGCAGTTATAATGGGTAGGTCGGAGCCCCACATAAAGTTCTCGGGTAGATGACCCACCTTTAGACTGAAATTAAAAACTACAAACCATCAAGATGTAGCAAGGTAACAATAATTCAACACTAAGAAATGTTATGGTATAATTTATTGAATGAAATTAAACATTATTACATATCCAAAAAGCGTTTGTTTCACTATCTTAAATTGGGCTGAAATTCGGAGGCTAGAGAAAAAAAAATATCAAGAATCCGATAAACAAGGCCCTTTTTATTATGTCCAGGCCACCCAGATTTTCTAATATAATATTAGGAGACTACTATTCTCCCATAGAGGACGTACCAATGACCAAAGGGAACTGTCATAAGAAGCTTCCACCCTCGAAGAACCAGAGTTCGTCGAGTGTGAAGTCTTCCAATATAAATGAGGAGTCACCTTCGTTCCTCCATAGATGTTATCTCCCAATAGTAATGATCAGGACTACACAGGTAAGAAGCTTTCACCCTCGAAGAACCAGAGTTCGTCGAGTGCGAAGTCTTCCAAATATAAATGAGGAATCACCTACATTCCTCCATAGATGTCATCTCCCAATAGTAATGGTCAGGACTACACAGGTAAGAAGCTTTCACCCTCGAAGAGCCAAAGTTCGTCGAGTGTGAAGTCTTCCACATATAAATAAGGAGTCACCTCTGCTCCTCCATAGGTGTCATACCAAATATTAATAATCAGGCCTCAATCAAGTAAGAAGCTTTCACCCTCGAAGAACCAGAGTTCGTCGAGTGTGAAGTCTTCCAAATATAAATGAGGAGTCACCGCTGCTCCTCCATAGGTGTCATACCAAATATCAATAATCAGGCCTCAATCAAGTAAGAAGCTTTCACCCTCGAAGAACCAGAGTTCGTCGAGTGTGAAGTCTTCCAATATAAATGAGGAGTTACCGCTGCTCCTCCATAGGTGTCATACCAAATATCAATAATCAGGCCTCAATCAAGTAAGAAGCTTTCACCCTCGAAGAACCAAAGTTCGTCGAGTGTGAAGTCTTCCACATATAAATAAGGAGTCACCGCTGCTCCTCCATAGGTGTCATACCAAATATCAATAATCAGGCCTCAATCAAGTAAGAAGCTTTCACCCTCGAAGAACCAAAGTTCGTCGAGTGTGAAGTCTTCCACATATAACTAAGGAGTCACCTCCGCGCTGCCATCTCTGACACCCCGCACACTCGGTGACTACCCAACAAGAAGAACTCACACTCGACAAAAGTTTGTCGAAGGCGAAATTCTTCAAAAAAATATTCCCGGAGTTCCAGAGAAAAAAAACCACTCTAAAACTTACTTAACTCTGATTCCATTGATCCGACAAACGGAGAAAAAAGAATACCAAATAAATTCCTAAATAACTATCTCGGTCTCACCAATGGCACAGAGAATTCGGTGTTTAGTTTCTCATTCCGGAACTCCAAGGAATTACTATTTAAACTCATGACCAGCCGGCTCTTCCCAAACCTTCCAGAGAAAAGCTAAACAACCTACCCCAGTGAAATCCTATCTCGAACTGACTTTTTCGACGGTCCAGATCACCCACTTCAATTCATACACAACACGAAAAAATCATGCAACCTCTGAAATCTTGTATCGATTCAGGAAATCGCTGGTGTGTGCATTTCCCTCAGTGAAACTTGACAACAATTCAATCAACCGTTACTAGATCTCGTGCTACCTGACACTCTAATCACTGGTGGAGACAACCACCACAGAGAGAGCAAATAAGTAATATGGAATTAACCCCTGTTGGACGACAAACCCCCGACTCCATTTATCAAAAAACAGCACAATACGTGTTTCCGTCGTCCATTTTGTATTTTGGAGGCCGCCATCTTAGTTTCTATAGTAACACGTGGTTACTATGTGACCTTAAATCTCTAATAGAGCGGATATGTTCGGAGGGTTTGTTAGATTGAATAGGAGTAAACCTAATTACCTCAAACAACCCGGCAACCCCTCTAAATCATCAAAGGTAACATCGCAACGGACTTGGTGAAGTCCCATTTCCGACTTATAAGGGTAGTGCTATGAGGCACGCTTGTTTGTATAAGAGAACTGTTCGTATTTCCCTAAATACTGGTCTCGGGCTAGTTCTACCTTATTCCGAGTACTCTTGTTCTTGTTTCGTTTCATTTATCCGGATCTTCCAATCAGTTCACTTTGCTGCAGTTAACTAACCTCTCAGATTACTTGATTTCTCATAATCTGTACCTAACCATACTGAGTTATCTTCCTTGTGTACAACGAAGGCCTCTATGATTCTCAAACCCAAAAGACAATCGAACAGTGAGAGGAACATGTATTGCTCAAACGACTCGAATTTCATTGAGCAAATGAGCTATAGGGCAATTGCTCGATCCAGTGACTCCACATACTGTTCTACCTTTCATTTCGGAAAAAGGGGATTCCAGAAACACAGACGTTTTCAAAACGGGATCTCGTAAATGGGATACCTAGAAACGGGGTCGATGATTTCATCGAATAAGTTTAAGAGCCATGAGAATAATTACTCCATGAGCAAATGCTTTTTGGCTCGAATCTCATCGAGCAAACGAGAGCAATTGTTCGATGGAATGACTCCACACACGACGGAAAATAAGACACACATACATTTCCCTAAAAGGGATTCTATAGGGATTTCTAATATAATGGATTCATAAGTGGGATCTCACAAGTCTTACCATCGGCTTCCACCTTGTTTCTCAGTTCACTGATGCCGTTGTAGCTTCCAGTCCATATCACTATCATTCCACTACTGCTTGCCCGAACGACTCTAATCCCAACGTGTAAAAGAGCTTCAGAGCAATTGCTCGAACGACATGAATCCAATCGAGCAAATGAGCTGCAGGGCCATTGCTCGATCGAATGACTCCACATACTGCTCTGCAACTCATCTCGGTATTTGAGGATACCTGTGACATGGCAATGTATCATTTGAGGATACCTTTTAGGGATACTTATCTGAGAATATCAATTTGAAGATAGTTATAGCTCCTAGTACCTGTTTGGTTCGACCTTCTATACCACACCAATACATTCGTAGGTTTTAAGCCTTTACCCAACGTAGACGATATCAAAATTTATTATTTTAAATATCATTTTTTAATTTTTTTCAAGAAATTTCAACAAACCATATCATGTGACCCCTCATTGGAACGAGCTCAATGAGCTCGTTCCAATGAGGGGTCACATGATATGGTTTTGTTGAAATATTTTGAAAAATTTAATTTTTTCAACTACCCAATTTGCATATTACGCGGGCGGATGTGGGCGATTCGTTAGGTAAAGGGTTAAACCACAACTGCTCACTTCTCCAGTGACCATCACCTGTCGTATGATCCATCACTATTGCAGTCAACCAATATTACCACCCCTACAGCTTTGTACCATTATTATTGACTTGTAGCGCCACTTTCATACTTCCTAGCTATACCTGTCCCTGTCTCGACTCTACTCTCGGTGAAGCATTTTACAAGCCCAACCAGACTGCTCCATTCATCCAAACCTGCATTGATCTTTACATTCCCTTGCCCTAGTGAACTCTTGGATACCTTACAGGTAAGAAACTGTATGTTGGTCGTACCAAGATGTGCTTATGTGTTAATACACATTGTGACAAATTGTGCTTCACATTCATAGGTTTTAAATCACCACTGCTGACAGGGCTGGGAGGAGTTAAAATTTCCCTTAACACGTTAACGTGTTAAATATTTCTGCGTTAACGTGTTAAATGACGTTAAATGTTAAAATGAACAAAATTGTAGGATAACAGACCAATTCTGGCCTTTTTTGTTGACTTGATCTTGAATCTCATTGAACTTACGTACACTATTAACCCTTTAACTCCAGTGGTATCTCCCATCCCTGTTCAATGGTAGCAATTAGAAGAGTCCATATTCATTATTTGGGGTGGACCAATCAATATTTTCAACGTGCAGCCTTGGGGCTGCACGTTGAAAATACTGATTGGTCTACCTCGCAGATTCACTGAACAGCCGACCTATAATATAATGGCGTTATGAAGTGTCATGTTCATGGGCGGGAAAGCGGCCGCCTGGATTCAAATGGTCAATATAGTTCTCTCGACAATGCGGCACAGTTTCAGTTAACTGAGTGAGACGAAAAAATAGATGCCCTATACATACACATTAGATGAGTCACGACGAGTACAAAACCATTCCTGATGCCCCCTAACAAACTTCAATGTTAACTGTTAATAACTTAGTTAAAAATTTTTTAACTTTGTTAAAATAATTTAACACGTTAACGTTTGAAACGTTAACTGCTCCCAGCCCTGACTGCTGACTTGTCCGTAGTCACCACCATCTGTCGTGTGATCCATCATTATTGTAGTCATCCAATACTACTGTCTTCTACCACCCTTACAGGCTTGTACCACTATTATTGACTTGTATCACTACTTCATACTTCCTAGGTATGCCTGACCCTGTCTCGACTCTACTCTCGGCCAGGTCTTTTACAAACGCAACCAGATTGCTGCATTCAGCTAAGCCATTGTTTGTCTTTACACTCTCTTTACATAGGCACATACGACGAAAAAGGGATTCTGTAACCATAAACATATCCTAAAAAGGTTTCCATAAGTGGGATTCCTATACGACTTCATAAAATGGCATTCCGTGTTTTGACAACCCTCCCATATTGCTGGTTCCAATAGAGAGCCCAAATTTTAACCCGATTGAACAAACTTGAATCTGCCCCACCCCCATAAGATGTTGTATACCAAATATGAAAGGATCCTGACTGGTGGGTCTGAAGAAGAAGATTTTTAAAGAAATTTTCTCATATTGCACCAAGTTAAACTTCGGGCTAAAATATAAAGCCCAAACATTAACTCAGGGATCAATTTGAACAAACCTGAATCTGCCCCTCTCCCCTACAGATGTTGCATACCAAATATCAAAATATTTTCACTGGTGGATCTGATGAAGAAGTCTTTTAAATAAGATTCCTCATAATGCACTAAGTTAAACTTTGGGCTCCCATAGAGAGCCCAAATATTATGGAAGGGACTCGATTTAAACAAACTTGATCTGACATCCCCACAGATGTCACATACCAAATATGAAAGGATTCTGACTGGTGGATCTGAAGAAAATTTTTAAAGAAGGTTCCTCATATTGCAGTAAGTTAAACTTTGGGCTCCAACAGAGAGCCCAAATATTAACCCGATTTGAACAAACTTGAATCTGCTTCCCCCAGAGATGTTGTAGACCAAATATGAAAGGATTCTGACAAGCAGATCTGAAGAAGAAGATTTTTAAAGAAATTTCACATATTGCACTAAGTTACAATTTGAGCTCCAATTGAGAGCCCAAACATTAACCCAAGGACCCAATTTGAACAAACTCGAATCTGACCCCTCCCCCACCCCTTCCCAAGGAGATGTTGTATACCAAATATAAAACTGGTGACTGGTGGATATGAAGAAGATTTTTAAAAAAAATCTCTCATATTGCACTCCTACAGGGACTCGATTTAAACAAATTTGAATCTGACCCCCAGCCCCATCACACAGAGATGTTGTATACCAAATATCAAATGATTCTGACTTGTGGATCAGAAGAAGAAGACTTTTAAAGATTATTCCCCATATTTCCATAAGTTAAGATTCAGGCTTTTTTAGCTCAAATATGAACCGAGGGGCTTAATTTGAACACACTTGTATCTGACCCGCCTATGAATGTAGTATATCAAATATCAAAAGATTCTGTACAGCGGTTCTTGAAAAGATTTTTTTTTAAATTTGCTAATGTGACTCAGCATTTTTTCGATGCCCTGCCCCTCCCCCTGCCCCCCCCCCCCCCCCAAAGAACAACTTGACACAATCGATGGCATTTTTTTTACCATTCCTTTCTACTGATCCTAAGGATGCTTCATACCAAATAACACTTCCTCTGTTTCGTGTGGTTTGGGAAATACGGGCGTTTGAAAAACTTCTGTTTTTAGCCCCTGAGGTTCTCACAAGTTTTTGCGTGAATCAGGTACTTATCACTCAGTAATACCACATACAAAATTCGGTTCAAATCGGACAAACGGTTCGGAAAATAGAAATTTCAAGCTGGGCCAAAAATCTTTCCCCTCTCATTACAAAGGCAAATATTGCTCCACAAATTTCGGTTGAACAAACTTGATTCTACACCTCAAAACGAAGCTCCATACCAAATATCAAGCCATTGTACCAACTGTTTCATGACAAAATTAAAAAAAAAAAACAGTTAAAAAGCCGAGTACAAAAATATATGTTCTGGCTCTGTCGTCAACTTCATCTCGGATCTGTGGTATCTTCACTGTCGTTACTGTCATCTCGGGTAAAAAAATGCAGTGATTTCTCGCACTGGTCTCGAATATTCGAGCTTGGAATTTTCTCAAATTTCTAAGATTTTATTTTTGCTCCATCTCCGAGATTCGATCGACAAGACGGAATAAATCCTCGTAGTATCTTTGACGGCGATTCGATTTCCCATCCGATTTCCGACTCGAAAAAGTCGCGTGTCGTCTCGGGGTTTTTGAGCCGACTTTGCGATAAGTCTAAAGTGGACTCGTGTTGCAGGGGTTTTGAACATAGGCAATTTCTCGAGAAAATAAGCTCGGAAATTGCGAAAAGTCAAGTGGGTTCAAAGTCCCGTTTTCACACTACCAATCTCAACAAGAGGGGTCCACGAACTAACAATCATCTTGAAGAGGGGTGGCATTGTCACTTAAACAAGACTGTTCAGCGTGCTTACCCCAACATATTTACATTTGTGAGTGTTATCCAAAAACTAGAAAAGGCACAGAGAAACAAACTTAGTTAGTAAATGCATGGGGCGCGCCCCTCTCCTCGGAAGAAAGTTTATCTTGAACTTGACCGAAGACTTCAAAGACTAAAGGATCAGTTAGTATAATCTCTATTTATCTTGATTTTATATCGACATTTGCCACAGAAAGGGCTTGAGTTTTGTACAAAATAAGTGTTTACCTAGTTAAAGTTACGCTACAGTCATAGCTGTTGATACTGACACATAGGGACATGCTTAAAAATTGTATACGGGAATTAATTTTGACATGCGCCGTACTATGGATCAATGAAACAGATTTCGTTTCGACTTGTGCTGCAATGTGACGCAAATAACGCTTGAACGTAAGTAATTTCGACTATATAAGCCCCCCCCCCCCCCCCTCAGTCTTGCCTTACTGCCAACTTTCAGACTATTTCGCGCTGTACCCTCGATATAGTCTGAAAGTTGGCAGTAAGGCGAGAGTGAGGGGGACTTATGTAGGCGGGGAGCAATTGTATGTGTGAACTAATTACGATTTTGTGCTCATAACCTCATAGTGGGCAAAGGACGGGTCTGAGTGGGGTAGTCAGTCCCGCGAGTTGAATTAACATGCTAACCTGAGCGTCATAAAATCTCTCCGGGGTGGTCGACGGGTGAGATACGTGAAAATGTATGCCTACCATTAACCCTTTACCTAACGTAACGACCAAAACCGGCCAACGCTATTCTCAAAAATCGCCAATTACTTTTCATTATTTTTTTCATTTTTTGTCTCAAAAACATAGGTTATGACCCCTCGTTGGAACGAGCTCGTCGAGCTCGTTCCAACGAGGGGTCATAACCTATGTTTTTGAGACAAAAAATGAAAAAAATTAGTTATTCAAGAATTATTTTTGCAAGTGTCGTCTGCTTTTCAGGTTTAGTAAAGAGTTAAGTATCAAATACCGGTTTTTACTCAGTTGAAAACGAAATAAAACAAATTTGTTTGTACAAGTTAAAAAAAACTGTAAACCAGCTGCGTCTACATGAATAAATCTAATATATGTCGGAATGTAACAGAATGTCTGAAAAAAATACGCTATTTCATAACACCCAGAGTTCAAGTGAATATTAACGAACTTGCGATTTTTAAAAGGCTAATTAAATCTACAGAGTTTGATTTTGTTGGGGGGGGGGGGGGGGGTGGAGGGGCAGCAAATTGTGATTTCGGTACTATCATAAATATGCCCACATTTCTAAATAAAACACAGTATCTTTGTAGTTATGCACAATTCCTAGTCCCCTTCCAGCTCGAGGTCCTGAACCCATTGCCAAAGCGCACACTCGAACCAAGTAACTTTACACCCGACTCTCGTCGATTCATAAATTATTCAGGTCGCAATGGATTTCAAATCCCACATTGTCCCTACCTTCGGCGCGCTGAAACTTTTCAAGTTGCTCTAGGAGGTTATTTTTCCCAGGTCCGCACCTATCTTGCATTTTTGGGTGGATAATACAGAGTCGTGTATCCTCTACCCATGGATGGGCATTTTTGCGGCTAATCGGATAACACCGTTTATACCACTTTTACAGTGAGAGGGGTTGGTAAAGGGGGTTACTGAGTAACTGAATATTCTCCGGGTTCGCTCCCCCACCCCCGGCGCATTTCCTGGTATCTTTGCACGACCCAGTCCGCCCCTGAGCAAGGCCTGTATTCGACAAGATGGCATGCCTCCTTGATGTAGTTGGAACGTTTTGTCAGTCAGGACTGGGGTCATGGTGCTAGTCGGGACACATCAGGTTTACGTTTCCTCTCTGCAATCGGTCATCTTCACAGCGTCCCCGTCCATATATTAACAAATTTAGACTATCAAAAATAAGCTGGTGTAGCGATAAGTATTGATAAAAATAAAATTATCTCATTAGGCTAAAAAGGGTGTTTTGATTCTCAGACAATCCCTCATTGAATTTCAACCCCTTCATTGGACATTTTTATTGCCTTTAAGTGTCTTCCAATATTAGTACAAACTTAAGGGACCCGAAACTTTTTGCATTTTTTGATTGATGCATATTTATTTAGTTGCGTCTCCAATATGTTTGCCTTGTTACAATTTATGGGAGAGTGCTTATAGGCACTCACCCATAAATTGTAACGAGGCAAATTCCCATACATTAATACCTTTACTTCAAAGATAATATGGAGGCCATCGAAAGAATATGAAGCCTTTGAATTGCAGAACCAACAGTTTGTTTTTTGAGGAATGTGTTATTTTTCAAATTAAAAAAGAATTTATTTGTATAAATATGCACTTTCTATATTTCTGTGTGTAAAAAGACAGCCGAAATCCTCTCAATGTTTGCTCACTTGTTGCAAAAGAAAAATAAAAATTAAAAATAAAACCCTCCCTCCCTCACTGCTTTGAATAGCAATGTCTGAGAATCAATTAATTTTTTTGTGTGGCCTTACTATTGAAGAGTGTGCTTGCTAACGGTAGTAAACAAGTTCTAATTTAAAGGTAAAACATGACTCAGTTACCACCGAACGGGGCGGAAGACTGGAATTCCTCTGAATTGGGCAACAGATATGAAAACAATTGGCTGAACTTCTTTTGAAACGTTGTTTTTTGTTGCAAATACGATCTAGCCAAATACGCTGAAAGTAACAGTAAACACCAATAAATAAGTAATTAATTTATAAATAAACTCATTGTTATCAAGATCGGGGCAAGAAAATTAATATTTTAGTACTTTACGACGTTTGTACCATTTGTTTTGGAAGTTCCAGGTATCTTGTTCCAAACATTCCTGTACCAAACGATCTGTTACGATGCTTCCACGTATAACTGATGTCGTAGAAAGACAATCTTATCTTCTGCTTGTCCATTCCAGAAAGGAATGCCGAGTATTCCTTCCCTTCCAACTAGTGCCTGGCTTTCAAAGCTGATTCAAGATCCCTCCCATGTAATCCAGATGGATTTAAACAAAACAGTCCACGCTACCTTTGACTCGAGTAGATTTTTACTGAATTAAAAATTTAATATTTTGAACCACTTAAAAGCGAGTAATCCCCCTTCCTTCGTCTTTGCTGCGGATAGTATTCATTGCGTTGATGCATAAATTCTGTTATGGAGTGGAGATCTTATCTTCACTCCGATTCTGTTCATCGCGCCCCAACACGAACAGATACCAGCATTGGCTGCTTGGAGTAGTAAGGGAAGGCACTTGGGCGAACTGAATTTAACACTAAAACTCCCATAGATATTAGAAGGAATTGCGCGAACTGATTTAACAATGAAAATTCCCATAGACATTTTGTCGCCAGAGATAGAAGGAATTGAGCGAAATGATTAGGTGCCGATGGCACTCTGGCGTCAAAATGTCTACGGAAATTTTCAGTGTTAAATCAGTTCGCCCAATTCCTCCTAGACGCACTTCGACCAATTCATTCTAATGTCTATGGGAATTTCAGTGTTAAATTCAGTTGGCCCAAGTGCCTTCCCTTAAGTAAGGGAAGGCACTTGGGCCAACTGAATTTAACACCGAAACTCCCATAGACATAGTACTACTTCTGGGTACCACTTGCGTCTTAACCCTCCCCGACCGGCTCATAAGATTTATACCGTAAACCCCACAATCTTCGCGTACACCACGACAACATGGACTTCAGATCCACACCAAACACAAACCTGCAATCACGCACTGTGGAAACTCTGTTCACCGCTCATGCCCGTATCCAGGATACCAAAGTTAAGGGGGCAAGAGTAATATGTAGGGGAGATGGGGGGGGGGGGGCATGCAGAATATGATGGGGCGAGCACGAGAGGGGTTTGTCCCTCTCGTTTGAGGGGGTCCGGGCCTGCCCCGGGAAAAAAAATATGAAATTCAAGACAAAAAAATCCCGCAAATTCCTTGACTCTGCGTCCGTTTGTGTCCATAACTTATAAGTTGTGAAGGACATCAATAATTAGGCCACAACGCCATCAACTAGAATCTTGTTACCGATTTCTTGCAACGACATGGCAAAGTGGCAACCAAACAGATGAACTATGTGGTATAGCGAACCCAGAGCAGATGAAACGAATCAATTATCAAGTAATGGCGCGCTGAGTAAGTGTAAAGCATAAATGTAAAGCATAAAGATAGGTATATGACGGACCCCAAAAACCGAGTTGTCACTAAAATAGACCAGCAATAGTTTATGCGCTGCTAATTAAGCGTGACATTTTATGTCCATTACCGTGTTTCTGTTCAACGCCATAATGGGATGTGTGGCAAGATATTAAACGTCGTGGAAGCCAGCGCTCATCTACAGTCATTATCTACGTAATCATGGCCAGTAAATAGGCAATTGTTATAAAAACAGTACATCGCAATGTTCTGGACACACACCCATATTACGCATCTAGCCTGAGATCGAATGTCAGGATATACCGAAATACGAGTCTTTCAAAGGAACTTAAAAACGAATATTAAATTAAGATAGATCTAAGCGGCCAAGTTCAAGAGAAGCAATTAGACTGAGAATTCATGTTCTGGCTATCGAAATAAAAATCGGGAGATTTCTCGAGAAATTCATTTCAATCTGAAGGTGTATAAGGCTGTGGGTCTTAGGCGAGTATATGGGGATGCCCCATGCTATAGGTTAGAGGATGTGATGCATCGGTGCGAAAGTATAGGCACGTTGTAGTGTAGGGAAGCCACAAAGCTCATATTTAGAATAGGAGCAGTCGCGGGCCATCTCGGTGGCCATATCTGAGTGTAGGATCAAAAATAAGAAGTACGAGCTCAGGGAGCTGTTGGTATTTAGAAATACGTCATACCTGTTGTCGAAGGCAAGCCATACGTAGGCGTAGTAGGCTTTGCCTGCATGAACATTATTCTGAAATAAACGTAGGGGGCGTTTAACTCCATTGGTGGCGACTGCTTGAGTGAAAAGCGTCCAGTAAACGCGCGACGACCGTGGCAGGGTTAACTTCCACCAGATGTCAGAGGAAAGGCGTCCGATAACGTGACAATACGTAAATGACCGTACGTCGGCCGTGAAAGAGTGAGGTGAAAAGGCGACCAAAGATCAAACACCAGCGACCAGGAAGGAAAACAGAGAATGTGGGTCCGAAAGTGACTCAAAAACTCTGTGGGTGGAGTGTGATTGACGTTCTGTTTTCCTTATTCATTTAGATTTCATGTAAGTCACAAATTACCATATTTATTTTTTGTATATACATTAAAATATTAAAATTGTTGTTTTCAGTGAACCCCTTTTGATTTATGTTTTTCGAGGAAAAGTCATTGACCCCTTCAGGATAAGAATCACGCCAACAAAAACGAAAACGGGCGGGCTCGTTACCTTGAGACATACGTTCACGCGCGGGTTCAGGCGAGACTCGTTGAGTTTTGGCCGAATACGCGGCGTGAATCTATTTCCCCCAGCAACGACGAAGCTCGGTTTCCGACACATCACATGTAAGTTGGTTCCATGTGATGAAAGTTTGCAAGTGCTGCTTGTGTCTTGTCCTCAGAAACTTTAAATAATTACTAAGTTAAAGTCTATCCCACAGCGATTTAGTAGTAATCCACCCTCCATATACTGTAGTCTCAAAATTTTCTTTCTGTTTGATTGATTCAGTTCGTGATTTCAGTATCGATCTCGCTAATATCGCATTGTGTTTTGTTCTGCGTATCGCAAATGTTCATATGTATTTCAGACACTTCATTCTTCTGCAGTAAGGAGTGCATTAACTTACGAGCATTTTCAGCGCTAATTGCGAGGGGACGTCTTGTTTCAACTTTATAAATGCTTGAGTGACCTAAGCTGCAGAACATAGATGCAAATGCCGGAATGTAAGACACCTAAAATGGAGACCATAATGTGTAAATACATGGGTGTTAGTCGTCTAAAGTGGAGAATACAGGTACAAATGCTCGACTACGTGTCTGAATCATCAGTGGAGAGAATTGGTATAAATGCCAGAGTGATCCGAAGTATAGAACACAGGCATAAATTAGGGCTGTCACGAATTTTTAATTTAGGAATCGATTTATCGTCGCAAATAATCGATTGATCGTACCTAGATGACCCCTCTCCCTCTCTTTGAAGGCGATAAAAATGAAGTTCAAGTCAGTTGACCTACCTCCAGTAAACAATGAAGACGATCCTCTTTTAGTTACATTCAAAGCTTTGATGTTCTGAACTTTTGAACCGTCAGTGTAATAATCAAGACCGGTCGGCAGTTGCGAACTTCGCAACTGCCGACCGGTCTTGATTATTACACTGCCGGTTCAAAAGTTCAGAACATCAAAGCTTTGATGAATGTACCTGAAAGACAAATGCTTCCCACAGTTTATTGAGGATTAACATCGATGTTCTTAACTCTTTACCTATAGAAACAATATTTTTATCATCATTTTTCTTTTAGTTATTAAACGTCTAAAACGGGATACAATTTACCGATTATTCGACAACGAAAAATACTAATCGATTTCGCCATGATCAACAATCGATTAATCGATAAATCGTGACAGCCTTAGTATAATGCCCTAGTGTGAGACATCTGAAATGGAGAGAAGACGTTTAACTGCCTGTATGTGAGTCATCCAAAGTGGAGCGATTATGTACAACTGCAGGGGCGCGGAACCAAGTGGGGGTGGGGGGGGGGGGGTGGGGGTGGCACAGGGGGCACGTGCATCGCCCACTTTTTTCATCAATTATATGAATCATGTGGCATCAGCTGTCTTTGTTTGGCATCGGCTGTCTTCGTTTGGCATCGGCTGTCTTCGGGTGTTACCACAGGTTAGGGCACCTAATCTGTGGCAACACCCGAAGACAGCCGACGTCAAACGAAGACAGCTGATGACACACGATTCAATATTGTCCGGTTCATATCCAATATCACAAAATAATGACAATAAGGTTGAGGTTAGGTAGAGGTTTAGGTCGCTGAGGATAGTGGTTTAACAAGGGTGAGGGGTAGCGTATATAATTTTTTTATAATTTGCATGAATACACCGCCCCATCACCATTAACTTCCCCCTCCGAAGAAAAATTATTTTCCATCCTACATCCTTGCGATACCCAGAAAGGTGTGACCCCCCTCCCCTACTTTTTGGAGCTTCCGCCGCCTCTGTATAACTGTCTGAGCGTGCCTCGAAAAGTGTGTACATCCCTACTGCAAAGACTGGCAAGTCTCTCGGAAGTCCGTCTCTCACTTAATGTGTATATGACTCAACCCTGACAGCAACACTTAAATGTGTATATGACTCAACCCTGACAGCAACACTTAAATAGTGATTACACAAGAAAATTTAGCCAGACTTCTCAGAGCGGTTAAGGGTAATCGGAAGTCGTGTGACGAACAACCTATAGATGTGCATGCATGTAAACAAGACATGTACTAGGCGTTTGGAGGTGCGCTAAGCGGTGACGGACGATAACAGACAAAGTCTGAAAACGTGATTATCAAATGGAGCTCGGTGGTAGCACCTGTCTCTGAAGTGAAACTCCAATTTTGTGGGGAGGTGCGTGCGCACCCGTCGCACCTACCCTGGCTACGCGCCTGCCTGCCAGTCAAAACTTGAAGCCTGAAATATATCATGTGACTCACAATTCGGTCGCATCTAATCTAATTGCTCTTCAGGTTGGTGATTCTTACGACCGTACATACTGGCAATCTCTACACAAGTGTTGCATTCAATAGAAACTCATATGCGTGGTTATTTAATCAAAGAGCGAAACCATTCGTGACTTATATCCCCATGACAATTAATCCAATAAAGTTATCTCTCTTAATCTTTTACCTAACATGAAAACAGACGACAAAACAACAAACAAATTTCTTCAATAACTATTTTGTTTTCATTTTTTGTCTCCAAAACATAGGTTATGACCCCTCTTTGGGACGAGCTCGACGAGCTCGTTCCAAAAAGGGGTCATAACCTATGTTTTGGAGATAAAAAATGAAAAAATAATGAAAATTAATTGGCGATTTTTATGAATAGAGCTGGCCGGTTTTGGTCGTTACGTTGGGTAAAAGGTTAAAATTATTTGACGAGCGAGGAAGGTCCACAATTGGGGAGCAAGCGATTGTCGAGAAAACACATGTAATATCAAAAGAAAAAAAACAAGTTTCCTTTTGTAACCTTTAATAAACGAAGACAACAAGCAGCTCTCGGAGCTGCCTTTCATTTTCGTTTATTAAAAGGTACAAAAGAAATCTTTGCTTTTTATGGCAAGCTACTTCACAGACGATCCGTCATTAAGAAGATTTTATCAGAAGGTCGATCACCCCTACCTATACTAAGAAAAGGTCTGGCTCTTTGTTTAGGAAATGTATTTTACAGTAATTTGCAAGTTTTCCCCAGGAAAAAGATTAGCAAATATCACCTCCGCTAATTCTATATTAATGGAAAGTACGGTGTCTGTATTACATTTTACGATGCGCACACTGTTGATATAATGAGCAATAAACAAGTCACAGAATACCAAAAGATGGTGAAAAGGCCATTTTCTTATTTTTAAATGAATGTCAACAGAAAAGAATAGTCAAACGTTAAAACTGATTGAGAAAACATTGTAAAAAGCCAGCTTCTGTATTTTTATACAACTCTACAGGAAAATGTTTGAAATATGTGAAAAGATGCGCACATCGATAATACAAATTCGTTCGATGACATGTCGAAATATATAGAGGATATCTACCCGGCTTCACACACTAAAAAGTAAAGTGTTAAAACTGACACTTTCAAGGTGTTAAACCCATTCTAACTCTTAGGGTTTGATTTTAACACTCAAAGTGCAATGCTCTAAGCACTTAGACATTACAATCGTCAGACATCTGAAACTTGAATGGATGGCACTTCCCATGTGTCTAGCATTGATGGTTCTTCCAGAATCGTCCATAATTTGATTTGCGCTTGGTGGGAACATAATTAAAAGGACACAGCGCAGATGACGCGGATCAGGCTCGAGAGTTCGAGCCTGATCCGCGTCATCTGCGTTGTTTCCTTTCAAGTGTCGCGACATTACACTTGTCAAGTGGTATTGTTGTAACACCTGTCAAGTTCTGGGATATCTATACTTGAACAAAGTGCTAGTTCAGCACTTAGTAAGTGTTAAATACAGCACTTCAAGTGTAGTTTTTAACACTTTAGTTTTTAGCGTGTAGTGAATATCGGGAATTATCTCATGAGTGTGGACCTGAAAGTTTTATTTTTCAAGAGCGCTTGCGCGAGTGAAAAATAATACTTTCAGGTCCACACGATATTCACTAAACCAGCGTAGATTTTCTTTTTATTGTATGCTACGTGACATTTTTAAGCGCAATATTCAACCCAATTCGACTGCAAACAGTTTCAAGACAATAACAAAAAGCTACTGATAGTACTTCAAGGCGACGTTTAAGCTGACGTCATGCACCGAAGCGTAACGTCAGTTAGAAAGGTACTGAAAAAAATCATCGTGTGGACCTGTAATTTTTCTCTCGCGCAAGCGCTCGCGAAAGATAAAACATTCAGTTCCACACTCATGAGATAAAATAGAGAAGATTTTCTTTTTTATTATATGCTACGAGGCATTTGATTACACAATATTCAGCCCAATTCAACCCCAAATGCGCACGTTTCAAAGCAATATCAAAGCTGATAGTTCCTTCAAGGCGACGTCATGCGCCGAAGCATGACGTCATTTAAGAAGCTACTGAGAAATATTTCTCGATATCTATCGAGTCGATAAATATCGAGAAATATCTTTTAGATAATTTGCGATAATTCATAGGTTAGCATATAATATTTTTTTTATAATAATGTTAAATTTACCGACAGCTTTAGGAAGATTTGGGCACTAACGTTCTTGTAAATCTCTTCCAATGACGAATGTTGTCAGCCATGATGCCAGAAAGTTGTTTCGGAAGCGGAGACGCCATAATCTCGTCTACAGGAAAGCTGATGATAGAAAAGTTCAAAATGAAGAGCCACTTGGTAGGATTTTGAGAACATTGCGACGATTCGAAGATTTCCGAATCAGCGTGACTCGACATGAATCAAATCATCGAGAGTATTTCAAATCGAATCGAATTTCGAATCTTCGTGTGGTCCTGATATCATGTTTTATTATATACATGCCAATGATGCGCCGTGTTTTTCACCCATCGAATCCTTATCACCGGATCACACTGAGTGGTTTTCCGATTCCGTATCAGATGGTTGGTCTCAGAACGAGAACGGTACTGGAGAACGCAAATCTTGTCCATCCAGGTTACCAACCGTTTCTAGGTACGCTTCGTTTGTGTAAATAAACACTATCGAATAACGTGAGTTTTTAATATTGTCCTTGGCCAATTTTATATTGATTTCTTGCGTGAAATGTGTTTCCATAACGGCATATAAATAACAGATCATTATAACAGTAAAGTGATCTGGTTCTGGTCTCGTTAACGAGGACAGATAGCCGGATCACACCCGCCCCCTTTCGCGGCGCGTGTGATCCGGCGATTTGACCTCGTCAACTCGACGAAATACAACAAACCAGATCACTTTCCACGGATCGTGTGATCCAGCGATATGACCTCGTCAACTCGACGGAATACGACAAACCAAAATCACTTTCCGCGGCGCGTGTGATCCGGCGATCTGACCTTGTCAAAGCAATGGAATGCGACAAACCAGATCACTTTCTGCGGCTCGTGTGATCCAGCGATCTGACCTCGTCAAGTCGACGTAATACCACAGACCAGCTCACTTTCCGCGGCTTATGTGATCCAGCGATCTGACCTCGTCAACTCGACGGAATACGACAAACCAGATCACTTTCCGCGGCTCGTGTGATTCAGCGATCTGACCTCGTCAACTCGACGGAATACGACAAACCAGATCACTTTCCGAGGCGCGTGTGATCCGGCGATCTGACCTCGTCAACTCAACAGAATGCGACAAACCAGATCACTTTCCGCGGCCCGTGTGATCCAGCGATCTGACCTCGCCAACTCGACGTAATACGAGAGACCAGCTCACTTTCCGCGGCTTATGTGATCCAGCGATCTGACCTCGTCAACTCGACGGAATACGACAAACCAGATCACTTCCCGCGGCTCGTGTGGCCCAGCGATCTGACCTTTTCAACTCGGCGGAATACGACAAACCAGATCGCATTCCGCGGCTTGTGTGATCCAGCGATCTGACTTCGTCAACTCGACGAAATACGACAAACCAGATCGCATTACTGTCATAATAATCTCTATTGATATGGTGGTCAAGAACATAATTTTCCAGCTATTATCTCTGAACATCAGCTGCCCCGAGACTAACACTCACTTACTAAATATTGATTCTTTGTAATTATTCATTTTCAACTGGTCTTTCACTTTTTATATCAAGTTAAGTGCCCCATATGTTTGCTTTGTTGAGAATTTCCTATCAAAGCCATTCGTCCACTTGACTGTCAGAAACCGTGTTCGATATTTGAGCACACACTTACATGATGTCCTTGCATTATTGCTAAAGCTTGTCACTGACTGCAGAAACTCTAGAGTTTGTTTAATAAGATCGAAAAAAGCGAACGTGTCTTTAGTGACATGTTAATAGATCTATCCAATACAAGGGATGAATAGACGCTGTGTGTATTGACTGTTAGTCATTTTTTTCATTTTAATTGTGGATGCATGTATTCCTGTAATGGCAATCAAAATTTGAAATAAGTGGCACGTTTCTTTCTGCGGGTCATCTTCAGGGAGAGTTGTCGAGACTTCGTCTGTATTGTCAATAATCCGTGAGGTGGCTTTTCTGTTCATAACTGTCAAATTAAATGAAGACTTAATTTAAAATTGAGGTTGCAGGATGCGAATGACATTTGTGCAAAGCGCTGGTACAACATGGAAATTCGTTTTCACAACCCAATCGATTGATTGTTACAAAACCTCTCATGGAATCGATTTCTTATAAGTTTAGTTGAAATCCTTCTTGAGAGCTTTTATTCTGTGAAAAAGTAATATAAGAAGTGAATAAGTGAACAAACCTAGCACATTTTAAAACAATTTATTCATTTAAAACTATAGAAATTTAGATCAATATATCGATGGACTGAAAACAGAGAGTGTTTTCTCAATGCTTGTGTATTTTGTTTACATTGTCTTGATTAGAATAGACGAAACCGAATGACTGCTCCCGGGATATAATAAATTTGTTCACTTTTCTTTAAATTTTAACACATCCTTTCCTTTGATAACTACAAGAATAGGGTATGATTCATCGAATAAGCATGGCGAAGGAAGGTTTTAACCCTTTACCCCACGAATCGCCCGCATCCGCCCGCGTAATATGGAAATTCAGCAGTTGAAAAAATATTATTTTTCGAAAAAATGTCAACAAAACCATATCATGTGACCCCTCTTTGGAACGAGCTCGCCGAGCTCGTTCCAAAGAGGGGTCACATGATATGGTTTTGTTGAAATTTTTTGAAAAACTTTAACAAATGGTATTTAAAATAATAAATTTTGAAATCGACGGCGTTGGGTAAAGGGTTAAAGCAGGCCCATGTATAGGAAATTCGGACTCCAGGGTTTATTCTGTGACGGGCCCCCTTTCGAAAGTGTCGAGATACTGATGCCTAAAACATCTGCCGCGTGTGTCGAAGGCACGAGTGACGATAGAGGGATTGGGAGAGGGGGAAGGGGGAGGGGCTCTCCCCAAGGAAATTTTGAAATCAGTTATTAAATGGATACTTTCTGGCAGCTTTTGGGGTGAAAAATCACGTTATTCGTTGGCTGTCAAAATGACGTTATTTTCGCAGCATGTTTCATATTTGCAAGTTCGCCAGTGAGTATCCAGTGACCAAGGGTTATAACTTTTGACTGCATAATTCTTGAAGTGATAACTTTATTATGTCAAGTTGATTTTATAAAGTTATCACTTCAAGGATCATGCTGTGCAAAATTACAACAGCTTGTCAAGTGCAGAGCTCCATTCGCTATTAAACCCCCTTCTTAACTGTTGGCACAGGAGTCCGAACTTCGGGGGGGGGGGGGGGGCAGGTCTGACCCAAGAATCATGGACTCCCGGGCCAAGACCGCCGCCAAAGTTCCGGGCTCCGGGGTTACTAGCCAGGCTTCCCACTCTCTCACCAGCCCTGGTTTGAAGGAGTGATACTCTCCCCCGCCAATCCTTGTTCCAAATCATGACCTTTTCGTCAGGATTAATTGTCTGGACTTGAGTCTTAGATATCGTTTTACTCTTGGAGACGTGACAACCGTTACTTATTCCCAGTTCCTTATTCGACATTCGTTATCAACCGATTTTCGGTTGATAACGAATGTCGAATAAGGAATCGGGAATAAGTAACGGTTGTCACGTCCCCTCACTCTTGCTAGTCATCATGTACTTTCTATGAGGCTAGGTTGGTACTTCGACCTAATTCACACAGACACGGTTACCATTTCAAAATTTCATTTTCACATAAAAAAGCAATGTACACATAATATTTATTTATTTATTTATTGGGATTTAGCGACACTTTCGACAACCAGGGTTACCTCGTGTCGGACAGTTTTACGGGTGGAGGAAGCCGGAGTACCCGGAGAGAATCACCGAACAACGGCGAACAACTGCCAGACTCTCAAACGTACTAACTCCACACAAGCAGGGTTAGCATTGGTTGAAAATAAGTGCACCATCGACGTGCAGTATGCCTTAGTACACAGCGCTACCACGCCCCCACGTGGGCAATCGGGATGAAGTATCTTGCCCAAGGACACAACGCGGTTGCCGCAGGTGGGATTCGAACATTTTCCTCCCATTCCGCTACATAAATGCTTGCAAAATTAGGACTGAATCTTTTGCCCATAGGACAACCCATTATTTGTAGAAAATATTCTCCATTGAATTGAAATAAATGTTTCTAAAAGGTTTTCCAGTGAACGGTTAACATTGTGGTGATAACGCAATAACGTACGCTCGACTCCATATAACCAATACCCGGTGACGATGCCCACAGTGCAAGGTCACTACGCCGGGCTCATAGTACCACCTTTACCTATGCCAATAACATTCTCTCCCAACCTCAACGATTTGATTGATTGATTTATTGGTGTTTAAGGTCACATATTTATGCACAATGGCTAATCATGACCGTGACAGTTTTACGGGTGGGGAAAGGCGGAGTACCCGGAGAGAACCACCGAACAACGGCGAGCAACTCTCAGCTCCCCATCATACTAGCTCCACACAAGCAGGGTTAGCATTGGTTGAAGACTAATGCACCATCGACGTGCTGTATGCCTTAGTACACAGCGCTACCGCGCCCCCACGTGGGCAATCGGGATGAAGTGTCTTGCCCAAGGACACGACGCAGTTATCCCTGGCGGGGAGCAAATCATGGACCTTTTGGTTTCAAGTCCAATTCCGTAACAAATGAGCCAACGTGCTCTCGAATGTACAAAAAGTATACAAATTAACAACAATATATAATAAATACATTTTGAGTTTACTTACCATAATTTAACATTATTTTTTATATTTTTTTTATTGTTTCTTATTGTTTGTGTATTTCTTCTTCCAAACAAATTCCCAATTGGATCCTCCATGACAGAAATTTCCCCAATTGCATGGTTCCCGGACCCTTTCCCAAAGAGGGTCGAAGAACCATTGGCAATTTTAAAATCCTAAAATCCTAGTTTTCAGCTCGAGACGCTTTCAACTTCCACTTTGCTATTGTCCACTCCTAGCTATTGATTAGACACCAAACTGGCCTTTACCACCATTTACTACTATGCAGATACTACTAAATTAACCCTCTGCACACTGTTGTCAAAGTACCAAAATTTCATGTAGCATTTTTTTCCATAATGTAACTAGGAGTTTAAACAATTTAATCTTGTTTGACAGAGCTCATTGAGCTCTGTCAAACAAGATTGAATTGGTTAAATTCCTAGTTGCATTATGGGCAAAATATACAGGTTGAAATTTTAATATTTAGACATCAGAGTGCAGAGGGTTAACTAACGGAGCAACTTTCACATCTGGAACTCACCAGTGTGACGACCATTCCCCAACATATACAATTTTAAGAGGCGATAAATTAAAAGTAGGCTTGGTGATTTAAATTCTTAATTGAGCGTGGGTTTTAATTAATTATCATTTCAAGTAGCTTTGCTTTAGAGTACCTTCTGGTAGTTTTGTTTGGCATCTGATAACTCTACAGCATCTCTGGTCTGCTGTAAATTTAACCTGGTGTTAATAGTTTTTTCATTTAAATTGGCCATTCTTTGGCAACGTTACTCAACGCGTAAATGACAGATACATTCTTCATTTGATAATCACCAGAAGTCCTCGTATGTCTTACAGGTATGGCACTATAATTATTTTGCTATTGTCAGCCGTCGCTGATTGGATATGTTAGTGACTTAGCTATTTCGTGCGAATTAGATTTGGCCAATTTCGACTCATCTTTGAAAACTGGCAGCGAACAAATTATTTTTCTAACGAGAGAAATATCTAACCTCCGCATCTCTTCAAAGTGACTCAGTCACTGCAGTCAGCAACATGGAAACTTGCATAAATCTGGTGCGGGAATGGATGATAGATTTTAAACTGAAAATGAATGACTCTAAAACAGAATTCTTAGTGATATCCGGGGTTCGCATGCCTACACCCACAGTTACATCAATTCAGGTTGGAAATAACATCACCATGAAAAGTGAATCAGCCAGGAATATTGGACTGTTTATGGACTCAAATTTAAAGCTAGACACCCATATCAATAAAATATGTCAAACATGTTACTGGCAGCTTCGGAATATTGGAAGACTGAGAACTTATCTTATCCAGTCAGCACTTGAAAAACTTGTGCATTCCTTCATCACCTCACAACTAGACTATTGTAATTCAGTGTTAGTGGGGCTGCCGCAGTATTTGATTCAGAAGCTTCAAAAAGTTCAGAATATTGCTGCTCGGATAATTACTGGTACCAAATGCTCTGAACACATAACACCTGTTTTAAGACAATTACATTGGCTTCCAGTTAAACAGAGAATCAATTTCAAAATATTGATCTTAGTTTTCAAATGTATCCACAAACTGGCTCCAGTTTACCCGCAAGAGCTCATCACTGTATACACTCCATCACGCAGTCTGAGATCTAAAGATCAAATTCAACTAGTCATACCTTTTAGCAGATCTAATCTGGCTAATGATCGTGTGTTCTCTATCGTGGGTCCAAGATTGTGGAATGCGTTGCCTATTAGTGTCAGAATTTCCGAAACTATCAACATCTTCAAAAGAAATCTTAAAACTTTCCTATTTCCTGAAGCATTCTCCTGAACCTCCCTACAGGAAACTGAAACATGTGACTCTTTATTTTCAGAAAAGTGTATTTTATTTCTGTGAAGCGTTTTAGGGCACTCTTCGTGGTTTTACGCTTTTACAAAATCAATTATTATTATTATTATTATTATTATTATTATCTTCGAATTCTATTAGTTTATAAACTTTACTCGGTTGATAACGAATGTCGAATAAGGAACTGAGAATAAGTAACGGTTTTCACGTCCTTTAACCAAACATGCTGAATAAAACTTCAGGTTCATGGGAATAGGATTCAAGTCGTCCGAGCAATGCCTTTTTCCAGTCACAACTCGATTGCCTCCTGTGCAAAGTTGACCTAAAAATATTACCAGAACCACCCTTTATACAGGAGATAGATTCGTCTATCTAATGTTGTTGAACGAGTATGGACGATACCACTCGTAATGGTAAGGATGAAAACGAAATTAAAAGAGCGGCCTGGGTCAGAAACCTGTTGGAACTATGTAGACGAGACTACTAAATGGATACCACATTGTTTGTTCATACAAAGTGCGTCAGATGGAACCTTTTTATTGATCATTCTCAGTAAAATGTACGGACAGGATTAGGTGTTGTATATAGAAGTCCCGGAGAGCTCACCACACGCCTTATCTTGCAGTGACAGCATGAAGTGAAACTTTCATTCAGCTCAAAGAAACACATATTCGTGTTTCTGTATTGATGTACCATCTTGGCTTTTGTCTTTTGAATACTTGTTCTCTTTGTCGAAGCAAAGTTACAAAGTGCGATGTGATCAAGAGTATTGACTTGAAAAATAAATCAGTTTTCTTTTATATCACAGACAATCAATCTGAGCCAAACAATTGTTTGATGGATACCCTTTGGGTATCATGTTGAACATCACTACGGGTAGCTAGAATTATTAAAATCAGAGATGGCAATACAGTGTGTGCGATCAAAACCATTCCATGGTGACATCGGGAAGGAGGCAGGTTGTAGTAACCCTCCCCTCATCAGAGCATATAATCCCGAGAAGCCAGGGCAATACGCCGGAGAATATTTTGATTTTTCGAAATGAAAGAACGCGGCTTCTCTTGATCTGAGCGATCAATTGCAGTCCACATAGAAGGCATTCCAATGGCATATTTAAGTCATCTTCGATGCTCATTCGGAAGAATGGTTGCACCGGGGGTGGGAGCTTGAACCCATCGAGCCGACCATAGTTCAACCCAATGGGAGAAAATTTTGATTTTTCAAACTGACAGAATGCTGTTCCCTTGCATCTGAGAGAGCAAACGTAGACTAGACAATAGCAGTCCACACAGAGGGGCATTTCGGTATACCGGCAGTCTATGCAATCAGGTCCAGTTCGCCTGTTGGTCATTTTCACAAAATTACTTGCACCAACACGTGTTGGCTCCATCAGTTATGAGGCCCCAGGGGAAGACCTCCATTAGGGTGCCCACCGGAAATTTTCGGAACGCAGTTGTGATTATAATTTCATTAACTGGCATTCTGGTCTTGGGTACTAAATATTTGGCCTTTTGATAATGTCATTTCAGGAATCTAATAATTGGTTTCTATGGCACAAGTATAGGCTGCAGCAGCCATAATTAGTACGAACTACTTTAGATACGAAATACCCAAATGAAACGCAATGTCGCTCAAATACTATAGAATATATTTTCAAATGACACATTTTCACAGAACTTTACTTTGATCACAAAAGCAAATAGAGAATCTTGACTTGATAGTGACTCGGTCGCGCCTAGGTCGAAAGTCTCTGTCCGCCCTCCTTTCCACATCACTGCAGAATGTCACCTGTCGAAAAAGAAATGCGCGATCATTTCATTTGACAAGCTGGTGGCGTAACTAGGGGGGAGGGTGCCCTGCCCCTACAATTTTCGCTGCATCACCTAGAAACACTGGCCCAATGCAACTTCCACTCAACATGGATCCCCAAAATAATCTATAGGGGCTGCACAAGCTACAAATGCATCAAAGTCGCTCTTAGAGCACTAAATTTTACAAAATCTTTTTGGGGTGGTGTGGTGGGGAGGGGGGGGGGGGGGGCTAGTCCTCACTAAGAGTCTCCGGTCGTTGCTGAAGTGGGGAGAGACAACGGCAGGAAGATCCTTGTTAGGACAAGGGGAGGCAAGTTATTTAACGACTAAACATTTTCAACTTTTGCTTCAAAACACAGCTTATGAGCCAACACTGGAACAAGCCGACACAGTGAGGGATCTTAAGCTGAGATTTGGAGGCAAAAATTGAAAAAAAACTAATATAATCTAAATCGTTATTTTTTGTGAGTAATGCAGGCCAGATATTTCCGATTCGGTAAGAAAAGGTTAAAATATATACCCTATGTTTCATAGCAAATTTTGCAGTAGCGAAGATAGAGATGAAGCCTGGGGAGGGGGGGGGGGGCACACCTCTTTTCGTTCACGTACACATGGCCTATCCAGGCCAGAAGAGACTGCCACTTGCAGTTAAAGTGACGGATATTACGCACATTCGACCTGCCGCTGACACAAATTTTACAAGATGAGAGATGGGGGACTCTCTCCGTTAACACTTTGAACCCGAGAGGCCTCTTTTCTGACCCAGGAACATAATACGTCATAATTTCATTAAGTAGGATGTGTGTTAAGTGAGTGTGTGGTGTAGACCAATTAATATTTTCAACGTGCAGCCTAAAGGCTGCACGATGAAAATATGAATTGGTCTACCCCCAAATAATGAATATGGACTATTCCAATTTCTGCCATTGAATTGACACGGCGTTGAAAGGGTTAATATCAGTAATCGAGACCACAAAATCAATTATAAATGTACGAGATGCAAAGCATTGTTGCGAGTCACTTACTAAGATGCCTTGCATCAATGTTTTCTGAGCATTTTATGGTT
The DNA here is from genome assembly GCA_031216915.1 of Pictodentalium vernedei. NCBI lineage: Eukaryota > Metazoa > Mollusca > Scaphopoda > Dentaliida > Dentaliidae > Pictodentalium > Pictodentalium vernedei. The sequence goes on from CM062296.1 coordinate 44,368,721, forward strand.
TAAAAAACCCACCAAAAAAAATTAGAAATATACCACAAAATCATTCGAAACTAAATACATTGTTCACTTGCGGCGTTGAACATTTCACTCTTTTACCTAATGTATTCGCAAATATCGTCAATCAAACTTACTTTATTAATATTTATTCAATGTGTTGCCCGTACACAAAGCGTATGATCCCTAACTGAAGCAAGCTCACAGAGCTCGTTCTGTGAGGTGTCCTAAGCTACGTTTTAAGGCAAAAAAAAAAAAAAAAACCCGTTTAGTTATCCGATAATTTTTTAGCAAGAGTCAATGAGTCGTATCACGTAAATATTCTATTTCCCGCAAATATAATAAACAGACAATTACGTTTCGGAGGTGAAAAAAATTTGTGCAAAGTTTTCATTTCTCCATTTGCCTCTTCATATAAAAAAGTTCAAATCTTGTGTGACTTATTTGTTTGTTTATGCCAGAGCATGGCCGATATATACATGCATTATGAGATTGTCGCAGAAAAACGTAAGCTGAAAATCTTGCCAATAAAGTATAGAAACAGTTGGCAGTCATTATCTCTTGTGAATTGGGGTGGATTTTCGAAATCGCCAACATGTCACATCTGTTAATATATAGTTCAAGTTGTCTCCCTTCAATCAGGATTCTGTGCTGCTTTATTCGCACTCGGAGAGAATGATTTCTTTTTCAGAGAAAACTAGATGGTGGTTACCACTTTATGTAACTGTGGTGCTGCTCAAACACTTAACTCTTGACCTAAGTTAAATTTCAATTGACACTTGTCCAATTTTTTACCCAAACCATAACTGAGTACCCTTCATTAAATTTTTACTAAGCAGGAGTTAACGTCTTTTGCCAGCCAGAATGTCGCAAATACCTCTGAACTTACATGCGACCTTTGAATTTTCAATCATCGGATTACTTGACTGCCATCCTCTTCCGGTTGCGATTTTTGTTCATGGGTGGAAAATGAGAGATTGATACGCCGTCAAGGAGTGTGTGTGTGTGGGGGGGGGGGGGGGGGTGGAGGTGGGCGTGGTGCTTTCCAAGGAGAACACGGGAGCGACCTTCTCCATCTTTTTTCTGAGTGAGAACGCCGTTCCCCTGCAATTTGAAGACCTGGAGCCAATACTATAAAACGTTTACAATTGTATTTTCTAGAATTGTATTTTCTATACCTATTAATAGAACTGACTAAAATGAATCATTAGCATTTTAAAAGATATGGCAATTTGCCATCTGGCAAATTGCCACATCTTTGAAAATGCTAATGGTTCATTTCAACCTATTTAAAGTCATAACTAGAAAATACGATTCTAGAAAAGACAACTCTAAAAAGTTTAATAGTATTGACCCCTAGAGTGGCTTGATCTTCAAGAATATCCAGCTCAGCGAGCACTCACTCGTCTTGCTAGCCACACTAAACCCTTTGTAGCTGTGTGTAACTCGTACGGCCCCACCCAAACAACAATGTGAACTTCTTGTGACAGGTTTTGGTACTCTATTTCAATTTTGTCCCGAAGGTGTACCTCTGACCCCTACTATGAGGAGGAGGAGGCATCTCGCCGTGGGCTCTCTCCAACAAGCCACCCCGCATCGGCCATCGCTGTTAATTGAGCGCCCTTCCAAAACGGGAAAGCATCACTGAGATGGGGTGGGGGGGGGGTGGGGTGGGGAGGGGGTGAGGCAGGTTTATAATTTATCTTAACATTTTACGCAACACAAAGCACGACACTTGCAAAATAATTCATGTATTATAACTTAAAAAAATTATTCTTTGCTCAAAAGCATACCTCAGGACTCCTCTGTGGAACGAGCCCAACTGTTTTCAGGGCAAAACATTAAAAAAAACATTTGAAAGACGATTTCTGTGAATAGCGATGGCAGGTTATAGTTATTGAGTTAGGTGAAGGGTAAAAAGTTAAAAGAGCGATCGTACGAATTGAGAGAAGCCTAATTTTGGAGATGGCTGGGGAAATGCTCCCCTGTAACCAAGCCAGAAAATAAGCAACTATCATCTGCAAAATGAGGTCCCCAGAGGGTGAATTTAGTGATGCTACTCTGCACAGCAGGGTAGCATCACTAAATTTACCCTCTGTGAACCTCAATCTGAATCAGAGTCTCAAAACTAAACAGAAAGAGATTCTCAGAGGATAAATTGGCCCACTGTATGGGATAGCGTCATAAAATTCACCCTCTGGGGACCCCATTCTGCAAATGTCAGACTGCTTATTTTCAGGCCTGCCTATAACGCCGCCAATGCCCCCCGCCCCTGTACTTCCATCTAAATAAGCTGGAATAGTTGATTTTTATATGCCGCAAATTAAAAAATGGAACCGATCATTTCATAAAACGTACTTGGAGAACGATTACAAGATGGCGTGTTGCAACAGATTCTATGTGCAAATGAACGGGCAAGAAAAATATGGACGAAAAAATTCAAATTTGTTTTTATTTTGAACTATCAAGTCAGCTATAAAAAGTAAATGTAAAATATCCTACAGAAAACTCATAGTTTGTCCATTTTGAGAAAACGATGTTTTATTTCAATTTTATGGTCCTTTTTTCAATGGTCATCTCCAATAAATGTCAAGCCATGATTGCAGTGGAAAAACCATGACCTGCTTCAACTCTTTACCTAACATAACGGCCAAAGCCGGCCAGCGCTATTCACAAAAATTGCCATTCAGTTTTCATTATTTTTTCAGTTTTTGCCTTCGACTTCTTGTTCAATATTATCCCTCCGCCGAAATCGATCTCGTCAGTGGCGGATCAAGGATTGAAAAAAAGGGGAGGGGTGGAAAATTGAGTCGCGGAGTCACGAACGATCCATACGTGGCTGTGAAGCGGCATGACAACTGAGCGTTTATCGGACCTCTCCGTTACCGCAATGCATGGGTTTGAGTTACCTGTTTCAAAACAGGAAATTTGTGAACGTTATATTTCCAAGCACCCTCGACGTATGACTAGCCAGTCACTATTCATCGCATGAACCCTTATGGTGATAATATTTCATCCAAATAACATGTATCAGACTACTTTCGTTGATTAATCGACATTTATGTTGACTACGATTGGTACAATGTATGGTCTGTAGTCTGTACCTCATTGAGGTACAGACTACAGACCATACATTGTCCCAATCGTTTATACGATGGTGTCTAGTCGCGAGAACTCCTCGTGTAAAGATAATTTCAATACAGGTTGAATTTGACTTTGAAAAATTGCTTGTTGTCTCCCCTTTCAAATATCAAGGGGGGTGGGGTGGAAATCCACCCTATCCACCCCCCCCCCCTGTATCGCCCATGCTCGTGCAGTAAAATATAACAGCTCGAACGTGTATGCTGTTCCGTATTTATTGCACGCCTACTGTTTACTAAAATATATTAAAAATACAAATGATTGCCAAAAAAAAACGTAAACAAGAAATAGTTAAATAGTCCGCGCAGGTGATCCGTATTGTTCAAGGACAATACAAAAAAATTATTGTTCGCTTCGGTTTTTGTAGAAAAAGCGTGTATATGAAAATAAAAGCATTGGCGTGTTAGAATAAACATTTATCACGGACAGAAGACAACACTTTTCTGTAAAACTGAAAAGTTCTTAGCAAAAAAAAAATATACCTTATGACCCCTCATTGGAATGAAGTTCACGAGATCGTTCTTTAGAATTGTCCTTCGCTATGATTTACAGGTAACAGAAGTTACTTTAGGTGAAGGGTCGAGTGGGCTTTATATCTAAACGGCTGTGATAGGAGATGACTTAATAAGCTGCAAGCTTTCTGTTAAATCCCTCTATAACTCCGCAATTTGTTTATTTATTTGTTTACTGTTAAATATATGTTATACTGAGAGCTGCTGTACCTGCGCTGTTACTTTCTCTGGGGTTCAATTTTGTAATGTTCAGCATTTTCAGTGCATAAAATATTGTTTAAACTAAATGGCCGAGGGACCTTGGACCGATAAAGCCCCATGGAAGTTGAAAGGTTCTCAGCACCTCTTTCAGAAAACTAGCATGGTATATCATGGTATTATCCTAAAATATACCCTGGCATAGGTATACCAGCGAATTTCCATGATACACCAGGGTATATTTAACATAGAATGATAAGCAACAGTGTTTTATTTTTATTAGGGGCTAGTTGGTGCATTCACAGCTACTTTTTGGTGATCGACAGTAGTAGTAAGGGATGACACTATGGGGACCTGATTTTACACTGAAATTCCCATTGACATTTGTTCGCCACAGAAAATTCACGATCGTGTACTAGGAAACAAAGCAGATGACGCGGATCAGGCTCGAACTCTCGAGCCTGATCCGCGTCATCTGTGTTGTGTCCTTTTAATTATGTACCCACCAAGCGCAAATCAAATTATGGACGATTCTGGAAGAACCACCAATGCTAGACACATGGGAAGTGCCATCCATTCAAGTTTCAGATGTCTGACGATTGTAATGTCTAAGTGCTTAAAGCATTGTACTTTGAGTGTTAAAATCAAACCCTAAGAGTTAGAATGGGTTTAACACCTTGAAGTGTAGGTTTTAACACTTTAGTTTTTAGTGTGCATCATCCACGAAGGAGTGGCTTGATAATGCAGTTGGAATATTATTCAGTTGGGGCTAGAGTTCGAAACTCAAGGTTTTTTGAAAATTTGCTTTGATACTGTAGTGGGAAAATCTTATCAGTTGGAACTTGGATCATCGCAGTCGAGAAAAATCTTCGTCGCGACACTCACAATTTTCTTTGGATCTCATGATCAATTGCTGAAAAGTTGCACAAAGAGCATTCCTGTTGGTTCCAATAGCATAATTAAGAGTGATTCTGTGAAAAATCTTGCTTTCTGGATTGATCAGTGTATGAAACTCGAAAAGCATGTGATGGAAAAATGTAGGGTAGCTTCATACAATTTGTATAATATTAAAACAATTAGAAAACATCGTAGCATTGATTCCTGCATATTCATAGTCCCTGCATTAGTAACCTCGCATATGGACTATGGGAATGCGCTTTTATTTGGCCTTTCAAAAAAAAAAACCTGTTGTCGAAGCTCCAAAGAATTCAGAATATGTCAGCCAAATTGATTTTAGGAAAATCAAAATTTGACAGCATCACGGAAGCGTTGAAGTCTTTACACTGGTTGCCAATTGCGGAAAGGATTTGATTTAAAATCTTGACATTTGTACACAAATGCATCAACGGCAACTCCCCGGACTATCTTAAAATATTATTTTTAAAATCAGCCACTCTCGGAATTTGAGATCGAACAATTCGTGTGAACTCCTTGTGCCAAAATCAAATTGTAAGACTTTCGCGGACAGGGCATTGTCTGTAGCAGGTCCAAGACTGTGGAATTCTCTTCCCGCAGCAGGGGCGGCGGAACGATTTTCAAAGCTGGATCGGGCGATGGATGGTCGTCGGTATGAAAAATGTAAATTCCAGGGTTCCAAAACCCCCATTTCCATGCATCTGAGTGGATATTTTGAGATTTTTCAGAAGATGTATTTGAAAGATTTCACTCTTTGAGGGCCATTAAAAAACGTCGGTAAAGCATAAGGTGAGGTCTATTTATCAGCTTTGATCGTATCGACCAAAGCTGATAAATAGACCTCACCTGTATGCTTAACCAGACGTTAACAGCAAATATACTGTCTATGGATTATCTTGTCTGGGGTGGATTTGGTACTTGTATGTCTGTAAGATTATGATCTACTTCAGTTAACTAGTTTTTTTAACAGACTGTATACATTTTAGCGTTTGCTGCCAGTTACTGCAAAAAATGATCCGAAATCCATCGAAACTGAACCAGTACGAGAGAAACATAGCTGGCGAAAATATGGGGGAGGCTCTGAATCCGCCCCTTGTTTCACCAGTCATTGGTTTTGTTACAATATATGCATACAAAAAAAGATGGCCCGGCAAAAAAGTAGAGGGGCTGAACCCCCCCCCCCCCCCCCCGCCAGTCCCCCCCCACGGTTCATCCGTCCCTGCGCAGATGTACGCAAGGACACAGATGCATATCAGTTTCGAAAAGTACTAAAAACTCATTTATTTAAACAGACTTTCAACCTGTGATATGTCAAATTGTGTGATAATCTGTTTTATTGTATCAAGCGCCTTTGAATTCTTCAATGTAAAAAATGGCTCTATACGAATGCTTTTATAATAATAATAATAATAATAATAATAATAATAATAATAATAATAATAATAATAATAATAATAATGGTTATTGGAGAATTAGTAAAATATTAGAGATGGGAGGCAGGTTCTGTGTCAGCAACCACTTGAATCTGCCAGTGTGAGAAATCAGGATTTTACAGCCATGGTATTCACGGAGTCACTCAGAAATGAAGTTGACTTGTTTTATTAAGGGTTAATATCATTTTACTTCGTTAATGAACTAGATGATAAGACAAAACGAAGATATAAAAATAACAATAAATTACGAAAATATAATAAAAATCACGACAATACGCAAAAACAATAATAATAAAACGTCAAACCGGGAAATGGAACAATGGAATTAAAAAAACTAAAAATGCTGTGCGGCTTTCAAACTATCAACTCAACGTATATCTGACAAGATCTGTCTCGTCGTTGTGATATACACGTGCCCAATAAAGATAAAAAACACTCCACTTTTGCCCACAAGAGCTGTTCACCTGTCCTTTCAAATATCACTTCCTATCTTTCGTGAAAGCAAATCAATTTGTGTTTTTTGACGAGTTAGTGTTGCTTTGAAAATGAAATTGATATCCACCCCATAACAACTTACGCACATATGCTATCTTTGAACAGCCATTGATGGGAGGCAGCTATTCCTTGTTCAATTTAACTGGTTGAGTGCTAAATTATTTTTGGTCGTCAAAATTTGTTCACACATGTTTGCTTTATTTATGGGGGCGTACGCAGGATCTTTCCCATGAATAATCACTCACAAGGCAACAGTGGCGTAGCTACGGTGGGATCTGTAGTGGGGTGTATGTGTGTGTGTGGGGGAGGGGGGGGGGGGGTCTTGGTCCCCTTGAATATTCGCTGTCTCCCCAAAAACATTGGCCCAATTCAAGTTTTACACAAAATAGAGTCTCACAATGAGTCCCCTGAGTTCCAATGTGTTCTATGTGCCGGCAGGCACATAGAACACATTGGAACTCAAGGGACAAATGGTCTCCAATATAAGGGATACACATGCAACAAATGCCCCATATTAGCTCTTGGAACACTAAATTTACAAAATTTGCTCGGGGGTGTGGGGGCTAGTCCTAACGAGGCCCCTCCGGTCATTGACCCCCTCCTACTACTTCCCTGAATGGGGAAACGATTGGGGGTACTAGTCAGTTCTAGGGGAGGCACCTAAAATCCCATACAACGACCTTTCAAATATCATCTTTGACCCCGCCCCCACCCCCCAAAAAAAGAAGAAAAAACTTGGCCACGACGCATCCTATTATAGACTCTTGGCTATGCTCCTGCAAGGCAAAACATACAGATTAAATAGTGCCACTTTAAAGATACTACGAGGCACATCCACACAATATTAGGCCTTGACGTTACAGTACCTGCGCATACGCACATATGCTATCGTTGAACAGTTTATTGGTAACCCTCGCCCTGCCTCTACAGTGTTTTAGTTATATGCCACGCCGCGTACTGTAGATGAAATAATATGTGCTATATTTTCAGACATACATAACACCGTATTGTAATTTGTACATACTATTAAGATCGGTATATAATTAAATACATTCATTGGACTAAAAAAATGTTTTGGTTCTCGGTCAATCCCTCACTGCAAGCGCGTAGCCAGGATTCTATAATAGACGGTGCCCTAAACAGTTTGTTTAGGGGAGGTGGGTATTTAAAATGCCGTTGTGTAAGGTTTCGGGAGCTTCCCGTTGTCCAAAGTAGGGCCCTCCAGTCGTTACCCTCCCCCACCTCCCTGAAGGGAAGTGAAAGGTGGGGGGGTAACGACCGGAGCGTGCTAGTTAGGACTAGCGCCTCCACACCGAAAATTTTTTGCAAAAGGTAGTGCTCTGAGAGGGAATCTGAGGCATTTGCTGCGTACGTTGGAGACCATTTTAGGGCTATTTGTTGAGTGAAAGTTGCATTCGGCTGATGTTTAGAGGAGCTGAGAAAATTTTATGGGAGCAAGTCCCCCAGCCCCCTACCCCCACCCGTACTCCACAGCTACGTCACTGCCTCGCTGAAATTGAACCAGTCGTTGAACGTTTTTATTAGCTTGCATTGTCTTCCAAAATTAAAACTAAAACTAAATCTTGAGACTTTAAAATTTTAACTTTGTCTCCTGTATTTCGATCCTTATCACCCGGATCTCCTGTCGGGTCACATATGTGACGTCATAGTTACGTCATGTGAGTTGTCATGGTATCCATGGGCGCGTCATTACCATAGTGATACGTGGTGTCATTGCACATGTGCAGCACGTATTATTAGACTGATACGTGTCCATTTCATTGACCGGAGGCCGCTATCTTTGTTTCTATGATGGCACGTAGTTGCTATGTGGACCCAAACCCAGGAAAAGGAGTGTGTTGGGATGGTGTGTTCGATTCATGGGAAGTATTTCCAATTACCACAAACAACCCCGACAACGACCTAATATCACCAACAAAGCAAAAAAAAAAATCATCGAAACTGATTCCATTTTTGGTCTAATTATCCCAGAATCCTCATTGTTCGGCTTATACCCTTAACTCCAACATGAAACTATATTTCTATAAGTTACTAAAAAGAACTCGAAAGTCGATTAAAAAACGTTGTGACGTCGTGACTTCTTCAAAAACTTCTGTCGCGTACAGATAAATTCAGGAGAAGAGTAACGTCGTCGCATCATTCTGTTTCGCACATTCATACTTGCAAGAGGCTCAGAAATAGGAAATAAGAGACGGAAAGAGCTGTGAAATATATCGGATGTGAGAAGACCTTCTCTGTCAGAACGAACCGGGACCGCCAGATCATAGGCTTTCTGTGCTTTACAACACGAGAGAGACAGCCATTCCTTCCCTTCTGATTTGTTTTTGCAAATTCATGTTGATGGCTGTTACAAGCTTCTGCAGGCAACCACTGATTCGAATGATGGTAAAACTCTTCTTTCATCCCCGGCCGCACCACTTCTTTAATGTTTTAATTATACAGGACAAGATATAAAGAATCAGTATCCAGTAACTTCTACTTTGCACATTGGTAAACATACAATACTATATGCAAAGGAAGGTTCAGCTTGATGTTTGTCTCTGTTGTTTTTCATTTTTTTTATTCTACTTCATCCAAAGAGTCACTGAGTGCATTTAACCCTGAAACCAACTCAGACAGTATCAAAATTTATTATTTTAAATATCATTTTTTAAAGTTTTAACAAAAAATTTCAACAAAACCTTACCATGTGACCCCTCGTTGAAACGAGCTCTATTTTTGCAGCTACTGAATTTGCATATTACGCGGGCGGATGTGTTCGATTCGTTGGGCAAAGGGTTAAAGTGCGGAAAGATTGGTTATTGATGGATTATACATTTCATCATGATCACCAAAGTGGACGTTCTTGACGTTTTCTTTTCTTTATTGGTCACTGTCTAGCCATAACCACTGTTGCCTAGCAACTTCATAGTATCAGCGACAATGGCTTTATTTGGGTCTTGATTGCCTTCTCTTCAAGCTTGTTATACGTGTTGTCCAGATTCCATAAACAACCTTTAGGCTGGTATTGGATGATTTCAGAGAATCTTCTAAGTTGAATGCCATGCTGTAAATATAGAATATACCCAAAGTAGCTTGGTGTACCAAATGTTCACCACTCGTGGTGAGGTGGTGTTAACCGCGAGCCTTTGGCGCGCGGGTAACACCACTTCACCACGAGTGGTGAACGTTGATCAAAGACGCTGCTCTGGTAACTTGTTTCCACTGATGTCGCATTTTTATATGACCCTGGCTGTTAATGTGCTGTTAAACGCTAATAAAAAATAAAATAAAAAATCTGACATCGGCACTCACAACCGGCAGATTGTGTGCTCAACTAATCGGCAAGCAGATGGTGGTCGCAAATCCTTATCGGTTAATTACCATTGATTACTATTAGAAACAGAGACATTATGTAACACCAATATTGTGGTTTATCATATGACTCATCCGTTTTGTTCACTTTAAAACATTTGATATTTTGTTTTCATATTAATCAGTGATAAATAAAGCCTTCCGTCAATTTCATTGATCAATTTCAAAACTAGACAATTTGATTGGCTGAACAAAATACAACTGGGCCACATTTTCATAATTTGCATGATTAGAGTTGGGAGCTTTCATTGGTCAATTTCAAATCTGGACAATTTGATTGGCTAAACAAAATACAACTGGGTCACGTTTGCATAGCTTCAGTAGTGAGAATTTACGTTATCTGTTCTATTTAGGGTGGGTTATATTGTATTAATCTTTTACCTACAAGAAAAACGCCATTCATTTTTTTTTATATTTTCACTTTTTGCTTCCAAAACATAGGTTATAACCCCTCATTGGAACGAGCTCGACGAGCTCGTTCCAATGAGGGGTCATAACCTATGCTTTGGAAGCAAAAAATGAAAATGTTTAGTTACACGAGGATGTGTTTTCCAAGTGCCGTCAGCAACTCAAGTTAGGTGATGGGTTAAAAAGTCATACTAAGTGGCTAATTTGTGCGTGTGTGTGTCATATGATAAACAGAATATGAAATGAGTGTTTTTCTCATATAATATTTATGAAACTCATCCGAATTTTCCGTTTGAGCTCGCCAGAGGCTCGCCAAAACGGAAAATTCTTAGACTCGTTTCATAAATATTATTATGAGAAAAACACTCATTCCATATCCTCTATTTTTGAACTGAAGAAAACTGACGATGGACAAGTTTTTACAGAGCTGGTATGTAGGCCCCAATGCCGTTTTAGCGACACAATGTACATTAACAAGTACAAAAACCATTTCAGTTATATACAGAACCTTGACGATTATTCCCACTCATTCGCTTGCAGAAAATGAGGAAAATTATGAAAAAATGGATTTTAGTCAATCGTCTCGAAAAGACATGCAGTGAAGAAATGAATGTTGGTGGTGCATTTTTAAAAAAATAGAAGATGAATTGATCAATGAGCCTGGGGCCGAAAAATACTATATATCCATTAGGAGCAACCAGTGACTTTGAATCGTATTGTCATAGGACTGAGTACCTGGTACACTATGAAACAAGACGGGTTGAAAATCAACCCAAATCTGAGCTGAGTGGTGTGAATATGACCCATTCCTGGTTATTCTAAACCTCAATATTTTGTAACTTGTGGTGATTCTCGGGACTTAGTGCAACGCTACATGATCTACCTGCCAGTTAGTGGCATGCTGAGATACGCTGAATCAACGCTAACACTTTACTAGCTTAGATGAAATGCTAAAGAACGCCAAGAGTAACGAAAGTGGCTAGGACTCTGCAGCTGCTGTCCCTCTCTTGAAACTACAGAAAGTGATCAACAAATATTTGATGGAACGCACGGTGCTTCGTTTCAACAGTGGTTGAAATGAAGTGAGTGTTGTAAAAAGAGAACTGATGTCGTACCTAAAATTGAAGAACCTCTTAAAGTTTGTCTTCAAGAAATTCAACAGCTTGATGTGTAAGTTCCTAAAGCTTTTGCGTAATCCGTGACTAAGATTTCGTCCCTTATGACTGGATGAATAACCTCTCAAAACATGACATGGGCCATTTCGTCCCTGAGTTCCAATGTGTCCTATGTGCCTACTGGCCTACTGGCACATAGAACACACTGGAACTCAGGGCACGATTTATCAAAACATAAAAACTTCAACAGCGAGCCAAAGAAAGCCAGTATTAGAGAATAATATGAATATTGTTGAAATATTTGGGAAGAGAAACGGATAACATCAATCCCTTCCTTCTTGTTTTGATAGAATGTCCGAGATGTCCGTTCTTCATTGGAAGCTGTAGAGAAACAGTTCACATTCTACAAAAAACGAAATATTGATATGTTCAAAGATGTTCGTTCCTGGACTAACTTTGGAATCTCTTTGCAACACTGTAGATGATTCTATTTACGCCACTCTGTTTGATAACAAACATAAAAACATACACCATCTAGTAAAGGACAACATTGTTGGCGGACCTACCATCATTTTTAACAGATACCAAGAGAGAAATGTCCCAAGTATCAGATCTCTCAAGTATGGTGAAGACGCAAAATCACGTGCCTGTATCGTCGAATTTGATGCCAACGACCATTATCTGTGGTGCGTGATGCAAATATGACAACGATGTGGTTTGTAAGAAGAAAAGAAGAGCTTAGTATTAAAGTACAGCACTCTACAAAATATGGTGGGGCAATGGTTGGAGTTTGTTACCAAATGACTTGAATATTAGTCACAAAAAGGGTTGGGAGAAGAGGTGTACCAGTAGATGGTTGGTGTGCAGAAACACAAACGATGTATCAATGTCAAGCCTGTTCCTGGCTGCGATATAAACACCGACAAAAATGGCGAACCTCTTATTTTCAGCAACGTCCGACAGAAGAATATGGAAGAATTGTATAAAGATACCTAGAAAGTACGATCGGGTACTTGGCTACGAGCTCGTTGAACTGTAGGAATGTGAGCTTGTGGAAATGGAGAAAACCTACCCAGAGCTCAAAACCTTTAAAAAAAAACAACCAAAATTAAAATCTACCGGTCCTTTGAATGTAACTACCACCAAGGGGAAGATTTTAGCAGAATAACTTTTCAGATTGGTACTTTGCGATGTCCGCGTTCCACACGGCAGGAAAGACTTCTTCATCGAAAGGACAGCAATTATCAAGAATGCTACAATTTCCAGAGAGGATAGTGGAGATCGTATGAAGCCATATGCCGAGGAGAACCATGCTATGTCACAACCTCACACATCTTTGATCTGTAGTTATTCTGGTACAATAATTGTTGTTGGCTACGTCATTGTTAAAACGGTATTTATACCATGATTACCTATTCTACTATATATATAAAAGCCTATGACATAAATTTTAGCTTTACACACCAACCGAGGTGAACACACCAGCAATGGGATTTCGATAGTTAAAATTCGCACCTATAGTGGAACTACATCCAAGCTGACCTTTGGTGACCTCGCCTTGAATGCAAACTTGTCTAAATTTATCGCCCGTCGCCTCGTGAAGAGTCAAATGAACAGGGCAGTTATTTATTACGTTTTAAATGAGTTTACCTCATAAGATATCAATAATTAACAAACACGCGTCGTCGTGTTAATGAAGCATCCATAACTCGAAATAGTATGTTATTATGTTATTAAAATGAAAAAAGGGCCCGTGATTTTCGCATTTCTTTTTCCCATTCTTTTCTGCGATAAAATGACAGCGGAAGTACCGCCCACCGATGCTCATGTAAACAAAAACAGACTCGCAAGTGTGTACGTCTGCTGCTCAGTAAAATCGAGAAAAAGTAATAGCGACTCTTAAAAATCTGACGATCATGGTATAAATAAAATATACCCAAAGTATATTCTATATTTACAGCACGGGATTCAACTTTCTAGATTCTCCGAAATCACCCAATACCAGTCTAAATGTTGTTTATGGAATCTGGACAACACGTATAACAAGCTTGAAGAGAAGGCGATCAAGACCCAAATAAAGCCATTGTCGCTGATACTATGAAGTTGCTAGGCAACAGTGGTTATGGCTAGACAGTGACCAATAAAGAAAAGTAAATGTCAAGAACGTCCACTATGGTGATCAAGATGAAATGTATAATGCCACCAATAACCAATTTTCCGCACTTTAAATGCACTCAATGGCTCTTTGGATGAAGTAGAATAAAAAAATGAAAAACACCCACAAACAATCATCAAACGGAACCTTCTTCTTTTGCATATAGTATTGTATGTTTACCAATGAGCAAAGTAGAAGTTTGTGAGATGGACACTGATTCTTTATATTTTGCCGTGTAGAGTTAAAACATTGAAGAAGTGATGCGGCCAGGAATGTAAGAAAATTTTTGCCATCATTAGAATTAGTGGTTTCCTGAAGAAGCTTGTAAGAGCCATCAAAATGAATTTGCAAAAACAAATTAGAAGGGAAGGAATGGCTGTCTCTCTCGTGTTGTAAAGCACAGAAAGCCTTTGATAAAATCCCCTCCCCCCCCCCCCCACCCACGTTCTCTTTAAAGTTGCATTTGCAATACGAAGGCACAGTAGCGTTGTGTAGTAAGGCGTACTACTGCGTTGGAGCCACAGACGCAGTTAGCTGCAAAGGAATCGACAAACGTCAAAACAACCCGACTATGCAGAGATACAAGAACGTGCTGAAAGCCAACAACCTGGGATTGTTAGGTTTTGTTGTCATTGACATTTTTACATATAACCAAAGAAGAGAAGGTTATCTTACTTTTATCCCAAGAGAAAGATACAGTCAGATGGCATGACGACCAAACCGTTAGAGGTTTAACCCTTTACCCAACGTAACGGACAAAACCGACCATCGCTATTCTCAAAAATCGCCAATAAATTTTCATTATTTTTTCATTTTTTGTCTCAAAAACATATGTTTGCAAGTGTCGTCTGCTTTTCATGTTAGGTAAATGGTTAACCAGCAAGAACAGACTATAAAACATACAATCAAGAATCACGAAAAAGCAAGAGGGTCTTCAATGAGAGGGAGGGGGGGGGGGGGGGGGTGCGATCAGTTAGATTTCTAACTGGAGGTTTGGGTCCCAGCACGTCGCGCAGGCGTGTACCAGGGGCCACAAGCCCCCGTGTTGGGGGAGAGGTCGAGAAAGGGTACTCTCTTTCGATGGTGGGGGTTCGGGCCTCCATTGGGGAATTTTTTAATGTTTGAACCCTGAGATTAATTCTGAAGCCTCCCTCTGGCTTAAATCTAGTCAGCGTATCCACAAGAAAAATGTATTTCCCCAGCTAGGTCCATGGGTTTTCCCTTAGCAGGCTACAAAGGGACTATGGCTGACAGCTACTCAGCTAATACCTACTCCTTCCAACTGACTGCTATTCAGTTGGAAGGTGTAGACATTGGCTGAATAGTTCTCAGTATATAGTTCTTGTGTAGCCTAATCAGTGAAAAAGAAAACGCGGAACGATGAATTTGAAAAAACAGGGCTGGTCATAGATCAGAGTCGGAGTCTTGGAAAATTTTGTCAGCCAATAGGAGAAGTCGGAGAATTTGTTCGAAAATAGGAAAATCACTTTGACTGTGGCCGAAAAAATATGGTCAGAGCATGGGGGGGGGGGGGGGGGGGGGTGCAAAAATTTGCAAGACGTGACGTGGGGGTGAGTGGGTCTCTTGAGTGCGCCAAAAATGTGCATTTCCAACTTGTGCAATTTTTTGAATTTTTTAAAAATATATCAATATATCAGCTAATATATACCATCATTTGTGTTGCAAACCTTAAAAATGATGTTGTACATCACACTCTTAACATAAATACAACATCAGGATGCTTTATATGTGAGAATATTGGGCTTAAACTTGGAAAATGTCACACGTCAGTAGGGGGTGGGTGTCTTGTTCGAAATGTAGAAAATGTGCAGACAATATTTTGGGAACAATTCAAATGAAAATGTGTTCCCATATATGTACAGCTGCTCTGGCCAAACCTGATAATGAACAACTTGTCATTTGTAGATTGGGGCCCACAACAGCCCACAGAGGTTTAAATTGGTGGTACCAGTTTAACCCTTTACCTAACATGAAAAGCAGACGACACTTGCCAAAAAAAATGATTGAATAACTAATTTTTTTCATTTTTTGTCTCAAAAACATAGGTTATGACCCCTCATTGGAACGAGCTCGACGAGCTCGTTCCAATGAGGGGTCATAACCTATGTTTTTGAGACAAAAAATGAAAAAAATAATAAAAATTAATTGTCGATTTTTGAGAATAGCGCTGACCGATTTTGGCCGTTACGTTGGGTAAAGGACTAAGAACATTATGAAAACCCCCTAAAGACAGATGTGCCTACTAAGTTTATAAGTGTATTTTGGATTTTAATGGGAGAGTGGGGGGTGGGGGTCTGAGAACGGTAGTAGAAAATTTGCACGTAGTGGGTGGGTGGGTGTAAAAAGGAGCAGAATAAAAAATAGGACGTCACGTCTTGCAAATTTTTAGTGCTCCCCCCCCCCCGGTCAGGGCGAATTAAACTGAATCATAGAAATTCCAACGTTTGGAATTTACATCACTGAATTTCCACATTCTAAAATTTTAGGTCCACCTGGATTTTAGGTGTATCTAATTGGATTTTAGGTCAATTCCTCAAAAAGTACTGTCAAGAATAATAATGAAGAAAAACCGACAACACGAGAAAACTTAGTGGATGACATGTCAGTCGATAATCGTATTTTCAACTCTACAACCTTCGAAATTGAATCAAATCTCGAATCGAATTCTGTGCCTCTTGAATATGACCGATAAATGGGAGGGGGGGGGGGGGGGGTGTAAACCTGATTGTTCCGACTGTGATGGCTCAAGTCCTGACTGATAAAAAATTCCACCTACATTTTCAATGCATGCCTTCTTGGAAGGCATGCCTTGATGATGTAGTTGGAATATTACCCAGGAACGGGTGCGAGATTTACCAGCACTAACCACCGAACAAGACTACCCGCTAGCAACAGCTCATCGTCAACATTGTTTGGAAACTTTTACTTAATTTTCAATAGTAGTAAAAACGAGTGAGATTGTAATTAGCATGGGAGGTGGCATTGGTTAGATGCTGTTTATGTTAATATAGATAAAATTACACTCTGTCTTTATTTTCAACATTATTATAACAATAACATGATTTTGAAGGGCATTACAGTGTATTAACGGCTCAACAGAAATGGTTAACAGTCCAAGAGTTTATTAGCGGCCCGCGACGAAGTCGAGGGCCGCTAATAAGCTCAAGAGTTGTTAACCATTTCTGTTGAGCCGTTGATACACTGTAATGCCCGACAAAGTCGTGTTATTTCTATTATTGCCATTTTCGTACATCGGGTACATTACAATTAAATTATATGGGAAATAAGATAAATAAATGAAGTTTAACATTTTAGAATTAAAAAACAGCGACACTATCGTCTGATTTGTTGACAAACAAACCGGGTAACATGACTATCGTCTGATCAGTCTACGGCGAAATTTGGGAAATTAGATGATGAAATATATCTTCGAAATGCGAACTTTAGGCAAGGAGTTTATTCATCAAAGATGTCATCACTTACTTTGTGCGTATCGCTTCCTAATATTTGATACATTATCTAAACGTGACACAATGGGAAACACTTGAAACAAATGTGTTAATTGTGTTTACAAATTAAAAAAATCCGAATTGAATTTCGATCCCAATGGAAATCTGGGAAAAATATTGTTGATCGGCTGAGAGATGTGACGTCATTGTCTATATTTAGACGTGTCGGGCTGGTATTGACGTGTTGGGCTGTTATAGTCAATTACGGCCCAACACGTCACATGACTTGTACTTGTTGAGCATTACGAGGTTTCAACGCCCGGTAAAACATTGTTATTGTGCTAGGAACGCCCGCAAAAGTGGTAATAATAATGTATACATTCTATTCGAACTATACGTTTTGTGAGACAATGACAGCGAACAATACCAAGCTATATCCTGAGTAAAGATTGGTTTCGAATCGAACCTAATAGAGTAAAGATTGGTTTCGAATCGAACCGAATATCAACTTAAGATTCGAAATCGAATCTCATCTCGAAGGTTCGCTGGGCCCTACCAGAATAACACAGTGTTTTGTAGTACAGTGGAGCCCACTTAATTGGACATATCGTAATTGTATATCCCTGTTAATTGAATATAATTTCCCAACACAAAAACATTTACCATACCTCCAGTACAAATTTGACCTGTTTATTGAATATAGGTTATAGAGAAAACTCCTGTTAATTGAATAACAAATCTTGTAAAATGTCGAGAAATTACCCTGACTCTCCCCAGTTTTTGTTTGTTTATAGACCAATATAGGCATTTAATCTATTATATCTTGTTTGACAGAGCTCATGGCGCTCTGTCAAACAAGATATAATAGAATAAATGCTAAGTTTATCTCTAGAATACAGGAAAGTGACACAATACCTGTTAATTGAATACTCCTGTTAATTAAATAATTTTCATTGATAAAGTGACTATTCAATTAACAAGGTTCTACTGTAATATCCAGCGTCGGTGAGTGAGAATTGTTTTTATCTAAAACCTTATTAGGTAGACCACAAATTTCCTAAATGAATATCCGTAATGGATTCTAGGTGGTCTCACCTCAAAAAGGCCTATATGGCAATTCATCAGAAAAGTCCTGGTGTTGGGCATTTCCTCCGAAAAGTCTATAACGCAGTCTGTCTTTAAAATCCTATAAGACATGAAAGTATTAAAGTCCCGAAAGGCAGTCTCCAAAGCCCTATATGGCAGTCTCCAAAGTCGTATATGGCCATCTCCAAAGTCATATAAGGCAATCTCTAAAGCCCTGTATGGCAATCTCCAATGTCCCAGTGTTAGGCAATTCTGAAACAAAATCATGTAAGACAATTGCTCAAAAAAGTCCTGTTGGACAGTTCATGAAATAAAATTTAAATGCCTCTGGCCCCTTTTCCTATTTTGTTTATTTCTCAAAAAGTTTACTCAAAAAATAATAAAAAAAACATAAAGAAACAAAAAAAAAACGAAAAGATTTTTAAAGTTACCCCTATTGGAACCAGAAGATACACTTTTAATTCTTAATTTTGTTTTATTTACATCATACAAACTTCTCATTTAAAAATGTTGATTCGTGGTATCTTTTAGGTCACTCCTATTTGAACCGATTGATGCACTTTTAATTTTTCTTATTTCCAAAAAATTTTCGTTTAATTTATATAAAGAAAGTTGATTCATGGTGTCTTTTAGGTTATAATCATTATCATCACAATCCTCTACTGTAAATATTACAAATTATCATCACATCATAATCATTATCATCACAATCCTCTACTGTAAATATTACAAATTATCATCACATCATAATCATTATCATCACAATTCTCTACTGTAAATATTATAAATTATCATCACATCATAATCATTATCATCACAATCCTGTGCTGTAAATATTACAAATCATCATCACATCATAATCATTATCATCACAATAAATATTACACATTATCATCACATCATAATCATTATCATCACAATTCTCTACTGTATATATTACAAATTTGTTTTCCAAAAACGAGAAGTGAACTATGCATGAAAATGCATGAAAATACCAAATTAGGCTTGAATTTTTTACACCTCTAACAAGTCCTAAACGTCTTCTCAGAATTGCTAAGTTCGATGTGAATTTTGTTTTCTTCTCTTTCTACTTCTCATAGAGGAAACCGCTTTTTACAAATTTATAAAAATTCTGTTAAGTTTTTCTCTACAAATGTCCTCTTGGGCAATTCCTTGAAGAAGGCCCTATTAGGTGTAGTAAGTATAAACTGTAGGGGTGGGGATACACTCGGGGTATTTGACTTATCTCCACTGGGCAAAGGTTTGTAACTAGACCTGCCCCCAAGACAGTATAAAATACAGAGGACTATATCCTACAGTTTAAGGATCAAGACTGCAGTTTGATCGCCAAACTGACTAATCAGATCACCGAACGAGTTGTCAATTAGATTCTTCCCTCTTCAAGTTTATAATGGAAAAGTACATTGGGTTTCTTTTCCATACACTTCTGTGTTAATTTCCTAAACTTTCCAAGTTTAATCCATACCCTGTAGGAAACAAACACAAACCTCAACCCAGAATGAAAAAGTCGACCAAAATTTGTTTAGATGGGGTGGTGTTTTTCAACACGTTCGTCACAAATACATAAAAATCGAACCATTGAAATGAACATTTCAGACAAGATGTTCCGACTCAGCATCAAGCAGCTTTATGGTAACATCATCTGGAGCCACTGAGAAATGAAGATATAGATCTGAAGATACTTCGAAGAAAAAGACCACAAACTTTACCCAACCAACACACTGTCGCTTGAAGAATGGAATGCTCAGAAGGCCCAGATATCAGACGTAGATGCAGCCATCAACATCCAGACCCTACAAACAGCTCCAACCGAAACTCTAACCGAAGACACTGAACCTGCCGACACTGAGCCGGGACCAAGCCACACTGAAGAAACTGAACCCACATTCAAGAAACCATCTCAACAACCACCTTTGAAGAAGAAGACGATCACAGTGAGAATAACCAGATCAGATCATTGATGAAGTTGATTCCAAACTCACGCGAGTTCACCTGCAACATGCCATCTTTCTGACGCATGCTGATTGTGAGGATGAAAACACTGACGCAGTGGTGAAAGAAAAAGCATATGGACCATCCAAGCCGTATTCAACAAAATGTATGCCGCGTGATGTCTTAAGAAGAGACGGTCATCACAAGTTTAGATGATGCCCTTGCAATAGTGAACAAGAATGGAGTCCATCTACTGTGGCACCATAATACTTCTGGAATGAATCCACCACCAGTAAAGAAAGAATTTTAAGATATGTTTGAGAAACCTTTCACAAAAGAACAGAGACTTTTTATTATGGATTTGGAGATTGAATCCATGACCTTCAAGAAGCTAAACAGTATGAAGGTGTACATAGATGTTTGTTTTTATAAAAAAAATGAAGAAAACAAGTATAAAAAGAAGAAAATAGAGAGTAATCAATTTGTTTTGAGCGTTACGGTAAATAATTCATCTCGAGACAGGACTGTTTCGTAAATCACTCGGGCTACGCCCTCGTGATTTACTCACGTCCCGTATCTCGATGAATTATTTACCGTAACGCTCAAAACAAATTGATTACTCTGTTTATTACATGACATTTGGAATAAAGAGGTCTTTTACTATAATAATTTAACCCACACTATTGTCAGATATACCCAATTTAGTGTAGAAATGGAAACATTTCTAAAATTAGCAGGAAGGAAATACGAAATAGTCCTGTCTCGAGGCGAATTATATACCGTAACTTGCCGTAAGAATGGGTCACTCTCTTTAGTAAATGACATTTTAGACCAAAATGTCTTCCATTAAAATAATTCAACACAAAATATTCGCAAATGCAACTCTGAAATACTTCTGAAATTAGCGCGTATGAATACATCACTTTCTGTGTCAAATCTTCGATTGGAAATGGCCCAGTTTTATTTTTGTGACTTTCGTTCGATATTTTACTATTTTAGGTGGCGTTCCAGTCGCATTTGGGGAGTGGCATTCAGCCATAAGATAAAACATTTCTATTTGGATTTTGTCAACTGTGCTAACGAAACTGTTCATAGAGGAAAGAAAGGATTTTTAAAAATATTCAGAAGGAAAATTCATTTTAATTAACTGATGTGGAACTGGAAAACAAAACATCAACATCGGTGGGGGCGTGGCTTATATACGTCAGTCGTTCCAAAGTTACTATTGAAGTGACATAATTCACTCGTGAAATTACCACTTTTTAATCAACATTAAATTCAATGCAAAACGAACTGACGAATATAATAAAAGGAGGTAATGCACTGATACTATTTAATCTTTATCTTCGGGTAAAGATCATAAACTTGTCCTGTCCCAAGTCAGTACAAAGTCAAAGGACCACCTCTCCAAAAAGTATAAAACGAAAGCAACGCCACATTATCTTTAGCATAAGATGGATCTTCGTTGGAAACATCCATCCATTTGTTTATTGTGTGAATAGCAACCACTATACAAAACTTTACCTCAAGTGGAATTTGTAGAGGGTCTCCTCTAAGAAATGAAATCTGATAGTTTAATCATATTGGAAGATCTGATGCTCAATGCCTATGTTCGAGTGTCTGGATAGTTCGCTAAAGGTAGTCATCATGGTAAGATTTTGTGTCATGTACATAGTTTAAAATTTATTTGACAAAACAACGTTCACAGTATTGTGTCATTACATCATCTTTTTAAAAAAAATCTAAAAAATCCTTGTGATCGCCCCAGGTCACACACTTGGTAGCCCAGATGTACCCATTTTATTCCAAGTTTTTTAGAGAAATTTTCGAAGATGCCAGTTGGATACTGTTTAATCGATCTCAAACAAGACACGTCTGAACACGTGAAATGTTCCTCCGGTAAACCCAGCGCGTATACCTTCGAAAGATATAAAACGGACAGCAAGTCTGCACCCAAGCCAGAGACATTACCGACCTCTCCCCAACAACAACATTGCGATTCTAAAGTCTCTTCTTAAATCTAAACCCAAGCTCGTCAAATTAATACAGAAATATGCAAAGATTTGATTACCCCAAACAAGATCGCAAGCCATTAAAATTATATGTTGGTCAAGGTAAAGAATTTCTAAACATAAAAGTTTCTCAAAGAACAACATGTTGGCTTTTTCACTACATTAAACATGGAAACGAAATGTTCCACAGTCGACAGATTTAATAGAACTTTGAAAACCAATACGGAAAACATTTTGCCAAGAACGATACACTAACTTTTCCACTACATACACAAAACGATACACGCGTGTGAATGGGTTAATCGATATGGCACGAGTGCCAGCGCGTAAGGATAAAACGAGAGGCCGCGCGCATGTGTTGTTCTGTGTTTATTACACGCCTTCACGTCTATAAAAACAATTATTAGAAGGACACTCAGCAATTCATTTGACAACTATCAACAAAAACAAGACATTTTATCGCCAACCACATTTGCGAGGGGAACCCGTGTTACTATTTCGTCCCCTGAGTTCCAGTTTGTTCTACGAGCTTACTGGCACATAGAACAAACTGGAACTCAGGGGACGGTTTTCAGCTATAGCTAGCGATTCAAACTGTAACTGCGTTGCACGATTTGTAGAAAATTCCAGTGAAATTTCGCTTCTATTTAAAGATAGTCTGTCAACGATTTCCGTTCCGCAGATATTTGCGGAACAGATTTTCATTTTGCGCATGGTTTAGTGTTGCTGTAGATGGGGATTACATAGATTAGGCGTTTAATAAAATATTTGATGAGCTCGTATAATGACACCCATTATCGCAGTATTGGAATGGCCTCGCTACTGTAAGCTTTGAAAATGAAAAAGAGACTTGGCAAAGACTTTATGGCAAGCTCATAAAACAAAAGTTGTGGTAGACAGATTGAGAATTAGTAAAGTCAAGAAAACTTTTGAGAAAGGTTATCTACCCAATTGGACCGAAGAGTGATTCACGGTGATAACCATTAGGGGATATCATCCAGTCACTTACGTCTTAAAGGACGATGGTGGAAAAGTATTGAAAGGGTCGTTCCACACTGAAGAGCTCAGGTGAGTCGCACAGAAAACTATTTACAAAATTCAAGGAGTGCTCAAGAAACGTCGTCGAGGTTAGAACGGAGAACTTTTCATGAAGCGGCTGGAATATCCTGCTTCGTTCAACTCGTGAATGAAGAAGAGTAAGCGCGCCGATCAAAGGAAGTGAACCTGGACTGGATTTCTCTGAGGAGGGGATGGGGGGGGGGGGGGGCTTCAGCCCCTCCACTTTTTTTGCCCGCCATAATTTTCTTGTATGCATATATTTTAACACAACGGGTGAAAGAAGGGGCGGATCCAGAGCCCCCCCCCCCCCCCCCCCCCCATATTTTCGCCAGCTATGTTTCTCTCGTACTGGTTCAGTTTCGAAGGATTTCGGATCATTTTTTTCAGTAAGTGGAATGTATACAGTCTGTTAAAAAATCGGTTAACTGAAATAGATCGTAATCTTACAGACATGCAAGTACTAAATCCACCCTCAGACAAGATAATCCACATACAGTATAATTGTTGTAAACGCCTGGTAAAGCATAGAGGTGAGGTCTATTTATCAGCTTTGGTCGTTACGACCGAAGCTGATAAATAGACCTCACCTGTATGCTTTACCGACGTTTTTAACGGCTCTCAAAGTGTGAAATCTTTCAAAAAGATCTTCTGAAAAATCCCAAAATATCCACTCAGATGCATGAAAATGGGAGTTTTGAGACCCTGGAATTTAAATTTTTCATACCGACGACCATCCATCGCCCAATCCAGCTCCCCACTTTGAAAATCGTTCCGCCGCCCCTGAAATAGAAGAAGTATCGAACGGATCTTCGCCTGTTTGGAAAGAGAATCCATAGGAGCTAGATTTCTTACTCATTTTGTACAACATCATCATCACTAGTGTCTTCAACCTCGCCCTCGAGGAGGGAATGGGGAGGGGGGGGGGGGGGGTTCTGGCAGAGATCCAGTATCCAAACAATTGGTTTAATATTCGTGGGGAAGAAGCTTTCTTTACAGCGTTTTGGTCTTCGAAAAAGAATTATCGACCCTTTCTGAAAGAAGGTCGTTATTCGGATCCTGTTGATGTGAAACGGGCTACCAGTGGTGTGAAAGAATTACTCTTGCCTCGTCACGATAAGGTAACTTTTCGAGTAGAAGTGAGTGGTAACGTTCGGGTCACTGTACGAGGCGGGGCCATATTCATGTTGGGTCCTACTCTACACAATATCCGGGGTTTAATGCGTGTGGTTTCTGTCGAGGACTTACCATTCTTCACGAGTCACCGATGTTAGTATTCGTTCTATGTTTCCTGTGACTTAGTTCGTGACCAAGTGGTGGGTGGTTCAAGAAATTCCGCTTCTTCGAATCGTACCCGTACGTAGAAAATATGGGAACATCATTTCGATTGAGAGTGTGTACTCCGTTCCAGTGGAACGAACAAAAAATCAGCACCGTCCGGATGTATATAAGGGACGGCACAGCGGCCATAGCATCATTCGGGTTAGGGAAGGCGACGGTGACACTTCCTTTCCGAAATCGTAGATCTCCAAATTTCCCATAAACATGACACACTGTTGTAATGCCAGATTGTATGAAGAGTATTACACAAAACAAGCTGAAAGCGCTCCACCAGTTTCTTTTTTCTGGAGCTCAGAAACAGACAGGTTATGTTTCATCAGATAGTTGCATCTAAGTATTTAATTCTACGAACTGCATCTCAGAAGAAATCAGCGACACTTGTCTTTTTCAAATTTCTCGGATGCCATAGAATTAAGAAAGGACGTTGGTTTTGTTTACATTGGCATGGCGTGGGTTCGAGAGAGTTTCCTTCGGCACCAACCGCCTAGCGAAACTATACTGAACCACGCACACCACTCGGCCACCGACAGACCCGTGGCCGAGTGGTGTGCGTGGTTCAGTATAGTTTCGCTAGGCGCCTAGCGAAACTGTACTGAACCACACACACCACTCGGCCACCGACAGACCAGTGGCCGAGTGGTGTGCGTGGTTCAGTATAGTTTCGCTATGCGGTTGGTGCCGAAGGAAACTCTCGACGTGGGTTAGAACCCCCGCCATGCCAATGTAAAGAAAGGTTATGGTTTGGGTAGCATATTTGGAGGACTGAACAACATTGTGTTACGACTATTGAATACAACAGCTCACGAAAAAGGGGCGGCTTTTGCCAAAGATGTCATCAAAGCTTCAAGAAGACTGGCGTAGATGTTTTGTAAGAAGTGGTTGGTTGGTCGAAGCCACCCGAGAGGAAATGGCCAGCACAACGAAAAGCCGGCAAATCGAAAAATGGTGAACGTTACAGGCGCAAGACTTCCTCGGTGCACGATGCCTTTGAGCAACGAAAAATCTTGAGAGTGTGTCAACAGCGAACTCGACTTGTTTTCCATACCACCAGAGACCAGTGTGGAACATGGGTAATGGGTGGAGCAGAGACCATTTACGACCATGGGAAACAGTGGACCAACAAAATTCCATATTGCGGGGTTGGGAGATGATTAATTGAATCTGGAAGAGACATACCTGTATATTAAGGCAACGGTTGTAGATTCCAATGATGTTTCAGTTGTACTCGATGTCAAAGTGGACCCGGTCAGTTTATGGACAGTCGTGACAACCGTTACTTATTCTCAGCTCCTTATTCAAAATTCGTTATCAACCGATAAAATCGGTTGATAACGAATGTTGACTAAGGGAATGGGAATAAGTAACGGTTGGCACGTCCCCAATTTATGGACGCATTCCTTATTCATTCAAATGAATACCAGTATGAACGAGAAACTGGTACCTTTTCCAACAACACTTAGCCCTGTGTGATTTCTCAGAGCTGTCTGTTTCTTTCATTTATTAAAAATTACAAAAAGAATCTTGGTTTTTTATGGCAAGATAATTAGAAACAACTTAGTAACTGACCACTTTGGTTTTGTATTTTACAGTAATTTGCAAGTTTTTTATTCTTCCAAAGACAAAAATTAGCAAATATTATTTTCCTCCTAAACGTTTATATTAATGAAAAGGGTAGTATCTGCATTATACTGTTGATATGCCGAACATGATAAACGTTATAAAACATCAAAAGATGGAGAAAGCGCCGTGTTCTTATTTTTAAAAGAGTGTGAACAAGGAATAAAATGGTCAGTTGTTCAAACTGATTGGGGAAAAATGTTAAAAGCCAGCTTCTATATTTTTATGCTACTTCAAGCCTGGCATTCTTAAAAATGCAGGAGGGCTAAAAATCGCTACCCTCGCATGGCCTAGGCGAGCGATTAGCTCACCCCAGGCTTACAAAAGCTAAAGGTGGCAAAACGAAGCTTTAATATTAATGAATTCTGCCTAGTGGGTTTTGTACATTTTATTTGGTGTTGCTAACAAGGTAGTCTCTGTGGGACGGCTACACTTTGCCTCCCACACCCCCGGGCCTCGGCAAGGCCCAGAAGTGTGGGAGGAGCAGTATGCCGTCTTACGGATATCATTAACATAGCAGAGATCTGAAAAGATGGGGGTTTTAGGAATAGGCTGTTATGAAAATCATTATTTTCTAAGGCCAGGACGGATAGTTTTCGCCCTCCTTATTTTTTTAAGGCGAGCAGAAGGCGAGCGAATAAATCGCTCTCCTCAAAATGCCAGGCCTACTCAGGGACCGATCAGGACTATTTAAAGTACGCTCTAGTCTCGGAGCCTATTTTTTCAATTCATGCGCCAGATTTCAGTTTACGGAGTCACACTGCTGTTTGTAACACACACTGCAAGTATGTAATAGCTCTCATCATTTTCATTTAGTACACAAAAACAAACATTAATCTTCACTGTGGTTTCTGATCAAGTCTTGGCTGCCTATTTAGGCAGCCAAGACTTGATCAGAAACCACAGTGAAGATTAATGCTTGGTAATTAAGACTTGAAGTATTAACTTAGGCACTCTACAACAATGATAAATGATAATCATATATATAATACATGTAAGAGTGTCTCTCTCGATTATCCATCGAAAGAATATCAAAATATGATCTGAGAAGTTACGCGTCAACTGAGAAGCCTATTTCTGAGATTTAAGAGCCAGGTCCTGATATTTCAGAACCAAATACGCACTGGCGCATGCCCAGGTCGGTCCCTGCCTACTATTCTACAGCAAAATGCTAAAGGTGTGAAATGATACTCCAATCGTTTATACACCGTCACTAACCTTTCGAAATTTAATTTTTTTATATGAAATTCCCACGCTCTTGGTGTTAAATGTACTTACAACTTTATACAATTGAGAATTTTCCTGTAAATCCCTTGCAGTGACGACAATTGTCAGCCATGATCAGGCCTGAAAATAAGCCGTCTGCCATTTGCAGAATGAGGACCCCAGATGGTGAATTTGATGATTATATCCCATACAGTGGACCAATTTATCCTCTGGGTACCTCTTTTTGTTTAGTTTTGAGACCCTGATTCAGATTGAGATTCACAGAGGGTAAATTTAGTGATGCTACCCTGCTATGCAGGGTAACATCACTAAATTCACCCACTGGGGACCTCATTTTGCATACGTCTGTCTGCTTATTTTCTGGCTTGGCCATGATGACAAGTACGACAACACATTTCGAAAGATTAGGGGACGGAACAACCGTTACTTATTCCTAGTTCCTTATTCGACATCCGTTATCAACCAATAAAGTCGGTTGATAACGAATGTTGAATAGAGAACTGGTAATAAGTAACGGTTATCACGTCCGTAATTAATTACTGCCATCAGAAAACATACAAGTATGAATTTATTTACTGGTGTCGTAACATGCGTATTTCGTCGGCGCCCGTGAAATGCTGCAACAAATCAACTTCCGGTCGTTGATTCCAGCCCTCAGCACTCCACGCTCGTATTGGTCTGCCTCAATACTTTTCTCGAGCATACATGTAGTTGGATTTAATGAGATGGAAAACTCCAGTTTGCCAGTAGGAAGAGGGTTTGGACTGTATCCAGCCATACATACAGAAATCAACATTTCGAAAAAGAATTTATTCGATTTCGGTTTACAGTTTATCCTTCTGCTGCCATATCCACTAAGGCTAAATTCAACAGCGTGTAAATGTTTTCAACGAGGCTTCGCAACCAATTATAACAAGTCTACATTTAATGTCGAAAGATTTTCACAGACCGACGCGTGCGTGTGAATGGGTTAATCGATATGGCACGAGTGCCAGAGGGGAAGAATAAAACGAGAAGCCACAGCGTGCGTGTCGTTCTGTGTTTATTACACGCCTTCACGTCTATAAAAACAATTATTAGAAGGGCACTCAGCAATTCATTTGACAACTATCAGCAAGTTATCTAGCAATCGGTTCTGTTTGGGTGATCAATCGTCTGCTAATATTTACAAACATATGTGCGATTTGGGGGGAATTCCAGTGGGCAGATTTATAAATAGGCCAAACATGTGGTGTACGTATGCTTGTACTACAGTAGTACATGCATATTGGAGCTAGTTTTATTCAATTTGTTATCATTTTCCAGCTAATAATAATTGGTACAGTTAAAACTAGAAGTCCTGTCACGAATAGTGCGCTTATCTAGGCTTAATTGCGCGTTGGAATTGCGCGCAATTGCCATATCGAATGGCATCCAAAGCACGGCACGTTCTCTTGGTTACTCATAGCAAACACATACAATGTTTCTGCCAATGGACCTCCGGGTTACCCGGAGGTCCATTGGCTGAAACATTGCTCGTGCACAGGCCATATGTACAGAATCTGATAGCTTTACTTGGGCCATAACGCGTACATTAACGCACATATCAACGTGCTATTTGTGCGCATTTCATGACAGGACTTCTAGTTTTAACTGTATGAACTCTCCCTTCTAAACTTTAGAAGTAGTTCTATACACAAAGATGTTTTTATTTTGTTTATTGTCTTTGTGATAGCTTATTAGAACGCAATCGCTTATTTAAACTGCACGGCTTCCGTGATTGTAGGTCAAACGGAAATTCCAAGTAGGCGGGGTTATGTTATGTTTTGACAGATGACGTGATCGTCCGAAAATAGTGCGTCAACGATTTCCGTTCGGCACATATGTCCAATCTCCACGCAATGATTTCTCCCTTTCAGCGGGATACATCTCTGCCAGAAGTTACCGAATCTGCAAGAATCTTGCAGATTGGACACCGTGCTGTACGGGTTCATAAATTCAAATCAGTCCGATTTTTAATTAAACAGGTTTTATTACCTGAGAAGGAATTTTCAAAAATACTGTTTGAATCAATGAGAAATTGGGGAAAGTGAAATAAATATAATCCGAGTAAGAATACACCGACAATCACGTGATATTTGTAAACAAATAAACGCACGTGTCATCTAATTCTCAGACGACAATCGGCACGGAGTTTGATGAAGCACTGCAACGCAGTGTGCAATTGTTAAACTACGTAACTTGAGCTTCATTTGACCGTGGGTTACTTAACTTAAAAATAGTAGCAATACTCGTCCGCAAGCACGAGAAACACTTCGCCGGCGACGATTTTGTTGGTGTTTGTGGTGCCATGTTTATGAACTGAACGTCTACGTTTCCGGTTTTGTTTTGAATTGGGGGAAACCGTGAATCTAAATTTAGACGTAAAAAGTTCAGTAACTTCTGGCAGAGGTGTATCCGCTGCAAGGGAGAAACCGTTGTGTGGAGATTGACATATGTCGTCCCCCGAGTTCCAATGTGTTCTATGTGCCAGTAGGCACATAGAACACATTGGAACTCAGGGGACGATGAGTAAACGGATTTTCATTTCCCGCATGGTTTAGTGTTGCTGTTGATGGCGATGTCATAGATCAAGCGTTTAATAAATGGGATATCTGCCTAGTTCCACCAGAACATCGATATTTCAAGCTTTGGAATGCAATTGTAAAATGTTTTTACAGAACTTTACATGAACTGACCCAATCCCATCTATTCTATACCATAGTTCTATCTATTTGCAACTGTAAACAATGCCAGAGGTTGTTAATACTAATGAGATAAACCCATCAATTTTCACTAGTCATAATACGATTTTTATCTAATTGATGTTTTACTTAATATATTGATATTTTACGCGGAGGCATTTTAAAAAAAGCTGATTTCAATCATTGTAGAAAAGATAATTCCACTGTCGTACTCGGAATGTATTAGGAAAATAGTTAATGGTAACTATTCTAGAAGCGAAAAATGACAGCCACTGGAATCGGCAAGTGAAGCATCGGTGGCATTTGTTATCGGAAATGTTGAAACAAATCCGTGCCAGCTCTCCATTACCAGCCTTTTGTAACCAGATAATAGAGAATGGCGCATCACGTTTAATTGTCAGGAAATGCTGCAATATTTTTCACAGTCGGAGAAACAAAGTTTACTTAATACATTAAGTGTGCGACAATAGGTCGAGCAAGCCAGCCTGTTTGTCCATTACTTGTTATTGAACATGTTTATTTTATCAGAAGATTTCATATCAGTGTCTGAGTCATTAAATGTGCTTGGCACAGATAATGATCGGTTGTGTTAATTTGTTAAAGACCTGGCTCTTAATGTCAACACTCTGCTCTAGCCAAACAATTATCCGGAGAGCTGATAACAGCAAACACTAGTTCTCACAAATTAAACCTTTCAATAAATTAAATGGCAAATCGGCGATAGGAAATTAATTGACACGGGAAATATTAGGGATGTATTGCACAGTAAGATAGTCGTGTATCATTTTATCGCGTTATTGGATTTTTTTCTGCTTACTGATTTGATGAGTTCCAGTTTGAAAGAGGCACGATTCGGCAACAAACTCTTCTGTTCAAACAGATTTACTGCTGTACGGCTTCCCCGCTGCATGCTGGTAGCATCACGCGGGCGAATGTACCTTTTTGGAGCTTCTTCGCATTTGCGAAGATTAGAATAAACATTTTTATTTGTTCTACAAATCAGGATTGGAGAACAAGTTCCTGCCATTTACATTTTTACAATCACGCAACAGGACTTTTTTAAAATTAAATCTCAAAGCAAATATAAACAAGACTTCAGAATTCGCGCTACAGTTAAAACTAGAAGACCTGTCATGAAATGCGCACAAATAGCACGTCGATCTGCGCGTTAATCTATGCGTTATGACCATAGTAAGGCTATCAAATTCTGTACATATGGTCCGCGCACAACCAATGTTTCAGCCAGTGGACCTTCGGGTAACCCGTGCTTTGGATGTCATTCGAAATGGCAGTTGCGGACAATTCCTACGCGCAATTAAGCCTAGATAAGCTCACAGTTCGTGGCAGGACTTCTAGTTTTAACTGTATTTTGCCCCCAAACTCTGCGTGCAACAGCAACATTTATAAAAAAGCAAGTTTCAGAACAATCCCTTAAATGATGGTTGAATTATTATCGACACAAGCCCAAATTGCGTATTGTTCGACAAAATGGCGCAAATCTTTGAGTTTGATACTTCGAGTAAATCCAAGGCAATGTCACCTAACATTGAAACATTTTGCATGAAGAAGATGCTAACCAACTTATATGACATTCTATCAACTAATAGAGGAGTTATGTCAAATTCAAATTGCACATTTTTTCAAAACAAAGTATCATAATTCTTCGACTAACCCCGCGAAGAACTTCATTTTACAATTGACAGTATTTGGCGATGAAAATGTATACCAAAGTGCATGGTAATTCTCCAACTATTAGCACATTTATTGACTCGAAATGACGGGCAGACGAGCGTATGTAATCCAATATACAGTTAAAACTAGAAGTCCTGTCATGAAATGCGCACAAATAGCACGCTGATATGCGCGTTAATGTACGCGTTATGGCCCAAGTAAAGCTATCAAATTCTGTACATATGGCCTGTGCACAAGCAATGTTTCAGCCAATGGACCCCCGGGTAACCCGGGGGTCCATTGGCAGAAACATTGCATGTGTTTGCTATGAGTAACCAAGAGAAACTGCCGTGCTTTGGATTTCATTCGATATGGCAATTGCGCGCAATTCCAACGCGCAATTAAGCCTAGATGAGCGCACGATTCGTTACAGGACTTCTAGTTTTAACTGTACATCTTTATCTTTTTCAAGATTTGGGGATAAAAATGGGTTTATGGAATCAAAAAAAAAAAAGACCGAAATAACTTCGTATTCATTCTGCAAGAAAGCAAAAGATCATAAGATTCCCGACAGATATTAATGATCGAAGCCAATCTCTTCGCGCGCACGGACAGTATGGCACAAGCCCCTTTCCAGCATCTCTAACGGTAGAAATCAACGTCATGTCTGGGCGCAGCAGAGGACGAACAGAGTGCAGGAGAAAGCTTCTGGTAGACTGGTGATCTTCAGGCAAGTCGTCGTCTGAGTGCTAGAATGTCCTATGTCCCATTTGGGACATAGGACATTCTAGCACTCAGGCGACGAAGTATAATCTGCCGTGGTTGGTTGGGGCATTTCTTGACAAACATAGTCTGGCTCGGGTCCATCTTGGTAGTTTGAAGGAGAACGATTGCGGATTCGACCACCACAGAAACAACGACCATTTACAGGGTACTACCAATGAACTGAACTTCCCTGGTTCGGGGACAGGGCTCATAGTTATCCTACTTGGTTGGGACCATAATACTTTTTGATAACGTTTATCGAAAAGGGGCACTGGGGAACACAGGACCACCGCTCGCCACCCCCCCCCCCCCCCTCGAGACTCCAGGGATGGAGTGAAAGATGAGAACATCCATAGCGGATATCATGATTTCATAATGGTTAACAGGAAGGAAAAATGTCTAGTAGTCTTGGGTTTTAGCGTGTCTTCAGGCAAGTATACTCTGCCACTTATGGTCTGTCGTTTGTTGTAGCCGCCCAGGCCAAGTATAATCTGCATCGGGCTCTTCTGTTTACCTAGTCTATGGATTCGGTCGGTGTGTTGGTCTTTGGAATTTGTTTGCTGTTTTTTAGTGGACCAGCCGTGTCTTTGGGCGGGTGTAGTCGGTCCCTGATGTCTTGCGTCGGTGTCTTTGGTGTCTTCTGTTGTTCTGTTTATCCGTTGAAGAGTCTTAAATGAGAGAAAAGGAAGGTGAACCATGCCCCCTCTCACCCTTTAGCCTCTACATTTAGATTTGTCTGTATTAAACCATCACCAAAGTGCAGCGTCGTGCAATGTCCACTAGTACGTGATAATAATTGAGCGAGCGATGGAAAGGCAACAACACCGCATGTTGGTTCTTAATACCGTTCCCAAAGTATTGACTCCTGTTCTACCTGGGACATGGAGGAGGAGTGATACCATAGATAGCAGCCTGGTTACATGTACCAGCCATACCGACGTGTTTATTGACAGGAGGAGAGATAAGGTAGACAGCAGCCTGGTTACATGTACCAGCCATACCGACGTGTTTATTGACAGGAGGAGAGATAAGGTAGACAGCAGCCTGGTTACATGTACCAGCCATACCAACGTGTTTACTGATAGGAGGAGTGATAAGAGATAGATAGCATCCTGGTTACATGTACCAGCCATACCGGCGTGTTTATTGACAGGAGGAGTGATAAGATAGATAGCAGCCTGGTTACATGTACCAGCCATACCAACGTGTTTACTGATAGGAGGAGTGATAAGATAGATAGCATCCTGGTTACATGTACCAGCCATACCAACGTGTTTACTGATAGGAGGAGTGATAAGATAGATAGCAGTCTGGTTATATGTACCAGCCATACCGACGTGTTTACTGATAGGAGGAGTGATACGATAGATAGCAGCCTGGTTACATGTACCAGCCATACCGACGTGTTTACTGATATGAGGAGTGATAAGATAGATAGCAGCCTGGTTACATGTACCAGCCATACCGACGTGTTCACTGATAGGAGGAGTGATAAGATAGATGGCTGCCTGGTTACATGTACCAGCCATACCGACGTGTTTACTGAAAGGAGGTGTGATAAGATAGATGGCAGCCTGGTTACATGTACCAGCCATACCGACGTGTTTACTGATAGAAGGAGTGATAAGATAGATGGCGGCCTGGTTACATGTACCAGTCATACCGACGTGTTTACTGATAGGGGGAGTGATAAGATAGATAGCAGCCTGGTTACATGTACCGGCCATACCGACGTGTTTACTGATAGGAGGAGTGATAAGATAGATGGCGGCCTGGTTACATATACCAGCCATACCGACGTGTTTACCGATAGGAGGAGTGATAAGAGAGATGGCAGTCTGGTTGCATGTACCAGCCATACCGACGTGTTTACTGATTTTTTCGCGGAAGTTGTTGGGTGGATGAGGAGAAAGCAGCCTGGTTACATGCTACAGCCACAATGGAGTATTTACTACTGTCTTCGCGGAAGTTGTTGGGTGGGTGAAGTGAAAGCAACCTGGTTAGCAGTACCAGCTACACCTCGGGGGTATTTATTGCTCACCTCGAGGAGTGGCGTTTTTTCTGTGTTTTATCTTATCTATTTTCCCGAATATTTAGGTTTTTGGAAGGCTGGCATAGATTTCGTTCCGTTCCGATATGAGTTCGCAGTCTTTGAGACGGTCGGCATTTTTGGCGGCTTGTATTTCAGGGTGGTCTTTTAAAGTATCAATGAAGGATTGTTTGTGGAGCAGTTTGGTAAGGGTGTCGAAGAGGCGCGCGGAGGGCGACGCGGAGCTCGTGAGTTTGCACTCTTTGAAGTTTTAGGATATTTGTTTTGATCGTTTTGCTGTACTCATGTATAGGGCGCAAGAATGCTTTGTATAACTTTAGTTGGACGGCTTCGCTGGCACCTCAGGAGTTGCCGCGTAGCATTTTAGTTGATTAATTCGTTTTGTCTATTTATTTGCAACGTTTTAGTATGTTTATTGAGTTTCAATCTTTGGCCTAGAGTTGTGCCGATTAATTTGGCCTATGTGCTCACTGGGAGGATTATGCCCTATAGTTATGGGCAAAGTCGCGATTTTAGTCCTACGAGTGAAGGTAATTCTTTAAGGTTTGTTGATATTGGGTTTTATTTTTCCACGCATTCTGTGGAGTTTTCGGATGTGGGAGGTTGCACTGCTAGAGTCCAGCAACCCTTTATCGTTTGCGAACTGGGAGATTAGGACTCTATTATTTGCTATTTTGGGGTCGTTCACATAGATTAGGAAGAGGAGTGGGCTGAGGACGGACCCCTGTGAGATTCAGGCCTCGAAAAGAACATCACTGGTCATTTCTTTATTGACTCGAACTTTGATTTTACGGTCATGGAGGAAAGAAGATAGCAGTCTTAGTACTTTTAGGGGAAGATTAAACTTGGAGAGTTTGCCGCGTACTCCGGTGTGCAAAACGTAGTCAACGGCCTTTTCGACGTCAAGTAGGATTGCTGAGCTTACTTGATGGTTTTGGATGGCCGTTTTCGAGAGCTCGACAAGGCGATGGACATGCTCCATGCCTTT
This sequence comes from Pictodentalium vernedei, assembly GCA_031216915.1. Lineage (NCBI taxonomy): Eukaryota > Metazoa > Mollusca > Scaphopoda > Dentaliida > Dentaliidae > Pictodentalium > Pictodentalium vernedei. The sequence goes on from CM062296.1 coordinate 44,404,421, forward strand.
CTTTTGGTTCCTATAGGCTCTGACATTTACTGAAAACGTTTTCGCTTTCTATGTGCTACCTTAGCCGATTGGTTAGGAATGTGCTACCTTAGCCGATTGGTTAAGAATCTTTAGAAGACCTTACCAATGCCGATGAGGAGGCTGATAGGGCGGTAGTTAACCGGGTTGAAAAGATCTTTGTCAGGTTTTGGGATCATGACACCTACGGATATTTTCCAACATTTTGGGAAGTAGCCATGGAGGAAGCATGCGTTATATAGGTTTTTGAGTCTAGTAATTAAAGAATTTACTAATTTCGTCTTCCCGGGAGAGAAAGAGCTGTTGAACGTTTTTATAATGTTAATGATTTCGTCATTAGTGATGGGGACAACGCGGTCATCGTCCCCTTCCTCGGGTTCGGGGCTAAAATTTGGGTCGCGGTACAAATGAGGGTTGTCATTTTTGAAGGTGTCGATCGTATGTTTGATCTTATCTTCGAAGGTGAACCGTCGTGGGGGCGGTGGTTTTTTTTGAGAAGGTGGGAAAAGTTGTCGGCCTTTTCCTTGTCATCAGCGGATCTTGAGCAATCTTCTCTTGTGATGCTTAGTATGTCAAATTTTTGCCAGAACCCTTATGACTTTGCCCCCCACCCCTCTTCTTCGCTAAGGGGATTCTTGAAGAATTGATGTTCGAGTGGCTTTGACAATTAGCAATTATTTCTCGTATGAATTGCGCAACTTGAAAACAGACCTGATTAAAATTCTCAACGTTCGACAAAATCCTTGGTGTAGAGCACTCTTCAATTTTGGCTATTAATTTTAGTCGGATGGAAGAGATGCAGGATACGAGCATGATGTTAAGTAATCACACAAAAGCGTACTAAGGCATGGAGCCTCATTCATTCACTGTTATATCCAAAATCTAGAGTGAGACATATTGCGGAAGTAGGGAATACACTGATATTTTGGTGGATTTGGTGACAACATGTCCAAAAGAATGGAGCGATTTCTATTGTATTGTCAGAGAAGCTTGGTATGGCAAGAGGTATAGTCACATATACGCAAGAGATAACTGAAGTAGATAAAACAAACGTAAACAACAACAACAACAACAACAACAATAACAACAACAACAACAACAACAACAACAACAACAACAACAACAACAAAAAGAAGAAGAAGAAAAACTCAATACTTCTAGCACAAAACTGTGTCAACATTTTAATCAAAACAACTACCACCCCCTCCCCCACCCCCCACACACACCACCTTGCGCTTCCATTTCTCAATTCTACTGGTCCAATGGTATCAAATAAGGTCTCTTAACCCTTTACCCAACGTATCCGCCATATCCGTCAGCGATATTCACAAAATATTTATTTTTTCAGATTTTGTCCTCCAGAACATAGCTTTAGACCCATCATTGCAATGAGTTCTTCGCAACCGTTCCCATGATAGAGTTAAAAATGATGTTTTCGGGGAAAAAATGAAACTATTCAGTTGTTCGAGAAAATGTTTTTTGTTAAGTGTCGTCTGGTGACTTCATTATTTATTAAAGTAACTAGCACGAAAAGCGCTGTATTTAATTAGGCGATCTCAACCCTTTGAGGAGTGATGTCGAAATATGAATATTTCAAGGAAATGTGATCAATCCAATCTTGTTCGGCAGAGCTCATTGAAATCTATCAAATAAGGATGAATGGGTTAAATTTCTAATTGCATTATCGGAAAATTTACATTGTTGAGTGTTGAAACCCGAAAGTGGGATGTTATCTACTTTCCAGGAAATGTAGGGACTGAAAGATATTTGTGACATTTACCTACAGTTAAAACTAGAAGTCCTGTCACGAATAGTGCGCTTATCTAGGCTTAATTGCGCGTTGGAATTGCGCGCAGTTGCCATATCGAATGGAATCCAAAGCACGACAGGTTCGCCTGGTTACTCATAGCAAACACATGCAATGTTTCTGCCAATGGACCTCCGGGTAATCCGGGGGTCCATTGGCTGAAACATTGCTTGTGCACAGGCGATATGTCCAGAATTTGATAGCTTTACTTGGGCCATAACGCGCACATTAACGCGCATATCAACGTGCTGTTTGCTAGTTTTAACTGTAGTGCGGCAGGCGAGTAGGCAGAACTTTATACTAGTGGGTGCCCTAGCCAGTTTTGTTTTAGGGTTATGGGGGACAAACATAATTTGGAGGGCCGTTGCGAGAGGTTCATGGGCCTCCCTAGTCTTAACTAGGAAGGGAAGTGGGAGGAGGGATAACGACTGGAGGGCCCCAGTTGGGACTAGGCCTCTTCCCCCTAAGGAAAGTTTGCAATATTTAGTTCTCTAAGACCAAGTCTGGGGCATTTATAGTGTCTCAGGCCTCTACTGGTGACCATTTGTTACGTGAAAGTTTTATTAGGCAAATCATTTTTTGGAGAGAGGAGTGTGGGGGTGGGGACGGTGGCAGCGAAACCTTTAGGTGGTAAGGCAAGACCCAAACCCCAGGACCTCCATCGCACGCCTCTAAGTGGGGACGGACGGGGGGGGGGGGGGGGGGGGTGGTACACAAAAGGTTAATGGTGGACTTGAGGCATCATACTTCAGGAAAACATTTTTAGATCAGGAGACCGTCTAAATATTTTCCCATTCTTTTGCTATCTTCGTTTCCACATCTCTGGCTTGATGAGGGAATAAATGACACATTGTCTTGAATGAGGGTCTCAGATCTTCCAGATACCATTTTAATCTTGAAATTGATTCAATGCTCTGACCTCACACCGTTAGCCGCCTCGTTGTTCATGAACACTGCGGCAAATCCGACGTAAAACATCCTCTTCGTGTTCAGAATTGGTGTACTTTGTTATTCAAATCATACTGTGAAAAACGCAATATAAAACTTCCGTAGTTATAGTACTGTATTGTGAAATTGGTAGATTTATCAAAATGTTGAGTGTATAGGAACAAGGGACATAACTCTAGTATTGCATTTCCATTTATTTACTTAACCAATCATATTTGTTAGAAAAGACTCATCCATAGGTGGCGATCTTTATAATGGAATCGTCCAATATATACTACATAAAGGTATGTCCCCAGTAAGCCGTCCTTATCGTCGCCACACATCTGACTTCAGAGCGTGAACAACACCTAGATAGCCATGGAACTACCAGATAGATAAGTGAAAGCCATTTCAGCTCTGGGCGTCTCATGCCCTGTCTCCTGGACTATCCAGGAAATAGGCTTGAGCGTCCACCTGAAAGTGGAGTTTGAAACTGAGAAGCCAACAAAAACACCAACCTCTTCGGGGAGAGGTAGTACCTTTGGAGAGAGGATCCCCTCTCCCACTGGTCCTCACCCGAAGGGGCACGGAGGCCCTGAAAAGAGACAGAGCAAGAAAAAGAAGAAGAGCCCATCGACCAAGCGCAGGGACGCCCGGCGCTTGGAGGACTTCCGGAATAGGAAGAAAGAGTTGAGTGAGGGGGTGGAGGCTCTGGAGGCAGCCGCCAGATCCCCTCCTAGTCCCACTGGTACACCCAATCAACTGCCGGCTCCTGAGCCGGTACAGTTGGATGAGGAACATCCAGTGGAGACTGAGGAGGAACTGGAAGTTGCTTTTTCACCGCCTCCCATCCCTCACTCCCCCTTTCTTCACTACCGGAAAGCCCGGGAGCGGTACAGCCACCAATCTCTGTGGAGACCGTATTTAGTAGATGGAATTATCCAAGGCAGCACAGGTTAGAGTTAGAGAATATCTGGAACGCAACGGGCGCACCTCTACACCACCACCAGCCTCTTCACCATCACCATCACCAAGCCAACCTCCACCCAAAAAGAAGAGCCGCAAGAAGGGCAGAAAGGGCTAAACCTCTTTCCTCCTTCCTTTTCCTCCTTTGACACGCCGAGACATACAAAAACCAAAATTATACAGTCAACGAGGGTCGAAAGGGGCTTGTCCCCCAAATCGTCCCTGCGCGCCTTCGGCGCGTCAAACCATTTCGTTCGTTAAGCCGTCCTCACTTGATAAATCCTTTCACTCGAGTTAAGAGCTGTGGTTTCTGTGATAGAAGCAAGCAATATACTGTTCGTATATATTATATGACACTCATACTATAGAGTGGTAGAAGTTATAGGATAGATTCGACAGAACAGGGTTACGTCTCGGACTAACAAGCTGAAACACATGTTCTGTAATTATCTGAAAGATTCCAACCACTCTTGTGTCAGGCATCAAGGCTATGTTAGGCACATTACAAAATTGGTGGCAGAGGCGGAATTTGGAGCAAACGATCCAACTTATAAGATGGACCGAACTAGCTTCTCTCAGATAGATGCTAAGATAGCGAGGATGAACATTCAAATTGCTAAATTGCGGAAACAGGCTAAGTTGATATTACTCTTTTTTCAAGCATTCGGTCGAAGCCTTCTTCTGGAAAATTATCGATGCAGACTCTACATAATGACTTGCTCAATAAACACAGTGTACTGTATGTCGTTACTCCAGAGTATACGCGTTACGTCATGATGCGGTCTCCAAGTCTATTTATCCATTCACTTTCTTTCACTAGCCTCAGCTGTTTCCCACCGTGAACCTTTTCCAGAACCGATACAAATAAGTCCTCTCGAGAATGTCCGTTTGTGTTGCAGTGCTGGTATACCGGCTTGTCTTGGTGTAATCTCAGGTCCCTTGTATGCTCAGTCACCCTTTCCCTGACTCCTATTCCACCTCACCTACATTCACCGCGCATTGGAATTTGTTGCACCCCAACACATATATCACATTCCAAGTTCTGCATTTTACCTGTTGTTGCACCCCATATGAGTTATCACTGCTCGAAGACATGATACTATCAGTTTTTGACATGATACAGGTTGCATATATTCACTATCGTATAAACGTATTGAGGGAGTTGGACAAAACACAGAAACTTACATAGATAATTTATACAATGAAGTGAAAAACAGCAAATCGTGCAGGGAAACAGATAGAGACTTGACCGAACAAGCTACCAAGAAAACTAAATCCCTTCTTAATAGGATGAAGAGAGATAATGCTGTAAGTGGAGAACTGAAAAAATATTTGACACCTAGATACCCAGTGGCGGGGAAATTAACCCTTTACCCAACGCAGACGATATAAAAATTTATTATTTTAAATATCATTTTTTAAAATTTAAAACAAAAATTCAACAAAACCATATCATGTGACCCCTCGTTGGAACGAGCTCGACGAGCTCGTTCCAACGAGGGGTCACATGATATGGTTTTGTTGAAATTTGTTTAAAAATAATATTTTTTCAACTGCTGAATTTGCATATTACGCGGGCGGATGCGGGCGATTCGTTGTGCAAAGGGTTAAAAGGAAACCCAAAACTTCATAAACCAGGCGCACCATACCGTATGATAGTGAGTGGAGTAGATACACAGAAGTGGCGGAATTTGAATTGGAAGAATGTGTGAAGACAACTCCAAGCTTTATGAAAGATACTACTAATTTCATAAACTTTCCACAGTAAAGCAGATTCCACAAAACGATATCCCCTTCTGTTTCGATGTGGTAAAATTGTATCCATCAGTTCCGCGTGATGAAGGTTTACAGGCCTGTGGAGAAGGTCTGGATATCCGAACGTCACCAATCATACCAACAGAAAATATTATGGAGATGATAACTACGGTATTGGTCAATAATTGTTTCAAATTGGGAGACCATTCTTCCATTCAGACGGACGGGGTCGCTATCAGCTCTCGCCTAGGTAGGAACTTTAGTTGTGCGAATATGAAGAAATGGGACGAGAATTTGATGAAGTTCGATAAAAACCTCAATTCTATGTGCGCTATATAGTCGCGTCAGACGGGGATACGGATGGCCTTGCAGATGGAGATACGTATAATTAATCTCGACCCCCCTACGAACCGTGAAAATACCACGTATTTTGGGAAAATAGGCATATAATACAGATGAGATACGAATGGTCTGCGGATAAATACGGATAGATACGGATGTATGCGTGTCACTCTGCGGCCATACCTACAACCTGCGGCAGGAGATACGGATAGATACGCATAGAAAATCATAGATACGGATGAGATACGGATCAATACGGATAGATACACTGCGATGCGCATGTCAAACAGGACGTGCGCACATCCGCATTAAGATCGCGATTTTTGGACGGCAAATCAGTTCCAATTTGAGATTCCACAAAAGGTCAACCTTTGTTATTGTGGTATCAAACCTCGCGTTGGTAGACTCCCTTTTCCACCGTATTTATCCGTATCTGATGCGGATGAGATACGTATTAATACGGATCAATACGGATTAAGACGGATTTTGTGCGGATTAGCCATCCAAAAAGTTTTGAAATTTTCAAAACTTTTTTCATATTCTGAGCTTCGTGATGCGTTTTCACACGGATTGATACGGGTGATACGGATGTCTGCGGCTAGATACGGATGTCTGCGGATAGATATGGATGGTCATCCGTATCTATCCGTATCAACCGTATTTCCCCGTCTGACGCGCTTTTTACAACCCTTGTCTCTGTCTATATCGACGATTCATTCTGCATATGGATGGATGGGCTAGAGTCACTGAAGAAATTCGCTGAGTATGCCAACAACATACGCGAAAATATTAAAAATGAATTTAGGTATAGCGAAAGACAAATAGAGTTTCTGGATACTTATGTAAACGTGAAGGATGGTGAAGTGTACACAGATCTGTACTGTTAATCTTCCGATAAAATGATGTATCTGAACCAAAAAATCAGACCATCCAACACATACGAAACGCAGCGTAATATATGGATTGGGTTTGAGAATTCCACGTATCTGCACTAAAGAATCCGACTACCGTAGGCATAGGAGAAAGTTAAAAAAATCAGCTCAGGAAGAGGGGGTACAGCTCAAAATTTATAGAGGCCCAACTGAAGAAAGTAGGTAGCTTGGATAGAAATGAGTTATTAAAGGACAGCGGTGGAAAGAGGGATCAGAAAAGGGTACCGTTGGTGATAACATATGCGGCTGGACTTCCAAACATAAGCAAGATATGCCGTAAATACATGAATATTCTACATAAGTCGGAGAGAATGAAAATGGTATATCCATAACCTCCACTAGCTGCATACAGACGTGACCGAAACATAGCGGATATCTTGGTGCATGGGAAAAATAAAGAAGTTAACAAGTCCCCCAGTACGTTTATGCGATAATAAATGTGCAACATGTATCACGTTAAAAACTGATAATATCAAATCTTCAAGCAGTGATAACTCATATGAGGTGCAACAACAGGTGAACTGCAGAACTCGGAATGTGTTGGGGTGCAACAAATGCCAGTGCGCGGTGTAATGTAGGTCAGACGGAACGGAGCGTCGGGGAAAGGGTGACTGCGCATACAAGGGACCTGAGATTACACCAAGACAAGCACTTCTACACAAACGGACATTCTCAAGAGGACTATTTGTATCGGTTCTGAAAAAGGTTCACGGTGGGAAACAGCTGAGGCTAGTGAATGAAAGCGGATGGACAAATAGACTTGAGACGAAGAGTGGGACGGGATTTAATACGAGGGCGCATGGAGACAGCGTCATGACGTAACACGTATACTCTGGAGTAACGACATACTGTACATTGTGTTTATTCAGCAAGTCATTATGTAGAGTCTGTATCGATAATTTTCCTGAAGAAGGCTTCGACCGAAAGCTTGAAGAAGAGTAAAACCACTTACATATTGACTAAAATAGACCCCTCATCAATATTTGGGTCGGACAAAACATGGAAGCTAATATGATGAGCTTGTTGCAGGAACAAATTGCGGACTTGGAGTAACAAAGCGCAGTTTATGATACAGAAGTAGTAGGATATGGATGAAACGGGCCCGGTTGGCAGAACCCCGGGCAGGACCACGGAAGTGACGTCATGTCACGTGACCTGGTGGCGCCATGTTTGGTTGTCATGGTAACCTGCGTGAGCGTCCATCTTGTGACATCATCTCCATAGTGATGCATGGTGTTAGTGCGCATGCACAGCGCGTGTTGTTAGGGTGATACGTGTTTCCGTCGTCCATTTTGTATACTGGAGGTCGCCATCTTGGTTTCTATGGTAGCACGTGGTTGCTACATCACCAAAAGGCCTATAACAAGACAGGGGTATGTTCCGAGGGTGTGTTCGATTGAATAGGAGATTGAATAGAATTACCACAAACAACCCGACAATCCCTCCAAATCACCAAAAACGACTTTATTTAATACAGATTCCCCATTTTATCAGCTTGGCACGTAGTGCTATAGTACCGAGGGGCACAGGGGTGAGTTCGAGTAAATAGGAGTAATTTTCTGGCTTGGATTTTGCCCCAGAATCCTCTTTTAATTCGTAGAGTTACCACAAACGACCCGACAAGTTGTGCTGTTTCGAATTCTTTCAGAATTATCTGCTTCTATCTATGCAACAGTTTTCGTCTACCTGACCATGTTCCTTCGTCCTGGAGTATACTCCAGTAGAGTAGAAAAGCCTATCAGCTGGAACAGCTTTGCTTATTATTACTATATTTAGCTTTTCTGGTCTGTTCTTGTTAGTTCTGACCCTATTTCGAGTACTCTTGTAGTTTCATTGATCTAGATCACCCAATCAGTTCACTTTACTGGCGCTAACTAAGCAATCAGATTGCTTGATTTCCAATAATTTGTATGCAGAGTTATCTCCCTTCTGTATAACAAAAGCCTATATAATTCCCAAAGCCAATAAGCTATCGAGCAGTTACTGAAAAGTCATTGCTCGAACGACTCGAAGCCAGTCGAGCAAATGAGCTTTAGAGCAATTGCTTGATCGAATGACTCCATATGTTGCTCGAACGACTCGAATCCCATCGAGCAAATGAACTAAAGAGCAATTGCTCGTTCGAGTGACTCGCACATACGACTCGTAGCCTCATTTCGGGAAAAGGGGATTCTGTAGCCACAGACATATCCTAAAAAGGGATTCTATAGGGATTCCAAAAAAAAGAGATTCCATAAGTGGGATTCCGTCTTACCTCCAATGGCTCGCATTGTAGAAGATATCCTCCCCAACTGCAAATAGTCCTATAGAAAGATGATAACACAGCGCCGTTGAATGTTTTAACTAATTTATGGGTCAATTATTAACATTGAAGGGAAAGAAACTTTTTTTTTGGGGGGGGGGGGGGGTGAAACACATGAGCGATTGCATAGGATCGCACTAAAATAAGGAATAAAATTAAGCGAACGCTTTTTCTAGTGATATCAGGTAAGCTGAACAATATGTTTACCAACCTCACAAATCACGTGCAAGCTCACAGGCCACCAGTCAAATTCTGTAAGGAAATACAGTATACTACTACAGATGTTACAATGCACAAGCAAAGTTTTCGCTATGGACCTCCTGATTACATCATCTGCTTCATAAGCTGAATTTGGCTTTTTTCGTTATGTTTTATTCCAAAATTCGATTTATTTAGGAAACATTCATTAGAAGGGCAAAGCTGCTATTCTCCGTATGTATCGTTTGTTAAATCCCATTTAGAACTGTAATTACAACAGACCAGGACTTACACGTTAAAGTTGGTAATAAATTACACATTTCAAGGATATTGGCTCGCCACCTTCCAGACCTGCCATACCACTTCTGATGCCTAATTTCAAGGCCTCAGGCCGCCAGTCTAATTCTGTATGAAATTCGACGCTGCTATGCCCTGGAACCAGCCTAGCGATCAAATAGGTCATCGCCTATGTTTAGATTCACTCGTCTGGAATATTTCAGTTGGTTGGAAAAGCGAACCTAGGGTTCGCTTTTCCGACCAACTGATGTATTTTTTTTTTTATTTAATCTTATTTGTTTTACAAGGATTGGCGAACAAGTTATGCAACTTATATTAACGCCTCTCCTTGGCCGAATGGCGTATGTGTGTGGGATGACATTCATAGGGGCAACTTCGTGGCCTAGCTCTTCTCGAATACTACGAAGGGATCTTTAGCCTGCACAGAGTGTGTCTCTCTCCGCACAGAGGACAGCCATTTTACGTCCCCACCCGATAGGACGGTACGCTGTGACAGCATCAACCCGGACACCTCGAGAACTTTCCCCGACCGGGGATCGATCCCGGGACCTCTGGCATGAGAGACCAGCGCACTTATCCACTCGGCAACCACTCTAGAGAGTGGTGGCCGAGTGGATAAGTCCGCTGGTCTCTCATGCCAGCGGATGTATGCATGAGAGATGTATTCCGGACGATTAAAACAGAAAAAGATTCATAAAAATTTATTTTCTGTGAATCAAAACTAGAAATGTTTCTTTATCAAGACACGATATTTTGATGATATTAAAACCGGAACTTTTATGTTTATGTCTGGTAGTTCTACAAATTATATAAACATCTTGATGTTGTCAATGTAATTTAAATACTTATTGATCGGAATGTCTATAACTGGGACAGAAAAGAATACCTGTATAACTTTGTAAGTTACCGGTCGTCCGCGTGCAAAATTTTCTTAACAGGTGGGTATACTAACAGTTCATAACGGCGTCGAATTCCAAACAAAATTAGACCAGTGGCTTGAGAACTTGGCTCACTCAATGGGGCGCGATCTCCACAGTAGCAACTTCTTTATCGAATTCTGCGTAGGAATCTTTACTGCACAGAGTGTGCGTCCCGCTCTGTGCTGGGGCAGCCATGCAGCAATTTTAACCCCCAACCTGATACAATTATACGCTGTGACAGCATCATCCCCACAGACGTTGCAACCAGAGAGCACGTGAGCAGATGGAAATCATTTTCTACCGCGTGTATAGTTTTTGACTTGTGGTACAAGCGTACTTACCAGCTCGGTTAGGACTCGCTCCAACACGCAGTCTTGAAACAATTATAAAATATGTTAGGACGATGAAAGCAATTTATTATGAAGGTTAAACGCAAACACATCTTCCAAACTGAAGCTTTCTCTACAGGTTATTCATTTAACCCATCAAGTTAACCCCTTTACTCAACGTAGACGAGTTCAAAATTTATTATTTTAAATACCATTTTTTGAAATTTAAAAAAAAATTTCAACAATCATGTGACCCCTCGTTGGAACGATCTCGTTTCAACGAGGGGTCACATGATATGGTTTTGTTGAAATTTTTTGAAAAATATTTTTTCAACTGCTGAATTTGCATATTACGCGGGCGGATGCGGCCGATTCGTTGGGTTAAGCAACGTCGATCCCGGTTAGTCCTTGAATGGGTGACCATCTGAGCGATCGATTCGGACTCCCGCGTTATGTCCTTGGGCAAGGCACTTAACCTCGATTGTACACTTGGGGCACGATGACGCCGTGTACTAAGGAGTATGCACGTCGATGGTGCGCATGTCTTTAGCCAGTCTAACCCTGCTTGTGCAGTAGTGCAGAGTTACGATGTTGGGAAGCTGGCAGCGGCTCATCATTGCTCGGTGGTTCTCTCCGGGTACTCCGGCTTCCTCCACCAGTAAAACTGTCACCGACACGATATGACCTTGGCTATTAAAGTGTCGTTAAACCTTAATAAATAAATAAATAAATAAATAAATAAATAAATAAATAAATAAATAAATAAATAAATAAATACTCAACCCATTAGCCTAAAAATCGATCACATGAGTCAATTACATTTCCAAAACCATAATAATTTTTTAGTAACCACCCGCAAAACTCAGCAACATCCAGCGTTTGGACCAGATGATGAAAATTATATCAGGCCTGTAATTGTCAGGCCGTGCAGACGTGTTGACACCTAATGCCCATCTAGCATTTTTTCTAGGAGGACATTTTTTAATTCGCCTGTTCGTCTAGTATCATTGGAAGCAGCAGCCATCACACCTCCGTTATTGATGCCATTACTGAATTCCATGACGTCACGTCATAATTATAAACATAGACTTTCCTCTCCCAAATTAATAATTTGATATTTTTAACCCTTTACCCAATGTAACCGCCAAAACTGGCCTTCGCTATTCTCAAAAATCGCCAATTAATTTTCATTATATTTTCATTTTTTGTCTCAAAAACATAGGTTATGACCCCTTTTGGAACGAGCTCGTCGAGCTCGTTCCAATGAGGGGTCATAACCTATGTTTTTGAGACAAAAAATAAAAAAAATGTTATTCAAGAATTCTGTTTGCAAATGTCGTCTGCTTTTCATGTTCGGTAAAGGGTTAACTGGGACAGGAAAAATCAACCCAAATCAACTGGGTTGAGTGAATAAGAACCCAACTGGGTTCATATTCAGTCGACCCAAATGATTTGGGTTGATTTTCAACCCAACTGACTTTAGAGTTTTGGCAAGCCATTAAAGGAGTTTGGGCTTCCTGCATTACAAAGGCGGTCATGAAGGTGTAACGACTGAAGTACCCTTTTAGGACTAAAGCATAGTCTGAATGAGTGGGCCTCCTTTTAGGTTCCGCAATGCGAAACGATGAAATGGTCGATACCAAAGGTTATTCATGTTGTCTGTCATGTTAAAGTCTTGGAGTGATATATTGAAAAGCTTTTTCCTATTAGATACAGATGTAGGAAAGCAACTAGACTTTTGAGAAGGGTAATTTGTCGCACCCCTGCTTTTTCCAGACTGCTGGGCTTGCTAAATGGGAAGAGTAACCACCTTGCGGAAGAATCCTTGAAAAATTATTTATAACAAAAACGCACAGATTACAACTCTAAGAACTCGGAAATAGCAACAGAAACACGAACGAAAGATCATCTATTTGGTCTTCGGAACAAACCCGAATGTTCTTACACTTGAACGTGAAACCTCGCTCTTTCTTTACAATGAAACGTGTTATGATTTGGGAAACAACCGATACTCCGCTGGTGCTTTCGATATAAACAGTTTCAGGGCAAACACACTACTGTTGAAATTGTGCATACATGTATTGTTGTAACAGGGGAGCGCGGTGGCTCAGTAGGTAGAGGTGCAGGCTGCAAGCCGAGAGGTCCTCGGTTCGATTCCAACCTGCGGCAACCGCGTTGTGTCCTTGGGCAAGACACTTCACCCCCATTGCCCATCTAGGGGCACGGTGACGTCGGGGACTAAGGCGTACTGCACGTCGATGGTGCACTTGTCTTCAACCAATACTAACCCTGCTGGTGTGGAGTTAGTATGTTGGGGAGCAGACAGTTGCTCGTCGTTGCTCGGTGGTTCTCTCCTGGTACTCCGGCTTCCTCCACCCGTAAAACTGTCATTGTCATGATTAGCCACAATGCGGAAATATATGACCTTAAACCCCAATAAATAAATAAATAATTGTTGTAACAGTTCTGGTGATATGAATAAACCGACACAACTCATATTCCACCCCCAAACAACACCATTCAATCGATCGCAGACAACCTATATGTCCCAGCAATCAGGTAAGCACAACTGAATATAATATTGCAATTTCCTTTCAATCATATTTTTTAAGCTAAGAAGTAAAACATATTTTAGGCAGTTGTAAAACAGATCGATTCAGACCTCCAACAGTTTAATAAGATCACAAATACATGATGTCAAGAACAAATAATATTAACCCTTTAACGGCCAAAAACGGTCAGAGCTATTCACAAAAATCGCCAATTACTTTTCATTATTTTTTCATTTTTTGTCTCAAAAACATAGGTTATGACCCCTCTTTGGAACGAGCTCGTGGAGCTCGTTCCAAAGAGGGGTCATAACCTATGTTTTTGAAACAAAAAATAGTTATTCAGGAATATTGTTTGCAAGTGTCGTCTGCTTTTCATGTTAGGTAAAGGGTTTATGTTTCATCCCTGACCTATCTCGTCATGAAAACCAACTTTTGATAAACTTATCTCCCCTGAAAGTATTAGGCGAGCGAGGAAGGTCAAATAAGGAGCATTTAATTGCTGAGAAAACACCTATGATATCAGTAAAAATAAAGCGAAATTTCCCTGTGTTACTTTTAATAAACGGAAACCAGACATATCTCAGAGCTGTCTGTTGTTTTCGTTTATTAAACTTTTTAAAAGGAAACTTGGCTTTGTGTGTCAAGCTAATTAACAACAACGAAGTAAATAGCTGTCCACATTGGTTCTTTGTTTAGCGAAAGTATTTTTGCAGTAATTAACAAATCTGGGGGGGGGGGGGCGGTGGCTCAGTTGGTAGAGGTGCAGGGTGCAAGCCCAGAGGTCCTCGGTTCGAATCCCACCTGCGTCAACCGCGCTGTGTCCTTGGGCAAGACACTTCACTCCCATTGCCCACGTGGGGGCATGGTGACGTTGTGTACTAAGGCGTGCTGTACGTCGATGGTGCACCTGTCTTCAACCAACGATAACCCTGCTTGTGTGGAGTTGGTATGTTGGGGAGCTGACAGTTGCTCGCCGTTGCTCAGTGGTTCTCTCCGGGTGCTCCGGCTTCCTCGACCCATAAAATTGTCACGGTCATGGTTAGCCATTGTGCAGAAATATGTGACCTTAAACACCAATAAATAAATAAATAAATTAACAAATCTAACTTCCAAGACTTTCAAATTAATAGAAAGGATAGTATCTGTATTAGATGTCACGATGCGTACGCTGTTGATATGATGAACAGAAAAAATTACATAACATCAAATGAGGGTGAAAACTCCGTTTTCGTATTTTACCCAACGAATTGGCAGCATCCGCCTGCGTAATATGCAAATTCAGCAACTGAAAAAATATTACTTTTCGAAAAATTTCAAGAAAACCATATCATGTAACCCTCTTTGGAACGAGCTCGTCGAGCTCGTTCCAAAGAGGGGTCACATGATATGGTTTTGTTGAAATTTTTTTAAAATTTAAAAAATGATATTTAAAATAATAAATTTTGAAATCGTCTGCGTTGGGTGAAGGTTTAAACAGAGAATAATAGTCAAACGTACAAACTGATTTGGAAACAAATGTAAAAAGCCAGCTGTATTTTTTTTATAATACTCAACCCAAAATGTCTGAAGTTTCGAAATTTCAGTTTTTATATAATATTTCTATACTCGTAGTGTCAAATGTACTGAGAACTTCAGAAATTTAAAGGGAGCTAACTTTCTTGTAAGTCTCATTCAATGACGTAAATTGTCAGCCATGTTCTTTATTCCGATATGCAACTCTCAGCGAGTTCAGTATTAGGGATGTCACGATTAATCGATCAATCGATTGTCGATCGGTCACGCCCAAATCGATTAGCATTTTTCGTTGTCGAAGAATCGTTAAATTGTACCACGTTTTAGACGTTTAATAATTAAAAAAAAATTGATGACAAAACAATTGTTTCTAAAGGTAAAAGGTCAAGAACGTCGACGTTAAACCCCAAGAAGCCGATAGAAGCATTTATCTTTCAGGTATATTCAAAGCTTTAATGTTCTGAACTTTGAACCGTCAGTGTAATAATCAAGACCGGTCGACAGTTGCGAACTTGCGAAGTTCGCAACTGACGACCGGTCTTGACTATTACACTGACGGTTCAAAAGTGCAGAACATCAAAGCTTTGAATGTACCTAAAAAATGATCGTCTTCGTTGTTTACTTGGTGTAGGTCAACTGACTTGAACTTAATTTTTAATGACTTCAAAGAGAGGGGGAGAGTAGGTCCTCTAGGTACGAGTAATCGATTATTTGCGACAATTAATCGATTACTAAATTAAAAAGTCGTGACAGCCCTATAATCAGTATATGGTCTCTTAATTCATGTTGAGGGGCATACACACAGGAGGGCCGGCCATTATTTCATCGAAGGCTTTGTTCGAAATTTGGATTTTTTCGGTTGTTTTGCCTGCACATTTTACGCTAAAAATATTTGGTATTCATCATCAAACGTTGGTGTTACGAAGAATTACGTCTTTAACATACTCAATATTTTCCAAGTTAACGAACGAGTCCACAAAATTGCCTTCAGGAATTGGCGGACGCAAACATTACCGCGAGCCACATGCACGTGACTATGTTTTATTACACGCCTGTTCTATGAAATCCCCATCTACATCAACACGAAACCCCATACGGAAAAGGAAAATCCGTTCCGCACACATGTGCCGAACGGAAATCATCGACAGACTATTTTTAAATAGAAGCGAAATTTCACTGGAATTTTCTACAAATCGTGCACCGCAATTACAGTTTGAATCGCTAGCGATAGCTAAAAATAGTAACACGGGTTACCCTCGCAAATTTGATTGACGATAAAATGTGTTCTTTTTATTGATAGTTTGTCCACTGAGTCCAATGTGTTCTATGTGCCTTCTGGCACATTTATTTATTTATTTATTGGTGTTTTAAGGTCACACACTTATGCACAATGGCTAATCGTGACCGTGACAGTTTTACGGGTGGAGGAAGCCGGAGTACCCGGAGAGAACCACCGAGCAACGACGAGCAGCCGTCAGCTCTCCAACATCGTAACTCTGAACTCTGCACCGCAGCACAGGCAGGGTTAGATTGGTTGAAGACATGCGCACCATCGACGTGCAGTACGCCTCAGTACACAGCGTCATCGTGCCCCCTTCTGGCACATAGAACACCTTGGAACTCAGGGGACGAGGTGTCAAATAAATAGCTGAGTGTCCTTCTAATAATTGCTTTTATAGATCGTCCCCTGAGTTCCAATGTGTTCTATGTGCCAGTAGGCACATAGAACACATTGGAACTCAGGGGACGAGATGTGAAGGCTTATAATAAACACAGAACGACTCACGCGTGTGAATGGGTTAATCGATATGACCCTTGTGCCATCGCGGAAGGATAGAACTCGAGGCCTGCAGCCTCTCGCTTTATGTTTCCGTGCTGGAATTCATGCCATATCGATTAACCCATTCACACGCGTGTGTCGTTCTGTGCATTTCCAACCGTCATTTTCAATCAGATTAGATTAGATTCTTTATTTTTGCGGTATAAACGTACATCTATAACAGAGTAGATTACAAAATTGTTCTTACAAAACATAGTGCAAATGAACATACCGCATGGAGATGACATAGCCAGATTGGCTGTCTACCTGCCATCCCCTTGTAGTGAGTATGCTATCTTCACCACTGCAGATTAACTCGAGACTAGACAATTTTCACTATGCCTTGACCCCTGACCCCAATATAAATTAGTAGTCCACTAATTTAAGTCCGCTTTCAGCACACCTGGAAGGCCACTGTGAGAAACGATGGATGGGACGTGATACTCTGAGGTACTTCAAACTAAGATCCTACTCCTTCGTGGATAAAATATTGTTTTAAACTAAGAGGAAGATGTGGATAATGGTTGACTTGGTGAGGGAGGTGATATTTTGAGGAGAGTTTAGATGGCCCTATGAATGATAATAATGGCGTCTGTATTAGAAGTAATTACGCGTTACAGATGGTTATGATGTTGACTCCCACTAGAACAAAACTAAACTTCAAACGAATTCGTCTGAAAATTATATTCGATATCAGAAATTAAATTATAAAAAAGAGTAGATGAATAAAATATTAAAAATCAAACATTAAGACGTTGAAACAACTCGAAGGAAACTGCACGGATGGAACTCTAAACTAAAGCTCAAACTAAATTTGGTGTTCGTTCTTGTTATTCGCTGCGAATAGTGACAGATAACTTTGAAGTAATATTTAAAGCGCAAATTATTTCCCAACATATTCTTTGATGAATGACCTTTAACTACTCTTCTAAAAGCGCTCTCCAATATCTCTATCACAAAAGACACTCTGACTGGGAGATGCAATATCTCCATTATCGACATATGAACTAGTTTCCCAAAGAACAGTCGTGTCTTCGTGGGTTTCTTCGGGCCAGCTGTAATCTCGTTGAAGTCCTTCACACGTCAGAATTTCGCGTTTGCTTTTGTTCTACTGTGCATGAACAATTAGACTTTTCAGTTAGCAATCAAACTGAAGTGTCGAGAAACCCGCTAAACAGAGCTCTCGTGAAGCATTGTCGGTACACACCCTGACTCTGCAAGTGGTACTACAGCGAGAATCAATTACAACCCTCATCAGTTTCTATCGATTCCGCCATATTGAAAGCATACTATCCATTCCCATTGAGGAATAACTCTTGTAATTCCCAGTCAATTAGTCACTTTCCCGACAATCGAGAGAATCTTATAGCATATGACGACTTTGTATTTTCAAATAATGGTTTATGATTGAAATCAGTTCTCCATTTTAATTGACCATAGAACCTATCAGATTGACCAAGTTTTCCGTTCCTCGAGTGTGAATATATACAACCGGAGTGGATCCATAATTTGAAAGCTGAAACCCTGTCAACGCTTTTATCGCAGTTTTTGGGTACCGTTTTTTTCAAATGGCTTAATTCAGCTTTTGTGCTACGGTTAGGTTTCCTGAACCGTTACCCCACCTGAATGTTCTCATTTCTGCTTCAGAACCGCGTTTCCACAGAAAGTAAGGGGTATCCATTTTGTAAGCTCGGTAATATATAGACAGAACGACACACGCGTGTGAATGGGTTAATCGGTGTGGCACGAGTGCCAGCGCGGAAGAATAAAACGAGAGACCACGGGCCTCGAGTTTTATACTTCCGCGTTAGTACAAGTGCCATATCGATGAACCCATTTACACGCGTGTGTCGTTCTGTGTTTATTATACTCCTTCACGCCTATAAAAGCAATTATTAGGACACTCGGCAATTCATTTGACAACACTTTCAACAAAACGAACACATTTTATCGCCTACCAGATTTGCGAGGGGAACCCGTGTTACTATTTTTAGCTATCGCGGTGCACGATTTGTAGAAAATTCCAGTGAAATTTCTCTTCTATTTAAAAATAGTCCGTCAACGATTTCCGTTCGGCACATAAGAGGGGAACGGATTTTTATTTCCCGCATGATTTAATGTTGCTGTAGATGGGAATTTCATAGAACAGGCCTGTAATAAATTAACATTCATAGACATTGAAATTTTTACAGTATTGTGGCCACAAAAGTGGTCTTTTTCGCGGTCCGATCGCAATACACTTCCACCAACGATCGTGAATTCAAAATTCGACAATAGCATCTCGTATTTAACTGGTAGAGTGCTGGAAGCCCATATTTGGGCTTTACTCTGAAGTGTAGGTACCATACCTTAAAGGCTACATATTTAGTGAATATACTTCATGTTATCTTTGAAGTGAAATTAGTGTATCTGTATGGATTTTCCTTTTTACAATTTATGGGAGAGTGCCTGCAGGCACTCTCCCATAAATTGTAACAAGGCAAAGACACGTGAACAAATTTTGGAGATCAAAAATAATTTAGCTCTCTACCAGTTAATGTTATCGTATTTTTCTACAGAATGGATTCTGTAGAATTTATTTATTTTTGGGGGTTTAACGACCCTTTCGACAGCAGGGTCACCTCGTGTCGGACAGTTTTACGGATGGAGGAAGCCGGAGTACCCGAAGAGAACAACTGATCAACGGCATGCAACTGTCAGACCACCCAACGTACTAACTCCGCACAAGCACACTGCATAAAATATAGGTTCTCTTTAGAACCAAAACTGGTTCTAATCTTGTCCCTGAGTTGAAACCAGTTCTGTTTAAACAGTATTTATTTCAAATCAAAAACATTCATAAAGATTAACATTAAATATTAACAGAATTAAACATAAATTGAGGGGGTTTCAGCCGTAAGTTTAGAGCTTATACGAGGTTGTTTCAAATCATTATTAAGCAAAGGAGATATGAACAGTTGGCATATCGAACCAGTTTTGGTTCTCTTCAGAACCAAAACTGGTTCGATGTGCCAACTGTTCATATCTCCTTTGTTTCAAAATGTTTGGCGACTGCGTTGAATAAGCTCCAAGTTTACTACTGAATCTACTTCAGTTCATGTAATATTTTGTTAAAATTGAATGCTAATCTTGGTAAATTTATTTTATTTGCAATAAATACTGTTTTTAAAAACAGGACTGGTTCCATCTCAGGGACAAGATTAGAACCAGTTTGGGTTCTAAAGAGAACCTATATTTTTTGCAGTGCAGGGCTTGCATTGGTTGAAGACAAGTGCACCGTTGACGTGCAGCACGCCTTAGTATACAGCGCCACCGTGCCCCAATGTGGGCAGTTGGGATGAAGTGCCTTGGCCAAGGACACAACGCAGTTACTTCTGGTGAGGATCGAACCGTGGACCTTTCGGTTAGAAGCTCAATTCCGTAACCACTGAACCACCGCGCTCCCAATATTCTGCAGTAATGCGGGGACGTAAGCGAACGGATAATTTCTACCGGATCGCGACTTAGGTGCGATCCGATCGTAATACTCTGCTCGCTTTTGTGATCACAGGACAGTGATCTTCTCGAGTTATCTACCACACCGTTCTTTTACTTCATTCTCAAAAATAAGTTTGTTTTTTTATTACTTTCCAAAGTGTGATTTACTGGGATTTCTGGGTTTGATTATAAACGATAACTTCACAAGTGAATTATGCAGTCAACAACTGGACCATGTATCCGTGCACGCAAACGAAGACGCTTTGCCGTGGGTGTAATAGGGACTTCGTTGTTTTTTGTTTTTTTAACCCTGTACCTAACATGAAAAGCAGACGAGACTTGCAAAAAAAAATTCTTGAATAACTATTATTTTCATTTTTGTCTCAAAAACATAGGTTTTGACCTCTCATTGGAACGAGCTCGACGAGCTCGTTCCAATGTGGGGGTCATAACCTATGTTTTTGCGACAAAAACATGAAAAAAAAATGAAAATTAATTGGCGATTTTTGAGAATAGCGCTGGCCGGTTTTGGCCGTTACGTTAGGTAAAGGGTTAAATAATATAATTATCGTTAATTATGAAAAGTAATAAACAGAGTAATCGCTTGACTGGACTGGTTACGTGAAATAATTCATTCGAGGCGAGGAACTATATTGTAAAACACTCGTGCGCGTTCGCTCACTCGTGTTTGTACAACATCCCTCACGTCTCATGAATTATTTCACGTAACCAATCCAGTCAAGCGATTACTCTCTATGTAATCTTTTGTTCGATTATCCATGACTGACACTTCTCGTTATTTTAGGCGATTTACTGGAAAGTTAACTTCCTTTATTTTTCTAAAGTAACCAGGGTGTTTGTTTATATCCGAATTTACCAGACACAACTTGGACACCAAACCACCTCCACTTCATCCAAAGCGACTTGAAAATGGTACTTACTTCTTTCAAAACCAAGCTCACGAATGCACTCCAAGTTCCCGTCTCTTCAGTTACAACGAGAGATTTTCAGATGTGTTTTGAAGCCAGAAACGAAATTGTTACATGGTTGTTTTAATATATTGCTGGACAGACATGCCCAGATTGGCTTTTAAGTGGAATGGACGTGCTTTGAGTAGAAAGGGAGATCTTAACATTTTAGAGATAAGTTCATTTGCACAACATGGCTAACCATTTTAAAAAGGAAAGGAAGGAAACGCTCTCAATACAATTTTTAAAATGAATTTCAAAACCTTTAGTTAATGTAAGTTGCGTTACGGGAATTTCCTGCCAGCGCTATTTGCAATTCAATTTTTATCATTTTTTTTTCAAATGTGGGCCTCCCAAACATAACGTAATATCCTCACTGAATCGAGCTTCATAAGCTCGTTCCAACGAGAGATCAGAAGCAATGTTTTAAGGCAAACAATGACATTTTGTTTTGCAAGTGTTTTGCAGATTGTTAGGAAAGCGCTAAAAGGCCTTGTCATCTTCTTAGCTCTATCGGGTGGCTGACAGTTATTTACAGCTTGAATACACCATTGCGCAATTAAAAAATATCCAACAGAAATCCAAATCATTGGTTCAGGGCGACCTCCCTCGGCCCTCGCATATATATCCACACCATTGTGGGCAAGTGTGCCTGTTTTGTTACGGTATTATGTCAGCTTCACAAAACGCGCCAACCATTTAACAAACACGCGACGAAAATACGCAAGACCCGAAGATCGCTGTCCGAATTTGGGTTCTTTTTCTTTTTTTTTCCCTAGTTTTGCTTTGACCTCTTATTGAAACGAGCCCTGAACAAACAAAAAATGGTTATATTTTCAAATGTGAAGATATTTTGAATAACAGTGATGTCTTTTCAGGTTCGTCGCTTATCACGTAATCACTGTATAAAAGACGCAACTGATGGTTCGGGTTTCTTTTCAGCTCTTAAACCGCCGAGTACTTACAAAATACTCTTCACCATTTCTAGTCATGGCTGCTTACAGCAGCCATGACTAGATTTGATGAGAGGTTCATCAAAATTTAACTCAAGAAATCATTGGTCCAAATGTCCATTTAATTTACGGGGATAGGGGGGGGGGTGGTTAACTGCGTCCAAAGTGTACTTATTTTTCTGACAAGAGGTTTTATGACCTGGTCGGGAATATCCGCTAGCAGTGTCCAAGGAGTTAATACAAAACGTGTTGACTTACTTCGCTTCTCTTTTGTGTACCATTACTTCACCGTGCAGGTAAAACCGAGCTGGTGCAGTGCCATGCATTTTGAATTGCAAAATAGGGGTTACTGAACAATCGAAACAATCAAAGGCCATGACCAGATAAGATAACTGGGGTAGTGGGAAGGAAGCTGGGTGGCGGTATAACCCTGATTTGTCCCAACTGTGGTGGCTCCAATCCCGACTAATAAAATATTCCAACTATATCTTCATTCATGCCTTCGTCGAAGTCGTGCATGGCTTAATGTTTAGTTGGAATATCAGTCTGTCGGGATTATAGTTGATAAAAACCAGGCAGATGATTTCGAATCGAGTCAAATCTCGAATCGAATTTCACGACTCTTCAGATTGTAAGTATTGCTTCTTCTTACAACAGTAAATAATGTTGGGGAGCTGACAGTTGCTCGTCGATGCTCGGTGGTTCTCTCCTGGTACTCCGGCTTTCTCCACCCGTAAAACTGTCACGGTCATGATTAGCCATTGTGCATAAGTCTGTGGACTTAAACACAAATAAATAAATAAATAAATAAATAAATAAATAAATAAATAAATAAATAAATAAATAAATAAATAAATATTGCATGTCTCAACACAAGTATTGTATTCAACGGCGACTGGTCTGCTTGGGAAATTCAACGGAAATACCGTTATTCCATCTCTCACAACCGTAAATATTGCCATTCTCTTGATAACGAATGTTGAATAAGGAACTGGGAATAGGTAACGATTGTCACGCCCGCGAATAATCCAAAACTGAATCAAAATTGTTTTGGAAGGGGAATCCCCTAGAATTATTCTTCTATCATCAGATCCACTTGAACCCGCATAATGGAAGAAAAAGAGATCAAGAGGAGACACTTGCTAAACTCAAAATCGAATCCAATCGATTCACCTGGATGGTCTCGAATCCAATCGAATAGGACCGCGGTGGCTAAGTAGGTAAAGATGCAGGCTGCAAGCCAAGAGGTTCTCGGTTCGAATCCCACTTGTGGCAACCGAGTTGTTTCCTTGGGCAAGACACTTTATCAGGATTGCCTACGTGGGGGCACGGTGGCGTTGTGTACTAAGGCGTACTGCACGTCGATGGTGCACTTGTCTTCAACCAATGCTAACCCTTCTTGTGTGGAGTTAGTACGCTGGGGAGCATGACAGGTGCTCGCCGTTGCTCGGTGGTTCTCCCCGGGTATTCCGACTTTCTCCAACCGTGAAACGGTCCGACACGAGATGACCCTTGCTGTCAAAAGTGTCGTTAAATCCCAATAAAATGAATAAAAAAAATAATCGAATATAATTTCGAAGCATATCAGGGACCAAAGTCGTAGAAGCATTGTTCAATTGCACATACCGTACTCAAAATTGATCACGTTGGGCCCCCAACAGCTCGAATCGGGGTTCACAGATCTCTATTTGTGTGACCGAAGATCATGTCCACTAGCAAAAGGAGATCACTGACGTGACAACATATTTCTAGTTTCTTATTCGACATTCGGTATCAACCGATTTTATCGGTTGATAACGAATGTCGTATAAGGAACTGGGAATAAGTAACGGTTGTAACGTCCCCAAGAGAATCAATATAAAAGACTCCACTCCAGACAAAAATTTCCCAAATTAAAATATTATGGGGGAGGGGGTGGGTGGGGGGGGGGGGGGGCACAACCTCTCTCTTTTCGTAATGTCCAAAGCCATGACAAAATGTCAAAACAAGTGATTATTAATTACCAAAAAGGCGTTCACTATTTATTTCCACTTTTAACTTGCACGGACCCCTGCAACCAGAATGAATCTGGTGTCGTGACTCAAAATATTCGCACCACAGGACAAAAAAACACACGAAAGAACAAGAACACGCTTAAGAGAGACTTGGAATTTCAGGTCGCATTTTTTTTTTGTTCCTTGGTACCTGTAGTTTAACCTGGCTTAACTCTCTCACGTGACCATTACAGTTAATATTACTCGGTTGCAGTACACAAAAAATTGATTTTCTACAAAACGGCAGCGATTGTGACGAAGTAAAATTTCCACCCGACAATAAGTCCGAAATTCTATAAGAAAACATTGGAAGTATTAGAGATTACCAGCTAAATGATCTAAGGGATCAAGACCCGTCGGTTCCACCATTGCATGTGTCTTTTGTGCCCTTTCATGGATTCAAGTCATTAAATGATTCCGACCTCAATTCCATGGTTGTTTTTCTTTTACGCCTTTACCCAACATAACGGCCAAAACTGGCCAGCGCTATTCTAAAAAATAGCCAATTAATTTTCATTATTTTTTCATTTTTTGTCTCAAAAACATAGGTTATGATCCCTTGTTGGAACGAGCTCGTTCCAACGAGGGGTCATAACGTATGTTTTTGAGATAAAAAATAAAAAAATGAGTTATTCAAGAATTTGTTTTACAAGTGTCGTCTGCTTTTCGTGTTAGGTAAAGGCTTAAAATTACCTGTCATCCGTATCCCACTCAGTATTCAGGTCCGCAATTATCTTCAGATATTGGGGAGGAGAGGGGTTGACCCATGTTTGCCAGCCCCTTATTTGAATTTGTCCGACGGTTCTTAAGTACACACATCTATGTTTCTAGGAGAGCTATTCATCGAAACGCACCCTCAAAACTCAGTTGGGTTATAAATTAAGCCAAATCAACTGAGTTGAGTGAATTTGGTTCATATTCACTCAACTCAGTTGAGTTGGGTTGATTTTTTAACCCAAATGATTCGAGTCGGAAAAGAAGAGCGAACATGGAATTTTTCTTACGTTTCTGAACTATAATCCCGACTGGATGATATTCCAGCTACATCATCAAGGCATGCCTTCGAAGACAGTATGCCTTGAAGATGTAGTCTGAATAATTTATCAGTCGGAACAAATGAGGTTTACACCCTCACCTAATTTTCGCGCCGCCCTTACCTTAATATGCCACATTGGTAAGAAACAGTGAAAAATGAGCGATCGTCCATATTCGTGGTTCGGTATTCGTTCGATTCGAAATTTGGGGGTGAATATTCGACTCGAAATTCGATTCGAGTGGAAATGCTATATTCTCGGGACTCTATGTCCGACTCATACACAGTGGCGTAGCCGGGCGGGCTGAGGGGGACACGTGCCCCCTCCCCAATTTTAGTGATGTCCCCAGGTGATGTGCCTTAATTATTGATGCCTTTCACAACTTATAAATTATGGACACCAACGGACTCAGAGTCAAGAAAATTGGGTTTTGTTTGTCTCGAATTTCAAAAAGATTTCCCAGGAGTGGCTCCCCTCCTGCGAGAGGGGTGTCCCCCTCTTTTGCTCGCCCCATCTCGCCGCTACGTGGCGCGGATGATGCTGCGCATCCTATTCTGTATGTCCCCCTAGTAGTTCAGCGATCTGAACGTAGCGGCTACCCCTTTTGTAGGGGTGTATAGCTGCTACGTTCAGATCGCTGAACTAGCCCCCTAGATATTACTCTTGCCCTCCTAACTTTGATATCCTGGCTACGCTCCTGCTCATTCATCACCAAATTAGCAACTACACGTATTGCTGTGTATGCTTGTGTGGATGTCTTTGGACGTGCTAACAATTGGGCAAGTGAACTCTGCCGCACAGCTGCCCGACGAGATAACGATGTTTTTCTTGGAGGGTGGTGGTGCTGGTGTGGGAGAGGGGTTATTCCCATTTCATCACCAAGACCTACGCACTTGTCTGTATTGTAGTTATGAAAAGAACGCACAACAGCACGCTACCCCTCTCTACAACAGCACGCCACCCCTATCCACAACAGCACGCTACCCCTCTCCACAACAGCACGCCACCCCTATCCACAACAAACGCTACCCCTTTCCACAACAGCACGCCACCCCTATCAACAACAGCACGCTACCCCTCTTCACAACAGCACGCCACCCCTCTCCACAACAGCACTCTACCTCTCTGGTTTTCTGGTTTTGGCGTCATGACGTCGCAATGACTTTAAATTATTATGTGTAGAGTCTGCATGCACACTTTATCAAACGCGAAAAGACAGATTTTCTTCTTTCAGGTAAAAAATGAAATGACCCACATTCTACAAAGAACAAGTGATGTCGTTCGGTGTCGCTGGGTTTCATGTGGTGTAACCTGATTAAACTACCACTTCAACATGTCGTCTTCTCGTTTTAAGTCACGTGCCACACAATCAGTCTTAAATGGTAACAGACGGCGATGATTTTTTAAAAAAAGAAGATATCGAGCACACATTTCAACTTTTAATCAATATGAATTAAAAAACCAACATCTTGTCCCCTCTGTGGTCGTCCGCAATACAGAACGGATAATTTACTGCGAAAACGGTCTACGGTTTCTCGTTCTGCATCACTTGTTATGTTACGCACAGAAAATTTGAATAAAATTGATCAACAGTCGGAAATTAATCTGTTATTTATCTTCTTTTAATGTGTTAATTGCCATTATCCAAATTAATGTTTTATTGTTTTTAAACGACTGTTTAAATACTGTGGTGATTTAACAGTCTGAAAACTGAACAGCCCTAAAAAGCAAAATGTCCGTTTATGTAATGCGAATATTTGTTTGTCTCTTGTACAGATTACTTTTTTTTATTTTATTGTTTATATATATATATATATAGTTGTACAACTTTTTTAAATACAGACAACAAAAAAAAAAATTCCTATTTTGCTTTAGAACCAGCGCCATAATCATAGGGGTTGGGTGGGGAATCATCTCCCACGTTTCCCAAAGATGCCAACCTTATATACATGTTTCTCCCGTGGGAACCCCGGGAAGTGAAAGAGGCTGTGTTTTAACCCTTTTAACCCCAGCGGCCGCTTTTCCGGCCAGGAACATAATACGTAAACACGTCATTATAAAATATGGCTGTTCAATAAATATTGTGGGTAGACCAATAAGTATTTTCAACGTGCAGCCCGAAGCTGCACGTTGAAAATACTGATTGGTCTACCCCAAATAATGATTATGGACTCTTCCAATTGCTGCCATTGAACTGGCATGGAAGATACCACTAGATTTCAAAGGATTACGATTAAATAGGACTCAGTCACCAATGCTTGGGGTGGCAGTCCTCTAAAATGGGCAACATGGCTATAAACGATTAACTAAACTTGACTTTATCTCCATATTGCGGTCACGATTAGCCATTGTTCGGAAATATGTGACCTTAACTGCAATAAATAAATAAATAAATAAATAAATAAATAAATAAATAAATAAATAAATAAATAATGAGTTGCGATTTCATGTGAAATTTCTGTACCGAGTTCACTAAAATCCGAGACACAAATCGTGACCAATTTTGAATCTTTGCCTCAAAACATAGTTTATGATCCTTCATTGGAACGAACTCGTCAAGCTCGTTCCAATGGGGGATCATAAGCTACGTTTTCGAGGCAAAAAATGAAAATGTTTGGTTATTCTGGAAATGTTTTCGTCAAATTTATTTGTATTGGGAAGACAGATAAAGAAAAGTAAGAAAAGATTAACTCAACTCTACTTCCGAAACAGACTTATTAACAACGTAACCACATCGACCTTGACTTCTGACGTCATTCCCGTATAAAGCGTGTTGTGTGTTTCCGTAGTGAGCTATTTGATGGCGGTCATGTGATTATGTGATAAATATTTATATATGCATGTCTGAAATTCTTATAACTGGTTCTTGTACTCTCACCCTTTTACTTCTGGGGTCATTTTGTTCATTTGTACCTCCACTTTCTGGGAACTTAAGCCTTAACCCTTTACCTAACATGAAAAGCAGACGACACTTGCAAAAAAATATTCTTGAATAACTAATTTATTTGATTTTTTTGTCTCAAAAGCATAGGTAATGACCCCTCGTTGGAACGAGCTCGACGAGCTCGTTCCAACGAGGGGTCATAACCTATGTTTTTGAGACAAAAAATGAAAATATTTTGAAAATTAATTGGCGATTTTTGAGAATAGCGCTGGCCGGTTTTGGCCGTTACGTTGGGTAAAGGGTTAAACAAGAGGATACAAGAGCACCGCCGGGCTGTGGCATCATTATACGTCCGCTTAATGTAAATTCAGTCATTTTGCATTGCAATATATACCTCATACATTTCAAATGCATCTTAATGTACTTCGATAACTAGACTAATGGGATGCATTAGTCATGTTTTTGTGTTATTGCACGGAGAGAACAGCCATTTTGGTTTTGCCAGAATGCTGGTTATTGAAAGGAACCTACCTACAATCACTATTAATTACACCAGAACAGATGGGGTTCCTTTGGTCATTGCTTTTTAAAGTTATTGCACGGACCAGCAAAAATCACAAGAAATCCAAGATGGCTGCCCTGGTGGGCATATTGGATATGTAAGAAAATTGATTATCGAAAGGAACTTTCCACTAGTTACCACTAATCCACCACAAAAATAGGACCCATTATACATCTCACATTCAAGTCATTGCTCGGACAAGCAAACAATTACAGAAATCCAAGATGGTTGCCATGGCGACCATATTGGATATGGAAGAAAACTGATTATCGAAAGGAACCTTCCTTTAGTCACGACTAATCCACCACAAAAATATAAATCATGGTGCATTTCATTTTCAAATTACTGTGCGGACAAGGAAAATTTACAAAGAATCCAAGATGGTTGCCATGGCGGCCATATTCTATACGGCAGAAAACGGATTATCAGAAAGGAACCTTCCTCTTGTCACTACTAATTCACCACAAGAAAGACCCATTTCATTTTCAAGTTATTGCGCTGACAAGCAAAATTACAAAAAATCCAAAATATCTGCCATGGCGGCCATATTGGATATGGCAGATAACTGATTATCGAAAGGAACCGCCCTCTGCTCACCACTAGTCTACCACAAAAATGGGATACATGGTGCGTTTCATTTTAAAGTTACTGCGCGGACAAGCAAAAGATAAATGGCAGACGGACGGATGGTCAGACAGACAGACGAACGGACATGGTCATACCATAATACGGCCTGCTCCAGAGAGCGGTCGTATAAAAAAGTACCCAGGATGCTCAAATAGGCACGAAAAGTTAACCCTTTACCCAACGCAGACGATATAAAAATTTATTATTTTAATTATCAGTTTTTTTAAATGTTTCGAAAAATTTCAACAAAACCATATCATTTGACCCCTCGTTGGAACGAGCTCGACGAGCTCGTTCCAACGAGGGGTCACATGATATGGTTTTGTTGACATTTTTTGAAAAATAATATTTTTTCAACTGCTGAATTTGCATATTACGCAGGCGGGTGCGGGCGATTCGTTGGGTAAAGGGTTAATGTCTTCCCAGTACCTGTATCGTCACCGATAGGGCATACACAATCTTTACACAGCGCGAAGTAAAATAAAGTGGGAGGTAAACAGTCAGAAAACGATGTGTGTTTGAATCGGTGGGTGTTTTACATAACGAGGGCGTAGTCATATTTAGCTCTCGCGTTCGGCTCTCGCGAAATATGACTACGCCATTCCAACTCGTTATGTAAAACGCCCCTCAAACACACATTGCGTTCTGTGCTTATTATACATCCCATGCATTAAAATTCAGTTAAATAAACGAATTTTAATTCCGATGTTTAAAACTAAAGGTGAATAGACCGTTTGTTTTGTTTGAAGCTGTACTGATCAAATGGATCGATGAAAAGTCAAAACAACCTTTTGGGGAACCAGTCTAAATCACATTCGTTATCTTTTCTATTGGGCGTGTTTGTTGAAATTCGTATCACTGTTTCTCTTCGGCTGGTGTCCACTCAATCCTATCCATTTGGTGGCTATTACTGTTGGTGAAAATAAAACTACAAATTTGGGCAGATTTGCAAAACAGCTGGGAGAAACTTTTTTAAAAGAAGTTCACAGCATGTCAAGATGTCTGAAGATTTACCGAAATAAAGCTGACCAATTTAGATATAACAGGATTCTCAAACGAGACGGCCACGGGACTGGGTTAATGTTGTGGTTGGAAATGATTGTTTTTTTTTAAATATTATCTCATATTTGGTTAACTAATTCTTTTGTGAACCGACTTTATTTTGCTTTGGACGTTTTCATTTTCACACAACACGACAGACATAGAACGAAATGTGGACTATTCGAAGCGTAACTAATGACTCGACGGGAATGGAACTAGTTTAAACGGTGCTGGGAAAAAGGTTCCGGCTTGTACATCACCAGCTGAATACAGAAACATTTATGTCATAGCGGTGATTCCGTTAAATACAAGGGTTTGAAGTTTAATGAATGTGCAATACAATTTCTCCTGCCACTGGCAGAAGTTAATGCAGAGTAGAATTTATGTCAGATAATACACTCAACCCAGAATATTCGGTCGGATAATAGTCTCAGGCTTCTCTCTCGAACATTATCTCGTCGAATACCCAGAGCCTTGTGTATTATTCTTAACAGAAGCACAACAAGCTGGAGCTAGCTAATACTATAAAACTTTTTACAACTGTATTTTCTGGAATTTTATTTTTTACCTATTAATATAACTGACTAAAATGAATCATTAGCATTTTAAAAGATGTGGCAATTTGCCAACTGGCACATTGCCAGATCTTTGAAAATGCTAATAGTTCATCATTTTAACCCATTTAAAGTCATAACTAGAAGATACAATTCTTGACAATACAATTGTAAAAAAAATATAGTATTGACCACATTGAAGAATAGCTGTTCAATTTTTATCTCAGTTGGTTCAGTCACGAATCGAAAAATGGAATCACGTGGAATATCAAAATAATAACCTGGTCAACTGTCACATATCCCTTCTTTTAACCCTACACCCAACGTAACGTCCAAAACCGGTCAACGCTATTCACACAAATCACCAATTAATTTTCATTATTTTTTTCATTTTTTGTCTCAAAACATAGGTTACGACCCCTCCTTGGAACGAGCTCGACGAGCTCGTTCCAATGAGGGGTCATAACCTATGTTTTTGAGACATAAAATGAAAAAAAAAAAGTTATTCATGAATTTTGTTTGCAAGTGTCGTCTGCTTTTCAGTATAGGTAGAGGGTTAACAAATGAGACAATCCACTGCATTTGTTTAAAAGGAACTAAAGTTCACGCTATAGGGTGTCAATGGCGACAAATGCACCAAAAATACAGCATTTGGCACCAAAATATACTTTTGGTAGGACTCAAAGTCTTTGTGGTTTATTATTACAGTTTGTCGGGGTGCGGTGGCGTCGCGATAACCGGTTATCGTCAAATCACCGAAGTTAAGCAACGTCGAGCGCGGTTGGTAGTTGAATGGGTGACCATTTCAGCGACTGATTCGCGCCCCGCGTTGCGTCCTTAGGCAAGGCACTTAACCCCGATTGCCTACATGGGGGCACGATGACGCTGTGTAATAAGGCGTACTGCACGTCGAAGGTGCGCATGTCTTCAACCAATCTAACCCTGCCTGTGCCGCGGTGCAGAGTTCAGAGTTACGCTGTTGGGGGAGCTGACAGCTGCTCGTCATTGATCGGTGGTTCTCTCCGGGTTCTCCGGCTTCCTCCACCCGTAAAACTGTCACCGACATGATATGACCCTGGCTGATAACGTGTCGTTAAACCCTAATAAAAAAGAACAAAACAATTACAGTTTGTCGTTTTCGATAAAATCGCTGTCTTTAACTTTACTGTATTACGCTCAAACCATATTTATGGTACATGAGGTACAGCAAATAAAATATCATCAAACAATTAGAATGAGGACAATGGAGCAGGTAAAGTGTAGAGGGGCACAATGTAAATAAAGGGGTGTCACTATATTAATGGTATTGTTGGTAGGTGAATTATAGTGAGGTGGGTATGGGGTGCGGTCAGAGTTTTTCAAACCTATATTCCGTGAACCAGGTGTGAATTCCGTGTAGCAATTCGTCCCATGAGCGCACCAAGGCGCTACCAGCGGTCTCAGACTTCCAGATGTCGTCCCGGAGCACCCAGGGGGCGAACTGATTCTGTATGAGGACAGCCTTTTAGTAAATGTCACGACCACTTGTCAGGTTGACAACAGTGTTGGAGAGGACGAAGGGAGGAGGTTGAATATGAATAAGGGATACAACGGCATAGTTTCTACTCAAGTATATTCAAATCCGACGACGACACAGGCGAGACAAAATTTACGCCTGTCAAGTAATCTATATGTAAAAGCAGGGACCGACCTGGGCATGCACCAGTGCGCATTTGGTTCTGAAACATCAGGACCTGGCTCTTAAATCTCAGAAATAGGCTTCTCAGTTGGCGCGTAACTTCTCAGATCATATTTTGATATTCTTTCGATGGATAATCGAGAGAGACACTCTTACATGTATTATATATATGATTATCATTTATCATTGTTGTAGAGTGCTTAAGTTAATACTTCAAGTCTTAATTACCAAGCATTAATCTTCACTGTGGTTTCTGATCAAGTCTTGGCTGCCTAAATAGGCAGCCAAGACTTGATCAGAAACCACAGTGAAGATTAATGTTTGCTATAGTGTACTAAATGAAAATGATGAGAGCTATTACATATTTGCAGTGTGTGTTACAAACAGCAGTTTGACTTTGTAAATTGAAATCTGGCGCATGAATTGAAAAAATAGGCTCCGAGGCTAGAGCGTATTTTAAATAGTCCTGATCGGTCCCTGTAAAAGGTATAATCATCACTCTTTGTACTGGATGAACTGAATTTTCCATTTAATCTGATTCTTATCAAAACATTTCTTTATTACTTCATCGTTTTATCTTGCTTAATTTATTATAAGCCTTCTGGAGGATAATTAATTATTTACCATGAGAATAAACTACGAGTAAATAATATTCCTGAAAGAATTTAGTAGAAAATGTTAATAATAGCCTTTATTTATTATTTATTTATTAATCATTTTATTTATTTATTATTTATTATTTATTTATTTTTTCATTATTTATTTATTATTTATTTATTTATTATTTTATTTATTTATTATTTTATTTATTTATTATTTTATTTTTTAAAATTTTTATTTATTTGTTTATTTATTTATATATTTATGATTTTATTTATTTATTATTTTATTTATTTATTTATTATTTTATTTTTTATATTTTTTATTTATTTATTTATTTATTTATTTATTTATTTATTTATTTTAGATCCTTGTTATCAATATTTTAGTACTTTTTGTGTTTTCTTGCAACTTCAATACTTGAAAGAGCCAGGTAATACAAAATTAAAATATCGTACTTCCATTGCAACAAGGCACCATCCGCAATGCTTTAGAATTGCAGATGGCGCCTTGTTGCACTCAATGGACGGTACGTGTTTAATTTGTTCTAATTTACAATCAGATTATATTTGGCACCAAAATCATTCATTTGGCACCGAACAAAAAATTCCACTTGGCTCCCAAAATGAATTTAGTGCCAGCCTGAAGACGGATTGAGATCATAATCCTAACCCCTCCCTGCTCATTGATGTCAAAATACCGAAATTTCAAGTAGAAAATTTTTCGCTCAAAGCGATAAGAAAGTTAAAAAATCATTATACTCGGATAAAAAGGACAGAAATTCTCTCTAGTGACAGGTTGATAGCGGTCATTCAAAATAACATAAACTGGAGAATCTTCGAGAGAGGCTGAATATTTTCTCATTATTCAACTAGGAATTTAACCAATTCAATGTTGTTTGACAGAGCTCCACGAGCTCTGTCAAACAAGATTGATTTGGTTAAATTCCTAGTTGCATTATGGGAAAATGTACAAGTTTAAATTTTGTTTTCTTTATTGGTGTCGGAAACCGGGCTTTGTCGCTGCTGGAAGAAATAGATTCGCGCCGCGTATTCAGCAAAAACTCAAGGAGTGTTGCCTGAACCCGTGTGTGAACGTATGTCTCATCGTGACAGACCCGCCATTTTCACTTTTGATGGGGTGGTTCTTATCCTGAAGGGGTCAGTGACTTTTTGTCAAAAAACATGAATCAGCAGGGGTTCACCAAAAACAACAATTTCAGTACATTTATATATTAAAATGATTATGGTAATTTGTGACTCACATTAAATCAAGTGAATCAGAAAACAAAACGTCTATCACCCTGTACCGACACAGTTTTTTTGGATCACTTGCGAGCCCGCATTCTCTGTTGTCGCTGGTTTTTCTTCCTTCTCGCTGGTATTTGTTCTTTGATCGCTTGGCACTGCCGTCGCACGGCCACGAACGTATTGTCACTTCACCGGACGTCTCTGCTCTAACAAGTGACGGAATGTCACCCTTCCACTACCGTCGCGCGACCACTAACCGTTTTATCTCTCTACTGAACGCTTTTCACTTAAACAGTCGCCACCAATGGGGTTAAAGTCTCCCCTACGTTTATCTCAGAATAATGTTTATACAGACAAGCCTACTCTGCCTCCACATGTATTGTCTTCTACAACAGGTATGCCGTCTTCCTAAATACTAATAGCTCCCTGAGCTCGCACTTTCTATTTCTGATCCTGCAGTCAGATATGGCCACCGACTTAACCCGCGACTGCTCCTATTCTAAATATGAGATCGTGGCTCGCCTACACTTCAACGTGCCTATACTTTCGCACCGATGGGGCACCTCCTCTAACCTATAGCATAGACATCCCCATATCCTCGCCTGAGACTCACAGTCTCACACATCTTCAGACAGGAATGAAAATTTCGAGAAATTCCCCGATTTTTATTTCGATAGTCAGAACATTACTTCTCAGTTTAAATGTTTCTCTTGAACTTGGCCCCTGAGATCTATCTTAATTTAATATTTGCTTTTAAGTTCCCTTGAAAGTCTTGCATTTCGGTATATCCTGACATTCGTGACAGATCAGATGCATAATATAGGTGTATGTCCAGGACGTGTGCGATGTACTGTTTTTTCAACAATTACCTATTAACGGGCCAAAATTACATAGCGAATGACTGCAGGAGACGACTGGTATCTATTTCTTTTAATCTCTGATCAGATAGCCTCTAGATGGGTTTACCAGACCCGCGATAATGGACATAAAATTCCATGCTAAATTAGAACGCTTGAATTATTGCTGGTCTGTTTTAGTGACAAATCGGTTTTCGGGGTCCGTCATGTACCTATCTTAATGCTTTACATTTAGCCCGAGTGAGAAAGATTATCAAAAATATATTCACTTTTATACAACAAAATCGAAAATTCAAGCTATCACCTTGACAACTGGCGATTTGCCATTATCATGTGACACACTTTTGTATATTGAGGAACTCCAGCGAGTCACCAGTTTATATGGTAATAACAAAACGAGTTCTGTAAATTAGGTCAGGACCAAACTTTATCGAGACCTAATTTACTGGACAAGTTTTATAAATTTCGATATAACCCTGAGTTGAAGAATCTGTTTATTATATGATCCAAAACCCCCACAAAAGAAATTTGTTATTGGGGTTTAACTACACTATGAGGGTCATCTCGTGTAGGACAGTTTTCGGGTGGAGTAAACCAGTGTACCCGGCGAGCAATTGTCAGACTCCTGAATTTACATCAACTATACACAAGTAGGGTTAGTATTGGTTGAAGACAAGTGCAACATAGAGCTGCTGTACGCCTTAGTACACAACGAAGTGCCTTACCCAAAGACACAACCTTGTTACACCCGATGGGGGTCGAACCCAACGCAGTTAGCCCTGGAGTGGATAGAACCTTGGATCCTTCGGCATGAAGTCCATTGTCGTAACCACTGAGCCACCGCGCTCCCACAAACACTTAAATAATATTAAAGTACTCCCGGCACTGTATCTGTTTATACATGGCTGTGAATTACAATTTTTAATGAATGGGGTTAAATAATCGGAAGTAGAGTTAGATCACATAATAAATGTAGTTATTATATACTTTATAAATAACAGCATTTCTATTGGCTGGATCTTATACACGTGACTGGTACTCAAAATTCCATGCTCACCGGCTTTCCAGTGAATATCAACTTTTTAAATATAGCTTTTGAAAATCTCCTCTTCATTTCTATTTCAATCGACGTGCATGAGCAGTCAACCTAACTTCCGTCTCAATTTTATGTTATTCTGCAGATGATAACCATTTTATTGTGAAATAAAAGTATTTCTGTTTGATGTAATTGAACATTTAATTGACAAATAGAAGATTGTTTTTTTTTGAGGATGGTGTATATAATAAAACAGTTATGGACTTTAGTGGTGGTAAATAAGATGTGATATGAACCTAAAAAACTTATATTGACCGAGGCGTTAATAGGCTGTGTGGCAATGACAACGTTCCATTTCCAAGTTTTTGTTCGCTTGCCGGAAACATTGCTTTCAACAAGTGAAGTCTACTATTTGGCTGAAAAAAAACACTCAATCGTGGTTTTGAAGTAACCCCCCCCCCCCCCCACCCCTCATGCACAGCAGTTAATCCTGGCGTTGTACGACCTGCAATAGGTTATGAGAGCACGGTGGCACATTATGCCTTCAACCACTGGACTCAAGCCCCACTTCATCCCGGTTAGGATCCTGAAAAATCTAATAGCTGCTTACCGCTTTTCGTCGCCTGTACACGGTTATTTCATCTTTCTCCGCCTGCATAGCTGTCCGTGTGAAAACCTAAAAACAAAACTACCGCCAATTGGGATCGCCAGAGCTTAGCCCCATAGCACTTTCTCCGCATACACGCAGCACGTAGAAACAAGAGGCGGATCCCTGTGCCGCCAAAATTGGAGCAGTCCAACACTGGTCTTATTGGTGCACGAAATTTCGTGAAAAGGCCCAAAGGGCGAAATAGATCTGATTACATTGACAAACGGTATATCGAAAATCCCTCAATGTGGACTGCCATTGGCAGTCCACATAGAGGGCATTTCGATAAACCAGCAGTCTCGCCTACCATTGATCTGTCAGATGCAAGAAACAGCATTCATTCAGTTCGAAAAATCCTAATTTTTTGCCATTGGTCCGAACTATAGCCGACCCGATGGATCCGGGGCCGGCCCCTTTGTAAGGACGAAGTTGACACAAAAATGCCGTCGAAATGTTCTCCCCGTGGACAGCCACTGATCGCTCAGATGTAAGGAAGCAGCGTTGTATCAATTCGAAATATCAAAAGTTTTCTCCGGGTCCGAGTCCCCTTTGATGCATTTCCGGTAACCCTTTTTTACCCAGTTCGCAATGGTACAAACCCTCTCCATTCCTCAATATTAAAACCGGGGTCGAATCAAAGTAGGTTTTCACGATTTATAGCTATAACTTGAGTTTTGCTCGAGCAGATTCGTCTCGTCAAAAAATATTCAGGATTTATAAACGAATGGGTTAATAAAATTGTAGCTTTTCAATAGAATTTGATTGAGAGTCACGGTCTTGTTGGAGAGCGTGCGTGTACACGTCCGTGTTGTAACATCAGGTCGAAGTGGTGTTTTTCAACGGCTTTCATCCATTATTAGTTGTTAATATGTCCAATAATGAAGCGGTGCATTTTCTTATATCCTGCTGTCGAAGTTGGCAGCATTTTAAATGCCAATTTGCAATTTTTATTCTGTTTTCGAGAAACTCTACAATTACTTAAAATGACAGAAAATTCAATAACACCATAACCAGAAGTGTGCTGAAACAAAAGCAGCCGTCACCGAGATGGAGGCACATGTGTGTCGACTTTATCACATCCTTAATATTCTCTCTATCAAAACGTAACGCATAGATTTTCAATTAATATGTCAAATAATTGAATGAAGATCATGAATGTGGCAACTGCTAACAAGAATACTGAGTATATTTTGGCAGTTGGTGTTGCGAACCATTCCTGGGGGTCCTGAGATGTTGCAAGTGAACAAATATGTCTTCGCCATCTAAGTGATACATTCAATCTGTTGCCTTTTCTTGTTTGAAAGTACTGTTTTAATCCCCCAAAGGAAAGAAAATAAAATCACACCGCGGGGCTACTTTTAATCAGGAACGTGGCTAGAGGTTTCCGATTGGTGTGTGTGTGTGGGGGGGGGGGGGGGGGGGGAGGTGTAAGGTAGTGAATTTCCAACTAGGGGGAAGGACCGGGAGGGGATT
This sequence comes from Pictodentalium vernedei, assembly GCA_031216915.1. Lineage (NCBI taxonomy): Eukaryota > Metazoa > Mollusca > Scaphopoda > Dentaliida > Dentaliidae > Pictodentalium > Pictodentalium vernedei. The sequence continues at coordinate 44,442,773 of CM062296.1, forward strand.
CCCCCTCCCGGTCCCTCACCCTAGTTGGAAATTCACTACCGAGAAAAAATTGAAAATGAAGCCATGAAAGGGGGCATAAAATTGATTCTAGTAACTGAAATGCCAACATACTTATGATAGAATTATCAGGTTATTATTATTATTTGGTATTATTCTGGGAATCGAATATGTGCTAAACAAATGCTCAAGCTGAGAACTTTGAGCAATTCACAATCTCCTAACATTAAGTCAGATCTTATGCAAGAATGATAAATTTTCGATTTTTCATCATTTTGTAACTGTGAACGATGGAATTAACTCAGAATAACAATTTTACATGATGCGATTTTCTTGAAGTGCATTTCCAGGATTTTTTTTTTCATTACGATAAGTAAACGTTCCAGTTGAAATTTTTGCCGATTTGAAACTGAGTTGCAATTTTGGTAAGCAAAGAAGACATCAGCATCGCCAAAGAAGCTCTAAAATCCAGATAGATGGTATTTCCCACAATTACTCATTACTTGCCCTCCGAATTTCCGACTATAGCAAATTTTGGCCAGGATTGGAGAGGGGACACCCCCAAACCCCCTGTCGCCACGTCCCTGCTTTGAATGCGGGGTGCTGAAGTGTTAGCGGTGTTTTCGGGACTCTTTGCTAGAAAATCGTGTAAAAATTTGTAACTTTAAAAGCTACCTGGATGATTTCAGGGTATCAGTGGTCTATTGGTACTAACCAGGGCCCAGTGGGCAATGCATAGAACGGGCTTCACGGCCACTGCGAGTGCCGAAGGCGATCGATAAGTGGAGGTTGGGGGTTGGGGTGGAGGTAGGGGGATCTGGGGTGCTCCCACAGAAAAGGTTTTTAAATTAGTCCTAGGAGAAGCATTCTCCTGCATTTCATTGGCAATATCTATTCAATTATTTCCGTACAATTTGGGAAATTTATTGCCTGTATTTCTGCGTGTTTGTGCATTTTCACTCCAAAGATAATCGTGACCACCTCGATGCAGGAAAGACCAGTGGAAAACCAACAAACTGGAACAATTCGGTTTTTTATATGAATGGAACCTGGTCAGTAATACAACTATTCTCCAGTGCCGGAAGCTTGTACCAAAAGCCTTCCCATGACTTTCAGCTCAAACGTATCGATAGGTCAACCTACACTTCTTTAAAACATCCCGAATCCGGGGCCCGGGGCTGTTGCCCCCTTAACCCTCTCTCGGAGCTAGTGGCACTGGCCCAGCGGCGGTAGTCCACTAATACCATGAAAGTCACCCAGATCGCACAAAAGGTCTACAACGAGTTACTTTGTGTAATCTCACACGCTATTGGAATAGTCTCCACTCCGGTGAAGACACCGACTCCGACAATCACGGACAGATCTTTGGTATTGAGGATGAAAAGTGGAATAACAAGAAATTAAGTTTGTAAACATATCAGCTTTGATAATGGTATAAGCGTTGCCAAAACTCCACGGCCCTTTAACCCTTTATCCAACGTAACTGCAGAAAACCGACCAGCGCTATTCACTAAAATCGCCAATAAATTTTTATTATTTTTTCATTTTTGTCTCAAAAACATTGGTTATGACCCCTCTTTGGAACGAGCTCGTCGAGCTCGTTCCAATGAGAGATCATAACCTATGTTTTTGAGACAAAAAATGAAAAACATTAGTTATTCAATAATTTTGTTTGCAAGTGTCGTCTGCTTTTCATGTTAGGTAAAGGGTCAAGTATTAGGTATTTAGCATGAAAAGTAGAATAACAAGAAATTAAGTTTGTAAACATATCAGCTTTGATAAAGATGTGATCGCCGTCTGTTGTCAAGACTCCGTGGCCCTTGGTCTCTAGGTTATACAAACGCTGTTTTTCTATAAAGAACGCCACACGGCCCTACGGCCCCTTAAATTGCCTCAGCTGTTGTTCTAATGTAGAACTTTATTATAAGAATCTGGAAAATATATTACCCCTAAAACAGCCGGGAAGTGGAGTTTCCATCCTCATACACGCTAAAATCTAAATTGTTAAAAACTACACTTGAAGTGCTGCATTTAACACTTACTAAGTGCTGAACTAGCACTTTGTTCAAGTGGAGATATCCCAGAACTTGACAGATGTTACAATAATACCACTTGACAAGTATAATGTCCCGACACTTAAAAGAAAACAACAAAGATGACGCGGATCAGGCTCGAACTCTCGAGCCTGATCCGTGTCATCTGCGTTGTGTCCTTTTAATTATGTACCCACCAAGCGCAAATCAAATTATGGACGATTCTGGAAGAAGCACCAATGCTAGACACATGGGAAGTGCCATCCATTCAAGTTTCAGATGTCTGACGATTGTAATGTCTAAGTGCTTAAAGCATTGCACTTTTTGTGTTAAAATCAAACCCTAAGAGTTAGAATGGGTTTAACACCTTAAAAGTGTCAGTTTTAACACTTTAGTTTTTAGTGTGTAATAACTCGAAGGGATGGGGCGCGGTGGCGTCGCGGAAACCGGTTCTCGTCAAATCACCGAAGTTAAGCAACGTCGAGCGAGGTGAGTGGTTGGATGGGTGGCCATTTCAGCGATTGATTCGCGCTCCCGCGTTGTGTCCTTGGGAAAGGCACTTCACCCCGATTGTCTACATGGGGGCACGATGACGCTGTGTACCAAGGCGTACTGCACGGTGCGCATGTCTTCAACCAATCTAACCCTGCCTGTGCCGCGGCGCAGAGTTCAAAGTTACGATGTTGGAGAGCTAACAGCTGCTCGTCGTTGCTCGGTGGTTCTCTCCGGGTACTCCGGCTTCCTCCAACCGTAAAACTGTCACCGACATGATATGACCCTGGCTGTTAATGTGTCGTTAAACCCTAATAAAAAAAAAGAAAAAAAAATCAAACTCGAAGGAAGCTACCAATTTTCAGCTAAGAGACATCCGGATTGAACTCGGTGGTTCGTTAACTGAATTTGTGCTTATAGGTCTTGTCCCTTTTCACAGAATCTATGTCTTGTTGTCAGGGTGGAAGCGCCATTCATGGGCGTGTTAGAAAAACATTGAGATTCGTACTTTTTAAAACAAGCAGCAATTAAAAGTGATACGGATAGATGGGGCGCGGTGGAGGCGCCCCATCTATCCCTATCACTTTTATACGTGTTTCCACTTATTTGACGTAAGTGGAAACACATGTAGCGTATTGCAGTTTTAGACATGCACGCTAAAAACTAAAGTGTTAAAAACTACACTTGAAGTGCTGTATTTAACACTTACTAAGTGCTGAACTAGCACTTTGTTCAAGTGGAGATGTCCCAGAACTTGACAGATGTTACAATAATACCACTTGACAAGTATAATGTCCCGACACTTAAAAGAAAACAACAAAGATGACGCGGATCAGGCTCGAACTCTCGAGCCTGATCCGTGTCATCTGCGTTGTGTCCTTTTAATTATGTACCCACCAAGCGCAAATCAAATTATGGACGATTCTGGAAGAAGCACCAATGCTAGACACATGGGAAGTGCCATCCATTCAAGTTTCAGATGTCTGACGATTGTAATGTCTAAGTGCTTAAAGCATTGCACTTTTTGTGTTAAAATCAAACCCTAAGAGTTAGAATGGGTTTAACACCTTAAAAGTGTCAGTTTTAACACTTTAGTTTTTAGTGTGTAATAACTCGAAGGGATGGGGCGCGGTGGCGTCGCGGAAACCGGTTCTCGTCAAATCACCGAAGTTAAGCAACGTCGAGCGAGGTGAGTGGTTGGATGGGTGGCCATTTCAGCGATTGATTCGCGCTCCCGCGTTGTGTCCTTGGGAAAGGCACTTCACCCCGATTGTCTACATGGGGGCACGATGACGCTGTGTACCAAGGCGTACTGCACGGTGCGCATGTCTTCAACCAATCTAACCCTGCCTGTGCCGCGGCGCAGAGTTCAAAGTTACGATGTTGGAGAGCTAACAGCTGCTCGTCGTTGCTCGGTGGTTCTCTCCGGGTACTCCGGCTTCCTCCAACCGTAAAACTGTCACCGACATGATATGACCCTGGCTGTTAATGTGTCGTTAAACCCTAATAAAAAAAAAGAAAAAAAAATCAAACTCGAAGGAAGCTACCAATTTTCAGCTAAGAGACATCCGGATTGAACTCGGTGGTTCGTTAACTGAATTTGTGCTTATAGGTCTTGTCCCTTTTCACAGAATCTATGTCTTGTTGTCAGGGTGGAAGCGCCATTCATGGGCGTGTTAGAAAAACATTGAGATTCGTACTTTTTAAAACAAGCAGCAATTAAAAGTGATACGGATAGATGGGGCGCGGTGGAGGCGCCCCATCTATCCCTATCACTTTTATACGTGTTTCCACTTATTTGACGTAAGTGGAAACACATGTAGCGTATTGCAGTTTTAGACATGCACGCTAAAAACTAAAGTGTTAAAAACTACACTTGAAGTGCTGTATTTAACACTTACTAAGTGCTGAACTAGCACTTTGTTCAAGTGCAGATGTCCCAGAACTTGACAGATGTTACAATAATACCTCTTGACGAGTGTAATGTCGCGACACTTAAAAGGAAACAACGCAGGTGATGCGGATCAGGCTCGAACTCTCGAGCCTGATCCGCGTCATCTACGTTGTGTCCTTTTAATTATGTACCCACCAAGCGCAAATCAAATTATGGACGATTCTGGAAGAACCACCAATGCTAGACACATGGGAAGTGCCATCCATTCAAGTTTCAGATGTCTGACGATTGTAATGTCTAAGTGCTTAAAGCATTGCACTTTGAGAGTTAAAATCAAACCCTAAGAGTTAGAATGGGTTTAACACCTTGAAAGTGTCAGTTTTAACACTTTAGTTTTTAGTGTGTGCCAGAGTAAACGTTTTTCGCCAATAATATATTGAGAATTATTTTTTGATAACACCGAAAGTTTGACAGTGACGGCATCTTTACTGAAAGAAATTGCCCAGTCCATCCATTGATATACTGAAATATATTAATATGTTGTTATAACTTCGTTTTTATCACCAGTCTGCAGATTGTGATTCACGAGTGGAAAGAATCAGACAAGCTCATTCCACTGTGAGCTATGGCCTAATCAGTGGATGGCAAAAGTTTGTATCCATTTGTAAAGAAATTCATATCGTCCCTTGAGGGCATTGAGGCGCAACCAGTTTCTGCGCAACCACTGTCAGGTTATGGAATAACAAGGGGTTGAAGTGGGAACTTAATGAGAACATATTACTTATTTTGTCGTCAGATCATATAACGTCTTACAAAAATCGACAGACACCCCCGGGTCGCGACCGAGCTACGATCTGGTCGAAAATATTAGTCCGTTTTTCTGCCCACAACATTCGAAAAAATCTCACTTGACGAAACCGAACCCCGCAAAAACAATACATCTCATATGCTGTTTCGGTTTGTTTTTCCGATCGAGAAAGAGACCACTGTACAACATTTTTATTGGAGTTTAACGACACTTTCAACAGCAAGTTTCCGGCGAAAGTTCATAGTGGTTTTAATTCGAAATGTTGAAATCTTGTTCATATGTTATGGCAGGGTGTCTAGATGTACATAAGGGTTTCAGATTTTTGATTCGGTCCCCATGTGGCACCCGTATAGCACAACGTTAGAGAATCAGTTCCCCGTAGAAGGTTCCTAGGAGTTTCAAATCGAAACGCTTAAAAACAGGGCCTCTAGATGTGCATAAAAGTTTTGATTTATTGATCATGTGTAAAAGGAATGGAAGTCCGTATGAACGTTAGTCCCTCTGGACTATTATTCCGCGGAATTATAGACCTAGGTCTAACATTTCTAGGAATAGTAGTCCGGCGGACTACTATTCCTAGAAATGTTAGACCTAGGACTATAATTCCGCGGAATAATAGTCCAGAGGGACTAATTTTCCTACGGACTTCCATTCCTGTCACACCGGCCCCATTTGGCTCCCGTCGTGCCACTTTTGTCGTTAGACAATCTGTTTGTGGCAAAAGGCCCATAGGGGTTTTAATTCGAAATGTTGAACGTGTATTCATATGTTCCGGTAAGGTCTCTAGATGTGTATAAGGGTTTCTGATTTTATATAATAACTTTTAATTTCTGTCTGTATCAAGCATTAACCAATAATCAAGAATGCAAATGCGGGGATATACTAAAGTGTGCTTTCTAAACAAATGACACCATCTATTTTTTTTTAAAATGGCATCTCTCCTGGGAGCTACATATGCAAGCCAATTGCTCCCCTGAACTATTCTCCCTCGTTTTACTTCACTTAGTGGCGTAGCCCCCCCCCCCCACCCCGCGAGATAGAGACGGGGCCCTTTCATAATGGTGGTTGCCTTTAAAACGGGAGCAAATTTAGTGTTGTTACCGTGCACAGCATACAGGATTTCACGTAGTACATACGCCATAAATTAAATGAAAGTATAGCCTAAAGGAGCGATTCTAAAATACGACTCTGTAGATTTTTTCATTACATGTTTTAAGTTTCACCACTACCATCCACCGATATACACATGCACGCCCAACATGTGTGTCTTGAGAGGCACCATGTATGTATATTGTTCATTTCTCACCCCTATCAGTTACAATGATGTAGCGTTCACTTCACTTAACCCTTTACCTAACCTGAAAAGCACACGACACTTGCAAAAATAATTCTTGAATAACTAATTTTTTTCATTTTTTGTCTCAAAAACATAGGTTATGACCCCTCGTTGGAACAGCTCGATGAGCTCGTTCCAACGAGGGGTCATAACCTATGTTTTTGAGACAAAAAATGAAAAACATAATGAAAATTAATTGGCGATTTTTGAGAATAGCGATGGTCGGTTTTGGGTTACGTTAGGTAAAGGGTTAAAAGAATAATACATAAACTACAAAGAGTATGTCGTGTGGGAGTAAGAGTTTGAAATTATGTGTATTTGGTACACAGTCTCGCTTTCTCTCTCTTTCCCTCTTTCTTCCAGCGTTCGGACGTCCTTCAAGACGGGGGCCGCCTTCTAGCCGGGGACCCCCGCAATGCGGGCCCCACGGGCCCATCCTTTACGCCACTGAGTCTTCACTAACATCCTCTAAATCTTTAGTAAATAATGATGTACGTTCTCCGTGGAATGCATCCAAGCCAATCGATACCAATAAACTGTTGTGAATATGTGTTAGTTTTTTAACAAAACCCTCTACCCAATTATGGACCAATTGAGTGGGAAGTTGTGCCTGGATTCCAGGCAGAACTTCTCACTCAATCGGCCCATACAGGGGTAGAAGACTTTGAAAAAATTGAACAAATTCTCATCGTGAAAACATACACTGCTGTTTGCAAAACGGAAATAATATCATTATAGGTAATGTAACAATTAATAACATGATTTTGGAGGGCATTGCGTTTTATCGATGGCCCAACACGAATGATTAACAACCCGAGTCGCCCCGGACTAAATTAACTTTTTGTAGAGATCAAAGGCTGGCTTAATGCCACTTCTGTTTTACCCTTTGGGGAGGAATTTGTAAGAGTGTCCGAGGTACCGGTGATGTTGAAAGCGACTGAAACGAGGCGCGCAAAAAAACGCTTTCGAGGTCTTAAATTGGACGAGCGGTAGTCGCGCAAAAAATTGCCTGTTTCAGATTTCCATCTTTGGTTAACATGTTTTAACACATATTTCAACTGAATGGCGAATGGATTTTGATATTAAACAAATGAGCAGGCACTTTTTGTACGAACGTTATCTTTCTCTTAGCGTTTAATCAATAAATTACCACTTATTGGTGTTTAACGGCATTTTCAACAGCCAGAGTCTTATTGTGTCGGACAGAGTCGCATTGGAGGCAGCCTGAGTAATGCTAGAAAAAGAATTAGCAACTGGCCAGTATTAAGATTTATTTATAAGATGTGATTTTCTTTCCCAGATTGCTCACTCTCAAATACAGTAGATATGACTTCAAACTCTGCTGATATGATGCCAACCTCGGCCGATATGAACTAAGCTAGAGTTGCCCGCCTTGATGCGTTACCAAGCACAACCACTTCCATTTCACCATTTCTCTCTCTCTCTCTCTCTCTCTCTCTCTCTTCTGCCTTCATATTCGGTAGCTTTTAAATGTTATTACTTATACTGACTTTTCAAGTTTTTGTTCTGTTCTTTTCTTGTACAGTTACAGTTTTGTTTACAAAAGTATGTCGCCACTAGTTAATTGAAATTGTATTACCCTACGGAGAGTAGGGATGCTTAAGTGGTACGCAATTGTTCTCCAATCCATTTTGTAAGTTTGGTGTAATAAAGTATGTTTAAACTGACCAGTTTGTTTACATCGAAACACAATCGGAAAATTTGCTGTGACCAGGCATAATGGAGAGAGGAGAGACTTGAAGCTGAGTTTTTGTATACAATGGAATTAATCCGTTTACTGCCACGCCCACTTTATCCATATATGGAGGACCCCTATGTACTCCTATTTGCGAGGAATTTTAATACAATTTATGACATACTTGAAACTGTATCGTCTAATTAATTGTTGGAAAGGGCTCCCTGAGCCCTTTCCAACAATTAATCAGATGGTAGGTTAGATCTGCGCATACCAGAACGTACAGGTAATCATCATAAAATAGGTGACAAGAGTCGCTTTTGGCGCCGTAAGTGTTAAATGGTTAAAGATGGCAATACGTCATGATTAGGTGGATGAAGAGGAGAGAGAAGAGAGTTGTATAAAAAATGAAACGCAAACAAAGGTTCAGAATCGTAAGCGGATGTTCGTCGAAGTTGGTGAACAGATAGTTCAGCTGTCCGAGAGTTATCTCCGGATAGCTGAACTAGGGGAAGAGTAAATTCGCACTTAGAGAAAATTACACAGATGGAAAACAGTAATAAATCCGAGAACATTTTTAATTATTTGTTCTGGTTTAATAAATAAAGAGGTTTTTTACTTGGTTAGTTTCCTATCGGTCGAGATATCAGCCCTCGGTAACTTCACATCAGTATTCGACCTTCGGCCTCAAGCTGATATAAAATTACCTCTTACTGATACCTGTCCATGCAATGACCTCTATATATCAGCTATGGCCGGGGCGCGGTTGCTAATTGGTTAGAGTATTTGGTTAGAGTATATCGGCCCTCGATAAATTCACATCAGCATTCGACCCTCGGTCTCAAGCTGATATGAAATTACCTCTGGCTGATATTAAAACATGCAGTAACCTTTATATATCAGCTGTAGCGGAGGGGGGGGGGGGGGGGTGCTAATTGGTTAGAGTATTTTGCTTCAGATCGAAAGGTCGTAAATTCGATCCTGTCTCGCTTTATCGTTTGCCTTTGGACAAGACACTTAATCTCAGTTGTCCTAGTGGATAAACGATGGTTCAGTCTGCTATAGAATACTGTTCGTCGGTGTTACACATGCCTTTATCCGAAGCTAATCCTGTATTTACGGGGTTAATGAGTTATTTATATTGACAGTTTCTCGTTACTTCTCTCCGGAAACACCGGCTTCTTCCACCCGTACAACTTTCCGACAGGATATGACCATGGCTGATGAAAGAGTCGTGAAACACAAATAAATAAATAAATAAATAAATAAATAAATAAATAAATAATAAAAAAAAAAAAAAAAAAAAAAAAAAATAAATAAATAAATAAATAAATAAATAAATAAATAAATAAATAAATAAATAAATAACAGCCGGTACTAATGTCATTAATGTTAGCAATTACCGATGGACTTTAGAATATTTTGCCCATTATATCATCAACGCCGTTCAGGCCGAACGACATAAGAGTGTCACAGTGAAACTCTCAGGCCACCGGTCAAATTTTGTAAGGAACTCAACGCGGTTATTAGCTATTTATTTACACACTTTTCGAAGAGTTTGCGCACAGACTCCCTTGGTGTAATGCGACGTCCCTTTGCTCACAAAATATACACATATTCTATCGTGCTCCAGCTATGAATATTTCGATCAATAAGTATTTAATTCACCATGAAAACATCAATATATTAACACCGTGGAACTAGGCGGCGTAATCAAAAAACTATAGCCGTGGTGAGTCTACACTCATGATATTTAGTAAATAAACATGTCTAACAATAATGGTAGTTCCATAAAAGATTCGATCAAATCAAGTCTTGATTGGAAAACATTTCTCGCGTTGATTCAGAGAGAATAAATCTTTATTGTAGTTTTAGATGTAATCGGATATAATATTTCAGCTGGTCGGGGACGCGAACCGGTCCTGTTCGCTTTTCCGTCCAACAGAAATATTTTCATCCGTTTGGATCTAAAAATACGCGTTGAACTATTTATTTACTGAGGTTTAACGACACTTTCGACAGTCAGAATCACCTTGTGTCGTACAGTTTCACGGGTGCAAAAAGCCAGAGTACCCGGAGCACCGAGCAACTGTCAGGCTCCCCAACGGACAAACTCCACACAAGCAGGGTTAGCATTGGTTGAAGACATGTGCAAAATCGACATGTAGTACGCCCAAGTACACACCCCCCCCCTCACGTGGGAAATCGGGATTAAGAGTCTTACCCAAGGACACAACGCGCTCGCCGCAGGTGGGGTTCGAACCTGATGAACGATTTAAAGGCTAGACTGGTTCCAGGCCATATATTATAAGATAGTTTACGAATTTGACTGGTAGCTTGAGAGTTTGGGTCATGGGAATAGATAATACAATCGTCACTGTAAGATTGTGCTCCGCCCTGGCCTTCCTGGGACCATCCGAGTGGCATCGAGTCTCACAGAGACTAATTCTTTATACACTTGGCGCGATGCGTGCCTTCAGAGCGAGACGATAATGTCAGAATAAATGAATTTTCAGTCATATTGTAAATTGTGACGCAGCATTACATCTGTAATATTACCTTTGCTATAAGATAAACACACAAACGTTGAATACATTGGGTTCAATGTGAAAAAATAAAATAAAATCGTGAATTCTATTTCGATTCGTCGTTGCGTTAAAATTAAAATAAATAGTTATATGTAACACTCGATTTAACTAATTGTTGTCTCTTTTCAACAACAAGGTTCGGATTACACTGAGCCAAAATTAGAATTAGCGATGAAAAATCGTTTAACCCTTTACCCAAAACAACGGCCAAAACCGGCCAGCGCTGTTCACAAAAATCGCCAGTTAATTTTCATTATTGTTTTCATTTTTTGTCTAAAAAGACATAGGTTATGACCCTTCGTTGGAACGAGCTCGTCGAGCTCGTTCCAACGAGGGGTCATAACCTATGTTTTTGAGACAAAAAATGAAAAAAAATAGTTATTCAAGAATTTTTTTTGCAAGTGTCGTCTGCTTTTCATGTCAGGTAAAGGGTTAATTGTTGCTATTTTAGTTAATTTTCATTATTGTTTTCATTGTTTGTCTCAAAAAACATAGGTTATGACTCCTCTTTGGAACGAGCTCGTCGAGCTCGTTCCAATGAGGGGTCATAACCTATGTTTCTGAGACAAAAAATGAAAAAAATTAGTTATTAAAGAAATTTGTTTGCAAGTGTCGTCTGCTTTTCATGTTGGGTAAAGGGTTAATATTACTTTATCCCATCGCTCCTGACACTCACGATGCGTTTCTGTGTAAATGCCCTAACCCTTTTAAAAAAGGGAGGCCATTTTTCCCGCCCAGGAACATGATGCTTCATAATTCCATTAAATGAAAGTGTGGGGTAGACCAATCAATATTTCCACGCGCAGCACTAACGGTGCACGTTGACATTATTAATTGGTCTACCCCAACTAATAAATATGGACTCTTCCTGTTGCTTGAACTCCCCCATTGAATTTTGAAAGCTCTGAGAACGGATTTGGGTGTATTTGAGGTTCACTTGGATAATAAATCATTGAACAAAATGAGAGACGAACTTGGGAAGGGCATTGTCAGCCCCCCCTCACGCCCACGTGGTCCGAAGGTAGGGAGGACGGCTGCTCCATCTGCCCCGTGCTTCCGGTGTTCCTGATCAGCGCTCTTCGCATAAAATCGCTCTTTCGATTTTATTTTACGTTTCTTCAGTTTCCAAACATTGCTTACAGACTGCATTTGGAACTAGCTCGTTTCGATAACGCCTATAAGCCCAATGCGTATTTTCGGAAAAAAATATTAAACTGCTTAGTTAGGCCTTAAAAGGTTAAAAATATGTTTCTCAGGCCCACCCCCATTGTCATTTTGGGTGTCGCATATTCTCTTTTTATAACCAATTGCAAACTTTAAAAAATAAAAATTAAATGGTTTATGTCTCATATTTTACCCAAGTTAATAAAATTGATAAATTTGTCCCTTGAGTTCAAGAAGGCTTTGCAATGCTTTAGCATTGCAAAGCCTTCTTACACTCAGGGGACGAAATACATCGCCACCCATGCTATTCTGTAGAACATAAAACAAATCAAGAATATGAACTTTTAATGGCAAAGAAATAATTACAAAAATAAAATAAAAAACAGCCCGCCCACATGCAATTTTACAAAACTGGCTTAAGAAAAAGAAGATCTACCTTACGGGGCCTCATTTAAGAAAAAATTTTTCCAAGTGTCGTCTGCAAGTCTTATTTGGTAAAATATGCCTCTCACATGCTTGCAGAATATTTTCGCACACTTGCATTAGGTGGAAAAAAGTTATGGTTTGTTTCAGGCTGCGTGCAATAGAAAAATAGAGTCGTGCGGTCGGGATTTTTGAAAAAAAATTCTTTTAATATTTTAATTAATCATACAGTCGCTTAACGCTTTACCCAACGTAACAGCCAAAACTCACCAGTGCTATCTACAAAAATCGCCATTCAAATTTTATTATTTTTTATTTTTGTCACAAACATATAACTTATGACCATAAGCTATGTTTTCAGACTAAAATAAAAATTTATACTTATGAAAGAATGTTTTTTTATCAAGTGTCGTCTGCTCTTCCCATTGGGAAAGGGTTAAAGTGCATTGCCTATATTCGCGGTGTCCATGTATTTGAGGCCAGACCCGTAAGTATTTTCAGATATCGTTTTAAATAGATATAACTTTTTTTGCCAAGAGCTCATAAAAAAATTAGGGAGTATGAAAATTAGATTCGGCCAGAAAACCTGTCTCATTTGATTTTTGTTACTTAGCCCTACATACAGAACGGCCGCCGTGGACGGGTCACTTTCCACGGGTGGGCAATATTTCCAGAGACGCAATGATATTAGATTTCAAACACTAATTACAGGAATAAGCATCAAAAATTTAATTAATGAAGCACCAGATACAACCACGGCGCTTCATTAATTAACCCTTTACCCAACGAATCGGCCGCATCCGCCCGCGAAATATGCAAATTTAGAAGTTGAAAAAATATTATTTTTCAAAAATATTTCAACAAAACCATATCATGTGACCCCTCGTTGGAAAGAGCTCGATGAGCTCGTTCCAAAGAGGGGTCACATGATATGGTTTTGTTGAAATATTTTGAAACATTTTAAAAACTTCTATTTAAAATAATAAATTTTGATATCGTCTGCGTTGGGTAAAGGGTTAAAATTTTGAAGATGGTGATTTTTATTACCTGGTAAACGCGTGCGTTGACATCACTGTCCTCACGTGGATTACGACCAGTCCACCGCGACTGTACTGTACAATGAATTGAAAAGATGACGAAATCCAATTTTATTTGTCACAGACAATTTAGCAACAGAAGAATGAGAAGCAACAACTATACAAAGAGCTGCAACAGTCATAGCGGCAACAAGCAGAGCATCATCAAAACAGCAACAATAGCAGCAGTCGTAGGTTTAACAGCAAACGTTTGAAGTTGCAATCTGTCAGCAGTCGTAATCATATCGTATCAGACGGCTTACAGGATGATGGAAAACAGGAGTATTCGGAGAGATCCATCTCAGAATCTCAGTAAAATGTCAATGTACAGCTCCGGCAGACACACTAAAAACTAAAGTGTTAAAACTGACACTTTCAAGGTGTTAAACCCATTCTAACTCTTAAGGTTTGATTTTAACACTCAAAGTGCAATGCTTTAAGCACTTAGACATTACAATCGTCAGACATCTGAAACTTGAATGGGTGGCACTTCCCATGTGTCTAGCATTGGTGGTTCTTCCAGAATTGTCCATTATTTGATTTGCGCTTGGTGGGTACATAATTAAAAGGACACAACGCAGATGACGCGGATCAGGCTCGAGAGTTCGAGCCTGATCCGCGTCATCTGCGTTGTTTCCTTTTAAGTGTCGCGACATTACACTTGCCAAGTGGTATTATTGTAACACCTGTCAAGTTCTGGGATATCCACACTTGAACAAAGTGCTAGTTCAGCACTTAGTAAGTGTTAAATACAGCACTTCAAGCGTAGTTTTTAACACTTTAGTTTTTAGCGTGTACGCGAAACTCGAAGAACTCGGATCGCAAAGACCCCATCAACATTTCACAAGGTGGGCTATTGTATATTATACCCCAAAACAGAAAGAAGAAGAATAGCAAACTCAACCCAACAACAAAAACTACTACTATTGTTACTAGTTGACCAACTACAGCACATTCGTCGTGGATTGGTTGTAATCCACGCATGGGCAGTGATGTACACGCATGCATTTACCAGGTAATACAATTATCAGCAAACTGTTAATTAATGAAGCACCGGGTTGTACCCGGTGCTTCATTAGTTAAATTTTTGATGATTAATCAAATAATTTGTGTTTGGAATCTAATATTATTGCGAAGAAAGATTGCCCACCCGTGGAAATAATAATAATAATATGGTTTAAAGCCGAGTTTCCACTCAACGTGCTCACGGGCTTTACAATAAGTACATGACATCTAATATGAATATGTAACTAACTGGTATTTATGGCGGGATAGGCTAATTTAAACAGATGGGTTTTCAGTGACTTTTTGAACGAAACTTTGTCCTGGACGACCTTCAGGTGATCGGGCAGTTGGTTCCACAAATAAGGTCCAGCTACACTGAATGCTCGATCACCGGCAGTTACAAGGTATCCAGGGTTGTATACCAGATTGTTGGCTGACGAAGATCTAAGAGCTCTGACAGGTTCGTAACACTGTATAAGAGAGTTCAAATAACCAGGTGCAATATCTAAGCGAGATTTAAAAGTTAAAAGAAGAACTTTGAAATTAATTCGATCCTTTATGGGTAACCAGTGTAGATCTTTCAGTTTCGGTGTAATATGACAAAATTTCTTATTCCTGGCTACCACTCTAGCCGCGCAATTTTGAACATTTTGAAGCTTCTTCAATAGATGTTGTTTGCAGCCATATAACAGAGAATTGCAGTAATCAAGACGGCTAGTTATAAGGGCGTGTACAAGCTGCTTGGTCGTCTCCTCATCGATCACGTTCCAGTTTCTGGAAAGAGACAGGTCCACGGCGGCCTTACTGTACCACATCAATAAGTCCAACCATTTTTGTTCCCCTACTACCAGAATCCCCCTTGTATATACTGGTAGAACGCTAGAAGCCAGTATCATGGCTCTATTGAAATGTACTGAAAACCAATATAGTGGCTTTACACTCTATGCATTACTTTGATGTTTGCTCAGCAATTAAAAAAAATGTATATAAAGTGTTTTGTTACAATTTATTGGAGAGGGTCAACAGGCACTCCCTAATAAACTGTAACACATCAATTAGTCTGAACAAAATTTTGTTAAACCAACGCTCCCCATGCTGGTAGCAATAGAATCTTCAAAAAAATAGTCATGTTACAAATGACCTTTGAAATATAATTCTGCCCTCGACCAGTTAACATAAAAAATATAGCTTTGTATTCATGCATCGTTTGAAGGGGGTGTGGTGGTTCAGTAAGTAGATGTACAGGCTGCAAGCCGAGAGGTCCTCGGTTCGAATCCCACCTGCGGCAACCGCGCCGTGTCCTTCGGCAAGACACGTCACACCCATTGCCCATGTGGGGGTACGGTGACGTTGTGTAGAACTACGTACTGAACGTCCATTGTGCACTTGTCTTCAACCAGTGCTAACCCTGCTTGTGTGGAGTTAGTATGTTGGGGAGATGACAGTTGATCGCCGTTGCTCGGTGGTTCTCTCCGGGTACTCCGGCTTCCTCCACCCGTAAAATTGTCGTTGTCATGATTAACCATTGTGCAGAAATATGTGACCTTAAATACCAATAAATAAATAAATAAATAAATAAATAAATAAATAAATAAATAAATAAATAAATAAACACATAAATAAATAAATAAATAAATAAATAAATAAATAAATAAATAAATGCATCGTTTGAATAAATCAAATAGTAATTATTTTTTTGAAATTCAGAAAAAACACTCCTCGTGCAAGTACACACTCGCATACACACACTTCCCCACCCATATCCCTTACACAATCCTCACCCTACATACCCAGCCCACCTCACATCACGCATATACTCCTTCAATACACACAATTCTTAAGCGAGGTTGTGTCAGAATACATGTTCAGGAAGAACGTCGTCTGCTTTTTCTGTTTAACCCTTTACCTAACATGAAAAGCAGACGACACTTGCAAAAAAAATTCTTGAATAACTAATTTTTTTCATTCATTTTTTGTCTCAAAAACATAGGTTATGACCCCTCATTGGAACGAGCTCGACGAGCTCGTTCCAATGATGGGTCATAACCTATGTTTTTGAGACAAAAAATGAAAAGAATAATGAAAATTAATTGGCGATTTTTGAGAATAGCGCTGGTCAGTTTTGGCCGTTACGTTGGGTAGAGTGTTAAGAAATGTAAATGAAAAACGTACTCGATCTAAATAATTGAGAAGAATATTTATCAATCACCAAAGTCAATATATAAAGGTATAAATTTAAATGCGCCTTTCACTTATTTACAATGCACATAAAACGCACCTTTTGATATTTCTCTATTGACGACACGCATGTGTATAATTTTCTCACAACGATATACATTTATACACGACATTGGGATCCGTCACAACTTGAACTTTGTATTAAAAAAATGAAAACGAATCAAAACAGCTGCTAGAATAACAGAAGAACACTATTTGAATACCTGTAAGTATTGTACATGTAGCAATGTTTTGTTGTTGTTTTTGTTCATAACGATATTTAAAAACACTACTTTCACCATCAAGTAGGTTCATCCCCCTTTTCACAAAAACGCTACACATGTTAAAAATATATCACGAAACCCGGTGATTTCTAGTCCATTTACGACGTGGTTGTCAATTTAACTGAAGCTCAATGAAAGTGTGATGGGTTGGGGTGCGGGGGTACAAATCTCCAAACCACACCGCTTATACCATGATTTGGCCCTGCGGACAAAAATTGAAATATGGATGCACGAAATGATAGTTCCTTGATTCTGAAATCTTGACGAGTGCACCGCGCAGGTGATCCCTCCGAATTTGCAACTGCACCCTCCTGGCTGCCCAATATCCGACTTTTGTGAGAACAATTTGCAAGCAACCCCCACCCCCCAGTGAGAATTTTCTAACTTCTACCTGTGAAGTTTAAGCTACTGCAGAAGTTCGAATGCACCCTCTTTCCGTTGTGTTCGAAGTATCAAAGTATATGACATTTGGTTTCTAGAGTTGGCGATCGACTCCTGAGTGCTGCCATGCGCAATGATTTTAGCAGGCCTGAAAATAAAGGGCTTACATCGCAACCCGTTAGCTGGTTACTCTATATAACGTGGTGGTAACCTACAGGAAAGAAGTGCCATGATGCTTAGCCGCCTTCTCTGATTTACTACGCCAGGCAAGCTGTTTTCGTGTTAACCCTTTACCTAACGTAACGGCCAAAACCGGCTAGCGCTATTCTCAAAAATCGCCAATTAATTTTCATTATTTTTTTCATTTTTTGTCTCAAAAACATAGGTTATGACCCCTCGTTGGAACGAGCTCGATTGGGCCTCTTTTTGAAAGTGTCGGGATAGTGATGCAGATGCTGAAAGAATCTGTCGCGAGTGCCAACAGCACGAGCGATGATAGGTATTTAGGCACCCCAATCCTTCCTTACATGAGTGGTACCTAGTATTCCAATACGACGGGCAACTTCTCTTGCTGGCTCTCTCTCGGGGTCCGGAGGCCCAGGTTTGGCTAAGGATTCCGAAATTTGGCCTCAGGACTGACCCAAGAATACTAGACTCCTGGGCCAAGCCCGGGCCCCAGGGTTACTATCCCGACACCATTCTCTCCGGGGCTGGGTATCAGACTTAAAATTTCTAACTAATGAGAATTTGGGATGGGATTGGGGTGGGTGGTGTGGGGGATTAATATACAGCTCAACAGCTGTTACTATTTCGTCCCCTGAGTTCCACCAAAGTGTTCTATGTGATTACTGACATATAGAATACATTGGAAATCGGGAGACGATTTTCAGCTATCGCCAACGATTCAAATTGTAATTGCGTGGAACGATTTGTAGAAAGTTCCAGTGAACCTTCGCTTGTATTTACAAAAAATAGTACGTCAACGATTTCAGTCGCGCACATATGTGCGGAACGGAGTTTCATTTTCCGCATAGTTTAGTATTGCTGCAGATAGGGATTTCATGGAACAGGCGTTTAATAAAACGTAAAAAAAAACTAGCTGGGGCACCTCTATTATAGAATCCTGGCTACGCGCCTAATACAAACAGTGCTAAAACTTTAAGCCGAACAATATAGCTGTGACATAAATGAGTCTGAGTACTTTCCTTACTCCCACATCTGTTATTTCTGTCGCAAATTACTGTCAGTAGCATTTATCATTTCCAAGCTTTGTTTATTCGATTAATTTGTAATAAATCGCCATATTATTAGTTACGAATCCACCCCTCCCCCTAAAACCCCCACCAGATTTAGGCATTTCAGATCGTATAAAAATTGTACACAAGAGAGTACCACAGTAGTAGGAGAGCGATGGGTCGTGCCTGTTCAGCAGGACCCCGGGCAGGACTCCGGAAGTGTCATCATGTCACGAGACCCAGTGGCGCCATGTTGTGTTGTTATGGTAACCCGCGTGAGTGGCCATCCTGAGACGTCATTCCCATAGTGATGCGTGGTCCTAGTGCGCATGTTGTTAGAGTGATACGTGTTTCCGACGGCCATTTTGCACACTGGAGGCCGCCATCTTGGTTTTTATGGTAGCACATTGTCGCTATGTTACCCAAAGGCTACTTATAGGACATGAGTATGTCCGGCGGGTATGTTCCTTTCTATAAGAGTAATTTCGTAGATTTACCCAAATAAACCCAACAATCATCCCAAATCAACCAAAACGACTTTATTTGACACGGAGACCCCATTTTATCGGCTTAGCACGTAATGCTATAGACCCCGGGGTGAGTTCGATTGAACTAGAGCAGTTTTCTGGTTCGGATTTTCGGAATTACCACAAACAACCCGACCAATTCTTTCAGAATCCTCTGCTTCTATCTATCTGTGCAATAGTTTTCGTCTACCCGACCATGTTCGTTTGTCCTGGTTATACTCCAGTAGAGTAGAAGAGCCTGTCAGCTGGAACATCTGTGCTTATTATTACTATATTTAGCTTTTTTGGTCTTTTCTTGACCCTGTTCTGAGTACTCTTGTTGTTTCATTTATCTAGATCACCCAGTCAGTTCACCTTTTCTGGCGCTTACAAACCAATCAGATTGCTTGGTTTCTCATAATTTGTTTGCAGAGTTATCTCCCTTCTGTATAACAAAAGCCTCTATCATTCCCAAAACCAATAAGCTATCGAGAAGTTACTGAAAAGTCATTGCTCGAACGACTCGAAGATAACAGGACAAATGAGCTTTAGAGCAATTGCTCGATTGAGTGACCCACATATTGCTCGAACGACTGGAATCCCATCGAGCAAATGAGCTATATAGCAATTGCTCTTTCGAGTGACTCGAACATACGAGTCTTAGCCTCATTTCGGAAAATAGGGATTCTGCTAAGCCCCGACGTTTCCCCAAAAGGGATTCTGTAAGTAGGATACCCAGAAAGGGGTTGGTGGTTTTCACCAATAATCTAAATAGCCAAGAGAGTAATTGCTCTTCGACTCATTTCAGAAAAAGGGGTGCCTGAGACCAGTCATTTTCAAAAAGGGATTCCGTTAGTACAATACCAAGAAACGGGTGATTTAAGCTAAAGAGCCAAGAGAGTATTTGCCCCGAGGGCAATTTCTCGATCGACTAGAAACCCATCGAGCAAATGAGCTATAGAGCAATTGCTCGATCGAGTGACTCCACATACTGCTTTACGACTCATCTGGGTATTTTAGGATACCTATGGTATTGTACTGTTGGATAATTCTTTTTGTAGAAACCTTACATTCGGGTACTTCATGCTACATGCGGGTTATTCTGTTGGGATGGTAGATAAAAAACAAAACAACAGTATATAACATTTCATTAATTTTTAGCCCGACTGTTTACAGTACTTTTGTCCGTCCGTCTGTCCGCCTGTTAACATTTAGAGTTTTGGTTAAAGTTTGTGGTTAAAGTTTTTTATTGAAGGCTCAAGTGGGTTTTTTTTTTCCTGTTTAGTCATGACTTTCTTCTGTCTGTCTGTTAACATTTAGAGTTTTGGTTAAAGTTTATGGTTAAAGTTTTTTAGTCAACCTTAAAGTTTTTTGTTTTTTTTTTCTTTTAAATTAATATTACTATTGATTGTATCATTCTCCTTTTGTTTTTTATATTTCATGTTATTTTGGTAACTATTTAACCCTTTTTTGTATGTCAACTTAACTTCCAACTTCCAGGTTTAAGGTTTTGGTTAAAGGTTTTATTTTTTTTTGGGGGGGGGGGTTGGGGGGGGGGGTTAAAATTACACCTTTAATTCTTCAAACAGTTTAGTGGAATCTCACTTTTTCTTATTTGGGACAATGCCGTCTATCTACTAAACATTTATACAGTGATTTTTATTAATATCGGTATGATTTTAACCCCTTTTAAACATGTTTTCAGACTTACTTTCTTTGTATTTGAAATTAGACTTTGCCACATACTTTTTTACTCTAATTTTTGAATGGTCAATACAACTTAATGATTCCATTCACAATAATGACTTCTTTTATCGGTTTTAGGAAATATTTAACCCTTTTTTGCCAATCAATTTTACTTTGTATTCTCAGCTTAAAGTTTCGGTTAAAGTTCTGCTTTTCAAGGTTCTATACCTTTCATTCTCCAAACACTCGGTTTTTTTCATTTCGGGCAAGGTCTACTGAAGCTGTACACAGTGGTTTCAAATGGTATTGGTATTAATTTAACCCTTCCACAAGGGAGGGATATAGCACAGAGCTCGCTCCATCCGTCCATCTTTTAGTCCGTCCGTCTGTCAGTCCATCCGTCTGTCCGAACTTTCTTTATGCCATAACTTAAAAGAAAATTGACTCCTATTGCCCAACATTGCTTTATGTACTGCATATTTAATCCTTTACCTAACACAAGTTGAAGCCAACAGTACAAATTATTTTTCTGAAACATCAGATTGTTTCATTCTTTACTTCTAATCATGGCTTATTAGTCCTTATTGGAACAAGCTCATCAACTTTGTTCCATTAATAAGTCATGAGGTATGTTTTGAAGTAGAGAAATGAAAAAAATTAATTTGAATACAAGTTTTGTATATCACGAGTGCAGATATGGCAGATTCGTTAGGTAAACGGTTAACAAAAAATGGCTCCAACTATTTTGTGTCTAAGCATTGCCATTGCTGGGACAGTCGGGCTGCATGCGTGACCCCACTCTGGTTATTCATAGTATACAGTTTACAATTCCTCAAGGCATCATTTTCGTCTTTGTAGTTCTTCTCTCATGGGCTGACCATCTCATCTTCTTGTTGGTTGGAGCTTCTTCCCATCGTCTGGCTAGGTTCTTGATAAAACACGTTCTCTCATTGATCGGTGATAGCTTGGCTTTGTTGGTTGCTGTAGCTTCCTGCCTTGCATCTTTCTTCTTTTTGAGTTCCTCTTTCTTGTCTTCCTGCAGCTTCGTAGTTTGAGTAGTAACTTCAGTCTTCTGAACATCATTCTTTATGGGAGCTGGCATCGTTTTCGTATCTTCAGACCGATTCGTTCTTTGTGGACTCTTGGATCATTCTCTTGTCTTCAGGCTTATTCGTAGTGTGAGAAGTAACTTCATTCTTAGTTTCAGTGGAAACATCTTTCTTTATGGGAGCTGGCATCTTTTTCTTGTCTTCAGACTGATTCGTAGTTTGAGTCGTAACTTCAGTCTTCTGACCATTACTCTTAGTTTCCGTAGAAACTTCATGTTGTTTCATAATTTGAGTATTAACTTCATTCTTGTTTGCAGTGGAAGCATCAGTCAGTTCTTCTGTCTTTATTCTCTTGTTTACTAATCGACCAGTATCCACACATCTTTATTTCTTTCCACCAGTATCCATGTCTAGATGTTTTTCTGTTGGCTCCATTTACCAAACGATTCACTTGGGCCAGTTCTTGGGAAGTCAGCTTTAATCCAGCATCATTCTTGAAGATCTGTATGTGTAAGTCGTCTTTGATTCGAATCACTGTTGTTGACACAGGCATCTTCACTCTTCAACGTTCTCTAATCGCCCTCTTCTTCTTCATCATTTTGTACTATGAGTAGTTTGTCATAAGGTTGTCGAAAAGTCTTCGCTTTTCCAAGGCATATTTCTGGGATTCTTTAGTCAAAGTCCTCTTCTTCACGAAGACGCTTGGCTGTTTCTTGAATTTTCTTGTGTATTGAGTCGTTGCAAAAATGTCTAATGTACACTTTACTATTAATGTATTTCGCACTAATGGCTTCCCTGACACTCTTTTGTGCTCTGTATGCTGTTTCAACTGCATCTTCACTATCCATTCCATTCTCGATATACTTGTTCACGAGATTGTCAAAATCGTCTTGGTATTTGTCATAGGCACTTTGGACGATAGTTCCCATCATAGAAACGTCATCTTTTTCCTGTTCTTCTTCGTCTTTTTTTTTCTTCGTCTTTTTTCTTACAAATGATAAGATGAATGAATGGAAGGTTTTAGCGCACCGAAGGCGCGCAGGGACGATGTGGGATTTACAAATCCCTTGCGACCCGGAAATGAAAAGTTTCTTACGAGCACGAGCACGACCCTTTTATAGGATATCGAACAGAACATTGATGATGGGTTTGAGTAACTTTCCTAAAAATAATCCTTTCTGTAAGATCCGTCTTCTTGTCCTATACGATAGCTCTCTCTTTGGTAAGGCAATTCTCCTAATCTGGTGTTTGCATGGGAACAGCTGAGCTCTCTCAGATTTGAATATTGAAACTGCGCCCTTCAAGATATTCGAGGCACAATCACATATACATTGTATCAAATCATCACTGGCCGTCTTGATCATATTCGTGGCTTCATGCCGCATCAGATAGGATAGGATTCTCAGTGTGTCTGAATTTCTGTCTTGTCTTACAGTGTTGCTCGATTGTTCCGTTTGTCGGTTTGAGAAAATTCTGCTTTGTGCCTCTACATGTTAAACTTTCAGGAAAATGTTTTTCCACAGTAGTTATGAATTGCCATGTCTTTACTCTTACGTGGTCGTACAACAAATGAGCATTTGGTGTTGGTACATCCCTTTCATACCCTTTAAAGTGCTAGGACTTGGGTGATAAGCGTCGAGAGAAAGCAACACTTTCGTAATATACTTCTTTTTATATCGGTAGAAATTCCATCATCTGTCAGCACCTTCAATACATGTTCGTATTTTCGTAGGTCATCAAATTCATCCAATTTCAGTGGTATCTTATCTTCGAGGATGTCGGAAGCACAGTTACATAAAAAGGTAATAAAATCTTCATCAGCAGCGCATAGAACGGCATCGATTTCCTCCTTGTCTGCATCCACTAACAATTCTAAAAGTACTTTATTCTGGTCAGTCATTGAATCTCCAGTACATATCTGCTCTTCTGTTCTTCTTGAACAATGATATTCTTCATTCTCTTCCTATTGTGTGGTTGGGTGAACAACTTCGTACAATATCTGCACTGGAGCCGACAATGGTTCTTCTAACTTCTCCGCCCCACTAACTTCTCCGCTCCATTTACTCACAATAGGAACCAGTTCGATGGCGGCATCGCAGTGTATTTCTCAGACAGTATATACCATAGAAAGCTAGACTATCTCTCATTAAACGACGACATTCTCTGGTTTGAGGTTGGGGTTAAACATAAATTTATTTTATGCCTGACATATTGATCCGAGAGAGAATCAGTTGCCGACTATTGGTCTAAACTAGAAGATAAAATAGATCTGGCATTATACCTTAACCCCGCGATAGTACCTACAGGTGACATCAACTCTGATCTCCTAAACCCCCAAAGCAAACTACATTATGACGTACGAACAGGATCATAAATCAGTGAATTTAGCATGATGCTAAAATAAAGAGTATGATACTCAATTAATATTGTATGATACCCAAATAATATAGTATTATACTGAATTAATTCAGTATCATACTCAAATAATTGAGTATCATACTTAATTATTTATGCAGCATTCATGAAATCATACCAAATAATATAGCATCATACCAAATTATTAGAGTATCATACTAAAAAAACAATTATGACCCTCCCGTACGTGAACCTGATTTCAGTATCATGCTATTTTATTTATGCTGCATTCATGAAATCGTACACAATAATATAGTATGATTCTAAATTAATTGAGTATCATACTAAAATAATTAACTATCATACACAAATAATATAGTATGATTCTAAATTAATTGAGTATCATACTAAAATAATTAAGTATCATACACAAATAATATAGTATGATTCTAAATTAATTGAGTATCATACTAAAATAATTAAGTATCATACACAAATAATATAGTATGATGCTAAATTAATTGAGTATCATACTGAATTAATTCAGTATCATACACAAATAATATCGTATGATGCTAAATTAATTGAGTATCATACTGAAAACCTGTCAATCAACACATTCTAACCAATCAGTGGCGCCGATACATACACGCTAGATTTTCTGGCGTCACATTTAAATAACACGATAAGCGAATAGAAGACCGATATATAAATGAATCTGGAAGGTTTTCTTGAAGGCGCTCGCGCTATCGTGTATACAGTCCTCGATCAACGAAGCATCTGTTTCAACAGCAAGTATGAGACTGGAAGCTTTAGAAAGAAATGCGAACAGAATGGTTGCGAGGTTCCTGGAATGTTCACCACTGTTACCAGTATTAAGAGAGGCTGTGCAGATTGTTGAAGAAATGAAAAGCTAAGAATAAATCTTCGAAAACACCACGTTTTGGAAAATTGTGACGCGACACCTTGAAGGGGGTGGTAGTGGTGGAGTGGGTGGTTGGTGGTGGTGTAATGCGTACACTGTTTGAAACAAGGCAATGGGCAAGAACATGGATGTTACGACGGGGGGGGGGGGGGGGGGGGGTCTCACGCCCCGCCACACAAAATCCGGACACAGGTTTTGAACGGTTAGAAGTTCCCGCGGGACATGCCAAATTGCTGAAACTTCACCCTGCAAAGTAAGTAGCTGTCATAGTAATTAGTGTCAAACACTCGTTTAAATTTTCCTTCATTCAGTAAAAATTTAGCCTGAAAAAGTTTCCTGAAAATTTCGTGCGGTTGAAATTTTGCAACACTCAGAACACTTGAAATATCAGTCGAAAAAATATATCCCAAAGATTGGGGGTGGGTGCGCTTAACGCAAATTCATCTCCAATCGGTTGGAAATTTTGTCTGGCCTGGGTTGGGGGGGGGGGGGGGGGGAGTGGTGTGCTGTTTAAAAGTTTGAAGATGACAATATTCTTCACCGAAGACCCACTAAACACCCTGTAGCCACACCCAGACGAAGATTCAACGATGGGTTATTTATTTATTTATTTATTTGTTTATTTATTTATTTATTTATTGGTGTTTAAGGTAAAATATTTCAGCACAATGGATAATCATGACCATGACAGTTTTACGGCTGGAAGAGATTGACGGAGAGAACCACCGATCAACGACAAGTAACTGTCAGCTCTTAAGCAATCAAACTCCACACAAGCAGGATTAGCATTGGTTGAAGACAGATGCACCATCGACGTGCAGTACGCCTTAGTACACAACGCCACCGGGCTCCCATGTGGATAGTGGGGGTGAAATGTTTTGCCCAAGGACACAGCACGGCTGCAGCAGGGCGCAGGTGGGATTCGAATCAAGGATCCCTCGTCTCGCAGACTTACCCCTCTACCTACTGAGCCACCGCGTCCCCTGATACACTTGTTAAATTAGCAATGCATTTGCTGAAAAACAAAACACCGAGGTGTGCAAACAATTCAACTCAGGAATTCTTTTCGAAATCAAAATTAGTAATTTTGAGTGGATTGGTGGTGCTCGTAGAGGTGGAAGCCTGACTCTCGTGCCATCGCAACTACACGCACAACTGTGCACACATGCATATACTTCACTATCTTTGACGTACCCATTAACTTACTTACAGACATCTCCTTACACATACATACACATACACCCCCTATCCACACACGTGTTCACCCCCCCCCCACACACAACCCATCCTCCGCCACACATGCATATTTACATTCTAACGTAGATTTTCGTAGTTTACAATGCGAAACTGCCTCGAACCGATGTGGTATGGTAATAGTAATTCGGAGGTTACGAGTGACGCTTGGTGACGAAAATTTATTTATTGCAGAGACTGAACTGTTTTATATTTTGTGAGTTGTGTATTAAGTAATAATTGTGTCTTGTGTTCGAAGGGTCGATGCAGCTCTGGTGGTAAATTTTTATACAAAACATGTGTGCAAACTTGAAATTTATTTATTTATTGGGATAATGTCACCTATTGTCGGACAGTTTTACGGGTGTAGGAAGCCGGAGTTCCTGGAGAGAACCACCGAACAACGGCGAGCAACTGTCGAACTCCCGTTGGTGCTAAGTCCGTACAGGCAGGGTTAGCACTGGTTGAAGACAAATGCACCATCGACGTGCAGTGGGCCTTAGCACACAGCGCCGCCGATTCCTCACGGGATTAACTGCCGTGCCCAAGGACACAACACTGTTACCTCTGGCGGGATCGAATCGTGAACCTGTCGGTTTGAAGTTCATTACGGTCACCACTGAACCACTGCGCTCCCGTCCAAACTTTAATGGAGCTGAAATGTCCACTCCATCCAATGTAATATGAATGTATACAGTAAGATTCCATGATATAGTATACTGTTATATGATTTTGAACCGAGAAATTAGGCTGAACAAAGATGGTAACGGTAATGGTGATAGCTCCCCTTGCGAAACCCGGTAAGCGAAGTAGTGCTTGGTATCTGTGGTTAATCAACAAATGGGGTTTAAGTCGACATAAATAGGTGACGGGAGTAGTATGTAATGTGGTTTTGGGGCCTAGTTGGCAGGACCCTGTTACAGGACTCCGGAAGTGACGCCATGTCACGTGACGTAGTGGCGTCATGTTCTGTTGGCATGGTAACCCGCGTGGGCGGCCATGTTGTGACGTCATCCCCATAGTGATACGTGTTGTTAGTGCGCATGCGCAGCGTGTGTTGTTATGGTGATACGTGTTTCCGTCGTCCACTTTGTATACCGGAGGCCGCCATCTTGGTTTCTATGGTGGCACGTGGTTGCTATGTTACCCAATTTTTCTGCCATAGGACGGGGTATGTTCGGAGGGTATGTTCGATTGAATCGGAGTATTTTCTGGAACGACTTCCCTGGATAATTACCACAAACAACCTGACAAGTCTTAAAATTTCGCATTCTTTCAGAATTCTCCGCTTCTATCTATATATGCAATAGTTATCGTTTATCTGGCCATGTTCCTTTATTCTAGAGTATACTCCAGTAGCGTAGAAGAGCCTATCTGTTGGAACAGCTTTGCTTATTGTTACTATATTTAGCTATTTCTGGTCTATTTTTGTTAGTTCCGACCCTATTCTAAGTACTCTTATTGTTTCATTTATCTAGAACATTTATAACCAATCAGATTGCTTGATTTCCCATAACATGTACTTAATCGTATAGAGTTATCTCCCTTTATACAACGAAGTTGTATCCGATTCTCATCACATCTATATCCAATGGCAATATCCCCGGGAACCCCACATTTTGGCACCCCTTTTTTGAAAAACATATGACCTTCGGCACCCCTTTTTTTGTCATATGTGCGTATGTGAAAAAGCATAATGTGACACAATGTGCCCTAGCACAAAGGCACATGCTTTATGTGCCGATATGTGCTTATGTGAAAAGGTACAATGTGCCCTAGCACAAAGACACATACGGGTATTTGAGTATACCTATGGCCCGGCATTGTATTATTTGAGGATACCTATCGAGGATACCTTTTATAGGATACTTATCTGAGGATACTATTACGTGTACCACAAGACATACCTATCCCAAATATCCCTTATAAGCCATCGAACAGTTATTGAAAAGTCATTGATCGAATGACTCGAATCCCAATGCAATGTGGCTCTTGGTACTACTGATCCACCAGGTGCTTCATATTATTGAGCGGTATTCTGAGGTGGGGTCAATTCCTGGTAATACAGAACGGCAGCAGAGTATGGTTGGTATATTCCCCTGTAGGTCCCATCCTAACCGTTGATAGTATTAACCTACCAAATGCTTTGTATCATTCTGTTATTGGTAAGGTGGTACGTAATACCAGTAGTTCCTACCCTATTCCCAGTACTTTTGTTGTTTCATTTATCTAGATTACCCAATCACTTCACTTTCCTGACACTAACTAACCAATTAGATTGCTTGATTTCCCATAACCTGTACTTAATCGTACAGAGTTATCTCAATTCTGTATAACAAAAACCTATATCAATGGCAATATCCCCGGCACCCCAATTTCGGCACCCCTTTTTTTGAAAAATATATGGCCTTCGGCACCCCTTTTTCTGAAATGAGGATAAGAGTCGTAGTAAATTAGACCTCATTGAGGGATTTTTAATACGACCCTTATCCTCATTTTAGAAAAAAAGGGGTGCCGAAGGCCATATGTTTTTCAAAAAAGGGGTGCCCAAATTGGGATGCCTTCTGGAGAAACCCTTTTTTTGTCAATATCGGCGCCACTGATTGGTTAGAATGTGTTGATTGACAGGTTTTCAGTATGATACTCAATTAATTTAGCATCATACTATATTATTTGTGTATGATACTGAATTAATTCTGTATGATATTCAATTAATTTAGCATCATACTGTATTATTTGTGTATGATACTGAATTAATTCAGTATGATACTCAATTAATTTAGCATCATACTATATTATATGTGTATGATACTTAATTATTTTAGTATGATACTCAATTAATTTAGAATCATACTATATTATTTGTGTATGATACTTAATTATTTTAGTATGATACCCAAATAATTTAGAATCATACTATATTATTTGTGTATGATACTTAATTATTTTAGTATGATACTCAATTAATTTAGAATCATACTATATTATTTGTGTATGATACTTAATTATTTTAGTATGATACTCAATTAATTTAGAATCATACTATATTATTGTGCACGATTTCATGAATGCAGCATAAATAAAATAGCATGATACTGAAATCAGGTTCACGTACGGGAGGGTTATAATTGTTTTTTTAGTATGATACTCTAATAATTTGGTATGATGCTATATTATTTGGTATGACTTCATAAATGCTGCATAAATAATTAAGTATGATACTCAATTATTTGAGTATGATACTGAATTAATTCAGTATAATACTATATTATTTGGGTATCATACAATATTAATTGAGTATCATAGTCTTTATTTTAGCATCATGCTTAATTCACTGATTTATGATCCTGTTCGTACGTCATACTACATTCTCTCATGACATTATTCAACTTAAACAACGTAATTACAGAACCCACCAGAGTAACTCCTACTTCGCAGTCACTGCTTGATCCGATAATCGTCAGCTGTTAATGTGTTCAACTCAGGAACATTGGAACTGGGATTATCCGACCATAGAGCTACTTATGCCCATATTGCCAACTCGCATTTTAACAACCCCGTTACGTTTCGTGACGTCTGGCTTTACAACAAAGCCGACTTCCAACGAATGAATACAATGATAGCTAGGTCCGATTGGGAAAATTTAATAAGCGACGCGCCCTCCATAAATGATGCTGTGTCAAACTTTGTATCGGAGTTCTTAAAAATAGCGAAGCAATGTATCCCCAATTCCACAATAACAGTGCGAAAAAAAGACAAACCATGGTTTGACAGCGCTATTAGAAAAGAGTTACGCCACCGTGACCGATTAAGAAAATTAGCTTTCAAAAATAATAAACCCCAGCTTTGGGCAAAATATAAAACAGCCAGGAACAAGGTTAACAACATGAAAAAATTTGCGAAGAATGTATACATGGAAAAAGTTGACGAATCTCTATCACACGACACGGAACCTAAGCAGTTTTGGCATGTTGTTAAAACGTTTCTGGAAAATTTTTCTAGTACTTCTGGCATAACCCATCTTTACCGCCTGTCCGAGGAAGGCTGTGAAATTATCGAGAACGATACAGAGAAAGCAAATCTTCTAAACGAAACTTTTATAAGTAACAGTGCATTAAACTCGAGTTCAAAAACCCTTCCGCCCTTCAAACGGAGATGCCCTCACTCCATTAGCAGCGTATCGTTCTCTGAGCAGGACATCTCGGATATTCTAAAAAGTTTAAAAAATAAAAAGTCACATGGTCACGACGGAATAGGTCACAAAATGTTGAAGGAAACAAAATATTCTGTTAGCAGACCCCTTTTTCTCCTCTTCATTAAATCATTGTCAGAGTGCGTCTACCCCGACGAGTGGAAACTTGCTGATGTGATTCCTCTTTATAAGAAAGGAGACAAATACGACCCGAAAAATTATAGGCCCATATCGTTGTTATGCTGTATCGGTAAAATAATGGAACGAGTTGTCTTTAGAGATATCCACAAATATTTCCTTGAAAATAGTTTATTTTACAAATTCCAGTCAGGGTTTTTGCCGAATAATGGTACAGTGTACCAGTTGATAGAGGTCTATCATAACCTTTGCAACGCCATAGATAAAAATATGCAAACTTGTGGTGTTTTTTGTGATATTTCCAAGGCCTTTGACAGGGTTTGGCACACCGGTCTAATTTTCAAACTGAAGCAATATGGGGTTTCTGGTCCCTTGCTGCGATGGTTTCAAAGCTATTTGGCACACAGAAGTCAAAGGGTGAAAATTAATGAATGTAAATCCGAGTATAGAAACATAGAAGCGGGGGTTCCTCAAGGGTCTGTTCTTGGCCCTTTTTTATTTTTGGTCTACATCAATGATATAGCCGACGATAATGAGTCCATTGTTAGACTCTTCGCTGACGATACCTGTTTGACCGAATCATCTATTGACATTCATAGCATTGAGTCAAAAATGAACATCGAACTCGAAAAAATCAACAAATGACTCAATACCTGGCTGGTCACATTTAATGCTAAAAAAACAACGCTGTTTTGTTTACACTCAATAGAGATGTCATTATTCCAAGTGTTTTGTTCGACAGCGAAACACTTGACTTTGTTGGCGTCCACAAACACCTGGGATTATCCATCCAATCAAACTTGGTCTGGGAAGCGCATATTGACGACATTTGTAAAAAAAGCCTGTGTTAGACTTTCACAGTTAAGAAAACTAAAGCATATTTTCAATCGACAGATTTTGAATAAGATGTACAATGCCTTCATTTTGCCAATATTGGAATACGGGAGTCCGGTGTGGTGCGGAGCTCCCCAATATATGATGAAGCGTATAGAGGATATACACTGTGATGCCGCACGAATCGTATCAGGGCTGACGAGATCAGTATCGCGAGCCCTCCTATTGATTGAAGTTGGGTGGGATAGCCTCGAAACAAGAAGACACATACAAAAGATGTGTACCTTCTACAAAATCGTAAACAACGATGCGCCCGATTATCTGCAGGAATTACTACCACGAAGAGGTCGTGACACATCTGGTTATAACCTTCGAAATTCGGCAGATTTTATGCCTTATTGCATGCGAATAGAGCTATTCAAAAGATCATTTTTCCCCTCGTGTACAGGAACATGGAATAGTCTACCAGTGTCCGTGCGAAACAGCAGTTCACTCAATGAATTCAAAAAACTCATATCACCGCCTGAAGGGAGACCTCCAGGATACTTCTCCTGTGGTGTCAGAAAATATAACATTATTCATAGTAGAATTCGAACTTGTTGCAGCGATTTGAACAGTGATAAGTTTCTCAATTACATCTCCGAATCTCCATACTGTTCCCATTGTCCAGCTGCTGTTGAGGACGCAGGGCACTATTTACTCTTTTGCCCCTTTTATTCAGAATCTCGCAACGCTCTCATTTGTAAACTATTGGAAATTAATGTTAATTTGAACTCCGTTGATATTTTATTGTACGGCGATCCCATTTTAGAACATAAAACTAGTACCTCACTTTTTAAATTCGTTCAAAAATTTATTCGTAACACTCGAAGATTCGATAATGAGTTTCCATCCTAGTATTGTTTAACACATGCAGTTCATTGCGACTTCTAAGGCGCGTGATTAGGCGGTTAAAGTGTAACCAATGGATGATTACGGAAATTAATATGTAAATATTATTATTATTATTATTATTATTATTATTATTATTCGCCGCAGGAGAGTTATGTCGGTGGTAAGATTTGAACGCGGTAGTAAAAGTATTATCTATAGTTGTAGCAGTAATGATGGTGGTAGTAGTAGCAGCAACCATTCAGTGCTGCGCCTGGTCGACCCTCGGCATGGAAAATCAAATCAAATTAACAGAGACAGACTGAAGGTGCAGAAAGGATATCAATCAATTAATCACTTTTTTTTTCTCTCTCTCTCACTCTTTTTATTGAGAAGTTAGATTTTCTAGTATATATATATATATATATATATATATATATATATATATATATATATATATATATATATATATATATATATATATATATATATATATATAACTATGTAAACAACATTTCGGCAACTTCTTGTCATTTGGGCAACTTGCGTCATTTGGGCAACCTCAGAGATATTTATCAATATATTTGTCACAAACGTCTATATTTATTAAAACATCTCTTATCACTTCTAGTTTATCAATAAATTATGCATTTGTGTATTAAAATTGAAAATATATGCATTTTTAAAAGATATATGATTTTGCGTTGCCCAAATCCGGTTGCCTTAATGTTGGTTGCCTAAAGGTCAAAAAGTGTTTACTATATAAACGTCCTTTGGGCAACATTCTGTATATATTTATTTTCATATGGGAGTCATTCAGGCAACGTTATATATATGTTCGCTTTCTATATGAACGTCATTCAGGCAACGTTTTGCATTATTATCAATAATAAATAGACGACATCTAAATAACAAGTATTTGTTTTTTAAAAGTGCGAAGTGGATCAGAATCTTGAATATCTGTCACAAATACAACATCAGAGTCGCATTTGCGAAGTGCAATCATTCCTTGATCAGCACAGTGAACTTCAAATTGAAAGATCACGAGGACGGTTCGCTCATGATCCTCATTCCTCAACTGCAATGTGGCCTTAGACAAGGCTCTTGGTGTCATTTGCCAATGTGAGGTGTGGTGGCATTGTTTACTAATGCACAGAGCATGACAGTACAGTATGTGGTGATATATTTGGCTTCTGACACTGTCAACCCCGTTTCCACCGAAATAAAATGTTGGAGAGTCTGATAGTTACTCGCCCCAGTTCAATGGTTTCCTCGGTCTTATAAAGGAGTTCCTCGTTCTGCAGTGTACCGTGCGTTTTTACCGAGAGGAAACACGTTGTCCATTTTTGCGAGGGTGGGGGCTCTCCGAGGAGAGTCAGCTACTTTAGATACTTTTGACGAGCGGCCTCAACTGCGATTGTCTGGGAGGCTTCTATTGAGTGGGGCTCGTGAGATACTCGTCCGCTTTTACCAGAGAGGAGGTTCATCTGCAAGTAACTGTCCAGATAAATTCAACCACGCCGTCTATTTTGATGAAGGGGGATAAATTCAACCACGCCGTCTGTTTTGATGAAAGGGGACCTCGTCTGAATACATCGTCTTCTAACGAGGACTGTGTGTATGTGTGTGTGTGGGGGGGGGGGGGGGGGGGGTCCAGATATACACTATTTTCTGGGGGCAGGTCGGCCTGCATTTAAATTACCTTTGAAAGCACGATCGCTTTTACAGATTGTAAATGCGTGTGTGAGGGGAGGGGGTGATGGTTGTGGGGAACCAACAGCTGCCGATCTTACCAGGACGGCTGAAATCGTCGATAAAGGGAGTGCTGCTCGAGTGCAAAGCACTCCGCTTGTGGACTAGGGGTGTGGGCATTGTGCACTCTCAAAAATTCATCCAACCGCGCTCCCAGTGAGCAAGAAAATTATCTTCTAAGGAGAGTACTACTTACTACCGTTGCTTTCACGCGAGTACTTAACTATCGCCCTTGCCATCCACCGTCCACTGCAAAATACGGTCCATGGTCTGATGAAAAGGCCCTCGTCTGAAATGCATAACTGGTGACATTCTCGTCCTCCGTGTGCCAAAGTTCAGCAGGGATGGGAGGACTCTTCTTCAAAGACACTCCTATAATTACTCTCCCCGATTACCTGCTAGCGCATTCTTGACGCGATCCATACACACACTTATGTGGGTAGGATCCCAGTTCAACATATTCGGTGTTAACAAAAGGGTGTTTAACAGGAAGAAAAGTTCAACTGCAGGCTCGGATTTTAATAAACTCTCTATCTCGAGAGCCTGGATTGCCTCTAATGAATAGTCCTATTTGGTTCCCAAAATCATTTAAGAAAAATTATTTGAGTGTGGATTGGTCTCAAATGCAACTAATGGCTCGTGTATTCATAATTTGGACAGTTCTTCTCGAAAACCAGAACAAATCAAACATATCCGAATATCACAAAAAGGTTAGCAAATTATAGTCAAGTCTGACACAGGGTTTGAATTCCAATTAAACCCACATCTTAGGGGTGGGGTGGTGAGGGGTGTACTTTGCAGTGCCCCCAAAGGCAACTATGACTCGTCTTACCATGAGGTGGGTCCATTTGGATGAAAACCAGGCATGGTCGGACGCGGCGTGTGCACATCCAAAGTGCGCAAGGGTATGGCAAGAAGGAAAAATCAGGTTTTGGGCTCGAAATTGCAATAATGATCATTATCATAATTTGTGCTCGACGGCATAAAGACAAGGCCCATTCCGACCTTGGCGGAACACATTCGGTGTTGGTAAGTGGATGGCAAATAAGAATTGTTCGATTTCAGGCAGGCCTAGATTTCAATAAAAATCTATATTCTTCAGAACCTGGATTGGTTTTAAAGGTGCTAATTACACGTGTTATTAAGTAAAATGCATGAAAACCAAGGCGGGTCGGATCCTAATGGAACACGCCCGCAAAACAAAGAGATGGCAAATAATGAAGGTCCCACTTTAGGCCCAGGTTTCAATAAAATCCTTATCTTGAGAGCCTGTAGTTGTCTCAAAGATAAGAGATGATTCAGGTGAACACGATTTGGGGTCATTGGCATGAAAACCAGTATGCGTCGGCGCTCCGCTAACACATCCACAATTCACAGGAGAATGGGGAATTTTAGAAAAACATGCATTTTGGCCGGATTTAAAAAAAAGACCACATCTTGTGAGCACGGAGTGACCCAAATGGCAACAAATAACATGTTTATCTTTACTTGGACTTGTTCGGAAAAAAGCAGACAGAGACTGAAATCCGGTTAAACGTCATTTGGGCAACGTGTTGTATATATTTTTATCATATGGGAGTCATTCAGGCAACGTAATATATATGCTCGCTTTCTATATGAACGCCATTCAGGCAACGTTTTGCATTATTATCAATATTAAATAGACGACATCTAAATAACAAGTATTTGTTTTTTAAAAGTGCGAAGTGGATCAGAATCTTGAATATCTGTCACAAATACAACATCAGAGTTGCGTTTGCGAAGTGCAATCGTTCCTTGATTAGCACAGTGAACTTCAAGTGAAATTGAAAGATTACGAGGTCGGTTCGCTCATGATCCTCATTCCTCAACTGCAATGTCGCCTTAAACAAGGCTCTTGGTGTCATTTGCCCATGTGAGGTGTGGTGCCATTGTTTACTAATGCACAGAGCATGACAGTACAGTATGTGGTGATATATTTGGTTTCTGACACCTGTCAACCCCGTGTCCATCGGAATAAAATGTTGGAGAGTCTGATAGTTACTCGCCCCAGTTCAGTGGTTTCCTCGGTCTTATAAAGGAGTTCCTCGTTCTGCAGTGTACCGTGCGTTTTTACCGAGAGGAAATACATTGTCCATTTTTGCGAGGGGTTGGGGCTCTCCGAGGACAGCCAGCTACTTTAGATACTTTTGACGAGCGGCCTCAACTGCGATTGTCAGGGGGGCTTCTATTGAGTGGGGCTCGTGAGATACACAACGAAGGTCCCACTTTAGGCCCAGGTTTCAATAAAATCCTTATCTTGAGAGCCTGTAATTGTCTCAAAGATAAGAGATGATTCAGGTGAACACGATTTGGGGTCATTGGCATGAAAACCAGAATGCGTCGGTGCTTCGCTAACGCATCCACAATTCACAGGAGGATGGGAAATTTAAGAAAAATATGCATTTTGGCCGGATTTAAAAAAAACACATCTTGTGAGCACGGAGTGACCCAAATGGCAACAAATAACATGTTTATCGTTATTTGGACTTGTTCGGAGAAAAGCACAGAGAGACTGAAATCCGGTTAAACGTCATTTGGGCAACGTGT
Source organism: Pictodentalium vernedei (assembly GCA_031216915.1). Lineage (NCBI taxonomy): Eukaryota > Metazoa > Mollusca > Scaphopoda > Dentaliida > Dentaliidae > Pictodentalium > Pictodentalium vernedei. The sequence continues at coordinate 44,479,510 of CM062296.1, forward strand.
TGTATATATTTTTATCATATGGGAGTCATTCAGGCAACGTTATATATATGTTCGCTTTCTATATGAACGCCATTCAGGCAACGTTTTGCATTATTATCAATATTAAATAGACGACATCTAAATACCAAGTATTTGTTTTTTAAAAGTGCGAAGTGGATCAGAATCTTGAATATCTGTCACAAATACAACAACAGAGTTGCGTTTGCGAAGTGCAATCGTTCCTTGATCAGCACAGTGAACTTCAAATTGAAAGATTACGAGGTCGGTTCGCTCACGATCCTAATTCCTCAACTGCAATGTGGCCTTAAACAAGGCTCTTGGTGTCATTTGCCCATGTGAGGTGTGGTGGCATTGTTTACTAATGCACAGAGCATGACAGTACAGTATGTGGTGATATATTTGGCTTCTGACACTGTCAACCCCGTTTCCACCGGAATAAAATGTTGGAGAGTCTGATAGTTACTCGCCCCAGTTCAGTGGTTTCCTCGGTCGTATAAAGGAGTTCCTCGTTCTGCAGTGTACCGTGCGTTTTTTACCGAGAGGAAATACATTGTCCATTTTTGCGAGGGGTGGGGGCTCTCCGAGGAGAGCCAGCTACGTTAGATACTTTTGACGAGCGGCCTCAACTGCGATTGTCTCGGAGGCTTCTATTGAGTGGGGCTCGTGAGATACACAACGAAGGTCCCACTTTAGGCCCAGGTTTCAATAAAATCCTTATCTTGAGAGCCTGTAATTGTCTCAAAAATAAGAGATGATTCGGGTGAACACGATTTGGGGTCGTTGGCATGAAAACCAGTATGAATCGGTGCTTCGCTAACGCATCCCCAATTCACAGGAGGATGGGAAATTTAAGAAAAATATGCATTTTGGCCGGATTTAAAAAAAGACCACATCTTGAGAGCACGGAGTGACCCAAATGGCAACAAATAACATGTTTATCGTTATTTTACTTGTTCGGTGAAACGCAGACAGAGACTGAAATCCGGTTAAACGTCATTTGCGCAACCTGTTGCATATATTTTTATCATATGGGAGTAGTTTAGGCAACGTTATATATATGTTAGTTTTCTAAATGAACGCCTTTCACACAACGTTTTGCATTTTATCAATTTTAAATAGACTACATCTAAACAACCAGTATTTGTTTTTTTTTCAATGTGCGAAGTGGATCAGAATCTTGAATATCCTTCACAAATAGAATATGAGAGTCGAGTTAGTGAAGCGCAATGGTTCATTGATGGCACAGTGATTTTAAAATTGAAAGCTCACGGTGACTGTTCGCTGATGATCCTCATTCATCATCTGCCATCCGTGAGCCCTTAGACAAGGTTCTTGGAGTCTTTTTCCCATGTACTATGTGGTACCATTGCGTACTAAGGCACAGAGCACAACAGAACAGCATGAGGGGTACACTGGCTTCTGACACTTTCAACACGGTATCCACCAGATTAAAATGTTGGGGAGTCTAATAGTTACTTGTCGCAGCTCGGTTGTTTTTTCGGCTGCGTTAACCAGCAAAATAGTCGCGTTCGTGTGTATGTATGCGTGCCAATGGTTCAAATGAAAGTGTCAATGACACTTTAGCATAACCTGACTTTGTGTTGTGTTTTGTGAAATGGATAATGTTGTCTATAAATTGATTATGAAATACGACAAGAAGTTTGATAAATGAGAATATGTTAATTTCTGTTCCCTGTATGCTATGTTTCCAATAAGAATAGTTCGAAGTTTAGACTGTACTAAAGAAATGAGGCCTGGGTTAATGTGGCACTCAGTTAATGCATGGCGACCAAAGTTACCAAGTTTCAGTAAACTTATTCCAAAACAAGCCATTTTACCAGGTTGCAATGAACTCCCTTGTTAAATATAGCTCGAAGACGTTGCTGAAGGAATCTAGTTCACACGACAGCTCGGCGGTCACGGTTGGCCGATCATGCCCAAAATAGGAAAGACTCACTTAGAGATCATACCGCGTTATTCTACCAACTTGCAATGGAATCCTTTCATAAAAACAACCTGTAGACAGTACTAAAGGAATATAGGTCAACTGACCAGGCGGGATAACGGCTGAACGATCGCGACCAAAACAGAGCAGACTCATCTAAACATTATACCGAGTTATCCGTCCAAGTTAACATGAAATCGCTTAACAAATATGAACTGTAGACTGTGCTAACAAATCTACGTCATAGGCGTCGATCATGACATTATACTGAGTCATCCTACAATTTTGCAATGGAATTCCCTTAATAAATGCAATCTGTAGACTGGGCCAAAGAAATCTAGGTAACGCGCCTCTGCGATAGTCACGGTTGACTGAACCCAACCAAACAGGACGTTCTGCTCCAGTAATTACGCAGAGTCATCCTACGACGTTAAAATATAATCCCTTCATAAATATGACCTGTGGAGTGTGGTAAAGATTTTCGGGCTTCGGGACTTGTAGCCGTCACGGTGGACCGATCGCTATCAAAAGGGCGCGTTCTTGTCTAGACAACATACGGAGTCACCCTATAAAGATTCAATGAAATCCCTTCCTAAATACGACCTTTAGACTATGTTAAAGTTTTTCGGGCTTCGGGCTTCGGACCCGCGTACCCGTCAGGGTTGACCGATCACGACTAAAATATTACGTTCTCGTCTAGACATTATACTGAGTCTTTGTACCGAGTTACGATGAAGTCCCTTCATAAATACGAGATTTGGACTGTACTAAAAGTTTTTGGGTTTCAGCCTCGGGCATTTAACACGGCGTACTGATGCAAAAAAAGGGGGAAGTCTCACCCCGACCTAACCGTGAACCAACATATGGAATTTTGTGATGATCTGACAAGTACTACGGGGTGTAGACTGTGGAAAAGAAAATCTGAACAGACTGACAGACAGATTGACTTCCGTACGAGTGGTGGTAATAGCTTATCTTGACATTGTCAAGTTCAGTTATAAAGCAGTATGAACTAACGATCCACTAGAACAAATTATATGGGATGTGGATGCTATGCCAAAGTAAAATGGCAAAACAAACAGGAAAACATATTTTATGCACTTCAGCAAGCGTAAGCTATCGTCCCTTCATTAATTCCTACTGAAAGTGAAATCATGAAAAATATGGCTGAAGATAAGTGGTGCTCGAAATATTCCCCACAATATATCCGGTAAGTACAGACACCTGTCGATGTATCTGCCGAGGAACCTGCTCACAGATTGATTTGGGATTAAGTTGGCAGACTGGTCGGCGAGTGGATTTCATCTGGTCAACATGCCCATAGCGCGTTGAGGATACACCATTCAGTAAAGAGAGTGCTTTCGCGCACAAAGCACTCCGCATTCTAACGAGGGCTGGGTGCACTGTTCACTCTCAAAAACTCATTCAACTGCGCTCCCTCATAGTAAGACGCTCATCTTCTGAAGAGAGTATTAGTTACTGCCGTGGCTTTCCCGCTCATGGTTAGCTATCTCGACCTTACCTTCCACTTTGGTAAGAGGAAGCCCTCGCCTAGAAGTACGGTCGTGTTCTGATGAAAAAACCCTCACCTAAAATGCACAGTTCGTGATCAAAATCGGTGAAGCTCTCGTCTCTCTGTTTATGAAATGAAATACAAGAACTGATAACTGAGAATATGTTAATTTCTATTCTCTGTTTGCTATGTTTGGAATAAGAATAATTTAAGGTTTAGACTGTGCTGAAGAAGTGAGGCCTGAGTATAAATTATTTCAAAAAGAGTCATCCTACCAAGTTCCAATGAAATTCCTTTATAAATATAACTCGCAGACATTGCCAAAGGAATCTAGGTCACATGACAGCTCGGCGGTCACAGTTGGCCGATCATTACCAAAATAGGAGAGTTCCATCTAGATATCATACCAAGTTATCCTACGTCACGGCTGATCAATTTTGCAATATCATACCAAGTTATCCTACGTCACGGCTGATCAATTTTGCAATGACAAAGCTTTATTAAATGCAATCTGCAGACTGTGCTAAAGGAATCTAGGAAACGCCCCATGAGGCCGTCACGGTTGACTGAAACCGACCAAAAAGTTCTCATCTCGACATTATACAGAGTCATCCTACGAAGTTAAAATCAAATACCTTCGTAAAAACGACCTGTAGACTGTGGAAAACATGTTCGGGCTTCGGGCCCGCGTAGCTGTCAAGGTGGGCCGATCGAGACCAAAAGGGGACGTTTTCTTCCTTCTGCACATTATACGGAGGAATCGTCGTACAAAGTTACAATAAAATCACTTTATAAATACTACCTGTAGGGTGTGTGAGTGGTTTTCGGGCTTCGGACCACGTAGCCGTTACGGCCGATCGGTCGCGACCAAAAGTGGACGTTCTCATCTAGACATTCGAAGTTTTCCCACCAAGTTACAACGAAATCCCTTCATAAATTCGACCTGGGAGCTGTACTGAATGTTTTCGTGTTTCAGGCTCCGACAGCCGTCACAACTGACCGATCACGGCCAGAAGTGGACATTGTCATCCGGAAAGGACCTTAAACCAGCATGTGAACATTCGCGAGGATCCGAGTAGAACTGTGGAGTGTAACCTATGTTAAAGTAAATGTAAACAGACTGACAGACTTCCACACGCGTGATGGAAATAATAGCTTATCTTGACTTTGTCAAGTTGAGCTAAAAATCCGTATGAACCAACGATCCACTAAAGCAAATATAGATGCGATGTGGTGCAAGGCCAAAGTAAAAGGCCAAAAAAAACCTGAACAGTTGTTTCATACATTTTAGTAAACGTAACCGATCTTCCCATCATCAATTCCTACTGAAACTGGTATCAGGAAAAATATGGCTAAAGATGGATCGTCCTCGAAATATTTCCCACGATATAGCCGGTAAGTACAGACACCTGTCGGAGTAAATGTCGGGGAATCTGCCCACACATTGATTTGAGATTAATTTGGTAGACTGGTCTGCGAGTGAATTCCATCTGGTCAAATTGCTCCATACCGCGTCGAGGATACATCACTCAGTGAAGAGAGAGTGTCTTCACATCTACACATACAACCGGTATAGGTTTATGACCCGACAGATAACCCGCCCTACCCATGCATACACATACCCTCAGTCAAACACACCAACATCTGTCCTTGTTTACTTGAGTTTAAATGAAGAACGTACTATTGGACGAAACTATATATTTTACAATAACGAACAGAGAAATTTATTATAAATGAAGAAGATTGGTCTGTTACAGGGTGGTTATTTAGCACTGTCCACAATACATCAAAGGGAAGGGGGGGGGGGGGGGGGGGGGTGGTGGATCGTACAAAATCGGGTCGTATTCACTCAACACAGTAGATGTGGGTTAATTTGTAGCCTAACTGATTTAAGAGTATAATTCTGCAGTGAGCCGTGGGTGAGCTTTCAAATAATGAAGGTCCCACTTTAGGCCCAGGTTTCAATAAACTCCTTATCTTGAGAGCCTGTAGTTGTCTCAAAGATAAGAGATGATTCAGGTGAACACGATTTGGGGTCATTGGCATGAAAACCAGTATGCGTCGGTGCTTCGCTAACGCATCCACAATTCACAGGAGGATGGGAAATTTAAGAAAAATATGCATTTTGGCCGGATTTAAAAAAGACCACATCTTGTGAGCACGGAGTGACCCAAATGGCAACAAATCACATGTTTATCGTTATTTGGACTTGTTCGGAGAAAAGCACAGAGAGACTGAAATCCGGTTAAACGTCATTTGGGCAACGTGTTGTATATATTTTTATCATATGGGAGTCATTCAGGCAACGTTATATATATGTTCGCTTTCTATATGAACGCCATTCAGGCAACGTTTTGCATTATTATCAATATTAAATAGACAACATCTAAATAACAAGTATTTGTTTTTTAAAAGTGCGAAGTGGATCAGAATCTTGAATATCTGTCACAAATACAACATCAGAGTTGCGTTTGCGAAGTGCAATCGTTCCTTGATCAGCACAGTGAACTTCAAATTGAAAGATTACGAGGTCGGTTCGCTCATGATCCTCATTCCTCAACTGCAATGTGGCCTTAAACAAGGCTCTTGGTGTAATTTGCCCATGTGAGGTGTGGTGCCATTGTTTACTAATGCACAGAGCATGACAGTACAGTATGTGGTGATATATTTGGTTTCCGACACTGTCAACCCCGTTTCCATCGGAATAAAATGTTGGAGAGTCTGATAGTTACTCGCCCCAGTTCAGTGGTTTCCTCGGTCGTATAAAGGAGTTCCTCGTTCTGCAGTGTACCGTGCGTTTTTACCGAGAGGAAATACATTGTCCATTTTTGCGAGGGGTTGGGGCTCTCCGAGGACAGCCAGCTACTTTAGATACTTTTGACGAGCGGCCTCAACTGCGATTGTCAGGGGGGCTTCTATTGAGTGGGGCTCGTGAGATACACAACGAAGGTCCCACTTTAGGCCCAGGTTTCAATAAAATCCTTATCTTGAGAGCCTGTAATTGTCTCAAAGATAAGAGATGATTCAGGTGAACACGATTTGGGGTCATTGGCATGAAAACCAGAATGCGTCGGTGCTTCGCTAACGCATCCACAATTCACAGGAGGATGGGAAATTTAAGAAAAATATGCATTTTGGCCGGATTTAAAAAAAAGACCACATCTTGAGAGCACGGATTGACCCAAATGGCAACAAATAACATGTTTATCGTTATTTTACTTGTTCGGTGAAACGCAGACAGAGACTGAAATCCGGTTAAACGTCATTTGCGCAACGTGCTGCATATATTTTTATCATATGGGAGTAGTTTAGGCAACGTTATATATATGTTAGTTTTCTAAATGAACGCCTTTCACACAACGTTTTGCATTTTATCAATTTTAAATAGACTACATCTAAACAACCAGTATTTGTTTTTTTTTTCAATGTGCGAAGTGGATCAGAATCTTGAATATCCGTCACAAATGGAATATGAGAGCCGAGTTAGTGAAGCGCAATGGTTCATAATGGCACAGTGATTTTAAAATTGAAAGCTCACGGTAACCGTAACTGTTCGCTGATGATCCTCATTCATCATCTGCCATCCGTGAGCCCTTAGACAAGGTTCTTGGAGTCTTTTTTCCCATGTACTATGTGGTACCATTGCGTACTAAGGCACAGAGCACAACAGAACAGCATGCGGGGTACACTGGCTTCTGACACTTTCAACACGGTATCCACCAGATTAAAATGTTGGGGAGTCTAATAGTTACTTGTCGCAGCTCGGTTGTTTTTTCGGCTGCGTTAACCAGCAAAATAGTCGCGTTCGTGTGTATGTATGCGTGCCAATGGTTCAAATGAAAGTGTCAATGACACTTTAGCATAACCTGACTTTGTGTTGTGTTTTGTGAAATGGATAATGTTGTCTATAAATTGATTATGAAATACGACAAGAAGTTTGATAAATGAGAATATGTTAATTTCTGTTCCCTGTATGCTATGTTTCCAATAAGAATAGTTCGAAGTTTAGACTGTACTAAAGAAATGAGGCCTGGGTTAATGTGGCACTCAGTTAATGCATGGCGACCAAAGTTACCAAGTTTCAGTAAACTTATTCCAAAACAAGCCATTTTACCAGGTTGCAATGGACTCCCTTGTTAAATATAGCTCGAGGACGTTGCTGAAGGAATCTAGTTCACACGACAGCTCGGCGGTCACGGTTGGCCGATCATGCCCAAAATAGGAAAGACTCACTTAGAGATCATACCGCGTTATTCTACCAACTAGCAATGGAATCCTTTCATAAAAACAACCTGTAGACAGTACTAAAGGAATATAGGTCAACTGACCAGGCGGGATAACGGCTGAACGATCGCGACCAAAACAGAGCAGACTCATTTAAACATTATACCGAGTTATCCGTCCAAGTTAACATGAAGTCGCTTAACAAATATAAACTGTAGACTGTGCTAACAAATCTACGTCACAGGCGTCGATCATGACATTATACTGAGTCATCCTACAATTTTTCAATGGAATTCCCTTAATAAATGCAATCTGTAGACTGGGCCAAAGAAATCTAGGTAACGCGCCTCTGCGATAGTCACGGTTGACTGAACCCAACCAAACAGGACGTTCTGCTCCAGTAATTACGCAGAGTCATCCTACGACGTTAAAATATAATCCCTTCATAAATATGACCTGTGGAGTGTGGTAAAGATTTTCGGGCTTCGGGACTTGTAGCCGTCACGGTGGACCGATCGCTATCCAAAGGGCGCGTTCTTGTCTAGACATCATACGGAGTCACCCTATAAAGATTCAATGAAATCCCTTCCTAAATACGACCTTTAGACTATGTTAAAGTTTTTCGGGCTTCGGGCTTCGGACCCGCGTAGCCGTCAGGGTTGACCGATCACGACTAAAATAGGACGTTCTCGTCTAGACAATATACTGAGTCTTTGTACCGAGTTACGATGAAATCCCTTCATAAATACGAGATTTGGACTGTACTAAAAGTTTTTGGGTTTCAGCCTCGGGCATTTAACACGGCGTACTGATGCGAACAAAAGGGGGAAGTCTCACCCAGACATGACCGTGAACCCAGATATGGAATTTTGTGATGATCTGACAAGTACTACGGGGTGTAGACTGTGGAAAAGAAAATCTGAACAGACTGACAGACAGACTGACTTCCGTACGAGTGGTGGTAATAGCTTATCTTCACATTGTCAAGTTCAGTTATAAAGCAGTATGAACTAACGATCCACTAGAACAAATTATATGGGATGTGGATGCTATGCCAAAGTAAAATGGCAAGACAAACAGGAAAACATATTTTATGCGCTTCAGCAAGCGTAAGCTATCGTCCCTTCATTAATTCCTACTGAAAGTGAAATCATGAAAAATATGGCTGAAGATAAGTGGTGCTCGAAATATTCCCCACAATATATCCGGTAAGTACAGACACCTGTCGATGTATCTGCCGAGGAACCTGCTCACAGATTGATTTGGGATTAAGTTGGCAGACTGGTCGGCGAGTGGATTTCATCTGGTCAACATGCCCATAGCGCGTTGAGGATACACCATTCAGTAAAGAGAGTGCTTTCGCGTACAAAGCACTCCGCATTCTAACGAGGGCTGGGTGCACTGTTCACTCTCAAAAACTCATTCAACTGCGCTCCCTCATAGTAAGACGCTCATCTTCTGAAGAGAGTATTAGTTACTGCCGTGGCTTTCCCGCTCATGGTTAGCTATCTTCCGACCTTACCTTCCACTTTGGTAAGAGGAAGCCCTCGCCTAGAAGTACGGTCCGTGTTCTGATGAAAAAACCCTCACCTAAAATGCACAGTTCGTGATCAAAATCGGTGAAGCTCTCGTCTCTCTGTTTATGAAATGAAATACAAGAACTGATAACTGAGAATATGTTAATTTCTATTCTCTGCTTGCTATGTTTGGAATAAGAATAATTTAAGGTTTAGACTGTGGTGAAGAAGTGAGGCCTGAGTATAAATTATTTCAAAAAGAGTCATCCTACCAAGTTCCAATGAAATTCCTTTATAAATATAACTCGCAGACATTGCCAAAGGAATCTAGGTCACATGGCAGCTCTGCGGTCACAGTTGGCCGATCATTACCAAAATAGGAGAGTTCCATCTAGATATCATACCAAGTTATCCTACGTCACGGCTGATCAATTTTGCAATATCATACCAAGTTATCCTACGTCACGGCTGATCAATTTTGCAATGACAAAGCTTTATTAAATGCAATCTGCAGACTGAGCTAAAGGAATCTAGGAAACGCCCCATGCGGCCGTCACAGTTGACTGAAACCGACCAAAAAGTTCTCATCTCGACATTATACAGAGTCATCCTACGAAGTTAAAATCAAATACCTTCGTAAAAACGACCTGTAGACTGTGGAAAACATGTTCGGGCTTCGGGCCCGCGTAGCTGTCAAGGTGGGCCGATAGAGACCAAAAGGGGACGTTTTCTTCCTTCTGCACATTATACGGAGGAATCGTCGTACAAAGTTACAATAAAATCACTTTATAAATACTACCTGTAGGGTGTGTGAGTGGTTTTCGGGCTTCGGACCACGTAGCCGTTACGGCCGATCGGTCGCGACCAAAAGTGGACGTTCTCATCTAGACATTCGAAGTTTTCCCACCAAGTTACAACGAAATCCCTTCATAAATTCGACCTGGGAGCTGTACTGAATGTTTTCGTGTTTCAGGCTCCGACAGCCGTCACAACTGACCGATCACGGCCAGAAGTGGACATTGTCATCCGGAAAGGACCTTAAACCAGCATGTGAACATTCGCGAGGATCCGAGTAGAACTGTGGAGTGTAACCTACGTTAAAGTAAATGTAAACAGACTGACAGACTTCCACACGCGTGATGGAAATAATAGCTTATCTTGACTTTGTCAAGTTGAGCTAAAAATCCGTATGAACCTACGATCCACTAAAGCAAATATAGATGGGATGTGGAGCAAGGCCAAAGTAAAATGGCAACAAAACCTGAACAGATGTTTCATACATTTCAGTAAACGTAACCGATCTTCCCATCATCAATTCCTACTGAAACTGGTATCAGGAAAAATATAGCTAAAGATGGATCGTCCTCGAAATATTTCCCACGATATAGCCGGTAAGTACAGACACCTGTCGGAGTAAATGTCGGGGAATCTGCCCACACATTGATTTGAGATTAATTTGGTAGACTGGTCTGCGAGTGAATTCCATCTGGTCAAATTGCTCCATACCGCGTCGAGGATACACCACTCAGTGAAGAGAGAGTGTCTTCACATCTACACATACAGCCGGTATAGGTTTATGACCCGACAGATAACCCGCCCTACCCAAGCATACACATACCCTCAGTCAAACACACCAACATCTGTCCTTGTTTACTTGAGTTTAAATGAAGAACGTACTATTGGACGAAACTATATATTTTACAATAACAACCAGAGAAATTTATTATAAATGAAGAAGATTGGTCTGTTACAGGGTGGTTATTTAGCACTGTCCACAATACATCAAAGGGAGGGTGGGGGCGGGGGTGGTGGATCGTACAAAATCGGGTCGTATTCACTCAACACAGTGGGTGTGGGTTAATTTGTGGCCTAACTGATTTAAGAGTATAATTCTGCAGTGAGCCGTGGGTGAGCTTTCAAATAATGAAGGTCCCACTTTAGGCCCAGGTTTCAATAAACTCCTTATCTTGAGAGCCTGTAGTTGTCTCAAAGATAAGAGATGATTCAGGTGAACACGATTTGGGGTCATTGGCATGAAAACCAGTATGCGTCTGTGCTTCGCTAACGCATCCACAATTCACAGGAGGATGGGAAATTTAAGAAAAATATGCATTTTGGCCGGATTTAAAAAAGACCACATCTTGTGAGCACGGAGTGACCCAAATGGCAACAAATCACATGTTTATCGTTATTTGGACTTGTTCGGAGAAAAGCAGACAGAGACTGAAATCCGGTTAAACGTCATTTGGGCAACGTGTTGTATATATTTTTATCACATGGGAGTCATTCAGGCAACGTAATATATATGCTCGCTTTCTATATGAACGCCATTCAGGCAACGTTTTGCATTATTATCAATATTAAATAGACGACATCTAAATAACAAGTATTTGTTTTTTAAAAGTGCGAAGTGGATCAGAAGCTTGAATATCTGTCACAAATACAACATCAGAGTTGCGTTTGCGAAGTGCAATCGTTCCTTGATCAGCACAGTGAACTTCAAATTGAAAGATTACGAGGTCGGTTCGCTCATGATCCTCATTCCTCAACTGCAGTGTGGCCTTAAACAAGGCTCTTGGTGTAATTTGCCCATGTGAGGTGTGGTGCCATTGTTTACTAATGCACAGAGCATGACAGTACAGTATGTGGTGATATATTTGGTTTCCGACACTGTCAACCCCGTTTCCATCGGAATAAAATGTTGGAGAGTCTGATAGTTACTCGCCCCAGTTCAGTGGTTTCCTCGGTCTTATAAAGGAGTTCCTCGTTCTGCAGTATACCGTGCGTTTTTACCGAGAGGAAATACATTGTCCATTTTTGCGAGGGGTGGGGGCTCTCCGAGGACAGCCAGCTACTTTAGATACTTTTGACGAGCGGCCTCAACTGCGATTGTCTGGGGGGCTTCTATTGAGGGGGGCTCGTGAGATACACAACGAAGGTCCCACTTTAGGCCCAGGTTTCAATAAAATCCTTATCTTGAGAGCCTGTAATTGTCTCAAAGATAAGAGATGATTCAGGTGAACACGATTTGGGGTCATTGGCATGAAAACCAGTATGCGTCGGTGCTTCGCTAACGCATCCACAATTCACAGGAGGATGGGAAATTTAAGAAAAATATGCATTTTGGCCGGATTTAAAAAAAAACACATCCTGTGAGCACGGAGTGACCCAAATGGCAACAAATAACATGTTTATCGTTATTTGGACTTGTTCGGAGAAAAGCACAGAGAGACTGAAATCCGGTTAAACGTCATTTGGGCAACGTGTTGTATATATTTTTATCATATGGGAGTCATTCAGGCAACGTTATATATATGTTCGCTTTCTATATGAACGCCATTCAGGCAACGTTTTGCATTATTATCAATATTAAATAGACGACATCTAAATAACAAGTATTTGTTTTTTAAAAGTGCGAAGTGGATCAGAATCTTGAATATCTGTCACAAATACAGCATCAGAGTTGCGTTTGCGAAGTGCAATCGTTCCTTGATCAGCACAGTGAACTTCAAATTGAAAGATTACGAGGTCGGTTCGCTCATGATCCTCATTCCTCAACTGCAATGTGGCCTTAAACAAGGCTCTTGGTGTCATTTGCCCATGTGAGGTGTGGTGCCATTGTTTACTAATGCACAGAGCATGACAGTACAGTATGTGGTGATATATTTGGCTTCTGACACTGTCAACCCCGTTTCCACCGGAATAAAATGTTGGAGAGTCTGATAGTTACTCGCCCCAGTTCAGTGGTTTCCTCGGTCGTATAAAGGAGTTCCTCGTTCTGCAGTGTACCGTGCGTTTTTACCGAGAGGAAATACATTGTCCATTTTTGCGAGGGGTGGGGGCTCTCCGAGGAGAGCCAGCTACTTTAGATACTTTTGACGAGCGGCCTCAACTGCGATTGTCTCGGAGGCTTCTATTGAGTGGGGCTCGTGAGATACACAACGAAGGTCCCACTTTAGGCCCAGGTTTCAATAAAATCCTTATCTTGAGAGCCTGTAATTGTCTCAAAGATAAGAGATGATTCGGGTGAACACGATTTGGGGTCGTTGGCATGAAAACCAGTATGAGTCGGTGCTTCGCTAACGCATCCCCAATTCACAGGAGGATGGGAAATTTAAGAAAAATATGCATTTTGGCCGGATTTAAAAAAAGAACACATCTTGAGAGCACGGAGTGACCCAAATGGCAACAAATAACATGTTTATCGTTATTTTACTTGTTCGGTGAAACGCAGACAGAGACTGAAATCCGGTTAAACGTCATTTGCGCAACGTGTTGCATATATTTTTATCATATGGGAGTAGTTTAGGCAACGTTATATATATGTTAGTTTTCTAAATGAACACCTTTCACACAACGTTTTGCATTTTATCAATTTTAAATAGACTACATCTAAACAACCAGTATTTGTTTTTTTTTCAATGTGCGAAGTGGATCAGAATCTTGAATATCCTTCACAAATGGAATATGAGAGTCGAGTTAGTGAAGCGCAATGGTTCATTGATGGCACAGTGATTTTAAAATTGAAAGCTCACGGTGACTGTTCGCTGATGATCCTCATTCATCATCTGCCATCCGTGAGCCCTTAGACAAGGTTCTTGGAGTCTTTTTCCCATGTACTATGTGGTACAATTGCGTACCAAGGCACAGAGCACAACAGAACAGCATGCGGGGTACACTGGCTTCTGACACTTTCAACACGGTATCCACCAGATTAAAATGTTGGGGAGTCTAATAGTTACTTGTCGCAGCTCGGTTGTTTTTTCGGCTGCGTTAACCAGCAAAATAGTCGCGTTCGTGTGTATGTATGCGTGCCAATGGTTCAAATGAAAGTGTCAATGACACTTTAGCATAACCTGACTTTGTGTTGTGTTTTGTGAAATGGATAATGTTGTCTATAAATTGATTATGAAATACGACAAGAAGTTTGATAAATGAGAATATGTTAATTTCTGTTCCCTGTATGCTATGTTTCCAATAAGAATAGTTCGAAGTTTAGACTGTACTAAAGAAATGAGGCCTGGGTTAATGTGGCACTCAGTTAATGCATGGCGACCAAAGTTACCAAGTTTCAGTAAACTTATTCCAAAACAAGCCATTTTACCAGGTTGCAATGACCTCCCTTGTTAAATATAGCTCGAAGACGTTGCTGAAGGAATCAAGTTCACACGACAGCTCGGCGGTCACGGTTGGCCGATCATGCCCAAAATAGGAAAGACTCACTTAGAGATCATACCGCGTTATTCTACCAACTTGCAATGGAATCCTTTCATAAAAACAATCTGTAGACAGTACTAAAGGAATATAGGTCAACTGACCACGCGGGATAACGGCTGACCGATCGCGACCAAAACAGAGCAGACTCATCTAAACATTATACCGAGTTATCCGTCCAAGTTAACATGAAATCGCTTAACAAATATGAACTGTAGACTGTGCTAACAAATCTACGTCATAGGCGTCGATCATGACATTATACTGAGTCATCCTACAATTTTTCAATGGAATTCCCTTAATAAATGCAATCTGTAGACTGGGCCAAAGAAATCTAGGTAACGCGCCTCTGCGATAGTCACGGTTGACTGAACCCAACCAAACAGGACGTTCTGCTCCAGTAATTACGCAGAGTCATCCTACGACGTTAAAATATAATCCCTTCATAAATATGACATGTGGAGTGTGGTAAAGATTTTCGGGCTTCGGGACTTGTAGCCGTCACGGTGGACCGATCGCTATCAAAAGGGCGCGTTCTTGTCTAGACATCATACGGAGTCACCCTATAAAGATTCAATGAAATCCCTTTCTAAATACGACCTTTAGACTATGTTAAAGTTTTTCGGGCTTCGGGCTTCGGACCCGCGTAGCCGTCAGGGTTGACCGATCACGACTAAAATAGGACGTTCTCGTCTAGACATTATACTGAGTCTTTGTACCGAGTTACGATGAAATCCCTTCATAAATACGAGATTTGGACTGTACTAAAAGTTTTGGGGTTTCAGCCTCGGGCATTTAACACGGCGTACTGATGCAAAAAAAGGGGAAGTCTCACCCCGACCTGACCGTGAACCCACATATGGAATTTTGTGATGATCTGACAAGTACTACGGGGTGTAGACTGTGGAAAAGAAAATCTGAACAGACTGACAGACAGATTGACTTCCGTACGAGTGGTGGTAATAGCTTATCTTGACATTGTCAAGTTCAGTTATAAAGCAGTATGAACTAACGATCCACTAGAACAAATTATATGGGATGTGGATGCTATGCCAAAGTAAAATGGCAAAACAAACAGGAAAACATATTTTATGCACTTCAGCAAGCGTAAGCTATCGTCCATTCATTAATTCCTACTGAAAGTGAAATCATGAAAAATATGGCTGAAGATAAGTGGTGCTCGAAATATTCCCCACAATATATCCGGTAAGTACAGACACCTGTCGATGTATCTGCCGAGGAACCTGCTCACAGATTGACTGGGATTAAGTTGGCAGACTGGTCGGCGAGTGGATTTCATCTGGTCAACATGCCCATAGCGCGTTGAGGATACACCATTCAGTAAAGAGAGTGCTTTCGCGTACAAAGCACTCCGCATTCTAACGAGGGCTGGGTGCACTGTTCACTCTCAAAAACTCATTCAACTGCGCTCCCTCATAGTAAGACGCTCATCTTCTGAAGAGAGTATTAGTTACTGCCGTGGCTTTCCCGCTCATGGTTAGCTATCTCGACCTTACCTTCCACTTTGGTAAGAGGAAGCCCTCGTCTAGAAGTACGGTCCGTGTTCTGATGAAAAAACCCTCACCTAAAATGCACAGTTCGTGATCAAAATCGGTGAAGCTCTCGTCTCTCTGTTTATGAAATGAAATACAAGAACTGATAACTGAGAATATGTTCATTTCTATTCTCTGTTTGCTATGTTTGGAATAAGAATAATTTAAGGTTTAGACTGTGCTGAAGAAGTGAGGCCTGAGTATAAATTATTTCAAAAAGAGTCATCCTACCAAGTTCCAATGAAATTCCTTTATAAATATAACTCGCAGACATTGCCAAAGGAATCTAGGTCACATGACAGCTCTGCGGTCACAGTTGGCCGATCATTACCAAAATAGGAGAGTTCCATCTAGATATCATACCAAGTTATCCTACGTCACGGCTGATCAATTTTGCAATATCATACCAAGTTATCCTACGTCACGGCTGATCAATTTTGCAATGACAAAGCTTTATTAAATGCAATCTGCAGACTGTGCTAAAGGAATCTAGGAAACGCCCCATGAGGCCGTCACGGTTGACTGAAACCGACCAAAAAGTTCTCATCTCGACATTATACAGAGTCATCCTACGAAGTTAAAATCAAATACCTTCGTAAAAACGACCTGTAGACTGTGGAAAACATGTTCGGGCTTCGGGCCCGCGTAGCTGTCAAGGTGGGCCGATCGAGACCAAAAGGGGACGTTTTCTTCCTTCTGCACATTATACGGAGGAATCGTCGTACAAAGTTACAATAAAATCACTTTATAAATACTACCTGTAGGGTGTGTGAGTGGTTTTCGGGCTTCGGACCACGTAGCCGTTACGGCCGATCGGTCGCGACCAAAAGTGGACGTTCTCATCTAGGCATTCGAAGTTTTCCCACCAAGTTACAACGAAATCCCTTCATAAATTCGACCTGGGAGCTGTACTGAATGTTTTCGTGTTTCAGGCTCCGACAGCCGTCACAACTGACCGATCACGGCCAGAAGTGGACATTGTCATCCGGACCTTAAACCAGCATGTGAACATTCGCGAGGATCCGAGTAGAACTGTGGAGTGTAACCTATGCTAAAGTAAAAGTAAACAGACTGACAGACTTCCACACGCGTGATGGAAATAATAGCTTATCTTGACTTTGTCAAGTTGAGCTAAAAATCCGTATGAACCTACGATCCACTAAAGCAAATATAGATGGGATGTGATGCAAGGCCAAAGTAAAAGGGCAAAAAAAACCTGAACAGTTGTTTCATACATTTTAGTAAACGTAACCGATCTTCCCATCATCAATTCCTACTGAAATTGGTATCAGGAAAAATATGGCTAAAGATGGATTGTCCTCGAAATATTTCCCACGATATAGCCGGTAAGTACAGACACCTGTCGGAGTAAATGTCGGGGAATCTGCCCACACATTGATTTGAGATTAATTTGGTAGACTGGTCTGCGAGTGAATTCCATCTGGTCAAATTGCTCCATACCGCGTCGAGGATACATCACTCAGTGAAGAGAGAGTGTCTTCACATCTACACATACAACCGGTATAGGTTTATGACCCGACAGATAACCCGCCCTACCCAAGCATACACATACCCTCAGTCAAACACACCAACATCTGTCCTTGTTTACTTGAGTTTAAATGAAGAACGTACTATTGGACGAAACTATATATTTTACAATAACAAACAGAGAAATTTATTATAAATGAAGAAGATTGGTCTGTTACAGGGTGGTTATTTAGCACTGTCCACAATACATCAAAGGGAGGGGGTGGTGGATCGTACAAAATCGGGTCGTATTCACTCAACACAGTGGATGTGGGTTAATTTGTAGCCTAACTGATTTAAGAGTATAATTCTGCAGTGAGCCGTGGGTGAGCTTTCAAATAATGAAGGTCCCACTTTAGGCCCAGGTTTCAATAAACTCCTTATCTTGAGAGCCTGTAGTTGTCTCAAAGATAAGAGATGATTCAGGTGAACACGATTTGGGGTCATTGGCATGAAAACCAAAGACCACATCTTGTGAGCACGGAGTGACCCAAATGGCAACAAATCACATGTTTATCGTTATTTGGACTTGTTCGGAGAAAAGCAGACAGAGACTGAAATCCGGTTAAACGTTATTTGGGCAACGTGTTGTATATATTTTTATCGTATGGAAGTCATTCAGGCAACGTTATATATATGTTCGCTTTCTATATGAACGCCATTCAGGCAACGTTTTGCATTATTATCAATATTAAATAGACGACATCTAAATAACAAGTATTTGTTTTTCAAAAGTGCGAAGTGAATCAGAATCTTGAATATCTGTCACAAATACAACAGCGGAGTTGAGTTTGCGAAGTGCAATCATTCCTTGGTCAGCACAGTGAACTTCAAATTGAACGATTACGAGGACGGTTCGCTCATGATCCTCATTCCTCAACTGCAATGTGGCCTTAGACAAGACCCTTGGTGTCATTTGCCCATGTGAGGTGTGGTGCCATTGTTTACTAATGCGCACACATGACAGTACACTATGCGGTGATATATTTGGCTTCCGACACTGTCAACCCCGTTTCCACCGGAATAAAATGTTGGAGAGTCTGATAGTTACTCGCCCCAGTTCAATGGTTTCCTCCGGTCTTATAAAGGAGGTCCTCGTTCTGCAGTGTATCGTGTGCTTTTACCGAGAGGAAATACATTGTCCATTTTTGCGAGGGGTGGGGGCTCTCCGATGAGAGCCAGCTACTTTAGATACATATATATATGTTCGTTTTCTAAATGAACGCCATTCACGCAACGTTTTGCATTTTATCAATATTAAATAGACTACATATAAACAACCAGTATTTGTTTTTCTTTTAAAGAACGAAGTGGATCAGAATCTTGAATATCTGTCACAAATGGAATATCAGTCGAGTTTGAGAAGCGCAATGGTTCATTGATAGGCACAATGATTTTAAAATTGGAAGATCACGGTGACTGATCGCTGATGATCCTCATTCATCATCTGCCATCCGTGAGTTCTTCGACAAGGTTCTTGGTGTCATTTCACCATGTACTATGTGGTACTATTGCGTACTAATGCACACAGCAAAACAGAACATCCCGCGGATGTTTACCTGGCTTCTGACACTGTCAACCCCGGATCCAGCGGGTTAAAAAGTTGGAGAGTCTGATAGTTACTTGTCACAGCTAGGTTGTTTTCTCCGACTGCGTTAACGAGCAAAGTAGTCGCGTTTGTATGTATGTATGCGTACCAATGGTTCAAATGGAAGTGCCGATGACACTTAAGCATAGCCTGCATGTGTAGTGTTTTGTGAAATGGATAATATTCAATGTCTCTTTTGGATTTTGAAATACGACAAGAATTTCGATATGTTGTTTTCTGTTCCCTGATTTCTGTACATAGATTTCAATAAAAACCTATCATCTTTAGAAACATGAGCGGTCTCACAGGTGCTAATTACGTGTGTTATCAAGTAAATTGCATGAAAACCACATTGGATCAGATCCAAATTGGACACATGCGAAGTACACAGGGGTGGCAAACAAGGAAAGTCACATTTTAGGTTCAAGTTTCAAAGAAATCCTCAACTTGAGAGCCTGTGATTGTCATCTTGAGAGCACGGGGTGACCCAAATAGCAACTAATAACACCTTTATCGTTATTTGGACTTGTTTGGGTGAAAAGCAGGCAGAATCTGAAATACGGGTAAACGTCATTTGGACAACGTGTTGTATATAGACAGAACGCGATGTGTGTTTGAATCGGTGGGCGACTTACATAACTCATTGGAATGGCGTAATGATATTTCGCTCGAGCCAAATCGGTGGGTGTTTTGCATAACGAGTTTGAATGGCGTAGGCATATTTCGCGAGAGCCGTAGGCTCAACGAAATGTGATTACACCATTCCAACGAGTTATCGACGCATGAGTGCAATAATGTTCTATCTACCATTTTACCTTTTTGTGGGAAATTGGATTTGAAGTTTTTGACCTTTAGTTCATATATCCCCAGAAACATTTCATATAAAACCACACCAGATTTTGGTCGGGCATTCAAAATAATGTAGATTTGACAAATGTTTTTACAGATAATTATATTATAAAAGTTGGCATGTCGGTTCCAATGTAATAAGCATTTTTCTGTTTGCAGAATGACGCAGATAGAACATTTGTTAAACAAATTTACCATTTTTGCTCAGTGCTATAATGTCCGAGTACATACTGAGAAAATAGAAAGGATAGGAAGCAATAACCTTATTGTGTTTATTATTATCTTAGCTGTATGTACATACCCGGAAATAGCTATAGGTTGGTGTTGATGGATGAGATAGCGGGGGTTCCCCCGCATTCTCGCTAAACCATAATCTCTTAGGTATCGACATCCAACTTCAGGAAAATGCATTTGCACCCTACCCCCGTGGTGTAGCGGGTGTGTGTGTGTGGGGGGGGGGGGGGTGCTGAGGGAACCAGTACACCCCAAAATTTGAGCTCCCCCCCATAAAAAAAAATATTGACCCAGTGGAAGTTTCACATAACTTAGAGCCCCAAAGCTGCTCTCCACTTTATGCTTTACATGCTACAATTGCTTCAGATGCGATCTTCGAGCGCTGAATTTTGCAACATTCTCTCGGGAGAGGACTTGTCTTAACTAGGACCCACCGGTCGCTAACCCCTCCTCCCACTTATCTTACCTAACTCAGACCATTCGCCGTTACTCCTTCCTCCCACTTCCCTGACGGGATGTGGGAGGAGGGGGTAACGATGGAGGGTCCTAGTTATGACTAGGGGAGGATCCCCGAAATCCTACATCAACATTCCAAATCATGGTAAAATGGCTAGCCCCCCCCCCCCCTCCCCATTATAGAATCCTGGCTACGCCCCTACCCGACCCATAAACGGCTGTACACTTGGCCAACCTTGTAAAGGGGAAGCTAGTGAGGACAGAAAGAGATGATAAGATATCAAAATGTTCAATAAGAACAAAGAAAAACAAAGTACGCAAACTACTTTCATTCAACTAATTGGTCGACATGCAGGGATATCTCGCAATGCAGTACCTTCTGAACCATCTGGCTTCGGTCAATAACAGTTACTGTCATTCGCAGCTGATATACCTTCTTAACCCTTTAACAATGTGAGTTGCAGACGACACTTGGAAACAAATCCTGCTATAACTAAAACGTTTCATTTTTTACTTACAAAACATATGTTATGATTCCTCATTGGAACGAGCGCCTTATAAACAAATTGAATGGCGATTTTCGTGGGTAGCGCTGGCCGGTTTTTGCCGTTACATTAGGTAAAGGGTTAACACAACTTAAACAACAATGTGCTCGCTGATGCTGTCACGTATATAAGGGCACAAGACTGCATGTGCAGTACATACAGAGTCATTTGGAACTTTGACTCTCACTGTGTGGACATCCATCATTGTGCATTCCTGTCAGTCTAGTAGAGCTTGAAAACTAGGTTACAAATTTGTACACCGTGTGTCAACGGTAAACTATCCTGTGGGCCACGGTGTGCAAAGTTGCTATTGAGTTACCAAGTTCCCCCTGGAACTTCAGTGAAGTCGTGTTGAAAAGGCGCTAGGCGATAACAACGCAGATCAGTCACGCTGTTACTATTTTGAAGTAATAAAGGATTAATTAGAAGGGTCATGCGGGCTTCAGGAAACGCCTTTTTACCAAACGTGATCTATTTGTTTTGTATCGTTAGAAGGCTAGAGGAAGAATTATCTCGCTCATCATCTCTATAAGGGCATTCCGAAGAGGTAATTGGCAATCGAATCCAGAAATATCAAATCGAATGGATGAGCAATTCACTCCATCGCTCCAAAAAGTGAGTAACAGTTTGAATCTAACCCGAGGACTCAGAACGAGAAACACATCTGCGAAAGTAGGCGTATGATGAATATAACACCTCACTTTGGACAATTTTGGCAAAGATAATGCCACAAGCAGAATTCGTATGATGGTGCAATGTAGACATTTCCGCATCCTGGATTACTTTCAATCTGAATTCTATTTGCCACAGTATAAACTTTATATATGCCCCAGTTGTTCAAGATGAGGTGTTCGATTCTTCAGGCAGGTGCAAAATGTACTTCTCAGACTGTTTTCGTTTCATCTTGAGCCTGCAGGTTATAGACACAATTTGGTATTGCATTGGTGACCTGCACGGTAAAGCAGACCAGAGGATATGGGGTCTAATACAGAAAACGATATAAAACTCTAAAAATCGTTAGGCGGTACACTAATTCATGTGAGGTTATCTGGCACGAACAATCAGAATATTGAAAATAGAAATAGATTACGATGCAACAGTATTGCCAAAAGCTAATGGGCAAACTTTCGAATGTAAAGCGTCCTCAAAGTGGTCAAAATTATATATACGAGTGGTGATCCTAATGTTTAATGTTTTGGTTGGTATTATTTTCTGCATTGTTCTGATTGGTCACATCAGACATCGTACTTTGAGTTCGTGTAACCTATTCAAGACTGGTCTGAGCCAAAAGTGTCCTATCAGCGGTGGAGTTAAACGAATACATTGAAGGCACAAAACATCTTCACCTGAAGTTTAGCATATTAAAAAAACTCCTATTTACTTAGAATGCTAACACATGCACATGAAATGAAACAAAATTATGAACAAGGTTCACTCCTAGAAATTCGCCGTGAAAATCGGCAATGCCATGGTGAGAGGTCTGGCATCCAGCCACGGCTCTTACCATCGCATTGGCGATGGCCGTGGCGAATTTCTAAGGCTGTCGGTTTACCTGACGGCGAATAATTGTCGTTTAACTGAACGCAACTCTGAGGGCGAAAACCATGCCCACTAAAATTGAATTTTAGCATGTAACAAACCAAAAATGAACCAACAACCAAGCTCATAAAAAGAAAAATAAACAAGACTTGAAGGCTAACCTATGCCTTCTCAAAGTTCAGGTCATTAATTGAAAATGAACAAAAAACAAAGGAATTTCGCCTTTGTCCCCAATCGAACACAAGAGATAAATCAACATTTTGCCTTTTAGAAATCGCGTAGATGAACAACGGAAAACATTTATTTAAAAAACAATGTGTGGAAAAGATGTTGGTAAACACATTTTCGTTGACCATCTTCACGAATTCTAACTGTGTGACATCTGTAACCTTAATGCCACTATTGTCATGTCAGTACCATGGAAGCAATCTTCGCGTCCAAAAAACGAAAAAGGGCCTAGTGACATCACTTTTTAAGCTTATGGATGCGAAGATTGCTTTATAGAACTCCCTATCCAGTAACGGCATAAACATGGGCATAATGTCCGTTGTCTTATTCTTAGTCAGAATTCGGCGTTTGCCGATCACAGTGACCCCTGGCAAATCACGCGGTCACACATACACTTGTCGTTGCTCTTCGCGTATCAGGAAAACTTCCATGAACTCTGCTGAAGAAATGGTTTTCCCTTCTCGAGCACCAAATGTTTTATTTGGGTAAATAGGATTTTCGTGAATTTCATTTGACACGCAGCCTTCTGGAAGTCCATGAAATCCTTCTCTTTTAGTTGCACGACTCTGGTATGATCAGGTCTCACAGTTGTGAGTCCACGGACCAAACCAACTGGGCGGATTCAGCTGGTAAGCACCCTATGCGGGCCCCTCCTTTTTAAGTCCACTTTTCAAGCCCAGGACAAGAGGGTATAATATTATCCACGATAAAACTTAGGCGTCGGGTGCCTGGGTAGTGGATGTCTGTGTAATATCGTGGACAATACCTATCCCAGTAGACAAACAGAGATCCTGTGTGTTGCCAATGTCGTATGAGCCGTTATTGACCCACCATCACGTCAATTTTGAATCCGCAACCATGCATTCGAAATTTCCTTATGAAATTACAAGCGATCAGATTCTCCATATTTGAAGTTACGAACAGATGCGTTCCAACTACATATCGAGTTTGTAAAACAAATACTGTAGTCTTCAATACTAGACTGTTCTATCATACACGGGTGTATGGCAGTTAGTAATTTTGTTCATGCTAAAATGTTCTATCTCCGTGCTGCCTCAAAATAAATGTTATACAGAAAATTTA
Source organism: Pictodentalium vernedei (assembly GCA_031216915.1). Classification (NCBI taxonomy): domain Eukaryota; kingdom Metazoa; phylum Mollusca; class Scaphopoda; order Dentaliida; family Dentaliidae; genus Pictodentalium; species Pictodentalium vernedei. Next base: position 44,503,525 of record CM062296.1, read on the forward strand.
ACATTCATATATATCTAAATTACAAGAACACGATATAAACTATACATTTGTGGAGCAACTTGATTACATTGTGTGAATACTGGGCGCAATATATTACCGATTTGAGATCTTAATAATATTTATCTTTCGTTCTGTAAATTCGCATACGTCATTCGTTAGCTTTCAGCATGTGATCCAATTCGAAGAGTTTCATTGGGCAAGCACATAAAAAATTTAAGCACGCATGATTTTGGCATTTTTTGGAGATAGAATAATTTCGCATAGCGTTTTGCGTGAATACGAACCAATAAACCCCAGATATTTTTTCATCTGCCGGCGCAGAATGGAGCGGCCAATATGATGACACCAATATCTCATTTTCGCGCCAAAGTACAGATAGAACATTATCGCACTCATGTGTCGTTATGTAAAACATCCACCAATTCAAACACACATCGCGTTCTGTGTTTATTACACAACCCATGCATTAAAATTAATTTAAATAAACAAATTTTAATTTTAAACCCAAAGGTGAAGAGTCTGTTTGTTTTGGCTGAAGGATCGATAAAAAATAATAAAAAAACCTTTTCGGAACCAGTGTTTGTTGAAAATCGTATCGCTGTTTCTCTTCGGTTTGTGCCCATTCACGCCTAACAATTTGGTGGCTATTACTGTTAGTAAAAATATAAGTACAAATTTGATTTGCAAAACAGCTGGGAGAAACATTTTTAAAAGAAGTTCGAAGCATGTCAAGATGTACGATGATTTACCGAAATTAATTTGACCAATTTGGATGTAACGGATCCACAAACCAGACGGCCACTGGACTGGGTTAATGTTCTGGTTGGAAATGATTGGGGGTTTTTTTTGGCATCTAATTTTTTGTTAACTAATTTTTTTGTGAACCGACTTAATTTTGCTTTGGACGTTTTCATTTTAACACTATGCGACAGACTGTCGATAATAATTGTATGACAACATTTGGGAACTTTTCGAAGCGTAACTGATGACTCGACGGGAAAGGAACTACTATAAACAGTGCATGGGAAAAAATGTTCCGGCTTGTACACTACCCATTGAATACATAATAATTTATGCCATAGCGGCCAATCCGTTAAATAGGGATTTAAAGTTGATTGGATGTGTAATAAATATTTTTATCATATTGGAGTCATTTAGGCAACGTTATAGATAAGTTCGTTTTCTAAATGAACGCCATTCACGCAACGTTTTGCATTTTATCAATTTTAAATAGACTACATCCAAGCAACCAGGATTTTTTTTTTTAAGTACGAAGTGGATCAAAATTTTGAATATCTGTCACAAATGGAATATCAGTGTCGAGTTTGAGATGCACAATGGTCCATTGGTGTGCAGAGTGATTTTAAAATTGAAAGACCAAGGTGACAGTTCGCTGATGATCCTCATTCATCATCTGCCATCCGTGAGTCCTTAGACAAGGTTCTTGGAATCATTTTCCCATATACTATGTGTTACCATTGCGTACTGATGCACTCAGCACGACAGAACAGTACACGGGGGTATACTGGCTTCTGACGCTGTCAACCCGGTATCCAACGGGTTAAAAAGTTGGGGACTCTAATAGTTACTTGCCGCAGCTCGGTCGTTTTCTCCGGCTGCGTTAAACAGTAAAATAGTCGCATTTGTATACATGTATGTATGTTTGCCAATGGTTCAAATGAAAGTGTCACTGACACTTTAGCATAACCAGACTGTGTGTTGTGTTTTGTGAAGTGGATAAGGTTCAATGTCTACGAAAGGATTATGGAATACAAGAAGTTTGATAATTGAGAATATGTTAATTTCTGTTCCCTGTTTGCTATGTTTTCAATAAGAATAATTTGAAGTTTAGATTGCACTAAAGAAGTGAGGCCTGGGTTAATGTGGCACTCACATTTAATGTATGGCGACCAAACTTACCAAGTTTCAGTAAACTTATTCCAAAACAAGCCATCTTACCAAGTTGCAATGTAATCCCTTGTTAAATATAACTTGAAGACGTTGCTAAAGGAACCTAGTTCACGCGACAGCTCGGTGGTCATGGGTGGACGATCATGAACAAAATAGGAAAGTCTCACTAAGAGCTCGTACCATGTTATCCTACCAACTTGCAGTGGAATGCCTTCATAAAAAACAACCTGTAGACAGTACTAAAGGAATCTAGATCAAGTGACCAGGCGGCGATAAAAGCTGAACGATCCTGACCAAAACAGAGCAGACTCATGTAAACATTATACCGAGTTATCTGTCCAAGTTAAAATGAAATCGCTTCTTAAATATGAACTGTGGGCTTTGCTAAACAAATCTACGTCATAGGTCTGTGTGCCGTCACGGCTGATCGATCACAGCCAAAATAGGATGTTCTCATCCAGACATTATACTGAGTCATTCCACAATTTTGCATCGAAAATCCCTTCGTAAATGCAATCTGACTGGGCTAAAGGAATCTAGGTAATGAGCCCCTGCGACTGACACGGTTGACTGAACCCAACCAAAAAGGACGTTCTCATCCAGTTTTTTTTCAGAGTCATCCTGCGATGTTAAAATCAAATCCCTTCAGAAATACCACCTGTAGAGTGTGGTAAAGATTTTCGTGCTTCGAGCCCGCGTAGCCATCATGGTAGACCGATCGCGACCACAAAGGCGCGTTCTCTTCTAGACATTACACGGAGTCATCCTAAAAGATTCAACGAAACCCCTTCATAAATACAACCTTTAGACTATGTTGAAGGTTTTCGGGCTTCGGATCCGCGAAGCCGTCAGGGTTCATCGATCGCGACCAAAATCGGACATTGTCGTCAAGACATTACATGGATTTTTTTTTTACCGAGTTTCGATGAAATCCCTTCATAAATACGATCTTTAGACTGTACTAAACGTTTACGGGTTACAGGCTTGGGCATTTGACAAGTCTGCCTGATCGCCATCAAAAGGAGAAAGTCTCTTCCAGACATGACCGTGAACTCGCATATGAAATTTCGTGGTGATCGGACAAGAACTACGAGTTGTTTCCTGTGCTAAAGGAAATCTGAACAGATAGACTGACTTCCGTGCGCGTGGTGGCAATAGCTTATCTTGACATTGTCAAGTTAAGTTAAAAAGCAGTATGAACGAACAATCCACTAGAACAAATATAGATAGGATGTGGTGCTAGGGCAAAGTAAAAGGGCAAAAAATATTTTATGCAGTTTAGCAAACGTAAGCTATCATCTCTTCATTAATTCCTACTGAAAGTAGAATCATGAAAAATATGGCTAAAGATAGGTGGTGCTCGAAATATTTCCCACAATATAACCGATAAGTGTAGACACCTGTCAAAGTACCTGCCGGGGAACTTGCTCACACATTGATTTGGGTTTAAATTGGCAGACTGGTCGGCGAGTTGATTTCATCTGGTCAACGTGTCTCATACCGCGTCGAGGATACACCACTCAGTGAAGAGAGTGTGAATTCACATCTACACTTACAGTCAGTCAGTATAGGTTTATGAACTGACAGATACCCCCCCCCCCCCCCCACCAACACACCCAAGTATACACATACCCTCATTCAAACACACCAACCTTTTTCCTTGTTTACCTTGAGAAATGAAGAAATTATTTTACTTAATGATATTGGACGAAACTTTTTATTTTACAATAAGAAACAGAGAAATAAATTTATTATAAATGAAGAAATCTGTTCTGGTACATGGTGGTTAGTTAGCATTGTCCACGTTACATCAGGAAGAGTGAGGTCGTACAGAAACGCGCCATATTCACTCAACACAGTTGATTGTGGATTAATTTTTAACCCAATTGATTTTAGAGTGTAATTTTGCAATGACCCGTGGGCTTTTTACCTAACGGAATCGCGTCTTACAAAACGCTTTCGGACAGTCCACTATTTGTCGAGAGGGAGGGAAGTTAGAACTGTATCGATCCGCTTTTGATGACAGGGTCCTCTCCTGTAATGCGTGGTTCGTTTTTATGGGCTGAGGCGATGGGAGGTATTTGCATGCATTCAACTCTGTCCGCGTCTCCACTGCACTGTCACGTCTTATAAAGGGGTCCTCGTTCTGTAGTGTGTCGTGTGCTTTTTACAGAGAGGACCTATGACTGAATGTACACAGTGCCCATATTTGTGCGAGGAAGGAGGGCGGAGGGGTACTTATCCGAGGAAAGCCAGCTACATTCGACCTTTCTTTTATACGAGAAGCCTCATCTACGATGGTTTGGAAGGTTTTTGTCAATGGGCCTCGTCGAGAGATGGAGGTCCGCTTTTACCAGAGGGGAAGCTCATCTGCCAGTCACTGTCCCAATAACGTCAAATACGCCGTCCGTTTTTGAAGAGAGATGCCCTCGTTTGCAAAGCATCGTGTTAGAACGAGGAGGGGTGGCGCTTTTTTCTATCCACCAACTGTTTTCACTTTTCACTTGAACGATTGTGCGGGGGGGGGGGGGGGGGGGCGTTTAATTACGTTCAAATAAAAGATCGCTTGTACCGACTATGTACAAAGTACTCCGCATTCTAACGAGGGCTGAGAGCACTGTCCACTCTCAAAAACTCATTCAACTGCGTTCACTGCTTGTAAAATACTCATCTTCTGAAGAAAGTACTAGTTACTACCGTGGCTTTACCGCTCGTGGTTAGCTACCTATCGACCTTACATTTCACTTTGTTAAGAAGAAGCCCTCGCCTGAAAGTACGGTCCGTGTTCTGATGAAAAGGCCCTCACCTAAAATGCACAGTTCGTGGTCAAAATCGGTGAAGCTCTCGTCCTCCATTCGCTAAAGTTCTCGAACGACACTCCAATTCTCCCGTTTTCCTGCTATCGCATTTTTGACACTGTCCCTTCGCCTGCTATGGTGAGTAGGATTCCAATTGAACATATCCGGAGTTAACATCATGGGGATGTTAAATAAGAACCGTTCGATTTTACGCTCTGATTTAAAAAAAAATCTTTATCTTTAGAGTCTGGAATGCCCCTATAGAATAGACACTTATCTCAGTGCGAATGGGTCTCAGATGTAAGGTATGACATGTGTATTCATAATTTGGACTGTTCGTTACAAAAACAGGACAGATCCCGCGAATCCGAAGTTCACTGGGGGTTGGCAAAATATAGCCATGTCCGCCTTAGCCATGGTTTACATTCCAATTAAACCCATATCTTGAGAGTCAGCAGTGCTGGCAAAAACTACCATGACTCAAAATTGTCATTGAGGCGGGTTCAGTTGGATGAAAACCAGACATGCTCGGACGCGGCTTGTACACATCCAGAGTTTGCAATGGTATGACACGTGAGAAAAGGCCGATTTGGGGCTCGAAATAAAAATAATGATCGACGTTGTCATAATCTGGGTTTGTTTGTATGAAAACAGACCCATTCCGACCCTGGCGAAATACATTCGGTATTGGTAAGTGGATGGCAAATTAGAATAATCCCATTTCAGGCCCAGCTTTCAATAAAAAGCCTATAATCTTTAGAACCCGGAGTGGTCTCAAGGGTGCTAATTACTTGTGTTGTCAAGTAAATTGTATGAAAACCACGGCGAGTCGGATCATAAATGAACACATCTGGGGTACACAGGGGTGGCAAACAAGGAAAGGATCCATTTCAGTCCCAGATTTCAATAAAATCCTTAACTTGAGATCCTGTAGTTGTCTCAAAGATAAGTAATGATTCACGTTAACATGCTTTGTGGTCGTTGGCAAGAAAGCTAATCCGCGTTGGCCTCTGGTTGAATCCATTCCCAATTCACAAGAGGATAGAAAATAAAAAAAATATGCATTTTGGCCTGATTTAAAAAATGACCACATCTTTAGATCATAGAATGGCCTAAAATAGCAAGCAACTAATGACATGTTTGTCGTGATTTTGACTCATTTGGGTGAAAATCAGCCAGAGTTTCAACCCTGTTTAACGTCATTTGGGCAACGTGCTGTATATGTATTTTTATCATATGGGAGTCATTTGGGCAACGTTATATGTATTTTCGCTTTCTATCAAAACCATTCACAAAACGTTTTGCATTTTATCAATATTAAGTAGACTACATCTAAACAACAAGTATTTGTTTTTTTCAACGAAGTGGATCAGAATCTTGAATATCTGTCACAAACAGAACTTCAGAGTCGAGTTTGAGAATCGCAATGGTTCATTAATCGGCACAGTGAGTTTCAAATTGAAAGATCACGGTGAAGGTTCGACCATGATCCTCATTCATCATCTGTCATGTGTTCTTAGACAATGTTCTTTGTGTCTTTTTCCCATGTGGTGCGTGGTACCATTGTGTACAAATGAACACAGCACAACAGAACAGCACGCGGGTGTATAATTGGTTTCTGATACTGTCAGTCCGGTTTTTACAGGGTTAAAATGTTGGAGAGTCTAATAGTTACTTAACACAGCTCGGCGGTTTTCTCCGGCTGCGTTAACCAGCAAACCAATCGCGTTTGTGTGTATGTATGTGTGTGAATGGTTCAAATGAAAGTGTCAATAACACTGTAGCTTAGCTTGGCTGTGTGTAGTGTTTGGTGAAAAGGATAATATTGAATGTTTATGAAAGAATTATGAAATACGACAATGATTGTTGTGAATGTGTTAATTTCTGTTCCCTATATGCTATGTTTTCAATAAGAATAATTTGTGGTTTAGACTATGTTAAAGAAGTGAGGCCTGGGTTAACGTGGCCCTCACTGTTGATGTATGTCTACCAAAATTACTAAATTACTGTCAACTTATTCCAAAACGAGTTATCCTACCAAGTTACAATGAAATCCCTTCATAAATATTACTCGTAGACTTTGCTTAAGGAATCTAGGTAACGCGACAGCTCGGCGGTCAAGGTTGGCCGATTACGACCAAAATAGGAGAGTCTCATCTAAATATCATACCAAATTATCCTACCAAGTTACAATGAAATCCCTTCATACAAACAGTGCTAAATTAATCTAGGTCACATGACCATGCGGCGGTAACGGCTGAACTATAGTGAACAAAATAGGGCAGTCTTATCTAGATATCATATCGAGTTATCCTTCTACGTTACAATGAAATCGCTTCATAAATATGAACTGTAGGCTGTGCTAAATAAAACTAGGTTAGCGGCTTGAGCGTCCGTCACGGCTAAAATACGACGTTTTCATCTAGACATCATACTGAGCCATGCTAGAATTTTGCAATGAAATCCCTTCCTATTCCAAAATAGCACTCGCGAACTATAGTCTTAACAAAGTCAAGAGGATTCTCCCCCATGGGGCCATGAAAACACTATACTACGCCTTAATACACAGCCAATTGTTATACGAAGTCCAGATATGGGGTAGTTCCAGGGCCACTAAGAAAGTCATGACCATGCAAAAGCGATCACTACGAATAATTTGACGGGAGGCCTCTCACCTGTGATGCGTGGTTCGTTTTCATGGGCGTGAGGGGGGGGGGGGGGAGGGGTGCATGCATTCAGTTGTCCGACTTTTATTGGATGGGGACCTCGTCTTCACTGCACCGTCCACGTCTTCTGAATGGGAGGGGAGGTTTTCGTTCTACAATGTGCAGTGTGCGTTTTATTGTGAGGTTCTATGCCTGAAAAACAGTGTCCATTTTTTCGGGGGGGGGGGGGGTGTTCTTATCCGAGTTAAGCAGGCTACTTTCGACCTTTTTGACGATATGCCTCACCTGCAATGGTTTGGAAGGTTTTTATTCAGTGGGCCTCGTCGTAAGATACACGTCCGCTTTTACAAGAGAGGAGGCTCAAATTGCCGGTCACTCTCCCGATAACATTAACATCATCCACGCCGACCGTTTTTGATGAGGGAAGCTCTCGTCTGCAAAACATCGTGTTATAAAGAGGGGGGGGCATCTTTTTATTCACAACAACTGTTCTTATCGAATGTGGGGGGGGGGGGGGGGGCGGTGCATTTAAATTACCTTCAAAGACTCAATCGCTTTTACCGAATACATATGCGTGTATGTGTGTGTGTGGGGGGGGGGGGGGGATGCATGCATTCAACTGTCTTACTTTTATTGGACGGGGACCTCGTCTTCACTGCACCGTCCACGTCTTATAACGGAAAGGGGGGGGGGGGGGGGCTCGTTCTGCAATGTGCAGTGTGCTTTTTATGGTGAGGTTCTATGCCTGAAACACAGTCTCCATTTTTTCGAGGTGGTCTTATCCGAGTTAAGCCGGCTACTTTCGACCTTTTTTGACGAGACGCCTCACCTGCAATGGTTTGGAAGGTTTTTATTCAGTGGGCCTCGTCCTCAGATGCACGTCCGCTTTTACCAGAGAGCAGGCTGAAATTGCCGGTCACTCTTCCGATGACATTAACATCATCCACCCCGCCCGTTTTGATCAGGGAGGCTCCCGTCTGCAAAACATTGTGTTATAACAAGGAGGGGAGGGAGGGGTGCATCTTGCTATTCACAACAACTGTTCTTATCGAATAGGGGGGGGGGGGGGGTGCATTTAAATTACCTTCAAAGACACAATCGCTTTTACCAAGTATACATGTTGGGAGAAATGCACAGTTCGCGATCAAAATCGGCGAAGCTCTAATCCTCCATGCGCTCAAGTTCAGCTTGTATGTTTGTGTGTGTGTGGGGGGGGGGGGGGTGGGGGTGGGGGGGGGCACTTCTCGAACGACACGCCAATATTTACTCTTCATGTTTTATTGCTACCTCATTCTTGACGCGGTCCCTTCGCCTGCTTCGGTGGGTAGGATCTAAGCTGAACATATCAGGAGTTAACCCTTTACCTGACACCAAAAGCAGACATCACAAGCAAGCAAAATTATTGAATAATTATTATTTTTATTTTTTGCATGAAAACATAGCTCATGACCCATCATTTGAATGAATAAACTTAATGAGGTTGTTCCTAAGAGGAGTCGTAAGTTATGTTTTTAAAACAAAAAATGTAAAAATAATGAAAACTGAATGGTGATTTTTGTGAATATTGCTGGCTAGTTTTTGGCGTCACGCTGGGTCAGGGGTTAACATGGGAATGTTACATAAGAAAATCTGATTTTGGGCTCATACTTCAATAAAATCTATATCTTGAGAGCCTGAAGTGTCTGTAATGAATAGTCAGACTTCGGTCCCAGGGTCATTAAAAAAACCACTTAACTGAGTGTGAGGGGGTATCAAATGCAACTTATAGCTCGTGTAATTCTTCACCAGAAAAGAGGACAGATCAGGCGTATTTGAAGTTCATAAGGGATTGGCAAATTATAGCCAAGTCGGCCTGATAGAATCTACATTTTCTTTCCAATCCATATATTGAGTGTCTGCATTGCTCTGAAGGTCAAGTGTACTGTTTCATTCTGCGATCTGCCTCAAGAGATGTTAATTTCAATAACTTCTTCGTCTTCTACTACTAATATAGGAGTCATTTAGGCAACGTAATATATATGTTCGCTTTTCCATGTGAAGGTCATTGAAACAACGTTTTGTATTTTATCAATATTAATATGCGAGATTTAAAGAACAAGGGCGCCGGAACGATTTTCAAAGTGGGGTTGGGGGCTGGATAGGGCGATCGATGGTCGTCGGTAAAACGGGCCGCGGTACAAAAATTTATAAATTCCAGTGTCCCAAAACCCCCATTTCCATGCATCTGAGCGGATATTTGGAGATTTTTCAGGAGGCGTATTTGAATGATTTCACACTTTGAGAGCCCTTAACAATTTTACGAGATTTTCAGACCTATGCCACTGCTTAACCAGCTGTATGATAGTCACAATTCTGACAAACATCAAACACGCTAACCTTTCACCAGTAGGAGAGAAACATAGCTGGCGAAAATATGGGGGAGGCTCTGGATCCGCCCCGTGTTTCACCAGGCATTGTTTGTGTTAAAATATATGCATACAACAAAACATGACCCGGCAAAAAAGTGTGTGTGTGTGTGTGGGGGGGGGGGGGGGGGGGGGGCTGCCCCCCCCCCGGTTCAGCCGTCTCTGAACTTCTTTTTGCACAATTCGAAGCGGATCAGAATCTCGAATAACTGTTACAGCTAGAACATCAGCGTTGAAAAAGCGCAACACAATGGTTCATTGATCAAACTGAAGGATCACGGCGTCGTTTTCGATCATGATCCCCATTCATCGTCTGCAATGTGTCCTTAGACAATGCTCTTGGTGCCATTGTGTACTACTGAACACAGCACAACAGTACGCTGTAGAATACTTGTCTTCTAACACTATCAACTCCGTTTCTACCGGGTTCAAAAGTTAGAGTCTAATAGTTACTCACCGAAGCTCGGTGGTTTTCTCCGGCTTCGTTCGTAGGCAAAACAAAGTCGCGTTTACAAGTGTGTATGAGTGACAAAGTTTCAAAAATCAGTATGAACTTACGATCCACAAGAGCAAAAATAAATGGGATGTGGTGCAAGGCCAATGTAAAAGGGTAATAAAAATTGGAAATATGTTTTATGCATTTTAGCAAACATTAGCTAACTTCAGTTCCAACTGAAAGTGGTATCATGAAAAATATGCATAAAAATGGGTGATGTTCGAAAAATTTTCCAAAAATATAGCTGGTAAGTAGTCATCTGTGGAAGTACCTGCTGGAGAACCTGATAGCACTCAGATTTCGGATTAAGTTGACAAACTGGTCGGCGAGTAGATTCCATCTGACCAACGTACCCCATAGTACACCAGGGTCCTCCACTCAGTGAAGAGAGTGCCCCCTTCAATCTACACCTATAGTCAGTATAGGTTTGTGAACCGACAGATAACCACTCGACCCAGGTACATACACAATCACTCAAACACACCAACATTTTTCCTTGTTGACATTGAGATTAAATGAAGAACGTTTTGTGTAGTTAATGATATTGGACGAAACTTTATATTTTACAATATCAGAGAAATTTATTATAAATGAAGAAGCCTGGTAGGTTAAAGGGTGGTTAATTAGCACTGTCCACATTATAGCAAGAAAGTGTGTGTGTGGTGGGAGGGGGGTCCTACACAATCGGGTCATATTCACTCAACCCCGTTGATTTGGGTTAATTTTTAACACAACTGTTGGGTCGCAGCGGCACAGTGGTTGATTGTTGGACTTCCATGGTAGAGGTCCCGAGTTCGATCATCGTCCGGGAAGACCCGCGTTGTGTTCTTGGGCAAGGCACTTTATCCCGGTTCCCTACATGGCCGCACAATAACGCTAAGTACTCAGGCGTATTGCACATGTTTTCAATCGCTGTAACCTTGTCTGGGCGGAGCTTGAACAGAGTTGGAATGTTGAGGAGCTGACAATTGCTCGTCGATGCTCGGTGGTTCTCTCCGGTTACTCCAGCTTCCTCCACTTGTAAAACTGCCACGATTAGGCATCGTGCATAAGCATGTGATCTTAAACACCAAAATAAATAAAAAACTCAACTGTATTCAGAATATAGTTTTGTAATGAGCTGTGAGCTTTTTACCTACTGGAACCCCCGCCCTACAAGGCACCGTCAGACTTTCCACTATTTGTCGAGCGAGAGTCGCATCTAAATTGTGCCTGTCAGCTTTTGATGACAGAGCCCACTCCTATAATGCGTGATTCGTTTTTTTTATGGGCGGGGGCGGGGGGGGGGGGGTAAGATGGAGAGGTTGCGTGCATTGAATTGTCCATCTTTGCTCGGATGGGGACTTAGTTACCCCTACGTCGTCCTCGTCTTGCAATGAAGGTCCTCGTTCTACAATATTCTGTGCGCTTTCAACCGATAGGGCCAATGCCTGAAATACACTGTCCATATTTTTGCGAGGGACGGCGGGAGGGGGGGGGGGGGTGCTTATCCAAATAACGCCAGCTACTCTTGTGGAGAGAGACCTTGAGATGGTTTGGAAGGTGCTGATAAGTCTTCTACTTGGAAACATTGTGAAGTGTATCTCACGACGGGGCACATTCAATAAAAACTTTCCCAACCATCGAAGAATTATCAGAACCGGGAATGGTCGTTTAACTAGTGGCCCGTGTTGCGATTCGACCTCGATTGCCTAAACACCAGGCCATGTCAGACCATGGATTAACACATCTGGAGTTCACAAGTTGTTGTTCAATAATATTACTCCTGTCTCAGGTCTGGATTTCAATGAAAAATCTAATCTTGGTAGCCGAGTCCGGTATCAAAGGTTCCTAACGACATATGCTTTTGTGATTTCGGTTAGTTCGCAAGAAATCTAGGGCGGTTAGACAAATCCGAAGTTCACGGGGGATAACAAATAAGAGAAGTCCGCTTTTAAATGTCTAGCTTTTGGGCCCAGATTGCACTGAGACCCCCATTGCATGGCAGCATTTGTTGGTTTCAAGGGCAATTAATGACTCGTGTATTCATAATTTGAACCAGTTGAGATGAAAAGCAGGTCGGGTCGGACACTTGTTGAACAATTCGGAAGTTCACACAGGGGTGGCAAAATTCAAAAGATTCCACTTTTAGACGAATTTCAATAAAGCCAACTTCTTGAGAGTCCGGGAGGGCTCAGAATTCAGTAGTGACTACTGTTATTTTATGTTGGGCACATTTACATCCGTAGTTCACATGACAATGTGAAATAAAAAAGTGTGATTTTAGGCCGCGAGTTCAATAAATCCATATCTTGGGTGCCTGCATGAAAACGAGGTCTGATCGGACCCTAGTTAAGCATATCCGTAATACATAGGGTGGGGGGGGGGGGGGGGGGGGGGGGTCTTGCATTTGTTGGTTTCAAGGGCAATTAATGACTCGTGTATTCATAATTTGAACCAGTTGAGATGAAAAGCAGGTCGGGTCGGACACTTGTTGAACAATTCGGAAGTTCACACAGGGGTGGCAAAATTCAAAAGATTCCACTTTTAGACGAATTTCAATAAAGCCAACTTCTTGAGAGTCCGGGAGGGCTCAGAATTCAGTAGTGACTACTGTTATTTTATGTTGGGCACATTTACATCCGTAGTTCACATGACAATGTGAAATAAAAAAGTGTGATTTTAGGCCGCGAGTTCAATAAATCCATATCTTGGGTGCCTGCATGAAAACGAGGTCTGATCGGACCCTAGTTAAGCATATCCGTAATACATAGGGTGGGGGGGGGGGTCTTGGAAGGGGGAAGAAGGCGGGGAAAATAAAAATAAATGTCCACTTTTCGACCAGGATTTCAATAAAACCGATATCTTGGAGAACTGGGAATGATCTCAAAGGCAACTAAGTACCCGAGTCATTATGATTCGCTAGCTTGGGTGAAAAAACCCAGGTCGAATCAGCTCTTGAAAAACACATCTTAAGTTTGTAGGGGTATAAGAAAATCTGTTTTGTAGGCTCAGATTTCAATTCATTCATATCTTGTGTGTCTGGAGTGGTCTGAAAGGTAACAAACCATTCACGAAATTATAATTTCAGCTGATACCCATGATAACCAGGCCGGGTCAGACAATGGTTTAACATATCTGGAGTTCACATGGGAATGATAAATCGGAAAATCCGCTTTTTGGTCGGATTTTATCAAAACCCACATCGAAAGTCTGGGTTTTTTTTAAAAGTTATAAGTGACATGTATTTTCATGATTGAGGATTGCTTCGATGAAAAAGCATGCTAGGTCGGAATCATCCTATGTTCACAGGGGGTGAGAATGCCAAATAAGAAAAGCCCTCTGTTTGGCCATATTTCAATAAAACCCATATGTTGAGAGCCTGTGGTGCCCGTGAAAGTCTTGCTGGCTTGTGTTGTCCCGATTGGGGCTCTTTGGAATAATAGCATGCCGGGTCAGAGACTGGCCGTACACACCCGGAGTTCAGGGGATTTGAAATAAGAAAGGACTTCTTTGATGCCCAGTTTTCGATAAAACCTTTTAAGGACGAACCAAACCAAAAAATTAAAATATGGCATTTCAGGTCATGTTTGGACAACGGACAAGAGGTGTAAGGAAACACTAATGCACAGGCGGATCGTGATACTTCGCCTGACGATACACGCATCGGTGATAACAGTCAAATACCGTTGATCGCGATACATGCAAACCGAGTTCAGCTGAGGTCACAGACTTCTTTTTGGACAGGGAATCAGATTCTCGTAATATTTTCGTAAAACCACAATATTCCCGTATTCCCGTAAAATCGAAGTGGATTGCAGCTATTCAAATGTAAATAAAGATTTGTTTATATGTGCGCGTGACAAACGTAATATCCGAATTATCAAAAGAAAATCAATATCCAGGTAATTGCGAACGCAGTCATGCAACAGTGGTTTGTTACAACGAAAAGGGCAAGTTGGGTCCGTTGAATTGAGCTCACGGAGTCTCCATGTAATAGAGATTCACATTCTAAATTCGATATATCGTCCCCTGAGTTCCAATGCGTTTTTTGTGAGAACTTACACACAGAACACTTTAGAATTCAGGGGACGGTATGATCAAATGATTTCTGTGCGCCGAAGGCACGTAAGGACGGTGTGGGGCACGCTCCTTGAGACCCTCCACAGCTGCCTACTTTTGTGGTACATGGGCGTGGAGAAGGAGGGGAAAGTATGAAGAATTTGGAGGAAGATCCGCGGTTGAAATTCTGGTCTCGTTTTTTATGGTATCTTATTTGTTATTGAAACAGTTCAGGGTCATGTGCTGGTTTCTGGCATATGTGATCTTAAGTTGTCTTGATATTGTTTCATTGTGCCGATGGAGTTGATTTTTACTGAGCCGTTTCCGTTCTCAAGCAGTCGTTTGTAAGGTTGGTAAATTCATCCCAGAACATGTTCTGGAAGTCGTATGGTGGTCTGTCCTCCTCCATCTCCTCGGGTACCTAAAAAGTGGATTTGAGGGATGGGTGGTTGGATTGATCAGAACCGGTAGGTGATCCAGGTTTAAGTCGGTTAACTTCCATCTCGTCGACCTTCTTCCCGCCTTCTGTCCTGTGTGATGCAAAGGGGTGGGGCGGGGGGGGGGGGGGGGCGTGAGTGTGGACTGTGTTGGGGATACTGCAACCATGATGATTATTATCATGATTTGAGCTCCTTCTGATGAAAAGTGGGCCGGGACGGACCCTGGTGGAACCCACCCGGAGTTCTCAAGAGATAGCTTACAAAGAAAACCATTTTTTCGAACCGGATTCCAATAAGAAACAATATCTGAAAGTCTGGTGTGGTCTCAGCGGTTACTAATGATTCACTGATTTCGGCTCGGATCAAGGAATACAAGGTCGCATCAGACGCTGGTTGGCAATAATTACCCGGAGTTCAAAGGGTATGGCAAATACGAAAGGTCTACTGTTACCCCCAGATGCCAATAAATTCTCAGGTCTGCCCCTACCCCTTAAATTTAGTGTCCCACTCAAAATGGGAAAATTAAAGCACCAGAGGCGCCCAGATTCACTCTGAGAGTATTTTCAAAATTTTCTCGGGTAGACCCCTTCCCGAAACCCACCAATGGGAGGAAATAACGTAGGCCTAGGGTGTGATGAGTATGGCCCTCCAATTGGCGGGATGGGGATTGGGAGTAGCCCTTCCCCCCACACACACACAACAATGGGAGGTCCATACAAGTTAAGAGTCTAATAGTTACTCGCCGCAGCTCGGTGGTTTTCTCCGACTTCGTTCACCGGCAAAACAAACTCGCGTTTCATGTGTGTATGAGTGACAAAGTTTCAAAAATCAGTATGAACTTACGATCCACTAGATCAAAAATAGATGGGATGTGGTGCTAGGCCCATGTAAAATGGCAAATAAAAATTGGAAATATGTTCTATGCATTTTAGCAAACGTAAGCTAACGTCCCATCAGCAATTCCAACTGGAAGTGGTATCAAGAAAAATATGCCTAAAAATGGGTGAATTTTAAAAAAAAACATTTCCCACAATATAGCAGGTAAGTAGTCATCTTTGGAAGCACCAGCTAGAGAACCTGACCATACACAGGTCGACGAGTGAAGTCCACCTGGCCAACATACCGCGTCGAGGATACCCCACACAGTGAAGAGAGTGTGTCTTCCCTTCTGCACCTTCAGCCTGTATGGGCGTATGAACTGACAGATAACCCCTCTAACCACGCATACACATACCTCACTTATTGTAGCACTTCCGCGTTACATCTAGGAGAGCTGGGGGTCGTACGGAACGAGTCGAACTCACTCAACTCTGTTGATTTGGGGAAATTTTTAACCCAAATGATTTTAGTGTATAATTCTGCAATGGGCTGTGAGCTTTTTACTTAACGAAACCTCGTCCAGTAAGACACCGTCGGACAGTCCACTACTTGTCGAGCGGGAGCCACGTCTGAACTGTTCCGATCCGCCTTTTACGGGAGAGCTCTCACCTGTGATGCTTGGTTCGTTTTTTATGGGCGTGG
This sequence comes from Pictodentalium vernedei, assembly GCA_031216915.1. Classification (NCBI taxonomy): domain Eukaryota; kingdom Metazoa; phylum Mollusca; class Scaphopoda; order Dentaliida; family Dentaliidae; genus Pictodentalium; species Pictodentalium vernedei. The sequence continues at coordinate 44,519,803 of CM062296.1, forward strand.
GGGGGGGGGGGGTGCATGCATTCAACTGTCCGCCTTTTATCGGATGGGGTCCTAGTCTCCACTGCACCCACGTCTTATGAAGGAGGAGGAGGGTCCTCGTTCTGCAATGTGCAGTGTGCTTTTTACCGTGAGGTCCTATGCCTGGGATAAAGTGTCCATTTTTTCGAGGGGGCGGGGTCTTATCCGAGTTTAGCCGGCTACTTTCGACTTTTTTGACGAGACGCCTCACCTGCAATGTTTGGAAGGTTTTTATTCAGTGGGCCTCGTCGTGAGATGCACGTCCGCTTTTACCAGAGAGGAAGCTCAAATTGCCAGTCACTCTCCCGATAACATTAACATCATCCACGCCGTCCGTTTATGATGAGGCAGGCTCTCGTCTGCAAAACATCGTGTTATAACGATGAGCGGAGGGAGGAGTGCATCTTGCTATTCACATAAACTGTTTTTATCGAATGGGGAGGGAGGGGGCATTTAAATTACCTTCAAAGACACAATCGCTCTTACCGAGTATATATGCGTGTGTGTGTGTGTGTGTGTGTGTGTGTGTGTGTGAGTGTGTGTGTGTGTGTATGTGTGTGTGTGTGTGTGTGGTGGCTGTGTGTGTGTGTGGGGGGGAGGTTATATGGGCGGGGGAGCCTTTTTCGATCTTGGGGAGGCGGCTGAAAGTTTCGTATAAAGCACTCAGCATTTTATCGAGGGCTGGGGGTCACTGTCCACCCTCAAAAACTCATCCAATTGCGCTTTCTGTGTTCAAAAACATCATCTGAAGAGAGTCCTAGTTACCAGCGTGGCTTGTCCGTACACAGTGAGCTACATCGCGACCTTATCTTCCACTTTTGTAAGAAGAAGCCATCGCCTTCAAAGTACAGTCCGTACACCGATGAAAAGGCCCTCGCCTGAAATCCACATTTCGCGATCAAAATCGGCGAGGCTCTAATCCTCCATGCGCTCAAGTTCAGCTTGGTGGGGAGGGGCACTTCTCGAACGACACTCCAATAATTACTCTTCATGTTCTGTTGCTATCTCATTCATGACGCGGTCCCTTCGCCTGTTACAATAGGTAGGCTCTGAGGTGAACATATCCGGAGTTAACCCTTTACCTGACACCGAAAGCAGACATCACATGCAAGCAGAATTATTGAATAATTCTTTTTTTCATTTTTTGCATGAAAAACATAGCTTATGACCCATCATTGGAAGGAATAAGCTTAAAATGAGCTCGTTCCAAAGAGGAGTCGTAAGTTAGGTTTTTTAAAATCAAAAATGTAAAAATAAAGAAAACTGAATGGTGAATATTGCTGGCTAGCTTTTGGCGTTACCTTGGGTCAGGGGTTAACATAGGGATGTTACATAAGAAAATCCGATTTTAGACTCATACTTCAATAAAATCTATATCTTGAGAGCCTGAAGTGTCCGTAATGAATAGTCAGATTTCGGTCCCAGGGTCATTAAAAAAGCCCACTTAACTGAGTGTGAGGGGGTATCAAATGCAACTCATAGATCGTGTACTCAAAATTTGGACGGTTCTTCGCAAGAAAATAGGGCAGATCAGGCGTGTTTGAAGTTCACAAGGGGTTGGCAAATTATAGCCAAGCCGGCCTTAGAAGTTACTTTTGCTTTCCAATACATATCATGTGTGTCTGCATTATTCTCAAGGCCAACTGTGATGGTTATATTATATCGTCTGTACTGTGTTTTATTCTGCGATCTGCTTCAAGAGATGTTAATTTCAATAACTTCTTCGACTTCTACTACTACTATGGGAGTCATTTAGGCAACGTGATATATGTGTATCGCTTTTCCATATGAAGGTTATTCAGAAACGTTTTGCATTTTATCAATATTAATATACAAGATTTAAAGAACAGGGGCGTCGTAACGATTTTCAAGGTGTGTTCAGGGGGTAGGGGTGGGTACGAAGGACCGACCATGTTTCAGCCCTCGTTACGAACATTTTAAATTCCAGAGCCCCCAAACACCCCCATGCATCTGAGCAGATATTTTGAGATTTCTCGGGAGACGCGTTTCAAAGATTTCATACTTTCAGAAGTCAGAATCTTGAATAACTCTTACAGTGTTATGATTGGGGTTTGGCCTGGAATTACAACTCGTTTATACGGCATTTAATGTAACTCTAGCACAGCATGACAGGAACACTTTCTATGGACTTATGGTAGACCTGAAGTAAAGACGAATGAACGATATAAATGATTTATTTTACATGACTGGAGTATCTGCCAGTTAAAGAAGAAACATTTATATCCTCCAGTGTGGCCCAAACAACGGTAAACAAATCAAACTCAACATCATGGCAAATGGGAAAGCTCAATTAACAGGCACAGATTATTTATTCAAGGGGGGGGGGGGGGGGGGGGCGTTGCGGTAATTGGTTCTCGTCAGGTCACCGAAGTTAAGCCACGTCGAGCCCGTTAGTCCTCAGATGGGTAACCGTCTGAGCGATCGATTCGGACTCCCGCGTTGTGTTCTTGGACAAGGCACTTAACCCCGATGGTCCACATGGGGGCACGATGACGCCGTGCACAAAGGCGTACTGCACGTCGATAGTGCGCATGTGTTCAATTAATCTAACCCTGCCTGTGCTGCAGTGCTGAGTTACGATGTCGGGGAGTTGGCAGCTGTTAAGCAACGTCGAGCGCGGTTAGTAGTTTGACGGGTGACCATTTCAGCGACTGCTTCGCTCTCCCGCGTTGTGTCATTGGGCAAGGCACTTAGCCCCGATTGCCTACATGGGGGCACGATGACGCTGTGGACTAAGGCGTACTGCACGTCGAAGGTGTGCATGTCTTCAACCAATCTAACCTTGGCTGTGCCGCGGTGCAGAGTTCAGAGTTACGATGTTGGAGAGCTGGCAGCTGCTCGTCGTTGCTCGGTGGTTCTCTCTGGGTACTTCGGCTTCCACCACCCGTAAAACTGTCACGATCATGATTAACCATCGTGCATAAGTATGTGACCTTAAACACCAATAAATAAATAAATATTTATTTATTCAAAGCGCCAAAATCATTTACTAACTGAGAACAACAATACGCGATTTACTGGCTAATCGTCTGCTCTGCTTAATAATACAATGACGCTCGCTGATTGAGTCGAAGGGATTAATTACAAAATACATGTTTCTATCACCTGATTTTCAGCTTACAACAATAGATAGAACATCAGAGTCGAGTTTGATCAAACTGAAGGATCACGGCGACGTTTGGCACAGTGGATCACCGTTGGACTTCCATGGTAGAGGTCCCGAGTTCGATTCCCGTCCGGGACGACCCGCGCTGTGTCCTTGGGCAAGGCACTTTATCCTGGTTGCCTACATGGGCGCACGATAACGCCAAGTACTGCACATGTTTTTAACCGCTGTAAAAAGTTGGAAAGTTGAAAAGCTGACAGTTGCTCGTCATTGCTCGATGGGTCTCTCCGGTTACTCCAGCTTCCTAAATCTGTAAAACTGCAACGGTCACGATTAGCCATCGAGCATTAGTATGTGAACTTAAACACCAATAAATAAATAAATAACTCAACTGATTTTAGAATATAGTTTTGTAATGAGCTGTGAGCTTTTTACCTACTGGAACCACGACCAACAAGACACCGTCTGACTTTCCACTATTTGTTGATCGGGAGCCACGTCTAAACTGTGCCGATAAGCTTTTGACGACAGGGCCCACTCCTATAATGCGCGATTCGTTTTTGTGGGTGTGCGGGTGCATTGAACTGTCCATCTTTGCTCGAATGGGGACCTAGTTACCGCTACGTCGTCCTCGTCTTGCAATGGAGGTCCTCGTTCTGCAATATTCTGTGCGTTTTCAACTGATAGGGCCTATACATGAAATACACTGCCCAAATATTTGCGAGGGACGGCGGGGTGGGGGGGGGGGGGTGCTTACCTGAGTAAAGCCAGCTACTCTTTTGGTGAGAGGCCTCGTCTGCGATGGTTTGGAAGGTGCAGATAAGCCTTCTAACTGGAAACATTGTGAAGTGTATCTCACGACGGGGCCCACTCAATAAAAACTTTCCCAACCATCGCAGTATTACGAGAACCGGGAATGGTCCTTTAACTAGTGACCCGTGTTACGATTCGACCTCGATTGCCTAAACACCAGGCCATGTCAGACCATGGCTTAACACATCTGGAGTTCACAAGTTGTTGTCCAATAATATTACTCCGGTCTCAGGTCTGGATTTCACTGAAAAACCTAATCTTGGTAGCCGAGTCCGGTATCAAAGGTTCCTAACGACATATGCTCTTATGATTTGGGTTAGTTCGAAGGAAATCCAGGGCGGGTGGATCCTAGTTAGACACATCCGGGGTTCACATGGGGTGACAAATAAGAGAAGTCGGCTTTTAGGTCCCGTCCACAGTTGAACACATTAAATGTCCACAAAGGGTGGCAAATAAGAATAGTTAGCTTTTGCGCCAAAATTGCATTGAGACCCCCATGACAAGGCAGTCTGTGGTGGTTTCAATGGCAATTAATCAGGCTTGTATTCACGAATTTGAATTTGAACTAGTTAACATGAAAAGCAGGTCGGGTTGGACACCAGTTGAACAATTCGGAAGTTCACAAGGGGATGGCAAAATTCGAAAAATTCCACTTTTTAGGCGAATTTCAATAAAGCCTACTTCTTGAGAGTCCGGGGGGGGGGGGGGGGGGGGGGGCTCAGAGTTCACTAGTGACTACTGGTATCTTGTGTTGGGCTCATTTACATCCGTAGTTCACATGATAATGTGAAATAAAAAAAAGTTTGATTTTAGGCCGCGCATTCAATAAATCCATATCTTGGGTGCCTGCAAGAAGACGAGGCCTGATCAGACCCTGGTTAAGCACATCCGAAGTACACGGGCGGGGGGGGGGGGGGGGGGTGAGGGGTGTGTGAAGGCGGGTTAAATAAAAATAAATGTCCACTTTTCGACGAGGATTTCATTAAAACCGATAACTTGGAGAACTGGGAGCGATGTATGTATTTATTGGTGTTTAAGGTCACACATTTCTGCACCATGGCTAATCATGACCACGGCAGTTTTATCGGAGTACAGGAGAGAACCGCCGAGCAACGGCGAGCGACTGTCAGCTCCCCAAGCATACTGGAGTGGTCTGAATGGAAACAAACCATTCAGGAAGTTATAATTGCAGCTGGTATGCATGATAACCAGACCGGGTCGGACCCTGGTTTAACATATATAGAGTTCACATGGGAATGATAAAGAGGAAAAATCCGCCTTTTGTCCGGATTCTATCAAAAACCATATCGAAAGTCTGAGGTTTTCTTAAAAGTTATAAGTGACATTTATTTTCATGACTGAGGATTGCTTCGATGAAAAGCATGTTGGGTCGCAATCATCCTGTGTTCACAGGGGGTGAGAATGTCAAATAAGAAAAGCCCTCTGTTTGGCCATATTTCAATAAAACCCATATGTTGAGAGCCTGTGGTGCTTTTGAAAGCCTTACTGGCTTGTGTTGTCCCGATTGGGGGCCCTTTGGAATAAAAACATGCCGGGCCAGACTCTGGCCGTACACACCCAGAGTTCAGGGGATTTGAAATAAGAAAAGACTTCTTTGATGCCCAGATTTCAATAAAACCTTTTAAGGACGAACCAAATCCAAAAATTAAAATATGGCATTTCAGGCCACGTTTGGACAAGGGGCTGGAGGTGTACGGAAACACTGATGCACAGGTAGACCATGATACTTTGCCTGACGATACACGTATCGGTGATAGCAGTCAAATATCGTTGATCGCGATACATGCAAACCGAGTTCAGCTAACGTCGCAGACTTCTTTTTGGACAGGGAAAGAGATTCTCGAAGTATTTTCGTAAAACTACAAAAAGCCCGTATTCCCGTAAAATCAAAGTGGATTGCAGCTATTCAGATGTAAATAAAGATTTGTTCGTATGTGCGTGTGACAAACTTAATATCCGAATTATCAATAGAAAATCAATATCCCGGTAATTGCGAACTGCAGTCACGCAACAGTGTTATGTTACAACGAAAAGGGCAAGTTGGGTCAGTTGAATTGAGCTCACGAAGTCTCCATGAAGAGCTTCGCATTCTAATTTCGACATATCGTCCCCTGAGTTCCAATGTGGTCTCTGTGCCAATTGACACAAAGCACACTTTGGAATTCAGGGGACGGTATGATCAAATAATTTTTGTGCACCGAAGGCACGTGGGACAGTGTGGGGCAAGCTCCTTGCGACCCTCCCCAGCTGCCTAATTTTGTGGTACATGGGCGTGGAGTAGGAGGGAAAAGTATGAGGAATTTGGAGGACGATCAGCGGTTGAAATCCTGGTTTCATTGTTTAAGGTATCTTAATTGTTAGTGAAACAGTTCAGGGTCATGTGCTGGTTTCTGGCATATGTGATCTTAAGTTGTCTTGATATTGTTCCATTGTGCCGATGGAGTTGATTTTACTGTGCCGTATTCCGTTCTCAAGTAGTCGTCTGCAAGATTGGTAAATTCATCCCAGGACATGTTCTGGAAGTCGTATGGTGGTCTGTCCTCCTCCATCTCCTCGGGTACCTAAAAGTGGATTTGATGGATGGGTGGCTGGATCTCATTCCTGTCGTGGCGGGGGGGGGGGGGGGGGGGGACGAGAGCGTGGACTGTGTTGGGGATGGTGAATTTATGATGATTATTATTATGATTTTGGTTCGTTCTGATTAAAAGTAGGCCGATACGGTGATAATCCCCATTTCATCGTCTGCAATGTGTAAGGCTCTTAGTGTCATTGTGTACTACTGAACACAGCACAAGAGTACGCGGTAGAATACTTGTCTTCTGATACTATCAACTCCGTTTCTACCGGGTTCAAAAGTTAGAGTCTAATAGTTACTCGCCGCAGCTCGGTGGTTTTCTCCAGCTTCGTTCAGCGGCAAAACAAAGTCGCGTTTACATGTGTGGGTGTGTGACAAAGTTTCAAAAATCAGTATGAACTTACGTCCCACAAGAGCAAAAATAGATGGGATGTGGAGCTAGGCCAATGTAAAATGGCAAATAAAAATTGGGAATATGTTTTATGCATTTTAGCAAACGAAAGCTGACTTCCCTTCAGAAATTCCAATTGGAGGTGGTATCATAAAAAATATGCCTAAAAATGGGTGAAGTTCGAAAAATTTTCCAACAATATAGCTGGTAAGTTGTCGTCTGTGGAAGTACCTGCTGGAGAACCTGACCACACACAGATTTGGGATTAAGTTGGCAGACTGGTCGGTTAGTAGATTCCATCTGGACAACATGCCCCATACCGTGTCGAAGATACCCCACACGGTGACGAGAGCGTGTCTTCCCATCTACACCTACAGCCAGTATAGGCGTATAAACTGACAGATAACCCCTCTACCAACGCATACACATACCTCACTTATTGCAGTTATAATGATTCTGGGCGAATATATACATTTTACATTGACAAATAGATAAATTTACTATAAATAAAAAAGTCGGGTCGGTTACAGAGCGGTTATTTAGCACTGTCCACGTTACATCTAGGAGAGGTGAGGGTCGTACAGAAACGAGTCGAATTCACTCAACTCTGTTGATTTGAGGTTATTTTTTTACCCAAATGAATTATATGGGTGGGAGAAGCCGCCATCGGTCTTAGGGTGGCGGCTGAAATTTTCGACAAAGAGGGCGATGCTCGCGTACAAAACACTCCTTTATCGAGGGCTGGGGGCACTGTCCACTCTCAAAACTCATCCAACTGCGCTTTCTGATTTCAAGAAAATCATCTTCTGAAGAGAGTACTAGTTACTAGCGTGGCTTGTCCGCACATAGTGAGATACCTATCGACTTTATCTTCCACTTTCGTAAGAGGAAGCCCTCGCCTTCAAAGTACAGTCCGTGCACCGATGAAAAGGCCCCCGCCTGAAATACACATTTCGCGATCAAAATCGGAGAGGCTCTAATCCTCTAGGATCTCAAGTCCAGCTTGGTGGTGGTGGTGGTGTGTGTGTGTGTGTGGGGGGGGGGGGGGCACTTCTCGAACGACATACCAATAATTACTCTTCATGTTTTGTTGCTACCTCATTCTTGACGCGGTCCCTTCGCCTGCTATGGTAGGATCTCAGTTGAACATATCCAGAGTTAAACCTTTACCCGACACCAAAAGCAACCATCGCATGCAAGCAAAATAATTGAATAATTATTTTTTTTTTAATTTTTTGCATGAAAAACATAGCTTATGACCCATTTTTGGAATGAATAAGCTTAATGAGCTCGTTCCAAAGAGGAGTCGTTAGTTATGTTTTTAAAGCAAAAATGTAAAAATAATGAAAATTGAATGGTGAATATTGCTGGCTTGTTTTTGGCGTTACACTGGGTCAGGGGTTAACATAGGGATGTTAAATAAAATAAAAAATCCTATTTTAGGATCATACTTCAATAAAATCTATATCTTGAGAGCCTGGGGTGACTGTAATAAATACTCCGATTTCGATCCCAGGATCATTAAACAAACCCACGTAACTGAGTGTGAGGGGGTATCAAATGCAACTTATAGCTCGTGTGCTCATAATTTGGACGGTTCTTCACAAGAAAACCTGGAAGATCAGGCGTACTTGAAGTTCACAAGGGGTTGGCAAATTATAGCCAAGTAGGCCTTAGAAGTTACATTTGCTTTCCAATCCATATCTTGAGTCTCTGCATTATTCTCAAGCCCAACTGTGATGATTATATCGTCTGCATACTGTATACTGTGTTTCATTTTGTGATTTGCCGCAAGAGGTGTTAATTTCAATAACTTCGACTTTTACTATTACTATGGGAGTCATTTAGGCAACGTAATATATATGTGTCGCTTTTCCACATGAAAGTTATTCAGAAACGTTTTGCATTTATCAATATTAATGTAAGAGATTTAAAGTACAGGGGCGTCGTAACGAATTTCAAAGTGTGTGTGTGTTTGGGGGTGGGTGGGGGGGGGGGGGGGGTGGTTAGGGCGATCGATGGTTGTCGGTATGACGGGCCGACCATGGTTCAGACCGCGGTATAAAAATTTTAAATTCCAGGGTCCCAAAACCCCCATCTCCATGCATCTGAGCGGATATTTTGAAATTTTTCAGGACACGTATCTGAAAGATTTCACACTTTCAGAGCCGTTAAAAAATTGTCAAGATGTTCATACCCAAGCCACTGCTTAACCAGCTGTATGATAGTCACAGTTTGTGACAAACATTAAACACGCTAACCTTACACTAGTACGAGAGAAACATGGCTGACGAAAATATGGGAAGGCTCTAGATCCGTCCCTTGTTTCACCAGTCATTGGTTCTGTTAAAATGTATGCATGGCCTGGCCCCAGCCAACCCCCCCCCCCCCTCCCCCGGTTCCGCCCCCCCCCCCCCCCCCTGAACAAGAACTTCTTTTTGCACAATGCGAAGTGGATCAGAATCTTGAATAACTGTTACAGTGTTATGATTGAGGTTTGGCTGGGAATTACAACTCGCTTATACGTCCTTTATTGTAACTCGAGCACAGCATGACAGGAACACTTTCCATGGACTTATGGTAGACCCGAGGTAAAGACGAATGAACGATATAAATGATTTATTCAACATGACTGGAGTATCTGCCTCAGTTAAAGAAGAAACATTTATATCCTCCAGTGTCGCCCAAACAACGGTAAACAATTCAAACTCAACATCATGGCAAATGAGAAAGCTCAATTAACAGGCACAGATTATTTATTCAAAGGGGGAGGGGGAGGGGGAGGGGCCGGTGGCGTTGCGGTAACCGGTTCTCGTCAGATCACCGAAGTGAAGCAACGTGAAGCCACGTAACCCCGACTGTCCACATGGGGGCACGATAACGCCGTGTACTAAGGCGCACTGCACGTCGATGGTGCGCATGTCTTCAACCAATCTAACCTGCATGTGCCGCAGTGCGGAGTTACGATGTTGGGAAGCTGGCACTTGCTCGTCGTTGCTGGGTGGTTCTCTCCGTGTACTCCGGTTTCCTCCATCCGTAAAACTGTTACGATCATAATTAGCCAATGTGCATAAGTATGTGACCTTAAACACCAATAAATAAATAAATAAATATTTATTCAAAGCGCCATAATCATTTACAAACTGAGAACAACAATACGCGATTTACTGGCTAATCGTCTGCTCTGCTTAATAATACAATGACGCTCGCTGATTGAGTCACAGGGATTAGGTTAAACATATTTTTATTTGCCAAACAAATAAGTTGCAAATTGGAATAGGAGGACAAGTGCTTTCCACTTAGTGTACCCTCCGCTCCCTTAACATGATACAAAAAATCAATACAATGGCGAAACAAACAAATGAGAGAAATGTAAAAAAAAACATGTGCAAGAAAATATAACTTCGCAATAAAAAATAGCGAGAGAGAGAGAGAGAGAGAGAGAGAGAGAGAGAGAGAGAGAGAGAGAAAAAAACAAAGTGATTGATTAATTGATTGATGTCCTTTCTGCACCTTGAGTCTGTCTCTGTGAATTTGATTTTCCATGCCGAGGATCGACCAGGCGCTGCACTGACACTGCACTCACAGGGATTAATTACAATATAGGTGTTTCAATCACCTGGTTTTCAGTTTACAACAATAGATAGAACATTCGAGTCAAGTTTGATTAAACTGAAGGATCATGGCAACGTTTCGATGATAATCCCCATTCATCGTCTGCAATGTGTCCATAGACAATGTTCTTGGTGTCACTGTGTACCACTGAACACAGCACGACAGTACAGCACGCGATAGAATACTTGTCTTCTGACACTATCAACACCGTTTCTACTGGGTTCAAAAGTTAGAGTCTAATAGTTACTCGCTGAAGCTCGGTGGTTTTTTTCGTTCACCGGCAAAACAAAGTCGCGTTTACATGTGTGTATGAGTGACACAGTTTCAAAAATTAATATGAACTTATGATCCACTAGAGCAAAAATAGATGGGATGTGGTGGAAGGCCAATGTGAAAGGGCAAATAAAAATTGGAAATATGTTTTATGCATTTTAGCAAACGTAAGCTGACTTCCCTTCAGCAATTCCAACTGGAAGTGGTATCATGAAAAATATGCCTAAAATGGGTGATGTTCGAAACATTTTCCCACAATATAGCTGGTAAGTAGTCATTTGTGGAAGTACCTGCTGGAGAACCTGACCACACTCAGATTTGTGATTAAGTTGGCAGACTGGTCCAGTGAATTCCATCTGACCAACGTGCCCCATACTGCACCAGGATCCTCCAGTCATTGAAGAGAGCGTCCCCTTCAATCTTCACCTACAGTCACTATAGATTTGAGAACCGATAGATAACCACTCGACCCAGGCACATACACAATCACTCAAACATTTTTTTCCTTGTTGATCTTGAGATTATGAGACGAACTTATTGTGTAGTTAATATTAGACGAAGCTTTATATTTTACAATAAATTTATTATAAATGAAGAAGCCTGGTCGGTTACAGGGTAGTTATTTAGCAGAGTTCAAGCTACAGCAAGAAGGCGGAAAGAGGGGTTACGACACAATTGGGTCATATTCTCTCAACCCTGTTGATTAGGGTTAATTTTTAACTCTACTGATTTTAGAATACTGTTTTACAATGAGCTGTGAGCTTTTTCCAAACGGAGCCCCGCTCTTCAAGGCACCGTCGGACTTTCCACTATCTGTCGAATGGGAGTCACGTCTAAACCGTTCCGATCTGCTTTTGACGAGAGGGTCCTCTCTCGTAAAGCGTGGTTTGTTTTGTGTGTGTTTGTGTGGGGTGGGGTGGGGGTATTTGCGTGCAGTGAACCGTCCGTCTTTGGTCAGATGGGGACCTAGTTACCACTACGTCGTCCTCGTGTTGTAATGGAAGTCCTCGTTCTGCAATCTTCTGTGCGCTTCCAACCGAGAGGGTCCGTGCCCGAAATGCACTGTCCATATTTTTGCGAGGGACGAGGCACGGGTGTGGGTGCTTATCCGAGTAAATCCAGCTACTCTTTTGGTGAGATGCCTCGACTGCAATGGTTAGGAAAGTGCGGATGAGCCTTCTATCTGGAAAAGGGGACGTGTATTTCACAACGAGGCCCACTCTAACTTCCCCAACCATCGCAGTACCACGAAAAAGTAACTAATGACCCGTGTTATCATGATTCGAACATCTGGGGTTCACAAGTTGATGTCCACTAATATTAGTCCGGTCTCAGGCCTGGATTTCAATGAAAAACCTAATCTTGGTAGCTTAGATTGGAATCAAAGGTTGCTAACAACATATGCTCTTATGGTTTATGTTATTTCGCAGGAAAGCCAGGACGGGTGGATCCCAGTTAGACACATCCGGAGTTCACATGGGGTGACAAACAGGAGAAGTCCGCTTTTCGGCCCCGCCCACGGTTGAGCACATTAAAAGTTCACGGAGGGTGGCAAATAAGAATAGTCAGCTTTTGGGCCTAGATTGCAATGAGACCCCCTTACATGGCAGCTTGTTATGGTTTCAAGGGCAATTATGACTCGTGTATCCATAATTTGTACTAGTTAACATGAATAGCAGGTCGGGTCGGACACTGGTCGAACAATTCGTAAGGTCACACGGGGGTGGCAAATTCGAAAATTCTACTTTTTAGGCGCGGATTTCAAAAAGCCCACATCTTGAGAGTCCGGGTGCTCTCAGAGTCCACTAGGGACTTATGTTATCTTGTGTTGGGCACATTTAGATGCTTGAGCACATCCGTAGTTCACAGAATAATGGGGAAAAAAGGCGTGACTCTAGGCTGCGAGTTCAATAAGGGGGCGGGGGGGGGGGGGGGGCAAATGAAAAAAAATGAAAATTGTGCGCTTTTCAATAAAACCGTTATCTTGGAGACCCGAGAGTGATCTCAAAAGTAAATAAGTACCTGCGTCATTATGATTCGTTCGCTTGGGTGAAAAAACAGTTCGGGTCAGCTCTGGTAAAACACATCTCGATTTTGCAGGGGCATAGCACATCAGAAAATCTGCTTTTTAGGCTCAGATTTCATTACACCCATATCTTGTGTGTCTGGGGTGGTCTGGAAGGTTACAAACCATTCAGAAAATTATAATTTCGGTTGGTATGCGTGATAACTAGACCGGGTCGGACACTGGTTTAACACATCTAGAATTCACAAGGGAATGGTGAAGAGGAAATTCCGCTTTTTGGCCGGATTCTATCAAACCCCATATCGAGAGTCTGGTATTTTCTTAAAAGTAACAAGTGACGTGTATTTTCATGATTGAGGATTGCTTCGATGAAAAGTATGTTGGGTCGGAATCACAGGGGATGAGAATGTCAAAAAAGATAAGCCCTCTGTTTGGCCATATTTCAATAAAACTCACATATTGAGAGCCTGTGGTCACAGTGTGGTGCTCTTGAAAGCCTTACTGACTTGAGTTTTTCTGATTGAGGACCATTTGGAAGGTCACTCCAGCCAGACTCCGGATGTACACATGCGGAGTGCAGGGGATTTAAAATAAGAAAGGACCTCTTTGATGCCCAGATTTCAATAAAACCATTTCAAGGACGGATTCCAAACGAAAAATTAAAATATGGCCCTTCAGGCCATGTTTGGACAATGGCTAGAGATGTAAGGAAACACTGCTGCGTCGGACATCACGATACTTCGCTTGACGCATCGGTGAAGCGGTCAAATATGGTTGATCGCGATATATGCAAACAGAGTTCAGCTCACCTTAAAGACTTCTTTTTGGACAGGGAATCATATTCTCGTAATATTTTCGTAAAATCGTAATATTCCCGAATTCCGGTAAAATCGAAATGGATTCCAGCTATTCAAATTTAAACTGTCAATAGATTTGTTTTTGTTTGTATGTGCGTGTGACAAACTTAATATCCGAATTATCAAAAGAAAAGCAGTATCCGGGGAATTCGAACTGCAGTCACGCAACAGTGTTATGTTACAACGAAAAATGTAATTGGACCTGTTGAGTTAAGCTCACGAAGTCTCCAAAACTGCTTCGCATTCTAAATTCGATACATCGTCCCCTGAGTTCCAAAGTGTTCTATGTGAGTAGTATAACATGTACCCGAAGGGTCCTATTTGACGTCATGTCACGTGACCCAGTGGCGCCAGGTTTGGTTGTTGTGGTAACCCACGCGAGCGGTTATTTTGTGACGCCATCCTCATAGTAATACGTGATGTGAGTGCGCACGCGCAGCTCATGTTAGGGTGATACATGTTTCCGTCGTCCATTTTGTACACTTGAGGCCGCCATCTTGGTTTCTATGGTAGCACGTTGTTGCTATGTGACCCAAAACCTTATAATAGGACAGGGGTATGTTCGGAGGGTATGTTCTTTTGTACAGGAGTAATTTCCCGATTCGTAGGATTACCACAAATAACCCGACAATCCCTCCAAATCACCAACAACTACTTTATTTACTACGGATTCCCCATTTTGTCGGCTTAGCACGTAGTGTTATGGTACCGAGGGGGCCCCGGGGTATTTAGCCATTTCTGGTCTGTTCTTGTCAGTTCTGACCCTATTCCGAGTAGTTTTGTGGTTTCATTGATCTAGATCATGGAATCCCATTTTTTTCGGAAACATATGGCCTTCCGAACCCCTTTGTAGTCGTTTGGGGCCATGAGAAAACCCCTCAATGAAGCCTAATTTACTATCCCAGACTCATCTCGGTATTTAACAGGAATTTCCCATGGAATCCCACTTTTTGGAAAACATCTGGCCTTCCGAACCCCTTTTAGTACTTATGTGCCTACTGACACACAGAACACTTTGGAATTCAGGGGGGTCGATATGATCAAATGACTTTTGTGCGCCGAAGGTGCGCAGGGCCAGAGTAGGGAAAGCCCCATAAGACCCCCACAGCTGTATTAGTTTGTCGTTCATGGACGTGGAAAATAAGAGACAAGTGTGAAGAATTTTGAGGACCATCAGAGGTTGAAATCCTGGTTTCGTTTTTTATGGTATCGTCTTTGTAAGTGAAACTGTTCAGTTTGCCAGAAACCATGTACAGCCATAAAAAAACCCAAATATTAACCCAGGGACTCGATTTGAACAAACATGAATCTGACCCCAAAGAGATGTTGTATATTAAATATGACAGGATTCTAAATGGTGAATCTGAAGAACATTTTAAAGAAACTTCCTCATATTGCACCAAGTTAAAATCTGGGCTAACGTAGGAAGCCCAAGTATGAACCCAGGGAATCGATTTCAACAAGTTAAATTGTGCCCCCCCCCCCCCCCCCCCCACCAACCCCAGAGATGTTGTATACCAAATATGAAAGCATTCTGAATGGTGGATCTAAAGACGATTTCAAAGAAATGCGCTCTTATTACACTAATTTAATAATTCGGGCTGCTGTATTGAACCCAAACATGAACCAAGAGGCTTCGTTTTAACACACTTGTGTCTGACCCCCCCCCCTATGTATGCTGTATACCAATATATCAAAAGATTCTGAGCAGTTGCTGTGGAGAAATTTCTTTTAATATTTTTGCAACTATGTTGACTAGCATTTTTTCGCTGCCCCCCACCCCCCCCCCCCCCCCACCCCCACCCCACACTACAGAACACACTGACACAACCGGTGGTAATTTGTTTTTATCTTTCAATTCGACTGGTCCTAAGATTGCTTCACACCAAATAAACACTCTCTTTCCCACGGAACACGGGAAAATAGGGTTTTTTTTGCATGAATCAAGTACTTATGACTCAATGATACCACATATCAAATTTGGCTCAAATCGGACCATCGGTTCAGAAAACAGAAATTTTGGGTACGGCCAAAAATCTTGCCCCTCCCATTACGAAGGCAAATCCTGATCCTGAAATTTCGTTTAAACAATCTTGATTCTACATCTTAAAAGGAAGCTGCATGCCAAATATGATGTCATTGTACCCACTGGTAGATTTTTAAAGAACTTTGGTGGATTTTTCCCCACCCTCTCCCTATTAGGCTGGGCAAGTTGATTTGAAAAAAGAAACCCAAAATGCGCTGTCACAATATGCAATCACCTCAAATATAACTAAAATTGGTTCAGCGGTTTACGAGGGGCAGGTGCAAACACCATGTTTACGGATGCCGGCGACAGATGACGGACGATGAGTGGTAACTATCGCTCATCCTGAAGCTAAGAACTACGTAGACAAGAATATATTTTTTGTTTTGTATGCAGCAGCCTTAGATCCAGCGGAAAACCATACTATCGGCTTTGTCAGGCGGGGGCGGGGGAGTCGGGGGGGGGGCGTATGGGGATGCAAATTTTAACAATGGCAACGGGAAAATGCTGAGTCATCTTGTATTTTCCCATCAGCTGATTTGAAACTTGCCTTCTTTAAAACCACTGGGCTGAATTCATTCACACATGGTCCAGACTATCTTGGGAGTATACCCTTTCTACTTCGTTCAAATTAAAACCGATTGTCTGAATTGAACTAAGTTTGGCATATAGTATAATAGGGTAAACATACTTTATTGATGCCAAAAAAAAAAAAATGCACAGCTCCGTGGGAACCCAGAAGCTAAAAATAGAAAAAAAATGAAAGTGTCAATGACAATGTAGCTCAACTTGTCAAGACAAAGACATGTACATGTATAATACGTGACACAGCAATGACAAACATCTAGGTAATGACCTGATAACAAAGGTACATATAAAGTATTGTAACAGTCTGTACATAAATACTGACCGTTGCCTGTAAAAAATGTATAGGTAAAGTATTGTAAAGGTGGGTGACAGTCAGATGCTGAACTAGAAAAGAAATCTTAGTCCCAGAGTGGGTCTGACTGAACCCCAAAATATTTGTTCTCATAGCACAGTGATAACAAAGGCACCCCCAAACACACTCGTTCCTGTCCCAAGGTGAAAACAATGGTACCCAAGAAGTTTTGTGAAGATCAGTTCATAAATATAAGCTGTGACAAAAAACAGATTGGACCTAATTTTGGTACAAAATGGCCACTGGCAGCCATCTTGAATTTTGGACCGTACCCAGAAACACTCATTCTCGTCCCAAGGTGATAACAAAGGTACCCAAGAAGTTTTGTGAAGATCAGTTCATAAATACAGTCTCTGCCCTGAGCCATATTGACATGTGTGCTTACATTATGTAAGTAGCACTGAATAAATCAAAGTTCATCTAATTTGCATAATTTCTGCATGAAAAAAAAAACCCTTACAATATGTGATGTATTCCATGTTACTAAACATTCATACAAAAATTTATTCAAATCAGAACTTTCATACAGAAGTTCTGTACAAAAGACTGATTGCACTAATTTTGGTACAAAATGGCTGCTGGTGGCCATCTTGAATTTTGGACCACACCCAAAAACACTCGCTCTCATCCCACGGTGATAACAAAGGTACCCAAGAAGTTTCGTAAAGATTGGTTCATAAATATGGCCTCTAATCTGAGCTGTAAAGAAGTTGTGTACAAAAAACTGATTAGACCTAATTTCGGTACAAAATGGCCATTGGCAGCCATCTTGAATTTTAGACCGCACCCAGAAACACTCATTCTCATCCCAAGGTGATAACAAAGGTACCCAAGACATTTCGTAAAGATCAATTCATAAATACAGACTCTAGTCTGAGCCGTATTGACATGTGTACTTACTGTGTGTAAGTCGCACTGAAAAAATCAAAGTTCATCTAATTTGCATAATTTCTGCACGAGAAAAAAACCCGTATTATATGTGATGTATTCCATGGTAATAAACATTCACACAAAAAATTATTCAAATCAGTGCTTTCATATGGAAGTTCTGTGCAAAAATCTGATTGCACCTAATTTTGTACAAAATGGCTGCCATCGGCCATCTTGAATTTCGGACCGGACCCCAAAACACTCGTAGTCGTCCCACGGTGATACCAAAGGTACCCAAGAAGTTTCGTAAAGATCGGTTCATAAATACGGCCTCTAGCCCAAGCCGTATTGGCATTTGCACTTACAGTGCTGAAAGTAACACCAAAAAACATCAAAATTAGTCTAATTTGCACAATTTACACACGAGAAAAAAACCCGTACTATATGTGATGTATCCCATGGTACAAAACATTCATACAAAAAAATTATTCAAATCAGAGCTTTCATATGGAAGTTCTGTACAAAAAACAGATTTCTGCATCGTCGGTACAAAATGGCGGCTGGCAGCCATCTTGAATTTCGGACCGCACCCAAAAACACTCGTTCTCGTCCCACGGTCATAACAAAGGTACCCAAGAAGTTTTGTAAAGATTGGTTCATAAATACGGCCTCTAGCCCGAGCCGTATCCAATTGTTGACGTACGGAGAGACGGACAGATGGACAGATGGCCAGATGGACGACGGGCCATGACAAAAGCTCAAATTTGGCTTCGCCAAAGTTGAGCTAATGAAAGTGTCAATGACACTGTAGCTCAACTTGTCAAGACATGTAAATGTATAGTATGTGACACAGCAATGACAAACATCTAGGTAATGACCTGATAACAAAGGTACATATAAAGTATTGTAATGGTCTGTACATAAATACTGGCTGCAGCCTGTAACAAATGTATAGGTAAAGTTTTGTGAAGGTGGGTGACAGTCAGATGCTAAACTCGAAAAGAAATCTTTGAGTCCCAGAGTGGGTCTGACTGAACCCCAAAATATTTGCTCTCATAGCATAGTGATAACAAAAGCACCCCAAAACACACTCATTCCTGTCCCAAGGTGAAAACAAAGGTACCCAAGAAGTTTCGTGAAGATCAGTTCATAAATACGGGCTGTATAGAAGTTGTAAAAAAAAACTGATTGGACCTAATTGGCAGCCATCTTGAATTTTGGACTGCACTCAGAAACACTTGTTCTCGTCCCAAGGTGATAACAAAGGTACCCAAGAAGTTTCGTGAAGATCGGTTGATAAATACAGCCTCTAGCCCAAGCCGTATTGACATGTGAACTTACAGTGTATAAGTAGCACTAAATAAATCAAAATTCATCTAATTTGCATATTTTCGGCACGAGAAAAAAACATGTACTATATGTGATGCATTCCATGTTACTAAACATTCATACAAAAAATACAAAAATTTATTCAAATCAGAACTTCCCTACAGAAGTTCTGTACAAAAGACTGATTGCACTAATTTTGGTACAAAATGGCTGCTGGTGGCCATCTTGAATTTTGGACCAGACCGCAAAACACTCGTTGTCATCCCATGGTGATAACAAAGGTACCCAAGAAGTTTCGTAAAGATCGGTTCATAAATACCGCCTCTAGCCTGAGCCGTATAGAAGTTGTGTACAAAAAACTGATTTGACCTAATTTCGGTACAAAATGGCCACTGGCAGCCATCTTGAATTTTGGACTGCACTCAGAAACACTCCTTTTCGTCCCAAGATGATAACAGAGGTACCCAAGAAGTTTCGTGAAGATCGGTTGATAAATACAGCCTCTAGCCCAAGCCGTATTGACATGCGAACTTACAGTGTATAAGTAGCACTGAAAAAATCAAAGTTCATCTAATTTGCATTGAAAAAAACCTGTATTATATGTGATGTATCCCATGGTACTAAACATTCACACAAAAAATTATTGAAATCAGCGCTTTCATATGGAAGTTCAGTGCAAAAATTTGATTGCACCTAATTTTGTACAAAATGGCTGCCATCGGCCATCTTGAATTTCGGACCGCACCCCAAAACACTCGTTCTCGTCCATCGGTGATTCCAAAGGTATCCAAGAAGTTTCGTAACGATTGGTTTATAAATACGGCCTCTAGCCCGAGCCGTATTGGCATTTGCACTTACAGTGCTGAAAGTAACACTAAATACATCAAAGTTAGTCTAATTTGCATAATTTACGTACGAGAAAAAAGCCCGTATTATATGTGATGTATCCCATGGTACTAAACATTCTAACAAAAAAATATTCAAATCAGTGCTTTCATATAGAAGTTCTGCGCAAAAACCTGATTGCACCTAAGTTTGTACAAAATGGCCGCCAGCGGCCAACTTGGATTCTGGATCGGACCCCAAAACACTTGTTCTCGTCCCACAGTCATAACAAAGGTACCCCAAGAAGTTTCGTAAAGATCGGTTCATAAATACGGCCTCTAGCCCGAGCCGTATTGGCATTTGCACTGACAGTGCTGAAAGTGAAACTGAATAAATCAAAGTTAGTCTAATTTACATAATTTAAGCACGAGAAAAAAACCTGTATGATATGTAATGTATCTCATGGTACTAAACATTCATACAATAAATTATTCAAATCAGAGCTTTGATATGGAAGTTCTGTACAAAAAACAGATTTCTGCACCGTCGGTACAAAATGGTGGCTGGCAGCCATCTTGAATTTCGGACCGCACCCAAAAACACTCGTTCTCGTCCCACAGTCATAACAAAGGTACCCAAGAAGTTTCGTAAAGATTGGTTCATAAATACAGCCTCTAGCCAGACCCGTATCCAATTGTTGACGAACGGACAGACGGACGACGGGTCATGACAAACGTTCAAATTTGGCTTCGCCAAAGTTGAGCTAAAAATCAAAAAGACATATTTCAAAAAGAGGTCCCACTGGCCCTGAAACGCTCGCCTTGAACAGAACACGATAAAAAAGAGTCCCTATAAACTGAGTCCAAGAATGAGTCTACATTAAGCAATCCATCTCCATAGGATACATTGTCAATCCTTGAGCCCCTTCAGGAGTGACAAAAATAGTCCGAGCAACATGCCTTTTCTTCAGTTGTTCATAATGTAAAATGCAGAGCTCCCCTACGAAGCCCCACAACCTATGTGGATTCATTATTACACACCTCAAGAGGGTACTGAATACAATTTAAAAAAAAAAAATCAGCAAAATGGCTACTTCTGGCTTCCATAGGAAGCCCACATGTTAACCTATGGATCCGATTTGAACAAACTTGAATTTGACCCCCCTTGAGATGTTGTATACCAAATATGAAAGCATTCTGAGTAGTGGATCGGAAGAAGATTTTTAAAGAAATTCCCTCATATTGTACTAAGTTAAATTTCAGGTTTCCATATGGGGCCCAAATATTAACCCAGGCACTCGTATTGAACAAACTGGAATCTGTCCCCCCCCCCCCCACCCTCTTAGAGACGTTGTTTACCAAATATGAAAGCATTCCTACTGGTGGATCCGAAGAAGAAGATTTTTAAAGAAATTTCCTCATATCACACTAAGTAAACATTTGGGCTACCATAGCGAGCCGAAATATATACCTAGGGATCTGATTTGAACAAACTTGAATCTGACCCCCACCCCCCCCCCCCCCCCCCCTCCCCCAGAGATGTTGCATACCAAATATGAAAGCACAAAGTTAAAATATTAACCTGGGGACTTGGTTTGAACAATATTTTTAAAGAATATTCCCCATATTACCCTATGTACAAAATATGGGCTCCTGTATTGAGCTCCCAGGGTTTCCATGGGGATGCAGAATTTTTTTTTTTACATGGGTCAAGTACTTATGATCCAATAATACCACATACCAAATTTGGTTCAAACCGGACCATCGGGTCAGTAAATAGAAATTTTGGGTGGGGCCAAAAATCTTACCCCCTTCCATTACAAAGCCAAAAATTGCTTCACAAACTTCGTATGAACAAACTTGATTCTAAACCTCAAAAGGAAGCTCCATAGCAAATATCAAGTCATTGTACACACTGGTTCATGAGAAGATTTTACAAATATTTTGGAGCGTTTTCCCCCAATCCCTCCCTATGGGGAGTGGGGCTGTGCATGTTGAGTTGAAAAAAAAATGCAATGCCCCTTTGGGACCATCACCACAAACTTTCACTTGAATTGGCCCAGTAGCTTTGGAGGAGAAGACCAAAACATGGTGTTGATGGACACCGGATGGGGAGCGATAAGATTAGCTCAGCTTGACTTTGTCAAGATGAGCTAAAAATTCTATCGGTTTTGTCATGGGATTCTGTATGGGGAGGCCCATTTTAACACTGTTAGCAATGGAAAATTCTGAGTCATCAATCTATAATCTATCACATGTTCTATCAATTAAGTGATCTTCTTCAGAACCTTTGGGTCGAATCTAAACTAATTTGGTACAAAACATCTTGGTGGATAACACTCTTTTTTTTCAAAACAGTGCTACTCACCTTGGGTTTAATGCCCCAAAAACCTATACAAGTTTTAGAATGTTCTTTTCATGAACTACCATGGAGAATGATTTAACATTTTGGTATGAAATGGCCTTTGGTGGCGAAGACTGGATTTTGTTCAAGGTCAATGTTTTGGCTCTGTGGCAGCATGCTCATTGTGGGCCCCCACCTAAAAGTTCTATTTCATGAAGAAGACTTTAAAGAATATTCCCATATTGCCCTAAGTTAAAAATTTGGGCTCCTGTATTGAGCCCAAATATGAACCAAAGGGCTTTAGTTTAATAAACTTGTATCTGACAGCCAGCACCCCCCCCCCCCCCCCCCCCCCCCCCCATGAATGCTGTATACCACATTTCAAAAGATTCTGACCACTGGTTCTGGAAAATTATTTTTTTTAATTTTTGCAAATATGCGGACTCAGCATTTTTTCGATGCCCACTACATAACACCCTAACATAAAGAATGACATTTTTATTTTACCATTCAATTCTACTGGCCCTAAGGATCCTTCATACCAAATAACAGCTCTCTGTTCCGTGTGGTTTGGGAAATATGGGCATTTGAAAATATTCCTATTTTTAGCTCCTGAGGTTTCCATGGGGATGCCGGAATTTTTTTTTTTTTTTTGCACAAGTCAAGTACTTATGACTCAAGAACACCACATGCCAATTTGGGTTCAAATCCTACGATCGGTTCAGAAAAAGAAATTTTGGGCGGAGCCAAAAATCTTAAAATATTGCTTCACGAACTTTTTTAGTACAAACCTGATTCTACACCTCAAAAGGAAACTGCGTAACAAATATCAAGTCATTCTACTCCCTGGTTCATGAGAAGATTTTAAATATTTTTGAGCACTCATTCAGCCCCCCCCCCCCCCTCCCCCCCACCCCCCTATGGGCATGTTGAGATGTTGAGTTAAACAAAAATGCAATGCCTCTTCAGGACCATCACTAACACAAACTTTCACTTGAATTGGCCCAGTGGTTTCGGACAGAGAGCGATTAGATTAGCTCAACTTGACTTTGTCAAGGTGAGCTAAAAATAAAGGAGTAGTCACCAAAGAACTAACTCGGCAAAAGCATGGTTAACATTGGTTGAAGAAAAGTACTGTATCAAAATGGAGTACACATCAGTACACAGCACTACTGAACCCAAACAACGGCAATCCGGATTATAAGTGCATTGCCTAAGGACCTTTCAGCTTGAAGTCCAATGTCGTAACCATTGAGCCACCGCCCTCCCCAAGGCAGATTAGTATTTGGGATTGAAATTGAGTGAATCTATCAGTGTGTGAAGAAATAAAGTGAAATGGCAAAATTGTGACAAGAAAATGATTGAGACAGTTTTTCAGAGGGACTAAATTTAAACAAACATGAATCTAAATTCCACATGGATGCTGTACACCAAATATCAAGAGTCTAATTGTTGGTTTTAGAGGAGAAGATTTCTCAAAATTATTCCTGATATTGCACTGAGTTAAAACTCAGGATCCCATACAGATCCCAATAATGAACCCAGGGACTTCACTGAAACAAATTGAATCTGACCTCACAAAGGATCCTGTAAACCATATACAAGCCTTTGACAGGTGGAGGTGAAGAAAAGTTTGATTTTATTTTTTTAACAAGAGCCCCAATTGCAAGTTGCCTTAATTGCGCACCTGCCAAAATGGTTCAAAGAAGTACTTGGGGGTCACATTGAGTTAGACATGGTTAATCAACACTACAAAGGAATGAGGTAAATTTTATGGAAAAACACTAAGGAATGCGATCCAGGATTTGAACAAACCTGAGCCTAGCATACGCCCTCCTGCCATCCCCTCACCCCACCCATAGAAAGCCCAAATATGAAGCCAGGGACTGAAATTGAACAAACTTGAATCCCCCACCCCCTCCCATACATGATGCATGCCAAATATCAAAAGATTCTGATTGGTGGATTGGAAGAAGATTTTTAAAGAACATTCCTCATATTGCACTAATCTGAACATTTGGGCTCCCTAAGAGAGCTCGAACATGGACCCAGGGATCTGATTTCAACAAACATGTGTATGAATCTTCCAAAGATGTTATATGTGAAATATGAAAGCCTTTTGGAGCAGTGGTTTGGGAGAAGATTCTTTAGTGTTTTTCCCATAATTCACAGGAGTCAAAAAATGATGACTCAAAATTTTTTCGAAGTCATGGAATAGTACCCTATGATGAAACCGATGACAATTTTTTTTTACCATTCCTTTCTGCTGTTCCAAAGGAAGCTTCACACAAAATAAAAATTCTCAGTGCCGTGTAGTTTTGGAGATATGGGCACTTTACATTTTTTTCTATTTTTAGCATCTGTGGTTCCCATGAGGGCGACGGGAATTATATTGGCATAAATTAGGTACTTATGACCCAATGAGTCCTCATGTCAAATTTGGTTCAAATTGGCCTCTCAGTTCGTAAAACAGAAATTTTGGTATAACTTGGGCTCCCACAGGAAGCCCAAATGTGAACCCAGGGACTTGGCTTTGATAAACTTATATCTCACCTCCCTAAGGATGCTGTATACCAAATATCAAAAGTTTCTGACTGGTGGATGTTAAGAATAATATTTTTGAAGAATATTCCTCATATTGAACTAAGTTATAATTTGAGCTCCCACAGGGAGTCCAAATATGAACCCATGGATTTGGATTGAACAAACTTGAATCTCACCCCCTAAGGATGCTGCATAACAAATATCAAAACATTCCGACTGCTGGATTTGAAGGAGGTCTTAAAAGAAAATTCCTCATTTTAAATTAAGTTACAATTTAGGCTCCCACTGTGAGGCCAAATATGAACCCAGGGACTTGGCTTGAACAAACTTGAATCTCACCCCCCCCCCCCCCCCCCCCCCCCCCCCAAGGATACTGCATAACAAATATCAAAACATTCCGACTGCTGGATCTGAAGGAGGTCTTAAAAGAAAATTCCTCATTTTAAATTAAGTTACAATTTGGGCTCCCACTGTGAGGACAAATATGAACCCAGGGACTTGGCTTGAACAAACTTGAATCTCACCTCCCTAAGGATTCTGCGTAACAAATATCAAAAGAGTTTGATTGGATGATCTGAGGAAGAAAATTTTTATTGAATGTTTCTCATATTGCACTACTTTGAAAATTTTGGCTCCCATAGAGAGCCCAAATATGGACCCAGGAAATTGATTTCAACAAATATGTGAATCAATCTTCCAAAGATGTTATATGTGAAATATGAAAGCTTTTGGAGTTGTGGTTTGGGAGAAGAAGGTTCTTTAATGTTTTCCCTATTATCCAGCGTGTTAAAAAATGCTGACTCAGTTCTGAAAAAGTACCCTAAGATCAAACTGATAGCAATTTTTTTTTGACCATTCCATCCTGTTGGTCCTAAGGAAGCTTCACACCAAATAAAAATTCTCAGTGCTGTGTGATTTTGGAGATATGGGCATTTTAATTTTTTTCTATTTTTAGCTCCCGCAGTTCCCATCCGGGCAATGGGAAATATTTTTTTCGCATAAATTAATTACATATAACCCAATAAGCCCAAATATCAAATTTGGTTCAAATCAGCCCCTCAGTTTGTAAAATAGAAATTTTGGGTGGGGCAAATGCAGCCCCTCAAACTTCACTTAACAAATCTGAGAGTACACCTCAAAAGGAAGCTGCACACCAAGTATCAAGACTCGGCTACTGCTGGTTCGTGAGAAGAAGATTTTTAAAGATTTAGGCACACGTTGTGGGCCTACCGAGGGGCAGGGCAACTTGATTTGAACAAACATGAATTGACATATGAAAGGGAACATGCACATCAGATTTGGTTAGATTTGATCAAGTAGTTTGTGAGAACTCGATAATGTGAAGTGGACGACAACGGACGGCGTCGACGGACAAAAAGAGATTAGTAAAGCTCCCCTTTAGCTTTGCTCAGGTGAGCTAAAAATTATCCCATATATAGCTTGAAGTTAAAATTCCCACAGGGAGAATACATATCAACTCTAGACACATGATCTGAAGTTGAATCTGCACCCTTTCCCTCCCCCACCCCCACCACCAACATACACAAACACACAAGAATGTTGCATACTAAGTACCAAAAGATTCTACAGGTGGTTCTGATGAAGTAGAATTTTGAAGAATATTCCTAATATTGCAGGAGTCAATAAAGGGACTTGACTGGAACAAACTTGAATCTGACCCACGTATGAATGTTGTATGTCAAAATTAATATCAAAAGATTCTGATAGGTGGTTCTAAAAGAGAAATTTTTTAAAGAATATTCCCAATATGGATTAAATAAAAATTCAGGCTCCCATACAGAGCCCAAAATATAAACCTGCATGGGTATTTGATCTGAACAAACATGAATCTGCCCCCACTACAATTTTATAATGTTGTATACAAAACATCAGAACATTCTGACTGGTGTTTCTGGAGAAGGAGATCTTTAAAGAATATTCCATAAGTTAAACCTCAAACTCCTGTATTGAGCCAAATATAAACCTGGAGGCTTGATTTGAACAAAATATAAAAAAAAAATTCAGATATGAATCAGAAAAAGATTTTTAAAGATTATTCCTCATAGTTAAAATTCAGGCTCTCACAGGGAGCCCACACAGCAACACAGCAACTCAATCTGAACAAACTTGAATCAGGCAACTCAATTTGAACAAACCCAAATCTGACCTCTCTAAGGATGTTGTATATCACATTCCTAGAGAAGAATTTTATACAAGCTGCTCATATTGCACCAAGTTAAAACTTGGGATCCTACTAGTAAGGGGACTTGATGTGAACAAATGTGAATTCCTGATTCTAGTGGTTGACACACCGGTATATTGTATACATGTATGTATGTGCCAGCCACTCTGTGATTAACTAAGATTGACTTCAATTCATTCCAAGAAGAACACACACCATTTACTGGGCATTTGGATGTTTGTGAAGAAAAAAATAAAAAAATAGTTCTGGAGAGCAATTGACATATCTGAGTAGCTACAAGGAGAGTGATTTTTGTTGCGGCACTGAATTTTTCACAAAGCAAAATCTGCTGCATCTTAAATTTAACCTAAATTAAACTTAACTCATATTAAATGTATGCGGATGTGTTTAATTTATTTATTTATTGGTGTTTAATGTCGCATAATTATGCACAATGGCTAATCGTGACAGTGACAGTTTTACAGGTGGAGGAAGCCGGAGTTCCCGGAGAGAACTACCGAGCATCAACAAACAACTGTCAGCTCCCCAACATTCTAACTCTGGTCAAGCTCTGCTCAAGCAGGGTTACAGCAGCTGAAGACATGTGCACCATCGACGACCAGTACGCCTTAGTACACTGCGTCATCGTGCCCCCATGTAGGCAACCGGGATAAAGTGCCTTGCCCAAGGACACAATGCACGTCGTCCCGGACGGGGATCGAACTCGGAACCTCTAGCATAGAAGTCCAACAGTCTACCACAGAGCCACCGCACTCCCAATGTGTTTAATATTACAAAACATGTACAAGAATATTTAAAAGAGGCCCCCTCCTTAAATGCTTACCTAATAAATTTGTTTAGAGAAGAATTTAAGGTCACGTTCATCATCTGCATGTTAATATTTATTTATTTTTATTTATTGGGTTTTACAACACTTTCGAAAACAATGGTCACCCCACATCGGACAGTTTATGGGTGGTGGAAGCCAGAGTACTGGAAAGAACCAGTGAAAACTGGTGAGCATCTGACATACCCCCAGCATACTAATTTCATACAAGCAGTGTTAGCATTTGTAGAAGACAAGTGCACCATTGACATGCAGTACGCCTTTGTACAAAGTGCCACCATTCCCCACTTGGGCAATAGGCATTAAGTGCCTTTTTATCCAAGGACACAACACAGTTATCCCTAGCAGGGATCAAACCATGGACCTTTCGGTTTGAAATCCAATGGTATACCTACTGAGCTACTGTGCTCCCATCTTATACTTAATCTAATTTAGCTATGAGTGTGGGGAAGAAGGGTGGGAGATTTTTAGCCTAAAATCACTCAAACCTCTTCAAAAAACATTTTGAAACAAAGAGAAAAAAAATCCCTTAGTGGACTCCTTTCAACTACCCACACCCCCCACCCCCCAGGGCAGAAGTTCATTTTTTTCATAAAATCTGATAAAATAACAAAAAATCCTCTTTTCAAGCAAAAAAAAAATTGCTCAAAAGAACAAAATTGTGTTGTGTACTTGGGTCCTCAAGTGGCCTGATGGTTCCCATTTAAGCAAACTTAACGTTAATGTCACATTTACATCTAAATGAAAGTTATCACCATTCATTTAACCCCCTGCACACTGATGTCAAAATATCTAAATTTCAGGCAGAAAAAAATACCCATGATGCAACTAGAAATTTAACCAATTCAATCTCGTTTGACAGAACTCATTGAGCTCTGTCAAACGAGATTGAATTGGTTAAATTTCTAGATGCATTCTGGGAATAAACAGCTTCCTGAAATTTTGGTATTTTGACATCAGAGTGAAGGGGGTTAAACAAACAGTAAATTTTTATTGGATTCTGTGTTAAACTCCCCTGATACCTACCAAAATCAATCAAGCCTAATACTTTGTACAAATTTTTATCCATGAGTCATAGACATACCAAATATCAAGAGATTCTGCTCCTGCCCGGTGGGTCTGAAGAAGAAGATCTTTAAAGAATAGTGCTGCTACATGCACCCGGTGCTTGTTGAATTCATTGGAAATGACTATTAATCGACTAATGATCGATTAAGGCCAGCGATTTATCGACTTCTAAAATTAATAGTCGCAGCAACCTAAATGTGAATTCGACCTCTGTAAGATCCACATTTTCAAATCATTCTGACTAGACTAGCGGTTCCAAAGTACCAGAGGCTCAAGCAAGCCTAAAACGCTCACCTGGCTCAAGTTGCCAAAAAGGATAAGTATATCATTAAGTGATCAGCAGCAAGAGCAATGTTTTGATTTGCTTTGACACAACCAGCTGATGCTAAGAAAGCTTCTGAGCAAGCTCTGTTTTGTGAAGTATTAAAAATAATCCAACAAAATTTTTTCTTTTGTTTTCCAATGGTAACTAAGGTTCTCTCTACCCCGCCCCCCCCCCTCCCCCCCAAAAAAATGAAAGTGTCAATGACACTGTAGCTCAACTTGTCAAGACATGTACATGTATAGTATGTGACACAGCAATGACAAACATCTAGGTAATGTAACAAATATATAGGTAAAACATTCTAAAGGTGGGGGTGACAGTTAGATGCTAAACTAGAAAAGAAATCTGAGTCCCAGAGAGGGTCTGACTGAACCCAAAAATATTTGTTCTCATAGCACTGTGATAACAAAGGCACCCCAAAACACTCGTTCTTGTCCCAAGATGATAACAAAGGTACCCAAGAAGTTTTGTGAAGATCGGTTCATAAATAGACTCTAGCCCGAGCTGTATTGACATGTGGACTTACATGTACTGCGTATAAGTAGCACTGACTAAATCAAAGTTCATCTAATTTGCATAATTTCTGCACTAGAAAAAAAACCTGTATTATATGTGATGTATTCCATGTTACTAAACATTCATACAAAAATTTATTCAAATCAGAACTTTCATGCAGAAGTTCTGTACAAATAAACAGCTGTGCAATGAGCGCATGATACGCCCGTTATTAATTACAAGAGGGAAGCACGCAATATGAGCATACATGTGTACTAAGCATTTTCAAGTTATTGTTCAACATGTGGAAAATTGCTTATATTTTGATGAATAAAGTCCCATAACTCTGGAATGACATATCGGACAGCGACACAAATTGAAAGTGGGAATCCTTCCATCAACATATACTTGCAACCAAAAAATCATGAAAATTGCTCGAAGCGTTTTCGAGTTAACATACAACGTGTGGATGGACGGACGGACAGCAATATACCATAATACAACCGTTTTTTCCAAACGGGCGTATAAAAACTGATTGCACTAACTAAAGTAGAAAATGGCTGCTGGTGGCCTCTAGCCCGAGCCGTATTGGCATTTGCAGTTACAGTGCTGAAAGTAACACTAAATAGATCAAAGTTAGTCTAATTGGCATAATTTATGCACGAGAAAAAAACCTGTATTATATGTGATGTATCCCAAGGTACTAAACATTCACACAAAACATTATTCAAATCAGCGCTTTCATATGGAAGTTCTGCACAAAAATCTGATTGCACCTAATTTTGTACAAAATGGCTGCCAGCAGCCATCTTCAATATTCTTGAATTTCAGACCAGACAAAAAACCACTCGTTCTCGTCCCACGGTGATAACAAAGGTACCCAAGAAGTTTTGTAAAGATCGGTTCATAAATACGGCCTCTAGCTCGAGCCGTATTGGCATTTGCACTTACAGTGCTGAAAGTAACACTAAATAAATCAAAGTTAGTCTAATTTGCATAATTTCGCATGAGAAAAAAACCTGTATTATATGTGATGTATTCCATGGTACTAAACATTCACACAAAAAAAAAATTATTCAAATCAGAGCTTTCATATGGAAGTTCTGTGCAAAAATGTGATTGTACCTAATTTTGTACAAAATGGCTGCCAGTGGCCGTCTTGAATTTCGGACCGGACCCAAAAACACTTGTTCTCCTCCCACGGTGATAACAAAAGCACCCAAGAAGTTTCGTAAAGATCGGTTCATAAATACGGCCTCTAGCCAGAGCCGTGTTGACGCCGCAACGGGCGGGCAGATGGACGATGGGCCATGACAATACCTCACATTTAGCTTCGCCAAAGTTGAGCTAAAAAGTCTTCATAAATGAAATACTCAAGACCCAGTTATGTACCACATGACAAAT
The DNA here is from genome assembly GCA_031216915.1 of Pictodentalium vernedei. Lineage (NCBI taxonomy): Eukaryota > Metazoa > Mollusca > Scaphopoda > Dentaliida > Dentaliidae > Pictodentalium > Pictodentalium vernedei. The sequence goes on from CM062296.1 coordinate 44,550,717, forward strand.
TTGATTTACATCTGTCCATTGGATCTGAGAAATTTTGAGTGCAGCCCAAATTTTGACATACTGAGTTTCTTTGAAAAAAAGTGAATTTGCATCTCTAAAGTAAGTTCCAAACAAGAAATCTAAGCATTATTGCAAGCGGCTTACAAAAAGAGGATTTTAAAAGCATTTTAGGCTTATGGAGCAATAACCACACCCCAAAGGATATAGTAATTTATTTATTTATTTTTTTTATTTTTTGGGTGGGGGGGGGGGGGGGGGGGGGGGGGGGAATCAGACGAGTAACTTTCACCAGCCTGAAGATGGCAGCAGCTTCATTTGAACAAAGGAGAAAAGGTTTACTCCGAGGGAGGATGATATGTGCCATAAATGAATGAATTTGGCCCAATGGGTTTAAAGAATAAAAAAATTCAAACTGGAGAAACAGAATTTTACTGCCCCTGTAAATTCATGTCTGTGTGAAAATGGTTCAAGCATCAAAAATAAACAAAGCAGAAAGAGAATTTTTGGTGGCTTATTTTGGGGGATAAACTATTTTTAAAGAAATCAGAAAAAAGTTTTCATTAACAGTATTACATGAAATAAAATCTCTGGAACCCACATTGAAGTCTTGAGAGGGTTAAATTAATGACATTCACGCAGGAATCGGAAAAAAAAAATTCCAAGAAAACAGAAAAAACATACAGTTAAAACTAAAAGTCCTGTCACAAACTGTGCACCTATCTAGGCTTAATTACGCATAGGAATTGTGCGCAATTGCCATATTGAGTGGAATCCAAAACATGGCAGGTTCTCCTAGTTACTCATAGCAAGGACAGGCAATGTGTCTGCAAATGGACCTCCGGGTTATCCAGAGGTCCTTTGGTTGAAACAATACTTGTGCACAGGCCATATGTACAGAATTTGATAGCCTGTCTATGGTCATGACGGGCAGATTAACATGCAGATCAGTGCAGATCAACGTGCTATTTGTGCGCATTTCATTACAGGACTTCTAGTTTTAACTGTATGAGCATCGAAGAGCAACTGTCAGCACTTCAACATTTCAACTCTGTTCAAGCTCTGTGCGAGCAGGGTTACAGCAGCTGAAGACATGTGCACCATTGACGGGCAGTACACCTTAGTACACAGCGCCATGTAGGCAACCTGGATAAAGTGCCTTGCTCAAGAACACAATGGGGGTCGTCCCAGACGGGGATCGAACTCGGGACCTCTAGCAAAGAAGTCCAACAGTACACCACTGCACTCCCTTTTCACTCAATTAACCCTTTACCTAATGAATCAGCCTCATCCGTCTGCACAATATGCAAATTCAGCAGTTGAAGAAATATTAATTTTCAGAAAATTCCAACCACACTATATCATGTGACCCCTCACATTGGAACGAGCTCATCGAGCTCGTTCCAATGAGGGGTCACATGATATGGTTTGTTGAAATATTTAGAAAATTCTGAAAACACTATAATTAAAATCATTAAGTTTTTATATCATCTGCTTTGGATAACCGTCAAAGGTTAAGCTTAAACTAATATAGAGAACATGTGTGTTCGACAGGTAACAGGAGTCTCTCCTGTCTCTTGTCGACATTAAGTGATAATAGTAAACAGTCTGAAGAACTTTTAACAATTTGTACAGGGAAAAATATTACAGCAACAATGCTGACTCATCATTTTTTCAATGCCTCCTACCACACACCCCAACATTACCAAGGGCAATAGTTTTTAACCATTCCATTCTACTGGTCCTAAGGATGATCCATACCAAATATCTGTTCTTTGCTCCAAGTGGTTTGGGAAATGTGTGCTTTTGAATTTTATTTGGTTTGTAGCCCCTCGCGTTCCCACGGGGCTGTGAACAATTTTTTTTTTTTGCATCAATCATTTACTTGGGACCCACTTAACTATATGCCAAATTGGATTGAAACTGGCCCATCAGGCCCTCAAATAGAAATTTTGAGCGGAACCCAAAATGGATATGCCCACACAGAGCCCAAATATTGACTTACCAACTTCCCTTGAACAAACTTTAATCTTCAACACTAAAGCATGTTCCATACCAAATCACAAGGCAATCCCTCTGGTGGATCATGAGAAGAAGATTTTTATAGATTTTGGGCATTAACCAGAGCCCAAAGATGGCGGCTACTTCATTTGAACAAAACAGAAAGGGTATACTCGTTAGATGGTCTGTGCAATATGTATTTGAATTTGGCCTGATGGTTGTGAAGAAGAAGTCACTTTTGCAGAAGTTAATGGATGACGGACGACGGATGCCAGACAACGGACGCAAGATGACAAGTGATGGCGGTAGCTCCCGTTGACTTACAGTCAGGTGAGCTAAAAAGAGTTTTAAAGATTATTCCTCCTATAAGACTACGTTAAAATTTAGTCTCCAACAGGGAGTCAACATATTAAGGCATGGACTTGGTTTGAACAAACTTAGATCTGGCCTCCCTATAGGATGCTGTAAACCAAACATCAAAAGATTCAGCCTGGGGGATCTGAAAACTGAAAAAAAATTTTGAAGATTATTCTACAGATTGCACAACATTAAAATTTAGGCTCCTATAGAAAGCCCAATTAATACTGATAGACTTGATTTGAACACACATCAATCTGACCCCTGTAAAAATTCTGTATGCCATATATCAAAAGATTTCAACTAAAGGCTCTGGAGACAAAGATTTTTAAAAATGATTCCTCATATTGCCATTATTATTCGAGTAAGTTAAAATTTTGGCTCCAACAGTAAGCCCAAATACTGACACAGGAACTTGGTTTGAACAAACTTAAATCTTACCTCTCAAAGGATGATGTATACTTCAAGTGCCGAATACAAGTGTTTGCCGAATAAAAGTGCTGGGTAACAATTTACACTACTGAAAAGAATAATAGTGCTGGTGCACAATAAATGTGCTGGCTTGCAAACTTAACTAATTTCACATGAGTACCAAAATATGTCGCTCCCCTGTACTGCTACTGACTTGCCAAGAAATTGCCAAACACAATTTCAGTTGGTTCGATAACCGTTCCATGACCATTGATAAAAATCTGTATTATACACTTAATTGCTAACTGCAGTAGAAATTGATATAAAATAACTTTTGCTGTCTTTTTATTGGAAAATTTAATGAAAAAAAACCCAGCCTCAATGGTTGACTTTCTCAACACCAAGGGTGAAGCATTGTAAAATATTAATCACTTTATCAAACACAGTTTCAGAACTGGAACTTGACACTTGCTCCAGATTTACAATGTCAAATATATTTATTTCTACCAGGGACCCCCAATGAGAGAATTTTAGGTAGATGTGACTTCTCCCTCTCAGAAAAAGAGGGAAAAGCAAGAGCTCTTTTGGGAGAAGTGAAATTTCTAAAGAGAAAAATTCAGAGATGAGAATTTAATATTTCAAAATTCAACAGACCTTTCAAACTCTGAAAATCAAGTTTGTGGGATCCAGTAGAGGAGCCATGAGATTCCAGCCTCCACCTTACCTCCCCCCCCCCCCAAAAAAAACCAAAGAGTAGCCATGAGATTTCCAGTCTCCACCTTACAGCTCTCCCCCCCCCCCCCCCAATCAGATTTTTTTTTATTTCCCTGCCATCAGTACAAGTACAGTGCCCGCTGTCCTGCCCCCTGCCCCCTCCCCCCCCCCCCCCCCCCATTTTCTACACTCTTCACAAGCATAGCCCCACAGGATTTTGGCAGAGAGAAGTAAAATTTCTAAAGAAAGAAATACTGAGAAGAGATTCAACCCCGGGAAGTGAAGCAGTGCCTGTTCAGTGTTGTACACAGGCACTGTTTTTCGGGTAAAATAGGACCCAGTCACCAACGCTTGGGAGGTGCAAATACTTTCTAAAATGGGCAAAATTGCTTATTAATGCTCACCCCTGGTCTTGGGTTGATAGTCATGTTGTGGTCATGATTAGCCATTCTGCAAAAATATGTGACCTTAAACACCAATTAATAAATACTGAGAAGAGAATTTAATTAAATATTTCAAATGTATTTGTCAATAGACATGACAAACACTGAAAATCAAGTTAGTGCCCCCACAAGAACCCCGGGAAGATAGGTGTTAGGCAGTGCTTGTTTACTGTGGTTTACTGTGATAAACGTACCGTTTTACTGGTAAAATAGAACGCAGTCACTAATGCTCTAAAATAGGCAACATGGGGCATAAACGATTAACTGACCTTGACTTTACCTCCATGCTGTGATCACGATTAGCCATTATGCAGAAGTATGTGACCATAAACACCAATAAATAAATCAAGTTAGTGGGTGGGATCCAGTGGAAGAACAATGGGATTTCTAAGGAGCAAAGAGCCTACCCTAAAAAGTTATTTTTTTATTGGCCTCACTTGGGGAAAAAAATAAAGGTAATGGGTCACAATATCCATGACGGTTTGTATTTTTTTTCACAAATTAATAAACATGCCCACACGTTTATTCGGCACCTGAGAGTACCAAATATCAAAAGATTCTGGATAGTGGGTCTGAAGATTTTTAAAGATTATTCCTCATATTGCAAGAAACTAAAATTTGGATGAGAAGATTTTTGCAAAATTTTTGCAACTATGCTGACACAGCATTTTTTTCATTCCCCTCCTACAGTACACTATGGGGACGCGGTGACTCAGTAAGTAGAGGTGCAGGCTGCAAGCCGAGAGGTCCTCGGTTCGAATCCCACCTGCGGCAACCGCGTTGTGTCCTTGGGCAAGACACTTCATCTCCATTACCCGCGTGGGGGCACGATGACGCCGTGTACTAAGGCGTACTGCACGTCGAAGGTACACATGTCTTCAACCAATCTAACCCTGCCTCCTATGCTGCAGTGCGGAGTTACGATGTTGGGGAGCTGGCAGCTGCTCATCGTAGCTCAGTGGTTCTCTCCGTGTACTCCGGCTTCCTCCACCTGTAAAACTGTCACGGTCATGATTAGCCATTGTGCATAAATATGTGACCTTAAACATCAATAAACATAAACAGTACACTATGAACAGAACTGATGGCAAAGTCAATTCTACTGGTCTAAGAATGCTTCATATCAAAATAACATATCTCTGCTGTGTGCAGTTTGGGGAATGTGCATGAAAATGTTTCTATTTTTAGCTCCTGGGGTTCCCACAGGCATACAGGATATTCTTTTGTTGCATGAATCAAGTATTTTAATATGATTAAATAATACAGGCAACCCACTAAATTGGATATCCCTCAACTGGTAGACTGCTGAATTATTTTTAGTCATCAAAATTTGTTCACATATCTTTGCCTTGTTACAATAGGCACTCTCCCATAAAAAGTAACAAGACAAATCCTCACAGACTTAATAATTTCACTTCAAAGGTGGTATGGAGAACATCCACTGAATATGAAGCCTTTAAGTTGTGGTACCGACACTTCAGAATAAAGCCCAAATATGTGCTACCAGCACTCTGTCAGTTAACTGAATAACCCTGTTAATTGAATATAGTTTTGTAACACCAGGCCTTTAGATTAGCCCAAGTTCACACCATTTACAGGTGTGCTCAAATTAGAGATGGTGTGAAGACAGCAAGAATGAAAGTGTCAATGACACTGTAGCTCAACTTGTCAAGACATGTACTTGTATAGTATGTGACACAACAATGACAAACATCTAGGTAATGACCGGATAACAAAGGTACATATAAAGTATTGTAACAGTCTGTACATAAATACTGACCGTAGCCTGTAAAAAATGTATAGGTAAAGTATTGTAAAGGTGGGTGACAGTCAGATGCTAAACTAGAAAAGAAATCTTTGAGTCTCAGATTGGGCCTGACTGAACCCCAAAATATTTGTTCTCATAGCACAGTGATAGCAAAGGCACCCCAAAACTCACTCGTTCATGTCCCAAGGTGAAAACAAAGGTACCTAAGAAGTTTTGTGAAGATCAGTTCATAAATATGAGCTGTATAGAAGTTGTGACAAAGAACTGATTGGACCTAATTTTGGTACAAAGTGGCCACTGGCAGCCATCTTGAATTTTGGACTGCACCCAGAAACACTCGTTCTCATCCCACGGTGATAACAAAGGTACCCAAGAAGTTTCATAAAGATCGGTTCATAAATACAGCCTCTAGCCTGAGCCATATAGAAGTTGTGTACAAAAAACTGATTAGACTTAATTTCAGTACAAAATGGCCACTGGCTGCCATCTTGAATTTTGGACCGCACCCAGAAACACTCGTCCTCATCCCAAGGTGATAACAAAGGTACCCAAGACGTTGCGTGAAGATCGCTTCATAAACACAGACTCTTGCCCGAGCCGTATTGACATGTGTACTTACTGTGTGTAAGAAGCACTGAAAAAATCAAAGTTCATCTAATTTGCATAATTTTTGCACGAGAAAAAACCTGTATTATATGTGATGTATCCCATGGTACTAAACATTCACACACAAAAAATTATTCAAATCAGCATTTTAATAAGTTTTGCGCAAAAATCTGATTGCACCTAATTTTGTACAAAATGGCTGCCACCGGCCATCTTGAATTTCAGACCGGACCCAAAAACACTCGCTCTCGTCCCATGGTGAAAACAAAGGTACCCAAGAAGTTTCGTAAAGATCGGTTCATAAATACGGCCTCCAGTCCGAGCCGTATTGGCATTTGCACTTACAGTGCTGAAAGTAACACTAAATACATCAAAGTTTGTCTAATTTGCATAATTTGAGCACGAGAAAAAAAACTGTATGATATGTAATGTATCCCATGGTACTAAACATTCATACAAAAAATTATTCAAATAAGTGCTTTCATATGGAAGTTCTGTACAAAAAACAGCCATCCTGAATTTCGGACCGCACCCAAAAACACTCGTTCTCGTCTCACGGTCATAACAAAGGTACCCAAGAAGTTTCGTAAAGATCGGTCCATAAATACGGCCTCTAGCCCGAGCCGTATCCAATTGCTGACGTACGGACAGACAGACAGACAGACGACGAGCAATGACAAAAGCTCAAATTTAGCTTCGCCAAAGTTGAACTAAAAATATATAAATTCTTCATTCCTCTTCTACATTTAAGAATAACTTCCCTCACAATATGATCATAGAAACACAAAGTAAGGCCTGACAATAAATCATAACCATATAAGACTGTTATTTCTGGTTTAATGTGCCCAAAGTAGGGCAAAATGGTGAGCCCAAAATAAATGAATTTAAAGGCCTGTTAAGACAAAACCATTTACCATTCTTCCAGTACAAATTTGACCTGTTAATTGGATATAGAGTAATGATGAGTAAACTCCTATTGATAGAATAATTAAAGTATCAATGACATTGCTGCTCAATTTGTATAAGGGACTGAACTAAATAGAAAGATCCAGTAATGCCCCGTCATTCACTCACGTTTCTATACAAAAGGCATCAGATTCACACCAAAGCTACATATGAAATCTGAAAAAAATTGGGTGAGGGAAGGAGTCTGTTGGGTGTACCAATAGAATTGTTGACAATTTATATGTCAAATCCAAGATGGATGGTGACAGCCATCTTTTTCAATGGAATGCAGTCAAATTTGATAACTCCCATCTTGACATCATACCTAACTTACATATAAAATTTGAAAAAGACTGGGTGAGAGGTGTGGCCTGTAGGGTCTGCTAATGGAATTGTTGACAATGTATATGCCAAATCCAAGATGGTTGCTGGTGGCCATGTTTAGCAACAAAATTCAGAGAAATTTGACAGCTCCATCTAGACATTCACCACAGCTACACATGAAATTTCGAAGAAGATTTGGTGAGGGATGTTGCCTGTAGGGTGTGCTAATGGGATTGTTGACAATTAATATGCCAAATCCAAGATGGCCACTGGCAGCCATGTTTTTCAACAAAATGCAGAAATATTTGATAGCTTCCATTTGGACATTATGCCAAAGCTACATATGATATTTGAAAAAGATCGGATGAGAGATGCAGCATGTAGGTTGTGCTAATGGAATTGTTGATAGTTTATATGCCAAATCTAACATGGCCACTGGCAGCTATGGTTTTCCACAAAATTTGAAAAAGAATCGATTGCTCCCATCTAGACATTGCCTCAAAGCCACATATGAAATTTGAAATCCATCAGGTGAGAGCTGCAGCTCATAGGGTGTGCTAAAGGAATTATGGACAGACAAACGTACCTACAGACATACGTACATATGGAGATACGGACAGATGACAGATCACAACCAATCCCAATAGCTCAACATTGTAAAGTTGAGCTAAAAAGATAGTAAACTGTCGAGAAATTACCCTGACTCTCCCCAGTTTTCCTTTGTTTACAGACCTATTTGGCTTCAGTACAACCAATACAGGCATTTACAGTACTGCCTACAATAAAGTGGAATAATAACTTGCTATTTGGTCAATATTTGCACCACATTCATATCTGAATATCGCGATATTTTTATAGCAATAACGCATCAGTTGGTCTTGTTATGTTGGTCATAATAACACACTAAGAGGACAAAATCCCCAAACCCTATATACATGCTATCAACAGCATGTCCCATGTGTATCTGTCCGTGTTGTAACCACCCCCCCCCCCCCCCCCCACACACACAACACACATTTTAATCAGCTCATCTTAACATTTAATTAGGCCATTTTGTTGCGTTCACACAGATTTTTAATTCATTTTACATGCACATCACCCCCATTCGTGGTCAATATCGTCATTATCGAAACGTGAAAGGAAGAGTTGCCCCACCCCTTCCCTCTCCCCTTGATTTTAGAGCTTTATATTTATAAAAGTTTTAACTATAGTTAAGTAAAGATACTCTCATTTGACTCTCGTGAAGCTGGGGAGACCAGGGAAATCTAAGCTTTAATTGCATTGACATCAATTAATATATCGACTACGTCAGTTTGTTTAACATAGAAAGCTTTGCATGGCTCTAATCGTCCATATTATTATAAATATTTGCTACTCTTCTTTCCACCCAACAAATTATGAATGATAGTTTTGGAAATCTTCCATCATGCGACTCATGCATGCATTTGTCTTACGATATTTGCCACAACACGTTGAAAATATCGCGTTAATGCTATAGAAATATTGCCAACATAAGGCGCTACTATGGCATCATTAACAAAATAATATAGCTCAATGGTATACTTTGTAATAGGCTGTACTGTAATCTATTTTTTCTTGTTTGACATTGACAGAGCTCATGGAACTCTGTCAAACATTAACAAGATAGAATAAATACTACAGTAATCTGTAGAATACGGGAAGGTGATACAATCCCTGTTAATTGAAAACCATTGTTAATTAAATACCCCTGTTAAATGAATACTCCTCTTAATTGAATACTCCTGTAAGTCCTGTTAATTGAATAATTCATTTGGCAAAGTGGTAATTCAGTAAACAGGGTTCCACTGTACAGTGTACTGCATGCCAAATTTGGTTCAAATTGACTCATCTTTTCAGGAAACAGAAATTTTAAGCAGGGCCAACAAAATTTTCCCCTCCAATTTCAAAAGCAAAGACTGTTCTACAAACTTTGAACAAATTTGATTTTAGGCCTTAAAAGAAAGCATGGTAACAAATATCAAGTCACTGTACTGACTGGTTCATGAGATCTTTTTTCAAATTTGGAAGCATTTACCCCATCCCAACCCCCTCCCTATGGGACTGGGCATGCTGATTTGAACAAAAATACAAAAACAAAATGCAGTTAGCCAAGAAGTTTTGAACAAGTACAAACAACATGTTCATGGACGATGGACAGACAAAGGACAAGTGACCACTATAGCTCACCCTTAATTTCAGACAGGTGAGCTAAAAAAAAATAATCCTCAGATAACAATAAGTTAACAAGGGTTTGCCTCATGGCTAACAAAATGGTAACTGTGAACTAGAAAGCATTAGTGTACATTTTCTAAATAACTTATCTGCAAAAAACTTACATGTATTTATTTATTTACTGGTGTTTAAGGTCACATATTTCTGCACAGTGAAGTGTCTTGCACAAGGACACAACGTGGTTGCCGCAGGTGGGATTCGAACTGCATGACCACTTGGCTTGCAGCCTGCACCTCTACCTGCTGAGCGACTTACATACAAGTCTGCCCAATAATTCTGATGCTGAATATCTGATGGTGCCCATTTTCAAACTCAGTCAAGACAATCTTCCGGGAAACCCATATAATAAAAAAAGAATCAAATCATTTACATTTGTTCAAGTTATGGCAATATCAAGCACAAAATTTGAAAAAATTAAAGTGTCAATGGCACTGTATCTCAACTTGTGTAAGACATGTACATATATTGTATGTGGCACAGCAATGACACACATCTAGGTAATGACCTGATAACAAAGGAACATGTAAAGGATTGTAAAGGTCTGTACATAAACACTGACTGTAGCCTGTAACAAATGTATAGGTAAAGTATTGTAAAGGTGGGTGACAGTTAGATGCTAAACTAGAAATCTCCACTGGGTTAATGTTGCAATCTATGGTGCACCATAAGCCAAATGTTAGCAACTGTTTTAGCCTGTGTGATTCAAACCCTTCTAAGGTTGTTGATTCAACTAATTAGTAAATATCTGTCCAGTCCTTCTTAAAATATAGGTATTTGAATTTTTTATCTGTAGCTTGATAACAAACGTAGTCCTTGAAGTTCTGAACAAAAAACTGACTACACCTAATTTTGGTATAAAATGGCCACTAACAGCCATCATGAATTTCAAACTGCACCCAAAAACACTCCTTCTCGTCGCACGCTAATAACAAAGATACCCAAGAAGTCTCGTAAAGATTGGTGCACCAATACGGCTCCAGTCCGAGCCATATAGAAGTTCTGTACAAAAAACTGATTGTACCTAATTTTGGTACAAAATGGCCACGGCAGCCATCTTGAATTTTGGACCGCATCCAAAAACAATTGTTCTCGTCCGAAGGTGATAACAAAGGTACCCAAGAAGTTTCATGAAGACCGGTTCATAAACACAGCCTCTAGCCGGAGCCATATTGACATGTGTGCTCACTGTGTATAAGTAGCACTGAATAAATCAATGTTCATCTAATTTGCATAATTTCAGCACGAGAAAAAAAACCCTGTAGTATATGTGATGTATTCCATGTTACTAAACATTCATACAAAATTTATTCAAATCAGAATTTTCATACAGAAGTTCTGTACAAAAAACTGATTGCACTAATTTTGGTGCAAAATGGCTGCCTGTGGCCATCTTGAATTTCGTACCGCACCCAAAAACACTCGCTCTCATCCCGCGGTGACAAACAAAGACACCCAAGAAATTTTGTAAAGATTGGTTCATAAATATGGCCTCTAGCCCAAGACGTATTGAATTGTCGACTGGTGGACGGACATACAGCCAGACAGAGAGATGGACGACGGGCCATGGCATAACCTCAAATTTGACTAGATCAAAGTTGAGCTAAAAAATGACAAAGTCAGCCAATAATTCTGCTGCCACATATATTGGACAGAGCCCATTTTCATACTCGATCAAGAAAATGTTCCTGGAGACCAACATAACACAAATGAATTGGGTCAGTTGACTTTTGTTGAAGTTATTGCATTATCAAGCACAAAATTCGCAAATGAAAGTGTCAATGACACTGTAGCTCAACTTGTGTAAGACATGTACATGTATAGTATGTGACACAGCAATGACACACATCTAGGTAATGACCTGATAACAAAGGTACATGTATAGTATTGTAAAGGTCTGTGCATAAATACTGACAGTAGCCTGTAACAAATGTACAGGTAAAGTATTGTAAAGGTGGGTTACCTGGGGGTCCAATGGCAGAAACACAGCATGTGCACAGGATAGCAGAAACATAGCATGGGCACAGGCCATATGTACAGAATTTGATGGCCTTACTGTGGTCATAACGCTTAGATTTAACGTGCAAATCGACATGCTATTTGTGCGCATTTCATAACAGGACATCCAATTTTAACTGTATACAGAGGCATCCTACCTAGTTACAATGAAATCCCTTCATAAATACGACCTGTAGACTGTGCTAAATTTTTTTCAGGTTTTGGGCTTGGGCAGCCATCAGGGTTGACCGATTGTGACCAAAAGTGGTTGTTCTCATCGAGACATGACCCCAACCCGGCATATGAAATTTTGTGACAATTGGGCAAGAACTCTGGGGTGTAGCCTGTGCTGAAGGAAAATGTGCACAGACTAACAAACTTCCGCACACATGATGGCAATAGCTTATCTTTACTTTGTCAAGTTAAGCTAAAAAACTGATTGCTCCTAATTTCGATATAAAATGGCCACCAGCAGGTATCTTGAATTTTGGACCACACCCCATATTGACATGTGCACTTACATGTACTGTGTATAAGTAGCACTGAATAAATTAATGGTCATCTAATTTGCATAATTTCTGCACAAGATAAAAAACCTGTATTATATGTGATGTATTACATGTTACTAACCATTCAAACAAAAATTTATTCAAATCAGAACTTTCATATAGAAGTTCAGTTCAAAAAACTGATTGCACTAATTTTGGTACAAAATGCATGCCGGTAGTCATCTTGAATTTCGGACCACACTCCAAAACACTCATTCTCATCCCACAGTGATAACAAAGGTACCCAAGACGTTTCTTTAAGATCGGTTCCCCTCAAATTGCCATGTCAGCCCATTAATTTTGCTGCCGTATATCGGACAGAGTCTGTTTTCAAAGGACCATAACTCTGTCAAAAAATATTGGACCAAGCCCACTATCAATCCCATCCTGTATCATGTGGTTATAAACCTATGTATAAAGTTCTGTTTCATTCTGTACACTCAAACTAAAGTTATCACCCAGAAGCCAATATCAACATGTTTTCTAAGTTGAAAAAGGACCAAACATGTAACTCGGATAAAAAATATTGGACTAAGCCTACTATCAATCCCAACCTGTATTATGAAGTTATAAACCTATGTATAAAACTACATTTCATTTTGTTCAGTCAAACTAAGTTTCATTTTGTTCAGTCAAACTAAGTTATCTCCCAGAAATCATTTCTTTCGGATGGGCAACTGTATGCTCCCCCAAATTTTTTTTTGGAAGCATAAAAATATCAGATCAAGCCCACAATCAATCCCACTCTGTATTATGTGGTTATAAACCTATGTATACAGTTTTTTTTTAATTCAGTCAAACTAAAGTAAACCAAATTTATTCGGGTTTAAAGACACTTTCGACAGCCAGGGTCACTTCGTGTTGGAAAGTTTTACAGAAGGAGGAAGCTGGAGTACCCAGAAAGAACCACCATGCAATGTCAAGCAACTATCAGGCTCCTCAACATACTAACTCCACACAAGCAGGCTTAGCATTGGTTGAAGACATTAGTGCACCATCGACGTGTTGTATGTCTTAGTACACAATGCCACTGTGCCCCTACGTGGGCAATGGGGTGGAGTGTCTTGCCCAAAGACACAATGTGGTTGTTGCAGGTGGGATTCAAACCAAGGACCTCTCGTCAGGAACCTGCACCTCTGCCTGATCCACCACTCCCCAAGTGAACCAATATAATGTCTACTAAGTTGGAAAAGGGTCATAGCTCTGCAGAAAAATATTGGACCGCGCCCACTATCAATCCCAACCTGTATTATGTAGTTATAAACCAATGCATAAAACTTTGTTCTATTTCATTCAGTCAGACCAAATCTATCATTCAGAAACCAAGATCAACATGTCTTCTAAGTCGGAAAAGTGCCATAACTCTGTCTAAAAATATCAGACTAAGCCCACTATCAATCCCAACCTGCATTTTGTGGTTATAAACCTACATATAATATTTTGTTTAATTTTGTTCACTCAGACTAAAGTTATGATCCGGAAACCAATATCAACATGTCTAAGTTGGAAAAGGGACATAACTCTGCCACAAAATACCAGACCAAGCCCACTATCAATCGCAAACTGTATTATGTGGTTATACACTTACGTATAGAATGCTGTTTCGTTTCACTCAGGCAAACTAAAGTTATCATCCGAAAACCATTTTTTTGAGACGGAGAGACAGATGACAGTGTGGCTACTATATGCTCCCCTAAATTTTTGGGAAAAGCATTAAAATTGGGCTCCTACAGTGGTTGGGTCAGCTCAAACATCATTTCAGGGACTTGAATCTGATGATTGATCCCTTAAGGCTGCTCTATACCAATCATCAAAAGTTTCTGACTAGTAAATCTGAAGAACTTAGATTTTCAATAAATATTCTTCATATTGTACTTAGTTAAAGCCAGAGTTCCCATTTGGAGTCCAAATATGACATACATAACATACAGTACGGCTGCAGTGTACTGGTCACTTTCCCCAGGTGGGTAATATTTCCACAGACACACTAATATTAGATTCCAAACACTGATTATAGGAATAATCATCAAAATTTTAATTAACTCTTTATCTGAAATGAAAATCAGAAATTTTAATAATTAAATTTCCACATATATTGTCAACAGCTCAGCTTGTGACCCCTCAATGGAATGTGCTCAACATGCTCGTCCTGACAGATGGGTTATAAGCTATGTTTTTGAGATAAAATATGAAAAAATAATAAAAATTGAATGGATGATGTTTGTGAAAACACTGGCAAGTTTTGGTCATTACTTTTGGTAAAGGGTTAATGAAGCAATGGGTACAACCCAGTGCTTCATTAATTAAAACTTTGATTATGATTTTTATTACCTGGTAAATGCATGCATGGACATCACTGACCACACATGGATTACGACCAGTTCATGATGACTGTATTGTCTTAAACTTGGTTAAAACTTGGGCCTCCATAGTGAGCCCAAAGATTTGAACATGTGGGCAGTCAGGATGAAGTGCCTTACCCAAGAACACAATGCAGTTTGAAGTCCAATGCCGTAACCACTGAGCTACTGTGCACCCTTGTGTTCTATATAGTATTTGGGGCAGTCTTTTCCTGGTGGTAAGTTCTCCTATATATTTGGGAGACATCTCCCAGAGAATGACTTCAACAAAACTGTTTGGACTCACTTCTCTGGAGCCCAGTTTGCTGCAGCCAATCTTATTTCATTTTAATAAAATGGTAGTATACAGTGATAGGAAGATTTATGTATAAAAAGTACATTTTTGTATTATCTTGCCCATGAGTCCCTTGTCAGTTTGTGGTTCATGTACATAGCCATAGGAATTAGTAATTGGACAATGTGAATACAGCACGACCAAGAAGTTCTATCGGGGAACTGTCCAAGTGAAGATTCATGATTAATGATGAACTAACTGAAATCCTCACTGATAATTGCATTCCAATCTATTAAAAACACAATTTGATATTTTGTCACATCAAATGCTATATGTGATGTATTTTGCTAAGAATAAAGCTATAAGTATAAATAATTATGGTTACCACATGGCATTCTCTGGTGAACAATGGGACATTGCAGAGTATTCCAACTCACAAACATGTATTTCTGATCAGTGCTGGAATGCTGTGCAATAATCAAATAAGTGTTTCTAATTTCTTCTAATTCTATTTCTGGAAATACTTATTTTTTCTTTTTACCGAGTTCCTGATTTTCAATGCCCAAACCTGATGAAATTTAATAAAAAAAAAGTTCTGTGTCAAAGTATACTTCATTAGTATTAGAAGTATGCTTCTCATTAGGTAGAGGTGCATGCAAAAAGGTCCTCGGTTTGAATCCCACCTGCGACAACCACATTGTGTCCTTGGGCAAGACACTTCACCCCGTTGCCCATGTTGGGGCAGAGTGGCATCGTGTGCTAAGGCATACTGCACATCGATGGTGCACTTGTCTTCATCCAATGTTAACCCTGCATGTGTTAAGTTTATATGTTGGGGAGCCTGATAGTTGCTTGCCACTGCTTTGTAAGTCCCTCTGCATACCCCCAGCTTCCTCCACCTGTATAACTGTCTGACATGTGGTGACCTTGGCTTTCGAAGGTGTAATTAAACCCCAATAAATAAATAGTAGTATTCTCATAAACATCTACATTAGTGGTTATAGCAGTAATAACACAACTTTGTCAGGCAGGGATTTACGGTTCTATTAGTAATCATCCCATGCAGAATGATTAACAGTCCTCTGTCTCATTAGCAGCCGAAGACTTCACCTCAGACTGCTCATAGTCATAAGACCTTGTGACTTCAGGCCATTAAATTGTTATTAATCATTTCTGTTGGACCTTTAAAGAAGGTAATGCCCTGGAAAATCATTATATTGTAATATTAATAGTGGATTTCAGCAGATTTTACAATGAAATCGGCCTATTTGCATGTACGATATACAGGTATAGGCAGCAAATGTCTCTTGACAGTTGCTCGCCTCTCGGTGGTGGTCCTCGTCATGTACTCTGGCTACCCTACCAGTAAAACTGTCTGGCATAAGGTGATCCTGGCTGTCAAAAGTGTTGTTACAACCCCAGTATGACAATAGGTAAAACTGAAGAATGGGGGAACCTGCAGTTTATTTATACATACTCAACTCCTCAGTTTTTCAGTGTTTATTTTCTTTTGTTTATTTTCATATGTACCCAAAAATAATAATGGTTTCCGTTTCAGATCCCACAATATCATATTTATTAGTTATTTTAACTAGTTGAAGGCTAGATTATTTTTGGTGGTCGGTTTTGTTATTCAGCATTTGTTTTATTACAAATTATTGGAGAGTTTCCATGGGCCATCTCAAATAATTTTAATCAAACAATTTTTATAAACAAAATATTATTTGCGTTTGACTTAATATGAAACATAAGCAACGAAAATGTTGGTTTTTGCTACAGCACGCTTATTCTTTTTAAAACCCTCATATATAGTGGCTTCTAGCACTCAGACGATTAACACTTTCCATGCTCTAATCTTAACATACACATACTGCTAAACAAAATATCCATCTTGAAATAGACAAATATGGGGGACATCCTTAATGGTTTAGTGTCTCTATAGTGAGAATAGGGGTCAGCAATGGCTTCAGAACTGACCAAAACTGACTTGATTTCTCCCAAGTTCTAAATTTACTTTATAATACAGTATGTGGAAAGTGTATTTTCTCTAAATCACTCACAGCGTGGAGATTCTGCATGGAGAGTGTGTTTTCACTAAATCACTCACAGAGTGGAGATTCTACAAATTTGTTGCAAAGCATAACAAACACTAAGTTCCAGCCAATGGACCTACAGGTTAAACTCTGAAATCCATTGGCTGAAACATTACCGGTTTCTTCTGTTTATATGTTCAAAATTTGAAAGTGATACTTTGTGTGACAACTCCACTCCATGGGTGATTTACATGTAGTTACAATCCACTCTTCACATACTGTACAAGCAGAGCCAAAAAACAGTAAGGGGGAAGTGTATACCATTGTCATGCACCCACAGAATGAGCTTAAAAAAGTGACACAAGAGAGTTAAATCACAGGGGTTCATCACCAACAATGATTTATTAATAGAATAATATTATTAGACAAGCATAACTTATAGCAGCTATTATGAATACTATAATATAACACAATGAAAGACACAGAATTCCTACCTCAATTTTTCAAAGAGTTAAATATTTATTCTATTCATATTCATTCATTTACTTCTACACACTGTTTTGTTGAGAAAACATTTATCTCCTAGATGATACACAATTTACTTGATTTTATCATATTAAAATAAAAGTTGTAAACATAACATGATTTATTGTCACTTTCATTGAAAAAGTAGAAACCCTGCTTTTAGTTGTTGCCCTTCATGACAAGTCAGCCCAGAACATTTTGTCTGCAAAGACACTTCATTCTTAATAGTCACTTGCTAAAATCTTTAAGGGACTGCAGAGCCAGGGTTGGAAGCAGACAGCCCCCCCCCCCCCCACCCCACACTCACAATTTGTACCACAATGTTGAAAATTGTAAACAACTGAGTTTCAACAATGATCTTATTATTATCCTGGTTCAAGGGTTTATACATTAAATGGCTTGGTATTCACTCTACTGTGGTCACCCTTAATACAAGAACTTACTTACCAAATATTCGCTGTGTCGAAGCAGTTTCGAAGCAGTTAGTACATCCAAAATCATGCAAAAGTACACAGTGTAGGCCTACTGTGTGAATTAGGCAATTTTAGGAAACTAGTGGATTAACAGCATCAGTTTGGTACATACTTAGTTCACTGGAGCACTGGTGTTTTTCTGGATCAGAGTCCCAAAATTCCAACTTACATTTCACTCCCCCCCACCCCTTTCCAAGTTAGACCAATGCATAGCACCTCACTTTTAACTTCAACACAAAATAAAAGCCTCTACCCCCTCCCCCCCCCCCCCCCAACTTACATAATTTTTCGGCTGTCTTGTTCAGATGCCACTTTAGATCACACTTTGCAGTATATTCTTCTGGAACATAGAAAAGTATTTGTTACTAGTTTATTAGTGCTAAATATTCTTTTTCTTCTCTAAAAGTATTTTCACCAGTTATTTATTTTTCCATTTATTAATATGGGTTATTTATTTAAGCAAACATTAGCTAACATCAAATCATGTCTGCCAATTTTACGGATAGCCGTAGACAGCTACCCACACAAAACAACCAATCAGAGGAGAGTACATGTAAATGTAAAACACAACAATTTACTCACCTTGTAACGACAAACAAGGGGATCATAAGTTTGGCTTTTCTGGCTTGAGGGTATTTGTACTGGACACACAGGCAAATAGGATACCCTCACCTGCCTAATAACACTGCCAACACCATTATTAATTTTGAAGAAAAATCTCAGCAATCACTATTATTTGGCAGTGAGGAATACAAATGTACATGTAGGGGGGGAAATGCCATCATGATTGTTAACTTCCAATCAAATATCTTGAGTCCTGACTATCACTATCAAACATCCATCACTATTATTGGACAGGTACATTCACGAGTAAATTGACTTCTTCAATGACAGATGCAGACTGGCAGAATATTCTTAACAGACTGGGAATCACATTATTTCAATCAGAAGTCAGTTATTCTTACCAAGTGCAACTTTCCAACTTAACTTTACTGATTACTCTCAACATTCACTAATGTGCATTTTTCTGAGCATTTTTTCAGTAGGAAAACTCTGTGGCTGAGGGATGGAAAGTGGGGATGCTCATATTTTATGTTGCAGTCAAAACCAAGAGGTTGCACATTAGTCTTACTTTGAATAGGAGGTAGGGGGCACTGAAATTCTGGAGAGTTTTTTCAGACCACTCATACAGAAAATCAAGTAACAATTTATAACCTCCAAAGCGTGTGGGGTGCAGTGGAACTAGTACTGTGTACTAAGGTATACTCTTTGATGCTTTGTCTTCAACCAATGCTAACCCAGTTTGTACAAAGTTAGTACTTTGTGAGTCTGACAGTTGCTCACCACTACTTGGACTATCCAAAGTTTTGCTAAACGTGAATAAAAAAAAACAATACAAAGTGACCTTGATTATTTTGATGCATCTGTAGGATTACCAACACTGACTTGGTGTGCGTCAGTCTTTCGATTTGGAAAATGGAAGGCCCACTGTGTACTGCTCGCAACCATCTGAGGTGAAGCATACTATATTGTTGAGTACCGGAATTGGGAAAATTTTTTTCAAGAAATACATCAATGAACACTGTGCACTCCAAAGATGAACAGAAGATAATTCAAATGAAGTGTCATTGACACTGCTCAACGTGTCCAAGAACGGTCTGAACTAAATAGAAAGATCCAGTAACACCAAGTCATTCACTCAAATTTCCTCAGAAAAGGTGTCTCACCAAAGCTACATATGACATCTGATGTAGCCTGTTGGGTGTACTAATGGATTTGTTGACAATTTATATGCTAAATCTAAGATTGCTGATGGTGGCCACATCATACCAAAGTTGAATATAGAATTTGAAAAATATAGGGTGAGAGGTGTAGCCTGTAGGGTGTACTGATGGATTGTTGACAATTTATAGCAAAATCCAAGATGGCCACTGCTGAGCATGTTTTCCCACAAAATTCAGAAAAAATTATAGCTTCCATCTAAATATCACATCAAAGCTACATACGAAATTCAAGAAAGAGTGGGTGAGAGATGCTGTTTGTAGGGTGTGCTAATGGAATCGTTGAAAATTTATATGCGAAATCCAAACTGGGTGCTGGCAGCCATATTTTTCAACAAAATTCAGAAACATTCAATAGCTTCTACCTAGATATCAAACCAAAGCTACATATGACATTTGAAAAAAGATTGGGTGCGAGATGCAGTCTGCAGGCTGTGAGAATGAAATTGTTGACAATTCATAATCCAAATCCAGGATGACTGCTTTGTGGCCCTGTTTTTCAACAAAATTTAGAAATTTCTGATATCTCCCATCTGGACATCACACCAAACCTATACATGAAAGCAGAGAAAGATCAGGTGAGAGATACTGCCTGTAGAGTGTGCTAACAGAATTGTTGACAATTTATTTGCTAAATCCAAGGTGGCCACTGGTCCCTGGCAGTCATGTTTTTCAAAGGACTTGAAAAAAATTTGATACATGTAGCTCTCATCTGGACATTGCCCCAAAGTCACATATGAAATTAAGGACCGACTGGGCGAGAGCTGCAGTCTTTAGGGTTTGCTAAAGGAATTGTGGATGGAGAGTTGAGCTAAAAAAATGTTTTTTTCGAGTAAGCCCTTCGCAGCAATAATCAAATTTATTTCAGTTCAGTATAATATCTTAAATGTGCATGAGCAAAGGGACAGTGAGAAGCATTTTTGACCTTTTAAAGTTTTGTTGAATTACATTGTTTACATACCGGTTCTCCGAAAGTATTTATTATTTATTTATTTATTTATTGGTGTTTAAGGTCACATGGTTTTGCACAATGGCTAATCATGACCACAACAAGAGTATCAACCCAAAACCAAGGATGAGCATTAATAAGCCATGTTGCCCATTTTAGAGAGGGTTTGCACCTCCCAAGCACTGATAACTGGGTCCTATTTTACCAGTAAAACAGAGCCTGTTTACCACAGTGAACAGGCACTGCTTCACTTCCTGGGGTTCCCACGGGGATCTCCGAAAGTGAAGTTTGATTAGTCACAATGTAGTAGTCTTGGAATGCTACTACAAATCCATATCATATTACCCCTCACTGGAATGAGCTTGACAAGCTCATTACAATGAGGAGGGTTCAAATGATATGGTTTTGTTGAAGTTTATAAAAAATGTCTGTACTGCACAAATTGTATATTATTCAATGCATGCCATTGATCGTTAGGGAAGGGTTAATTGCTTGCTGGGTTGAACTGAAGTACGCTGCTGTCTACTCACAAAAATTAAAAATTGCAGGTTCGATGGTGTGCAGGAGATAACTTACCTGAAACTTGAAAGAATGGGCATTGTTAAGCCAATAATTTCCTAATATTGTCCAATAGGTCTACATTTTGGTACTCTTGCAAGATTTTTCGCATACTCAATCACTTACTATTTTCAACAATGTTGTTCAAAATATGCCGGGCGTGCCCACTTCCAACCCTGGCTCCATGGTCCCGTAAAATGTTTTGAAATGACTATTTAGAATGTAGTGTCCTCATGGACAAAATGTTCAGGGCCAACTCGACTTGGAAGGGACATTCCTGTGTACTTCGGGAAAGGAATCGGAGCCTCTGGAACTGGGAAAAATTTGTGTCATGAAGGTCTAAACTAGAAAAACAAATTTTTGTATGTTTTTACAAAGTGGATACAAATGATTTTGATTGATATTTGTTGTCCTGATGTATCAGATGTCATGATGTAATGAAGAGATGAAAATTACAACAATTCATTGTTTTGATCAGAAAAAATACTTAATTATCAGGCATGAACTATGCATAAAAAGTTTCAGTGGTTTAGAGAAGGAGAATAAATGCTGATTTGGTGATGGGAAAGGATCCTTTTTGGGTACTCTGTTGCTGGTACGGATTATCACTACTTGGGGATGTGGTGATGAGATGCAACAGTTAAAAGCCAAGCTTCCAGAAATGATAAAGAGTTCTTTTCGACAACTGATCATACTTTGCAGTGTGCAAAATTTCTGAAATTACCCTAACTGACAGACCTTTTATGTTTGGGTTGGACAAGCCGAACATTCGGCTGTGTAAAGATTCTTGGGAAGCTGTTTTTTAATCATTAACAAGTATTACTATATTGCATGGGATTGAAATATATATAGCCTCTCAAGGCAAAAATCTAAAAATCTTTGAAAATACAAGAAAGGCTGATTAATTTACTTAGACCATTCAAGATGCATATTTGGTAGATGGTCATCCATTCATGTAATCACCATGTGAACGAAACAAGTGTTCCTGTAAAATTTTGAACACTGTTTTATTCACTGATTGCATTTTAATTTGATGAAAACATGTGTGTCATCTACAAAACAAAACTTTCCCCAAGAAAATGGTGCCCAGAATGGATGTAAATACAATAAATTCAGAACAGTTCAAAAAATTGAGGAAGGAATTCTGTGTTCTCCCTTGCATCATATTACAGTATTCATCATGAGCGATATCCAGTTATCCTAGGCTGATAATATTTTATTGTTAAATCACTGTTTGTAACAAGCCCATGGTTAAGGTGCTACATAAGTACGGGAAATTTGTATTCTTTGAAATTTCCACCACTGATATTCCATAAATGTGAATTAAATATCCACAAAATATACATCAAAACAAAGGCTGAGATGCATAGAGCACAAAAATATATGTTAATCAACTCATGAAGTTGACACAGCCAGCAATGGTTCCTGGAGGTCTGCTACTGTATATGTTCGGGAACTGATAAAAAATAATACAGTGGTGTAGCCAGGGAGGGGGATGCCACCCCACTAAAATTATAGTGCCCCCCTCCCCCTCCTCCAAACGGGAAAATTAAAGCATCAGAGGGTCCCAGATTCACGCTGAGGGTAGGTGCATTATATTTTCAAACTTTTATTTGAGGAGCCCTTTTCCGCATCTGGACCTCCACCAATAGGAAGGAGGATACCGTAGGCCTGAGGTGGGGGTAAGTATGGCCTTCCCATTGGTGGAGGTTTGCCCCCACCCACCAATTGGAGAACCATACCTACCTACTCTCCAGGCCTACAATGACCTGGAACCCGGCAACCCCCCAAAAGATTATGCCCCCACCCATTAATACATAGCCAAAATAATATTTCAGAACAACTTGTGGCCAAATATGCTTCAGTAATCATTATAATTGATATTGTATATATATTTTTTATGTTCTATACATCACACTCTCATTTTGATGCATAATGTGTGGTCATACTAAACACTGAGGGATACCGAGTATTAGGAAAATAGTAGGAATGGAATGAAAAGGGTATGAGGTGGAGTATTATGAATTTATAAATAGATTTAAGCAGTGAGTGCATGGTTTTAATGCCATATTTGAGAATTATGAATGCTAAAATAATAGAGCTCATAAAAAATCTTCCTCTCAGTATTTAGTAGGAAGTTTTGGTAATTAGTATTTATAGCGGCCGCACTTCGGTAAGAGATAGCATGAGTTACAGTGCTGGAAATGAACAAAATGACAGATGCAGTTTCAAGCTCTGTGAAATCAGAGACAGGAGTAAAATGCACCTGTGAAATATTAGTACATGTATTGAATTTTAAGAGAATACCATCACCAAACACCAGAAAGAAACTTTAAATTTTAAGGACCTGCTGAACTATGATAGTAACTTGTCACTGGCCACAGAGTGCAGCTTTCTCAAAGCAACATACAATTATATGTCCTCAAAGTGTAATAGAGCTCCACAATATTTGTCAATAAGTGCATTATTTTTAAATCCAGTTAAATAGAAAGCATGGGTGCCAATGGGAGCATTCACACTTGCATTTATCTCATTTCCAGAAATGGAGAGTTAGTGATGGAATTGTGGTCCTAGATGACAAGGCAAAACCCAGAGTTTTTTTTATGGCTGCACAGTAAATCAATAAACCAATATATACCGGTATTCAATCCAGTATTGATTGAACAGTGAATAAAATCTTGAAGTTTGAGATAACCTACATATGCTTATCGTTCATCTGGACATTAATAAAGAGGATCGATTACAGTACAGACATTGTGGACGGGTCAAAATCCAATGGGTGGGGATTTTTCCATGCAAATAATTCAGAGATGATCCGACACCTACATGTAGCGTAATTTCCACCAATGAAACGCCAGGGTAATCGCGGTGCATCATTAGAGGAAATTTTGCTAGATGATTATTTCTGAATTATATGCGTGGAAAAAATGTCAACCGGTGGATTTTGACGAGTCCACGATAGCCCTACTGGATGACAGTTTACAGATTTGGAAAGCATCTGTGGCAAGCACATGGGGCAGGGCGTCAGCTGTCTTAGGGAGTTTAAGTATTGAAGAGAAGGGTCTTCCCACAGGAACATTTTAAAACAGTGCTATCGAATATGGTGATGAGACACAACTTTTTGACAAACTGTTTGTAGTTCCAGATGAACAACTTTTCGGTTATATGTTTTTTTCATTTTAGATAACCATTAACCACCAGAGGAACAATAAAATAATTCCTCTCAAATTTTATGACCTGATTGAATAGTGGTGTAATTACAAAAATATCAATTTATTGTCACTATTTATTTACCAACAATTTGATTTTCAAGATGCCTCAAGTATTTTTTTTGCCTGTAGTCTCGAATGAATATCATCCCTCTACCTAATAAATCAGCCGCATCACCAAATTGCGCAGTCGAAAAAATATTATTTTTAATAAAAATTGAGCAAAACCATATCAAGTGACCCCTCAATTAAAGCAAGTCTGTCGAGCTCATTCCAATGAGGGGGTCACATGATATGGTTTTATTGCTAAACTAATATTTAAAATAAATGAAATAAATAAATGACACTGTAGCTCAACTTGTCAAGACATGTACATGTATAGTATGTGACACAGCAATGACAAATATCTAGGTAATGACCTGATAACAAAGGTACACATAAAGTATTGTAACAGTCTGTACATAAATACTGACCGTAGCCTGTAACAAATGTATAGGTAAAGTATTGTAAAGGTGGGTGACAGTCAGATGCTAAACTAGAAAAAAATCTTTCGTCCCAGAGTGGGTCTGACTGAACCCCAAAATATTTGTTCTCATAGCACAGTGATAACAAAGGCACCCCAAAACACACTCATTTCTGTCCCAAGATGAAAACAAAGGGACCAGTACCCAAGAAGTTTTGTGAAGATCAGTTCATAAATACGAGCTGTATAGAAGTTGTGACAAAAAACTGATTGGACCTAATTTCGGTACAAAATGGCCACTGGCAGCCATCTTGAATTTTGGACCGCAATCAGAAACACTCGTTCTCGTCCCAAGGTGATAACAAAGGTACCCAAGAAGTTTCATAAAGATCGGTTCATAAATAAGGCCTCTAGCCTGAGCCGTATAGAAGTTGTGTACAAAAAACTGATTAGACCCAAGTTCGGTACAAAATGGCCACTGGCAGCCATCTTGAATTGTGGACCGCACTCAGAAACACTCGTTCTCGTCCCAAGGTGATAACAAAGGTACCCAAGAAATTACGTGAAGATCGGTTGATAAATACAGCATCTAGCCAGAGCCGTACTGACATGTGTACTTACTGTGTGTAAGTAGCACTGAAAAAATCAAAGTTTATCTAATTTGCATAATTTCTGCACGAGAAAAAAACCCCGCATTTTTGTGATGTATCCCATGGTACTAAACAATCACACAAAAAATTTTTCAAATCAGCACTTTCATATGGAAGTTCTGTGCAAAAATCTTATTGCACCTAATTCTGTACAAAATGGCTGCCATCGGCCATCTTGAATTTTGGACCGCACCCCAAAACACTCGTTCTCGTCCCACGGTGATACCAAAGGTACCCAAGAAGTTTCGTAAAGATCGTTTTATAAATACGGCCTCTAGCCCGAGCCGTATTGGCATTTGCACTTACAGTGCTGAAAGTAACACTAAATACATCAAAGTTAGTCTAATTTGCATAGTTTACGTACGAGAAAAAAACCTGTATTATATGTGATGTATCCCATGGTACTAAACATTCATACAAAAAATTATTCAAATGAGCGCTTTCATATGGAAGTTCTGTGCAAAAACCTGATTTCACCTTAGTCTGTACAAAATGGCCGCCAGCAGACAACTTGAATTTCGGATTGGACCCAAAAACACCGCCAAAGTTGAGCTAAAAATTGTGATATTGTCAGCGTTGGGTACAAGGTAATTCAAACTGAATCATCAAGGCATGCTGATTCATTCCAACAATGATGGCTCAAGTCCAGATTATTGGACATACAGAATGCAGATAGTGTATTATCACTAAATCACCCATAGAATGGAGATTCCACCCAAACAATAATTGCTAATTTGTTGCAATGCATCACAAGCACAAGCAAAACTCCAGCCAATGAACCTCCGGGTTAAACCTGGATCTACACCGGCTGAAACATTTTGTTTTTTGTCCATATGTACAGTATTTGAAAGTGATACTTTCGGTGATAACTCCACTCTGCCAATGATTTAATCACAAACCACTCTCCACGTACTGTATGTTCAGTTATCTGAACAGCCTTTCAATACACTGGCATACCTCAGTATTTTTATTTATACTGATACTGGTATTTAATTTTGAATATCGCGCAGCCCTAGCGCTTCTGTCAAATTTCTAAAGAAAGCCCATTGTGCACAAATTTGACAACAATTTCAAAGGAAAAGTGAATAAATCTGTCCAAGACAACAACTCAAGGCCTGAATATGGGGAATATCATAAATTAAGTGAACCAATAAGTCTTGATGAGGTCATGGGTATAATTACAAAATGTCCACCGAAGACGAAGTCTCTTACAAAATATCGAAACAGTGTTCCAACATCATCTTCAGTGGACTTGAAACAAGCTTGCTTGGATGGGACCAGCATACATATTAAATAAATAGAGAGATTAATACAGATATAAGACCCCTCTTTAAGGGCTTTAGTGTCTGTGTCTGTGTCTTTGGGTGTATGTGCTTGTGGGGATGTGTGTAGTGTTGTCATGAGGCTAACCCCACTACCTTATACAGTGGTAGCTAGGTACTGACTGTAAAAACCGGCACGGTACTTAACATGCTATATTTACACCAAATTAATACCCTATATTCTAGTTAAACTGGAAGCAATGTAATGGACACTACACTGCCCTGGACTAGTCCACTTGGAAACAAATGGACCACCTAGCTGTGTACCAGACTGCTATTTGTTGGACTGGGTCACAAGATATTTCAAATCCCACAGTGTCCCTGGACCCTGTACAACTTTGGCATGGTGAAACTTTTATTCATTCAGTGCATGGGTCTGATCATATATGCATATCTGATTATAACTACGATCTAAAATGTCTTGGATGTCTCCCACCTTCAACATACATGTCTGTTTCTCGACAGATGGGTAATGAGGGTGAAAACTTCAAAAACAAAAAGGGTCAACTAAAAACCCAAGGCTATATTAATGCTGTTGACCCCGAGCCAGAATGGCTAAAAAATATACTGAATATATACATATACTAAATACAACCTGCAGCTTCGGGTGTACTGATTCTTATCACAGTACGCCACAAAAGACTACTAGTAATAATGGCATAAAGCCAATAATAGCAAAACAATTTAAAAGCTGGTCCAAGGACTGGATAAAAGCTGATGAGAGTACATGTACTATTTTCATCAAATATTACTGTTGTCTATGTTGTGCAGGGCTCGATTTTACTGGATTCACAGAGCAGATTTCTAATCGATTTTTAACTAGAGCTAATCAATTTCAAAAGAAAAATCATGTCAATAATAGGAAATGCTAACCCAAATTTATCCAAGCAGGGTTACAGCGGTTGATGACATGTGCGCCATCATCGTGCAGTACGCCATAGTACACGGCATCAACGTGCTCCCATGTAGGCAACCGGGATAAAGTGCCTTGCCCAAGGACACAAAATGGACCATTCCGGACACTGATTGAACTTGGGCCCTATAGCATACAGGCACTCGACGTATTATCATATTTTATCAATTTTAATAACATGTATATTTATATTATCATTACCAAAAAGGTAAAGATATGACACTTCCCAGATCAAAATTTTCAACAATGTCTAAAATAGCAAATACCTCATCGATCTCGCTCATTTAAACAACAAAATGTTGTGTAATTCGCAGAGCCCCTGAGAGTTTGAGCCCAAGATTGACGGAAATTTGACTTTTATTCGCATCTTTTTCACTTTTTATTGACTGAATCGAGAGAGTAGGCTATCCAAGCCGGCTGCCCCCTCTAAATTTTTCTTCCCACGTAATCTACATGTATTTATGGTGTAATGGTTACAACTATAACCTAAGAAACTAAATGAATTTCTGATTCGGGGTATCAGATTAACTTGAGAATTTTTGTAGTTTGCATGTGGATGACACACGCCCACCCCCTCCCTCCCAACAAACTTGCAGTTAAAATATCAATAGCATGACTAGTAATGTTAATTTTAAATATCTGTATATGACAATCAGACATGTTACCATGACAACATCTTTGATGCTTTTACCATCATTTTTCGAGAGATTAAAATGTTTTTATTGAAGTTAAGTTGTTGTGTTGTTTTGTGTTGTATTGAGTGAAGCATAAAGACTTTTGAAATGCACGCAATTGTGTCTATAGGTAGACGACCAAGGAACCCGTAGCGTGGCACTCATTGTTCGGTTACCAGATAACAGCTGGCATGATTAGTTGACTCTCTCGATTCATATTTTAGAGATTGTTAAAAAATTTGATTTGGAGAGTATCATACATTTACTTTTTTTAGTATTGATAATATAATATATATTGTATTAAAATTGATAAAACCTGATAATACGTTGAGTGCCTGTGCCTCTAGCATAGAAGTCTAACAGTCTACCACTGAGATACTGCACTCCCTAGTGGGGAATTAAATCTTACAAGTTGAGACTTCTATTTTCTTACATAAGTAAACAATAACCAAATAATAAATTTGGGACATTAAAATATTTTGCTTTACTATACATGTAAATCAAAGTATAATTTGCTGAAAAAAAATCCATATAGGGCGACTTGCTCCAATACGATGATGTTAAATGTTGGGACGAAAGCCATTGCCAAACGCCGTGGACTCTTTTCCCTGAATGGTGTCACATGCACATAGCAGGCCCCTAATCTGTCACAAAATATCATAGCAACATAAAAAAATTCAGATTTCCTCTCCAAAATCTCATTGATTGTTGCTGGCCCATGTAACACAAACCTTAAAGCTTAATGGGCCACCATAAATTCAGAAGGAGGCATTTCCCCCATTTGAAGCCCTGAACATCACATATTTTTTCGAATACAATTAATTGGTTAAGTCAGCTAACTTTTTTTTTCATCGTTTGGTCCGACTTTTTTGAGAGAGACCACGACCTACATGGTGTAATTCATGAAATTTTTCAACATGAAGAAACCCCAAAATTATTTGACAATTTTTCAATACCTTTTCACATTTGCGTCAACTTGTGAGTAGTATATAATTGCTCACATGGCGAAGGCGAGTTTTTCGACGCAATCACAACAAGTAGAAATCAGATCAGATACATGCAGTGCATTAGTATCAAAGCGGCAATGGGGCTGGACTTCAGGCAAGTAATACTGGACACTCACAAGGCAAGTTTAAAAGAAAAAAAGTCACCAATATTATGTCCAGACATGGTGAATATCTTTCGACTCAGTCATTTAAGGTCTACCAAATGTTCGCTCAATATAATGGTGAGAGAAGAGAGAAGACCAAGTTTCCAATATGATGCCAGTGACATGTTCCCCTCAGTATTACTAAGGGGAGTATTAACTCGAGGAGTAAACTTACCTCGAGGGGAGTGAACTGACAAGAGTCATTGCAGTTGTCTGATTTTGTGTTGTTTTTTTTTAGCCTGTGAATATACTTTGTCCGCCATTTGAAAGTCGAACGAATCAGCCTGTACTGTCTTAACCAATAAAAGAGAAAATTAAGGTTTCATATTTCACGCAGTAATGCAAATAAAAAAAGCTGCATACCAAATATCAAAAGATTCTTATTGGTTGATCTGAAGAAGAAGATTTTTAAAGAATATTCCTCATACTGCACTAATTTAAACATTTGGGCTCCCACAGGGAGCCCAAATATGGACCCAGGGAATTGATTTCAATAAACATGTGAAACAATCTTCCAAAGATGTTATATGTGAAATTTGAAAGCTTTTAGAGCAGTGGTTTGAGAGAAAAGTAGTCTTATATGTTTTTCCCATTACCCACAGGGTTAAAAAATGCTGACTCAGAAATTTTTCAAAGTTCCAGAAAAGTACTCCATGATAAAACCGATAGCAATTTTTTTTTATCATTCCATTCTGTTAGTCCTAAGGAAGCTTCACACCAAATAAGAATTCTCAGTGCCGTGTAGTTTTGGAGATATGGGTGTTTTAATTATTTCTATTTTTAGCTCCTGCGGTTCTCATGGGGTAACGGGAAAAAAAATGGATGTTAAAAAAAAACAAATTCATTTGGGACGAATTGACTCGATACTCTGAAAAAAATTGTTAGCATCATTTGCCACGGTTGTCACTTTGGGACGAAACATCCTGCCATGCTGGGTGAAAGATCCCAGGATGAACAGGGTTTGGGATGAAATGTCACGTAACCATGAGACCCACACATCTCGCAAAGAATAATTTGCTGAAAACAAAATTGCGTCCAAGGCGATTTGCACCGATACAATGATTTGAAATGTTGGGACGAATGATTGGAATCGTCCTGTTAAAAAACAAAACAAATTCATTTGGGGCGAATGAACTCGATACTCTGAAAAAAATGTTGGAATGAATCGTCCTGGTTGCCACTTTGGGACGAAACATCCTGGGATGAACCGGTTTGGGGATGAAATGTCCCGTAACCATGTGACCCACCCACCCCAAGAATTTTGATACCCTAGCTTTGTTCTTGTATATGTACAGCACATTTGGCCACAAGTTGTTCTCGTGAAATATTATTAAATTATCAGTTCTGGTACGAATACGGTAGTAGACTTCCATGAACCAGTGGTGCCTAGGTCAATGAGTTGATTACACACGTGTTTCGTGTTTTATACATCTGAATCTTCATTTTGATGTACATTTTGTGTATATTTGAAATGAAGGAATATCAGAGGTGAGAATTTTCAAAATAAACACAATTTCATTAATTATATAGCCCCTTAAAATTTCGGAGTCCTTTAGCTCAACTTCTGTGCTTTGTTTGCAGTTTATATTTCAAATCGGATATTTATTGCTGCAATTTGCAAACAAGAATAGCACGTAATTTAAGTCGTAAATATCAAAGCTATTCTCCGCTGGAATTCCAGCTACGGAGTCCCCACTATTCGGGTGGTCGAAACCAGCTGTTGGAAATGTTCAGACCAGAAAGAGCTTATTTTATGATTTCGATATTTATGGCTCCTTCTCTCTCCGACAAAAATGATCGATTATAAAAATCAGCCACCCAGACCCACTTGGCTTTCATTTCAATTGGAATATGCCGAAATTTGGTGAAACGGCATTCGGCAAGTTGTGAATGTGATTGACGGTCTTCATCAGAGACTCCTCACCAAAGAAATAATGGCGTATGTAGTTCAATATTTATTTTACAAGCACTCAAGTCATATAAAGACCCACAAATTTATTTGTGACTGAAATTATACGGTCATGCTTATTGTAAGTTTCATTAAACACGAAAGTAGGCCTACATCAACATCCGGTGCACGTTATTCACGCGAGAATTTGAGACGCCTCCGAAACGCCGTAAAATGAAAAAAGTGATCTTTGCAAACCATAAAATATATGGATATTCCTAATTTCTTTAAAAAAGCGTATATGTTTGGTAAACTTGTCTGAAATTACTTCAAGTATGAATATAATGACGAAAAACCGTAGTATGACAAAACATACGCTTTAAAAATATGAATTACAGGCGCGTCAAAAATCGCCCGCAAATATATACGGTTTTCCAAGTTTGAGTTTTTTAGCATGGAATATCTCGAAAAATGTTGTTTTAAATTAAAAACAGATTTCTTCTCGTTATTTAGCGTGAAAAACTTAACATTTCTGCATACAGGGGTTTCGGCACACATCTCTTGTTCTTTTGCGCGGAGGCACTGAACATTAGGGCAACGTGAAACAGGTTGCCCAAATGTTTTAGCACGTAAAAAACCGACCTTTGGACAACTTTCGGTTGTCCAAATGTCGTTTACATGAATATATATATATATATATATATATATATATTTTTTTTTTACATTTCTCTCATTTGTTTGTTTCGCCATTATGTTGATTTTTTGTATCATGTTAAGGGAGCGGAGGGTATACTAAGTGGAAAGCACTTGTCCTCCAGTCCCTATTTGTAACTTATTTGTTTGGCAAATAAAAATATATTTAACCTAATGGTTCTTCTCGTGCCTTCCGGCATTGTCCGATCTCGAAAACGCCTTGGAACAGTATCTGCAACGAACCGGTAACATTTCTTCACTCGACGACGGTCAGGACACAAGTGAGGTTGAAGCCGAGCTCGCAACCCTGTTGTACTTTTCTCAACAGAAGACACCGGATGTAGCACGAAGTACCCTGATGTATGGTTTCTACAACAAGTATCCTCCAATAGTTGTTTGTGGTAATTCTACGAATTAAACGAGGGTTTGGGGGAAAATCCAAGCCAGAGAAATACTCCTATTCAATCGAATTCACCCCTGTACTCCTCGGTATTGTAGCACTACGTGCTAGGCCGATAGAATTGGGAATGTGCAGTAAATAAAGTCGTTTTTGGTGATTTGGAGGGATTGTCGGGTTGTTTATGGTAATTCTACGAATTGGGAAATTACTCCTGTACAAAGGAACATACCCTCCGAATATACCCCTGTCTTGTTGGAGACCATTGAGTAACCTAGCAACCACGTGCTACCATAGAAACCAAGATTGCGGCCTCCAGTATACAGAATGGACGACGGAAACACGTATCACCCTAACAACACGCGCTGCGCATGTGCACTAACACCACGTATCACGATGGAGGTGACGTCACAAGATGGCCGCTCACGCGAGTTACCATGACAATACAACATGGCGCCACCAGGTCACGTGACTATGATCCCTCCCCTTAGTTGGAAATTCACTACCGAGAAAGATTTTGAAAATGAAACCACGAAAGGGGGCATACAATTGATTCTAATAACTAACATGCCAACACATTTATGATAGAATTATCAGGTTATTATTATTTGTTATTCTTCTGGGAACTGAATATATGCTAAACAAATGCTAATACTAGATCAGATCTTATGCAGGAATGATCAATTTTCGATGTTTCATCATTTTGTAACTGTGAATGATGGAATTAACTCAGGATAACGATTTTACATGATGTGATTTTCTTGAAAGGATTTCGAAGATTTTTTTTTATTACGATAAGTAAACGTATTATAGAAATCTCGTACCGATTGACATATGCATATTTATGAAGCTCGATATTGCGTACACTGTACTTGTAAATAGTAACAGTTAGAATTTCTGCCGATTTGAGACCGAGTCTGAATTTTGAGAAGTAAAGGAGACATCATTGAGATTCGCCAAAGCAGCTCTAAAATCCAGATAGATGGAATTTCCATCTACTCATGACTTGCCCTCCGAATTTCCAACTATAGGAAATTTTGACCAGGATTGGGGTGGGGGGGGGGGGGGGGTGACATACACATGTCGCCACATCCCTGTAAACTTATAGACATCGTGGTATGTTGACATTGCAAACTGAAAAAGAAACATCGTCTATAAAAATGTTACAACGTGGCTCGCAACGAGTCCAATTTATACTCACTTCTTTATTTAGTCCTCTTTGTGATGGGGTGCATTACCAAGGAACGCTAATGAAGTTTGTTTGCTGACCATCTCTGGACTTGGCCCCATGACCATCCGAGTTCTTTCATCGCCTTCTCTACTGCTCTTCGGCAAATCTCCTTCGGCCTGCCTCTCTTCCGTCTGCCTGCTGGGGTCCACCTCGTGACAACGCTTGGGATTGAATCCAATTTATAATAGCGTTTAATGCGTACATGAAAGTCTACCCGTTTGTTAAAGTCATAGTGCAGAAGCGTGAGGATTATTTTTTTTTGCAGATTCAAAGACAACACAACAATGGCGGACACCATGAAAACGCCAGATGGCTGGCAAGCCAACAAAACGGTCCTACAATGTAACGAGCACATGTTAAACAAAGAAGTTCTAACGGACATCACTCTTCTTGTCGGTAAAGAGGGTACAAAGATCAAGGCTCATTCTTATGTACTCATGAGCAGAAGTTCGGTGTTCTTCAAGCTTATAACAGAATCCAAGATTGGTTCAGGTGAAAACTATTTGTGGGTACCAGATATAGACGAACATACATTCAGATTGCTTCTCAGGTTAGTAATTAGTGCTCCAAAACACAAAGTGGCTGTGGGTATTTACAAAACAGGTGGTACGTGGACATAACTAGGCCTCTTTATAATCCTTTCATTTCAGCTAACTACTGAGCACGTATCTGTTTTGTTGGGTCTATTTGGGTACTCAGAAAATTAACAAAATGGGTCGAGAAATAAATTCAAAAAGGCAAGCAAATGTTCAAGTTGTTGGGTGTCAATTTAGGCTACGGCACTAAAAAAATTGATTTGGCACTACATTTCCTCGATTGTCTGGGCAAACGCCTTTGCAGCAGTGAAAAGTGCCGCTGATGACTCCTGAAAAACAGGAAAAAACACATACATACACACAAATCGCCCCATGGGTAGAATAAGGCAAAGTGATCATCAGAACATCATCTAAAAAGCTAGATGCCAGCCATCGTTTTTGTCGATGTGCAATGGTCTAGTGGTTTAGGTGTTCGACTCCCTAATTGTTGGCGGTGTTGCCGGTGGTTCGATTCCCGACCGGGGATCAGAAATCAATATTCAAAATGCTTCGAAAACATGATTGTGTCCGTCAATATGCACAAAAATCGTCCTATGGGCGCAATAAGGAGCCATCTGCAATGCTAAAGCATTGCAGATGACGCCTTGTTGAACTCACGAGGCGACATTTACCCCTCCAAGGAGAACCTGTCTTCACTCGCTCCTGCCTCCTGTCATCAAAAAGCAGCCTTTTCATTTACCGCCCCAGGCGACTAACACGTGAACCTTTCTTCAGCAAACTTAACGTAGCAAAGTATGTTGTTCAGTGCAACCTGCATGCCCATGAATTCAATAACAACCAGCCTAATTTCGTGTGATAAAGTCCAGCTAGTGAATGACACCCGAGTATCCCGAGAAAACCCAGTCTATCACAGTCGGATCTTGAACTCGATTTGCAATGGATGAAAACATCATCCCTGACTTATACTGTCAAGAAAATCGACATTAGATAAAGTTATCTCTCCGAAAATTATTAGACACGCAATGAGGGTCCAATTAAGGAATAAGTAGTTTTTGAGAAAACACCTCTGTCCTATAAGTCGGACAACTAGGTACACCCCCTAAGGTGCTCCAAGACCGAACGAGACAAGCTTTCTTATCTACCTGAACATCTCGAAAGTAGATTTTCAGATGTTAACAAGAAATCATCCTGGCCGGATATGATGTAATTCAAGATGGCGCCCATGAGTGTGGGTCAATTTCGCGATTTTACACAGTCACTATTTTTTCTCCATTACGGAAAAACTGTGAGAGATAAGGACATGAAATTAAATCATTCGTATTTCTGATACCATTCCCCGTATAATAATATCAATCAAGTAAGTGAAAATCCAAGATGGCCACCAAAATATGCCTCAAAATAGACAAAAATCAAGTTTTTCGACACTTTTTTCGCAAAAAACAACTTACATAATCATGATAAAAAATTAGAAACCTGTAAACTTTGAGATGTTAAATTGATCGCAAATTATTCTTAGATAATACCTAGCGTGAATATTCACCACCGAAAGCCGATGTGGAAAACAAGATGGCCGCCAGTGCTACCACCCGTTTCCAATTATCCCTCTTATGTAATGGATAAGTTTACACTATCTCAACTTGTACGATGTTTGCGGAAAAAATGTAACTGTATAATATTTTGAACACTTTTTTCTGCATGTGATAAAATCAATTTAATCAATGAATATCCATGATGGCTGCCAGAAAAATGCCTCGAAATTAAAGAGCATTAGTAGTAGATCATGTACTCGATCGGGCCCCATTGGATGGACTTGATGGTGCACCTAGGAAGTGACGTCATGTCACGTGGCCCAGTTACGTTGTGTTTTGATTGTCCTGGTAGCCCGCGTTGGCGATCATCTTGCGACTTCACCCCATAGTGATATGTGGTCTTATTGCGCATGCGCAGTGCATGTTATTAGGGTGACACGTGTTTCCGTCGTCTATTTTGTATACTGGAAGCCGTCATCTTGGTTTCTAAGACAGCGCATGGTTGCTATGTGATCCAAAACCCCACAATAGGCACGTTTGGAGGGTGTGTTCGATTGAATACCACTAAATCTAATTACCACAAACAAACCGACACTCCCGCCAAACCACCCAAACTGCCGAAACGAACTTTATTTTGTTTGGATTTACCAATTTTGGGCTTATAATAGTAGCACGGTGTGCTATAGAGCCGAAATGTCTCCTAGGGGTAAGTTCGATTGAAGTGGAGTAGTTTGCGGGTTTGGACACTTCCTATTTATCGAGTTCGGTTTTTTTTGGAATCCTCAGTTTCTATGTATTTTGTATGTAACTGACCCTATTTTGACTATATTAGCTTGTCTCAACTGCCTCTGTCCCAGACTCTGACCTCTACCAAGTCTTATAATAACCAGTAAGATTGCTTCATTTCCCATAATCTGTGCACATCCGTACAGAGTTATCTCCCTGTGTATAACGAAGTCTTTTTGATTCCCAAAGCCAAGCGGCAATCGACCAGGAACAGATATTGGTCGAATGGCTCGAATCGTATCCATTGAATAAGCTATTTAGTAGTGACTAGAACAGGCATTGCTCGAAACTAATCGAGAAAATGAGACATAGAGTAATTACTCGAACGCGTGTCCCCTCTTACGACTCTTATCCTCATCTGGGTACGGAGGATACCTATGGCATGGTGATGTAGTCTCTGGAGGATAGCTTTGGAGGATAACTTTTAAGTATATCTTTTAGAGGATACTTATCTGAGAAAATCTGTCTGAAGATATATATGGTTCCTAGTTTCTGTTCAGTTCCTTGCATCTAGACCTCCCCATGACCTTTATACAGTACGTGGAGAGTGTATTATCACTAAATCACTCGCAGAGTGGGGATTCAACTCAGGCAATAATTGCAAATTTGTTGCAAAGCATAACCAGCACAAGCAAAGTTTCAGACAATGGACCTCCGGGTTAAACCCGGAGGTCCATTGGCTGAAACATTGCTTGTGTTTTTTGTCGATATGTACAGAATTTGATTGGGTGATATCTCCACTCCGCGGGTGATTTAGTTACAATCCACTCTCCACGCACTGTTGTTCTACGGCCGCTACTGCTGACTTGTCCAATATCTCCATCGTTTGTCCTATGATTAGCTTCTACTGTAATCGCCCAATCTCGTGTCAGTCTTCTTCCAGCCTTTTACCATTACTGCTGACACGTAGCACTATTGCAGGCTTGCTAACTATCTCATCTCAAATTGCTCGAACGAATATAATACCATCGAGAAAATAAGCCATCGAGTAATTGCATGAACGAGTGACTCCTCTTACGACTCTTACAGTTAAAACTAGAAGTCTTGTCGCGAATAGTGCGCTTATCTCGGCTTAATTGCGCGCAGTTGCCATATCGAATGACATCCAGAGCACGGCAGGTTCTCCTGGTTACTCATAGCAAACACATGCAATGTTTCTGCCAATGGACCTCCGGGTTACCCGGAGGTCCATTGGCTGAATCATTGCTTGTGCACAGGCCATATGTACAGAATTTGATACCTTTACTTGGGTCATAACGCGTACATTAACGCGCATATCAATGTGCTATTTGTGCGCATTTCATGACAGGACTTCTAGTTTTAACTGTATCTCGGTACTTGGGGATACCTATGACATGGTGATGTAGTACTTTAGGATACCTTTGAAGGATACCTTTTGAGGATACCTTTTAGAGGATACTTACCTGAAGATAATTATAGTTCCTACTACCTGGTCGGCTAATGGGTTTTATAGCTCTAAGACCACTACTGTTGACTTACCCATATTCACTATAATCTATCCTACCATTAGCTTCTACAGCAGTCACCCAATACTATAGTCTTCTACCAGCCTTGCTGCCTTGCAGTCTTGAACCATTACTTCTGACATGTAGCACTACTACAGGCATGCTGACAACGTATGTCTTGACTCTGCTCGGCCAAGCCTTTAACAGGTTCAATAAGATTGCTTCACCCCCCCCCCCCCCCCCCCACATACACACACACATGTGCCATTTTATACAGAGTTCAAATCCCTTGTATATCATTTATAGATATAAACATGGTATGGAATGAATTCTCTAAGCTGGATTCCAAGCCGATTCCGTAAAGTGGGATTCTGTGGTAGAAGACTATAGTATTTGGGTGACTGTTGTAGAAGTTAATGATAGGACAGATGATGGTGAATATGGGCAAGTCAACAGTCGTGGTCTAAGAGCTATAAAAACCAAAGCCGATCAATTACCAGGAACTATAACTATCTTCAGGTATCCTCAAATGGTATCCTCCAAAGGTATCCTCAAATAGTACATCACTATGTCATAAGTATCCTCCAATATCGAGATGTGGATAAGGGTCGTAAGAGGAGTCACTCGTTCGAGCAATTAGTCGATGACTTAATTTGGGATTCTAGTCGTTTGAGTAATCTGACATAGTTAACAAATCTGCAGGAGTGCTACAAGTCAGTAGTAATGAAACAAGACTGGAAGAGGACTATAGGATTAATTGACTACAGTAGAAGCTAATCATAGGATAGACGGTGGCGATATTGGATAAGTTAGCAGTAGCGGTCTTGGAGCTATGGAGGCCACAGGGAGGTCTAGATGCAAGGAACTGAACAGACACTAGGAACCATCACAGTCTTCAGATAGATATCCTCCGATACGAATCCTCTAAAATGTATCCTCTAAAGGTAGCCCCAGTACTACATCACCATGCCATAGGTATCCTCCAATACCCAGATGAGAATAAGAGTCGTAAGAGGAGTCATTCGTTCGAGTAATCACTCTATGGCTTATTTGCTCGATTAGATTCGAACCATGCCTTTTCCAGACACTACTCCGCTTGGCCTTGGGAATCATATAGGACTTCGCTATACACATATGAGATAACTCTGTATGGATATGAACAGATTATGGGAAGATAAGCAATCTGACTGGTGGTTATAAAACTTGGTTGAGGTCAGAGGCTGGGATAGAGACAACTGAGACTAGATACTGATAGACAGCTAATATAGTTACAGATAAAATAGACAGAAACCGGAGACCGCAAAGGAATCCGAAAGAGATAAATACGAAGTGTCCGAACCAGCAAGTTACTCCAGTTCGATCGAACTTAAGCGCATGAGAGACCTCTCGGTCCAATAGCACTGCGGGCTACTATTATAAGCCCAAAATGGGGAAATCTAAACAAAATAAAGTCCGTTTCGGTAGTTTTGAGTGGTTTGGAGGGATTGTCGGGTTGTTTGTGGTAATTCGATATACTCCTATTCAATCGAACACACCCTCCAAACATACCCTTGTCCCGGTGTAGAGTTTTCGGTCACATAGCAATCACGGGTTACCATAGAAATCACGATAGCCTCTCGAGTTTAGAAAATGGACGACGGAAACACGTGTCACCCTGACAACAGGCGCTGCGAATACGTACTAAGACCACGAATCACTATGGGGATTACGTCACAAGATGACTGCTCACGTGGCCTACCAGGACAACCGAACATGACGTAGCTGGGTCACGTAACATGACGTCACGTCCTTGGTCTACGACTAGGTCCACCCGGTCGGGTACATGATCTACTACTGATTCTCTTCAATTACGAGTCTTTTTTTCTGGCGGCCATCTTGGATATTCACTGACTAAATTGGTTTTATCATAAGCAGAAAAAGTGTTCAAAATACTATACAGTTGATTCCTGTGCCCTGTATCAAACATTTTCCGCAACCAGCGCACAACTTGAGATAGTGTAAAATTGTCCATTACAAAAGCGGGATAATTGAAAACGGATGGTCGCACTGGCGGCATTCTTGTTTTCCACATCGGCTTTCGATGGGGCATGTTCACGCTGAGTATTATCCAAGAATGATTTGAGATCAATTTAACATCTAAAAGTTTACAGGTTTCTGATTTTTATCATGATTGTGTGAGTTTTTTGCGAAAAAAGTGTCGAAAAACTCGATTTTCACCTATTTTGTGGTATATTTTGGCGGCCATCACGGATTTTCACTTACTTGATTGATATTATTATACGGGGAATGATATCAGAAATACGAATGAGTTAATTCCCCTTCCTTATCTCATATAGTTTATTCCGTAATCAGGACAAATTTGTGATAGTGTAAAATCGCGAAATTGATCCACCCTTATGGGCGCCATCTTGGATTACATCATATCCGGCCAGGATGATTTCTTGTTAACATCTGAAAATCTACTCTTGAGATGTCCAGGTACCCGAAAAAAACGGTCTCGTTCGGTCCTGGGGGGTGTACCTAGCTGCCCGACTATATGACATCAGTAGAAAAAACAGTTTATATCATCATGAAACTCGACATTCGATAATGTTATCTCCCTTTAAATTATTAGACGAGCCGAGCCGGGAAGGTCCAATTGAGAAGCAAGTAATTGTCCCGAAACCACCTACGATATCAGTAGAAATAAAAGCAAAGTTTCATTTTGTTACTTTCAATAAACGAAAGCACCAGGCAGCTCTCGGAACTGTCTATTTTTTTCCTTTATTATAAGTAACAAAAGGATATTTTTATGCTTTTGTAGCAAGCTAATTGAAAGCAACTACGTCACAGATAGTCCGTCCTAAAAAATATCTACTAGTATCACCCCTTCCGATACAAAGCGTCCACTTTGGCTTAGAGCTGAAACGGTTAAGGGGTTTTCTTGATCGTTTAATCACGTGGATTAACCTTAGTTAACCGTCTAATCCCTTGCCGAAATAGATATCTGAATAATTGCCATACCGTTGATGTTTTACAGCATGAACCCTTCATTCAACGTAACAAACAAAACCGACTAGGCCAATATACAAAAATCTCCATTCAAATTTATTATGTTTTCAAATTTTTGTCTCAAAAACATAGCTTATAACACCTCATTGGAACGAGCTCGTTGAGCTCGTTCCAATGAGGTGCCATAAGCTATGTTTTTGAGACAAAAATTAAAATTTTTAGTAATTCATGAATTTAATTTGGAAGGGTTAAGAATGACCATTTCCAGTCACTGATACAGTATGATGATCATGCAAGTAAAAACAAGTATGTCAGCAAGTAACTTGCAATCTTTAGTCTGTCTCATATAATTGATGTGAGTCAGTGTGACAATGTTTGCCTGTTTTGGAGCAAGTTTGTTCCTTTGTTAACCCATGTAATACAGTAGTTCAAAAGTAACGGTTAAATGATCAATTACTTTTTGGATCGATCAAGATGTTGATCATTGATTAATCGATTAATCGGTTAACCGTTTCAGCTCTAGTAATACTGGAACTGTAACTGTCAAAATGTTACATCGGCATTCATGTGACAAAACAATCTCTGTTTTACTAGTCAAATTTAGAGCTCAAACGGTTAAGGAGTTTTCTTGATCGATTAATCACATGGATTAACCTTGGTTAACTAATTAATCACTTGTCCAAATAGATATCTCAATAACTGCCATACCGTTCATGATTTACAGCATGAAACCTTTACTTCACGTAACAAACAAAACCAACTAGGCCTATATACAAACATCTACATTCAAATTTATTATGTTTTCAATTTTTGTTTCAAAAACATAAGCTATGTTTTTGAGACAAAAAATTGAAATTTTTTTTAGTAATGAATGATTTTTTTTAAGTATTGTCTGCTACCCGCAATGGGCGAAGGGTTAAAAATGACCATTTCCAGCCACTGATACAGTATGATGATCATGCAAGTAAACAAGTACGTCAGCAAGTAACTTGTAAGCTTTACTCTGTCTCATATAATTGATGTGAGTCAGTGTGACAATGTTTGCCTGTTTTGGAGCAAGTTTGTTCCTTTGTTAACCCATATAATACAGTAGTTCAAAAGTAACGGTTAAACGATCAATTACTTTTTGGATCGATCAAGATGTTGATAATTGATTAATCGATTAATCGGTTAACCGTTTCAGCTATACTTTGGCTGTTTGTTTGAGGAAAGTGTTTTTACAGTAATATACAAGTTTTCATTCTTCCCATGAAAAAGAAATAACAAATACCACCTCTTAGATTTTCATATGAAAGGAAAGCATAGTGTCTGTATTATATACCACGATGCACACACTGTTGATTCAGATTCAGATACAGATTCTTTATTCAAGGTACACATACATGTAAAATGGTTACAAATAAACATATTGCACAAATGTAATGAGTAGTATACCGTGGGAAGTGGCATAGCCAGATTGGCTGTCTACCTGCCACCCCCTGGAAGAAGATGGGGTGATTGCAAACAGACTGTGACTGAAAGAATGAAATGAGAGCCAGTTATGTGACACATGATGGAGAATGACGATCGAATCATTACTTTTCTGGGATTAGAGTATTGGTGCTTCATTTTCGCCAAGGTAGGCAAGAATCAACCTGCCTATAGGACTCCCTCCACTACTTATCATAACACCCGAGGGCGGCAACAAGTCCCATCGTGAAGTTCGTATCGTTCAGACTGCGACTATGAGGTTGGTCATGATGTTTGGGTGTGGTGTCTACGTTAGCTGCATCATCATCGTAGGATGACGAATGTTATGATTTATTTGTTTAGACTTTTATTTGCAAGTTCTTACTTGTATCCATATAGTATTTTACATAGCACCACTGTAAGGAGGAAGCGCGACAGGTTGCACAAGACGAGGATTCCAGATTTAGACGCGGACCACGACTTTGAACATTTCCAAATTTACGAAGTTTACGAAGTGCAATCTGGGCAGTAGGGATTGTTGCAGCTGACATAACTGGAATATGAGGAAATGAACAAATCAAAGTTACAGAACATCAATTTCCC
This sequence comes from Pictodentalium vernedei, assembly GCA_031216915.1. Taxonomy (NCBI): domain Eukaryota; kingdom Metazoa; phylum Mollusca; class Scaphopoda; order Dentaliida; family Dentaliidae; genus Pictodentalium; species Pictodentalium vernedei. The sequence continues at coordinate 44,593,982 of CM062296.1, forward strand.
TCCACTCCGTGACGTGTCCACGTCACTGACAAATCACAAAAACAACTGATCAAAACTTGCATTTATTAATATGGAAATGGAGCACTTGGGTGACCGGCTGATGACCGGCAGTATACATCATTACACACCATTCAACTGAAATATGCAACTGAAAATCTCTCATGAAATTGTTTGCATCCACTCAATGACCAAGAACTGTTATCAAACATCACAGCGATGAGCTGCAACTTAAACGTACAGTTAAAACTAGAAGTCCAACCTCATGAAATACGCACAAATAGCACGCTGATATGTGCGTTAATGTGCGCGTTATGGCCCAATTAAAGCTATCATTTTCTGTACATATGGCCTGTGCACAGGCAATGTTTCAGCCAATGGACCTCCGGGTAACCCGGAGGTCCATTGGCAGAAACATTGCATGTGTTTGCTATGAGTAACCAGGAGAACCTGCCGTGCTTTGGACGCCATTCGATATGGCAATTGCGCGCAATTCCAACGCGCAATTAAGCCTAGATAAGCGCTATTCGTGACAGGACTTCTAGTTTTAACTGTAATCATACGTGTTAACCGGCCAGTCACCCAAAGCTGAATGACTTGATCACTGGAGCGTTGCACGGACAGACTGTGCAACTCAAATCAAACTACATAATTCTGACCATTAACACTCCGTCTCCGATGGATATTACACCCAGTGTACGGGAAATTCATTTTCTTCTTATTCGCAAACTCAAACGCAGAAAATTATATAAGATGGTGAAAACTCCATTTTTCATATTTTTAAAAGGAGTTTCAACACGCAATAATAGTCAAGCGTCCAACCTCATTGTGAAAACATGAAAAAGCCAACTTCTGTATTTTAAAAAGTTTGTGTTATGATGCGCACATCGATGATTCAAATTCGTTAACATTTCGAAATTTTAATCTTTATATGAAATTCCCCTATTCTGAATGATAAATTAATTGACTGCTTCAGGAAATTAAGGGGAGCTAACTTCCCAGAAAATCTCTTCCAATGACGAAAATTGTCAGCCACAAAGATTTTCAACAACGTGGTCAACGCTTCAAGAGAACTGTGCCGTCGTCTCCCGGTCACCCTCACACGAACTAGAAGAGTTAAGTGCTTTGAAGCAAAATGTTAATACATATAACTTTGGGTAGAGTCAATTCAGAACCGCCACATGAAAAGAAGAAGAAAAAAAACCTCCTTGTGACATCCATCTGTGAAAGTTTCTGGTAAACAAGTCATAGCTACAACATTTCACCTGTAACCCCAACCGTTACCATAGCTACAGTTAAAACTAGAAGTCTTGTCATGAAATGCGCACAAATAGCACGTCGATCTGCGCGTTAATCTACGCGTTATGACCATAGAGGGATATCAAATTCTGCACATATGGCCTATGCACAAGCAATGTTTCAGCCAATGGACCTCCGGGTAACCCGGAGGTCCATTAGCAGAAACATTGCCGGTGTTTGCTCTGGTTAACCAGGAGAACCTGCCGTACTTTGGATGCCATTCGATATAGCAACTGCGCGCAACTCCTACGCGCAGTTAAGCCTAGATAAGCACACAGTTCGTGACAGGACTTCTAGTTTTAACTGTAGAAGTGATTGATCCAGGAAATGACCAAATAACTTGAGACACGACGAAGTTCATGTGCTATGTCCGTGTTTGCAACCCCATTGTGTGATGTCTCTGAATCTCGACGATTAAATGGACTTCCGGCAAAGGGCACGAACCATACTTCCCAGCATCATAACTAAACTGATTTACACATCCACTCCTCACGTCGCCAGCTACGTCTACTCCTCGCGTGCCACGTCTTTGGCGCACTTCGTGTCCCGTCAGAAGTTTCTCTATCTGCCACTGTCGTTTTAATCTTTGTGAATAGAGTGGGTGGGTTAAGTGGACTCCGTGATTTGTTTTGACGGGGTAAACAACTCCGCTTCCCCATGTTACAAGCTATATTGTCTTCAACCCTTTATCCAAAACGAAAGGAAGAACAAAATTCTTAACTAATTTTTTAAATTTTTTGTGTCAAAACCGTAGCTAATGTCTCCTCATTGGCAGACGACACTTGCAAACAAAATTCTTGAATAACTAATTTTTTAAATTTTTTATCTCAAAAACATAAGTTATGACCCCTCTTGAGAACGAGCTCGACGAGCGCGTTCCAATGAGGGGTCAAAAGCTGTGTTTTAGAGACCGAAATTAAATATATAAATGAAAACTAAATGGCGATTTTTTTTGGGACTAGCGCTGGCCGTTTTTTCAGTTATGTTGGGTAAAGGGTTAACAACTTGAGTACCAACAAAATACATTTAGCATCACCCCCATCCGATAAACTTTTTTTTAACCGATTCGATGTTTTATTTTGCGGTGTTTAAATTGTTTACCGGAACTTATTATCAGATAACGCCATATCGGTCTTTCGTGTTGAAGAGGACAGAGTACCGGATAGAAAAATATCAAAAGTTTCAGCTAACTTTATCTGGTGAAAGAGATACCTTGAATCCCAGCTTTACCGGCTGATGGCATGACTAACATCGATTTGCGACTCGTCTTGGAGCATCCAATCACCTTGCAACCTTTAGCCAGTGAGTTCAGGTACCTTAACGAAGAAAAAGTAACAAAAAAAAGATAGTGGTGGAATTCGTTTGGACCAAAAACCTCTTGTGCAGGAGACCGATATGTCCATCTTTTACCAAACGTAACTGCCATTTGCGGTCAGCGCGATTCACTAAAATCACCACAGTTCAAATTTCATTATTTTTTTCATTGGCTGTATCCAAATAATAGTTTATGACCTCGCACGGGTAATAAGAAAATAACTGCTGTTGTTTTCTTCCTGGACCCAAAGGTCCGAGGTGGAGTGGACAGTCGCTCATCTCTGGATTCGCCACTGTGAAGAAAAGATATAACCTGGGTCATACAGACTAATGAGGCTGTGGGAGAGGAAGAACAATTATGTTTCACAACGCTGAAAGCCTAGCTTTTAATTTTATATTCTAATAAAACTTTTGTCGAACAGTGGCGATTCTTCGTGATACAAACAAGACTGAAGATGTATAACCCTTTACCCAAAGCAGACGATATCAAAATTTATTATTGTAAAAATCATTTTTTTTAAATTTTTAAAAAAATCTCAACAAAACCATATCATGTGACCCCTCGTTGGAACGAGCTCGACGAAAAATTTTGAAAAATAATATGTTTTCAACTGCTGAATTTGCATATTACGCGGGCGGATGCGGGCGATTCGTTAGGTAAAGGGATAAACAATACTGTAGATGTGTACAAACAAACCATAAACTTCCAGTCCTTCTGTGTTTACATTTTTCCTTTATTTTGTTTACAACTACAGTAAAATGCTTACATCCATATCAAAGTTGTAATGATGTTGATAACTTGATGGCGTAAATTTAAATATTAAAATATTCATATTGCGGCCAACTCTGACTTTTTGGTCATAAAAATCGACTTTTGGTAAAGTTATCTCCCTTGAAATTATGTGACGCACGAAGAAGGTCCAGTTTATAAGCAAGTAATTGTCGAGAAAACACCTATGGTATTAGAGGAAAATAAAGCCAAGCTTCCTTTTGTTACTTTTGATAAGCGAAAACGACAGATAGCTCCCACAGTTGTTTGGGATTTTTAAAAGGAAAAGGTGGTTTTTAACCTTTTATTTACAACAGTAACAAAAGGAAAGATGGTTTTTAACCTTTTTATTTACGCCAACTCATAGCCCACTTGACGTTAGAAACTCTGTATCTTTTGTGACCATGAGCGCTAATTATTTTGGCCTGCTTGATTAGAAGAGTTGGATGTTGTTTTATGAGGAAATGACAGTTTCACGGATGTTCGTTTGTTCTGAATCGGTCTCCCAACAAGGCAGCTGTTTTACAAAAAAATGTGCAGCCCAAATGAAGTCCCGAAAAACAACTGTTGCCGTAAAAAAATGCCGGTAAAAACGAAACTCTAGTCTACGTTTAAATACACAAAGGTATTTTATAGAACGACAATGCTGCACGTTTAGATACGGCGGTATATACCTGCACGGCCCCAGTCACTATAATCTGAACATCTGCGATCCCCATTAACCATTTCCCCAGTGGGAGAGGGGCGGTTGCTCAGTAGGTAGATGTGCGGGCTGCAAGCCGAGAGGTCCTCGGTTCGAATTTCACTTGCGGCAGCCGCATTGTGTCCTTGGGCAAGACACTTCACCCCCATTGCCCACGTGTGGGCACGGTGGTGTTGTGTACTAAGGCATACTGCATGCCAATGGTGCACTTGTCTTCAACCAATGCTAACTCTCTCTGCCTGTGCGGAGTTAGTATGCTGGGGAGCCTGACAGTTGCTCGCAATTGTTCAGTGGTTCTCTCCGTGTACTCCGGCTTCCTCACCCATAAAACTGTCCGACACGAGGGGACCCTGGTTGTCGATAGTGTCGTTAAGCCCTAATAAATAAATAAATAAATAAATAAATAAATAAATAAATAAATAAATAAATAAATAAATAAATAAATAAATGCACACGATATCAACATTTGTTATTTTAATTACTGTTTGTTTTAATTTTCAAAAAAAAAATGTCATGTGTCATGAGTCACATGATGTGGATTGTCGACTCTCTTTAAAATACTGTTGTTACAACCCCTTATTTGTTCCATATGCGATCAGCCAGCCTGTTCACAGTACATTGATAGCCCAATCGCACAGTAATCCAGTATACCATGGACGCCTTCTGTTACCTACCATCCTATAACCGGATAACTGGTTTGTGTAGAACTTTCGATGCTGGGGCGAGCAGTTGCTCCTGTACGTCATCGCACCTGCAAGTTTTACCTTTTGCGAGTCGACAACAGCGTGCCTCGGTTCGAGCGATTAACCCGTATCTAACGAATCGACGGCGTCGCGTAATATTCAGATTTTGTTCAGTGGAACAAATTCAACAAAACCATATCTGGTGACCCCTTGTCGAGCGCGTTCCAATGAGTTGGTCTCATTATATGGATTGTTGACACTCTTTTAAAAATACTTTTTTTTTCAACATCTCACTGAAAATTACTCGGGCGGCGGTGGCCGATTCGTTGTTTAAATGGTTAACACTTTACCTAACGTAATAGGAATATACAATCAGCTCTATTCACAAAACTCGCCACACAAATGGCGAGCTCGTTCCAATGAGTAGTCATAAGCTATTTGTTTTAGGCTAAAATAAACAAAGAGAGGCGACTCTCAAAAGCTCCAAGCTTACTCTCGTATCCCATCCCAACAATCTGGCGCTTTGTCCGTTGTCCTTGTTACATTTTACACAAATTTAGATTCTTGGATAATTTTTATTTTTTCATCCGTTTGTTCCATATTATGTGCATGTGTAACAAGTTTGTTTGAAATGAAATATCTTTTAAACTAACAAAAATGAACAAATTTAATTTCTCAAGAATGCATTTTAAGTTTATCCCTCTCGTCGTGTCAGATAAATGGTTGATATCCAACTGGTACAGTTAAAACTAGAAGTCCTGTCATGAAATGCGCACAAATAGCACGTCGATCTGCGCGTTAATCTACGCGTTATGACCATAGTAAGGCTTTCAAATTATGTACATATGGTCTGTGCACAAGCAATGTTTCAGCCAATAGACATTCGGGTAACCCGGAGGTCCATTGGCAGAAACATTGCCCTTGTTTGCTCTGAGTAACCAGGAGAACCTGCCGTACTTTGGATGCCATTCGATATGGCAATTGCGCGCAATTCCTACACGTAATTAAGCCTAGATAAGAACACAGTTCATGACAGGACTTCTAGTTTTAACTGTATGTAATAAATATTTACCTATCTCTTCAGATTTCTTTATTGTGATGAATTGAAACCGGACTCAAGAAATGCTATTCCGCTTCTCAAAGTAGCCAAGAAGTACGCAGTTTCCACAGTCAGCAGAGAATGCACAGAGTACCTTAAAAAGAATATCAACGCGACTAATGCTTGCGAGCTTTACAATGTTGCCCATGAACACGAAGAAAAAGAGTTGGAGAACAAGTCTTTGAAATACATACAGCAGAGAGGAGAGGAATGTCTCAAATCAAAGCACTTTGTCGACATGCCAAGAGAAAGTTTGAAAAACATTTTAAAGTCCGATAATTTAGCTGTTTCGGAAAGTGTTCTCTACGAAGCTGTAATGAAATGGAGCGAGAGCGAGTGTAAAAGGAATGAAAAGAAGGTAAACAACGAAAATAAGCGAGAAGCATTGGGTGATCTTTTGTATCTCATTAGATTTCCTGTCATGGAGCCATCTTACTTCGCTGATAACGTGGCAGAATCGGGAATCTTAAATCAGAGTGAAGTAAACAGCGTATTTCACCATTATGTGTGTGACTGCAAGGAAAAACACGCCACAAAGTTTCCCACCCAAAGACGCAAATTTTATTTCAGCAATGCTAACTGCCCCTTCAAAGATGTCCGGGTAATTAACTGTCAGAGGTTACCAGAAAAAGATTCCATTGAGTGGAAGTATGCTGACGTTAAGGATGCGGTAGAACTTGAGTGTGACACAGACATAATTCTTGTTGGCTTTATGATACATCGATCCGCTGCAAAATCCGCACAATACAACGTTGTTTTTTCCGTAGCGGAATATGAAAACAAAGACACAAAGCTGATTGAGGGTGCGACAAAAGTTAAGACTGGTGAAGTACCGGATGAATACGCTGTTTATTTTCCGGAGAAAGTCAGTGTGAAAGCTAACGTCAAGTACATATTGCGTCTTTTAATATCTGGGCCGCCAAGTATTTCAGGGAAGGGCGGAAGATCTGAGATGTCTGTTGATGGTGTGAACTTTCGATTCTCTATCAGCGGAAAAAGCACGAATGGCACTACAATCGCGAAAGGTCAGATTCCTGGCTTATTGTTTGGTCTGAAGAGTGAAGAGAAAAAGACAAACCGCGAAGGAACGTTCGTTAAAGCCAAGGAAAAAAAGTAAGGAGCTGCTAACAGTTGTGCCAAAAAGTAGTGATCGTATGCAGTGCGTGGAGAGTGGATTACAACTAAAGCACTTGAGGAGTGGAGTTTCTATCCGGACAATAGCTCTCAACTTTCACGATAACGTACAAGATGGGTAGCTAAAATTTCAGCACATGGTGAGCCCTTGAGCTCAAACTTTGCTTTTCCTGTTTAGATTTTTCCACAGACAATGAGTCAGTATCCGGGTGGAAACTCATGAGGAACCCCCATTAGCGTTTTAGTGGTAATCCACTCTCTGCATGTTATATTTCAAAACTCTAGGTTGCTATTTATCCGATTTTTTTAGAACTAGGATCAGCAATAATTTGTTCAAATGACATGATAAGCCTTTTTATAACGAGATAATAAACTTTTTTCTTTTTTGCACGATGGGGTGAGGTTGAAAGGAGTAATAGAAATTAAAGACACAATGTGACAACATGATTAGCTGGATGAGGCTTTAACATTTTCAACCTGCAAACATGAATGTTTACGGAAATATCATATTATAGTCGAAAACAGAATAATAAGAACGATCATAAATAATTTAATCCTTTGAACTCTAGTGGTATCTTCCATGTCAGTTCAATGGCAGCAATTGGAAGAGTCCATATTCATTATTTGGGGTAGACCAATCAATATTTTCAACGTGCGGCCTCAGGGCTGCACTTTAAAAATATTCACTGGTCTACCCCACACATTTACTGAACAGCCATTCTATTTAATGACGTTATAACGTATCATGTTCCTGGCCGGAAAAGCGGCCGCTCAGGTTCAAGGGTTAATCATCCAGGCGAAATGAGTTCCAGGATTAAAATATTATTGGACGTCCATAGAAGGACAAAATAGGTTCGGCTATGCTGTTGTAATTAATACTCTGTATGGCGGCGCCATTTTCGAGCCCCCCCCCCCCCCACACACACACGCACACGACAACCCGGGCTAGACCCGTCTATTTACAGCAGACAAGACTCTATTGGGTAATGCTATTTCGAAATGCTATTTAGAAGAGATTTCAACGCGAAGGGGTTAGTACCCATTCTCTAAGCAACACTGATCAAGGATCGATCTGGTTTTGTACGATTCTTCTTTGTTCCTGTAGAGGTCTATTATTAAGGAATAGTGCATGGCTTGGAGTTGACTACGCCCATAGGGTGCCCAGTGAGGTGGTGTAGTTCCCGCCGCGAAGCGGTGGGAACAACACCACCTCACTGGACACTATATGGGCGTAGTCAACGACAAGACATGCACTAATCCTTATATTATATCGAACACCCATCAAGAAAAACATCTGTCCGATTTGTTAATCTATTACCAAGGTAGCAACTCTACCAAATAGCGTTATATAGAAAAAAATACCATGTAGTTTTTAAAAAGCATTTTCTTCTTCCAAAACACAGCAAACTTGGATTATTGATATGAGCAGAAGACAGATTTTGAATCGGTCAGCAAGGGTAAACAAAACATTTCCCCCCAAACGGAACTGTGTATTCTAGAATCGCGCAACTCGCGAATGAAAACTAAAATTTTCGAAATTTGACAATGCAGTTTGATAATTTCCACACATTTGTCACACATATACATTACCGAATGGGTCAGTACGGATACAAACTCCGAAGATTCAACTGAATTCCATTATTTATTCGTTTACTGCCCAAAACATACAATTAAGTAGCGAAATGATATGAGCAGCGAAACAAACGATTTTTCATATCCGGACGCGTTCTCATGAATGTTGGACCCAGGTATGGATCATTCTCTTCGAAACGAGATATGGATCATCTTCTCAAGGAATAAAATGAACGCCTCGAAAAATGTGACTTCAACAATGGAAAAGCGATACATTTTTCCACAAAGATTTCTTTCCGGGTCGTTTTCTGGATGTTGTGCCTCTGTGAATCGATTTTTAAATTTAGTCTGATCAGTTTTATTCGCCTAGTATGAAAAAAAAAACTGATATAGTAGTGTGCTAAAAATAGAAAACGTGTAGTGTCTGGGTGCAGTGCCTGGTCAGTTCTTTCAGCCAATCAGAATGCAAGGAAGTCACGTGAGATATAATATTTGTCAATTAATACCACTTATCGCTGTGTAACTAGATTACTGAGACATCAGCGGAAAACGTTGTATCGCAGTCCACACTCAAGGTGGCATCAAGCGAATCAACGCGATTACTCCTCCCCTCGATGACGTTTGATGCGGTTAAAGCTGTTACGTTGTGACTGTAGTCACAGTGTAACAGCTTTCATTTGGTTTTTACTGGTTGTACGAATCAACTTTCTAATCTCGTCACTTGTTTTTTTGGTCAAAAATAACTAAAATACACAGAGGATATCTTCGCTATTTCTGTGAGTATAGTTATTGTGCTTGCGCGAGTGAAAATAATACTTTAAAATAATATTTTCAGGTACGTATCCAAAAAAAGAGAAAACAAAAAAAAAACAAAAAAAAAAAACTTCCTCTGCGAATCGATCAAGATATCTTTCAGATAATATGCGATAATTCACAGGCTAGCATATAATAAATTAAAAATATTCAATTCAAATCAACATATTCATTTTTCATGGACATCAAAGTATATTCTTTAAAAGGCCATCGGCAATTGCGAGGCGTCAAGAAACTGAAACCTTCAAGAAAAAAAATGTTGTACCTTGTATATTTATAGCAACGCCCGCCCCAAGATGGCGGTGGTTGAGCCAGTATTCTGTTTGTAATCAATGAATTCCAGTTTTACTGAGATCAGTGCTTACAACCTAAATGTATAAGTGGGCATCGACATTAATTTGTTTCCTGTTGACAATATAGAAGACCTATCACGATATTTCACTTGTTACAAAATCCCAAAGGAGGACTCTTCTAGGAGTAAGTTAGCTTATTTAGCTGTGTGTGAATACAAACACGACAAACCAAACGATGCGAACCGTCAGCACACTTCAAGGAAACTATGGATCCTAACAGGCTATCTTCTTATTACAAGTAGATCTAGATGGGAAACCTACCGAAAAAAACCGAACCAATACACACAGTCGGTCATACAAATGGAGGTTTATGGTATTCGAGTCGTGGTTGTGTCCTGACTTCTACATTGGGTTTGTTAATTGTTAGGACTGCCTTGATAGGGTAGAGTATTTGTATCAGTTTTAACTTGAGCCATCACAGTCAGGACAAATCACGTTTACAACACCCACACCCACCATCCCAACCGGTCACCTTAGCAAATCCCCTGGACATTCTGGTCTATCCCATAAAAACCGTCTACTATATATATGCTTGCGAATCAATTTTCGCAATTGCCGTCCTAAATGGTTCCGTAGTTTTACCCCTTTACCTGACATGAAAAGCAGACGACACTTGCAAAAACAAATTCTTGAATAACTATTATTTTCATTTTTTGTCTCAAAAACATAGGTTATGACCCCTCATTGGAACGAGCTAGACGAGCTCGTTCCAATGAGGGCTCATAACCTATGTTTTAGAGATAAAAAATGAAAATATAAAGAAAATTAATTGGCGATTTTTGAGAATAGCAGGCCGGTTTGGGCTGTTAAGTTAGGTGAAGGGTTAACACAGAAAATGTTAAGCCGTTACGTTACTAACGATGTCGTTGGTGGTGTATACGATATTTAATAGGGGGTGTGATGGTAGGGTGGGGTGGACACTGGTTAGATTAATTTACCACCGACCCAACTGACAACATCCAGTTATGGGACGCTGCATACCTTTAGTATCTATCAGCAGATTTGCTAATACTGCCCGTCACTCTTCTGCAGTGGACCTGTCATGGTTGGCCTATTCTTTCTACTTCAACCACCCTTCAACCCGAAGGTTCGCCTTCGGGTTGGGAGATGTTGAAGTAGAAGAAATACACCGAACAGGCTGAGAGTGCAGAATCTCTGTAAAGCAAGTGTAGAGGGACACGTGCCCCATGTGCCCTCCTCCGGTTCAGAACAGAACTGAGCTTTATTCGAAGAATGCAGTTATGTACAATGAATACAATAAATACAATAGGATACAGAGAGTTATTAACATCTTCAAGAGGCGACATGGCCTATTAGGCCGTTTCCAGTCACTTCCCAGGTTCTTCCGTCTCTGGCTGCACTTGGTGATTACTACTACAGTTAAGCTGGTGATCTGTATTTTCCATAGACTGGGTATTCTCTTCACGTCAAATGAAGCAATACCGAATGCCCCGACTCTATGTGGGCAATCCCAGAGGCGACGAGATAGCCTTACACTTCCAGGGTGCCGGCAGTGTACATTTTCCGCACAGACATAGACGTGGGTTCTGTAGAGAAGCCCAGGGCTCGCGGGAGTAGTGGGTTACGTATTTCGAATCTAAGGATTTAACACAGGATTCCCATACCCCAAAACGTCACTCTGTGTACAGAATTAACTATAGGAATTTCCATAGACATCTTGTCCCCATAGTGCCAGTCCCGAGTAACTTGTAGAACCGAGGGCAATCCTATGGGAAGGTATATAGTAAATTTTGCAGTCGACTGCAAACTTTACTATAGAATTTCCTATAGGGCTGCCTTGGGTTTGAAAGTTTGCACCTATATTATAGGTGCAAACTTGCAGACCCAGGGCAACCCCGGAGACTCAGTCCCGAGTAACTTCTAAAAAAGTTGGTAACTCATAGCGTTTTAGTTACCAACTTGTTTAGAAGTTACTCGGGACTGAGACTCTGGGTACAACGTGTTTATGGTACTTCTACAGTCATATTTGTACCCAGAGTCTCAGTCCTGGGGAATGGAGGGAATCCTTTTACTCGCGTACCCAGAGTCCTAGTGTTCACTACTCACGGTCAGGGTTCTGGGGAAGGACACCAAAGTTGGATCCAGGGATCAATAGGATCAATTGGCAGAGGGTGGTTCATACTGCCCGTGTGTCTTCAAAAGAGTTGGACACTGTTATCTGAGTGAGAGCTGTGCGTAGCGAATGTGCTGGGTTAAGTACAATTCCATGAAGCATACGATGTACTTGTAATGTCCACCAGCTCTATCTAGCTCCACTGTATTATACGTGATCTACTTTGTCTTCACTTTGTCGCCGCACGTGTACATACTAACTTTATGTTCCAATAAGAGTGAAATCATCGTTCTCCGTACATTCTATGTTTACGGCTCAAGTGGCAAATGTTACCGTCTGACATCACAACGCGAAATATTTGAAAATGACGTCGCCCGTTTCGTAATTGCTTCACCAATAGAGTGACAAGCAAGCCGTTTCATTTTTCTTGACTTTTCACACGTGCAGCAGACGGTGTTCCGGATCAAGTGTTGTTTAAATTACAAACCGATTTACGATTTGAACTGAGATGAAATGAGTTTACCTGGCTTATACATTATTTTTCCAGTGCCGTCGTGGGACACACGAGAGGTTTATTTATTAAACCTGTGATCGTTAAAAGTTGCCTTGAACAAGGCAACTTTTAACGATTACATGTTTAGTAAATAAACCTCTCGTGTTTCACGATGTAGGTTTTGGGCTGTGAGTAGTGTGTGAACATATCTCGGTTGAACATGAGCTCCGAACCGCAAACCTCAGACCATGTTACCGTCAATTCACTTATAATGTTCAGATCTTTATTGTATTATTCACTGTCTTTAGAACTTTTTTTCAACACGAAGTCATTGGAACATACCTGCACAGTCTATCGGAAAGTGAGTTATCGTTCTTCGACTTACTGCTGCCTGTTGGTGTTTGCCTTGTTATAAACATTACCACCATATTTGATAGCACGTTTTCAAAAATATCCTATAGAGAACACTATGCACATTTTTTTCTAGAGAAGAATACCTCCTCACCCTCTCGAGCAACCCTCTCGAGCAACCCTCTCGGTCGGTGGCTTGGGGTGTTCTTTCTCAGGAAAAAATATGCAAATCAACACCGGCTTGTAAATTGCACATCACACATAGCGACAAGACTGTTGACAAATTTGCCGTATAATCAAGTTATGACACCTAGTTACGCAATAATATGGCTTTTCAGTCAAGATGGTCGTAGTTTTGACAACGCGATTTAATAGCATGACAATGTAAACCAACGCATGCTCTGAAACAAAGAATTTCACAAACTAACCGGAAGTAATTTATATTAGTCTCCTCAACGCAGAAGAGTTCTAGGAATCAGGTAGAGATAACCTATTTTATCGATAGAGCTTATACTGGTTGTTTTAGTGTAGAAAAGGGCAGTATTTTCATCTCTCTGTAGAGATGGCCGATATTGGAATTTGGAGTTCGGTATCTGTTTCAGTAATTTTAAGGGGGTATACCTCGGTATTTCGGTATTTAGTATCTGACTTGACTGAGATTTGCTGATAGTACCAAAGAGGGATTCATATCAGGTAAACTGTGTAAGTAATTGTAGTAGCATTCTACCACAATGCCATAAATTCCCCTTGCTGTGAATTTTTCTCTCTTATTTGTTGCACGACCCCCTGTTTTGGGGACAGAAAAAGTTGTCTGAAGGGCTATACTTGACAAAGATCTTTGAATGTCAAAATTAAAGTGATGCGATCATAGTTTTTATGGCCTGAACGTTATAATGATCTCCTATGGGAAAATATTTAGTTCCGTGATACCTATACAACTGGAGTGCTGAAATGCTCATTGGTCACATACAGAAAAGTCTACATGCTGCGATCTTGGAAAATGCTATAAACAAACAATTCTCAGCAACAGAAATTTTCTCAAAAGTTTTCAATTTCCAGAAGCTTGAGATGGCCGGTATTGGAATTTTGAGTTTGGTATCGGTTGCGGTATTTTTAGGGGAGTATACCTCAGTATCAGTTTGGTATTCGGTATCTGATTTGACTGAGTTTTGCTGATAGCACCAAAGAGGAATTCACATCAGGAAAAACAGAATGAGATGTTGTAGTATAGATGCTATAAATGACACTGCTAATGAGCTAAACAGTGGCATTCTTTTACAACCAGAAATCATATCTACAGTAATTTTGTGACTTGTTCTAAATGCATCTTAATGTTTAAAGACCTATTTCAGGCTTTCTCAGAGCATGTGACCATGCTATCTTCAGGAGGTCCTGCTAACAATCAACAAAACACCTGGGCAGTGACTGCTAGTCAAGTCTTGGCTGCCTTAACAGGCAGCCAAGACTTGACTAGAAATCACTGCTAAGCAATTGGACATGTACAAGTTGTAGTCTAGTGGGAATTCAGGACAGCTGCCGAGTCCATTGAGGGTTAACAAAACTGAAAAGAAAATCAGTCACTTCTTTCATGAAAATGAACCATCCAGCTGTTAAGACTACAAATCATATCCAGTCATTTTGTGACTTGTTCTACACGCACCTTAATGTTCAAAGACCTATTTCATGCTTTTGCGACCTCAGAGCATGTGCGGTGGCCATGCCATCTTTAGGAGGTCCTGTGACAATAGACTAAACACCTGGGCAGTGATTTCTAGTGGGGTCTTGGCTGTCTGCTGAGGCAATCAAGCCTAGACTAAAAATCACTGCAAAGCAATTGGCCATGTACAGGTTGTAATCTATTGGGGATTAGGTGCAGTTACCAAGTCCATCAAGGGTTAATAAAACTGAAAAGTAACTTTTTCAATGAAAATGAACATTTCAACTGTTATCAAGCCTCAACAGTGACTTATAAATAGCGAATGTAGGAACATTTAAAAATTCAGACATTATCGGTATTCAACGATTGGTCGGTTCGTTTTTTCGGTATCCCATTACATGTAATAAGTCAAGAAAAAAATCAAGTCCTTTAACTCCTTGCACGCTGCTGGTGGATATTCCTGTCCAGGACAGGAAATCTCTTCCCATTAAAATAATTGAAATTTGAAAATATACAAGCAGATTTCTCCATGTAAATTGTATAGACCTTTTCACTAATGATTTCTTGCGTCAAATTCTCATGAATGTTTCATCAGATCTAGTCATGGCTGCTTCACAGCAGCCGTGAGTAGATTTTATGAGAAATATTTAAAAATTACTCAGCGGTTGGGGAAGTAAACACGCCATTAAAATCAAGAGCGAATCGACATCTAAGACTTCCGTTAACACAAAACTGTCCGGGGTGGGGGGGGGGGGGGGGGGGGGGGGGGGGGGAGTCGGAAAAAATCTCCGCGACGATATGATGATTTTTAACTTTCGACATGTTAGCCTACCCACCCACCCACCCTATTTCCCATATTTTTTGTCCACTTTCGACAGTTTTCTCCCACCAATTTCTGACACTCCCTCCTTTGATTTACATTCACAGTCCCACTCGGTATTCACCAGAGTTTAAAATGTTGGCGGGCTGGTCTGTAATGATGTATCATTTTCTCCAGTATTATTGGTCCACCATCTTCACAGGACGTTGATTTATTTATTATTTATTATTTATTTATTGGTGTTTAAGGTCATATATTTCTGCACAATGGCTAATCGTGACCGTGACAGTTTTACGGATGGAGGAAGCCGGAGTACCCGGAGAGAACCACCGAGCAACGGCGAGCAACTGTCAGCTCCCCAACATACTGACTCCACACAAGCAGGGTTAGCAGTGGTTGAAGACAAGTGCACCATCAACGTGCAGTATGGTGGATGAAGTGTCTTGACCAAGGACACAACGCGGTTGCCGCAGGTGGGATTCGAACCGAGGACCTCTCGGCTTGCAGCCTGCACCTCTACCTACTGAGCCACCGCGCCCCCACAGGACGTTGATGAGCATGTTGTTAAAAAAAGAGTCCAAACTGGTTGAAAAAGTAACTAATGACTTATTGAATGACTGCTGTAAAATGTATAAATATGACAAAATCAAAATTTATATGGATATACCTCTCCTGAACAGCTTATAAAATCATTAAAAGATTGAAAGCAAAAAAATAGCCAATGGCAAAAATTTATTTCTGACCACTCCGACCACCCAACCACACAAAACCCACCTCCAAAAATCACCGAGCCACCCAAAATCCACCCACACAGCCAAGAAAGACCCACCCACCCACCTACCCACAACCCCAAAACCCACCCAATACGTAGAACCCACCCACCCACCCACCCATCCACTAAAGCCCCAAACCCACCCACCCACCCTAAAATCCAGACACCGAAACCCAGGCACCCACTCATCCATATTCCACCCACCCACCCATCACTCGTTCCTGGTAAAAAATTTACCAAACGTCCCGACGATACAAATTATTGGAATCTGGCACTAGCCTCCCCCCCTCCTTTCCCCCCCCCCCCTTTCCGGCGCCTCTGGGAATGCCAGATCATCCAGGAAAAACTAAGACGAAATCACTACATTGTCTGTTCTCAGAAACGGAGACTGAACAACAACTGAACGACTACCTTACAACAGTGAAATAAGATTCCAGTTTCTGTCAATATAATCTTTTATACTACCATATGTGGGAGCTCGATAGCTCAGTGATTACTGCTTAGACTTCAAACCGAAAGGTCGGCGGTTCGATCACCGACAGGGGTTACTGCGTTGTGTCCTTTGGAAAGGCACTCCATCCCAATTGCCCACGTCGATGGTGCACTTGACTTCAACCAATGCTAACGCTGCTTGTGTTGAGTAAGTACGTTGGGTAGTCTGGAAGCTGCCCGCCGTTGCTAGGTGGTTCTCTCCGGGTACTCCGGCTTCCCCCACCAGTAGAACTGTCTGACACGAGGTGACCCTGACTGTCGAAAGTGTCGTTAAACACTGATAAATAAATAAATAAATAAATAAATAAATAAATAAATAAATAAATAAATAAATAAATAAATAAATAGCATTCTGCCATCATTTAATCTCTACTTATCTCAAGCCAGCAATAAAACCTTTGTTTGAACTCTTTCTTTCTCGCATGTGAGCTGTGCTTTGCAGCGGACTTTTCAGTCTTGTTCGGTTTAAGACCACACAGGGGAGGTAATCCTTAAGAAAACTCGAAAACGTCAGTTCACTGCCAGGAAGGTTGGGAACGTGATAACCATTACTTATTCCCCTTTCCTTATTCGATATTTGTTTTCAACCGATAAAATCGGTTGATAACGAATGTCGAATGAAGAATTGGGAATATGTAACGGTTGTCACGTCCGTTTTAAGGTTATTAAGGTATACAGCCAGCCAAAATTTCACGAGAAACCACTGTCCATGCCAGCGGCGTAGCCACGGGATGGGTGGGGCATGGACCCCAGCTCTATGTGGTACCACCCCAAAAATGTTTTTTTCTGATCATGATCTAGCTGAAAGCCTTATTAAACACGGAATTTAAAGTGCCATTTTTGTCACGAGTGCCGCGTATTTTTTTCCGCTACGTGCTGTTCAATTCCATCTACGAAATTATTTTGTGATTTCCAACGCATCGTGGTGTCTATAATACATATAGTCAATGATGATGATGATTTATTTCTGCCTTTTACCTTATATAAGGTATTCAAAGCACTATGAAGTATATTACATAAATTAAAAAACATGTCTGTGGTAGTCATAAAATATACAAGTGAGAATAATGCAGTCTCTCTCTCTCTCTCTCTCTCTCTCTCTCTCTCTCTCGCTCTCGTTAACAGAATAAATTACAAAGTTGGTGGGTGGAGTGGGGGTAGGGATAGGGGTTGGATGTGCCGATACAAAAAAGAAGCAAGCAGCAAATGCCCTTGATTTGACCGGTATTCATGTCAATCACGTGTTGTTCTAAACAGTCAACCCGACCCCCTCCCCCGCTAAAAAAAAACAAAACAACTGCAATGGTTATTGTTAAGCATGATAGTGAATCGATCTGTTGAATGAAAAGTAGTTCACACCCTGTAAAATTATTTACAGTATCGGTGGACACTGGCATGAATGAGTCCTAAGGCGAAACTGAAAAACAAACAAACAACAACAAAAAAGAAACAAACACAAAGAAAAAATAAAAAAAAAAAATAAATAAATAAGTAAACCAAAAGAAAAAAAAACAAAACACAAAAACAAAACACAAAACAAACAAAATTTTCCTTGAGTAAAATGTTCACCCAAATCTGACCAAAATGGTAAATGTCTGTCTAATTCGACCTCATGAACACAAGGTCTTCATAATAATAATAATAACACTTTGGCCAGCCGCTGATTTGTCGCGGTTCTCGGATGAGAAGGCCATGGTTACCCCTGAACTCCCAACTGCCTCCCTGTCCCCACGCTTCTCCTCTCCTCCCAACACTCGGAGACGAACTGCTTGATGACATCCCTTGCCCCATTCTTCCCAATCTCTCCGATTAGCATATTAACCCTCTCCTTTGAGTCCCCCCCAAACCACATGTCCTTCATTCTCCCATCCCACTTCCCCATTATACTCCCATTGAATCTCATTCTTTTAGACTGATACTTTGGGCATTCTAGAAGAAAGTGTTCCAGGGTCTCCACCATGCCCAAGTTACACATCCGGCACTCCCTTTCACCGTCTTTCACAATTTTTCCCCTCAGCTCCAGGGATCGCGACCTCAGCTTGAACAACAGTGACCCCCAAAGGTGCCATCAAGGTACTCTTCAAAACCTGGCCTCTCTTTATCACGCAGGCCAACCAAAGACCTCTTTGATTTAACCCCCTCTCGCCAATTACGGTTACAATCCTCCATGACCCTTTCTCTGACGATTTTTTTTACCCTGGTTTGCCCCATCGTCCAGGTCCGAGATCTCCAATCAATGAGTAGTTCTCTACTTGCTCCCTCACTTGGACCATCCACCCCGTTTTGATATTTGAGTTGAAATTCTCAGGAATATTACTTTACACCATCGGCTGTCGAGAAGATTTACCAAATAATTAAGATAACCGAGTTTCAGCAGGTCTATCCTGTCCTTGATCCTCATCCACCCAAGCTCACCCTGATTACTTCTAGCGCTGCGGCATTACTCGACCCCGTTATCCATCGGCCTGTATCGTTCTGCAAGATTTCCAAGCTCTTTACGGCCGTCTGGTTTAGGGGTACCACTTCCGTACCGTATGTTATACTTGGCAGCCCCACCATTTCCGAAATGGTTTTCCCCACGAAAACCTTATTGAAACTGTTTCTCCCTATAAGTTTCATTTGGTTAAGGATTAGCTTCCTGTTCAGAATCAATTTATTTGTGTGGTTTCGGTAGATGCCTCTTCCTGTAATGTTTATATTTACCCCCAAATACTCGTAATCACCTGTCTCTCCTACACTGAGAAGTTTGCTGCTCCCTTCCGGAATGCAGAACTCACCCACTCTCCACCTTCGAGTGGGGTCCACTTTGCGGCCCACAGGTATAACTTTGCTCTTGCTTTCATCGAGTCTCCATTTGCTCCCATATTTCCCAACAATTCCCAGCACTTTCGTTAGCCCCTCTTCGCTTTCTGACACTAGAAGCATATCGTCTGCAAAAAATAGCCCTGGGATCTTCAAGTCCCCAACTGCTACCCCCTCGTCGCTAGGAGTTCATCTCCTAAACCTTTGATGTACAATGCAAACAGGAATGGAGAAAGGATACACCCCTGTTTTAGGCCTATCTCCATAGGCACACGTTTTGTTGTAATGTTCCCCAGGCTAAGTTCACTCTGTACATCTTTATATAATGCTTTCATAATTCCAACAAACTCGCCTCCTAAGCCCAGAGCCTCCAGCTTGCGCCACATACCCTCCCTCCATATTTTATCGTATGCCTTTTTGACATCCAAAAAGGCCATAAAGATCTTTTTCTTTTTTGCTTTCGCGGATTCTATCATTTGGGATAACGTGAAAAGATAGTCAGTTACTCTCCTTCCCTCCATTAAGCCATTCTGGATTTCTCCCAAAAACCCTTCTGTTCAATCACCTCCTCTAGTCTCCCATAAAGGACTTTACAGAAAACCTTTCCAATGTTGCTACTGACAGAGATCCCTCGATAGTTATCCAAAACGTCTTTTTCCCCCTTTTTGTGAATAAATGTCACGTTGCTCTCTCTCCACTACTTTGGGACCTCTTGATTTTATATGGCTAGATTGAATACGGCAGTTAGGCCCTCCACGAGTTCCTCTCCCCTTTTTTTGATAAACTCGTTAGGAATTTCATCCACTCCTCTCGCTTTTCCATCCCTTAATTTTGATAACACCTTTCGCACCTCGTCCGTTTTAATTTCGCTGCACACGAAGTTCGATAGGTTTCCTCGACCCGATTCTGACACTCAGGTGTCATTCCATTCGGGTTTGCTTCCCTCCACCGCACAATACACAACCCCAAGGGCAATACTTTTGTTTTTCAGACTGATCCTTACCCATCCAATTTCTTTCGATACCTCAGCCGGGGTGCTGATGTTTTCCAGGTCTGTGATCAGCGACGGTTTTAAATCCTCTTTAATGTACATGCCTACCCCTTCTCCTTTTTTCTGGCCTTCCGTTCGCCCTACACCTATCCATACGTACCCCATTACTTGGTCTGTCCGTTCCTCGTGTCTTACCCACGTTTCGCTTAAGCCCATGACGTCATCTCCTCTGCCTCGATCAATGTAGCAATTTCACTTACTTTTCGGCGGAGACCCTGGATGTTGCTATAACCCAGTTTCAGGGTATCAAGATTCATTGGCTTCCGCCCACTGGTCCCATTATTATCTAGTCCCTGTATGTTTGTATACACCTTTCGCACCTCGTCCGTTTTAATTTCGCTGCACACGAAGTTCGATAGGTTTCCTCGACCCGATTCGAACATCCCTTATCGTTTACCTTTTCCCAGTGCTTGACTAGTTCTGATGCGACTTGATCTTGCTCGTCTGTAACTCTGCCATCTACTTTAATACTCTGTGGGTTACTTCCTTTGTTACGTTTATTCACCCATTTCCAAAATACGTTGGAACTCGATCCCCCTGTCTTTCTTATCGTCCTAATAAGACTGCTATTTCGTACTCTCCGATTATCGTCTTTAATCTTATTTACTTTATTTCGTGCTTGGTGGTATTCTTGCTTTTGTACTGTGGCCTCGTTGCTTTCCGCGCCCTTAAGTTTTCTACTTCTCCTGTATGCAGCACATTTAGCTTTTCTTCCCTTTATGGCCCTTTTCAGTTCTTCATTCACTCTGTACCCAAGTTCCC
Organism: Pictodentalium vernedei; assembly: GCA_031216915.1. NCBI lineage: Eukaryota > Metazoa > Mollusca > Scaphopoda > Dentaliida > Dentaliidae > Pictodentalium > Pictodentalium vernedei. Next base: position 44,614,992 of record CM062296.1, read on the forward strand.
GTGTTGGCACCCTGACCTTTCCTACACTTTTCTTTCCTGCCTCCACCAGGCTCGCAACTATGACGTCTGCCATCTTCTGGACACAGCCCCTCTTGGGTACTGTTGCAAGCTTTGGTTTCAGTTTTTCATTGAACTTCGCCCAGTCAGCATCTTTTTTGAGTTCCCAAATCTCCTTAGAGCTTCCTTTGTTTTTTACTAGAGTTTTGGCCCTGATCGTCACTGTAATCAAGTTGTGATCACTATCCACCTCCATTTTACCCTCATCATCTACTTCTACCCCTATCACCTCCCTCCATAAATTAATATCTGTGAGGATGTAGTCGATCATTGATTTTCTGTCGTTCCTCCCCCAAGTCCATTTCCCCTTACACCTCGCGTCCCTGTTCAGAATCTTCAGACCGAGCTCGTTGGTGAAGTTCAACAGCTTCCATCCAGTCCTGTTGACTTTATTGTCCCCACCCTCTATTCCTTCATCATCGTTACCTATGTGTCCATTAAAGTCACCCATCAGAATTATACCGAGCCCCTTGTTTTGTAGTTCGGTGATGTTGGACCTTAGTGTTGAGTATATCGAATCATTCCATTCGGGTTTGCTTCCCTCCACCGCACAATACACAACCCAAGGGCAATACTTTTGTTTTTCAGACTGATCCTTACCCATCCAATTCCTTTCGATACCTCAGCCGGGGTGCTGATGTTTTCCAGGTCTGTGATCAGCGACGGTTGTAAATCCTCTTTAATGTACATGCCTACCCCTCCTCCTTTTTTTCTGGCCTTCCGTTCGCCCTACACCTATCCATACGTACCCCCTTACTTGGTCTGCCCGTTCCTCGTGTCTTACCCACGCTTCGCTTAAGCCCATGACGTCAAACTCCTCTGCCTCGATCAATGTAGCAATTTCACTTACTTTTCGGTGGAGACCCTGGATGTTGCTATAACCCACTTTCAGGGTATCAAGATTCATTGGCTTCCGCCCACTGGTTCCATTATTATCTAGTCCCTGTATGTTTGTATATCCTACTTTGTGTACCTGTGCTTTCCTTGGGAAGCTATTCCTACTGATTTGGATTTTTGGTCCCTTTTCCTTATCCCCCTTGTCCCATTTTTTACACCTATGGTTCGTGACACATTTCCTATGTTCATTTCCCCTTCACTGATCCCCCCTCCCCTCCCTATACCAAAAAAGCTCCACCACCTGCAACATATTTCTTCCTAAAACCTTTGTACCCCTTTGGCTAAGATGGAGACCATCCCTCCCATATAGGTCATTTCTGCCCCAAAACGATCCCCAATTGTCTACAAAGGGTATCCCAAGTTCCTTACAATACTCCCCCAATTCCTCGTTGGTCCCAATGATCCGCGAATTACGCTCGCCCCACCACCTAGTACTGGGAGAAGCCCCGAAACCACTACCTGTGCATTCTTGGCATTCAGTTGAGTTATTAAGTCCTTGTAAGTCTCAATAAGCTGAACTGATTTTCTCTCCCAGATGTTGTTGGTCACGTGAACAACAACCACTGGGTCTGGGCCTGACCCCTTTACTAATCCACCAACTCTGTCCCTTAGGTCCTCCACCCTAGCCCCCGGAAAGCACAAATTGGTCCTGTTGACACTGTCGGGCCCACACACCACCCTATCTAACCCCCGCACTATACTACTCCCTGCAACCACCAACTGCCTCTTTCCTGTCCTCATTCCTGCCCTGCTACCCCTGTTACCACCTCTGTTCCCACTGGACCGGCTCGCAATCTTGCACTCCGCCACACTAACCGCTATGCCTACCTCCACCTCCACCTCTTCAGACCCAACCTGCTCCTCAGAAGTCTCGAAATTACCTAACACACTGAATCTATTTTGGACACTGCACTCCACCTTCTGCCCACACCCACTACAAACCACCTTGTCCTCGTTTACCAGCTTCCTAACCTTCCCTCTGACTCCTGCCTTGACAGACTCCACATGGTCATCGCTATCTCCCTCACTATCCGATTCTAAACGAATACGCCTTTTCGCCCCCCGACTCACACTAATAGCCTGGAAATTTGACACTCTATCCCCTATTTCTCCACTACCCTCAACCCGACGCACCGTCCTATTCCCAAAAGACCCACTATCCACGTCAAAAGTCCGCTTCCTACTATCCACCACCTTCCATCCCCCATCGAATGCCACCCTAACTGGGGTAACACCAGACTTTGTTGCCTTCCCCAGTTTTCCCCTCATCACCTGCACCTCTTCCTCCAACTTTACATATGCCTCTAGCAGCTGCATTAACTCTACGCAGATGGCACACATCCCCAACTCCCCCAGCTCATGCCCATCCACATACACCCTATCACAGTGCCAACACACATCCGACCGCTGGCCGTCATATTCAGGCCATCTAGGAACTCAGTCACGTATACGTCGTACTTTCCTCGTTGGTGAAGCGCGACACTCAGGAAAAACTAGTCACTTATCATAAAAATGTGTTTCCTTTGTGATAAATTAGTTTAGATAAATTAGAAGGCCTCAGATTGAAGCTCAAGGGTTTAAAACTTGAAAATATTTCCCGGGGGAGACCCCCAACGTTGGAAAGGGGTATCGCACCCTATCTTTAACGCTTTAAATCCTGTCTACGTCCCTGGTTAAGGTGCTGTAACTTACACCAGCAAGACCACCTAAAGCCTTATATTCGAACATATATGTGCTCTACGTGTACATGTAAAAATCGAGACCACCACGATGCCGGAAATATCGTTGGAAGAACCAATAAACTGGAAAAAGTATTTTCTTTTTGAATGGAACCTGGTCAGTAATGCAACTACGTACTCTTGCCAACTCCACCAGCGTCGGAGGCCTGGACCAAAAGCCTTCCCACGACTTTCAGTTTTTTAAAACACAAAAGTCTCGGGGCATTTTACCCCTTACCCACCCCCCCCCTCGCCCCAGTGCGAGTGAACGGTTGCATTAAAAAGGGATAACGATACTCTCAAATTCCAAATTATGTAAGAACTGAAAGATGATTCGAGCTTTAATAAAATCAAAAGCGATTCTTTCGATTCAGGGCAAATTTTAAGGTCAGTATTATGAGCGATTGCGGATTCGTTGGAGGATAAGGTTTAATACTTTGAATCCGAGGTGCAATTTCTACGCATACCCAACAATATTGATTAAAATAATATCTCACGCGAAAATTGTCTCCCTTGAGATAACTGAACTTGCGAGACGAAATCCAATTAAAAAGGCAGTGAATGTGGGTGGTGAGGTGTGAAATTTCTGTGACTTGATGTGCGTGGATGAATGACAATGAGGTGCGAAATAGCGACACCAATTGAAGCAATTACTATGTAATTTCCCATCCATCTCTGTGTTATTGTACAGTCCGAGAATGTGTTTTACAGCAATTTGGAAGTTTTAATTCATCAGAAGAAAAAAATTGGAAAACCACATCTGACAGACTTTTAGATTATTAAAAAGAACAGTGTCTGTATTTTATGCAATATGCGCACACTGTTGATACAATGAATATGAAAACAAGTTATAGATCACCAAAAGGGTCTGAAAAGGCAGTTTCCTATTTTTTAAATGGGTTTCTACTGGGAACAATAGCCCAATGTTCAAATTGAATGGGAAAAAAAGTGTAACAAGATAGCTTTTATTTGCTTATACTACACCACAGGAAAAGAACTGTAGTGTGTGAAATGATGCTCTCATCGATGATAAAAATACACGAATATTAAAAAAATAAGTTTTTATAATAAGTTCCCATCTCTCCCAATGTTAAATGCCTGAACAGCTTTACCAAATTAAGGGGAGGTAATGTTATAGAGAATCGCATCAAGGGAAACATTTTCTTGGCCATGAGCCAATAATATGATACGTCATAATTCATTAAGCAGAATGCCTTCTTGGAGAATGTTTGGTGTAGATCAATCAATATTTTCAACGTGCAGCCTAAAGGCTGCACGTTAAAAATATTAATTGGTCTATCCACAAATAATGAATATGGACTCTTCCAGTACCTTTCAACCGGTATGGTCGATACTACCAGGGTTAAACCAATTTCATAGTACTTGTTGACTACTGTGTTTTTTATTCCCACCGGGTGTATCGAAGAGGGGGGGGGGGGGGGGGGGCGGGGCGGAAGGGGGCAGTAGAAAAGTTGCAGACGTCATGTCCCATTTTTCGGTTTAGCCTGTTTTTACACCAACCCACCACCTAGTGCAATTTTTCTACTGTCATTTTCAGACACCCAGTCCCGCTTTCCTATTGAAATTACGAATTGCTTTATCAAACATCACAATAGATTTTTATGGAAAGAAGTATAGTTCGGTGATTAGTTTGATTCCACAAGTTATTCCAGGTACTTGTTACCACCTTTTAGTACTCAGAAAGTTTAACTTCATTTCTTGTTTGCAAAACGAGGCTTCAGAAATCTTAAGAAACTCTCCCAGAACAGCTCAATGTCCATGAAAGTATGAATGATGGCCTAAGATAAGCCCAACCCCATTCCCCTGATTTGGCGTAAATAAAATATGTTGAATTTATTCCCCTGATTTGTAGCATAGAGGTAAGCTAAAAATGACAAAAAAATGCAATCCATTCTGATCCATTTATTTATTTTTTACTTGCTTCTGGCAGGAGTCTGCATGTTTGATTCCTTAAGTGACCCCAAGTACTAACCTTGTTGTGATAGGGCATATTGTGTCACATTGTGCCTTTTCACATAAGCACATATCGGCACATAAAGCATGTGCCTATGTGATAGGGCATATTGTGTCACATTGTGCCTTTTCACATAAGCACATATGACAAAAAGGGATTCTCCAGTAGGTATCCTCGATAAGTATCCTCAAATAATACAATACCAGGCCAACGGTATCCTCAAATACCCGTATGTGCGTATGTGATAGGGCACATTGTGTCACATTGTGCCTTTTCTCATAAGCACATATCGGCACATAACGCATGTGCCTTTGTGCTAGGGCACATTGTGTCACATTGTGCTTTTTCACATAAGCACATATGACAAAAAAGGGATTCCACAGCCACAGGTGTTTTCAAAAAAGAGGTGCTAAAATTGGGGTGCCTGGGGATATTGCCATTGGATATAGGCTTTTATTATGCAGAAGGGAGATAACTCTGCATACAGGTTATGGGAAATCAAGCAATCTGATTGGTTAGTTATAATCTAGATAAATGAAACAACAAAAGTACTTGGAATAGGGTCAGAACTAACAAGAATAGACCAGAATAGCTAATTATAGTAATAATAAGGTAAACTGTTCCAACTAATAGGCTCTTCTACGCTACTGGAGTATACTCTAGAACGAAGGAACAGGGTGAGATAGACGAAAACTATTGCATATAGAGATAGAAACGGAGAATTCTGGGTAATTACCAACGGAACCTGTCTTTTAATGGGAAAAACGTCATGGGATAGGGATCCAAAAAGGGATTCTGGGAGAATTCTAATCCAGAACATTACTCCTGTTCAATCGAATGCACCCCCCTTGTACCCCTTAGTACTATAGCACTACGTGCTAAGCCGATAAATTGGGGAAATAAAGTCAATTTCGGTGACTTGGGATATATTTTGGTGATTTGGAAGGATTGTCGGGTTGTTTGTGGTAATCAGATTTACTCTTCTACAAAGGAACATACCCTCCGAACATACCCCATCCCATTGCAGAAAAATTAGGTAACGTAGCAATCACGTGCTACCATAGATACCAAGATGGCGGCCTCCAGTATACAAAATGGACGACGGAAACACGTATCACCCTAACAACACGCGCTGCGCATGCGCACTCACACCACGTATCACTATGGAGATGATGTCACAACATGGCCGCCCACGCGGGTTACCATGACAACACAACATGACGCCACCAGGTCACGTGACTATGACGTCACATGAGATCATCCAAATGAGATTATCCAGAATAGACCTCAAAAGCCCGAGACATACTACTGTTGTCTTATGCATTATAAAGCATTTTTCCAAACAAATTGTTCGGCATATTTTCTGCACTGAGAACCATACACCCACCCCTCCACCAACATGTATTATTTGTGACATTTGCACAGATTTCACCTCATATTAACACTTATAAAGTTTCCTTGTGTTGCAGTTAACCTGTTAGCGTTGATTTACAGTATTAGCTCAGCGGTTTGGAAATCAGTAATGATATATTGCAGAAAATTATGAAACATTGCATAATTTGAGAACCCATGAGACCCACACACACCACCCTTAACGTCTCGTAAATTTTTTGTGCCCCCCCCCCCCCCTTCCAGGTGTATTGCCCTTTTCTGTTATCCGGGTCAAATGATTTGTGGCGAATTTTTTTGGTTCTTTATTTGTTTGTTCGTTTGTTTTTGTGTTAGTTTTTTTATACACCGAAGTATAACTCTGCATTGGCCACAATGGTTGTATTATGACGACAAAAATTTATATATAGTTCATGTAAAAATAAAATGTAAAAAGTTGATAAAAATTCCTATCGGTGAAAGGAAAACTAGAACGTAATCAACACGAAAAGCAGGCGGGAAATTTTCCGACATGGTTGGTCAAGAGTTAAAATTGTCCGACAGTTTTCTGGATTGTTTACAATCGATTCAGACTTAAATCTAACTCATTGGACTTATTCAAAACAATAATACACGAACCAGGACGGAAACGTTAGTTTATTATTATTATTTTAAAGAATTACTTTAGTTTAACTACACCCACTGAAATAATAAGCCATAAAGCCTTGGAGACCTACCAAAAGAATATTTTTGGTGACACATTTTGGTGCCAAATGCTGTATGTTTGGCGCCAAACGAAATATTTCGGTGCAAATGGCACCTGTAACTAAATATTTCAAAACAGTACCATTTTCGTTACTGGTTTTGTTTTGAATGTTCTAAAAACAAACCCATTTAACCCTTTACCTAACGAATCGGCCGCATCCCCCCCGCGTAATTTCCAAATTAAGCAGTTGAAAAAAATTTCAACAAAACCATATCATGTGACCCCTCATTGGAACGAGCTCTGTGAGCTCGTTCCAATGAGGGGTCACCTGATATGGTTTTGTTGAAATATTTTGATAAATGTGAAAAAACAAAAATTAAAATAACAAATTTTGATATCGTCTGCGTTGGGTAAAGGGTTATAGCGACAATATCAGCTATTTAATAAACTATTACATTTACGAGGAGAAGCATAACCACAACAAGATCACAATTTGCATGTAGACCATGTGTAGCGGTCGAGGTATAAAGGCCATTTACCAACCAGCCTGGTTGGTCCGGATCTCTTAGTCTCGTGGTAAATCGGTCGCTTTGTGTACTAGAGGTCGACGATACTTACCCCGGCTCCCGCACTTCTCTCTCCTCCTGTTACATTTGGGGGCTCGTCCGATCCTCAGCAGTAGGTGGCACTGCGGGTGTTTCGACCGCTCTGAGGGAGAAACCTGGATGAGATTCACATGTGGTGAATCTCAAGAGAAGGGGAGAGTTGTGTAGCGTCGATGTATAAAGGCCATTTACCAACCAGTCTGGTTGGTCCGGATCTCTTAGTCTCGTGGTAAATCGGTCGCTTTGTGTGCTAGAGGTCGACGGTTCGAACCCCGGCTCCCGCACTTATCTCTCCTCCTGTTACACATGTGCATCAAATGCTCTTCACGCAACCACTCTCGCACACATTAGCATCGTTTCTATGCAACGCATTTGAGAACCCGATATATTGAGCAGTTGTGTTCGCCTTTTGCAAGGAAAGTGGTATCACTTCCCTCATACAATAACGGAAAAGACAAGTGACGCAGAAGATGTGCCTTAATTTCAAAAGAAGATGAAATCGCTTATTTAAAATGCAGGACGCCCGTATCGAGCAGGAGTAAATGCATTATACGAGTTTCAATGACCATTCATAGATATCTTTCGATTTAGATCCCACTACATCAAAGATGCAAAGAAAAGGTACGCCGTTTGCTCTCGGTCTGTATCTTTCTGTTAACCCCGTGCCGGAGGCGACCTTCGATTCTGCAGATTTATTTGGCATCCAAGATATTAAGCATGTTATGAGTTACTTCTGGACAGTATGAGATCTAGTGATTTTATTGGTCGAAAATGAAAACGCGAATAATGGCTGTCGTTGTCTAGAATTACGCAATTTATAGCCCACTGAAAAAAAACATGACTAACGGTGAGTGTGATTGATTCAAAAACAGTTCTTTAAAAATACAATATAACAATAGTATGTGTTAAAAAACTAACGTTTTTTATTCATACAAAATAAATATACGAATAATTAAAGTTATATATGAGACAAAAAGTAGGTTATTAATGGAACTAGTTTTTGGTTGGATATCTGTATCTGTTTGGATACGTCATATAGTCTCTGTTGGACTAAACATAATTAGTAATCAATTTTCTATTTTTGAAAATTGAATTTCGTGAATAATTAATCAATTTTTATTTTTGAAAATTGAATTTAAATCAGGGTTCCCGCGCCTCCTTGAATTCCTTGAATTTCAAAACCCCCTCCCAAGGACCTGGAAACTCCTTGAATTTTGAAGCACCTCCTGGATACTCCTGGAATTTTGGAAAAATCGAGTCGGTTGCTTACTGGATTAATTCAACTCCTAACATTTTTCCTTCTTCCCAACACATGGTCGCTTTATACTCCTTGAAAACCCTTGAATTTCACCCAATTGACCCCTGGAAACTCCTTGACAATTTGATCTGAACCTCCTGGAAACTCCTTGACAATTTGATCTGAACCTCCTGGAAACTCCTTGACAATTTGATCTGAACCTCCTGGAAACTCCTTGACAATTTGATCTGAACCTCCTGGAAACTCCTTGACAATTTGATCTGAACCTCCTGGAAACTCCTGGAATTCACTTCTCAATTTGGTGCAGGAACTTTGTAAATAGCATGCACAGATTATCTACTGCAGTTTCATCACGCACCTTCCCAGGCTTCCATTTTTGCCTTCTTCATCTCTCACATCATTGAAGCCATTGATTTATGCTTATAGGCTTACATTAATTTTATTTCATACTCTTCAGTTTGAAAATAACTTAATATAACCAGTTATAATTTTTTGACAGAGCTCGAAGAGCTCTGTCTAACAAAATATGATAGGTTGTATTCCTCGGGCTTCTGAACCCGGATAGGGTTGATGAAAGTTTATAATATTTGCTCTTCAGCGACTAATTCGCGCTCCCGCGTTGTGTCCTTGAGCAAGACACTTAATCGCGATTGCCTGTATGGGGCCACGATGAAGCTGTGTACTAAGGCGTACTGCACGTCGATGGTGCGCATGTCTTCAACCAATCTAACCCTACCTCTGCCGCGGTGCAGAGTTCAGAGTTACGATGTTCGAGAGCCGACAACTGCTCGTCGTTGCTCGGTGGTTCTCTCCGGGTACTCCGGCTTCCCCCCACCCGTAAAACTGTCACCGACATGATATGACCCTGGCTGTTAATGTGTCGTTAAACCCTAAAAAAAAAAAAAAATAATTTTTGCTCCGAATTGAAAGCTGTTAAAAAGGAAATAAGTTATCGGACTCAATTCCGTTGTGTAATGAAATTTACACTGGTTGGAAAACTGATAAATCCTTCGGTTACACCTCAGGTTGTATCAATTTTCGAACCGGAGTACATTTCCAAAATCCATGAAATTTCATTAACTAATATTATTTGAGTCAATTTTAGTCTGTATGGAAATTTACATTAGTTGGAAAACTAATACACTCCGACGCGTTTGGGTGTATTTCAATTTATCTATTGACTAAAGTGATTTTTTTGATTTGATTGGTTGATAGATACGTGGCATGAGACCATATTCATCGAAACCCTCCATACGTCCGCCCAGCCACTGACAAATTTCCCATACCCAGTGGAAGCCTCGTTCCGAAATCTACAAATTGTCCATACCCCGTAGAAGACGCGTCATTCCAGTTTTACAGTGTACATGTATTATATTTTAATTTTTTATCTCCAAAATATAACTCATGACCCCTTATTGGAATGAGCTTGTCGAGTACCTTCCAATGTGGGGTTCATAAGCTATGTTTTTGAGACAAAAAAAGAAAAAAAGAAATTCAATAATTTTTTTATACTAGTCATATCGGCATATTTTCACAAAAACTCTTTTGCACAAAAATTCCACAGAAACCTGTATGGCTCAACAATGGAAAATAAAAGATCGCATGCTGTGTATATTCACACATGAAATAGATTGTACTTCTAAAACGGAAAGTCAATAGATAAATTCGTTACCCCGTGTATGATCACGTGGTACGGGTTTTTACCTACCCGAAGCCAGCCGTATCCCATTCGGCCTTCGGCCTCATGGGATACAGCTGGCTTCGGGTAGGTAAAAACCGAAGGCCGAATGGGATACGGCTGGCTTCGGGTAGGTAAAAACCCGTACCACGTGATCAGACACGGGGTAACTAATAATGTATAAATATAAAATAGGATCTTATGAGGCTACAAAATTAATTTCGATTCGAAATCGTCCCGATAATTCGATTCGGTTCGACTTGAGTGACGACTTTTTGAAAATTTTCGGGTCGTCGACATGTCCTCAAAATTCTACCAACTGCCCCGTCCTGAACTCCCATTCAATCCTCATATCTCCTATAAAGGCCTCCCGATGGTGGAAGAAAAGTTTAAGGAGATTCCGCTTTTCAAAATGCGTTGAAGCCGTTTCTAGAATATTCTCCCTTTTTGATTGACTTGCCCAAATAGTGGAGTCGCCGTTTCATATATACTCAAGTGGAGGCTGACGATATTTGCTGTATTCCAAGTTTGAAAGACAATTCAATTCAATTCAAAAATTTATTTAAAGTCGGTACATAGTAAAAACAATAAACATTAGCTCTGCAGAGCTATTAAAACCGACACCTAAGTGACATACACATTTGTATTATAAGTTAGACATACATATAACATATGACATATTACATAAAAGCTCAGGGTTAAAATCATAAGAAATGTACATAGAACTTCGTAAGTGTGTGTGTTTGCATGTGTGGGGGAGTGCAGTTGTGTAATGGTGTGTATGTGCAAGTGTGTAAGCACACGTGCATCCCTATGTGTTTAACCTGCATGTGTTGCATTTACAATGTTGTCCATACCAGCTGTTTATGAGTGACTTAAATTGTGTGAGTGTACTTACTGTCCTGAAGTGGTCTGGTAGGGAGTACCAAATTTTGGGGGCCTCGGATCGAAATGAACGTTTTCCATAAGTTTCTGTCCTAACCTGTAGTATGTCTGTTGCGTTATGGTATCTGGATGTATAGGAGTTATCTGTGATGTTAATGAGGTCATGTAGGTAAATGGGCGTTTGTTTATTTGTAATCTTATAAACATCTATTGCGAAATTTCTAAGGCGTCTTATTTTAAGTGAAGGTAATTTTGAGCGTAATATCTACAATTTGAAAAAGCGAAAAGCTTCAATTCCATTCGATTCGAAATCCACTGTTGAATTAGATTCGAGTCGTAATTTGATGCCCAATATAAGATATGCATGAAATACGTTACTTGCCTTCCTCACTAGTGAAATAATTTCAGTATCTACCCATGAGGTGTTGATTTTCTTTCAGTATATGAGTTTGAACTTTGGTTATAACAAGAGTGTCTGGAGAAGAATCCTTCTCACTTCAAACGTGATAAACCCCTCTTCTTTATTCTCAAAAACCTATACAAACTCTTTTATGATATCTTGCTCCCCTTTACTCCCCATCTCTAACTATTTCCCTAGTTTCAATTACTCCATCATTCCTTTAACTCCTTGCACGGGGCGCTGTGGCTCAGTTGGTAGAGGTGCAGGCTGCAAGCCGAGGGGTCCTCGGTTTGAATCCCACCTGCGGCAACCGCGTTGTGTCCTTGGGCAAGACACTTCACCCCCATTGCCCACGTGGGGGGCCGGTGACGCTGTGTACTAAGGTGTACTGCACGTCGATGGTGCACCTGTCTTCAACCAATGCTAACCCTGCTTGTGTGGAGTTGGTATGTTGGAGAGCTGACAGTTGCTCGCCGTTGCTCGGTGGTTCTCTCCGGGTACTCCGGCTTCCTCCACCCGTAAATCTGTCACGGTCATGGTTAGCCATTGTGCAGAAATATGTGACCTTAAACACCAATAAATAAATAAATAACTCCTTGCACACTGCTGGCGGATATTCACGCCCAGCTCAGGTTTCTCTTGTTGAAATTGTATAATTTTGGGAACATTTAATCATATTTTCCCTTCCCCCTGTAAATTAAATGTACCTTTTCACCAATGATTTCGTGTGATGTATTCAAATTAATTTCTCATCAAATCTAGTCATGGCTGCTTCACAGCAGCCATGACTACATTTGATGGAAAAATATCTTGATAACAATCAGCGGATTAAGAGTAAATTTCCATTCCACTCTCGTTTTGCACATCAACAAGTTCTTCCCTTCTTTCAAAATACTTTGGCCATTTCACCAAGAAGTGTTCTAAGCTCACCTTCCCCAACTACGCATTTCACTTTAGATTAGGAGACATTAGTGTCAGTTTACAAAGAACAAGTCGTGACCTTAATAAATTCGGCAGTATCTCACAAGATATTATAGAAGGGTTAAGACATCACTAGAAAAAAAACATGAAAATATTCCCATAACATAAAGAGGTACCTTTGGTGTTTATGTAGTAATCGATTTTGAAAAAAGTGCACCACGTTTTCTTCAGAATTCTTGAAAGAAAGCAAGTACATGTAGTTTATGTTGCAGTGGTATTTCAAGCAACTTATTTTACTCAATAATTCAACACATTTATATTGATGTGCACACATTCCTTATCCATGTAACCGCATAATACAAATGACGCAAGTAAACATTTCAAACGCGGAAGCAGTTTTCAAATCATCTCACTTCCATATTCAAATCTTCAACAAAACATACTGTATGTGCTACAATACAGTGTGGGGGAGAGTGGCCTTTCATTAAAACCCTCATCGAGTGGAGTTTTCACCCTATCAAAATCTCTTGTGAAGAGGTATTAGACGCGTTAGTAAAGTTTCATATGATAGACCTCCGCGTTGAACCCGGAGGTCCATTTTCTGAAACTTTGCGTTTTCTCGAAATCTTATTCACATGATTTGAGAGATATTTACTGAATGGAAACTGAACTCCACGGGTGGTTTAGTTGACTTCTCCCAATGGTGTCTCTCGCAATCAAATCGAAATTTATATGCAGATATATAAATAAGGGTATATTTCTTTGGTTTGTTGACAGTCCAGGCAAACTATAAAGCAAACATTGTCCGGGCGATTGACATTTTATCCATCCCGCGACAAGTGCGTCTGAAACAGATGACCCGCAACATGAATCTTGCGAAGATGTAAATTAGGGGTAGCAAATTGGCTATATTAACGCGGGTGAAAGCAGCGGGATATTATCTCGCAATAAACATTTTAATAAAACTCAAAGAACACATCAATAACTATTGCTTGTTCAAATAGGTACCACTCAACTGACTCATGGGGTTTCGTTTACAGTATTTAAGGTTATTAGAATATTGGGTAGTCAGTATCCGCTTGAAGGAATGCCTGAAACTCCAGCCCGGGTCGTTTTAGCGATGAATGGGTTGTTGAGTTGAGTGATCCAAAAGTAGTTTTATTTGGCGAGAGGCTTTTTAGTGCATTAGATGAAGGAATTGGGTCAAATAAACGCAAAGGTAGCTTTATTTGGCGATAGACCGCCCGGGCCTGTAGAATAAGTTATTAGGCTAAGTGCCTTGTGGAGTCTGCTGGGCTGAATGACGCAGAAGTAAAGTTAGTAGGGCGAAGGCCTCGAGAGCTTAAAGTGGGCTGAGTGGAAGATAGGCAATCTTATGCATGAATATTGTATGGTTTAACGGTTGACAGAGGGTGGTTTAAGAGGATCGAGACGATAATGTGCACTTGGAAGTGGGTAACCTGACCATAAAGAGTTAATATTGTCAAAGCAAGTAAAGCGAACCATAGCAGCTGACGGACAGGGATAATTAGTGTAACATAACAATTAACAGTAGTTTGTAATGTGGTTTTCACCCCTGTCCTGGTGGTTTTCATCCTCACGTCACCTTGCGACGCCATGTCGGGTTGTCCAAATGGTTGTAAATAAAAAAAAAGCTCCACAGAAAATGTTTTCTCGAAAGTTTGTAGTAGTATTCGAGAAGAGCTAGGCCACGAAGTTGCCGCCATGACGGTCATCCCACAAACCTACGCCATTGGGCCAAGGAGAGGCGTTAATATAAGTTGTATAACTTGTTCGCCAATCGTTGTAAAACAAATAAGATTAAATAAATATTTCCACGGACGGAATAATATTAGATTCCAAACACTAATTATAGAATAATTATCAAAAATTTAATTAATGAAGTATCGGGTATAATCTGGTGCTTGAGAAAAAAAATTGCACCCGCCCGCTTTGATTGAGAATGTTCCAACTGCTATTATGTGACTTTCTATCTGACGAAGAAATCCGAACACACCCTATCCTCTTGTGTTCAAGATCTATTACCTTTGGATTCTAAGCAATCTTCTCTTGAGAGCAGTGAGGTGGCATCTGCAATAAGTCTAGTTATGAAGTGATTATTCTAATGGAGAAAACAGTTGGAGACACGCTCTCTCCTCGCCCCATTGCAACCCACACACACACCGCTTGTAAAGAACTCTGCAACGTAAATTTATTTTCCCTCTGAAATCATAGGCAATATTTTATTAATATTTTCAATCTGTTCTCCTGCAATGTCAAACCAAAAGGAATGCAAGCCGAGAGGTCCTCGGTTCCAATCCCAGCTGCGGCAACCGCGTTGGGTCCTTAGGGAAGACACTTAATCACAATTGCTCATTTTGGGGCACGTTGGCGTTGTGCACAAAGGCGTACTGCACGTCGATGGTGCACTGTCTTCAATCAATGCTAACCCTGCTTGTGTGGAGTTAGTACGTTGGGGAGTCTGACAGTTGCACGGTGGTTCTCTCCGGGTACTTCGGCTTCCTCTACACGTAAAACTGTCTGACAGGAGATGACCCTGGCTGTCGAAAGTGTCGTTAAACCCCAATAAATAAATAAATAAATAAATAAATAAATAAATAAATAAATAAATTACACTGATGGATCGACCTTTAACCCTTTACCCAACGAAACGGAATAACCGGCCAGCGCTATTCACAAAAATCGACAATTAATTTTCATTATTTTGTTCATTTCATGTCTCAAAAGCATAGGTTATGACCCTCTTTGGAACGAGCTTGTCGAGCTCGTTCCAATGAGGGGTCATAACCTATGTTTTTGAGACAAAAAACAAATAAAAAATTAGTTATTGAAGAATTTTGTTTGCAACTGTCGTCTGCTTTTCGTGTTAGATAGAATTTTTGCAAAACAACTTTTCAATCAAGAGAAATATGCATGTGTTCTACGATATTTTGGGCCGAAAAGCGAGTAGATAATTTGGATCAAATCGCGACTCAGTCGCAATGCGATCTAAAATATCTGTCAGCTTCTATAATAACATCACTGAATACAGATTTGTCCTGTGTAAAATGCTGTTACGTGACATAATGTAGGAAAGAACTCCTATGGGTAACTCTTTTGAGTTATTGAATTTCTGGTTCTCTTTTATGTTTGTTTGTTTCTTGAATAACATATAGCCATGGTAACCATTTTGCTTTCTTTATTTCACCCAAACTTCTAAATCATTAAATTTCCCACGCGTCTTTAACACTCTTCATAATCTTTTTTTTGGACGACTATTTATTTATTTATTGGTGGTTAAGGTCATATATTTCTGCACAATGGCTAACCATGACCGTGACAGTTTTACGGGTGGAGGAAGCCGGAGTACCGGAGAGAACCACCGAGCAGCGGCGAGCAACTGTCAGCTCCCCAACATACCAACTCCACACAAGCAGGGTTAGCAGTGGTTGAAGACAAGTGCACCATCGACGTGCAGTACACCTTAGTACACAACGTCACCGTGCCCCCACGTGGGCAATGGGGGTGAAGTGTCTTGCCCAAGGACACAACACGGTTGCCGCAGGTGGGATTCGAGCCGAGGACCTCTCAGCTTGCAGCCTGTACCTCTACCAACTGAGCCACCGCGCCCCCTTTTTTGATGATTAAACATTTTTTTTATTTCGTTACGATTCCAGAACGAGGCTACATAGATTATTTATGAGCTTCGAACTTCTGAAGCGCCTACTTTTATAACCATTAACCCTTTACCTAACACGAAAAGCAGACGACACTTGCAAAAAAAAATTCTTGAATAACTAAATTTTTTCATTTTTTGTCTCAAAAACATAGGTTATGACCCCTCGTTGGAACGAGCTCGACGAGCTCGTTCCAACGAGGGGTCATAACCTATGTTTTTGAGACAAAAAATGAAAATATTTTGAAAATTAATTGGCGATTTTTGAGAATAGCGCTGGCCGGTTTTGGCCGTTACGTTGGGTAAAGGGTTAAAAACCATTTCGAAATATGAATTCATATCATGATTACATACTCTACTATATATGAAAAGCCTATGACATAAATTGTAGCTTTACACGCCAACCGTGGTGAATACACCAGCAATGGAATTTCAATAGTTAACGTTGACACCTACTGTGGAACTGCATCCATGTTGACCTTTGGTGACATCGACCCGAATGCGAACTTGTCTAAATTTATCGCACGTCACCTCGCGAAGAGAGAAATGAAAGTGGCTATTATTTATTGCGTTTTAAATGAGTTTATCCCATACAACACCAAACATTAATAAACATGCATTGTCTCATGTTAATAAAGCATCCATAACTCGAAATAGTATGTTATTAAAATGAAAAAGGGCCCGTTTCTTTTACGATTTCGTGTCGGTTGTAAAATTGACAGCGGAAGTACCGCCCACCGATACTCATGTATACAAAAAACACATTCGCGCGTATGTTCGTCAGCTACTCAGTAAAATCGAGAAAAAATAATAGCGGCTCTTAATAATCTGACGATCATGATACAAATAAAATATACCCAAAGTGGTGAAGTGGTATTAACCACGCGCCGAACATTTGGTACACCAAGCTACTAAGGATATATTCTATATTTAGCTTTTAGCCGTTTAAGGAAGGCAAAATAGCTGTCCCTGGAAGGTGACGTTTTTCACGTCAACAACAAAAATACGAATACGTCGTTTTTATGTGTATTTAGTATTCTGTCTAGGGCCTGGAAACTTAAAAAGAGACACGCTGTTTTTTATTTTATTTTTTAGTATCTTTTTGATTTAATGCCATGTTCACGTCATTCCGTGTTTTATCACTTTTTAACATTGGGTCAGCATAATAACAAAATAAGGGTCAAATAGTGAATACAACCATACGACGAGAAGATTACATCATAGAGTTAACCCTTTACCTAACATGAAAAGCAGACGACACTTGCAAAAAAAATTCTTGAATAACTAATTTTTTTCATTTTTTGTCTCAAAAACATAGGTTATGACCCCTCGTTGGAACGAGCTCGTTCCAACGAGGGGTTATAACCTATGTTTTTGAGACAAAAAATGAAATTATTTTAAAAATTAATTGGCGATTTTTGATAATAGCGCTGGCCGGTTTTGGCCGTTACGTTGGGTAAAGGGTTAAGAGTTTGTGATGCACAGATCTCTTTTACTGTGGCGGATACGGCAACACAACTTCGCATGTGGCCGCAATACACATAGCTCTCTGTCTTGAGGGGAGCGGGGAAGGGTGGGGCCAATTGTTGATATAAGTGAAAAATTCTCAACAAAACATTTTTCGAAGGTTTTCAGTTTTCCGACGCCTAGGAATCATCGCGATCCCTTTTTAACCCTTTACCCAATGTAACGGCCAAAAGCGGACAGCGCTATTCACAAAAATCACCATTCAATTTTCATTATTTTTCTCAAAAACATAGCTTATGAACGCCTCGTTGAAACGAACTCAATTAGGGGTCATAAGCTATGTTTTCGATGCAAAAAATGAAAATATTTTTCAAGAATATTGTTTGCAAGTGTCGTCTGCTTTTCGTGTTAGGTAAAGAGTTAAAGAATAGACTTTGATGTTTTGATGAAAATGAATATGTTGATGATGTGTATATTTATCACAGAAATACAAATTAAATATTTGCATCGTATTTTTCTTATTATTGACAAAATGCAAGTGCCGAGATTGAAAAGTTTCTACCGTGTTACACATTTTCGTGCTAGACTTTTGTGTGATGGTGTGGAAGCTGTTGCGCTGTGACTCGATTCACAGCGTAAGAGCTTCTACGTCATCAAACGTCATAAATGGGGGGATTCACCGCGATGATTGACATGAAGCCATCTTGAGAAGGGCTGGGCGGGGCTGAAGGTTGTTCGGCAGACTGAGACGCGACATTCTTCACTGACGTTTCAACAATCACGTTGTATTTGCAATCAGTGCGCTTTATCAATCGGAGGTGCAAAAACATAAAAAATAATTTTCAACGCACAGACATTAAATCATACGAACCTAACAATTTCGTCATCCAGAAGAAAAGTTTAATAAGTTGAAAACATTAAAACGCTACTCAAAATACTGGAAATATGAAGTAATTACCGTGGGGGATGGGGGTACGCCCTCCCATTTTATGCAGGGATGTGGCTAGAGGGCTTCAGCTGGGGGGGGGGGGTGCCACCGGTGTAAATTCCAACTGTGAGTAGTTTCAATAGGTGGTTGCACTGCAGCGCTGGGTGATATCTTTTAACCCTTTAACCAATGAATCGCCCGCATCCGCCCGCATCCGCCCGCGTAATATGCAAATACAGCTGCAGAAAAAATATTATTTTTCGGAAAATTTCAACAAAACCATATCATGTGACCCCTCTTTGGAACGAGGGGTTTTGTTGAAATTTTTTTAAAAATTTTAAAAATGATATTTAAAAAAATCTACCGGATTGATATCAGAGTCGAAATTTTGAGGCCATGTCAATTTTAGAGTAGGAAATTTGAAACTCAAGTTTCCAGTTGGAAATAAAAGATCAAAATTTCTCATCATTAAGCTGGAATTTTAATATTTTTCGTGAACAATGTTAATTTATTGAATTTCCAACTATTTGATTTTTGACATCGGAATTTCCAACTATTGAAAAAAATACTCCTAGCTGGGGGACCTCCCCCCACCCCCCCCCCCCCCCCACACACACACCCCCTGTCGCAACATCCCTGATTTTATGACAGCCAGAGATATGCCACAAAAGCAGTATGAAGCAAAAATACTTTGGAAGTCAAATGGAAAGAGAAGCTGATAGCATAGGCACTTCGAGACATGACAAAAATACTTTGGCACACCAGTATTGCTTCAGGCACCGAATCTATTTAGCAACAATTCTCGATTGACAAACAACGACAAAACCCGCCCCTTTCTTCATCGACCAAATTTGGACATAATTAAGAAACGAACGACTCTCAATTATTCTAGCGCCGTCTACAGCTGGTAGTTGTTTAACAAGAGTTTAAGATGAAATGTTTATAGATCCTTTTGTAACTTCTCAACAAAAAATCCATCGAATTTGCCTTATGGCGAGCAGTAAAGAGAGACAGTGTCAATGAAAACTGAACGTGGAAAAATCGACGGATGCGGTGAAGTGACTTTTTCATGTTTACTTTATACTTTCGACGAAGAAAAGTCGATCAGTTTTGTTTGATGTGTCTTTTTTATCAATTCATCAACTCAACACCTGTGTTAACACAAAGTCAATCTGTACATCGCGAAGAAGACATTTGAAGTGTGCACCAATTAAGGTGGTTTATCTGGTATTTCAGTATAGCACCGAATGTCTTATAAAACATGGCACAATCATAGCAGAATGTAGATTGGGGCGTTTTAAGGGTTGAATCCCCACCTTTCACAAAATACAACAAAATATTCAGGGTTATTGTGGGAGGGAGAGCATTTCCCCCAATAATCTGTTATTGATAAATTGTTATGGTTAAGTATATTGTTTCATTAAATTTAACTTAGCAATTTTTCTCGTTGCTTTAACATACCACAGTTGATAGTTGATTTATTATGAAATACTACAGTACGTGGAGAGTGAATTGTCACTAAACACCCGTAGAGTGGATTTCCACCAGATAATAAGAGGCGATTCGACAAAGTGGTCATGCATGAGGACAAGCACAGTTTTGACCAAGGAACGGACATTCGGGTTCAACCCGGAGGTCCCAGGGCTGAAATTTGCTTGTCCTTCTGATCAGGGGTGGCGCCAGGGATTTTTGGACAGGGGGGCTGACCTCTCCGACAGGGGGCTATAACATTTGACCTCCCAAACGAAGGAAAATGAGTGAAAATTGGTAAATTGGAGAACCAAACTAGAAGCAACGGCCAAAACCGGCAGTGCTAGCTATTCTCAATTCTCATTATTTTTTTCATTTTTTGTCTCCAAAACATAGGTTATGACCCCTCGTTGGAACGAGCTCGACGAGCTCGTTCCAACGAGGGGTCATAACCTATGTTTTGGAGACAAAAAATGAAAAAAATAATGAAAATTAATTGGCGATTTTTAAGAATAGCGCTGGCCGGTTTCGGCCGTTACCTTAGGTAAAGGGTTAAAGTAAACATATTATAATAAGGTCGGGAAATATTTCATCTATAAAGCCAGTTTGACGAACGATATTAAGGAATTTCGTGAGAATCACTATTCCCTATCAAAGTTCCAGTGCTGCACGGGTTCGAGACAGACAAGACGAGATATCTACAGTCGATTGGCGGAAATTTCTCGTGAAGTCGGGTTTACGAGACTCTCCGACGGACTGACTAAAAATCTCCAACGGGGAGGGGGGGACTCTAGCCCCCCTGACCCCCCCCTGGCGCCACCACTGCTTCTGATGCTTTTTCATAGACAAGGAGTTTTTTGTCTAAGAGTGGAAACATCACCCCAAGAGTGATTTAGTAATAATCCACTCTATCTGTACTGTATGTAATAACACATTCCATTCTTTTTTTTACACGCATCCGTGATTAGCTGGCCGTAAAAGATAATACGAGATCCTGGAGGTCCGGCCAGATAATGGTCAAAGGCGGAGCTCTCGACCAGAATCTGGCCGAATACCCCGGGCCGGTGTATTATTTGACTTAAAACACACTTAACCTTAAATTCTCGTTTTAATGCGTCAAAAAATTGAAATGGTTTTAACTGTCGGGAGGATAAAAATTGCAAATGTGAAGAGTTTTCATCTGCGAGTTATTGTTGGGAATAATGTTTTCAAGACAAGGGCACACTGCGATGGATATTTTTGTGTCAGCAACTCGTCGTAAAAACCATGTCACGTGAGGCGGAATGTTTGTATTAGAATAATAACTGCGTGTTATTTAAGAGAAAGTCCGGTAATTCTTCTAAGAATATCTAGTCATTCTTTAAAAAATAACACAGACTCAAGCGTCGTACACAAGCGGTAACGCGGTGACGACAACGAGGCAGTAGCAAAGAAATCGGTCCAATCCAATTGAACTGGCGGGTACACATATCCACGTAAACGGCGACAGTCTTCGGCAACGACACAGATATTTTTAAAAATCGTTTGTGAGCCAGTTTTCTCCGTTTCCGGACATACAGTTAAAATTAGAAGTCCTGTCACGAACTGTGCGCTTATCTAGTCTTAATTGTGCGCAGGAATTGTGCGCAATTGCCACATCGAAGGGCATCCAAAGCACGGCAGGTTCTCCTGGTTACTCATAGCAAACACAGGCAATGTTTCACATAAGGCAAATAAAAAGAACTTGTCACACAAAGTGCTGCCTTGTTGGTATAATAAACGACTTGACAGCATGAGCTTCTTCTATCCTCTTAAAACCTAGTTTTCAGCCACCCGATGTTGCTGGGTTTTGTCATATCTCAATTCCTATAATAAATGATCGAAGGAATAAAAATACCCAACACCAACAGAAATCGGACACCAATATTAGAGCTGTAGGTTTTTAAATTTCTTGTTCGGTTTCGGTTTTGGCTTTTCAGGTGGAGTAAAACCTCGGTTCGGTTCGGTTTTCGGTTTGTTCATGAGGCCAAATAAAATTCAATAAAACTCATTCTTATGTCCGGAGTCATAACTGAATGGCTGTGAAATTGAGTGAAACTCAATGAATGCCCGAAAAAAGCTATAATACATGAAGAATCAGGAAGGCCAATATAATAATTACCTAAATATACAGAACTTTTATTGTGCTTGGCCATTTTTCGAGCTCTGACACCTACACGCAACTTGAGGAAAGCTGCAAACACAACTAAACTGAAATGTCGGAAATTCACAGAATGTAGCCTTCCCAGAGTAGTGAGAGTACCCAGACACTGCCATTGGCAGTGTCTGGGTACTCTCACCACTCTGGGATGGTTACATTCTGTGAATTTCTGCAGCAAGAGTATTTAATAAAAAACGAAAAACCTTAGATCACGGGATGTCGACGGTTTCGGTTTCGGTATTTAAAAAAACCCTAAAAACCTCGGTTCGGTTTCGGTTAACCTACAGCTCTAACCAATATACCGCCATTCTTCGACTCCCCACTATCGATCCGCAGGAAACGCACACTCTCATTTCTCTCAACCCAGTTCAAAACAACAACCCTGATCTACGATTCTACTGAAAGCAGCACCATTACTCTACTTTAACAATGTACCAGACACGGACACCAACAAAACATATGGAATAATTACAAACACAATCCAATGTCATCCTCGGGGAGTGAGTGTGTATGTGAGTGTGGGGGGAGGGGTGTACATCTGACAGTCTCTTCCTTGCTAGTCACAAATATCCCGTAACTAATTGAAATGCCTTTACAAACTTAGACGTGCTTTGAAAATGATCGGAAGTGGACAGTTAGTTGCCATTCATTGTCTATTTGTGCTTTCAGTATTAACCGATCACCCTTTGTACTTGGCCGCATCATTTAACCCCTTTACAAAGCAAACTGACACGATACCCGCATTAACTAAAATCCACGGATGACGCCGGAACAGAGGTGGCAAGTACTCGCTCCCATGACCTTGAAAAAGGGGAGGGGGTGGGGAGGGGGTATTTGTGTCATCTGAGTTACTTACGATTACTGCATTGAAGTTGCATTTCATGACTTGTGTTACACCCAGCTAAAATAACTGATTATTGCTGGGAAAAGCTTACTGGAAAAATGGGGTAATATTTTTGGAGTTTCTGCTTACTGTGCAGCAATAGGGTGAACGGTATGCAGATGTAAGGCTGATGTTTGTCTTGGAAACATTTTTCCACTGCCGGCTCTCAACAATAGTGTGCTTCACTTCAAATGGTAGGAGGCAGTACACAGCGCGCCTCCCATTTTCAAAATCAGCTACTTATCCTTTTTAAGTAGACCCAATTTTGATTTGTTGAGAAAACTAAGGTAAAGTACTTCCGACTCGTTTACCAGCGTTGGTACAAAGTTTAGGATGAGATGTGCATCCAGGAATATTGCAGATGTTTCGTGAAATTTGTTCGTTGAGACAACGAGATGCTGTGGTGTAATACACTGTTGAAAAGGGATCCAACAATCCCACGGAAAAGGTCTCTAGGTTTTCGGGTTTTATCGTTACATATACACCTGGAACTTAATTACAGTTAAAACTAGAAGTCCTGTCACGAATAGTGCGCTTATCTAGGTTTAATTGCGCGTTGGAATTGCTCCCAATTGCCATATCGAATGGCATCCAAAGCACGGCAGATTCTCCTGGTTACTCAAAGCAAACACATGCAATGTTTCTGCCAATGGACCTCCGGTTTACCCGGAGGTCCATTGGCTGAAACATTGCCTGTGCACAGGCCATATGTACAGAATATGATGGCGTTACTTAGGCCATAACGCGCACATTAACGCGCACATTAACGCGCATATCAACGTGCTATTTGTGCGCATTTCATGACAGGACTTCCAGTTTTAACTGTAAGCACCCCCTGTTTTTTTCGCAGTGGTGTTACTAGAAACTGTCATTACTTTCATGCTATCTTTCAAGTGGCCAAAAGTGATTGTTTGTGGAAAGAATCGTCTATTGACAATTGGAATACAACACAACGATGAATATATGCAGTATTTTAATGACGCCAGTTACACATATCTGTCACTAAAGTTTTTGATGGGAAAATGTTCTCTCGACACGTATAGTGCTGGAACGGTCCATGATGAAATAATGCCAATAATTACTGACCAAACTCCTGAACACAATAGCAGTGTCTGACGTCAGTAGTGAGTGTATCCACCACGTATCCGGATGACAGCATGAACCTTCCCACTGATGATACCAGTGAACCTTCTGATACGGTCCATAGGAAACTGTTGCCACTCCTCGTGGAATGCAGTTTCCAAATCGGCCAAATTCTATAAAGGCGAATCCTTCGCTTGCACACGGCGTCCATGAAAGTCCCAGATGTGTTTTGGTGGATTCAAATCGGGGCTCATTGCAGGCCAAGGTAGTGTTGTAATAGCACTGTTCTGAAGGAATGCTCCCACAGCATGGGGACGATGTGACCTAGCTTTGTCGTCCATGAATACAGGGCGAGTAGCCAACGGGTGGTTGTCAGAATGAGGCACGACAACGGGATTGAAAATGTCTCGGATGTACTGATAGCCATTGAGGTTCCCACGTACAGTCGCCATATCAAATTTACAATCGTCAGAGAGGCATCCCCAGATAATTACTGATCCTCCGCCATCAGGAACAGTAGGTCTAATGTTCCTGGGCAAGTAAACACTACAGTTAAAACTAGAAGTCTTGTCATGAAATGCGCACAAATAGCATGTTGATATGCGCGTTAATGTGCGCGTTATGTCCAAAGTAAAGCTATCAAATTCTGTACATATCGCCTGTGCACAAGCAATGTTTCAGCCAATGGACCTCCGGGTTACCCGGAGGTCCATTGGCAGAAACATTGCATGTGTTTGCTATGAGTGACCAGGAGAACCCGCCGTGCTTTGGATTCTATTCGATATGGCAACTGCGCGCAATTGCAATGCGCAATTAAGCCGAGGTAAGCGCACTTTTCGTGACAGGACTTCTAGTTTTAACTGTATTTCTATGTCGCCACACTCTTATGCAACAATCTGTGATGTGAAGCAGGAACTTACTCTCGTCTGACCAATGGACTCTCCTCCACGTCCTGAGGTTCCAATGTTGTCGTGCCATACACCACTCCAAACGTCGTCTTGGATGCTGATCGGACAGAGCTGGAAGCTTGATGACCCTTCTGGACCTCATACCCAGTGCTTTGGGACAGTTTCGGACAGTTCTGTTTCACAAAAGCCTGTCGGTGAGCGAAAGGTATTTCAACAACCCACTTGAAGCAAGGTGTTCACGCCTAACGAGGCGTGCTAGACTCCAATCTTCCCGAGGAGAGGTCTTTTGGGGTTGTCCAGGCCTTTCGTCGGCCCTTAACATCATTGGTTTGTTGGTGTTTTTGGATAAGTTTGCTGATGACAGAATGACTACAGCCAAGTTGCCTTCCAATAGCCCCAATGACATGCCTGTTGCATGCATACCAACGATTTTCCATCTTAGTGCCTCTGACAGTCTCCTCCTTGCCATGTCAACATTTATTGATGAAAGAAGTGACAAATGTTCTTGTTTTATACCCAGATATTGTATGTGGATAATAGTCTTTTTGTAACATTCGTGGGAAGCATGCTTCACGCGGACGAGGGGATGAGTTTGGGATACGCTATCACCCAGAAAGATCAGGTTTCACTAGATGAAATGTACTGCAAGACAGAGCAATCATTAGAACATAATAATCAGTAACATGAAACATTTCAGGGGGTGCTTAATTAAGTTGGAGGTGTATACAATTGGTCATAATTCTGGGAGAGCTGACGAATGAATAGAGGCAATTTGAGCCCACGCTCGTGTTGTATGTCTAAGGCTCAGTGATGTAGGCGAACGATATATCGGTCACCATATTTCTTTTGAAATGATCGTTCACCCCAATTTATAGATGTATATTCACACATTATACCCTACGCAGAGGATATCAAAATTTATTAATTTAATTCTTTTTTTTTTAAGTTTTTCCAAAAATTTCAACAAACCTATATCATACGAGCCCTCATTGGGACGAGCTCGACGAGCTTGTTCCAGTGAACTGTCATATGATATGGTTTTGTTGAAATTATTTGAAAATTTGTTTTTCAAATGCTCACTTTGTATCCAGCGAGACTGATGCGACCGTATCCTTAGGTGAAAGGTTAACCCTTTACCTAACATGAAAAGCAGACGACACTTGCAAAAAAAATTCTTGAATAACTAAATTTTTTCATTTTTTGTCTCAAAAACATAGGTTATGACCCCTCGTTGGAACGAGCCGTAAAACTGTCATGGTCATGATTAGCCATTGAGCAGAAATATGTGACCTTAAACACCAATAAATAAATAAATAAATAAATAAATAAATAAATAAATAATCAAATCGGACAGTTTTGAGGATGGAGGAAACTCGAGTACCCGAGGAAAATCAACGATTAGCGGATAGTAACTGTCAGACTGTTCAGCTTACCGAACAGTACAGACAGTTTTGACGTTGTAGACATGTCGTCCCCTGAGTTCCAATGTGTTCTATGTGCCAGTAGGCACATAGAACACATTGGAACTCAGGGGACGATGTGTATCATCGATGTGAAGTGCACATTTACACTCAGCGTAACGGTGCTGACATTTGTGAATTGGGATTACGTGTCTTGCCCAAGAACGCTACGCTAATCCGATGGAATATGTATTGCCAGTAACATGTTTGATCAAATAAATGAATGGGCTCGCTGGGACTACTCAATAAACATCCTACAAACTATATATGAATCTCTTCTCCGTGAAAGGGATGCCTTTACTGCTAATAACAGAGCGCAGAGTTGAGTGTGTACTTGTAGATTCGATCGGGTTACCGAAAATACACTTAATTGTTATGTGGTCTCATGAAACAAAACATTAGTTTACGAAACTGGGGCTGAACTCAATTTAGCACACTTTTATATCACAGAGTTTAGTATTTCCTTTCAGGCGAGTAGTATATGATATATGAAGGGACCCCGATATGAGGATGACCGGAACACTGGTACCATAACATTTTGCCGTAACTTATACGTGAGATGTCGCGTGCATTTCTGCTCCATCCAACTGGATCCTGTTGGTGTCATATAGGCAATACGTGTATGTTTTCATAGATGTACATGCGTACTACCACCATGTGGGTTTCCGAGATGGTATACTGAAGTTGAGACCTCGTGTCTGGGTCATATATCGACGAGTCCGTTAGGACACAGAGGCGAGGTCGATACTTCAATGCACCATCTCGGAAACCCACATGACCAATTTATCCTACAATATTCACCCCTTTCGTGACCTTTTCACATGATGAAAGGATTGGGTACAGTGTTTAGTGGTGCCTGTTTTTGTTTTGACAATCATTCAGCGTTCATGCATTGACTTTTTTGGAGATTATTATAACGTCATGGTATTGCGTTCTGTCGCTGAGCGTGACGTAATCGCCATTAATTGCTCTACTTGTACTATAACTGCCGAGGTTTCAGCTGAGTGTTTCTCTGTTTTATTTTTCATGTTTAGGGCATGGTAGGCCTATATAAAACATCATCATGGCAATAAAGGATCTAGTGTTATTTATTTCGTTGAGTTTCTGATTATAATTTAATTACTGTTATCAAAATAAATAAATAAATAAATAAATAAATAAATAAATAAATAAATAAATAAATAAATAAATAAAAAATCAGTGGCCCCGACATGTATAATAACTCAATGCAATTGAGTGCATATAAAATATGTTATCTTTCTGAACCGAATGATCGTACGAGTGGTTGTTACCCTCAATACATATTTGTATATTGTCTAGACGTTGTCACTTGTATTAGTGTGTGTGTGTGTGTGTTGGGATGGGGGAGAGAATGTTCTTGTAAGATGAGTGTATAATTTGGATAAATGTTTACTTAAAGGTTTGCAAGACGAGATAAATGTTTCTAAAGGGTTTTCCAGTGAACGGTTAACATTGTGGTGATAACGTCATAACGTACGCTCGACTCCATATAACCATTACCCGGTGACGATGCCCACAGTGCAAGGTCACTACGCCGGGCTCATAGTACCACCTTTACCTATGCCAATAACATTCTCTCCCAACCTCAAGGATTTGATTACTAGCGCCTACCACTTAGTAGACTAACGAGATACCCCTTTTATTTCTTACCATGTGGTGATGCAGTCTATTTAGATAGAAAGGTCTTCATTTGTCTTCAACTTGGGAAATCGGGATAAAGTGCCTTGCCCAAGGACACAACGCAGTTACCCCTGGCGGGGATCTTGTATAGCCTTAAACTAGGCTGTAGAATTATCTTTGGGCAAGCCAATGTTCCAGGCTTTTTTAACAATGCCGGATATCCTCTGAGAGAGGTCTTTTCGCTTCGGTTCCAATAAGGGGTCAAAACCAGCCAGCGCTCTTCTACAAAATCGCCAGTTAATTTTCATTATTTTTTCATGTTTTTTTGTCTCTAAGACATAGGTTATGACCCCTCATTGGAACGAGCTCGTTGAGCTCGTTCCAATGAGGGGTCATAACCTATGTTTTTGAGACAAAAAATGAAAATAATAGCTACTGAAGAATTTGTTTTGCAAAGTGCTTTTCATATTAGGTAAAAGGTTAAAAAAACCAAAAAAAAAAAAAACCAAAAAACAATGAAGTCCCCATTACATCCACGGCAAAGCGTCTTCGTTTGCGAGCACGGATAGATGACACAATTGTTGATTGCATAATTCACTTGTGAAGTTATGATTTATAATCAAACCCGGAAATCCCAGTAAATCACACTTTAGAAAGTAATAAAATTAATGAAGCGCCGGGTTGTACACGGTGCTTCATCAATTAAATGTTTGATAATTATTCCAATAATTAGTGTTTGGAATCTAATATTATTGTGTCCGTGGAAATATTGCCCACCCATAGAACGTGACCACTCCACCTGCGGCCGTACTGAAGATTGTTGGACTTAAGAAAGAAAGGTCGATGGTTCGATTCCAACCAGAGTCACCTGCGCTGTGTTTTTGTGTAAGACACCTTTTTTATTACACCCCTAACGTCTAATTATAATAGGAATCGGTAAAAAATAAATTGCGTTCTCCCCTCACTAGTGAGATCAAACACCTCGGTGATTAACATTTCGTGTGAACTTGAAATTTACAAATGAATTTACACATGCGTAAAACAAATGTTGTCCTCGCTCCACTAGTGAGTATAACAAGACGTCATAATTACGTCATTTCGCCAACAACCCCCCCCCCCCCCCCCCCCCCCCGAAAACTATTTTGTGTGGATGCACACAACATCCAATGTGATCTGTGTCGGCGGAAACGGCGATCAGCTGATTGTGTAAACAGATTTCTTGCGTGGTATGGGCGTCGGTTTGGATCGTTTCAGTTGAAGCTTCAAATGAAAGGGGTATATAAAAAAGAAAAATCTAATGTTTTCTTGTGAATACCGGGATTAATCTCATTCGTGAGTGAGAGAATTTGTATTTTCACTCGCAGGCTGCGAGTGAAAATACAAATTCTCTCACTCACGAATGAGATTAATCCCGGTATCCACACGATGATACTGCGTATACTAAGATGTGGGACACGACAAAGGTACACTTGACTTCATCTGATTCTTATCCTACTTCTGTCGAGTGCGTAAGTTGTAGAGTCGGATAGTTAATCGCCATTCCCCGTGGAAACCCCGGGAAGTGAAGAAGTGTTTGTTTACTGTAGTAACAGGCTCCGTTTCACTGGTAAAATAGGACCCGGTAACCAATTCCTAGGGTGGAAGCCCTCTAAAATGGCCCACATGGATATAAACGATTGGCTTTACTTCACTTTATATCCATGCTGTGGTCATGATCAGTCAATGTGCCGGAATAAATATGTGATATTAAACACCAATGAGATAAGATAAGATAAGTTACTCGCCCATGGCTGACAATTTTCGCCATTCGAAGAAATTTACATGAAAGTTAGCTCCCCTTAGTTTCCTAAAGCTATAAGTAATTTTGACACTAAGGGAACGGGAATTTCATATATAAAACTGAAATGATGGGGGATGTCTATCATCTATGAGCGCATCATTAACAGAATTCAGACATTCTCCTATGGAGTAGTGTAAAATACGGAAGCTGGCATTTTTTTTCCTAATCCAGTTTGCACGTTTAACTATTACTGTGTCGAAACTCATTTAAAATTGACGCCATTTTCGCCATCTTTTGGTGTTCTGTAAAATTTGTTTTTGGTTCATTGTACCAACAGTGGGCGCATCATGGCCGATAATACAGATACTGTTCTTTACAATGATATAAAAGTCTAGGAGGTGATATTTCCAAATTTGATTTTTTCTGGGGAGCATAAAAACTTGCAAATTACATTATAAACACATTCATTGAACGCAGAGCCAAAGTGTGGGTAGGTGTGATACAGAGATATTCTTCGTGACAGATTATCTGTGAAGTGGTTGCTTCTAATTGGTATCACTGAACTAAATACTTGAATTAGAAATACCCGCCTTCAAATGTCGGAAGTGAAACAATTTCTAAAAATAAACAGCCTTGGGAAAAAAATTTGTTTCAAAAAATGTTTGAAGCATTCTGTTGACATCTTGCATTATTGGTGAATATTCCAGATAAAAAGAGGGTGATTTGATGACTTTTGGACCTAAAAAAAATTACATTTTGTGTGTTTTTCTAGGGAATTCCCTGAAAAATATGTGCACGTGACCGGTAGTTCCTTTGCTGTCAATTTTTCTCTCTTATTTGATGCATGACCCCCCCCCCCCCCCCCCCGTCTTGGGGTCAGAAAAAGTTATCTGAAGGGCTATACTTGACAAAGATATTTGAATGCCAAAATTAAAGTGACGCGATCATATTTTGTTTTGCCTGAACGTTATAATGGTTGCCTATTGGGAAAATATTTAGTTCCGTGATACCAATTAGCTTGCCTCAAAAAGACAAGTTTTCTTTTGTGTCTTTTAATAAACAAAAGCAACAGACAGCTCCCAGAGCTGTCTGTTGTTTTCGTTTATTAAAAGTAAATAAAACGGAAACTTGGTCATATTTTCTTCTGTGGTCAAAGCTTTTTCTCAACTACTACTAGTTGACTCTCCGGTTACTCTGGCCTCCACCACTCTTACAACAATCCGACTCCATATGACCCCGCTAGTTGAAAGTGTTTTTGAACCTCAATAAACAAACATTATCACCCACACACGTTTCACATTCTTCCCACAAACTGGCATTGTTTGAAAAGCGAATGTCCGTCAACTGCGCAAAAGGTGTCGAGTTGCCAGTGATTAATACTAAACTCTGAAGCCTAGCAAGCTTTGAAAACCAACATAGAAACTTGTGTACGACCTTAAGCCCCCGACGTTTCTCATTTTATTCAATATGTCCTTTTCAGTTGTACATTTTCAAAAAATCGCAATTTCAAGTGGCATGTTCGTAGATGCTGGTACTCGACGGATATTTAACGTACAATCCATGTTATTTGTTCACACTGTTGAAGAAGCACTTTATTTATTTTATCCTATACTAGAAATGTCAAAAACCTGTTATGCGAATGTGATACTTTGGCGTTTCACGATTCGTGTGGGATTAATTTTATCTGAAATAAATTTATGATACGTTACTAAGTTTTTAACCATTCACGTGCAGATGGCTTAAACAGAAATATGAGAGGACAGTACGTGCAGATGTTTTGGACAGAAATATGAGGGGACAGTTCATTCGTCGTTGGGCTGGACATATTCCATGCGTGGACAGTGATGTCCGCGCATGAGTATACCGGGCAATACAAATCATCATCAGCAAACTTTTATTTAATGAAGCACCGGGTGGTACCTGGTGCTTCATTAATTAAATTTTTGATGATTATTCTTGTAGTTAGTGTTTGGAATCTAATATTATTGCGTCCGTGGAAATATTGCCCACGCGTGGAAAGTGACCAGCCCACGGCGACAATGTTGTAAGTGATGAGGAAGATATGTCCGCCTTAAACTGAGTGTCCTGTTGGAAAAATATTTGTTCAGGTATTTATTTATTGGGATTTAACGACATGTTCGACAGCCTGGCGTCAGCTCGTGTCTGAGTTCAGGTAAATTCGACGACTCATATGTCTGAAATTTGAAAACTTCCATGTCCGATAGGGTCAAAATTTGACAGATAACAAGAAACCTTGTTGCCTTGATGAGGTAGTCGGAATATTTGTCAGTAGGAATTATTGTTAAACAACTAAAGACTTCATGGAATTTTCAGTGAATATATAAAATATACATTTAGTGGTCGTGACGTAACTTATTATTTAATTAACACGTAAGATACCGGCGGTACTCCAAATTAGACTTGCCCCAACCAGACCGTATCTGGGCTTACAGATCTCCATTTGTACAGTTAAAACTAGAAGCCATGTCATGAACTGTGCGCTTATCTAGGCTTAATTACGCGTTGGAATGGCGCACAATTGCCATATCGAATGGCCTCCAAAGCACGGTAGGTTCTCCTGGTTACTCATTGCAAACACAGGCAATGTTTCTGCCAGTGGACATCCGGGTTACCCGGAGGTCCATTAGCTGAAACATTGCTTGTGCACAGGTCATATTTACAGAATTTGATAGCCTTATTATGGCCATAGTGCGTAGATTAACGCGCAGATCGGCGTGCTATTTGTGCGCATTTCATGGCAGGACTTCTAGTTTTAACTGTAGAGCCGACTGTGTGCGACACTAACCCCAGTATGAAATCTAGTCTTTTAACCCTTTGAGACTTTAATTATCCTGATGTTCAAACGTCACTGGGAATTCAGTTTCTTGAACGTTTTTTTCAAAATGCGACGTCAAACGTCTGAAAGTACAAATAACAAGATATTTTTCACATTAGTGATTATCAGGTTGAGGGTTAAATTATTTTTTGGTGGTCTGAATTTGCAATAAAACAAATTTATATAAACAAAATATTTTTTGTGTTTGACTGAATGTGAAATAAAAGCAAGGAAAGTGTTGCCTTTTGCTCTGGTATCCTCATTTATTGAAAGCCCTGATAGTGGCTTCTAGCACTCAACCAGTTCAGAAGTCTTGACAGCAGGATTATATTACTATTTTAAGCTGCGCTAACATTTGGCTCAACGGTTGTCATTGAGCACCATTCGGGAGAAAATAGGAATTTGAGGTTAAAACTTTAAAAAATCGAAAAATAATAACAAAACAAATGACCACAAACTATCAACGTGCTGTTTGATTTCTAACGTCATAAGACGTACAAAAAGTATCAAAGAGTTAATGTGATTCATGATTGCTAGCAAGAAAGAATTGATATCTCAATCCCCGATCCTGACGAAAGAGCCCCGACTTGAAGAATTATTGGGTGTGGGGGTGCGGTGGGGAGGTGAACTCGCTAAATCGCTGTTAGCGACTGCTGCTCTCCCAAGACGGGAAAACCTATTCACGCAAGAGAAGTTGCCCGATATGGTCTTTACATTAGACAAAGGGTCAAAGACAAACTGCAATTTTACCGGCCATATAAAAATGTCTTATGTTCGTTTGTGACGAGAATCTTATAAATGCAAATGAATCCTCGCGCGTATACAAGAGTTAAGCTGAGCGAAAAACTTGACGAGCCTTTGTCGAAGTGCCGTTTAGTGCTTTGGATAAAGCTGTGCATATAATGTAAAGATATGATTTGTGAAGAAATAGTTCTATGCATTCTGTACACCTGAAATTTCATGTAAGCTGAGCTGGTCAATACGTACTTTTTCTTACCCATTTTCAGTCTGAATAATGGAATGTCACGATGGCATTGTGCGAGCCGTCAACAATGGACACGGCGTCGGTGTTTCAGCTAGAAGAAAATCAAGGAAATATCCGCCGGATGTAAGCTTAGTAACTAAAGACGTCAATAAGCTATAGAACACAATACAGACTACAAGACAAATTTTAATCAATTCTAAATGTACAATCAGTACACTTTGTACAAAATATATTGCGTGGTGCTTGCTTTAAATGGATCGCCAGAACAGATCTCTAAATAGTTGCATTAATAGAATGTCGGCAAAGAACGAACTCAATCAGTCCAATCCCTCCATCTAAGATGGTGTCAGATCAATAACGCAATAACCCCTCCCATCAATGACGTTTGATGACGTAAAAGCTGTTACGTAAAAGCTTCCACTTCATCAAACGTTATTGTGTTTACATAACAGGGAAACCATCTACACGGTACCAACTTTTCAAACACTTGTTTTTTTCTTAATAATAACTAAAATATTTTGAGAATAAGTAGTTTGTATAGACCATTTTAGCATAGCGCCATCTCACATCTGGGACTCGATATGCCCGTTCAAACCGTCTTTATTTATCAACATTGAACACACGTGTACTGAACAGCTGACAGGCATGGAAAGCTTCGTCTTTGGTATCTTTTTTCTGCGTATTAATTCGACAATTTACCTTCTTTGCGTTCGTTTTCATCCCAAATGAGAACGAAGGTTGTGTGTTAGGCATTTGTGTGTTTTGCGACGTTATACTTCCATAATTATCATTTTCGCGTTACAATCCTTCATGTTCGTTCCGACGTTCCTCACAACTCTCAACTTCAAGTCAACATCGACATTATTTTATCAACAAATTTCCGAATAATCGAGCCATTTTTATTATTGATCAAAAAGAACAACAGCGCTGGAAAAAAATATTTATAAAGTAGAACCAAACGATATGCATGCGGCAATCAGTACTATACAGCACCCGTGGGTGCATGTTTTAGTAACAAACTTGACTGGCTGGTTCAGACGGGCATATCGACTCCCAGATGTAAGATGGCGATATGCTAGTATGGTCTATTGTCGCGAACAATACACACGTCATCAGCATATTCACTTTTCACAGATATTAACGTATAAACCGTATAAAAGGATCAGCGCTTGCGAAGCGTTGGGAAATTAAAAACTGTCGACAATATTTTGTTTCCGTCGAGCATTGTTTATTTATTGTAGCATCCACACCTGAGATAGTAGTGGTTAAGACAGTTTTCAATATCTGACCAATGAGAGTTCCTGCAGAGATCAGCCAGTAGCTGTGATATGTGGACGGAGTTGCGTGGGATTTGTCGGAAATTTGGAGTTCTGTCTGATTTGTTACCATCCACACTAAAATAATTACTAGTTTTCATTTAGAGTCAAGATAATAACGTCTATTAGACTAGGGCTGTCACGATTTTTTAATTTAGGAATCGATTAATCGTCGCAAATAATCGATAATAATCGATTAATCGTACCTAAATGCCCCCACCCCCTCCCTCTCTTTGAAGTCGATAAAAATGAAGTTCAAGTCAGTTGACCTACCTCAAGGAAACAACGAAGACGATCCTTTTTAGGTACATTCAAAGCTTTGATGTTCTGAACTTTTGAACCGTCAGTGTAACAATCAAGACCGGTCGGCAGTTGCGAACTTCGCAACTGCCGACCGGTCTTGATTATTACACTGACGGTTCAAAAGTTCAGAACATCAAAGCTTTGATGAATGTACCTGAAAGACAATTTCTTCCAACAGCTTCTTGGGGGTTTAACATCGATGTTCTTAACTCTTTACCTTCAGAAACAATAGTTTTTTCATCAAATTTTCTTTTAATTATTAAACGTCTAAAACGGGATACAATTTACCGATTATTCGACAACGAAAAATACTAATCGATTTTGCCGTGACCGATCAACAGTCGATTAATCGATTAATCGTGACAGCTCTATTTTAGACACACATTTTTCTTAAAGAAAACTCTTAAGTTATAAGCAGGGATACCCTGTTTCACTTAACCCTTTACCTAACACGAAAAGCAGACGATACTAGCAAAAATAATTCTTGATCAACTATTTTTTTAATTTTTTGTCTCAAAAATATAGGTTATGACACCTCATTGGAACGAGCTAGACGAGCTCGTTCCAACGAGGGGTCATAACCCATGTTTTTTGAGACAAATGATGAAAATATAATAAAAATTAATTGTCGATTTTTGAGAATAGCGCCGGAAAGTCTTGGCCGTTACGTTGGATAAAGGGTTAACGTAACGTCCATAATCAGCTAGCATAGTTCGAAAAATCTCCAATCATCTTTTATTTTTTTTTCAGTTGTAGCCTCCAAAACTTAACTTACAATCTCCTCATCGGAACGAGCTCGTCGTGTTCTTGCGTCAATCGACCAGTGACTAGACGAGTCATTGCTCGGACGACTCGAATCCAATCAAGCCATCGAGAAACTACTCGAACGAGTGGATCCTTTTACGACTCTTATACTCATCTGGATATTGGAGGATACCTGTGACATGGTATACCTTTTGGCGTATTCCTTTTACCTGATAGTTATCGTTCCTAACACCTGATCGGCTTCTAGCTTCTAGAACACTCCATGGCCTTAAAGAGGTCTAAGACCATTACTGCCGAATTACCCATAGTCTCCATCATCTGTTCTATGAGCACCTTCTACTGTAAACGTCCAATACTCAAGACTTCCAACACTACCAGCTATCACTATCTATCCTACGTTAGAACCTTGTACCATTACTATTGTCTTGTCGTATTAATACAGGATTGCTAACTATCTCAGATCCTGTTCCGACATCTACCCTCGGCTAGTTTTTTTGTTGGCTCAATCAAATACTGTTTTGTAGGGTATGCTTGGTCTCTCTCTAATATCGTAGAATAGTATGGGTGGGTAGTCTTAAGGACATCCTGAAACTTATTCCCTCTATTTATTGGACCTGTTCTACCTATGTTATGACTTGTATCTGCATTAGTCTAG
The DNA here is from genome assembly GCA_031216915.1 of Pictodentalium vernedei. Classification (NCBI taxonomy): domain Eukaryota; kingdom Metazoa; phylum Mollusca; class Scaphopoda; order Dentaliida; family Dentaliidae; genus Pictodentalium; species Pictodentalium vernedei. The sequence goes on from CM062296.1 coordinate 44,651,795, forward strand.
TTAGTTGCTAATGCACAATCAATGCACATAGGCACATGTTGGATGTACCGATATGTGCCTGTGTGTCGGTGCAAAATGTGCGCACAAAACATGTAGCGCATTGGCACATACCAGTATTCAAGGATATCTTTTGAAGGATACCCATTGGATGATACCTATTGGAGGATACCTATCGGAGGATATCTTTCAGAGGACAGTTATCGCGCCTAGGTCGTCTTCTAGCTTCTAGACTGTCCGATGGATCTTCTGAGACTTATTCCCCACATTTATTGGACCTGTTCTATCTGTGTTTTGACTTGTATCTGCCCTAGTCTACATATTTTGATTTTCTGTTACATGGATGGTTGCTAATGCACAATGTGTAACACTGTGTATACACGTCGCGAGCAGCACATAGGCACATGCTGGATTAATGCTGCCTGCGTTCTAGTGCTCAATATACACACAAGACACAGAACACGTGGGTATGGTGTATTGGAGGATACCTACTGGAGGATACCTTTCACAGTATAACTATTGGGGAATACCTACTGGAGGATACCTTTCGGAGTATAACTATTGGGGAATACCTGTTGGAGGATACCTAGTACGGATCCAGGCTTCTAGATCAGCCAATGGCCTTCATTGCTCCAAGGTCACTGCTGCTGACTTGCCCATAGTAACTATGATTAGCTTTCAGTGTATTCACCCCAATACTCTAGTCTTCCACCAACCTTGCAGCCTTGTTCCATTATTACTGTTTACAAGTCTGCAAGGGTGGTGAAAGACAAGGCCATAATGAAAGATATTCTAAATGAGGGATTATCTGTGTTTCATTTACTTCTAATTAACTCACCATAAATAGCCACGTTTCATTTTGTTACTTTTAATAAACGAAAACAACAGACGGCTCCGGGAGATCGTCCCCTGAGTTCCAATGTGTTCTATGTGCCAGTAGGCACATAGAACACATTGGAACTCAGGGGACGAGATGTCTGTTGTTTACATTTATTAAAGGTAACAAAAGGCAACTTGGCTTTAGATAAACAACATGGAGACCTCCAGCAAACAAAACAGACAACTAACACCACGTGTTCCCAATTCCCGTGGTAATGACGTCACAACATGGTCACTATCGCAGGCAACCATGACAACCTACGTCGTACGCATTCTGCGCAGGAACCTAAAGTCACTTCCAGGTTCGGACTTCGGAAATGTTGGGATATGTGAACCATTCTATACTTCCCCCGTATGGTGATATTATTACAGAGACACAAGCTATCAAACCCACAACAATTGGAGTCACTCGATCAGATTATAGCCCCTTGTTACACTCAATAGATTTTGGAAGAAAAAAGACAACCAACGATATCTTAATCAGCCACCTCTGTCTTTTTTGGATAACAAACAAATATTTCTCTGCCTGAAATATTTCTTTTAACCCTTTACTTAACATGAAAATCAGACGACACTTACAAAAAAAATTCTTAAATAACTAATTTTTTTCATTTTTTTTTTGTCTCAAAAACATAGATTATGACCCCTCATTGGAACGATTTCGACGAGATCGTTCCAATGAGGGGTCATAACCTATGTTTTTGAGACAAAAAAACGAAAAACTAATGAAAATTAATTGGCGATTTTTGAGAATAGCGCTGGCCGGTTTTGACCGTTACGTTGGGTAAAGGGTTAAAATGCTACTTATTCATTTTAGTCAGTTATATTTATAGGTAGAAAATACAATTCTAGAAAATACAATTGTAAAAGTTTTATAGTATTAACCCAGGTCATAATATTGCTGATATTTGTAAGCGTGAGAAGAGGTGATCGCAACTAGGACCATCCGGCCGTCACACTGTAAAAAATTGCCGTAATTCTAAAGGTTAACTACTGACAGATGACTGTCAAATACAACGGTCTCGAGGCCGTAAATTAATTTTAACTGTGTTGCCGTAGAAAAACCCGCCGATTTGATTCAATGAACGTATTTCTCCCGTCACGCTATCCAATTACGTCGCGCGGCGGTAAAACTGGTGAATTATGTGTTCGGCCCTCCCATATGCCACTCTGGAAGTCGCCATTTCCAAGAAAGATGCCCGATGCTTTTGGAGACGAACAACAACGTATTACTATCAGTTTGTAAGTTTGTGGTCAAGTGAATCATGTTCATTGCAGTCTTGGACATGAAAATCAAATAACGTCAATTTTTTATGCGTATAATTGTTTCGGTAATCATGCAGAATAGCAGACTGTTCGTACTACGTCACCGATATTCGATGGATCTTATGGCTTGTGGCCACGGATCTCCGCTAAGGCCGGCATACCCATCTGCTTCTATTGGTTCAATGTAAAATGATGGCTGGAATTAAGTTATGGTTTTGAGTTGATTAAGGGCCATATGGCTGGAACTCTGCCTCCGGTCATTTTGACCGTAATTATTTTGATGGTAATTTATACGGGAAAATAAGGCAAATGATGGCTGAAATTTTTTGCGGTCATATGACCGGCAGCTAGTGAAAAAAAAATTACGGGAATATACGGCAAATGACAGTTAACACATTTTTACGGTTTGCCATAATGCTTACGGTCATATGCCTGGAAACTAGATGCCGGTCATATGACCGTAAAAAACTACGGTAATTTTTTACAGTGTACCCCCTTCAGAAGAGAAGTAGGAGGAGAGGTAACGACCGGATGGTTCTAGCTAGGACTAAAGAACACGTGGGACTGTGGTGGGACGTAGAACCTATTATTACATACGTAGCGGTCGAGGTATAAAGGCCACTTATCAACCAGCCTGGTTGGTCATGATTTTTTAGTCTCGTGGTAAATCGGTCGCTTTGTATGCTAGAGATCGACGGTTCGAACTCCCGCTCCCGTACTTATCTCTTCTCCTGTTACATTTGGGGGTTAGTCCGATCCTTAGCAGTTGGTGGCGTTGTGGACGCTGTGGCGAAGTATGGTGGATGTTTCAACCTCTCTGAGGTGAAATCTGTGGGTGAATCTCAAAAAAGGGGAGAGTAGTGTAGCGGTCGAGGTATAAAGGCTATTTACCAACCAGCCTGGTTGGTCCGGATCTCTTAGTCTCGTGGCAAATCGGTCGTTTTGTCTGCTAGAGGTGGCACGGTTCGAACCCCGGCTCCCGCACTTATCGCTCCTCCTGTTTCACATAGAATTGTAGTAGAATAGACACAGCGATGCTGGTACCTTGTATTGGTAGCAATGTTCGGTTCCATTCCTCAATTTAAGCTTCCCCGTTATGCCAATCTGACCTCAACTAACACACTCAGTCAAATGTTTTAGATGGCAGTTATTGCAATGCTTATTGGACAATCATTTTTATTAATGAATGAACAGCACCCGAGTCATGTAACACATGGCGGGGGATTTTCGTCGTTGGGAGAGATTTACGGGAAGGTAGCTCCCCTTATTTACCTGAAACTGTCAGAAAGAAAATTTAACACAAAGGAATGGGAATTTCTTATAAAGTTAGTAATTTCGAAATGTTAGCAAATTTGTAACATCGATGTGCACATCATTTCACCAACGTCGGGAATTTTCCCTCAGAGTAGTAAAAAAAATACAGAAGCTGTTTTTTTACAATTTTTTCCCCAATTTAAACGTTCGACTATGATTCTCTGTTGAAACCCCTTTTAACCTTTTGAACCTTCGTTTCCTGGAATGGTATCGCCTTTGTGTCCACTTACAGTGGCATGGATCAGTCCAATATCAATATACAGGGAGGATAAAATAATAACTGCAGTCTGCAGCCATCTGGCTGCAGACTGCAGTTATTTTTTTATTATCAATGCCCCGGGTATAGACGTCTTATAATATGACAAAAATAGGATGAAATTATGCCTTGGACCGAACAATCGGTCTAACTTGTTCAAAGCGTTAAAAATATGAAAACGGCGTTTTCACCATCTTTTGATGTTCTGTAACTTTTTTCTGTTCATTACATCAACAATACAGACAATCATCCTTTGAACTAATATAAAAGTTTAGGATGTGAGATTGGCAAGTTTCATTCCCGGTGGAAAATAAGAACATTCAAATTACTGTAAAATCTTTCTCTATACAAAGAGCCAAAGTTGCCGCTTTTTGTCGGGAGATGAGATACTGAAAGATATTCGTAATGACGGATTATTTATGAACTATTGGCTTCTAATTAGGTTGCCATAGAGGGCCAAGTTTCCCTTTGTTCCTTGTAACAAACGAACACAACAAACAGCACAGGAAAAAAAGAAGACTTCAATGTTTGCCTATGTCACAGGTGTTTTCTCAACAATTACTTGCTTCTTAATTGGATCTCTCTCGCTTGCGCATAGTAATTTGAGGAGAGATAACTCCATCGAAAGTCCATTTTCATGACGATATAAGTCAGGGATGACTGTCTCAAACTAGCTCCTGTGACGTCACTGACGTTCGGGGTATTCGAAGAGAATATTTTAAAAACGTGAAATAAACACTCGAGTCACTTGGCCATGAACACAATGGGCGTACATCCGCACCTTCGTTTTGTTTACATTTAAGGTGGCGTATTTCTTAAAATAATACCAAGTTCTTGATCTTATAATTTCCAGTTATTGCTAAAGTAATGCACAGTTATTTTTCGTTGCGGTTATTCATTCGGACAGCAGCGAAGGTAAAAGTAGAAACCGCGTATATTCAGAAATGATGTCATGGTGTTGTGTCAGCTTCAGATCACATTCAGATAACTTCGTTTATACCTTCGTAATATCGTATCTTCTATCTTCTGAAAATTCATCTGCATTAAACTTTTTATTTACAGATTTATCCCTTTACCCACCGTAACGGCCAACAAGGGCCAGTGCTATTCCCCAAAATCACTATTCAATTTTCATTATTTATTTATTTTTTTGTCTTAAAAACATAGCTTATGACCCAACATTGGAACGAGCTCGCTGAGCTCGTTCCAATGAGGGGTGATACGCTATGTATTGATGCAAAAGGGAAAACAAGAAAATAGTTATTCAAAAATTGTGTTTACATGTTTTCTGCCTTTCGTGTTAGGTGAAGTGTTAAGTAATTGCGTGCTGCTTCTAATGTCTTGCACTATACATACAGTGATCTTTTTATATGCTCTTTCACAAGCAAGCAAACTTTTTTTGCAAATTAGGGGCTTATTTATTATTTATTTATTTATTTATTGGTGCTTAAAGTCACACACTTATGCACAATGGCTAATCGTGACCATGACAGTTTTACGGGTGGTGGAAGCCGGAGTACCCGAGAGAACCACCGAGCATCGACGAGCAACTGTCAGCTCCTCAACATTCTAACTCTGTTCAAGCTTCGCTCAGGCAGGGTTACAGCGGTTGAAGACATGTGCACCATCGACGTGCAGTACCCCTTAGTACACGGCGTCATCGTGCACCCATGTATGCAACCGGGATAAAGTGCCTTGCCCAAGGACACAACGCAGGTCGTCCCGGAACGGGATCGAACTCGGGACCTCTAGCACAGAAGTCCAGCAGTCTACCACTGAGCCACCGCGCTCCAATTAGGGGGCTTAATGCCCTTTTAAAAATCCACTGCCATATATTAAACACATTTTTACAAAAGTCAGTTAACCCTTTACCTAACGAATCCACCGCACCCACCCACGTAATATACAACAAAACTATATCGTGGAATCTTCATTGGAACGAGCTCCTCGAACTCGCTGGCATGATATTTTTTTTTAAACATTTGAAAAATATATTTAAAATAATGCGTTGGGTAAAGTATTAATGTGAATTGTCTTACTCCGTCTTCGTAACGATACCAGGTTGGCCAGATCAAACACGACCCCCTAGGCTGCTCTGGTCTCGTCAACTCCAGATCAACTGACCATTGTACTAATCTGTTTTACCTACAGTACTCGTCGTAATCCACGCGTTGGCAGTGACGTCCACGCATGCGTTTACCAGGTAATAAAAATCATCATCAGCAAAATTTTAGTTAATGGAGCACCGGGTTGTAATTAGTTGCAATGAAGGATCATATACTATTCTTTGTGGCAGAAAATTAAAATTTTAGTTTTCAAGTATTTATTTTGCCAGTGTTGTCTGTTAACCATTTCGCTGCTGTGCAATTTGGTAATATCCTGTGCTGAACCATATATTGGAGGGAATGGGGTTAAAGAGAAAAAAATGAAAGCGCCAATAACGTTCACGTATTTGTAAATTTAAAACTGTTATTAAACAGTAGGTGGATAGTGTATTATCACTAAATCACCCCTGGAGTGGCGATTCCACCCAAGCAATATTTGTTGCAAACCATAACAAGCACAAGCAAAGTTCCAGCCAATGGACCTCCGGGTTAAACCCGGAGGTCCATTGGCTGAAACATTGTTTGTGAGTTTTGTCCATATGCGCAGAATTGGAAAGTGATACTTTCGGTGATACCTCCACTCTACGGGTGATTTTGTTACAATTCATTCTCCACGTACTGTATATTGGAACAACGTTGACTGAGTTCAACAATGTTTCCAAAACTACTCCCAGCCACACCCCATAAATCTCAAAAGAAAAGACGTCTAGTCGACTTGAATTTAGTTCCTATTTAATGGACTGGCCATGTAGTCCAAACTTTGCTCCACAGGCCGTTATATAATTTTTGTTTTGTTTGGTCGCCGTGTGGAACAGGACAACAAAAAACAATTACATAGGTTGGGACAAGTTTGGACTATTGAGTTCGTTGTTGCCTCGGGTATTTCAGAATTTACACAGACGCGAAAAATGGTCGAGATCAAATGGATAATGCCATATCGTCTGTCGCTTGCATTTCGTATAACATGCGTTCTGTTGAGAATAACAACGAGCTGTGATATTCATTCCCTGTACATGTATGTGGCATCTCCGTACTGAGTACGGACTTATCACACAGGCCGTCAACAGTTGGTTCCGTAATCAATATGTACCTGTAGCAACGAAAGGGTTAATCGTTTCAAGGTAACAGATATTCGGCGCTAAATACGTTGATATAAGGGTACCAGAAAGCTATCCATTCATATGGCTCAAATGCAAACGTTTATTCTAAGAATATTGAATGTGCACCATTCAGGGCATGGTAGTCATTAGACGAATCTTGGCTACAATAGAACAATCAGTTTTGTTTGACCATGCAGTTTGGAACACCTGATATGCAATGCAAGTTTCACACTGTATTTTCGAAACAATAGAAAACAACCCAATTGTTGTTAATTTGTTTGTTATACCGTGTTATTGTCTGTGAATTTTAAATTATTTTTTTTCAATTATTTAAAGATATCTCGTTAGGCATGTCGAATAATTACTCACCAAGATGTTATCGTCCAATCGTGACACTTCTACAGCTGTCATCGGAACTAAGTTGGCAATGCATGGTAACAATATGATACTGTTAACTGGTGGAGTGCTAGAGGCCACTGTCAGGGCTTTCGAAAAAATGTGGGTACCAGAGCAAAAGCCAACATTCTCCATGCTCATGTTTCAGTTCAGTCAAACACACTTAATATTTTATTCATATAAATTTGTATTATTACAAATTATTGGAGAGTGCCTGTGGGCACTCTCCAATAATTTGTAACAAAACAAATTTTGATGGACAAATTCAGACCACTAAAAATAATATAGCCTTCAACCAGTTAATGACTGTTGTGTATCTTCCAAGACCTTTCTCTTTTAGAACCTGAAGAACGCCTTTTTACATTTCAATTTCTCTATTTGACTGAATCGGTATTGTACCTGAATGTCGAAAATCTTACACGAATACAGAACGGATAATATCGTAAAACAAGAATGTACCCAAAAACAATAGAGAGTCGAAAGAATTCAGTAGCTGGGTTGCTAAGCGGGTTTTATTCACTCCAGTAGCATATTCGATGCACGTTCTACAATATTACAGCGCATTCATATAACAAGAAGGTAGGGCCCTTGATTCCGCACAATTAGTAGACCAATTCACCGGGCGCTAAGAAAAGAATTTGTCGTTTCAAATTCGTTGTCTTTCATTCTTTTCTTCCAAACTGCAGCCCATCATCCTTCATTGAGGGGTCATTAGTGAGTTAAAGTGATGTTGCGATTCTCATAGGGACTAAAAGTTATTCACTCATGGTGAAATCGCCCACTCCCCCTCCCTCCACACACCCTCGCACACATATACGCTGCATATTTCTATAAGCATAGTTTTGCCCGATAACAAACTCTGGCACATCCCCGACTAATATCATCATAAAAATCTACTTCTGTTAAAGTTATCTCCCTTGAAATTATTAGTCACCCGAGGAAGATCCATTTGAGAAGCAAGTAATTGTTGCAAAAACACCTATGGCATCAGTAGAAAATAAATCCACGTTTCCTTTTATTACTTCTGTTAAACGAAATCAAAAGAAAGCTCTCGGAGCTATCTGTTGTTTTCGTTCATCAAAAGTTACAAGAAGAAATTTGGCTTTTTATGGCAAGCTAATTGGAACCAACTACTTCACAGATAATCCGTCATTAAAAATACCGGGTCGCTTTAATTAATATTCGTAAGGTGTTAACCGCTTTGTGTCATTGAATTTGGGGAAATACACTGCAAAAAATATAGGTTCTCTTTAGAACCTAATCTTGTCCCTGAGATGGATCCAGTTCTGTTTAAACAGTATTTATTTCAAATCAAATAAATTTATAAAGGTTAACATTAAATATTAACAGAATTAAACATAAATTGAGGGGGTTTCAGCCATAAGTTTAGAGCTTATACTAGATTGTCTCAAATCATGATGAAGCAAAGGAGATATGAAGAGTTGGCATATCGAACCAGTTTTGGTTCTTAACAGAACCAAAACTGGTTCGATATGCCAACTGTTCATATCTCCTTCGTTTCAAAATGTTTGGCGACTGCGTTGAATAAGCTCCAAGTTTAGTGCTGAATCTACTTCAGTTCATGTAATATTCTGTTAAAATTGAATGCTAATCTTGGTAAATTTATTTGATTTGAAATAAATACTGTTTTAACAGAGCTGGTTCCATCTCAGAGACAAGATTACAACCAGTTTGGGTTCTAAAGAGAACCTATATTTTTTGCAGTGTAGTTTATCTCTGTCCTTCGAGTTCCATAATGTGTGAAGTACGTTTTCTGGTTGCTTCTTTTCTTCTTGCTTCCTTCTGACTCTTCTCTTTTCTCATACTTGCTTTTATCTCTTCCTTCCAGGTTTCATTTCCAAAATGCACACTTCTTTAACACTCTTTACCTTGTAAATGTGTTTAAATAGTAACCTTGTTTCATCATTGTTTGTGCCGCTATTGTAATTAAACCTTGCTGTTATTGTTTCTAGAGAATAAGGTCTACTAAGTGTTAAGTACTTGTCCTCTAATCCACTTTGCTATTTTTGCAAATAAAATATGTTTAAACTTTTACATTAAACTTTAAACTAATTAAAATACCCATCAGTATCGCGCCTATCAACACTGAGTGTTCACTTTGACTTTTTGGTTACCAAACTAGTTTTTACAATAATGTGCAAGCTTTCATTCTTCCCAGGAAAACAATTAGAAAATCTCACCTCCTAGACTTTTACATTAACCCTTTACTCAACGTAACGGCCAAAACCGGCCACCGTTATTCTCAAAAATCGCCAATTAATTTTCATTATTTTTTCATTTTTTGTCTCAAAGACATAGGTTATGATCCCTCATTGGAACGAGCTCGTCGAGCTCGTTCCAATGAGGGGTCATAACCTATGTTTTTGAGACAAAAATGATAGTAATTAGTTATTGAAGAATTTTATTTTTTTGCAAGTGTCGTCTGCTTTTCGTGGTAGATAAAAGGTTAATGGAAAGGATAGTGTCTCTATTACTCTGTGGATCCATAAGTAAATACAGTTATAAAGCAAATAAAGTTATAAAGCAAAAAAAGTTATATAAAGCAAATAAAGTTATAAATAAAAAAAAGTTATATAAAGCAAATAAAATTATAAAGCAAATAAAGTTATAAAGCAAATAAAGTTATATAAAGCAAATAAAGTTATAAAGCAAATAAAGTTATATAAAGCAAATAAAGTTATAAAGCAAATAAAGTTATATAAAGCAAATAAAGTTATAAAGCAAATAAAGTTATAAAGCAAATAAAGTTATATAAAGCAAATAAAGTTATAAAGCAAATAAAGTTATATAAAGCAAATAAAATTATAAAGCAAATAAAGTTATAAAGCAAATAAAGTTATATAAAGCAAATAAAGTTATAAAGCAAATAAAGTTATAAAGCAAATAAAGTTATAAAGCAAATAAAGTTATATAAAGCAAATAAAGTTATACAAAGCAAATAAAGTTATACAGCAAATAAAGTTATAAAGCAAATAAAGTTATATAAAGCAAATAAAGCTATAAAACAAATAAAGTTATATAAAGCAAATAAAGTTATATAAAGCAAATAAAGTTACACAAAGCAAATAAAGTTATACAGCAAATAAAGTTATATAAAGCAAATAAAGTTACACAAAGCAAATAAAGTTATACAGCAAATAAAGTTATAAAGCAAATAAAGTTATATAAAGCAAATAAAGTTATACAGCAAATAAAGTTATAAAGCAAATAAAGTTATATAAAGCAAATAAAGTTACACAAAGCAAATAAAGTTATACAGCAAATAAAGTTATATAAAGCAAATAAAGTTATAAAGCAAATAAAGTTATACAGCAAATAAAGTTACACAAAGCAAATAAAGTTATACAGCAAATAAAGTTATAAAGCAAATAAAGTTATATAAAGCAAATAAAGTTATACAGCAAATAAAGTTATAAAGCAAATAAAGTTATATAAAGCAAATAAAGTTACACAAAGCAAATAAAGTTATACAGCAAATAAAGTTATACAGCAAATAAAGTTATATAAAGCAAATAAAGTTATAAAGCAAATAAAGTTATAAAGCAAATAAAGTTATATAAAGCAAATAAAGTTATACAAAGCAAATAAAGTTATAAAGCAAATAAAGTTATAAAGCAAATAAAGTTATAAAGCAAAAAGTTATATAAAGCAAATAAAGTTATACAAAGCAAATAAAGTTATACAGCAAATAAAGTTATATAAAGCAAATAAAGTTATACAAAGCAAATAAAGTTATACAGCAAATAAAGTTATATAAAGCAAATAAAGTTATAAAGCAAATAAAGTTATATAAAGCAAATAAAGTTATAAAGCAAAAAAAAAGTTATATAAAGCAAATAAAGTTATAAAGCAAATAAAGTTATTCGGGTCGCAAAGGATTTCAGTCCCACATCGTCCCTGTGCCCCTTCGGCGCGCTGAAACTTTTCATTCATTCATGTCTGTATTATATGTCACGATGCGCACATTGTTGATATAATGAACAGAATAAAGTTACAGGACATCAAAAGCTGGTGAAAACGCCCTTTTCTTATTTTTAAATGGGTTTCAACAGAGAATAATAGTAAAATATTCAAACTGATTGGAGAAAAAATGTAAAAAAGTCACCGCTTGAATTTGTTTTGCCACGATGCGCACGATGTTCATATTATGAACAGAAAAAAAGCTGCAAAACACCAAATGATGATGAAAGTGCAGTTTTCGTATTTTTAAATGAGTTCAAACACAAGGGGGGGGGGGGGGGCACTAAAAATTTGCAGGACGTGACGTCCTATTTTTTATTCGGCTCCTTTTTACACTCACCCACCCACTACGTGCAAATTTTCTACTACCGTTCTCAGACACCCACCCCCACTCTCCCATTAAAATCCAAAATAAACTTATAAACTTAGTAGGCACAGCTGTCTTTAGGAGGTTTTCATAATGTCCTTAACCCTTTACACAACGTAACGGCCAAAACCGGCCAGCACTATTCTCAAGAATCACCTATTAATTTTTACTATTTTTTCATTTGTTGTCTCAAACACATAGGTTATGACCCCTCATTGGAACGAGCTCGTTGAGCTCGTTCCAATGAGGGGTCATAACCTATGTTTTTGAGACAAAAAATGAAAAAAAATAGTTATTCAATCATTTTTTGGCAAGTGTCGTCTGCTTTTCATGTTAGGTAAAGGGTTATTAAACTGGTACCACCAATTTAAACCTCTGTGGGCTGCTGTGGGCCCCAATCTACAAATGACAAGCTGTTCATTATCAGGCTTGGCTAGAGCAGGTGTACATATACGGGAACAAATTTTCATTTGAATTGTTCCAAAAATATTGTCTGCACATTTTCTACATTTCGAACAAGACATCCACCCCCTACTAACGTGTGACATTTTCCCAGTTTTAAGCCCAATATTCTCACATATAAAGCCTCCTGATGTTGTATTTATGTCAAGAGTGTGATGTACAACATCATCTTTAAGGTTTGAAACACAAATGATGGTATATATTAGCTGATATATTGATATATTTTTAAAAAATTCAAAAAAATGGAAATGCACATTTTTGGCGCACTCATGAGACCCACCCACCCCCACGCCACGTCTTGCAAATTTTTGGTTGCCTTCCCCTGTCAAACAGAGGATAATAGTCAAACGTTCAAACTGATTGGAGAAAAAAAATTGTTAAAAGCCAGCTTCTGTATTTTTATCCTACTCAATAAGAACATGCCTGCAGTTTGTGAAATGATGCTCACATCGATAATCTCGAAATATCAATTTTTATATGAAATGCTATACCCATTGTACTAAATTTACTGACAGCGTTAGAAAATTAGAGGAGCCAAGTTTCCTACATGTAAATCTCTTGTAATGACGAAAATTGATGGAGTCGCGATATCACCTGTAATTTCAGTAATTAGTTCTCTAAAACCGACCAGAATCGAGCTTGACCGAGGCTCAAATTATTATTATTATTTATTGGTGTTTAAGGTCACATATTTCTGTACACTGGCTAATCATGGCCACGACAGTTTTACGGGTAGAGAAAGCCGGAGAACCCGGAGAGAACCACCGAGCAACGGCGAGCAACTGTCAGCTCCCCAGCATACTAACTCCACACAATCAGGGTTAGCATTGGTTGAAGACAGGTGCACCTTTGACGTGCAGGACGCCTCAGTACAAAACGCCACCATGCTCAAACGTGGGCAATGGGGGTGAAGTGTCTTGCACAAGGACACAACGGAGTTGCCGCAGGTGGGATTCGAAGAGAGGACCTCTCGGCTTGCAGTCTGCACCTCAACCAACTGAGCCACCGCGCCAACTCCGAGGCTCATATAGATTTTTTTAAATCGTCTCGAATATGCGTTTCTTTTTATAACATAATGTGTAAACGCTTTACATAACATAACGACTAAATTGGCCAGCGATATTCAAACATTGCGAAACAAATTTTAACATTTTTTTCAACTTTTGCCTTGAAAACATAGCCTATGGCCCCTCATTGGAACGAGCTCGTCGAGCTCGTTCCAACGAGGAATCATATGCTATGTTTCCGAGGCAAAACAGGAACATGTTTAGTTATTCAGGAATTTTTTTGGCAATTGTTGTCCGCTATTTGTATTAGGTAAATAGTTAATGAAATATAAGATTAAACCAATTTTATCCCATAAATGGTCGTTTATTCGAACAATAAAAGCCTTGGGTAAATTTGTGCTTTATTCACCTAGTAGGGTGACAAATTTAAGTTTAACACTGAAAGAATTTATTCCTACAGTAAAGACGGACTTGTTGACATCCGGTCTTCACCGCATTCGTGCTGTGACCTGTTTTACGCGTGTGGGGGACATAATGAACATGATAAAGAAATTTTGCAAGTTTAGCTCAAGTTTGTAGGGGAATTATTTTTAAACAGAAATGTATCACTGCTCCTTGTTCATTTTTGGCAATGTTGCTTGTCGATCAAACTGGACCAATGTGCTCCTCACTTCTCGCTGTGTTTTGTAGCGAGTAACAGCACGATTTCGCAGCGACTGCCCTGTAAAAGACTTATGGGATAAACAAAATAAACGTATGGTGTTTTCAAGTAAAAAAAATATTCTACTCGTAGAATTTAGAATAAAACTGACGAGCCAGAGGCTCGTCAGTTTCTTAAATCTATTCGTAGAAACTATTTTTTATTTGAAAACATTATACGTTTATTCTATATCTACTTCCGAAACCAACTCACCTTCAAAGTTACGACGTCGACAATAACGTCTGACGTCATTCACGTTTTAAATGTGTTATGAACGATATTTTCCGTAATGACCTATTTGGTGGAGATTATGTGACAAATATATTAATTTATCAAATGACTCGTCTGTTTTGTCACTTTAAAACATTTGATATTTTGTTTTCATATTAATCAGTGATAAATAAAGCCTTCCGTCAATTTCATTGGTCAGTTTCAAAACTAGACAATTTGATTGGCTGAACAAAATAAAACTGGGCCACATTTTCATAATTTGCATAATTAGAGTTGGGAGCTTTCATTAGTCGATTTCAAAACTGGACAATTTGATTGGCTAAACAAAATACAACTAGGTGACATTTGCATAATTTCAGTAGGGAGAATTTACGTTATCTGTCCTATTTAGGGTGGGTTATATTGTATTAATCTTTTACCTACAAGAAAAACGCCATTCATTTTTTTTTATATTTTCACTTTTTGCTTCCAAAACGACGCGCTCGTTCCAATGAGGGGTCATAACCTATGTTTTGGAAGCACAAAATGAAAATTTTTAGTTATACGGGGATGTTTTTTCAAGTGCCACTGCAACTCAAGTTCGGTGATGGGTTGAAGGTCCTACTAAGTGGATAATTTGTGCGTGTGTGTGTCATATGATAAATAGAATATGAAATGAGTGTTTTTCTCATATAATATTTATGAAACTCGTCCGAATTTTCCGTTTGGGCTCGCCAGAGGCTCGCCAAAACGGAAAATTCTTAGACTCGTTTCATAAATATTATATGAGAAAAACACTCATTCCATATCCTCTATATATTTCCTGCTCGTCACGAACACAGCTGTTCATTAAACACTACAGACTCACAATTTACAGCGACTACGTAAAAACTAGAGGCTTTTGGTAATTAACTGTTTTCTCCCCGGGACGTCCTTTTTGATGCGTGTTCAAAGATGCAATGCACAATTGGGTTTATGCAATAATTTTTAAGTGCAGATAACTTGAGAAGAATGGACAAACAACCGGTGCAACAACAGAGTGGCGCCTAGCTTTGTAATTCACAGCAAAAGAATCAATTAGTTGAAGGATAATGCTTTGTGCAGTTTTTAACCTTTTATCAACTTAACGGCAATATCCGATTAGTGCTGCAAATACCAATCAGTACCCGGTAAGCACGTAATTCGCGTATTCAAAGTGTATGCATATTTTTTGGTTCTCCTCAATTGTCTTAATGC
This sequence comes from Pictodentalium vernedei, assembly GCA_031216915.1. Lineage (NCBI taxonomy): Eukaryota > Metazoa > Mollusca > Scaphopoda > Dentaliida > Dentaliidae > Pictodentalium > Pictodentalium vernedei. Next base: position 44,667,071 of record CM062296.1, read on the forward strand.
TAAAACCGGTTCCAAAAGTCCAGACTATCTCCTCAAGAGTCAAATTTAAAATATTTTCATGTACATCACGTGTTACCTTGTTTATGAAAACTGGTAATGCGAACTGAACGATGGCGCTGTACAGTATACGGACCCTATAAATACTTATTTAAAACATGTTTCAGCGATGCCAAATCCATTAACCCTTTACCCAACGTAACAGCAAAAACCGGCCAGCGCTATTCTAAAAAAACCGCCAATTAATTTTCATTCTTTTTTTCATTTTTTGTCTCAAAAACATAGGTTATGACCTCTCGTTGGAACGAGCTCGTCGAGCTCGGCCCAATGAGGGGTCATAACCTATGGTTTTGAGACGAAAAATTAAAAAAATTAGTTATACAAGAATTTGTTTTGTAAGTGTCGTCTGCTTTTCATGTTAGATAAAGGGTTAAACTATCAGAAATTACTTTACAGGTGCATCTGTGTACGTTATTTATGTATATTAGGTAAATCATTTCACATTGCCTAACTTTGCACCACCTTAGAATGGGACGCACAAAAGAACACTAATATGTGACATGTCTGCTTTGCCGACCCAAGACACAAACCCTTGGTCTCCATTTTGAATCTACTTGACAATCATCCATCCACATCCATAGCTGTATATATTCTCCATTCTTTTTTTTTATCTGTTGTTTCATTTCTCTCATTCTACTCTTAATGAGAAATTATATTGGATCCCGCACGAGTCTTGTAATAAAACTGTGAATATTTGTCACCATGCACGAGACGACTTTACAAAAGCTTATTTATTAGTCGATGTTGTGACGAAGTCAAACTCGACTTATAGTTTGATGAATGGCGGGCGGGTGGGAGGGCATCGGGCGGACGGGCGTAAACAATTGGTTTCCGGATGATAACTTGATAATGGTTCAACCCATGTTCATGAAATTTCATAGGTACGTTGTTATCGGTGAGAGGAAGAACCCTATTAATTTTGGACTTGCTTGGTCAAAGGTCAAGGTCACAATGACATTGAACATAGTAAATTGTAAACAATTGGTTTCCGGATGATAACTTGACTACGATTCAACCCCCATTCATGAAACTTCATGTATAGGTGGGCCGTTGTGAGAGGAAGAACCCTATTTATTTTAGACTCACTAGGTCAAGGGTCAAGGTCATAGTGACTCTGAACATAGTACATCAAAACAGTTGGTTTCCGGATGATAACTTGATAATGGTTTGACCCATGTTCATGAAACTTCATAGTTAGTTTGGCATCAGTGAGAGGAAAAACAACCCTATTTTTTCTGGGCTCGCTAGGTGAAAGGTCAAGGTCACAGTGACCTTCAACATAGTAAATCGTAAACAATTGGTTTCCGGATGATAACTTGATAATGTTTCGACCCACGTTCATAAAACTTCATAGGTAGGTTGGCACCAGTAAGATGAAGAACTGTATTTATTTGGACTTGCTACGTGAAAGGTCAAGGTCACAGTGACCTTCAACATAGTAAATCGCAAACAATTGGTTTCCGGACGATAACTTGATAATGGTTTGACCCACATTCATGACACTTCATAGGTAGGTTCGCCTAGGTGAGTGGAAGACCCCCTATTTATTTTAGACTCACTAGGTCAAAGGCCAAGGCCACAATGACCTTGAACATAAAAAATCGTAAACAATTGGTTTCAAGATGATAATTTGACAATGGTTCCGCCTATGTTCATGAAACTTCGTAGGTTGGTTGGCACTGGTGCAAGAAAGAGCCCTATTGATTTCGGAATCACGAGGTCAAAGGTCAAAGTCACAGTGTCCCTTCACATCGTAAATTTCGACTCACGTTCAAGAAACTTCATAGGTAGGTTGGCATCGGTGAGAGAAAGAACTCTATTCATTTTGGACTTGCTAAGTGAAAGGTCAAGGTCACAGTGACCTTCGGCATAGTAAATCGTGAACAATTGGTTTCCTGACGACAACTTGATAATGGCTTGACCCACATTCATGAAACTTCATGGGTAGGTTGGCCTAGGTAAGTGGAAGACTCCTATTTATGTTGGACTCACTAGGTCAAAGGTCACAGTGACCTTGAACATAATAGATCATAAACAATTGGTTTTCAGATGAAACTGTGACAATGGTTCCACCTATGTTTATGAAACTTCATAGGTTGGTTGGCATTAGTGCAAGAAAGAGCCCTATTTATTTCGGTATCACTAGGTCAAAGATCAAGGTCACAGTCACCTTCACATAGTAAATTGTAAACAATTGGTTTCCGGACGATAAGTTGATAATGATTAAACCCACTTTTGCGCTGTCACAACTCGACATTGGATCGGTGATCCTATCGGCATTTTTATTATTTATTGGTGTTTAAGGTCACATCCTTGTGCACAGTGGCTAATCATGACCGTGGCAGTTTTACGGGTGGAGGAACCCGGAGTACCCGGAGAAAACGACCGAGCAACGACGAGCAGCTGCCAGCTCCTCAAAATCGTAACTCCGCACTGCAGCACAGACAGGGGTAGGTTGGTTGAAGACATGCGCACCATCGACGTGCAGTACGCCTTAGTACCCCCATGTGGACATCGGGGTTAAGTGCCTTGCCCAAGGACACAACGCGGGAGCCGAATCGATCACTCAGACGGTCACTCATCCGAGGACTAACCAGGCTCAACGTTGCTTAACTTCGGTGATCTGACGAGAACCTGCAAAAGCTTAAAGCTTGCTGTCGAATCCTGTTCTTTTATTGTGTTTACTTTCAAAATTTCTTTTTGTGCTTTATATTACTGTTCATATAAGATTGTCAGTGTATGTGAAAGTTAAGAGTTTATTTTTCCACATAAAATATTGTTTAGACTAAATCGTTTCACAGTATAGCATTCTCTGTGTAGTGGCCATACAGTTGTGTGTGTTTTTTAAGCTCATTGATTTTGCAAGGATTGACGAGCAAGTTATGCAACCTATATTAACCACCTTGGCCCAATGACGCAGGTGTGTGAAATGACCTTTGTATAGCGGAAACTCCGTGGCCTCTCTTAAATACTACGAATGGATCTTTAACCAGCACGGAATGTGTCTCTCTCTCTCTGCACACAGGACTGCCACTTTACGTCCCCCACCCGATAGGAAGGTACTCCGTGACAGCATCAACCGCACAGTTTATACGGGCAGAGAGTGTTCGGACACCTCGAGAAATTTTACCGACCGCAGATCGATCCCGGGCCTCTGGCATGAGAGGCCAACGCATTATCCACTCGACCGCCACTTGTGTATGTTGCAACAGCATTCAGCTTACTAAACTATTATATAATGTTCCAACAAGACTAAAATCCCCCTCCTCTGATTGGACGAGAGCTCGCTTAATATATTTTATGTTTACGGCTCAAGTGGAAAATGTTACCGTCTGACGTCACTACGCGAAATATTTGCAATGACGTCGTCACTTTCGTAACTGCTTCATCAACGGAGTGTCTAGAAAGCTGCTTCGTTTTTCCGGATGTTCCACTTGTGCAGCAGACAGTGTTCCGGGTGAAGTGTTGTTTAAATTACAAACCGATTTACGATTTGAACTAAGATGGAATGAGTTTATCTGGTTTATTAATTATTTATCCATTGCCGTCGTGGATACACGAGAGGTTTATTTACTAAACCTGTGATCGTTAAAAGTTGCCTTGAACAAGGCAACTTTTACCGATCACAAGTTTAGTAAATAAGCCTGTGGTGTTTCACAATGTAAGTTTTGGGCTATAGGTAGAGTCTATTGGAACATATACGTTTGTGATGAATTGACGGTAACATGGTCTGAGGTTTGCGGCTCGGAGCGTATGTATCACAATAACTTATAATATTTTGAACATTGAGAAGGCTATCTACCATTGCATACCAGAAAATCTCACACACATTCTAAGTCGAAGTGGACAAATATAAGTTTTGGTCATGGCAAGCAAACCCGTTCTTCAGTTAATGTTGGTAATTTTCAGTAACGTCTTGTCACTGCGTAACCGGCCTTTTCGAGCTTTGATTGTCGAGTTTCTTCTGTGGAGGCGATAACCTGCTGTGATTGGAACACTGCTGGAAAGAGCTCAAAGTCGGAAAAGCAATATTTTATGAGAAAAGGTAATTAAATAGAAAGATGCTGTTCACATTCTTATGAAAGCCCATTTGGGACATTGTGAAAAATAAAATAAGTCGTGCGCACCATGTACTATTTTGTGTTCACGACATCCGATTGCCCACGCGGATACATGGCGACGTCGTACACTAAGGCGTACTTGCTCGCCTCTGGTTCTTTCGGGGTACTTCGGCTTCTTCTACCCATAAAACTGCCCGGCACGATTTGACCGTGACTGTTAAATGTGTCGTTAAATACCAATAGACAAACAATCAAACTCATGGTCGGCCATTCTTAAAAATAATGCATAATATTGTTCGTGACGTCATTCTTTCGTATAACTACCATGTTGATACAAAGAGAGTTTTGGAAAATGGGTTTTAAATATCATTAACATTCTTTGGTGCGTATATAAAAGTTCTCCGCCCCAATCGTTCCTCTTAACCCCGGAATATCTGTGTAGCAGTAATAATACAGATTTGCATTGATTCAGGGGGCTTCACGAAGATGGCGTGGTAAACCCATTTTTCCCGACTGTCATGACTCAAGTTCGACTTCTTCTAAGACATGCCCTGATAATGTAGTTGCAATATTTGTCGTTGGAGATTATCGTTAGCCCTTTAACCACCGTAACGACCGAAAACCGTCCAGCTCTATTTTCAAAAAAGCCAACAACAATGTGCGCATCGTGACATATAATACAGACACGAATGAATGAAAAGGTTCTGCTCGCCGAAGGGGAACAGGGACGATGTGGGACTGAAATCCCTTGCGACCCGAATAACTTTTTTTTGCTTTATAACTTTATTTGCTTTATAACTTTATTTACTTATAGATCCACTAGAGTATTAGAGACACTACCCTTCCCATTAACCATTTACCTACCATGAAAAGCAGACGACACTTGCAAAAAAATAAAATTCTTCAATAACTAATTACTTTCATTTTTGTCTCAAAAACATAGGTTATGACCACTCATTGGAACGAGCTCGACGAGCTCGTTCCAATGAGGGGTCATAACCTATGTGTCTGAGACAAAAATGAAAAAATTAGTTATTCATTTACTGTTAGGTAAAGGGTTAGAACTCAGCAAATTTGAGTGTGATCAATGCATGTAATGGAAGAGCGACGACGCAGTGGTTACGGCATTGAACTTCAAAGTGAAAGATGCACGGTTCGTGTTGTGTCCTTGGGCTAGGTACTTAATTCCGATTGCCCACGTGAGGTATGGTGACGCCGTGTACAAAAGCGTACTGCACGTCGATGGTACACTTGTCTTCAACCAATGCTAACTCTGCTTGTGCGGAGTTAGTGCATTGGGGAGTCTGATAGTTGCGCGCCGTTGCTCGGTGGTTCTCTCCGGGTACTCCCGCTTCCTCCACCGTAAACACTATCCTTGAAAGTGTAGTTAAACTCTAATAAACAAACAAACAACGATAGCTTTCATAATGGCCGCCACGATACGCGTTATCTGCGCAAAAACGCACCATAACCGAATCAATCCGTATTTATATATATACTCGTTAACTCATTCCTGTAATGTGTCTTATCCTTATGTTTTTGAGTCAAAAAATGAATTTTAGTTAATTCAGATTTTGTGGAAAGTGTCGTTAATTCAATTGATTTTATTTCACAGTTTACATATACAAACAAGGGCAATAACTTCTACTAATCACTTTAGACAACGTGTAAGATATAATAATTAAATGTCGATTAAAAAATGTCCATTGGTAATTTATTTTCATCAAAAATGGAATATTGTGGGAGGAGCAAATTATATGATCTCAAAACCTTTATGGGAATATCCAAACTGACCCTACCCAACCGTTTTCGTCGCCACTAGACACAACATAAAAGAGTCTGGCTAGATTCTAACTCAGTACTCAGGGATGTGGCTAGAGGGTTTCAGCTGGGGGTGGGGGGGGGGGGGTGGGGATGTCACCGGTGTAAATTCCATCTGTGAGTGGTTTCGATGGGTGCTTGCACTGCAGCGCTGGGTGATATCTTTTAACCCTTTACCCAACGAATCGCCCGCATCCGTCCACGTAATATGCAAATACAGCTGCTGAAAAAAAAATTATTTTTCGAAAAATTTCAAATAAAACCATATCATGTGACCCCTCTTTGGAACGAGCTCGTCGAGCTCGTTCCAAAGAGGGGTCACATGATATGGTTTTGTGGAAATTTTTTAAAAAAATGTTATTTAAAATAATGAATTTTGAAATCGTCTGCGTTGCGTAAAGGGTTATGAACCCTTCTGAAAGTTTTGACTAGTCCTGAAACGGAAAAAAGCATCATTTATAATGTGTCTGGGTCAGAAAATCTACCGGATTGATGTCAGAGTCGAAATTTTGAGGCCATGTCAATTTTAGAGTAGGAAATTTGAAACTCAAGTTTCCAGTTGGAAAGAAAAGATCAAAATTTCTCATTATTAGTTGGAATTTTAATATTTTTCATGAACAATGTTAATTTATTGAACTTCCTCCAACTATTTTATTTTTGACCTCGGAATTTCCAACTATTGAAAAAAATACTCCTGGCTGGTGGTGAGACCCCCCCCCCCCCCACACACACACACACACACCCCGCCTGTCGCCACATCCCTACCAGTACTTCTCAAACAGAAATCTGACTCACTAATCAATGGGTTACCCGCTCCTCCATCCCCTCCCCATCTGGATAAGACAACAGGTCAGATAATTGAGTCAACCAGTGCACACAGAATTAGGTAAATGGCATTTAACAAAATAGGCAAAACACCAACAGACATTTCATATCACCACTGGAAGTTTCTGGCATTAAGTTTTCGTTGTTGAAAAAATCATTTGGTTATCGTTTCCCACGAGAGGTTCATCTTGGTAGGACTAGAACGATAATTACTGTATTGGCAGATATAATTTCTGTTGTAGACGTGGTAAATAAAACGCCGTAACATAACAATTAAATTTAATTCACTTTCTCCCGCAGTCATATTGAGTGTATCAAGGGAATACTACGCAGAATATAGATAAACAGAACACGTCCATTAAAATGATCGGTTTATACAAATGATATAGCTCGTCATTAATTTGTTCTTGAATAATTACAACTATCTGACTGCTATAAATGTTAGGTGTCTAGAAATGATTGTAATTATTTCAAAATGTTTTCAAACCCCCAACCTGTCGAAACCGCTTGTTTATAAAAAAAGTGGATGGCCAATGCATGTGTGTTATCTGCACACTGTACTTGAACAAACTCTTTTTTCGCGACGAGATTTGTTTTTGGGGACGCATTGTTTCGAGTCGCGCTTGCGCGACTCGAAACAATACGCCCCCAAAAGCGAGCACATTGGGTACATAGCACCTTTATCTACCCTTCAGTTAAGAAGTCCCATAAACATGACTTCTCAAAATAGTCGTTAACAAACAAAACGCCACATCCAAGTTATCAAAAAAATGGAACTCCGTTTTCAAATCTCTCAATCGCGTGGAAATTCCGTTAACATGAACGAAATTGTTCATGGTAAAGAACAATAATCAAACTCGGCCCAATTGTGCTATTTCCGTCGGGCGATGTTATTTATTTATTGGTGTTTAAGGTCACATACTTGTGCACAATGGCTAATCGTGACCGTGACAGTTTTACGGGTGGAGGAATCCGAAGTACCCGGCGAGAACCACCGAGCATCGACGAGCAACTGTCAACTCCTCAACATTCTAACTCTGTTCAAGCTTCGCTCAAGCAGGGTTACAGCGGTTGACGGCATGTGAGTCATCGACGTGCAGTACGCCTTAGTACACGGCGTAATCGTGCCCCCATGTAGGTAACCGGGATAAAGTGCCTTGCTCAATGTCACAACGCGGGTCGTCCCGGACGGGGATCGAACTCAGGGACTCTAACATAGAAGTCCAACATTCTACCACTGAGCAACCGCGATCCCAGTCGGGCAATGATATTTCGAACCAAATTCAATTCAAAGGATGAGGGGTAGGTGAGTGGTTTTCGACAACAACTAGGGAATTATATTTTTGAAGTGCAAGGATCTCTTTAAATACATGACGTCACTTCATTCATAATTTTTAGAAGCAATCAAGCCACAAGGAGATTGACGTTACGTTAAAAAATTTCTCGCTTTAATTATGTATATTTACTATAAACCTTCATGTTTCTTGTTTTTGGTGTTTTGTATGATTGATTGTTTATGTAATGGGTCATGCAATTTCCTGCAACATAGAATGTTTGTTGAGGCAAACTTGATGCATCTTTCATTGAAGCATTACAAGTTTTGGAAGGAAATGACTTGTGATTGCCAATAACACTGAAATAATCCGCCAGGAGCCCGTGCGTTCGTTTCTCGAGAAGTTGCGTGACTTTTATCGCGACAGTAAAAGTGATACAAGATCTTTTATCGCCATTTTTATCGCTAATGAAACTGCACTATGTGATTGAGTTTTTTTTATGAAAATGGTAGATAATATGCAATTATGAACTTTTGTGGTGGTGAATATGATGTGATAGTAACCTAAAAAAAACTTATATTGACCGAGGCGTTAGCCTCGGTCAATATAAGTTTTTTAGGTTGATATCACATCATATTTACCGCCACAAAAGTCCATAACTGTTTTATTATATATCACCATCCTAAAAAACAATCTTCTATTTGTCAATTAAAAGTTCAATTATATCAACCAGAAATACTTTTATTTGACAAGCAAATAGTTATCATTTGCAGGATAACATAAAAATAAACATAGAGATTACGTCGATTAAAATAGAACTAGAGAGGGGATTTCCAAAAGATATATTTAGAAAGTTGATATTCACTGGAAAACCGGTGTACATGGATTTTTGAGTACCAGTCACGTGTATAAAATCCAGCCATTAGAAATGTGGTTATTTATAAAGTATATATTAAATAATATTATAATGTTGTGATCCCAAAATAGATTGTATTTTTTGATCGGATCCAAACATGACTGCTCTCTGGTGGAGACGCAGTTACATTTGTGAATGGAGATTACCAAGCTCTCAGGTCACCAGTCTAATTCTTAGGAAATGGATCCTGTTATGGGCCGTTTGTTTACCCACCTTTCTCGGAGTTTGTGCGCAGGTTACCGTTGATTTAATATGACGTACCTTACTTACACAAAAATACAGATATTACCCATGGTGGGGATCGCGCCGCGGACTTTTCGGCTGAAATCCAACCATTGAGACACCGCGCTCTCAGGTACAGCAATAACGAAGGGACTAATGTTCACCTAATAATATATCGGCCCTTGGGTGTATGTAACAAGCTGCCCGGTGCTTCATTAATTAAATGTTTGATGATTTTTCCTATAATTAGTGTTTGGAATCTAATATTATTGCGTCCGTGGATTTGTTGCCCACCCGTGGAAAGTGACCAGTCTTCGGAGGCCGTACTGTACAGAAGAGAAATAACCCATAATAGAAATAATCTTGGCCAACTGTATGTAGGGAGCAAATACTATTTATTAGATGTGATTTTCTTTCCCAGAATTCTCCATTATCAAGCTCGGCCGATATGACTCCAATGCGGCTGACATAGCGCCAATCTAGGCCGATATGAACCAAGTCGGAATGTTCCATTTGATGCGTTGTTGTTTGGCGCAACGAACTTGTTCAGTCGAAAACTTTAATCTTCATATTATTTATTTATTTATTGGTGTTTAAAGTCACATGCCTATGCACAAAGGCCAATCGTGACCATGGCAGTTTTGCGGGGTAGAGGAAGCCGGAGTACCCGGAGAGAACCACCGAGCATCGACGAGCAACTGTCAGCTCCCCAACATTCTAACTCTGTTCAAGCTCCGCTCAAGCAGGGTTACAGCGTTTGAAGACATGTGCACCATCGACGTGCAGTACGCCTTAGTACACGGCGTCATCGTGCCCCCATGTAGGCAACCGGGATAAAGTGCCTTGCCCAAGGACACAACGCGGCTGGTCCCAACTCGGGACCTCTAGCATAGAAGTCCAACAGTCTACCACTGAGTCACCGCGCTCCCCTTTAATCTTCAAACCCAATCAGGAAAACTGGTGTTACTGGGCATAACAGGCTCTATTATGCCCAGGAACAAGCCTATAATTGGCCCAATAGATTAGCTACTCACCCTTCTCCATATAGAATGTTCTGCATAATATCTAACACTCACCCCGTTTGCCTTGTATACATGAAAATATTTCACACAAGTTGACGCAGACAACATTACTCATCCAACGTAATTGTGACGTTGTCTCCCCTTGATATCAAAGGGGCGGGGTCTTCGTTCCTCTTTGGCATTTTGTGCAGTGTTGCAATGTTCGTATCGTGATTCGTTGAAGGTCATATAAATATAACCATAACATGATTTTGGAGGGTATTATGGTTCATTAGCGGCCCTGCAACAATGATGAACAGCCCGAGGGTTTATTAAAGGCCCGAGACGAAGTCGATGGCCGTTAATAAGCCCAAGGGTTGTTCATCATTGTTGCAGGACCGCTAATGAATCATGATGCCTGACAACAACCATGTTATTACTATTATTACCACTCCCTGTTACAGCTAACCGCACGAGGGAATTGCTGGAAGTCTTTCGGATTTGGGCATTAAAACACAGAAGAAAATTAGTATGTTAAGTAAACTGAATTGGACAAGTGAAGATACTCAATAACAAGATTTGTTTCGATCGTGCGTTCGACTTCAGTTCAGATATACAAAGGGACGTCATCCGAATGGGAGTAATTCATTAGACCATGGAATCTAAAAATAGTCTGGCCGCGGGCCGCTAATGGCTATTTATACCATTATCGCCCACGGCCCGGCTCCGTCGAATGACGTCACTGAAATTATGGAGTTTTAACGGCCCTCCAAACCCATGTTAATCGACTAGTAACTTATAGATTATCATGACCATGTGCATGCCCTGTAATTTGTATCAGATTCGAGGTCGTGTTTACAATCAGATCGCAACGAGCCCGCCAGGGCGAGTTGTGATCTGATTGTAAACACGACCGAGAATCTGACAAAAATTACAGGACATGCATTTGGTCATGATAATACATTTATCTAACAATTCCGTTACATGAAGCCTGTTTTTCCGTTTTTCAATTTAAATTGGGTTGGAATGGGTAAAAAATTTGAATTTCACATTTTAATGCGTAATAACAATGCATATAATAATATTATTTGTCATAGCGCGGTGTTTACCGGAAGTTGAATCTATATGATACGGAATCAGAATGAGTCGTCTATATGATACGGAGTCGGAGCACATTATGTGATACGCACCGTTTCTCGTGGTTTTCAGGTCAAAATCTATATGATTGTAAGATAAATAATAATAATAAGTCAGCCTTTGGCTGATATGAAGTTACCTCGAGCTGATAACTCGGCCGATATGATATTAACCATGTAATAACCTCTAAATAGTATGGAGAGAAATATGAATGTAGGACAAAAGATCCCCGAGACAAAAGATCCCTCAGACAGAAGATTCGCTGAAAATAATGGGGGCGGACAAAAGATACCCGAATTAAAATGATGTGGGTGGACGAAAGATCCATCGTGAAATCAAAACTGTTTCAAGTTTTAAGTCTTTTACAATTTCAAATTCCTTTTTTCGAATGTGTTTCAAAAATTTATAATTTCTGCTACATACATTCTCATAACAACAATTAGCCCTTGTTTCTTATCTTGGAAGACGTCTTTGCTAAGTTCCCCATATCTATTCTATCTTCAACTGGTATCCACCAAGCCCCCCCCCCCCCCCCGTCCCAGTCCCCTCCCCTCCTCCGCTTCGTCTATGAAAACATCTTTGATTATTTCCCATTGAGCTCAACTGGACCTTCAAAATCTTCAAATCGTGTCTCCGAGGTGTTTTCACAAGGAACAATTTTGGCATCAGCCATCTGAACATTGTGTTTTTGTGTTCTCCGGAAAAAATTCTGGGAGCATAGAATGACCACTTTGTCATTCCGTTGGGCCGTTCTAACTTCGTCCCGTCCATAAAGGATTATTCGATGGACCGATCATGTTCATACTTCACTCCTGATTTTTTGTTATTCTATGTTGTGAAGGGGGATTTGGGTCCTCTCTCTGGGATCTTCTGTCAGGAGAGCTTCTGCCCGTGGTTATTTTCGTAGATGATTTCCTGTCCGGAGTCTTCTGTCCGGATGTATCTTTTGACCGGATACCAGAGAGAATGATTTTTATTACCTGGTAAACGCATGTGTGGACATCAGTGCGCTGGTGTGGATTACGACCAATCCAAGGTGCTTGCACGGTACAGTAATCATTACAAGTTCGACTTGGTGTGATTTCTAAGATCCGAAAACCATGAGCCAGCAGGTTAGGTGTCAGTATCCCAAATCACCATTGCCCACAGTGAAACACTAATTAGTGAAAGTTCTCTGTAAGATACCTACATATTATGTTTGTATGCCGAAACCAACATGTCATTTTAGATTACTATAAATGGCATATTCATAGCGGCAGTTTTTCTCCGATAACAGGTTTCTTGTAATTGAAGGCGTGGTCAAGAAGAAAAGGCTTCACAGCTTCGTACGAGTGAACGAGTACATGTCTCTATTTAGGTAGAGAATAATGTAAAGAACACGGCTTGGTTATAGCAATACCACGTCCATTAAGACGTCAAAAAGCACCAAGTAGATTATTGTTAATAAACATTATAAGGTGTGAATTGCCTCCGGTGGAAAATCGAAGCAAGAACAGTTGCAACGTGTTACGGGATCAATAGAGTCTTTCAAGAACGTCGTACTCTTCACTGCGAGGTATACAAAAGATTGCTTCGATCAGTTTTGTACACTTTGCAACCTTTGTTCTGAGGAATTAAACTTAGACATTTTAAGAAACATTGATATTGTTCGACGTGGCTCTTATGAGCAATTTGTCGTAAAGTGAAACGCTTCTCAAACAAACTTCATTATATTTGAATCAGTTCGTTGAAGTTATTTCTTGAAAAGAGGACCAGAAGCGGGTATTTAGCTGCCACAGGTATCATGCTGCGCGGACTGTTTTGTCATATTTGAAATGCCAAAAAATATCCGAGAGTTGAAACAGGCAGTGTGTTTGAATGTGTACACATGCAACGCCGTCGATGCCTAACTTACAGCCAAGGGCAAAATAAACGTCTCATTATTTGGCGTCGCTTAACACAACCTTCATGAAAAAAAAAACGATGATAGTTTCATATTCTTTCTTTGAAATGTTCCCAATAAAATATTTTTTCAGGGAATTACGACAAGAGAAGACCATAATAATGTGCATTGGAAAAACTAATAATATTTGTTATACGAAATGGGAAATTTAATGTAACATCAACTGCTATGACTTGACCTCTCTTGCTTTCAATAAACTTTTTATTCATTTGACTGTCAATTTGATTTTTGAGCTAATGAATGTATACCTCATGACCCGACTTCCGTTCCTTATAAAATGAATATGGGGGAGCTGTCATATATTACCACCCAGTGATTTGAAAGCAGCATGGTGCTGGGTAAATATTGGAACATCTTTGCTTAATTGATGTGAAAAATGATTTTTTTTTTGCATCGCAATCGATGAGAAGAGACACAAAACATAAGGGCGTGCAGATAAAACACCACCCACTTCTTTACGAAATAAGTTTAACCCTTTACCCAACGAATCGCCCGCATCCGCCCGCGTAATATGCAAATTCAGCAGTTGAAAAAATATTATTTTTCAAAAAATTTTAACGAAACCATAACATGTGACCCCTCGTTGGAACGAGCTCGTCGAGCTCGTTCCAACGAGGGGTCACATGATATGGTTTTGTTGAAATTTTTTGAAAATTAAAAAAAAATGATATTTAAAATAATAAATTTTGATATCGTCTGCGTTGGGTAAAGGGGTAAATCCAGATTTACACACAAGCCAAACACACACTCTCAAACACTCACGTACACACTGGTTCTCTAATGCAATTTTATATAACCTATTACCCTACGCAACGGAAATATCCGGCAAGCGCACTATTCACAAAAATAGACTTTCACATTTTATTATTTTTTGACTCCAAATAGAGCTACTAAACACACACACCGGAACAAGCTCCACGGCCTCGTTCCAATGAAGGGACATAAGATATAAGATATATTTTTCGAAACAAAACGATAAAACAAGAGGACGCATAAACCAGATCACAAATTTGAAGGATCATACCAGCTGCCGCGAAAGATCAGTAAGTACCCTCGTGAACAAACATGTTAGGGAGTCTTTTGGGTGTCCACAGGGGTCGAATATGGAACCCTTTTCTCAATGAAATCCTTTTGCTGTATAGGACTGTGTCAAGAAAAGTATATCCACAGGCAAATGTCGATGCGGGGGAAATCATAGCACAACTGTAGACGGCGCCTCTCATATACAAAAGTTCAACACAACTCTGCACTTTCGAACCATGTTGTTGTCGATGTTTTTTGTTCTTATGGTGTGTGTTGATCTGAAGTTAACCCTTTACCTGACATGAAAAGCAGACGACACTTGCAAAACAAATTCTTGAATAACTATTTGTTTTCATTTTTTGTCTCAAAAACATAGGCTATGACCCCTCATTGGAACGAGCTCGACGAGCTCGTTCCAACGAGGGGTCATAACCTATGTTTTTGAGACAAAAAATGGAAAAATAATGAAAATTAATTGGCGATTTTTGAGAATAACACTTGTCGATTTTGGCCATTACGTTGGTTAAAGGGTTAAGGATATCACATTTCTGATTAACCCTTTACCCAACGCAGACGATATCAAAATTTATTATTTTAAATATCATTTTTTTAAATTTTTCAAAACATTTCAACAAAACCATATCATGTGACCCCTCGTTGGAACGAGCTCGACGAGCTCGTTCCAACGAGGGGTCACATGATATGGTTTTGTTGAAATTTTTTGAAAAATAATAGTTTTTCAACTGCTGAATTTGCATATTACGCGGGCGGATGCGGGCGATTCGTTGGGTAAAGGGTTAAGAGGCTGGGGTGCTTTGGTTCAGGGCTATGCGAATCTTAAATTTCGAGTCAAATCGAATCTCGAATCGAATCAAGCCGAGAACCTCGAATTGTATCTCGAGTCGAATCTCATCGCTTTTAAGTTGTAAATGTTGCGGGAGCGGTGGCGTTATGGTAACCGGTTATCGTCAGATCACCGAAGTTAATCAATGTCGAGACCGGTTAATCATTGACTGGGTGACCGTCTAAGAGATCGATTCGGACTCCCGCGTTGTGTCCTTGGGCAAGGCACTTAACCCCAATTGTCCACATGGGGGCACGATGACACCGTGTACTAAGGCGTACTGCACGTCGATGATGCGCATGCCTTCAACCAATCTAACCCTACCTGTGCTGAAGTCCTGTGCTGAAGTGCGGAGTTATGATGTTGGGGAGCTGACAGTTACTCGTCGCTGCTCGGTGGTTCTGTCCGGGCACTCCGGCTTCCTCTACCCGTGACACTGTCACGGTCATGATTAGCCATTGTGCATAAGTATGTGCCCTTAAAACACCAATAAATAACTAAATAGTTGTTGATGTTGCACTTCCTTACAACCGTAGAATAAAGCAAATATTGTCAATAGCCACTCAATTATTGTTTTCAACGGCGTCTCCTCTCTTTGGGCAAATCAATCAAAAAAGAGGAATATTCCATAAGCAGAATTCAAGTAGTTTCGGAAGCGGAACCTCTTTGAACACTTCTTCTATCATCAGGTCTCCTGTACAGGCGGGGGTGGGGGGTAGGGGTTGGGGGTGGGTTCCTGTACAGGGGATCTGATGATAAAAGAAGAGTTCTAGACCAAATAGTTGGAAGGATTTTGAGAAATCTCGGCGATTCGAAAATATCCTAATCATCTTGACTCTAATCGAATCACAGATACGATTTCGATTCAAATCGAATTTCGAATCTTCGCAGTGGTCTACATGGGTTGTGAATCTCGAGAGGAGAGACAGGAAAAATAACTTCATTTCTAATAAAACAAAAAATATATTATAATTTGACGCAGTTGTCTTACTGATAAGCAAGATTACAGAAAATCAAGGAAGAATGTCACATTCACCACCACCATCCACATCTAAAACCAGCTGAGGGGAAGAAATGCGGTGACTTTTTCGTGAAAATACTTTTTGTTGTAATTATACATACATGTGCCTTTCTAAGAGAGAGTACCCTTCAGTAGAAAAGAGACAGAGAGAGACAGATATACGTGATGGGGGGGGGGGGGGGGGGGGGGGGTTGAGTAAGAAAAAGTGAAAGAAAATTAGTATACGAAAGTATCCGCAAGTGCATGTGGGCGTATGTCCACATATTACTCTGTGTGTGTGTGTGTGTGTGTGTGTGTGTGTGTGTGTGTTGAGGTTAAAAAATCGCACTGGCACAGACATTTCATACTGAAACGTTTTTTTCTTTTAATATGCCGCCGAAAAATTGTTTTCATTTACTGAACCCTGATGGGTTTCAAACATGACAAAAAACTACACAAAATTGATTTAAACTAAGTGATGAGCTTAGGAACTGGTTAAACTGACTGGCAATAACTGATGTTATTCATTGATGGGCTCTAATTTAGTCCTTACAAGGATGTTACGCAAACTTTTGTTTTTCTTATAGGCGATGACAGGTCGAAGATTCAAAGGTTCATTTAATTTAGCATTGGTAAAATTGAATTCATCTTTTAACATTTTTGCTATTTCGATATTCATTCTGTTGTACGTTAAAGTGAAAGGAATGATGGACCTCCTTTCGCATTCGCCCTCTGATATGTTCATACCAAATGGCCAGAGGGTTTGAAGCGTATTGATCCAAAAAGCTTCACGTTTTTTTCTGAATTCACCCGTTTCTTCTAATGTGTCTTTAATTGGTGGTTGTTCAATTGGGTGGATTTCGAAATCGTCCAAAGAATGGCCAGGAAGGTTAAAATGTTGTGCTACTGGGGCATCAGCATTATGTTTTATATCCTGTTTGTGTCTAGTAGCAAGTTCTCGGAAAGGATTTTGACTTTGACCAACATACTGTTTCCGACAAGTGATAAGGTAAATAATGTTTGGTGAATCACAATGGAGGGGGTTACGGATCTGATAATGATTTTTCGTTTGTTCGGAGGAAAATTCCTCTTTCTGATCAGGCATAAATGTATGCAGTCTACAACGAGGCTTTTTGCAATTAAATACCGCGCCACTACTATTTTGCAACGGTCTGTTGTGTTCAATCTTCAGTGGTTCGAAATCGGTAGTTTCAGCTGGACTTTCGAGCTTTTTCAGGGTTTGGGATTTCAGGCTACGCAAAAGGCGCAGCGAGTACCCTCTCGATCTGAGGGCGCCAAATAGAGTAGAACAAGCCTCATTGAAATTTACCTTATCACTTGAATTGCGGTGGAAACGAATTAGCTGTGATTTGATGATACCTTTAAATGTATGTTGAGGATGAAATGATTTTGTGTGCAACAATTGATGTGAATCAGTTGGTTTAAAATATACTTTATAATCTAAATGACCGGACGCCTGAAATTGCTTGCCTTTATACACGGTCACATCGAGAAAATCAACAGAATTTTCACTGATAGTAGCTTTCAATTTAATATTTGGATCGTGATTGTTCAAAATTTCTAAAAATTCATCAAAATCTTCTTTTGAATGTTCCCAAATAATAAAAATGTCATCTAAATATCTGAGATATACGAGAGGATGCTTTGCACATTTGCTTAAGGCATTTTCCTCCCATTCCGCTACATAAATTCTTGCAAAATTAGGACTGAATCTTTTACCCATAGGACAACCCATTATTTGTAGAAAATATTCTCCATTGAATTGAAAGTCATTACCTTTTAAGCTCAGCTCTGAAAGATCCAAAATTTGTTCATCCGGGCGTTTCGCATCCGGATATTTTTCAAATGCATTTTTAACTGATTTAACACCTTTATCAATATCAATGTTCGTATACATACTGTCGATATCCAAAGTAGCCAGTAGTTGACAGGAAATCCTGTGTATTTTTTAGATAGCTCGGATGTCTGTTTGCTATAGGTTTCAGATGATAATCAATTAATTCCGAGATCGCATAAGATTCCGAATTACAATCTGATACAATTGGCCTCCCGGGTGGAGTTAAGTCATCCGTCCATGAAGAACGGTCCTTGTGGATCTTTGGTAGGATATAAAATTGTCTTGTTTGAGCACTGAGCTTAGCTGTTAAATATTTCAATTGTTTTTTGGTAATGTGACCTTCGTCGAGGAGAAATTTTAAGATCTTATTGAATTTTTCGATATTACTAGGCCAAATAAGTGAATCTATTTTCTTATAATGCTTAGTATTGCTGAGTTGTCTAATGGCTTCCTTTATATAATTATCCCGAGATAGAACAACTACCGACCCACCTTTGTTGGCTGGTTTAATTACTAATTTCTTATTTTTTCGAAGTTTCGTGAGGGCTCTCCGTTCACCAGCTGTTAAATTGTCTTTATCGGAGAGTATGTTCATGCTGAACACCTTTTTGATGATTCGTTTGCTAGCCTCAATAATTTCGGGATCTACTTCACTATCTGGAGGTGAACAACCAGATGATTCTGTAAAAGGAAGTTTCCGACCGCTGGAGTTTCTAAAGCGGTCGGCTAATTTTATTTGCCTAAGAAAATTACAGTTGTATGATGGTAAATTTGTTTGGTTATCAGTTTTAGGCTTTGGTGCTGGTACAAAAGTTAAACCGCGATCTAAAAGTAAAATATCCGCAAGTGCATGTATATTACTGCGTGTGTGTGTGTGTGTGTGTGTGTGTGTGTGTGTGTGTGTGTGTGTAAATGTGCGTGTGTGTGAGGGTGTGTGTATGTGAAAGGGTGTGAGTGTGTACGAAAGGGTGTATGTGTGTGTCGGTGTGCGCGCATGTGTTTTGGTTTTTTGGGTTTGGGTTGTTTTTTGTTTGTTTTTTTATGAACTACTGTAGAATGACCTACCTCTGATGAAAATGTGTCTCATAAGCCTTCATAGGCTGGATTTCATATAAATATTTTGTAAATACTCTGTGTATATTATGTATGTGTATTGAAATGTGACACTTAAATAAAATATTCTACTACTACTGTATATTATGCAAAAATGGTTTTGATCCTCGGGCAATCCTTCATTGAAATTGAACCCACTCGTTGAACATTTGTATTGGCTTGCAGTGTCTTTCAAAATTACTCTGAATTCGTGAGATTTTAAAATTATAACTTTTTTGATTGATGTATTCTTATTTGCACATGTTTTCACCAAAGCAAGATTAAAATACAGTGTCTCTTTCTTATATTTGTTTTGTAAACTTCAAGTTTGTTTTGTTCGTCAGATAAAAAAACCCTCAAATATTGTGTTGACGGTATTAGTAATTAACCGATGTTCGGCAATCGCTTCTGACATTGGCCGATTTTAAGCTATCGGCTGACTATCGGTAGAGGTGTTTGAAAGTCGGTCCAAGCCGATGGTTACATGGAAGACCACTGGATCAAAATTGTTTGTATTTATGTTTGATTAACAATCTCATACAAGTATAACAAACTTAATAAGTTGCCACAATGATTAGCAGGATTCAAGATTGGCCTAATCTCATTGATTGGTCTGATCTTCCCCTTGATTGCTGCTCATGACACACATCCAACGTCTTGTGTGATGACTCAATGAAATGCGACATCAGCAGAAACAGGTTAATAGCGCAGCGTCTTAAAGACGCTGCGCTGTTAACTTGTTTCCGCTGAAGTCGTATTTTTTATTTTAATACACACACTGACATACACTTGAGGTCAACAAACCAATCAACCTGACTATACTGTAAAATTAACCCTGTTCTATGCATTCTTAAGCATATTACTCCTTTTGGTTGTTACTATAATAATTGGTTCACGACAACAACTCACTAAAGTTGACATCAATTCAGTGAAGGTAGGAGATTCCGACATCAGTGCAAGTAACAGTGTACGTAATCTTGGTGCCTTCTTCGACTCTACCATGTCTATGGACAGACATGTTACAAATATGTGCAACAAGGCTTTCAGAGGTCTAAACAAAGTTAAACAGATAAGACAGTTCCTCACCAAAGACTCGACAAAAACCCTAGTTCATGCCTTTGTAACTTCACAATTGGATTATTGTAATGCCTTACTGTTCAACCTTCCACAATATCAGTACTCTCGCCTGCAGATGGTACTAAATGCATCAGCCCGAGTGATATGTAGGGTGTCACGATCTCAACACATCACTCCTGTTCTGAGGGGTACGCACTGGCTGCCAGTCAAGTACAAAATAACTTTCAAAACTTTATTATTAGTTTTTAAGACACAAAAAAACATGTCACCAGCCTACTTAGAAGAACTCCTTTATACCAAGAATGTGTGTCAATACAACCTGAGGTCGGATGGTAAAATTCTGCTGCATGTTCCAAAACATAGGTGTAAGACATTTGGAGATAGGTCATTCTCATTTGCTGGCCCTCACTTGTGGTATAATTTACCAGAACACCTAAAAAGACTGTCAAATGTCAACCTTTTCAAGAAATATCTCAAATCATACCTGTTTCAAAAAGCCTGTAAGTGATGTTCTGGACTGTATATATTCCGTTTGTATATTTGCACGAGCTCAGTAACATGTACAGCGCCTTAGAATATGGTTCTATATCTTCTGAACTATAATTTTGGCGCTATATAAATACGTATATTATTATTATTATTACTATCTGACACCGGCACTCACAGCTGGCAGATTGTGTGCTCAAATGATCGGCAAGGAGATGACGGTCGCAAATCCTTATTGGTCAGTCACAATAGACGGTATATATATTTTCGAAAAAGGTACATAAACAAAACTGAACACAAGTGTATTACACATTTATTTATTAACTGGTTAAGTGCGGAAAGTCCATATTTGTTTTTTTTTTCTGAGTGTAAGTACCACAACTTGTTTGATTTTTGATATTTTTTTATTTCAGATACACAAAGAATAACTTACAGTTTTTATTCAGAATATTTAGATACAACGATACATGTTTGCTGACATTTTTCAGCAGGTTACGCAATTAGATATTACTTTTTATTTTATTTTAATTCGTTTTCTTCCCCCAAAACAAATCGTATTTCCACTCACACTCGCCGAAAATGGTATTCTACTCCATGCATCGTATTCCACTCTCAGTGATGACGGACTATTTTTGACATGCCTTGACAGTAACCACGGAATCGATTAAAAAGGGTTGTTTTGGGTAAACAAATAAGGAAAACATAAAATAAATATGAAAGTTCACTGCTCGGATTCGAGTACGATTTTTATCCTCGAGTGGGGCGCGCGGATGATTATTTCACGAGGTGTTAGCTGAGTATAATAATACGCGGGCCTACTAGAGGATAAAAATCGTACTCGAATCCGAGTAGTGAACTATTGTCTATATATTTCATTCAGAAACAAGAGGAATGTTACTAAGGTAACACATGCCCCCCCCCCCCCCCCCCCCTGTGACCTTCACCTTGCAGATGCGGCGGAAACTGTCATACGTGACACACCTTCTGACTGTCCTTAATATTTGTAAAAAGTTTAACAATTGTACCATGATTCGTTTCTGAGTTATGGCTGAGACACGAATATTGACCGATTTTTAGTGTGACCTTGAAATGTGACCTTGACCTTGAAGGTACGAGCCCGGCTATGGTATGTGTCACATCCTCCCATGGTCCTTTATAATTGTGTGTAGTTTGATGCTTTGTGGTCCTGACAGTTTTCGAGTTATTGGCTCGGACACACACACGGACTGACTGACGGGCGGACGGACGGACGGACGGACGGACAGGCGGACGGACGGACACACGCACACTTCAATCACTATATGCCACCCGACTCAAGTCGGGGGGGGGGGGGGGGGCATAAAAAAGAAAAAAAGGGACCTGCACCCGTAAAGTTAAAAGTCGAAAAAAATAAACAGAATTCTGATAAGTGACATGTTATTGCTAAAAAAAACTCCAAATAGATTCCAACGCGTTCGAATAGAACTTGCCTTTTTTGAGAGTACATGTACATGTAGCTATGAAGTGACATTAATTCCATAATGCAAAACAATATGAGTTGATCGAAATATCTCTCGAATCTTGGTTGGCATTTTCTCGCCTTGTAAGAATAAATAAACTTCCTGTAGAGAAGTGCACATAGATCGGCGGTACTTGAGGATGTGCTTTGATCGTCGTGATTTCTGAGACAAAGGAATACATATTCGGGGGTGATTGCAAAATAAATGTTGCACGTTTTTTCCAACCTCTCTGATAAATTCAGAACTGTTTTTGAATGAGAACACTCGACAAATGAGTGCAACATTGTTTCCTTCATAACAGAACGTGAATAGTTCTGTTTCTAATAGTTTACACTAATATACAGATTAAAATTTGTGTATAATATTCTTTTGTAGAATTTTGTATTGTAAACTTTGTAGGTATGAGTCATTTATTCGTGCCCAGTCATCTGGTTGTACATCCATATTCAGAACATCTTTCCACTTCATCTGACATTTTGGGGAAAATATTGCGAACAGTTCTAGAAATATTGGATTGAAGTTACTTACAAATTTTGTGGTCCACTTTTAATTTTTCAATATTCTCATTTCTGATGCCGGTGTAACAGGAATGGAAGTCCGTAGGAAAATTAGTCCCTCTGGACTATTATTCCGCGGAATTATAGTCCTAGGTCTAACATTTCTAGGAATAGTAGTCCGGCGGACTACTATTCCTAGAAATGTTAGACCTAGGACTATAATTCCGCGGAATAATAGTCCAAAGGACTAACGTTCCTACGGACTTCCATTCCTTTTCCACCGGTTCTCTGGGTTCTTGTTTCACTAATTCTTTTCTACTGTTTGGGGATTCGGGAAATCATCCCCTGGTAGATTGTAAAGGATGTTTTTATGTGATATTTCGTGGAGAAAGATGCCATAGCTCAAGAAGTTCTATTCTCACTCAGTAAATCGTTAAGAAAGAAAATTCCCTTTTTCACACCATTTTTTTTTTATCAAACAATAGTTTATTTTGAATTGTTATGTTACCGTTATAAAACAGCGTTTGCGAAAAAAAAAATTCAGGGGTTGTGGCGACATCATTACGTTTTTCCAGAACTTGTTAGAGTTCTCTCCAAGCTTCGGAAAACAGCATGTACCAAATTTTGTAGCCACCAAACGTTTCCAAATTACCTGTGACGAGAATTTTCCATGGACTTGTTACATTGGGGTTAAGGGGTTTGTTAATCAATGACAGATTCATGGCAGAACTATAGCTCTTTATGTGGGGAAATTTGATGCCTCCATTTTTCTCTTGTATTGATGACAATATTTCGTAGTATTTTATCGGTATTACCAGACAACATGAATTTGTAAAAACGTATTTAAATTTTCTTCAACACCTCTTCGTCAGGGCCCGGAAGTACCGTTAAACTGTGAATCAATTGTGGTACAGCCAGCGTGTTAATAACAGTTGTTAGGTACCACAACTTGAAGGCGGCATATTCTATAGATGGGCTTTATATTATATGCGAAGTGAAATCCTTTAGCCCACGTGAATGTGCCTTGTCACAATTTATGGGAGAGTGCCTATTAGCAACAATATCTGACTAAAGTTTTCCGATCGAAAATAATTCAGCACTCTACCAATTGTCGAAAAAAAAGCCTCTCACTAATTTGAAAAAATGAAATGCTCAAGTACAAAATATAGTTTTTATTTGGTCTTACCTTGTATTTGCGTACAATAATAAATAAATTAAAATTTTACCCAAAGTAACGGTCGTATCTGCCTGAGGCAAAGAGTAAAAAAATACTTTTAGTTATTAAAGAAGTTTTTCTGCCGCAAGTATTGTCCCCGGTGGTCATGATTAACCATTGAGCAGAAATATGTGACCTAAAACACCAATAAATAAATAAATAAATAAATAAATAAATAAATAAATAAATAAATAAATAAATAAATAAATAAATAGTGTCGCACTCAAGGGACAATGGTTTAACACAGGAGTTCCCATTCATTTTGAAGTCACTCTATGGACAAATTTACTATAGGAATTCCCGTAGACATATTAACTTGAGATTATAGCAAATCTGAGTAATTTACTTAGACAAAATAGATTTATTACATGATTACCATGTAAATTTATTTATTTATTTATTTATTTATTTATTTATTGGGGTTTAAAGACACTCTCGACAGCCAAGGTCACCTCCGTCGGACAGTTTTGCGGATGGGGGAAGCCGGAGTAGACTCTCCAACGTACTAACTCCACACAATCAGGGTTAGCATTCGTTGAAGACAAGTGCGCCATCGCTGTGCAGTACGCCTTTGTACAGGGTGACACAGTGACCCACGTATGAAATCGGGATGAATTCCTAGCCCAAGGACACAACGCAGTTATTACTGGTGGGGATCGAACTGTGGACCTTTCGGTTTGAAGTCCAATGCCGTAACCACTGAGCCGCCGCGCTCCCATCATGTAAATTTACTACAGTAAATTTAACAAGATTCTCCATATCATGTAAACGACCCATCATTTCGAAACTAAACAAATGTTATGGGCGGCCGATGGTGCTGTGGAATACAGAACAGAACAGACTGAAATGGAATGGAATGGAATGGAATGAATAGAATGGAATGGAATGAAATGTAACGTAATGAATAGAATTTTAATGGAATGAATAGAATGGAATGATTAGAATGAAATGCATAGAATGGAATGAATAGAATGGAATGAATAGAATAGAATAGAATAGAATAAAAGAATTGAATAGAATGGAGTGGAATGGAATGGAATGGAATAGAATGGAATGGAATGGAATGGACTGGAATGAATAGAAAAGAATAGAATAGACTAAAGAATAGAATAGAATAAAGAATAGAATAGAATGGAATGGAATGGAATGGAATGGAATGGAATGGAATAGAATAGAATGGAGCGGATAGAAAAGAATAGAATAGAATAAAGAATAGAAATAATGGAATAGAATGGAATGAAATGGAATGAATAGAATACAATAGAATAGAATGGAATGGAAAGGAATGGAATGGAATAGAATGGAATGGAATGGAATGGAATGGAATGGAATAGAATAGAATAGAATAGAATAGAATAGAATAGAATAGAATTAGAATAGAATAGAATAGAATAGAACAGAATAGTTCTATAGAATAGAATACTGCACGACCGTCGACATCGCAAAGGTTTGGGAAATACGTGAAAATAATAAAACAACAAATAATGAAGAATACAAACAAGTTAAGAGAGTATAAGTAACAATTAGGATTATGATATATTTGAACTGTTGTATTTTATGTGAAATGCACGCATATTATATAATTGCTCAGTGCTGTATTAATATTTTGGTCTGTCGAGCTGATCAGCATCATAAGTTGTTGCTTGGGGACAAGAAACTGTATCGCGTTATTAATATATCACACTGACTCCTCTAATCTCTTACGTAATTCATCGTTTGCTGGACAGACGAGTAGAAAATGCATTTCATCTTCGACTAGACCTAATTGGCACCGCCTACAGAACCTCTCCTTATCAGATGTCCGATTAGGTTTAGTGTAACGTCTCTTTTCAATTTCGAGATCATGACAGCTGAGTACACTCTAAATCGGTTGGGTTAAAAATCAACCCAAATCGACTGGGTTGAGTGAATATGAACCCAATTTGGGTTCATATTCACTCAACCCAGTCGATTTGGGTTGATTTTTAACCCAACCGATTTTAGAGTGTACCAGTTCACTGATGGTATCGCGGAACTAAATATAGAAATTAGAGTGAACCGCCTTAAAATGTTGCACTCGGAAATGATGCAATCTATAAAAATAAACAGCTTTGGGAAAATCCATTGTTTCAATAAAAGTCTGAAACATTCTATTAACATCTTGCATTATTGTTGAATATTCCCGAGAAAAAGGAGGGTGATTTGATGACTTTTGGACCTAAAAAATACAATTTACTTTTTGTGTGTTTTTGTAGGGAATTCCCTGAAAAATATGTGCACGTGACCGGTACTTCCCTTTGTGTCAGTTTTTCTCTCTTATTTGTTGCATGACCCCCTGTTTTCAGATCAGAAAAAGTTGTCTAAAGGGCTATACTTGACAGAGATATTTGAATGCCAAAATTAAAGTGATGCGATCATATTTTTTTCCACCTGAACGTTATAATGGTCGCCTATGGGAAAATATTTAGTTTTGTGATACCTATAGGAAATATGTTTTTTGGCTTCCAAACCAGATTCAGTTATTATTTTGGGTGATTATTTCACATTTAAATATTTATTTGGGACCACATACCTTACCAAACTATTTTATTGTTTTGAAAAGTTACATTTTTGTCACAGTCAGCAATAAAATCTATATATTTCCAAAACTAAGGCTGTTCATGCAAGCAAATTCACATCTTGAGCAAGTGTATTCCCCAGGACCACACTATAACCTCTGGCAGCTGCTAACTAACAGCCTATCTTACTATATTAACATATTTATTTAAACCATGGTTGCCCCTCAGAGTACTAGGGGCAGGGAGGATTCCAAATCTTCCAACCCCCCTCCCAAATCACCATTCAAACAGAGACAGAAAACCCGCACTACCCTTCTATTCACTAGTATTTAGAAGTTTTTCTCTTCTATATTATGCTCTTCAAAATGTTGGAAAACAATTTCTTCATTGAAAGAGTATCCTGGAACACAAATTTGAGGAGGTGGGTGGGGTTACAGTGGAAAATAAAATAATAAAATTACAAATGTGAGTGAATGGCATTTGTGCATAGCTACCAATATAGTTGTCTAGTACTAGTGCTGTCATGGTTCCCATGATACAGCACAAATTTACAGTGACAGTTGTGAAATATTGCTCTTTCCCTGAACCAAGTCCCCCTCCCACACATATTTAACCCTTCTGCTGATGATAAACATTTGGAAAGACCAAACAGCATGATTTTGGAGGCTGAGGTTAGTATCATACACTGTCAGTTTCTTATGATTTACTTTGAGGCTTCAGCACTCATGGTCCACCGAGTTATTTTTCAATTTAACAACCTTACCCTGGCTCTTTCACTATATTTTCTACTGTATGTCATTCAGTACTCTCATGTAGACCTTCTACATGTGTGACTACAAGCCTGTCTGTCTGTTTGTCTGTCTGTCTGTGTGTCTGTGTGTCTGTCTCTTCATCAGATATGGTGTTTGTTTGCTT
Source organism: Pictodentalium vernedei (assembly GCA_031216915.1). Taxonomy (NCBI): domain Eukaryota; kingdom Metazoa; phylum Mollusca; class Scaphopoda; order Dentaliida; family Dentaliidae; genus Pictodentalium; species Pictodentalium vernedei. The sequence goes on from CM062296.1 coordinate 44,694,371, forward strand.
TTCACTTGCCAGGATCTACATTTTCAATAATTGGCAGCTGATTAACTTTCACCGCCCCCCCCCCCCCCCCCCCCCACACACACAATTATATTCAACATCAAATACCACTATATTCTTGAAGCAAATGTCTGATTCATCCTCTTTGGAAACATGTTTTCAACAATTTCAGTCATTTTGCCAGAATGGGTGTCTGTGGGGATTAAAACAAAGGTTATAAAAGAGTGCACTTATGGGAACTTGCAGCATAAGCATAGCAAAATAGAATCAATATTTGATGGTTTTAGGCATCTTAACAGTGTTATGAGATATCACAGTGGCGGGTACTGGTCATACTTTTGGAAAAACACTGTTTTATGTTTTGTCAGTGCCATACCAATGACTCAATATGCCTTTACTGAGAAAACTGAGGCTTTTCCTTTACAAAAATTGCAAAATATTCATCAACCACAATATGAAATGTCTTCAGAAACCTGACTGTGATTTAAAAACTATTACAGATGGGAAAGTTCGTATCACAGTGGATTTGTTTTGGGTCAATATCAATTAAATTATGAATTATATCATAGATTTTGATGAAAAGGGGCATACCGGGGTGTCCTATTCAGGACAAAATTTTACTACATCAGGTGGTAGAATAAAATTTGGCATCAGTTGTTAGGATACACTGGTAGAGTCCTTTCATATTGGTGAAGTATGTAGCTGCATCCCCAATTTTGGAAACAAAATTGATATCCATATTGTTCCATGGGGGTTGGGACACTGTTTTGCTTGCAGTGTGGTTAAATGGGTCAGATTTTTTCTAAAAATATTTTATGGTGATGCAGATTTTATTTTGGGATCAGGGTAGTCTTTTGAAGAAAGCTGTAAATTCTCATCCTTCTCAGTTAATTTATAAAGTAACAGGATAGAAAACTCTTTTAGAGGCAATACCAGTTTTCAAGCCCACTTGACAAAGTTTGGACACTTTTCCTTAAAAGAGCAAATTTTCCATGTTTTTGGCTCAGCCAAAGCCAAAAGTTGGATTCTAATGCAGAAATGACTATTTTATCTCATGGAAGTGGTAAAATGTCTCTTTGGTGGGGTTGGGGATGATTATTTGTGTCGCGGAACTAAATATTGAAATTAGAGTGAACCGCCTTAAAATGTTGCACTCGGAAATGATGCAATCTCTAAAAATAAACAGCCTTGGGGAAATATATTGTTTCAATAAACGTTTGAAACATTCTATTGACATCCTGCATTATTGTTGAATATTCCTGATAAAAAAGAGGATGATTTGATGACTTTTGGACCTAAAAAATACAATTTACTTTTTGTGTGTTTTTGTAGGGAATTCCCTTAAAAATATGTGCACGTGACCGGTACTTCCCTTTGTGTCAGTTTTTCTCTCTTATTTGTTGCATGACCCCATGTTTTCAGATCAGAAAAAGTTGTTTGAAGGGCTATACTTGACAGAGATATTTGAATGCCAAAATTAAAGTGATGCGATCATATTTTTTTCCGCCTGAACGTTATAATGGTCGCCTATGGGAAAATATTTAGTTCTGTGATACCTTATAGAGCAACGCTCTCCAAAGTTTAAGGGTCGTCCCCTGAGTACCAATGTGTTCTATGTGCCTACTGGCCGAGGGGACGGGTTGTCAAATACTCAGCCATTTTGTAATCCTTTTTTTACCCCAAAATAAAAACGCATTTTTCCCGCGGCGCTTGATTTCCCCTCGGAGTCAATAGATTTCCATTCCTGTATTGAATTATCCTTTATGCGTTCTAGGAATATATCTGGGAATCTATATTGGTCAACAGAAGTCGGTGCAAGCCAGACGTTTCCAAAGCCATGTCTGTAGAGTGTTTCTTTGAAAATGACAAGCCATTTCAAGTTTCTGACTGATTTCAAACTCTTATAGCATAGAGACATAGAGGATATCTACGCTAGTTTAGTGAATATCGGGCATTATCTCATGAGTGTGGACTTGAAAGTTTTATTTTTATCAAGCGCTTACGCGAGTGAAAAATAATACTTTCAGGTCCACACGAATGAGATAATTCCCGATATTCACTAAAACGGTGTAGATTTTTTTTATTTTATTACATGCTAAGTGACATCTTACTGGTCAATATTCAGACCAATTCGACTGCAAACAGTTTCAAGTAAATAACAAAAAAGCTGCTGATCGTTCCTTCAAGGCGATGTACAAGCGTAACGTCATTTAGGAAGCTGTTAGTAGTATGTCTCGTATGTTTGAGGGATAGGTTGCCGGATCTCATTGCCGGATCTCCGCGTGAGCGGCCATGTTGTGACGTCATCTCCAAAGTGATATGTGGTGTGAGTGCGCATGCGCAGCGCGTGTTGTTAGGGTGATACGTGTTTCCGTCGTCCATTTTGTATACTGGAGGCCGCCATCTTGGTTTCTATGGTAGCACGTGATTGCTATGTTACCCAATTGTTCTGCAATAAGACGGGGTATGTTCGGTGGGTATGTTCGATTGTAGAAGAGTAAATCTAATTACCACAAACAACCCGACAATCCCTCCAAATCACCAAAATCCACCCCAAATCACCGAAATTGACTTTATTTCCCCATTTTATCGGCTTAGCAGGTAGTGCTATAGTACTAAGGGGTACAAGGGGGTGCGTTCGATTGAACAGGAGTAATGTTCTGGCTTAGAATTCTCCCAGAATCCCTTTTTGGATCATTATCCCGTGACGTTTTTCCCAATAAGAATAGCACGTAGTGCTGTAGAGCAAATTTACCCAGAATTCTCTGCTTCTATCTATATAAACAACAATTTTCGTCTATCTGGCCATGTTCCTTTGTTCTAGAGTATACTCCAGTAGCGTAGAAGAGCCTATCATATGGAACATCTTTGCTTATTATTACTATTACATATAAGGCATTCCGTCATTAAGATTCCTAGCCGAGTCCGTAAAATTTGGATTCCGTGTTTTAACATCGACACTCGAAGGTATTCCCCTTCCCTTTTGGAAGAATTTAGTTTATTGGGTTGTTGTTCATTCAGTTAAAATTTATGAAGTTTAAAAATTCAATCAGTTCAAAGGGTGTTAACATTGGGATATAGTTAGGGGTTATACTTCATTCAGTTCAAAGGGGTTAATTATATATACATTCATAAGGGTTATAGTTCATTCAAACAGTTCAAGGGTTTTAATTACATAAAGTTCATTAAAACAGTTCAAGAGGGTTATATTTGGGGATTATAGTTCATTCAGGTGAAAACTTTGTTATGTTCACTTCGATCTTGGTTGTGTTGGATCTTCGTTCACTGCGACTTCAACAGTTCAACTGTAGTTGAGTTGGTTCTGTTCAGTTGTTTCCAACTAGTTCGATTTAGGGGTTACAGTACATTCAGGTTAAAAATTGTATTGCATATATTGGGCGTTAAGATTAAATCATAGTTTATGTTGTGTTCCCTTCGATCTTGGTTGTCAGTTGTATATGTTCGGGTTCTTGTTGTAGTTGATGAATTAGGCTTTATTAGCCCCTTTCCATACCCTCGAGTGTCGATGTTAAAACACGGAATCCAAATTTTACGGACTCGGCTAGGAATCTCAATGACGGAATGCCTTATATGTATACAGGGGAAATCTGATTCAACCTTGATCAATGTTATAGTCGAGACTGAGATAGGTATAGCTAGGAAGTAATGGATGAGATATGGGGCAGAATAACAGAAGCCAATAGTACTGGTACAAGGCCGCAATGGAACAAGACTGCTGTAGAAGCTAATGATAGGACAGATAGGCCATAGACCTGTAATGGCCTTGGAGCTTTGGCGACAAGATGGAAGCGGTTGGTAAGACTACATTAGACCCATTGAGGGCTTTTACATAGCCTAATGCGACACAAAAGGGATTCTCCAGAAGGTATCCTCGATAGGTATCCTCAATAGGTATCCTCAAATAATACAATACCAGGCCATAGGTAGTCTCAAATACTGAAATGAGGATAAGAGTCGTATTAAAAATCCCTCATTGAGGGATTTTTAATGGTCCTCATAACCTCAAAATTCAATGAGGCTATGAGGGATAATAAATGAGGATTCATTGAGGGCTTTTACATAGCCCCCATGGCCTCATACGACAAAAAAGGGATTCTCCTAAAGGTATTCTCGATAGATATCCTCGAATAATACAATACCAGGCCATAGGTATCCTCAAATACTGAAATGAGGCTAAGAGTCGTAGTAAATTATACCTCATTGAGGGATTTTTAATGGTCCTCATAACCTCAAAATTCAATGAGGCTTTGAGGGATAATAAATGAGGACTCATTGAGAGCTTTTACATAGCCCTCATGGCCTCATACGACAAAAAAGGGATTCCATAGCCACGGGTGTTTCCCAAAAATGGGATTCCATGGGATATGGCCATTGGATATAGGTTTTTATTATACAGAAGGGAGATAACTCTGCATACAGCTTATGGTAAATCAAGCAATCTGATTGGTTATAAATGATCTAGATATATGAAACAACGAGAGTACTTGGAATAGGGTCAGAACTAACAAGAATAGACTAGAATAGCTAATTATAGTAATAATAAGCAAAGATGTTCCATATGATAGGCTCTTCTACGCTACTGGAGTATACTCTAGAACAAAGGAACATGGCCAGATAGACGAAAACTGTTGTTTATATAGATAGAAGCAGAGAATTCTGGGTAAATTTGCCCTACAGCACTACGTGGTATTCTTACTGGGAAAAACGTCACGGGATAATGATCCAAAAAGGGATTCTGGGAGAATTCTAAGCCAGAACATTACTCCTGTTCAATCGAACGCACCCCCTTGTACCCCTTAGTACTATAGCACTACCTGCTAAGCCGATAAAATGGGGAAATAAAGTCAATTTCGGTGATTTCGGGTGGATTTTGGTGATTTGGAGGGATTGTCGGGTTGTTTGTGGTAATTAGATTTACTCTTCTACAATCGAACATACCCACCGAACATACCCCGTCTTATTGCAGAACAATTGGGTAACATAGCAATCACGTGCTACCATAGAAACCAAGATGGCGGCCTCCAGTATACAAAATGGACGACGGAAACACGTATCACCCTACCAACACGCGCTGCGCATGCGCACTCACACCACGTATCACTATGGAGATGACGTCACAACATGGCCGCTCACGCGGGTTACCATGGCAACACAACATGGCGCCACTACGTCACGTGACTATGACGTCACATGAGATCCGGCAATGAGATCCGGCAACCTATCCCTCAAACATACGAGACATACTACTGCTGTTGAAAAAAAATCATCGTTTGGACCTGAAAATATCATTTTTCACTCGCTCAAGTACTCGTGAAAAATAAAACTTTCAGGCTCATGAGATAATTCCGGATACTGACTAAAATAGAGAAGATTTTCTTTTTTATTATATGCTACGACACATTTTCAATATTGAGCCCAATTCGTCCCCAAATGCGTACGTTTCAAAATAGTAACAAAGATCAGCTGATCGTTCTTTCAAAGCGACGCGATGCAACGTGGCGTGACGTCATTTAGGAAGCTACTGAGGGATATTCTTCGATATCCATCGAGTCGATGGATAAGGAGAAATATCTTTTAGATAGTCTGCGATAAATCACAGGCTAGCATATAATAAAATAATCTATCTTGTTCAATATTTTTCCAGCCTTAACAAATATATAACCATTTGTTTTAGTACTTCCAACTGTAGTGGGAATCTTCCTAATTTAGCCAAAGAAGGGACGTGAGACGTGTTTCTATTAACCCCAAATACCCTCTTACAAAAACGTATGTGGAAAGTTTCAATAGCACTTACTTGTTTGCGGAAACAATAATCTCCCAAACTTCACACTGACATATTTGAATCGGTTTAACACAGGAGTCAAACAGTTTTGTAGCAACTCACACTGTGTAGTCGTGTCCATTAAGAGCGCTGTAAACCTTGAATGCCGCCTTGGATAATCTATGTGTAAGATCCACAACGGTTTTGCCAAAGTTTCCAGAGGCAGACAGGACAAGACCAAGGTACTTATATTCTTAAGTTGATTCTAGAACGTCGCCTTCATATTAGAATCGTTTTTTGTTTTATATATTTACCCGCTTTATTGGGTTTTTCTCTTGTTTACTGTAATTTGCCACTTATCGCAGAAATCGTAAGCCTCTCAAGCATGTACTGGCAACCTTCAGCACTTTGTGAAATACTCTTGAGTGCCTAATAATAGTACAGAGCAAAATAATAGTACAGGGTGGGAAATTTCCTGAAAATTAACAATAGTACAGGGTCGAACAATAGTTTTGGGTGGAAAATTCCAAGATGTGAGCCAACCACTGTGCCCTGAACCGTTTCCAGACGTCTGATGCTCTTGAATTGGTGAAGGGCTAAATTACTTTCGGTTATCATAATTTTCACATGGATTTGACTTGTTGCAATTTATGGGAGCGTGCCTGTAGGCACTCTCCCATAAATGGCTCCAAGGCAAAACCTTATAGACTAATTAATTCTGTTTCAGTGATGGTATGAAGCACATCCACTGGGTATTAGGTCTTAAAGTTATGATAGCAGTACTTCAGAATAAAGTCCAAATATATGCTTCCAGCTCTCTACCCATTAACATTTCCATTGCATCCTGTGTTTGCTTGTTCATGCCCCTTATCAGTTTGTTTTGGTGAACTTCTTGAGATAAGCAGCCGCTCTGCACATTCGATTGCTGAAAATTAAATAATCATACAGGGTCAAATAAGGATCATAAAGGCGTGAATTTTGTTCGAAAAAGAATAATCATACATGTATGATTATTAGGCACTCAAGAGTAAGGACAGGTTCGTCAGCGTACATTAGAGAGGGTATTGCGATGCCCATTGTCGTGACGAGATCACATTCTGTTTCACTGAGGGCCGGTGGTAAGTCGTTAATAAATAGATTAAATAAAAATTGGCTCAAATTATTGCCTTGCAAGAGACCTACTTCAGATTTAATCTCGTCTGTCAACCTGTTACCCAATTTGACACTAGAGGTGTCGGTATGTAATAAGGACCTTAATACCTAAAACATTTACCCTCCTATACCTAAAGTTGATAGTTTATAAAGAAGACCATCTCGCCTTCCCCATCAAAGGCTTTTCTGAAATCAACAAAGCACGTATACACATTTTTGTTCTCCTCAAACTTTTTCCTGAGGATAGAATTAAGTATACAGAGGATATCCTCGCTGTTTTAGTGAATACGATATTCACTAAAATAGCGTAGATTTTATTTTACTGCGCAGTATTCAGCCCAGTTCGACTGCAAACAGTTTCAAGACAATAACAAAGAACTGCTAACCCTTCCTTCAATGCGGTGTTCAACGCGACGTCATGCACCGAAGCGTGACGTCAGTTGGGAAGCTACTGGGAAATATTTCTCGATAGCCATCGAGTCGATGGATATCGAGAATGTCAAGGTGATAGCTAGAAGTTGAGAGCTTTTTGTTTAAAAGTGTATATATTTTCAATAATCTTTCTCATCGGGCTAAATGTAAAGCGTAAAGATAGGTATATGACGGACCCCGAAAATCGATTTGTCATTTAAACAGACCAGTAATAATTAAAGCACTGCTAATTGAGCAGGACATTTAATGGCCATTATGGCGCTCTTGTTGAACGCCACATGGGCTATCTGATAACTGATTAAAAGAGCAAGAGAGACAATATTCTCCTGTTGTCATTATCTGTATAATTATGACCATTTAATAGGTGATTGTTGTGAAAACAGTACATCGCATATGTTCTGGACACACACCCATATTACGCAGCTAGCCTGTTACAGAATGTCAAAAGATACCAACATGTGAGACTTTCAAAGGCGAGTATTAAATTAAGATTGATCTAAACGTCCAAGGTCAAGAGAAACAATTAAACTGAGAATTAATGTTCTGGCTATCGAAATAAAAATCGGGGGATTCCTCGAGAAATTCATTCCAGCCTGAAGGGGTGTAAGGCCGTGGGTCGTTGTGAGTAGATGGGGATGTCCCATGCTATAGGTTAGAGAAGGTACCGCATCGGTGCGAAAGTATAGGCACGTTGTGATGTAGGGGGACCACAGAGCTCATATTTAGAATAGGAGCATTCGCGGGCCAAGTCGGTGGCCATATATGAGAATAGGATCAGAAACACGAAGTACGAGCTCAGGGAGCTATTCGCATTTAGGTAAACGGCTTTACCGGTTTTAGAAGGCAAGCCTTGCATTGGCAGAGTAGGCTTTGCCTGTATGAACATTATTCTGAGATAAACATAGGGGAGTGTTTAACCCCATTGGTGGCGACTTCTTGAGCGAAAAGCGTCAAGTGAAGTGACAATAAGCTAGTGGCCGAGCGACGGCAGTGGAAGAGTGACATTCCGTCACTTGTTAGAGGGAAGGCGAAATAGTAAAGTGACAATACGTTAGCGGCCGTGCGACGGCAGGCGTAGAGTGACATTCCGTCACATGTTGAGTAAAAACGTCCGGTAAAGTGACAATGAGTTAGTGGCCATGCGACGGCAATGAAAGAGTGAAGAGGGGACCAAAGAACAAACACCAGCGAGAAGGAGGAAAACCGGCGACAACGGAGAATGCGGGTCCACAAGTGACTCAATAACTGCGTGGGTAGGGGGTGACTGACGTTTTGTTTTTCATATTCTTTGGATTCCATGTAAGTCACAATATTTATTTATATGTTTTTATATTTTAATTGTTCTTTTCAGTGAACCCCTGTTGATTTATGCTTTTCGAGGACAAGTTATTAACCCCTTCAGGATAAGAACCACCCCAACAAAAGTGAAACGGGCGTCACGGTGAGACATTCGTTCACGCACGAATTCAGGGACACTCCTCGAGTTTTGGCTGAATACGCGGCGTGAATCTATTTATTCCAGCAGCGACAAAGCCCCGGTTTCCGACAGAGAAATATCTTTTAGATAATTTGCGATAATTCACAGGCTAGCATATAATAAAAAAATGTTATCAGTTGTTCGATGATCCTTCCGAAAAATATCGAGAAGGAACATATGGGTGTTGAATACCTAGCATAAATAGACATGGTGATAAGTTAATTTCGAAGTCCGCAGCCAAAAGGAGGAATCAAGGGAGTGTCTCAATTAATGACACTTTAGTCTGAAGTTTTCTTCGTTTCAGGCTGTCCGGACAAAGTCTGGGCCACTCCTCCATCAGTGTCTGTGGACGGCAGTGTATACATTCTCCAATCTCATTGTTGTCTCTCACATTCAGATTCAGATTCTTTTATTGGCATTATACATAAAAAAATCCACTTTCGATAAAATTATCTCCCTTGAAATTATTAGACTGTCGAGGGAGGGCCAATTGAGAAGCTTGTAATTGTTGCGAAAACACCCATATAACACCAGTAGGAAATAAAACCAAGTTTCCTTTTGTTACTTTCAATAGACGAAAACAACAGACAGCTCTCGAAGCTGTCTGTTGTTTTCGTGTATTAAAAGTTGCGAAAGGAAAATTGTTTTTTTTATGACAAGTTAATTAGAAGTAACTAAATGACTGGCCACTTTCACTCTCTGTTCAGCGAATGTGTTTTTACAGTAATGTGAAAGGTTTTATTCATCCCAAGTAAAAATAGCGAATCGTACCTCCAAAACTTTTATGTTAATTTATCTTACAATCAACATGTATTTTGTCTGTATTAACTCCGCAACTGTCGTGTATCCGACCCCCTCATACAGATGTTTGTATCAGGGGGTAGGATACAAGCACGTTCCTTTCGCGTGAGTTCCATTTTCTTTTCTTTCTTTTTGTTCATCCGTACGAATAAATGGTTCATTATATATTCGTCTACATTCTTGACTTATCCCCAATATATTGTAAGATAAAATGATTATTGCCATTATGTGGATGTACAAAATATGTATCCGAGTCTCGCTCCGGGTTCTAAGGGTAGATCACAACTCGTCTTCGACTCGTCGTGATCTGCCCTTAGAACCCGGACCTCGACTCGGATACATATTTTGTACGTCCACATAATGGTAATAATCTCTATGGAAAGAAGGAAACAACAGTATTTGGATTATATGTCACGATGCGAACACTTTTGATACAACGAAGAAAAAAAAATTACAGAACATCACAAGGTCGTGAAAGCGCCCTTTTTCTTATTTTTAAATGGATTTTAACAGAGAATTATAGTCAAAACGTTAAAACAGATTGGGGAAAAAAACAATGGATAAAACAGGTTCTGTACGTTTATAAATTTGTAAAGTGAAGCGCACATCGATGTTGCAACTTCGCTAAGATTTCGAAATTTCAATTATTATATGAAATTTCCAAACCCTCAGTGTTAACTGGTTGAGTGTTGGAAGCCCATATTTCGGCTTTATTCTGACGTGCAGGTGCCATAACCTAAAGGCTTAATATTCTGCATGAAGAGAAATTATACAGTGTGTAAGGATTTGCCTTGTTATAATTTATGGGAGAGTGCTTATAGGCGCTCTCCCATAAATTGTAACAAGGTAAAGACGTGTGAATAAATTTTGATGACAAAAACTAATTCTGCACTCTACCAATTAAATAATTTTCTAATATTAAGGGGAGCTAATCATTCCTCAAAATCTATTCCAATGACGAAAATTGGCAGCCATTACATACAAATAAAATAGGTAGAATACACTATTATAGTCGGCATGGCTGTCCACCTGTCAAACACCTGAAAGTATAGAGGATCTTTAGTGAGTCGCGATTTCATATGAAATGTCTGTACCCAGCTCACTAACAATGGACCGCATCTCGAAACGATATTAATGAACGAGGATCAGCAATTTCATGTCAAATCGTGGCGAATTTGAGATTCCTTTTATTGCATAATGTGTAATTTAACCCTTTGAACTCTAGCGGCCGTTTTTCCGGCCAGCAACATGATACGTCATAACGTCATTAAATAGGATGGCTGTTCAGAAAATATGTGGGGTAGACCAATCAATATTTTCAACGTGCAGCCCAGAGGCTGCACGTTGAAAATATTGATTGGTCTACCACAAATAATGAATATGGACTCTTCTAATTGCTGCCATTGAACTGGAATGGAAGATACCACTAGAGTTCAAAGGGTTGAGCCTTTAGCTAACGTAACGATTGAAGCTGACCAGCGCTGTTCACAAAAATCGCCAGCCATTTTTAAAAAAAAATCTACCTAAAAAACATGGCTTATGACCCTTCATTGGAACGCGCTCGTTCCAATGAGGGTGTCGTAAGCTATGTTGTCGAGATAAAAATTGAATCTATTTAGAGATTCAGGCAATATTGTGCGTAACTGTCGCATTCTACTTATATAAGGTAGACAGTTAATTCAAAATGAGAAGATTAATTCAATTATACTCCCGAAACCAACTCACTCACAACATAACAACGTCGACTTCTGACGTCAGCCTAGTATTAGACGTGTTGTGAACGACCTTTTCCGTAATGAGCTATTGATAGCGATTATGTGATAAAGAGTAATTGCAAAATGACTCTGACCAAGTGAATAAGCCGTAGGGAAATTCACAGCAGCCATGACTGGATTTTGTGAAGAATCAAGAAACGACTCAGCAGGTTAAAAATTAAAAAGCATCAACGCCAAAGTTGTATTTTCAAAAAACGTACAACAGTGGCACCCAACACTGAGATAGTTAACTCTTTCAACATGGTGTGCATAAATGTTTGCTTGAATACAAAATTGATAGTGGACGAGCAGACGATATAAAGAGCAAAAAATACAGAGGCTCGGCTCGGCTCGGCTCAGCTCGGTAGTAATTTAATCCAACAGCTCGACAGAACTGTTGAATTAAATTATTACTGAATCCACCAACAAACCAGTCGTTTCGCCCATTTCGACGTTGACAGTACTGAGTGAAATGATACCTCCCAGAGCCTCGGTGTTAAAAGGGTTAAGGAGCTACATGAGTAAGAAAAATTAGTTTACTTTCAAATTCTCATCTCTGATATTTTATAAATTCAAATTCGACATATTATTGGGCCACACTACTTCCAAAGCTGTCATTTTAACCCTTTACCTAACCTGAAAAGCAGACGACACTTGCAAAAATAATTCTTGAATAACTAATTTTTTTCATTTTTTGTCTCAAAAACATAGGTTATGACCCCTCGTTGGAACGAGCTCGACGAGCTCGTTCCAACTAGGGGTCATAACCTATGTTTTTTAGACAAAAAATGAAAAAAATAATGAAAATTAATTGGCGATTTTTGAGAATAGCGCTGGCCGGTTTTGCCGTTACGTTAGGTAAATGGTTAAAAAAATTTCCGGCTTCTTTTGACACCCACCATCTATGGCATTAAGAGACATCACAACAGCGGTTGTCTTACCACAGAGCCTGGGGAATGGAATAACATTATCGTTTAGGGCCATATTTTTAATTTTATAGACGATATGAAGATGTGTAAACTGAGGGATGACTGCTATTTAGTTACCAATCAGATTAAATAATGTTCAGTTCCATTACACTATTCCACTACCAACTGGACTGTAAAAGTTGAGAAGAGACCTAAATATCACGAGTTTTTAAATGGTAGTATACTAGGTATACTGTGACCTGTTTCAGGAATAATTTGATAGCAGTCATATCCGCTGCTCTCTAAATTGGATTAGGATTTAACCTTTTAAGTTGTTTTCTGTTTAACCCTCATCATACTGATGTTAAAGAATAAAAAATCCGGCCAATAATATTTTCCACAATTTAACCAATTTTGTCTTTTGTGTCAGAGCGCATTGATCTCTGTCAAACAAGAAACACTGGAATTGTTTAACTTCCCGGTTGCTTTATAATAATATTTTCTCGCGTTATGGCAGTTTAGCGGGAAAATGTTGTCTTTGAATATTCAAATAAATGGGTTGCTGATTTGTACCAATGGGAAGGGGTGGTGGTGTCACGTGCTTGACAAGGTTTTGTCGCAGGGGTTTTTTCGTCAGTTCAAGCGATTCTTTCACGACGCTGACATCTCTTGTTTTAAAATTATTAGTATATTGCTAGCCATAATACTCACTGGCTTAGTGTCGCGCCTCTTGTAAACAAAAAAAAAAAAGTGAACTTCCGACACTTCATAGTTACGATGGCAGTGCATCATGTATGTACAGCTTCGGATAACAGGTTTCCATAGGCCCCTGATATCAAAGATATATAAAATAGAATTAAAAATACAGGGGTATCTATGGTTTTTTCCTGGGCGGCCACGTAACGCTACATTTCCTGTTGTATGATTTGGATCATGTTGGTGTGCTTTGCACATTGTGCCTGTGGCACAGTATTTCCATTATGCCAAAATAAATTTGAGAGCGTCACTCAATGTCGCCATCGCTTGTCGGCAAGCTGCTGTGTTATGTGTTATTTATTTGGGAGGGGCACAGACGAACAATTTTCTGCTTGAAATATCGATATTTTAACATCATTGTGCGGAGGTAGGGCTGAAACGGTTGGCTCATTTTCGTAACCGATTAACCAAGAGCTATAACCGGATAATATTCGATTATCCGTGGCCATTATTTCACCGAATATGGGATCAAAACTATAGACATTGAAAAGCAGTATTCTCAAACTATTCCGTAGTGTGTATACAAACGAACGTTGTCGAGTACTCGACAACGTTCGTTTGTATACACACTACGGAATAGTTTCTGCGATTACTCTTTACTCACGGAAGCTGTCGATCATTAACGAAGTCTTGAACGCCAAAGTGGATTATTTCTCTGTATATACAACGCGGCTTCGATGTGTAATCTGTTTCAAATGAGAAGCAGCAGATTTACTACGTTTTAAACGTGGAATGACGATCACTATCGATATTTCGGATAACCGGTTGACGGATTTTCTAATCGGTCAGGTAGCTAACTGGTTCCAAACCGATTATCCGGTTAACCATTTCAGTACTAGTAGGGGGTTAATCCTTTAGCACACGCACAGGAGATCAAAATTCCTTATTTTAATTGTTGTTTTTCAAACTTTGAAAAAAGAATTCAATAAAACCATATCATGTGACCCACGCACTTGAACGAGCAAGACGAATTCGCTCCAATGAGGGATCACATGAAACGGCTTTGTTGAAATATTTTGAAAAATATATTTTTTTCAACTGCTTAGTTTGAAAATTATGCAGGTGGATGCGGTCGATTCATTAGATAAAGGGTTAAATGGTAATTAACTCAACACGATCTGCGGACCTTTTGTCTATACTTTCACTGCAACACATTCCCACGAAAACTCTCTAAAGTCTTTTCTAACAATTCTTAATGTGTCCGTGTTTATCTATTACAGTACATTGAGTTGTTCCATTGTGATCTTTGTTACACTGTGGGCGGGGCTTTTTTTTGGAAACGCTTCAAGGGAATGATTTCAGTTTTGGTAGCCTACTATAGAACGATGACTTACAGATCAAGTTTGAGTTTCATGCTGATTGCCTTATTCTTGTGTGAGTTATGGCCCGTGGAAATATGGAAAAGCGCCAAAATATCAGAGTTTCATGCTGATTGCCGTATTCTTGTGTGAGTTATGGCCCTTGGAAATATGGAAAAGCGCCAAAATATCAGTTTTTTTCTGGAAACGCTTCAACGGAATGATTTCATTTTTGGTAACCTACTATAGAACGATGACTTACAGATTAAGTTTCATTTACACTCTGTCCATCCATCCGTCAGTCTGTCAGTTCGTCTGTCGGTCATACTTTAGTTTTCCGGACTTTTTTTGGAAACGCTTCAACGGAATGATTTCATTTTTGGTAACCTACTATAGAACGATGACTTACAGATCAAGTTTCATTTGCACTCTGTCCATCCGTCAGTCTGTCAGTCAGTCTGTCAGTCATACTTTAGTTTTCGGGATTTGTTTTGGAAATGCTTCAACCGAATGATTTCATTCTTGGTAACCTACTTTTGAATGATGACTTACAGATCAAGTTTGAGTTTCATGCTGATTGCGTTATTCTTGTGTGAGTTATGGCCCTTGGAAAAATGGAAAAGCGCCAAAATATCAGTTTTCTGGACTTTTTTGGAAATGCTTCAACGGAATTCATGCTGAGCACATCTAGGTTATAACATTTGTATAATTATTAATGCTCATTAGTCTGGTGGGGGACATTGTATTGCTTCAGCTATACGTGCGCTCTTGTTCCAATCCTCTTTTATAACACGTAACGCATTATAGCGGGATGGTAACAGTGTTAAAAGTATACAGTATAGCCACCGTGGACTGGTCATTTTCCACAGGTGGTCAATATTTGTTTAGATTCTTCGACGGGTTTTGGTTCTATTTTTAACCAAGTTTGGCGCGGATTTTCCCGTGTGGGGAATTCGACTCAGTTATGGATATTTATTCATCCATTTTACGTGGAGTTTACGTACAGATTATCGTTCATTTAATGTGACCTCCTTTTACTCACAAAGGTTTACAGATATTCTTTCGTGATCCAGTTATAGATATCCAATCAATTAGTATTTAATTCACATTGAAACAATCAAGATATTAACAAAATTAGTGGAACGACGCTGTGGAATCATAAAATTACAGTTGTGATGAGTCTTAATTCATAATGATGAAACCATTAAAGATTCGTTCAAAGCAAGTCTCTATAGTGAGAAATATTTGTTGCGCTGATTTGAAGAAATTGAATATTTGTAGTATTTGTTTTAGATTAAATCGTCTGGAATATTTCAGTTGGTCGGAAAAGCGAACCTTCGGTTCGCTTTTCCGACCAACTGAAATATTCCAGGCGATTTATCCTAAACAGTGGCGGTGGACTATTTAAGGACTAGACTGGTTCCAGGCCATGACAGCGTCGAATTCCGAACAGAATCAGATTGATGGTATGAAAGCTTTCAGTAATGGCTGCCATCTTATTCAGTACAGCCGCCGTGGAATGGTCACTTTCCAAAGGTGGGCAGTATTTCCACGGACGCAGTAATATTAGATTCCAAACACTAATTAAAGGAATAATCCTCAAAAATTTAATTAATGAAGCACCGGGTACCACCCGGTGCTTCATTAATTAAAATTGTATTGTTAATGAATTTTATTACATGGTAAGCGCATGCGTGGACATCATTGCTAACGCGTGGATTACGACCAGTCCACGGTG
This sequence comes from Pictodentalium vernedei, assembly GCA_031216915.1. NCBI lineage: Eukaryota > Metazoa > Mollusca > Scaphopoda > Dentaliida > Dentaliidae > Pictodentalium > Pictodentalium vernedei. The sequence goes on from CM062296.1 coordinate 44,710,466, forward strand.
ACTGTACTGTAAGTATTAAAGTGGTTGATTAGTATGAAACAAATGAATATAAAAATGAGCCTCGTTTACTATCAGTTATATTGAGTTATGCTAATAATGACACGCTAGTAACACCCCTCTCTCTTCTACATCCAAACACTGATGCTTTTGTGATATCGTGCCTCCCACCCTCCCTCAAATATTTGTATCTTGCCGACTTTAATATAACACACCAAGCTATAGAAAAACGAACGTCGCCGAAGTCCACAAAATACTGTCTAGCAAAATGGACTATAGTGAGCCCTTATACTTATATTCATGTAAAACAGAAATATATAAATGCGAATGTCTGTATCTATCTATCTCTCTATCTCTCTGTCTTTGTTCCGGATGAACTCCTCCGTTTCTCCACCAATCGATCTCAAATTTTCTACACGGGGGTAATTCGTCCCTGCGAGTAACATGGGATGGGTGACGTACCCATGCGGGTTGCCCTTTACCCTGAAATTGATGACATTGCCCTTTTATTTCGAAAACGGCTGGGCCGATCGGGCTAAAATTTCATATGTGCGGGTATATTGACCCATCGATCATTTTGACTTTATCGGGGTGCCCGCGCGGGGTGACCTTGACCTTGGCCTTGAAATTGGTGACCTTGACCTTCTATTTCGAAAACGGCTGGGCCGATCATATCTGAGGGTATATTGATATAACCATCTTCTCACGTGCAATGCCGGGTATTCATCCGCTAGTATATAATAATAATAATAAGAACACTTTGGCCGGCCGCTGATTTGTCGGGGTTCTCGGGTGAGAAGGCCTTGGTTACTCCTGTACTCCCAACTGCCTCCCCCCTATTCCCACGCTTCTTCTCTCCTCCCAACGCTCGGAGATGAACGGCATGATGACATCTCTTGCCCCATTCTTCCCAATCCTTCCGATTAGCATATTAACCCTTTACCTAACCTGAAAAGCAGACGACACTTGCAAAAAAAATTCTTGAATAACTAATTTTTTTCATTTTTTGTCTCAAAAACATAGGTTATGACCCTCGTTGGAACGAGCTCGACGAGCTCGTTCCAACGATGGGTCATAACCTATGTTTTTGAGACAAAAATGAAAATATTTTGAAAATTAATTGGCGATTTTTGAGAATAGCGCTGGCCGGTTTTGGCCGTTACGTTGGGTAAAGGGTTAACCCTCTCCTTTGAGTCTCTCACTAACCACATGTCCTTCATCCTCCCATTATATCAGATAAAGCATTAATTACAACACAAACCTGTATGGCACCAGATTGGTACTGCTATCAAAGTGCGCTAGAAATCTTGACCAGCAAATTGTGACAGAGTGCTATTGTTGAATGTGTTACTTTTATTGTATCGTGAGCTAATGTCGTGTTATTGCAAAAGACGCAATTTTTAGCGCTCACCACAACGTTCTTGCATCAGGGGTTATTTAATTTACAATGTGATTGTGCAGGCCTCAAAGCAAATGAATTCGATAAAGAAAAGGATAGGCTTCAAGTTGTCCTCTCATTCTTCATCACACGAAGGAAAACCAGTTCCAAAATATCGGTGTACGGAGGGAAGTCCATAATAGGTGTTCACGGTGTCGGGTGCCAACTTAGCCGGTTGCATTAAATCGTTTGATTTGGTACCAAACAATCCTCACTGTCTAAAAGTTTGCTATCAAAAAGTTTATTTCACTCGTGAAGGAAAGTCACTGTGGCAATGAAGAGCACGATTGATAACGAAGCAAACAAGAAAAAATATGTTATTACTTCTTTTGTCAATAAGAATTAGTACAAACATATTTTTATTTGCTTTTAATGGTGCAAACGAGGATTGGATGACAAGTACTTTCCAATTAGAATACTTCCCCTCCCCTTACAATACAAAATAAACATACATATAGGGGAGTGGCAACAAGTTTTTTGAAAATAATAGTACTGAAATGGTTAACCGGATAATCGGTTTCAAACCAGTTAGCTACTTAAACGATTAGAAAAACCGTCACCGGGTTATCCGAAATATCGATAGTGATCGCCATTCCACGTTTAAAACGTAGTAAATCTGCCGCTTCTCCTTTGTGAAAGATTACACATCGAAGTCGCGTGGTGTATATTGAGAAATAATCAACTTTGGCGTTCAAGACTTCGTTAATGATCGGCATTTTCCGTGAGTAATGAGTAATCGCAGAAACTATTCCGAAGTGTGATGAGTGACTAACTTTTGACTAATGCTAGTAGAAGGTTAGTCAATTCGTTAGTCAAAATGACTAACATTTCCATGAATGCACCTTAGTCAATTTGACTAATGTAGTAGGTTAGTCATTTTGACTAACCTATCTTAGTGACTGGGGACAAGCTTTTGATTAACCTAAGTTAGTCACTTTGACTAAGCAAAGTTTTTCAGTGTGTATACAAACGAACGTTGTCGAGTACTCGTCAACGTTCGTTTGTATACACACTACGGAATAGTTTGAGAATACTGCTTTCCAATTCCTATAGTTTTGATCCCATATTCTGTGAAATAATGGCCACGGATAACCGGATATTATCCGGTTATAGCGCTCGGTGAGTCGGTTACGAAAATGAGCCAACCGTTTCAGCCCTAGAAAATATATATAATAAGTAGTTTGTGGGAAAAAATAATACAATAATAAATGGATGGTGTAAACAAGAACAAAAAGATAAGACAAAAGGGGCGTGGGCAGAGCGATTTCCTTCTAGAATCCAACATATAATTAAACGACGGCCTCAGTAAAGAAATGTTACAGTTAAAACTAGAAGTCCTATCACGAATAGTGCGCTTATCTAGGCTTAATTGCGCGTTGGAAGTGCGCGCAATTACCATATCGAATGGCATCCAAGGCACGGCAGGTTCTCTTGATTACTCATAGCAAACACATGCAATGTTTTTGCCAATGGACCTCCGGGTTACCCGGAGGTCCATTGGCTGAAACATTGCTTGTGCACAAGCAATATGTACATAATTTGGTAGCTTTACTTGGGCCTTAACGCGTACATTAACGCGCATATCACCGTGCTATTTGTGCGCATTTCATGACAGGACTTCCAGTTTTAACTGTAATTATGTAGATAGAGGGTTAGGGTCAGACGTCGAAATCTATTAGTGTCTTACTATCCAATGAGAAGTTGGAAACAGTTTTGGACAAACTTTAAACGTTAATTGTCAGTTTATTTTTTTTATTTAATCTTATTTGTTTTACAGGTATTGTCTTTTATTTAATCTTATTTGTTTTACAAGTATTGGCGAACAAGTTATGCAACTTACATTAACGCCTCTCCTTGGCCCAAAGGCGCAGGTGGGTGGGATGACCTTCGTAGTGGAAACTTCGTGGCTTCTCTCTCCTTGAATACTACGAAGGGATCGGAGTGTGTCTCTCTCCGCACAGAGGACAGCCATTTTACGTCCCCACCCGATAGGACTGTGACAGCATCAACCCCACAATTGATGCTGACAGAGCGTGTTCGGAAACGTCGAGAACTTTTCCCGACAGGGATCGAATCCGGGACCTCTGCATGGCATGAGAGACCAGCGCACTTATCCACTCGGCCACCACCCTCTCAGTTGTCCGTGAATGGTAATGAGGCTTTGTTTCATCTTCAATAAAAACATTGTTGGTTATCAGCTTTCCAAACGGTTGCATTTAATTTGATAAATACTTCATACCGTCGCGAGCCACTCGCGACGGTATAAAGTATTTATCTAATTAAATACTACCTTTTGTAAAGACTCGCTACCCGGTAAGCCCGGTGTATTAACAGTAATTTGTCGATTAATCTTTTATTTATTTATTTATTTATTTATTTATTTATTTATTTATTAAGGTTTAAAGACACATTAACAGCCAAGGTTATATCGTGTCGGTGACAGTTTTTCGGATGGAGGAAGCCAGAGTACCCGGATAGAACCACCGAGCAACGGCGAGCAGCTGCCAGCTCCTCAACATCGTAACTCCGCACTGCAGCACAGGCAGGGTTAGATTGGTTGAAGACATGCGCACCATCGACTTGCAGTACGCCTTAGTGCACGGCGTCATCGTGCCCCCATGTGTGGGCAATCGGGGTTAAGTGTCTTGCCCAAGGACACAACGCGGGGGTCCGAATCGATCGCTCAGGCGGTCACCCATCCAAGGACTAACCGGGCTCGACGTTGCTTAACTTCGGTGATCTGACGCAAACCGGTTACCGCAACGCCTGACCATTAATTGAATCCGTTGAATAGGTATACCTTTGCTGACCGCCCTTTTCGCCTACCGAGGATTTTGTCAGAACTTTTGTCTTCTGCCGAATTTTTGTCCGTGACCAATTCTCCTTTCTTAAAATAATTGCCAGTTCATTTTTCAAAACTTGATGACGTCATTTGGATCAGACAGGGAAATACACTCCCATTAGCGTTTTTGGACTAATACAGTGCAGCCCACTTAATTGGATATCTCTTAATTATATATCCCTGTTAATTGAATATAATTTTCAAACACAAAACCATTTACCATACCTTCAGTACAAAGTTGATCTGTTAATTGCATATGGGTTGTAGAGAAAACTCCTGTTAATTGCATATAAAGTTTTGTAATATGTCGAAAAAATTACTGTGATACGCACCGAATTCCCCTTATTTATCAACCTTTTTGGCCTCACTACATCCAATACAGGCATTTATTCTCTATGAGCTCTGTCAAACAAGATATAATAGAATAAATGTTCAGTTTACCACCAGAACGCAGGAAACTGACCAAATCCCTGTTAATTGTATACTCCTGTTAACTGAATAATTTTCACTGGCAAAATGGATATTCAATTAAGAGGATTCTACTGTACATTTTGTTTGGCACTAAAATATCCCGAATACCTACAAAAATGGCGATAGACAGTTTCGGACCAGCGTGAACATTGGCTTTGACGAAGTAAATAAAATTACCTAACGTAAAAGGGAGGCAATCTTGATGAAAACTGGCATTTTTGTGAACTCCCCACACTCTGCAAATATGCATATATACAGTTAATCTTCCTATTAAAATTTATTACACATCCATTCCACTTTAAACCCTTGTATTTAATGGAATAGCCGCTATGACATAAATGATTCTATATTCAATGGGTGATGTACAAGCCGAAACTTTTTTCCCCAGCACCGTTCATACAAGTTCTTTTCCTATCGAGTCATAATTTTCGCTTCGAAAAGTTTCCAAATGTCGTAAAACAATTATCGACTGTCTGTCGCATAGTGTGAAAATGAAAACGTCCAAAGCAAAATAAAGTCGGGTCACAAAAAATTAGTTAATCAAAAATGCGATAATATTTAAAAAAAACCCCAATCATTTCCAACCAAAACATTAACCCAGTCCCGTGGCCGTCTCGTTTTGTGGATCCCTTATATCTAAATTGGTCAACTTTATTTCGGTAAATTTTCGTACATCTTGACATGCCTCGAACTCCTTTTAAAAATGTTTCTCCCAGCTGTTTTGCTAATCAGCACAAATTTGTACTTATATTTTTACTGACAGTAATAGCAACCAAATTGTTAGGCGTAAATTGGCACCAGCCTAAGAGAAACAGCGATACTAATTTCAACAAATACTGGTTCCGAAAAGGTTGTTTTGATTTTTTATAGATCCATTTGATCAGTACAGCTTCAGTCAAAACAAACAGACTCTTCACCTTTGGGTTTAAACATCGGAATTGAAATTTGTTTATTTAAATGAATTTTAATGCATGGGTTGTGTAATAAACACAGAACGCGATGTGTGTTTGAATCGGTGGGTGTTTTACATAACTCGTTGGAATGGCGTAATCATATTTCGCTCGAGCCTACGGCTCTCACGAAATATGACTACGCCATTCCAACTCGTTATGTAAAACACCCACCGATTCAAACACACATCGCGTTCTGTCTATATACGTCTTGCGATCTCTAATTAAAATACCTTTTCATTCAATGACCACTCCTTGAACTACTGTTTTCTATCACCCTTCCTGTTTTATCTTCAGCCTACACTACTAAGGTTATAACTCGTAAGTCACTATTTCTAACGCCTACCGCTCCCAGTGTACTTGTTATCAACACCACCACTGTTATTGACACTACATCTATAACTGCAGTCAAGGTTATTGGCCCTAATGCAACCCTTAGTTTCCGAACATCCAGCCGAAATATGACTACGCCATTCCAACTCGTTATGTAAAACACGCACCGATTCAAACACACATCGCGTTCTGTCTATTTATGTATTTCATCACTGTACATAACATTTATTATTATTTATATATTTTTGTTATAATGAATAAATATCTGAAAATATGAAGATACATAACAAATATAACTTACATTATATTGACCAACAATTTCATAAACAATTAATATTAGTTTTGCTTAGTTTTAAATTCGTTATTTCCAATCGGCTCTGTCAGCATAAAATAACAACACTTGTCTTTGCAAAAGCTATATTTCTCCAGAATAAAGGGGGGGGGGGGGGGGGGGGTAAATTCCTAAGGACTTCTTGACTTTAGTCTAAAGACGCCACGAACAAACCAATGACATCCTTCAAATCGATTCTCATAGCCTATCAATAAAACTATATCATATGACACTCTCCTTGGGAGCTCGTTGAACCCGATCCAATGAGTGATCACATGATATGGATTTGGTGAAATATTTGAAAAACAAGAAAATACAGCAGTACTGTGCAAAAAAGAACGATGATAATATGCCAATGCAGTTTTACTGAAAAGACCATCTTTAACCCTTTACCCAACGAATCGCCCGCATCCGCCCGCGTGATATGCAAATTCAGCAGTTGAAGAAATATTATTTTTCAAAAACTTTCAACAAAACCATATCATGTGACCCCTCGTTGGAACGAGCTCGTCGAGTTCGTTCCAACGAGGGGTCACATGATATGGTTTTGTTGAAATTTTTTGAAAAAAAATAAAAAATTATATTTAAAATTATAAATTTTGATATCGTCTGCGTTGGGTAAAGGGTTAAAATATAAAGACTTAGTATCACAAATGCAGTTTCATGTAAAACATTACGTTGAGGAAAAACCTAGGGAATAAAGACGTGACGTCAACATTGACCTGTCTGTTTTTTATTTGCAATGCATTTTGGGTCCGTATACCGAATATGGTCAAAATCGGCCCAGTAGTTAGCCCGCTGCTAAGGGGCGCTCTCGTTGCTAGGGAAGTCACAAGACGTAAACTTTGATCTGTCTGTTTTCATTTGCAATGCATGTTGGGTCCGTATACCGAATGTGGTCAAAATCGGCCCAGAAGTTAGCCCGTTGCTAAGGGGCGCTCTGGTTCTTAGGTAAGTCACGTGACGTCAACATTGATCTGTCTGTTTTCATAGGCAATGCATTTTGGGTCCGTATACCGAATATGATCAAAATCGGTCCAGTAGTTAGCTCATTACTAATGGGGCGCTCTGGTTGCTAGGGAAGTCACGAGACGTAAACTTTGATCTGTCTGTTATCATTTGCAATGCATTTTGGATCCGTATACCGAATTTGGTCAAAATCGGCCCAGAAGTTAGCTAAGGGGCGTCTGGTTCTTAGGGAAGTCACGTGACGTCAACATTGATCTGTCTGTTTTCATTTGCAATGCATTTTGGGTCCGTATACCAAATATGGTCAAAATCTGCCCAGTAGTTAGCCCATTGCTAAGGGGGCGCTCTGGTTGCTATGAAAGTCACGAGACGTAAACTTTGATCTGTCTGTTATCATTTGCAATGCATTTTGGGTCCGTATACCGAATGTGGTCAAAATCAGCCCAGTAGTTAGCCCGTTGCTAAGGGGGCGCTCTGGTTGCTAGGGAAATCACGTGACGTCATCATTGATCTGACTGTTTTCATTTGCAATGCATTTTAGGTCCGTATACCGAATTTGGTCCAAATCGGCACAGTAGTTAGCCCGTTGCTAAGGGGGAGCTCTGGTTGCTAGGGGAGTCACGTGACGACACCAGTGACCTGTATTTTCGTTTGCAATGCATGTTGGGTCCATGTATCAAAATTGGTCAAAATTAGCCCAGTAGTTTGCCCGTTGCTAGGGGCGTGCTTTACTTGCTATGGACGTCACGTGACATAATCAGTGACCCATTAGCCCCCACCAGCACCCCCCCCCCCCAATATATTAAGGGTCCCTTGACCCATTGAGAGTGGAAGCAATGGTGGAGAGCAATCACTTGTTCTCGCGTCCGAGTATCCTTGAAAAAATGTAACCTCATTTGTCCCCGATTCCTTTGGGAAAAATCCCTAAAAGTTTAATCAGCCAGAGTCATTCTCGTGAAGTCTCATCTCGTTAACTACTTCATACGATAAAAAATAGTGAAAACAATATAAAGGACGATGTCGCTCGGTGTCGGCGATATCTCGCTTGGGAGCCTTCGGTTCCATCGCCCTTTAAAACTAGAGGATGGCCACCAAAGGGTGGCTGATTTCCCCGAAAAAAAGCCTTGATAACCATTCCAACCTTATTCGCGACACACCCTCTGGTTGTGGGCAATAGTAATACCAAGTATCATTAACATCCTTGAAGGCTGTAAGAAGTTATGGAGCGGACACGAATTCCGTCTACGCCCCAACGGACAGACGTACAGACGGACAGACGGACAGACGGACAGACAGACAGACGGACAGACGGACAGAAGGACAGACAGACAGACGGACAGACGGACAGACGGACGACGTCACGGCTAGATTCCCCCGAATTTTTTTCGGGGTAATAAAAAATTAAAATAAATTGTAGTATCGTATTCGGTGGGTAAAGTTTTAAACATTGCTCAACTCTGTCGCAATCGGATCGAAATGCTTTCTTCGATTGTGCAATAACAGTCCTGAATATGCCACCAGAATCTTCTGCATATCCCGACCTTCGATAAAAAAGAGGATATGGAATGAGTGTTTTGTCACACGATATTTATGAAACGAGTCTAAGAATTTCCCGTTTTGCCGAGCCACTGGCGAGGCAAAACGGGAAATTCGTAGACGGGTTTAATAAATATCGTATGACCAAAATACCAAATACGAATCTGATATTTTGTTCATCATATGACACCACAACTAACAAAGACACATCTTTTAAACAGAAAAGACGGGTTAAAGAATGGAATTTCAGCTTGAACGCCATGCCTTTGACTGTGATGCGTCACATCTGCCCGCACGTCATACGTCATAAATCAATACAACATAAGTACAATATCAGTAAGTTGATTGAAATAGCATTAATTTAACCAATCAGAAAGCGTTCTTTCGAAATTGACCAATCAAATCAATAGAAGGTGTTATGAAGCACTAATTAGTGTTTATTGAAAATATGAAACGGAAATAAGTCGAGAAAACGGCGAAGTCATTTGATAAAGTTATGAACACTTAGCATTGAATTCTCAGAAAAATAGTTTTCTTGTATCCTCACTCACCTTTGGTTTCCGTGATCAAGGTGTCAGTGGGTTAATTGTTAGGAGCAACGCGAAACACAATTTATCAACTTCAAACATATCAAAAGGCATGTCTACAGCTTCTTGTGCCAATATGTATTTTTATTATCTTTTATTAAAGTGGCACGTTCAATCGCTGGCATGTTGAATATTTTACCAGTATTGTCTAGTGTCAAAGAATATAGTGATTACGAACATTGAGGACTTCGTGAAGGGTCCTTTTATGAATTATCGTTTAATGCGTCTTTGTAAGTGGCTAAAGGAACAGTAAGGGTGAAGGGCTTTTAAACGTGAGCTACCTCGGTCTATGAAAATATAACATTGTGTTTCGATTTCGCCAATTGTAATCCTTATACAATTAATTACCCTTTTTACGAGACAAGCGTGTGAAAATATTATCTCTTCATAAGTTTTGTACGGCGAATAAATAATAATATTTCCATGTGCTTGCACCCACTTTAAGCTTTTGTCTCTGTTTCTGTTTTCTTTCATCCCGATAAAGGATCATCGAGTCTTTTTGTCTGGTGTTTGCATACAAGTACTTTTAAAAGTTTAGGTGCAAATGAAAGTTCATCAGCCTGGAGGGAGAGTTGAGGTATAGAACTTTCATTATAAAAGCGAACAGAGAATTTCTACCAGATCGTGACTGCGTCACGATTTGGTCGCAATTCTATGTCCGGTTTTGCCGAAAGCCCAGCCGCGATACGCTCTCAATTCTCTCTCCGTTTTTGCCGAAAGCACAGCCGCGATACTCTCGCAATTTCTCTGTTCGGTTTTTGCCGAAACTACAGTCGCGATACGCTCGCAATTCACTGTCCGCTTTTTGCCGAAAGCGCAGTAGCGATACGCTCGCAATTTTCTGTCCGGTTTTTGCCGAAAACACAGTCGTGATACGCTCGCAATTTTCTGTCAGGTTTTTGCCGAAAACACAGTCGTGATACGCTCGCAATTTTCTGTCTAGTTTTTGCCGAAAACACAGTCGTGATACGCTCGCAATTTTCTGTCAGGTTTTTGCTGAAAACACAGTCGCGATACGCTCGCAATTTTCTGTCAGGTTTTTGCCGAAAACACAGTCGCGATACGCTCGCAATTTTCTGTCAGGTTTTTGCCGAAAACACAGTCGCGATACGCTCGCAATTTTCTGTCCGGTTTTTGCCCAAAACACAGTCGCGATACGCTCGCAATTTTCTGTCCGGTTTTTGCCGAAAACACAGTCGTGATACGCTCACAATTTTCTGTCAGTTTTTTGCCGAAAAGACTTTTTCTTGATACTTTGGGGAGTCTGACGGTTGCTCGTCGTTGCTCGATGGTTCTCTCCGGGTACCCCGTCTTCCTCCACCCGTAAAACTGTCCGACACGAGGTGGTCCTGGCTGTCGAAAGTGTCGTTAAACCCCAGTAATTAAATAAATAAATTAAGTAAAAGGATAAATAAATATTTCAATAATCCTGCAATATTTTATTTATGATGCTTATATTTATTAGGGGTTTAATTATATTTTGAACATCAGGGTCACACCGCATCGGACAATTTCACGGTTGAAGGAAGCCGGAGTACCCTGTGAAAACCATCGAGTAGGCGCTAGCAACTGTCACACTCTCCAATTTCACGCAGAGTTAGGAGAGTCTGAAGGCAAGTGCATCATCGACATGCAATACGACTAGGTCCTATGTAGGCAGTTGTGATTAACCCTTTACACAACGCAGAAGATATATAGTGGATATGAAATGAGTGTTTTTCTCATATGATATTTATGAAACGAGTCTAAGAATTTTCCGTTTGGGCGAGCCTCTGGCGAGCCCCAAACGGAAAATTCTCACGAGTTTCATAAATATCATATGAGAAAAAACACTTATTTCATATTCTATTTATCATATGACACATTGTGCACAAATTAACGACTTAGTATGATTTTTTAACCCTTTACCTAACATGTGTTGCAGACGACACTTGGAAAAAACATCAACATATAACTAAAAATTTTTATTTTCTGCTTCTAAAACATAGGTTATGACCCCTCATTGGAACGAGCGCGATGCGGGGTCATAACCTATGTTTTGGAAGCAGAAAATTAATTTTTTTCATATATAACACTGGCCGGTTGTGGTCGTTATGTTTGGTAAAGGGTTAATGCAATATAACCCAACCAAAATAGGACAGATAACGTAAATTCTCCCAACTCAAATTATATAAATGTGACCCAGTTGTATTTTCTTCAGCCAATCAAACTGTCCATATTTGAAATTGATCAATGAAATCTTTCAACCCCAATTATGCAAATTATGAAAATATGGCCCAGTTGTATTTTGTTCAGCCAATCAAATTATCTAGTTTTGAAATTGACCAATGAAATCGACGGAAGGCTTTATTTTTCACTGATTAATATGGAAGCAAAATATCAAATGTTTTAAAGTGAAGAAAACGGACGAGTCATATGATAAAAAAATTTATTGCTTTAAATATCATTTTTCGAAAAATGTCAACAAAATCATATCATGTGACCGTCAATAGAACGATCTCGACGAGCTCGTTCCAAAGAAGGGTCACATGATATGTTTTTTTTTAAAAAAAATTTTGAAAAATAATTTTTTTTCAGCTGCTGTATTGGCATATTACGCGGACGGATATGGCCGATTCGTTGAGTAAAGGGTTAAGTATCTTGCTCAAGGACACAACACACTTATCGCTGGTGAGGAATGAACTGTCGACCTTTCGGCTTAAAGTGCAATGCTTTTACTCCTGAGTCAACGTGCTCCAACCAACTTTATGACGGTGTGAAGGAATTCTCTTATATGTGTTTGGTATATTTTCTTGTGTAAATTATAATACGTAGGTTACGATTTATTTTTTTTTGATTGTGAACATGGCCAATTTATTTCTGGAACATTCAACTATATGATTCGGTAAAGATATATCGAAACTAAGTTTACAAAACGCGTCCATTAACTTTTTACCCAACGCAGACGATATCAAAATTTATCATTTTAAATATAATTTTTTAAAATTTTTCAAAATATTTCAACAAAACCATATCATGTGACCCCCCTCATTGGAACGAGCTCAATGAGCTCGTTCCAATGAGGGGTCACATGATATGATTTTGTTAAAATATTTTGAAAAATTAAATTTTTTCAACTGCTCAATTTGCATATTACGCGGGTGGATGTGGGCGATTCGTTAGGTAAAGGGTTAAATTAGGTCTTGACCAAGCTAAAAATCGGTCCAGACCTAAACTCCTGAACTCGTTTTGTAAATTTCGTTAAAAAATTAGGACTCATTGAGGATCCCCTATTCATATGGTAATCATAGCACAAGCAGGTTCTCTCAAACAGAAAGTGCATAAATGTGTCTGAGGGTTAAATACGTGGATATGAGGTCGGATTGTTTTTGTGCCTTTTGTGAGGAACGAAAACAAAAGAAGTCGGGTACTGCAGCAAAGGTTTCTATTAAACTTGAAGTACCTTATAAAATTCTTTTGTGTATTTGAGTTTGTCTTGTCTTCACGTCTTTTACAGATATGGGCTAAAGTTTGTCCACAACAACGAGAAAAATAGTGTGTATATATATATATATCTTACCTCCTACAAGTATCTGTGAATTTCATTGGTTCAAAGACGTCACATACAGACTGCATATAAAACCATATACTGCCTGTCAACATCAATATACGCTGACAGCTATGGGTAATCTCCCCTTTGTTGACTGATAATTCAAAATGGCGGCAGCCGATAATCGCTTCAAGTTGAAAGATTGAGTGTTGGAAGCCCATATTTGGTCTGAAGTGCAGGTTAGGCAACGTTAAAAGACCTCATATTCTGTGGTTGTGTGTCATGTTACCTTCGAAATGAAACTTTTTGGTATGTATGAATTTGCCTTGTTACAATTTTTGGGGCACTCTCCCATACATTGTAACAAGGCAAAGACACGTGAAAACATTGTGAGAATTCTCTCATTTAATTTTGATCGCTGTTGCTATTAGTTCTGTGCATCGATGCAGCAGTCGGTAAGATATATTCGTTACATAGTTTGTTGGTGGCCTAATATGGTACATATTGTGTCAGTTAATTCCATATTGAACTTCGCTCTCGTCCAATATGGAATTAACTGACACCATATATACCATATTAGGCCACCAACAAACTGTGTAACTAATAATATAGACTGAGTTTTTATTGTAATGTGCCGCTGAAATGTTATTTTTTAAATGTATAGATTGAGCTTTAATGGGTTTCAAACATGACATAAAAACAAAAATGTGATTTAAATTTAGTATTAGGCTTAGGAACTTGGCTAACTGGCAGTAACTGATGTTATTCATTATTGGGCTCCAGTGTTGTCCTTACAAGGATGTTACACAAGCTTTTAGTTTTTCTTATAGGCGACGACAGGTGTAAGATTTAAAGAATATTTTAATTTAATGTTGGTTAAATTAAATTCATCTTTTACTATTTTTGCTGTTTTGACATCCATTCTCTGTGTTAAAGCGATGGGAATGATGGATCTCCTTACGCAGTCTCTCTCTGATACAGTTAAAACTAGAAGTCCTGTCACGAAAAGTGCGCTTATCTAGGCTTAATTGTGCGTTGGAATTGCGCGCAATTGCCATATCGAATGACATCCAAAGCACAACAGGTTTTCTTGGTTACTCATAGCAAACACATGCAATGTTTCTGCCAATGGACCCCCGGGTTACCCGGAGGTCCATTGGCTGAAACATTGCTTGTGCACAGGCCATATGTACAGAATTTGATAACTTTACTTGGGCCATAACGCGTACATTAACGCGCATATCAACGTGCTATTTGTGCGCATTTCATGACAGGACTAGTTTTAACTGTATGTTCATACCAAATGACCAGAGGGTATTCTCTTTTTTAACAAATTTATCTGTTGCAGCTTTGTTTAACCTATTTTATGTTGTCAGAGCCAGAAAAATAGTATATTTGTTCCTACAATTAAATATTTTCTCTGTTGTCTCAGAGTTCTCGCAAAGAAAACAATGGGTTACGGTTTGTACACCCATTTTTCCTGAGGACCTGAATGCCGCCGATAACAAAATAAAAAGCAAATAACACAACGTCTGTGCTGTGTGTTTCTAGGTGTGATTGCGTGTGGGTGTTTGAGGGTGGGTCTGTCTTCCCGATGCTGTGAGAACCAAGACAATAGTTTATCATGAAATTGCATAACTTAATTATACAAAGCGCACATCATGGAAATCAGCGAGAACGTCTCTTTTTCAAATTTTCTCGTGTTCCAAAAGAATCAAGAAAGGAAGCTGGCTTTATTTACAATGGCATAGTGGGGGTTCGAACCCACACCGAGAGAGTTTCTAGGCACCAACAGCCTACATGTAGCGAAACTATACTGAACCATGCACACCACTCGGCCACCGACAGATCTCGGCACCAACCGCCTAGCGAAACTATACTGAACAACGCACACGACTCGGTCACCGGCAGGGTTCTGTCGGTTGTTGAGTGGTGAGCTTGGTTCTGAATAGTTTCGCTAGGCGGCTGGTGCCGAAGAAAACTTTCTCGGGTGGGTTCGAAACCCCGCGATGCCATTCTAGGCAATAGTGTTTGCGCGTCCCCACTCGGATTTTCCTTTGTTTTCTCCATGTCAAAGAAAACATTCGGTTTGGGTTTGTCTTCCCGATTTTGTGCGAAATTATGTCCACAACGTCGATTAAAGAACGGTGTGTGTGTGGGGGTGGGGGGGGGGGGGGTGGAGAAGGTGGGGCACTTCACTACTGGATTCCCTTCTGGATCTTTGTAGTACAAATAGTAATAGTTTGAAAAATTATTGGCGGGACAAATTAGTTTTACAAGGCAGTTTGGCTTCACAGATGTAAAGTGTACCATCCATGCATGCACCTTTACGACTCAAATGGATATCGAGGAGGTGCGTATTCACAGCCAATTAGTCAAATTTACTCATAAGCTCGTTAACAAATAGGCAGGCAGTCTGGCGCCGTCGAGTGGTCACATTTTCTAATCATTAGCACTTGACGTTCGTTCTGTGTTTGTTATCCATACCTGGCTTTCAATACGACCATACAACGGCTCGCACTTTTCGTTGTCCTTCCGCAGTGCAGTGTGGAATGCCTTGAGGGATGTACCCGTTGGATAAACACGGCGTATTTGATTAAATCATATCGGAAAATAAAAAGCGATATCAAAATATTAAACCTCCTCTTGCTCTTTCGTCGTTACGTTTGTTAACATCTATCTTCTTTCTTCAACAAACATGACCAATCCTGAGCAATGTTTAGTTAATACGGCATTACAACATTTAATTGAAACCAGATAAGTGTTTATTTTGAAATGTCTTTTTGCTAAAAAAAAAAGAACTTACTGAGAAAGATGGCTCTTTTTTTTAATGATAGTGAATCACCCTCGAGGTAAATAAATATCTGTTTGAAAAAATCTGAGGTTTAATGATGCGACATTTCATTTCAAAGCTGTATTTAGTCTGCGGTGAGAAGCATCGCATTTTGCCATTGGTTTCGTTTACTGGTTCTTTTTCATTTATTGTGGGGATTTAAAAGCAAGGGCACTGAAGCATCCGAGGACAAGGGGGGGGGGGGGGGAGGTGTACTAAAACGTACACTCGACTCGAGGATGAGTTAAGACCGAGATCAGCCTCCGTAGTTATACCTGGGCCCCTTGCCCCTCATTGCCATTACCACATTAAAATACGTTAGAAACGAAGACTCCAGGGTTTCCCAGTTACAGTTCTCAGAAAGTAAAGTCTTTATCACTGGTGTATTTCTGGTGAAAAAGATTACGTACTGCTGCTATTACTCCCTAGCCTCAGGGTAATGGGGCAGCTGCCCCACCCTCGCTTCCGCGCCCCTGTATAAACGTTTCTATTGCTACAGTTGTTGCCTTTAGAGCCCTCCAGATCTCAGATTTGAGGTTGAATCGAATCCCGAATCGAATCAGACCGAAAATTTCGAATCGATTCGAATCCCGAATTGAATAGCACGGCTCTCCAGATTAAAGATATTGCGCCTTCTTACAATCGTAAATATTTCCAGTCGCCGCTCAAGTATTGTGTTTTATTACCCTTTTAAAATTATACAAACCTCCTGACTGGGGTGTAACCAAAGCATATAATCTAAACCAGTTTAGGCAAAGTTTCAGCACATATCAGGCTCTGGAGAATAATCGCAAAATGGCAATGCATGGCCCATCAGGCACCGGAGAATATTCGTAGGTTCAGACTCAAGAGGACGAGGAATGACAAACATTTATTACTGTGACAGTATTTGGTGTTTATTTGAAAATTATTTCATTAAATTTCTGTCATTAAAAACTTCGCAATCTATTCTTTATCGGGGACTATTTCCTGACGCGGACACTGTGGACAAACTGCGCATCTTAAGTCGTAACGAAATCGCACGCATTATAGAAGCCACTGCTTGTTTCTTGTTCCATCAATGTGAAGTTTTGGAATAAATAAAATCTTCAACTCGACCCCTTTTTATATCGAAATTTACGAAACGCGTCCATTAATCCTTTACACAACGCAGACGATATCAAAATTTATTATTTTAAATATATTTTTTTTTACTTTTTCAAAAAATTTCAACAAAACCATATCATGTGACCCCACAATGGAACGAGCTCAATGAGCTCGTTCCAATAAAGGGGTCACATGATATGGTTCTGTTGAAATATTTTGAAAAATTTAATTTTTTGAACTGGTCAATTTGCATATTACGCGGGCGGATGTGGGCGATTCGTTAGGTAAAGGGTTAAATTAGGTCTTGACCGACCTAAAACTCGGTCCAGACCTAAACTCCTGAACTCGTTTTGTAAAGCATACAGTACGTTACATTAACTCCAAGGTGTACGAAGTTCAACGAGGTGTACGAGAATTTCACGTGACAGTTAAAAGGGGTGTACATACATTCAATGGTACACTTCGTCGATATCCCTTTCACCCATCGCCTCAAACAGTTCGTAGGTAATAATAAACATTCAGACTCACAAACAAAATGAGAACAATATTGTTTCATGAGAACATTCCAAAAACTTGAAACAAAACATATGTGCATACCCCCATTGTCCGACTTTACTGTTGAGAAGAGGTTTTCTATTGTGGTGTTTCTACACTACAGATCCATCGTTCTTGTTCATTAATAAAGACATGTTTCTTTCAGTTTCTCCAATTATTATACTTTTATCAAGGTTTTCAAACGTGACATACTGAAGGGACAGGGTAATAAATTCATCACACGGTATTGCAGCAGGGTTTACGGGACTGTACTACCCTTCTGAGATCCGTATTTACTTCGGATTCCAAGTCAATCAAAAAAGCGGAATATATTAGAACGGAATCAAAGTAGGTTCGAAAGCGGAACCTCCTTGAACGCTTTTTATCATAAACAACAATTCATTCCACTTTAATGAAATAGGCTTAGGCGAACAGGCAAGGCCTGTATTAACACCTCTTTCATACAGTTAGTGTACAGGAGACCTGATGATAGAAGACGAATTCAAGGGGAGATATTGTGTAGGATTTTGAGAAAGTCCCAAAGATTCGAAAATTTCCCAATCAGTCTGACTCGAATCGAATTATCGGGACACTTTCGAATCGAACCGAATTTCGAAGCTTGGCATGAACCCAGCTGGCTTTTACCAATCTTGGAATAAAGATGAAGGCAGAGTTGAGTATTAACACAGAAGCTTTTAGGTGATTGGTTGTTAAGTGTTAAGTGGTTATTTTTATATACATTACGCATAAAGCTATTTGATAAATAGCCAATCGATGTGTGGACATGAGCCTGTATACATTTCCAAGGCCTTAAAGACAAGCAGGGGTGGCGCCAGGGATTTCTCGACAGGGGGGCTGACCTCTCCGACAGGGGGGGAGGGGGGGCTATAACATTTAACGTCCCAAACGAAGGAAATGAGTGAAAATTGGTAAATTGGAGAACCAAAATAGAAGCAAAATGAGTACGTTTGTTGATTATTTAACCCTTTACCTACATGTAACCTGAAAAGCAGACGACACTTGCAAAAATAATTCTTGAATAACTAATTTTTTTCATTTTTTGTCTCAAAAACATAGGTTATGACCCCTCGTTGGAACGAGCTCGTTCCAACGAGGGGTCATATCCTATGTTTTTGAGACAAAAAATGAAAAAAAATAATGAAAATTAATTGTCGATTTTTGGGAATAACGCTGGCCGGTTTTGACCGTTACCTTAGGTAAAGGGTTAAAGTAAACATATTATAATAAGGTCGGGAAATATTTCATCTATAAAGCCAGTTTGACGAACGACATTAAGGAATTTCGTGAGAATCACTATTCTCTATCAAAGTTTCAGTGCTGCACGGGTTCGAGACAGACAAGAGGAGTTACCTACATTCGATTGTCGGAAATTTCTCGTGAAGTCGGTTTTACGAGACTCTCCGACGGACTGACAAAAAATCTACGACGGGGGGGGGGGGGGGGGGGCTCTAGCCCCCCCCCCCCCTTGGCGCCACCGCTGAAGACAAGCCGAAGCTGTAGGCCCCAAAACGAAAAATTTGCTTATCCAGGTCCTGGTGTTTTTTTCTGATCAAGAAATTTAGTGATAAGATAGGTGTCAGCTCGTCGTATATCACGTGAGACATTTTATTCTTACATTCTCTTGATCAATGGATGAAGTGACAACTCTTTATTGAGGCGAATATCAAATATCAGATCGAATCGAACCAGGAAACGAATTTAGAATTGAATTGAATCACGAGTCGAATCTCAACACATTTCAAGTCCTCGATAGTGCATCTTCTTATATCTTACTTCCTACAAGTATCTGGGAATTCCATTGGTTCAAAGACGTCACATGCAGACTGCATATAAAACCATATACTGCCTGTCAACATCAATATACGCTGATAGCTATGGGTAATCTCCCCTTTGTTCATTGATTATTCAAAATGGCGGCAGCCGATAAACGCTTCAAGTTGAAAGATTGAGTGTTGGAAGCTCATATTTGGTCTGAAGTGCAGGTTGGGCAACTTAAAAGGCTTCATATTCTGTGGATGTGTGTCATGTTACCTTCGGAATGAAACTGTTTGGTATGTATGAATTTGCCTTGTTACAATTTATGGGAGAGTGTCGGCACTCTCCCATAAATTGTAACAAGGCAAAGACACGTGAACACACTGTGAGAATTCTCTCATTTAATTTTGATCGTGTATGTGTGTGAGGGAGGGGGGGGGGGGGTCGGTGGCTCAGTAGGTAGAGGTGCAGGCTGCAAGCTGAGAGGTCCTCGGTTCGATTCCCAACTGCAGCAACCGCGCTGTGTCCTTGGGCAAGACACTTCACCCCCATTGCCCACGTGGGGGCACGGTGACGCCGTGTACTAGGGCGTACTGCACGTCGATGGTGCACTTGTCTTCAACCAATTCTAACCCTGCTTGTGTGGAGTTAGTATGTTGGGGAGCTGGCAGTTGCTCACCGTTGCTCGGTGGTTCTCTCCGGGTACTCCGGCTTCCTCCACCCGTAAAACTGTCGCGGCCATGATTAGCCATTGTGCGGAAATATGTGACCTTAAACGCCAATAAATAAATAAATAATTTTGATCGCTGTTGTTATCAGTTCTGTTCATCTATGCAGCAGTCGGTAAGATATATTCGTTACACAGTTTGTTGGTAGCCTAATATGGTATATATGGTATCAGTTAATTCCATATTGGACTCGAGCTTTGCTCTCGTCCAATATGAAATTAACCGACACCATATATACCATATTAGGCCACCAACAAACTGTGTAACTAATAATATCCGTAGAATATATCCAGGCGTATAGTCTATGGAGAGTGGATTGTTACTAAATCACCCGCGGGGTGGTATCTCCACTCAGACAAATATTCCTTGTCTGGGAAAAAGCATTAGAACGACGAGCAAAGTTTCAGCCAAGGGACCCTGATTTCACAGAGGGGTCATAAGATGGGTTTTGAGACAAAACTGACAAATTTTAGTCATTCAAGAAATATTTTGCAAATACTGTACGTGGAGAGTGGATTCCACTAAAATACTCGTGGAGTGAAGTTTCAACCCAGACAATAACAGTCGATTCCTGTGGTAATGCATGGAGAGGAAAGGTGCAGTTTTAGCCAAGGGACGTCCGTGCTTTTCCTCTTCGTGAATTACCACAGGAATCGACTGTTATTGCCTGGCTAGAAACTCCACTCCACGAGTGTTTTAGTGAATCAAACTATGACATGTTGCTCAATCGAGACTTAATTTAATCAACATTTTGATCACATTACAAATCAGAAATGAAGATTCGTCACAGCCCTAGTGTTATGGGGGAGTACTGGCGAAGCGAGACAAGTTCTCGTTAGATCACCTAAGTTAAGCAATGTCGAGCACGGTTAATCCTTGGATGCATGACCACTGAGCGATTGCTTCCCATAGTAGTGGCTAGTGTGCGATCATCGAAGTCTGAGTGTGTGACTCTGCGACGTTGAATCTCGTTCCAGCTGTGAGCTTTGGGAATGTTCACCAGTACTACGCAATCCTCACCGTACCTACCTGTGAAATAGGGATCCATTGATGTCCTTGCCTTGCGTGCTCGTCTGTGGAGCACCGGCAGTACGCTCCGTTGAGTTGAGCTGAGAATGTCATGGAATGATCAAAGTGTGTGTACGCGTATGATACGGGGTAATAATGTAGGTCAGAGAGCTCTGCGGTGGATTCTGGACGTTAACATTGCAATATTATTGTTGCATTATTATGATTACACACGCCAAAAAGTAAAGTGTTGAAAACTACACTTGAAGTGCTGTGTTCAACACTTACTAAGTGCTGAACTAGCACTTTGTTCAAGTGTAGATATCCCAGAACTTGACAGGTGTTACAATAATACCTCTTGACAAGTGTAATGTCGCGACACTTAAAAGGAAACAACGCAGATGACGCGGATCAGGCTCGAACTCTCGAGCCTGATCCGCGTCATCTGCGTTGTGTCCTTTTAATTATGTCCCCACCAAGCGCAAATCAAATTATGGACGATTCTGGAAGAACCACCAATGCTAGACACATGATAAGTGCCATCCATTCAAGTTTCAGATGTCTGACTATTGTAATGTCTAAGTGCTTAAAGCATTCCATTTGGAGTGTTAAAATCAAACCCTAAGAGTTAGAATGGGTTTAACACCTTGAAAGTGTCAGTTTTAACACTTTAGTTTTTAGTGTGCACAGGGAATTACAGTTTGTATCTTGATGTTTTCAAGGGGAATTATTCCTATTACGTAGAATATCTATAGTTACGGCAGGAAAGAATACCTGTATATCTTTGTAAGTAATGGTACATCCAATTACGGTCGTCTGCGCGCAAATATCCGCAAAACGTCAGAAAACAAACAGCCCGAAACATCGCCGGATTCCGAACAGAATTAGATTGGAGGCCTGAGAGTTTTGAAAGAAAGTGATAAATCAGGATTCGAAGATGTCTTATCTACTTAAATAAGATCGAATCTGAACGACGACGTCAAATTGAATCGAATCTTTAAGCTTTGTATAACCCTCGTAGAAAGAGACCGGCATTCTTATCAACGTGGATAAATCTCGTTTATTTACAAAAATGTTTGCCCCAGGTGAGAACAATGCACACTAAAAACTAAAGTGTTAAAACTGACACTTTCAAGGTGTTAAACCCATTCTAACTCTTAGGGTTTGATTTTAACACTCAAAGTGCAATGCTTTAAGCACCAAGACATTACAATCGTCAGACATCTGAAACTTGAATGGATGGCACTTCCCATGTGTCTGGCATTGGTGGTTCTTCCAGAATCGTCCATAATTTGATTTGCGCTTGGTGGGTACATAATTAAAAGGACACAACGCAGATGACGCGGATCAGGCTCGAGAGTTCGAGCCTGATCCGCGTCATCTGCGTTGTTTCCTTTTAAGTGTCGCGACATTACACTTGTCAAGTGGTATTATTGTAACACCTGTTAAGTTCTGGGATATCGACACTTGAACAAAGTGCTAGTTCAGCACTTAGTAAGTGTTAAATACAGCACTTCAAGTGTAGTTTTTAACACTTTAGTTTTTAGCGTGTGTATTAAAATACAAAAACATGGTGAATGGGCCAGATGAGAGAATTAATAGAGAACTACTCACCGGAGATCTCAGACTTAGAACTAGGGTAAAAAAGAAGGGTAAAAAAATCGTCAGAGAAGGGTCGTGGAGTATGGTAACCTTAATTGGCGAGAGGAGTTCAAATCATAGACGTCTTTGGATGACCTGCATGATAAGGAGACGCCAGGTTTTGAAGAGTACCTTAATTGCACATTAGGGGGTCACTGTTGTTCAAACTGAGGTTGCGGTGCCTGGAGGCGACGAAAAATTGAGAAAAACAGTGAAAAGGAGTGGCAGATGTGCAAGCTAGGCGTGGCGGAGACCCCGGAACACTTTCTACGAGAATGCCCAAAATACTAACAATACAATTCACTGAGAATATGGGGAAGTAGGATGGGAGAGTGAAGGATATGTGGTTAGTGGGTGGCACAAAGGAGAGGGTTAGTATGTTTGTCGGAGAGATAGAGAAGAATGGGGCACGCGATGTCATCAAACAGTTCGTCTCCGAGTGTTAGAAGGAGAGAAGAAACCTGGGAATAGGGAGGCATTTGAGAGCACAGGGATAACCAAGGCCTTCTCACCCGAGAACCACGACAAATCAGCGGCCGGGAAAATGTTATTATTATTATTAAAAACTTAAATTATTTTAATTATTTTTGGGGGTCGGGGGATCAATTCATTTGTCATTTTTGCTATAACGATATAATGTTTAAATGATTTATTTTGTTGACTTAACAAGTCTGTTGCAGATGCATAAATAGGCATCAGATAATTGATTAGTCGACCAAAAGAATGGTTAATTTATTCTTTGGTTAATTTATCTGAACACGTAACGGCTATTAACAAATACTGGAACCATGCTGCTTGAATCTCCCTTCTTTGTACATGTTTTACGCATGTGACAGTTGTATTGTGCACGTGAAGAAGAGCCGTCACAGGTAGTGTTGAACGATGAATGCATGGAGAGAGAGAGAGAGAGAGAGAGAGAGAGAGAGAGAGAGAGAGAGAGAGAGAGAGAGAGGGGGGGGGGGGGGGGGTGGAGACGGAAACAGCTTCCGTGTGACCAATAACTGAATCGATGTCATTTGAAAGTGAACACCTATAAATTAATTTACACATTGAGCAGCTGAAAAAATTAAAACACTTCAACAAAACCATATCATGTGACCTCCATTGGAATGAGCTCGTCTAGCTCGTTCCAATGGGGGTCACCTGATATGGTTTTCTTGAATTTCTTTTAACCCTTTACCCAACGTAACGGCAAAAACCGGCCAGCGCTATTCTCAAAAATCGCCAATTAATTTTCATTATTTTTTCAATTTTTGTCTCAAAAACATAGGTTAGGACCCCTCGTTGGAACGAGCTCGATCCGCGTCATCTGCGTTGGGTCCTTTTAATTATGAACCCACCAAGCGCAAATCAAATTATGGACGATTCTGGAAGAACCATCAATGCTAGACACATGGGAAGTGCCATCCATTCAAGTTTCAGATGTCTGACGATTGTAATGTCTAAGTGCTCAAAGCATTGGACTTTGAATGTTAAAATCAAACCCTAAGAGTCAGAATGGGTTTAACACCTTGAAAATGTCAGTTTTAACACTTTAGTTTTTAGTGTGAAGCTGCGTACTTCTGGTGATGGGGCATTTTCCATATGCGGGCCGGAACTGCGGAATCAACTTCCCTGTGATATTAAACAGGCTAATTCAGTTTCTACTTTCAAATCAAAGATTAAAACTTTTTTATTCCGCCAGGCTTTTATTGAGCTTTTATAACTCTCTGTGTTTCTTCTCTTAGATTTGTTTTCTTTTAGTGTGTTTTATGTATATGTCAGAGTTATGTACAGCCAAAGAGCATTTTTAATGGAATTTTAGTCTAAAAAAATTATTATTATTATTATTGTTATTATTATTATTATTATTATTATTATTATTAAACCATTTCAATCGGCCGGAATGAATAGATTTATGCGTAAAAGAAAATGTGGTTGGCGATTAATAGACAACATGACGAGTAATAGATTGATAGGAATGTTCGGTGGTAATTTAATCTCACATCCATTTAAATGGTAGGGTGGATCTGAAAAAATTTAATCCCACAGCTCTATGGGGATGTGGTATCAAATTCTTACTAAACCCCAAACAAATGCAAATCGAAGTTTTCTGAGGAACTTTTTGTGAACAACAAATCCATTCAGAAACACAGAACTATAGTGCACAAAGAAAATAAACACGCCACTTAGTGGCTTCCACTGGAGGTGTAGAATCATCTGCGATACGTGGCCAGAGGATTAAATTGCTAGCAAGTGCTTGTGTTTATTTACGACAATACCAATACAAATACCTTAACTGTATCTGAATGCACTTCAGAAATTTATATACTGTCTCAAGCGGATGAAGCAGTAAAGACTATCCATTGTTCAGAAATATGTTAATTAAATCTATAACAATCAAGAAAGAGTGCTTGACCAAACCACAGTGCTGCCATAAAAACGAAACCCTCACCCGAAAGCCCCAACTACAACACTATCATCTTTCCAACTGGATTGCTGCGAAAAAACATCGCAAATCAATCTGACCTGCCTCCTCCTCAAGGTGGTGTCAAGTCAGTGATGTTTGATGTCGTGAACACTGTTACGCTGTGATTGCAGTCACGGCGTAACAGCTTTTACGCTACCAAACTGTCCCCTGAGTTCCAATGTGTTCTATGTGCCAGTAGGCACATAGAACACATTGGAACTCAAGAGACGAAACATCAACTCGAAAGCCTAGCTCGAAAAGTAATAACACCTTTCTAATATCAACACTTATTTTTGTCAACAATACCGAAAATATTGAGAATTACTCAATATAGAGACTGATGATCTAGAAGGGGATTATAGCAATGGAGTAGCTTATTAGGGGAAGGGTGCTCGAAGATTGCAATAGAAACTGGCGAGCTGGAATTAGGACCAAGAGCTCTTTAGACGGTTGGTACAAAAAAGATGCCCCAGCTTTTGAGGAGTACCTAGATGGATCTTATGGGGGTGGGGAGGGAGGTCTTTGTTGTTCAAAGTGAGATCGAAGTCACTGGAGTTAAAGGAGAGAATCGGGAAAGGCGTGGAAAGAGTGTCCAAAATATGTGATTTAGGATTAACGGAGACTCTGGAACATTTCATTTAGAATGTCCCTAATATTTGCCTAGTAGAACGAGACTCCTTAGATTACTAACGGGAAATGGGATGTAAACAAGAAGGACAATTAGATAGGGAATGACACGAGAGAAAGGGTCAATTTTATCGTTAGGGAGATCAAGAAAGCACCGATGGCAGGGGTTATGAAACACTTTTTGACTGAATGCTGGGAGATTAGGGAGAGTGGGGGAGAAATGGTCGGCGAGTGACTGGGTTAATGGGGGCCTCCTCATTAGTGGACCACGAGAAATGAAAGATATATTATTATTACGTTGTAATTATTCAATTTCCATCGCGATGAAAAATTATCACCTCGTCAGCATATTTGTTTTTCGCAGACATCAAATTACGTGTTTTAACCCTTTACTCAACGCAGACGATATCAAAATTTATTATTTTAAATATTGTTTTTAAAAAAAATTCCGAAAAAATTCAACAAAACCATCTCATGTTAGCCCTCATTGGAACGAGCTCGACGAGCTCGTTCCAAAGAGGGGTCACATGATATGGTTTTGTTGAATTTTTTGAAAAATAATATTTTTTCAGCTGTCGAATTTGCATATTACGCCGACTCGTTGGGTAAAGGGTTAACTTAAAATGCAATCGCGGATTGCGAAGCGTCGAAAAATTACAATCTATCGAGAAAAAAGGTTTTTGTTTATTCACAACAACAATTCGTCTCTTGAGTTTCTATGTGTTCTATATATGCCTACTGGCACATAGAACACATTGGAACTCGGGGGACGAATTGACCCCCACTCCAAGATGGCGGCAGTTGGAAACCTTTCTGTTTGTGACCAATGCACATTCCAGAAATCCAGTAGGTTACAATACAGTGTTTTCGCGCAAACAGCGCCTCTAGCTGTTTGCACCCTACCTTTAATGGAGAATAACAGTTCCTGGAATTATCTGAGTGGTGGAAAGTGAACTGAACTTGCAAGTGTAAATAAAGGTGACATTCGTCTAAAAAAATAAAAGCGTTACTCACAAAATTCAAGTTCAGTCGTACTGTAAATGCAGAACACATCTCGGGTAGAACGCGCCAGCCTCGTTGTGTTTTTTTCTCATTAAGATCAATAGCAATACCACCAAAACAGGTACGGCCATAAACATATACGTACATCTCTGTAAATGGTAGCATACTCGGCCCACTCTGACCGGTTTTGCTGGACAAGGCTTCTTATGAACCTTATCACTTAATCCAAACCCAATGAAAGGTACCTAAATCTTTCGTGAAACAAATATCTCCCCAAAAGACCTAGAACTGCATTCTTATAAAAAACAATTGCGTTGTTTAAAGAGCGTCCGCTCTTGAAAATAGTCCCCCGTGCCCTACGTGGCGAAATATTCAGTGAAAGAACGGTTAAAAACTCATCTCTCGCGTCACTGGCATTGATTATCGGTTTCATTGGTGCCTCTAATTGGTTGTTGCTGCTATGCAACTAAAGTTCACCGTGACCGTCGTAAACCCACATTAGCGATACCCGGTTGTCGTGGAAACTCTTCTGACTGGTACGTACCACGTCAAATCAGAAAAAAATACCACAGTGAATATTCGTTTTCTCCCTAATAAACATTTCCAGGAGCATAAGTTATTGTTTGGGTGGACAGGCTACTCCATGGGTGATTTGTTAGCTATAAACTCAGTGCAGATGATTAACTATCCTCATGCAAATCATAGAATTGAAATGTTACCTCGCCATTGCCAGTTCGAACCACTCTAGGTTGTTGAGTAATACAAGCCAATTGGTTTCTACTGTCCTGTGTCAAAATATATCATGCAGCTAGAAGGACACTTGTCTTGTTGACACACTTCATATCATCAGCGGTGTTCTTACTTCACTCGTCGACATTTTCAATCAACATTTCTGAAAGCCAAGAGAGTGATGTCAGATAAAACATACAGGTATTCTTCCGATGCATTATACAGCGACATTTCTCCTTCAAAGGAAACCACTAGCTTTATAAAAAAGTGCCACTCAGGAGATCTATAGTGTTGTTGGTCTTTTAGATATTCTGTTTCAGAAAGACGACGAGAACGTGGGAAATATATAGAATATACCCATAGTAGCTTGGTGTACCAAATGTTCACCACTCGTGGTGAAGTGGTGTTCACCGCGAGCCTTTGGCGCGCGGTTAACACCACTTCAACACGAGTGGTGAACATTTGGTACACCAAGCTACTTTGGGTATATTTTATTTATACCATGGTCATCAGATTATTAAGAGTCGCTATTATTTTTTCTCGATTTTACTGAGCACCAGACGTACATACGTGCAAAACTGTTTTTGTTTACACGAGCATCGGTGGGCGGTACTTCCGCTGTCAGTTTTATCGCCGAAACGAAATGGAAAATGAAACGGGGCCTTTTTCATTTTAATAGCACAATAACATACCATTTCGAGTTATGGATGCTTTATTAAGACGAGACAATGCATGTTTGTTAAGTTTTGGTGTCTTATGGGGTAAACTCATTTAAAAACGTAATAAATAATTGCCATGTTCATTTCACTCTTCGTGAGGCGACGTGCGATAAATTTAGACAAGTTGAATTTTGTTCGACGTCACCAAAGGTAAGCTTGGATGTAGTTCCACTGTAGGTGTAAATTTTAACTATTGAAATCCCATTGCTGGCGTGTTCAGCACGGTTGGTGTGTAAAGCTAAAATTTATGTCATAGGCCTTTCATATATTGTAGAATAGGTAACCATGGTATAAGTTTCAGAACATGATATATTGGTTCTTTGGAACCTTTTTTCAGAATGCTAACAACATTGTTATCCCTCATTGGAACGATAACAATGTGGGTTTGCATTATTTGATTTTGTTGGAATGTTTTTTTTAAATTTTTAGGCAAAGGGATGATAAGTATATCTTCTAATTTTAGCGTAAAATTTATTTTAAAAATGACGACCGAAATGGAGAATATCATTAATGGAAGGGGAGGGTAGCTAGTGACAGTACCATGCATAAACAGCATTTTGCTTATGGTGTGAGTGTGGAGGAAGGTGGGACGGACGACCGTAGACTTTCCTACAAAAACTAGTGAAACGTGGCAAGGTATTATAACGAGATGTACCACTTTTAACTGACAAAGTTCGTGGAAAGGTCGTTTAAGAGACGTTTGAAATAATATTTAATACGATGGTTTTATTTTTGTAGGGGCAAAGTTCTATCATAAAAATGACGGAAATGTCGAAAATGTGCAAAATCTTCAAAATCATGTTCTTTTGTAATTTTCAGAGGCGATTAGTTTCACAAAGCTGACGGGAACATGAATAAAAATGTTAATTGATATCAGGTTTTGGGTTTTCAGAGTAAGTTTTTTAGAGGCACATTTTCCAACAAATGTAAATAGGGCGTGGAAATAATTTAATAAAATATTTTAGTCCATACACTTCTACAGAAACTTATTATGTTATAATATTCAGTTACGTGATATTTTAATTTTTACAGGCACTTTAACAGAAAAATGAACGCCATGATGTTTTAATTTTTTTAAGCGACTCGAAAAGGTAAAGTAATGAGTCGTGCATCTAAAAACTAAAATATGTTGTTTTTGAATACTTCTCTTTTTCCCATCAATTTTCTGCTGAAATGTTTCTGAGAGTTCAATATCAAACCATTCAAATTATTCCCGATTCCCTTCACCCTTCTGTTAAATAGTTTTAAAACTTAACCTTTGCTGTTTTTTATTCCTTTAGCATTCTGCAAACACTCGACCTAACATGAAAAGCAGACGACACTTCAAAACAAAATTCTTGAATAACTAATTTTTTAATTTTTTGTCTCAAAAACATAGGTTATGACCCCTCATTGGAACGAGCTCGAAGAGCTCGTTCCAAAGAGGGGTCATAACCTATGGTTTTGAGAAAAAAATATAAAATATAATGAAAATTAATTGGCGATTTTTGTGAATAGCGTTAGCCGGATAGGGTTAAACTGACTTACAAATTAAACATAATGTATTGAAATATACGACTCGAATTTGTAAATTAGCTCTTCTGATAGAATTGCGTAGAATAAGAGAAATATTCGAGAACACAATTGATTCATTCCCACAGCAAGACGAAGGGAATAAGAGAAACATTCATATCCATGTTTTAAATTCTCGAGACATTTAAGAAGAATATTAAGCGAAAAACAATAATATTCATGGACGTAATGGTGATTTTAAGATAACTGGCGAAATTTTCAACGGGGGACGAGGGGATGTTAGTGGAAATAGACGACACGTTCGGTTATGTGGTGTTTAACAGAAAGACATGGTTTAAAAAAAATTTGTAACACAGTAAGTGTTTGAATATGCAATTTATGCTTCTTCGCCGTAGGGCCAGTTTTTTTTATTCATTCTCAGCGGTTAATTTGAGCTACCAGATTTTCAACATAAGCCCCGAGCCGCAAACCTCAGACCATGTTACCGTCAAATTCACCACAATAACGTATATGTTCCAATAAGATCCTACCCATTGCCCAAACCGACATCGTGAAATGAACAAGATAACTTTTAACAATAAGAAGTTTAGTAAATAAACCTCTCGTGTACCCTATGACGTCACTGCACAAATAATCAATAAATCGAGTAAAGGTCGACGTCACTCCATCTTAGTTCAAACGTAAATTGATTTGTAATTTAAACAATATTTCATTGGGAACATCGTCTGCTACACGTGTGAATAATTTTGAAAAATGAAGCCTTTTGCACGTCACTCCGATGACTGAATAATTGAGGAATGGGTAACCTCATTTTAAATATTTTGCGTGGTGACGTCAGACGGTAATATATGGTACTGGAGGCGTGAGCAAAGAAAAAACCTAGCGAACCCTCGTTCAATAAGAGGGCGAGGATTTTAGTCTTATTATAGTAACATGTTAGATACGTAAACATGTTTGAAACTTCTAATCCAGAAAAAGTGAATTGACATAGATGGATTTTCAAAAGTATATTTTTAGAGGCAGTCTATCCGAAAGGTGAAGTGATGAGTAAAACTATTCAACAACATGGTATTTTAGTTTTCGACGATCCGTAGACATCAATTGTGCAACATCTCCATGACGCCTCGCGAACGATATGATGTCAATGGTTTCATAGTAACGCCCCATCTTTTCTGGCGAGAAAAACATCGTGCAAGCATTGACATTTCACTGTACAGTCGCCGTGGATTGGTCGTAATCGTTTACCAGGTAATAAAAACCATCATTAGCAAAATTTTAATTAATGAAGCAGCGGGTTGTACCCGGTGCTTCATTAATTAAATTTTTGATGATTGGAATCTAATATTATTGCGTCGGTGGAAATATTGTCCACCCGTGGAAAGTGACCAGTCCACGGCGGCTGTACTATAGATGAGTAAGCAGTCTATGGGGGAAGGTTAATAGAATGGTGATGTATGTAAATGTAAATAAGGCAATTATTCAACTTCATAATGCTTTAGTTTATGAAGGTACTTTGACAGAAAGGTGAGAGAGGAAGATTACCGGATAAAAACGGGAACTATTTCAATGACCATACCATGACTGACTGAGTTGAAGAGAAAAAGAGTAAAACAAAAAAGACCCCGGCTCAAGTGCAAAGGTATAAGCCAAGGATAGTGAACTGCGGAGGTTTTGTTTTGCTCTCTAAAATCGCGTCTACATGATCTGTGAAGTTTTTCCAACCAATTTATCGCGGGTTATGTTTGGAAAGTTATCAACAAAATCGAAACGAATACTGTTATCCATATCTATTTTATTAGTCGGTTCAGCTGCAACGCTGGGGTAATATCTCGAGAATGGAATAATCAGTCCAGGCTTAACATCTTTACTGCAATTCACAAAAGTCTATTTAGAAACACCAAGCAAACGTTTATACTTGAATTTCAAGCTAGCCGTCTCTCTGTACACTTTTCACTTGAAAATCATTTATTCTTAAAAGTGATGTATAACCTTCTTGAGATGCGTTGAGGCACTGAAAGTCCATTTACTTGGAGACAGGGTAATTTGGCGCACACATGGTCATTCTCCTTCAAACATGGATCGAGATAGTCGCTTTAGGAGACGCTCTCTTCCCTATGTTCTATCGCTAGTTGCCATCATGGGAACCATGAGAATCCAGACGTCTTGGAAGCTTCCCCGTTCGTGAGACTGGTAAGAAAATATTGTTCTGAAAACATTCAGAGAAGACCAGACGTTGTAAAACTTCAGGATGAAGAGATCTTCATTACAGAAAATTTGCGAACAACTGAGACCGTACATTCAACCAGCTGCTGAAAATTGGGTGAACCAAAAGATAGTCAATATTATCATATGACTCGTCCGTTTTGTTCACTTTAAAACATTTGATATTTTGTTTTCATATTAATCAGTGATAAATAAAGCCTTCCGTCAGCTTCATTGGTCAATTTCAAAACTAGGACAATTTGATTGGTTGAACAAAATACAACTGGGCCACATTTTCATAATTTCAGTAGGGAGAATTTACGTTATCTGTCCTATTTAGGGTGGGTTATATTGTATTAATCTTTTACCTACAAGAAAAACGCCATTCATTTTTTTTTATATTTTCACTTTTTGCTTCCAAAACATAGGTTATGACCCCTCATTGGAACGAGCTCGACGAGCTCGTTCCAATGTGGGGTCATAACCTATGTTTTGAAAGCAAAAAATGAAAAATTTTAGTTATACGAGGATGTTTTTTCCAAGTGCCGTCTGCAACTCAAGTTAGGTGATGGGTTAAAAAGTCATACTAAGTGGCTAATTTGTGCGTGTGTGTGTCATATGATAAATATAATATGAAATGAGTGTTTTGTCATATAACGTTTATGAAACTCGTCCGAATTTTCCGTTTGGGCTCGTCAGAGGCTCGCCAAAACGGAAAATTCTTAGACTCGTTTCATAAACATTATATAAGAAAAACACTCATTCCATATCCTCTATATATGACGCAAGCAAATAAAGCATTACGCTAAAATACACCGGGGTGGGACACATACGCCCTAAGTTGCAACTTGTACCTGGTTTAAACTAACTTGCACCACCCCCAGGTGTGGTGTAAAATACACCTGATAAAAGTTAAATATACCTCGTACAAATCTGATCAATCTGTACTAATAATTTCAAGGGAGATAACCTTATAGAAAGTCGAATTTCATGATACAAGTCAGGGAAGATTAAATTTTGCATATTATGAAAAGAAACTACACACTTTCTTCGTACTTGCCGATATTCTTTCACTAGTCAGGTTACAAATAATATACTTACCTGTGGCTTCACACTAACCACGAAACGGTCGAGAACGTCTCCATTTTAACAGCTCATAACGGATGAATTCGAACATTCTTGGTGACGTTTTCGCTGCTGCAGGTCCATATTGAGTACGGAACCAAGTGTTGACGGCCTGTGCGGTAAGTCCGTACTCAGTACGGAGATACCACATACATGTACAGGGAATGAATATCATAGCTCGTTGTTATTCTCAATAGAAGGCATGTTATACGAAATGCAAGCGACAGACGATATGGCATTATCCATCTGATCTCAGTCATTTTTCGCGTCTATGTAAATTCCGAAATACCCGAGGCAACAACGAACTCAATAGTCCAAACTTGTCCCAACATATATAATTGTTTTTTGTTGTTTGCAAAGTTTGGACTGCATTGTCAGTCCATTAAATAGGAACTAAATTCAAGTCGACTAGACGTCTTTTCTTTTGAGATTTATGAAGTGTGGCTGGGGGTAGTTTTGGAAACATTGTTGAACTCAGTCAACGTTGTTCCAATATACAGTACTTGGAGAGTACACCCGTAGAGTGGAGGTATCACCCAAAGTATCACTTTCAAATTCTTCACATATGGACAAAAATCACAAACAATGTTTCAGCCAATAGACCTCCGGGTTTAACCCGGAGGTCCATTGGCTGGAACATTGCTTGTGCTTGTTATGGTCTGCAACAAATCTGCAATTACTGCGTGGGTGGAATCGCCACTCCAGGGGTGATTTAGTGATAATACACTATCCACGTACTGTATAATAACAGTTTTAAATTTACAAATACATGAACGTTATTGGCGCTTTCATTTTTATCACTTTAACCCCATTCCCTCCAATATATGGTTCAGCACAGGATATTACCAAATTGCACAGCAGCGAAATGGTTAATAACCGTATGTAAGAACAATAGTTCGTTTTACAGCCATCCGTTTTCTACATGTTTGTAGATGAAATGTTATAATATCAATCTATTATATATAGTGATTCTGCTCATAAACAAAATGTTTTATCGCACACCTATTAATGTAAAACACGGGATTTCCACGCTTCTACCTGTACGATAAAAATGAAGTTGCATCGAAAAATATAGTGATACAAAACACGTTCTATTTCGTTTCCAACGTAAACAGACAAGGAACCCGTCTAAATAAAGTCGAGATCGCTTGGAAATTCCATGTTCCTCATATAGATTTGTTTACCCGGGATATTTAAACAATAAGATTCGAGACAAAAATTTACAAAATAAAAATAACATTCTGAATGCTTGTTCGTTGACAAATACTTTCCACAAGTTGTCATATAATGATGAAGTGAGCTTAGTGTATCAGCTATTTAAACACTTTGTGTTGTGTTATTCCCAAAGTTTAGTCAATATTTGAAGTTCGATCATCGTGACCGTGACAGTGATCGGTGTCAATTGGTTTCGACCAATTGAATGCCGCAAAAATTAAAAAGCAAAGTAGGGGTGGTACCCCGTCAACTAACAGTGATGTCCTGTTGGCAACGAAGGAAACAGCAATTATCCAGCTGAAAAGTGCTTTTAGTTCAATTTTTGTGTAGACTGGTTGTTACATGGGAGGTGTGTGATAAATACAGAACCGCACATACGTTTGAACGGGTTAAGAATTATCGCACTCGTGCGATAATTCTTAACCCATTCAAATGTATGTACGGTTCTGTGTACGTATTAGAGTCAAGTCCTTGTTTCTAAAGCTATATTTCGACTGCTGGAGATACAGTTAAAACTAGAAGTCCTGTCACGAACTGTGCGTTTATCTGGGCTTAATTGCGCGTAGGAATTGCGCGCAATTGCCGTATCGAATGGCACCCAAAGCATGGCAGGTTCTCCTTGTTACCCTTAGCAAACACCAGCAATGTTCCTGCCAATGGACCTCCGGGTTACCCGTAGGCCCATTGGCTGAAACTTTGCTTGTGCAAAGGCCGTATGTGCAGAATGTGATAGCCTTACCATCGTCATAACGCGTAGATTAACGCGCAAATCGACGTGCTATTTGTGCGCATTTCAGGACAGGACTTCTGGTTTTAACTGTATGACGTCAAAAAGAAGAATTCGACTCTGATGCTACATTCTGAACATGAACGTAATGGCGACAGCATATCGACGAACCGTATGCATCAATTGTGCAACATTTCCATGACGCCCCGTGCACGATATGATGTCAATGGTATCATAGTAACGCCCCATCTTTTCTGGCAAGAAAAACATCGTGCAAGAATTGACATTTCACCCTGTTTTGTTTCTTTCTCCGCCTTTACTTATAAGTACTTACGCTATATACCGATTCACATATAGACTCCTAAAAATATACCACTTCCCGTGCTGACTCGTAAACAAAATGAGTATCTGCTCGAAAAGTGTGGATTGCGGTGGCACATTGGCTAACGCATTGGACCGTAGGTCGAACGATCGTAGGTCGGATCCCGATCAGCGTCATCTGTATTGAATCTTTGGGCAAGATACTTAATCCCGATTCAGCCCGAATGGAAGCACGGTTGTGCAGTATGCTAAGACCTAGAACACCTGCCTCCAACCAATGTTAACCCTCTTTGTACTGAATTAGTAAGTTTGAGAATATGACACTTACTCGCCGTTGCTAGCATGTTCTCTCGGCATACAACGGCTTTCCCCTCCCATCACACTCTCAGACACGATATGTCCTTAGATGCTGAAGGGGTCGCTAAGTTCCAATAAACAAATAAAGAGATTCAGGAATAATTTGTACGAATACCCTCTGTATGTTGTATGAGAAATTGCCAAATCATTCATCACATATAGTACTCCTTGCAAAAAGCTTTCGTAACTCTAAACTCAGCTCGTGTGATTCACTTTGATGTCTCCTGATACATATCTGTTCAGCAGTGAAGCTCATATGAAAAATGGCAATCGCTATTGCGTGAAGTGTGCAATTCCCATCAATAGAAAGGTCAACGATGTTGCCGATTAAATTTGATCGCCCCATTAAAAATTAATCCCTACCTCCCCGTTAGTGTTTATTTCCCGGGGGACACTGCGCGTCTATCTGATTGTTCATAATGAATTGTGTTCAAAACATTGTATTGTTCATTAAAATGTCATGGCATTTGTAACAAATGTCGATTCATTCAGCTAGTTGCATTTACATCATCGGATTCGATGTTGCACAAAATTGTAGCTATGCAAATACATTAAAAGGATAAAGACCAAATATTATGTTTCAACATATAAATTTATTTATATAATTTATTGGGGTTTAACGACACTTTTGATAACCATGACGACCTCGTGTCGGACAGTTTCGCGGATGGAGGAAGCCGGAGTGCCCGGGGAAAGCCACCGAGAAGCGGCGAGCAACTGCCAGACTCCAACGTACTAACTCCGTACAAGCAGGGTTAGCAACGGCTGAAGACAAGTGTACCATCTACAGTTAAGGCTTAATTGCGCGTTGGAATTGCGCGCAGTTGCCATATCAAATGGAATCCAAAGCACGGCAGGTTCTCCTGGTTACTCATAGCAAACACATGCAATGTTTCTGCCAATGGACCTCCGGGTAACCCGGAGGTCCATTGGCTGAAACATTGCTTGTGCACAGGCGATATGTACAGAATCTGATAGCTTTACTTGGGCCATAACGCGCACATTAACGCGCATATCAACGTGCTATTTGTGCGCATTTCATGACAGGACTTCTAGTTTTAACTGTACATGCAGTACGCCATAGTACCACCGTAGCCCCACATGGGCAACCGGGATGAAGTGTCTTACCCAAGGACACATCGCAGTAACCCCTGGCTGGGATCGATCCAATCTTTCGGTTTGGAGTCCAAGCCATAACCATTACCCTTTTGAACCCGAGCGGCCGCTTTTGCGGCGTTATAAGATACTACATAAATTGCTGAGTGAACATGTAGGGCAGACCAATCAATATATTCAACGTGCAGCCATACGGCTGCCCGTTGAAAATATTAATTGATCTTCCCCCAAATAATGAATGTGGACTCTTCTAATTGCTGTCATCGAACGGACATGGAAGACACCACCAGGGTTCAAAGGGTTAAGCCATCGGAGTCTTTAACATATAAATGTTGCTCTTGTTAAAAAAGCTGACAGACAGTTTTTGACCAGGTCGCGACTGGGTCGTCATCTGTTCGAAATTCTCTGCACGCTTTTGATTCAGTCTCGAGCCAGTGGTGTCACTTGACCATATCATCATTACGAGATATTATCTCATCATTAGGAGATATTATCTCATCATTAGGACTTTTTATCTCATCATTAGGAAATTTTAACTCATCATTAGGAGATATTATCTCATCATTAGGACTTTTTATCTCATCATTAGCAAATATTTACTCATCATTAGGACTTATTATCTCATCATTAGGACTTATTATCCTAATGATGAGATAAAGGTCCTAATGATGAGATAAAAAGTCCTAATGATGAGATAATAAGTCCTAATGATGAGATAATATGAGATAATATCTCCTAATGATGAGATAATAAGTCCTAATGATGAGATAATAAGTCCTAATGATGAGATAATAAGTCCCAATGATGAGATAATAAGTCCTAAGTAGGAGATAAATAAGTCCTAGTTAGGAGATAATTATGTCCTAATGATGAGATAATAAGTCCTAATGATGAGGTAATATCTCCTAATGGTGAGGTATTGTCTCATAATGATGGGATAATAAGTCCTAATGATGAGATAATAAGTCCTAATGATGAGATAATATCTCCTAATGATGAGATAATAAGTCCTAATTAGGAGATAATTATGTCCTACTCCTTATGCTGTGATAATAAGTCCTAATGATGAGATAATATCTCCTAATGATGAGATAATAAGTCCTTATGATGAGATAATATCTCCTAATGAT
The DNA here is from genome assembly GCA_031216915.1 of Pictodentalium vernedei. Classification (NCBI taxonomy): domain Eukaryota; kingdom Metazoa; phylum Mollusca; class Scaphopoda; order Dentaliida; family Dentaliidae; genus Pictodentalium; species Pictodentalium vernedei. The sequence goes on from CM062296.1 coordinate 44,748,286, forward strand.
GAGATCATATGTCCTAATGATGAGATAATAAGTCCTAATGGCGAGATAATATCTCCTAATGATGAGATAATATCTCCTAATGATGAGATAATATCTCCTAATTAGGACTTACGGTATCCAAATTTTTTTATAATTGTTGGCACCAATACGCCTCCATATAAAACATCGTTGGAAATGTGTAGATGCGTATGTCAAAAGCTACCCCTGCGTGTGTATTGTTAGGAAGAGAGTTTTTTTGAGGATATGAACAAATGCATCGTCCATAAAACTGACATTACAATTTACATCACAGAGCTGAAGGATTTTATTTGTTTCACATTATGCTCTAAAGAAGCATAATGTTGAAAGAATTGAAATGCAAGGACTTTTATCTCAAAATAAGTATTCAGTGTAATTAGAAGTTGAAGAAGTTTGGTGTCCAATGCAATGTGAATGAAATACTGAAAATGGCCTATAATAATCGCAGCCTGGTTCTGCAGTAGTTCATAGAGCAGTTCCGAGGCCTTCGTACAAATTCGACATAATGTACTTCCACCGTCCCTGTAACGTTAACAACCGATAGGGATGTGACGACAGGGAGTGTGTGTGTGTGGGGGTGGGTGTCTCTCCCCCCCCCCCCCAGGCAAGGAGTATTTTTTTCAATAGTTGGAAATTCCGAGGTCAAAAATCAAATAGTTGGAAATTCAATAAATTAACATTGTTCATGAAAAATATTAAAATTCCAACTTAATGATGAGAAATTTTGATCTTTTATTTCCAACTGGAAACTTGAGTTTCAAATTTCCTACTCTAAACTTGACATTGGCCTCAAAATTTCGACTCTGACATCAGGTATGGGTTAATGAAACACTTAAAAGGTCATTCAGTATAATAAAAAACATAGTGACCGTTGTTCAGTGTGTTATGGTAGATTAGATCCCTCAGAAAGGGTTTTAATTTTTTTTTCTTCGGGTGCTAATCTACCATAACACACTGAACAATGGTCACTGTGTTTATAATAGGGCTGTCACGATTTTTTAATTTAGGAATCGATTAATCGTCGCAAATAATCGATAATAATCGATTAATCGTACCTAGATGACCCCCCCTCTCCCTCTCTCTGAAGTCGATAAAAAATAAAGTTCAAGTCAGTTGACCTACCCCCGGTAAACAACGAAGACGATCCTCTTTTAGGTACATCCAAAGCTTTGATGTTCTGAACTTTTGAACCGTCAGTGTAATAATCAAGACCGGTCGGCAGTTGCGAACTTCGCAAATGCCGACCGGTCTTGATTATTACACTGACGGTTCAAAAGTTCAGAACATCAAAGCTTTGAAGAATGTACCTGAAAGACAAATGCTTCCAACGGCTTCTTGGAGTTTAACATCGAGGTTCTTAACTCTTTACCTTTAGAAACAATAGTTTTTTTCATCAAATTTTCTTTTAATTACTAAACGTCTAAAGCGGGATACAATTTACCGATTATTCGATAGCGAAAAATACTAATCGATTTCGCCCTGACCGATCAACAATCGATTAATCGATTAATCATGACAGTTCTAGTTTATAATACCACGCTTAACCAAAATGAGCAACACACACTGAGATTACCAAATACAAAACTATGCCCAACTTAACAGTAACAAGAAAATAGGCTACTGGTATAATGTTTTGGGCGGGGCTTTCGTATGCTCACACATCGCTGGCTCATCTCGTCGTGAAAATCGACTTTCGAAAAAGTTATATTCCCTGAAATTGTTAGACTAGCGAGGAAGATCAAATTAACAAGCATGTAATTGTCGAGAAAATGACTATGACATCAGAAGGAAATAAAGCGAAGCTTCCTTTTGTTACTTTTAATAAACGAAAATAACAGACAGCTCTCGGAGCTGTCTGTAGTGTTCGTTTATTAAAAGTTACAAAAGGAAACTACGCATTTTATGGCAAGCTAATTAGAGGCATCTAAGTAACTGTTCACTTTGGCTATTTATTTAGCGAATGTTAGCGTTTTTACAGTAATTTGCTAGTTTTTATTCTTCTCAGGAAAAAAATGCAAATCTTACCTCCTAAACCTTTATTTATTTATTTATTTATTTATTTATTTATTTATTTATTTATTTATTTATTTGTTTGTTTGTTTGTTTGTTTATTTATTTATTTATTTATTTATTTATTTATTTATTTATTTATTTATTTATTTATTTATTTATTGAAATTTAACGACACTTTCGACAGCCTGGGTCACCTCATGTCGGACAGTGTTATGGTAGAGGAAGCAGGAGTACGCGACGAGAACCACCGAGCAATGACGAGCAACTGTTAAGACTCTCCAACATACTAACTCCACACAAGCAGGGTTAGCATTGATTGAAGACAAGTGCACCATCAACGTGCAGAACGCATTAGTACACAACGCCACCGTGCACCCACGTGGGCAATTGGGATTTCGTGTCTTGCCCAGGGACACAACGCGGTTGCCACAGGTGGCATTCGAACCGAGTACCTCTTGGTTTGAAGCCTGCACCTCTACCTACTGAGCCTCCGCGCTCCGACTCTTCCAATTACTGCCACTGAACTGACATGGAAGATACCACCAGGGCACAAGGGATTAAACAGAGGATAATAGTCAAAAGTTTAAATTGATTGGGAAAAAATTGTAAAAAGCCAACTTCTGCATTTTGATACTACTCTGCAGGAAAATGCCTGAAGTTCATTAACCCTTTACCTAACGAATCGCTCGCATCCGCCCGCGTAATATGCAAATTCAGCAGTTGAAAAAATATTATTTTTCAAAAAATTTCAATAAAACCATATCATGTGACCCTTCGTTGGAACGAGCTCGTTCCAACGAAGGGTCACATGATATGGTTTTGTTGAAATTTTTTGAAAAATTTAAAAAAATTATTTTTAAAATAATTAATTTTGATATTGTCTGCATTGGGTAAAGGGTTAATGATGCGCAAATCGATGATACAACTTCGCTAACATCTCGAAATTTCAATTTTTATTTGAAATTTCCACTCCCTTAGTGTTAAATTTACTGACAACTTTAGAAAATTAAGGGGAGTTAACTTTCCTGTAAATCTCTTTCACTGCGACATTTGTCAGCCATGAACTGTACACAATCGGAGCAATATTTTCTTATTTGATATACGGTGCTATAGGTTGGACTACTACGCACCACGCGCAACGCACCACGCGCTAGTAACTATATCAGTCATTACCACCAAAGTAAATATAATAGTATACTAGCAGGGTTACCCGGCTTTGCCCGGGCTGAGGAGAGTATTAAAATTATCCTTAGTAGACCCCTTTGAAGACGTATATCGGTGAGAAAAATTTTGGCCATAACTGTTGGTGCCCCTCTGCACCCCACCCCACCCCGGCACTTTTTTAAACCTCACCACTAGATTCCTGGTAACAAACTACCCCTAGTAGACCTCTTTGAAGACCTACATCGGTGAGAAAAATTTTGGTCATAACTGTTGGTACCCCTCTACACCCCCACCCCACCCCACCCCGGCACTTTATAAAACCTCACCATTAGATTCCTGGTAAAAAATTACCCCTAGTAGACCCCTTTGAAGACCTATATCGGCGAGAAAAATTTTGGTTATAACTTTTGGTGCCCCTCTACACCCCCATCCCCACCCGATAATTTTTTAAACCTCACCATTAGATTCCTGGTAAAAGCGTACCCCTAATAGACCCATTTGAAGACATATATCGGTAAAAACAATTTTGGTCATAACTTTTGGTGTCCCCCTACACCCCCACCCCCACCCCCACCCCACACACATTTTTAAACCTGACGATGAGCTCGCCATAAAAAGTACTCCTAGTAGACCCATTTTGGACACTCGGGGTGGCCCCTTATTTATTTCTATAGCGGACATACATACATACATACATACATACATACATACATACATACATACATACATACATACATACATACATACATACACACACACACACACACACACACACACACACACACACACACACACACACACACACACACACACACACACACACACACACATACATACATACATTCTAAAATATAGTATAGAAGATGATGTCATCGCCGATTTATGATATCATTGAATATATCAAAGTCTACAACACCGTGTTAGATTATCGGTGGTAACGTCATCTACACTTTTAGCGGTACTCCGATTGATATCGAATATACCCATAGTAGCTTGGTATCCCAAATGTTCACCACTCGCGGTGAAGTGGTGTTAACCGCGAGCCTTCGGCGCGCGGTTAACACCACTTCACCACGAGTTGTGAACATTTGGTACACCAAGCTACTTTGGGTATATTTTATTTATGCCATGATCGTCAAATTATTAAGAGTCGCTATTATTTTTTCTCGATTTTACTGAGAGGCAGCCGTACATACGTGCGAATTTGTTTTTGTTTACATGAGCATCGGTGGGCGGTACTTCCGTTGTCAATTTTATCAATGAAACGAAATAGAAAAAGAAATAGGACCCTTTTCATTTTAATAACGTAATAACATACTGTTTGGAGTTATGGGTGCTTTATTAACATGAGACAATGCATGTTTGTTAAGTTTTGGTGTTTTATGTGGTAAACTCATTTAAAAACGTAATAAATAATTGCCACTTTCATTTCACTCTTCGCGAGACGACGTGCAATAAATTTAGACAAGTTTAAATTCAGGTCGACGTTACCAAAGGTCTTCTTGGATGTAGTTCCACTGTCGGTGTAAAATGTAAGTACTGAAATGCCATTGCTGGCGTGTTCAGCACGGTTGGTGTATAAAGCTAAAATTTATACCATAGGCTTTTCATATATAGTAGAATACGTAATCATGGTATAAATACAGTTATATCACGATTGTTGTGAGTTTTCAACGTTACAATCAGCTCGCGTTCTCTGTTGTCACTGGTTGCTCCTTCCTTGTCGCTGGTGTTTGGTCCTCTCGGCTCAATGTAGTGTCTGTCCTCTGACCGCCTTTTCAAACATCTTGAACGTCTCTATATCACTGCCGTCACATGCCCACTAATGTATTGTCACTTTATTTGGATGCCTTTCCTCTAACCTGTGACGAAATGTCACTCTACCATTGCCGTCGCACGGCCACTAATGTATCGTCACTTGACTAGGCGCTTTTCACTCAAGCACTCGCCACATAGGGAGTTACATGCTCCCCTCCATTTATCTCAGAATAATGTTCGTACAGGCAAAGCTTACTCAATCTATGTATGGCTTGCCTTCTACAACAGGTAATAACGTCTACCTAAATGCCAACCTTCGTGAGCCCCCGGGACTCGTATTTCCTAATTCTGGTCCTACCCTCATATATGGCCACCGACTTAGCCCGCGACAGTTCCTACTCTAAATATGAGCTCTGTGGATCCCTTCACAGTACAACGTGCTTGTACTTTCGCACATATGCGGCACCTCCTCTAACCTATAGCATGGGGCATCCCCAGCTCCTCGCCTACAACTCACAGTCTTACACGCCTTGAGACCGGAATCAAAGTTTCGAGAAAACTGGAAATAAGTAACGGTTGTCACGTCCCTCAAGATTGTGTGTCTGATTGGACGTTACGCGTCTGGGTAACATTATACCGTGAATGAAATGCTTCAGACAAAACAGTGTCAAGTAAGAAAGTTATCACTCCGCAGAAGATGATACTTTTCTTTAAAAATATAAGCTTCATTCGGTTAATTCCAGTTTAATACTGGTTTTAATACAGAATATAACTCGGATAGTGCACGGTGAAGGAATCACTTCACAGCAGCCATGAAAAAATTTGATGAAAAATATCTTGAAAATACTCAGCGGTTTAAGAGTAATGGTAGTGCCTTCTAGTTAACAGTTGGTATTATTTAAGAATAGGGAACAAGGCTGTAGAATGGTTAATAAAGGGATGAAAAACTTTCCCAGAATGCAATGAAAACTCTGTCAAAATCACATCCGAGAGAGTAGGGTGCCAAAAATTCTGGAAGATTTTTTTTTTTACACGCGGAGGGGTTGTGGGTGTCTGCTGATGTGCTGCAATTTTTTTCAGCCTAGTGTCTGCAATTTTTTCCTAACCCCCTCCCCATACGCTGGATACTTCAATTTTTTCCACCCATAATGCTGCCCGCATCTATATATATCCTTGGTTATGTACCTATTTTATATGGAGACATACCGGCATAAAATTGCCGTGTTCCACAGCATTATAACACAAAACAAAGTGTAAGCTATCATTCTAACAGAAAGGACCCGGATTGAATGTTGCCTGATATCAATATAAAAAGTGAGAAACAGAAGATTACGTAACTTTAATTTCAACCTTGAAAACCGTAAAAATACCCTTTACATATATCATATATTTGAATCAATCTACAAATCATCTGGTATAGCCCAAGTACAGCACGATCACCGTGGGCTGGTCGCTTTTCACGGGTGGGAAATATTTCCAATGACGCAATAATATTATATTCCAAACACTAATTATAGGAATAATCATCAAAAATTTAATTAATGAAGCACCGGGCACAACCCGGTGCTTCATTAATTACAATTTTGCTGCTGATGATTTTAATTACCTGGCCAACGCATGCGTGGACATCACTGCCCGCGTGCGGATTACGACCAGTCCACGGCGGGGGTGCTATGAGTACACTCATACACTTTTACTTTGGAGATATGTCCAAGAGATTCTTGTATACTCGTAGCAAGGGTGCGATTATGCAAGGGATTCTGCTGGCCTGGAATAAATTAAAATTGAGTTATGTTGCAACGTTTTTTTTTATTTGACGTTCCATTCCAACATTTTTATCAAGTAACAAGTCGACTACGCTATTCGATACCAGGCAAATAGATTTACAATGAACAATACATCAACGCTTAGTCTACGATAAGTTGAAAACTTATCCGGAGGAATTGTTCGGGGGAGTGAAGAAACTGGATGGGCGTGCCTCTCTTCCCAACAGCTACCTTTGTTTTATAGATCGTTTCTCGACAAACTCACATATTTTATTCGACAGATCTCAGTCCCCCAATCGAACATCGACACAGATAGTAAAAATAGAGCCTGCAGTCTTTTTTGACATGCGTAAAATTAATATACTATTCAAAAAAAGTAGGGGATATCCAAACTGATGAATGTCAAAAACATGAATGTCACCAGCCCACGATAACTTCGGGCAGGTTTTTCGCACGAGCGCCGCGTTAGTGTCTGTGGGGTACGTTTTGAAATTTTCATTTGTACTGGACGGGCTTTTTCGGAGGTCTCATCGTTCTTTTCTTGGTATAAACTCGTTCATCAATAGTTTCTGGTCGAAACGTAACTTTTGAGGTACGCGAAGACTGACACGTGACGAAGGTGTACGTGCCGGTGGCATGTTGGAAGCTGGCAACAGACAGACTGCAGTGGCTCAAATTCTCAACGTTACTCAATCGGTGATTATAGCAGGTTGTGATCACGCTACCGTCAGACAGGCAATGTTGATGACAGACGTCGGTCAGGTCGTTCAAGGGCGACAACTGCTAACCAGGATCGTTTAATCCGAACCACAGCATTACGTAACCACCATCAAAGTCTCTCAGAAATTGGACAGCAGCAGCACCGAGCGACAGATGTGCGAGTCAGTGGTCAGACTATCCGAAATCGCCTACACAGCTGGAATTTGTACGCTCGACGACCTCGAATAATTCCACGTTTGACTGAACGTCACATCGCAGAAAGGCGTAATTGGTGTGGTGTACGACAGCGCTGGGACAATCGTCGGTGCAGCAACGTCATGTTTTCTGTTGAATCGAGGTTCACTCTCGAATTACGCGTGACAGGCGAAACAGAGTGTGCCTGCGGCGGAACGAACGATACCATGACGTAAACGTTGGGGTTGCACGATCGCTTTGGTGGTGGTTCGGTTATGGTGTGTGTGTTGGGGGGGGGGGGGGGGGGGCATAACCATGGCAAGCAGAAGAGCATTACATGTCATCCAAGGACGTGTCACTTGGAAGTACCACCTTGACAACTTGTTAGCAGCTCATGTCGTGCCATTTGCGCGACGTCACGGCCGTTGATTCATTTTCCAAGATGACAATGCAAGAGCACATAGGGCCGGTGTCGCTACAGAGTTCCTCCAGGAGCAGAACATCACTATACTGCCTTGACCAGCACTAAGCCTAGACCTTTCAACAGTCGAGCTCGTATGTTTGGCAGGCGCTAATAGCCCAGTATACAAATGACCAGGAACTCGCCGCTTTCAGCGCAGGCAGAATGGAATAACATCAGTCAAGCTGATAGCCCAGTATACAAATGATCAGGAACTCGCCGCTGCAGCGCAGGAAGAATGGAATAACATCAGTCAAACTGATATTGGAGGTTTGGTGAGGAGTATGCCACGTCGGATCCGCGCTTGTCTCGCGAAACGAGGGGGATTTACAAGGTACTGAGGTCTTAGACAGAATGTGGTAAATTCTCTGAATGACCGTCCATGTCTTGCCTCAACTATCTTTTGATAAAAATATAAATATAATTCTTCATATATCTCACTTTTATAAAATATCCCCTACTTTTTTAATAGTATACTTCGGAATCGGTTAATGGGGGTGGTGGATGGGGGGTCACAGGAAGAACACACCCCACACTCACCATTTTTCAGATATGCATCATGATTACTCGGTTAGTTTTAAGTTTGATAATATGCCAGTATGTCGATATACAACCACCTCTATTATCAGCAAGTGTTAGCAAATGTAGTAGGGGCGCGGTGGCCCAGTAGGTAGAGGTGCAGGCTGCAAGCCGAGAGGTCCTCGGTTCGAATCCCACCTGCCCATGTGGGGGTACGGTGACGCTGAGCACTAAGGCGTACTGCACGTCGATGGAGCACCTGTCTTCAACCAATGCTAACCCTGCTTGTGTGGAGTTAGTATGTTGGGGAGCTGACAGTTGCTCGCCGTTGCTCGGTGGTTCTCTCCGGGTACTCCGGCTTCCTCCACCCGTAAAACTGTCGTGATCATGATTAGCCATTGTGCAGAAATATGTGACCTTAAACACCAATAAATAAATAAATAAATAAATAAATAAATAAATAAATAAATAAATAAATAAATAATAAATAAATAAATAGCAAATGTTGTGGAATTTTGTCAGTTGATTCCACCTTCGTCCTTTTCGGTCTGTTTCTTCTACTCCACCATCCTTCAACACAAAGGCCATCATTCGAATTGGAGAGTTGTTGAAGTATAAGGGTTAGAACAAATCATAAACTGCAACGGCTAATACAATAGAACTTTTACAATTGTATTTTCTAGAATTGTATTTTCTAGTTATGACTTTAAATGGGTTGAAATGAATCATTAGCATTTTCAAAGATCTGGCAATTTGCCAGTTGGCAAATTGCCATATCTTTTAAAATGCTAATGATTCTTTTTAGACAGTAAAATTATTAGGCAGAAAATACAATTCAATATAATTGTTAATGTTTTATATTATCGCCTCAAGACCACACAATGAACGCACAAGGAAATAGCATTTATATGGGCCCATTATTCCATTTTGTATCACGGGGTGGACCATGATAAGTCCCGTGTGTCTTGGATAAATGCCCCAATCTCCAAGCAGACAACCCCCATCATCACCATAACAACCTCTGTTCTTGAGCTTCCGGCGCCTCTGCCGAGGCCATGTCGGCCGAACTGATGGGTCAGTCTGCAATTTCGTTAAGAATTTTCTGTCGGGGCGGGTTCATTCGTATTTTTCTTAAAACTTTGTTATTGCGAAAACGTAAGTTGTGGTTATTTGAAGAAATGGGCGATTTTCTCTGACCAAACACTTGAATAATGTTGTTTACGAAGACGTCGTAGCACTTCAGTTATTAAGGTTTTTTTTAAAAAAACATTTCATGTGGGAGCGAACGGGGCTCAATTGATTACGGCATTGAACTTCAAACCTGAGAGGTCCATGATTCGATCACCGCCAGGGGTAACTGCGTTGTGCCCTTGGGCAAGGTACTTAATCCCGATTGCCCACGATTGGGGCACGCTGGCGCTGTGTCCTGCACGTCGATGATGCACCTGTGTGTCTTCAACCAATGCGAACCTTGCTTGTGTGGAGTTAGTACTTTTGGGAGTCTGACAGTTGCTCGTCATTGCTCGATGGTTCTACTCGGGTACTCCGGCTTCCTCCACCCGTAAAACTGTCAAACACGAGGTGACCCTGGCTGTCGAAAGTGTCGTTAAACTCCAATAAATAAATAAATAAATAAATAAATAAATAAATAAATAAATAAATAAATTTATGGGTATTTGTTGGAAAAACAGTACATCGCGCATGTTCTGGACACACACCCATATTACGCATCTAGCCTGTCACAAATGTCAGGAAATTCGAGTATTTCAAAGGAACTTTAAAGCGAATATTAAATTAAGATAGATCTAAGAGGCCAAGTTCAAGAGAAACAATTAAACTGAGAATTAATGCTCTCGCTATCTAAATAAAAATCACGGAATTTCTCGATTACAGTCTGAAGGTGTGTAAGGTTGTGGGCCGTTGCGAGTAGATGGGGATGTCACATGCAATAGGTTAGAGGAGGTGCCGCATCGGTGTATAGGGACATTGGGATGTAGGGGAGCCATCGATCTCATATTTAGAATAGGAGCAGCCATGGGCCAAGTCGCTGGCCACATATGAGAATAGGACCAGAAACACGAAGTACGAGCTCAGGGAGCTATTCGCATTTAGGTAAACGGCATTAACTGTTTTAGAAGGCAAGCCATACGTAGGCAGTGTAGGCTTTACCTGTACGAACATTATTCTGGGATAAATTGAGGGGAGCGTTTAACCTCACTGGTGGCAAATGCTTGTGTGGAAAGCGTCCAGTAAAGTGACAACAAGCTAGTGGCCGTGCGACGGTAGTGGAAGCGTGACGTTCCGTCACTTATTAGAGGGAAGGCGACATAGTAAAGTGACAATACGTTAGCGGCCGTGCGACGGCAGGCGTGGAGTGACATTCCGTTACATGTTGAGAAAAAAACGTCCGGTAAAGTGATAATACGTTAGTGGCCGTGCGACGGCAGGCGTGGAGTGCTATTCCGGGCCCGCAAGTGACTCAAAAACTATGTGGGTAGGGGGTGATTGACGTTTTGTTTTTCATATTCATTGGATTCCATATAAGTCACAAATTACAATATTTATTTATATATATATGTATTAAAATTGTTGTTTTCAGTGAACCCCTGTTGATTCATGCTTTTTGACGAAAAGTCACAGACCCCTTCAGGATAAGAACAACCCCATCAAAAGTGAAACAGGAAGGTTCGTTACAGCGAGACATACCTTCACGCAAGGATTCAGACGACACTCCTGGAGTTTTGGCTGAATACGAGGCGTGAATCTATCTCTTCCGGTAGCGACAAAGCCCCGGTTACCGACAAATGGTGGTATAAAGACTCAACACAATTCGAATTGAGAACATGATACAGGAATCAACGACCGTTGGTGGAGCTTTTCCTGTATTTCACGTGCGAAATACAAACGAACTCCACCTCGAGACGTTGATTGCAGCCCCCACTACTCCGTGCGCGTTGTGCTCTCTGTCTCAGTACCTGAACGTTAAAAACTAGTGTTAAAAACTACACTTGAAGTGCTGTATTTAACGCTTACTAAGTGCTGAACTAGCACTTTGTTCAAGTGTAGATATCCCAGAACTTGACAGGTGTTACAATAATACCACTTGACAAGTGTAATGTCGCGACACTTAAAAGGAAACAACGCAGACGACGCGGATCAGGCTCGAACTCTCGAGCATGATCCGCGTCATCTGCGTTGTGTCCTTTTAATTATGTACCCACCAAGCGCAAATCAAATTATGGACGATTCTGGAAGAACGACCAATGCTAGACACATGGTAAGTGCCATCCATTCAAGTTTCAGATGTCTGACGATTGTAATGTCTAAGTGCTTAAAGCATTGCACTTTGAGTGTTAAAATCAAACCCTAAGAGTTAGAATGGGTTCAACACCCTGAAAGTGTCAGTTTTAACACTTTAGTTTTTAGTGTACAACATAAAATTGATTTTTCATGCCAGCTGGAGGACCTTGAGATCTGAGTACTTTTTGAATACATGAAATAGGTTAGGGATTTCAGGTACGAATGCAAAAAAAAGGTTAAAAGTATCAGGGAAAATTGTATGTCTGGGGGGGGGGGGGTTGTCGCCATACCCCCGGCCTGACTACGCCACTGCATGAATTCTAAAAACCGCCATCGCATTTCCCTTATTACATTTTTAAATGCTCAATGAGAGCTTTCGTCGACCGGGTCAACCTAAGCACACTTTTGGGTGTATGCACAATGCTCATTTCGGTGAGGTATAACCTAGGCTAAAGTGAACAAATATTATGTGACTATTAATTAAGAAACCGCGATCGAAATTACATCACGCACGCTTGTACAATGAACAACTGAAGGAGGAACACGCGCTAGTTTCTAACATTCTTTGTGTTTCGCCGTGATCTGATTATTCCAATAATTGAGAATTTACAAGTGATAACTAGTTTTCTGTCACAATAACAGACTGCGATATGCCGACATCTTTTCTACGAAGTTGTCAGTCAAACAGCAATGTTCAATCACGGCAAACGCTGCCCATGACAAAAAGAATTGGGAACATCTGCAGAAGTATTGGAAATGGCCAAGATGTGACCAGGAAACCTGCTGAGAACCACTGATATCCTTTTAACTATGTTGTCGGAAAAAGCTTTGCGAACACCGATCTAATATGATAGGTGTTATTGTAAGGTAATTTCTCTGATTGCTTGCGTCAACCTTCGCTTTATCATCAAACTACAAACAGTGATTACCACTGACACGTTTCCGGAAGTGTTTTTTTCACCAATAGCTGATAAATAGGCACCGTTTGTTCTTTTATTGACGTTTTAACGACCGAAAATGCGAACTATTATCTTGATTTGACGTTTTAACCCTTTGCATCCTGGTAGTATATTCCGTGTCAGTTCAATTATTTATTTATCTATTTATTGGGGTGTAACGACACTCTCGACAGCCAGAGTCTTCTCGTGTCGGAAAGTTTTACGGGAGGAGGAAGCTGGAGTACCCAGAGAGAACGAAGGAGCAACGGCGAGCAATTGTCATGTCACTTCAATGGCAGCAACAGGAAGAGTCCAGATTTATTATGCGGGGATAGACCGATTAAAAATTTCAAAGTGCACGACGAAATTATTGATTGGTCTACCCCACGCATTACTTAGTTATTTATTTACTGGTGTTTTAAGGTCACATAGTTCTGCACAATGGCTAATCATGACCACGACAGTTTTACGGGTGGAGAAAGCCGGAGTACCCGGAGAGAACCACCGGGCAACGGCGAGCAACTGTCAGCTCCCCAACATACTAACTTCACGCAAGCAGGGTTAGCATTGGTTGAAGACGGGTGCACCATCGACGTGCAGTACGCCTTAGCACACAGCGTCACCGTGCCCCCACGTGGGCAATGGGGGTGAAGTGTCTTGCCCAAGGACATAACGCGGTTGCCTCAGGTGGGATTCGAACCGAGGACCTCTCGGCTTGCAGCCTGCACCTCTACCAACTGAGCCACCGCACCCCACCCCACGCATTACCAGCTATCCTTCTAAATTAAATTATGACGTACCATGTTCCTGGGCCCGGAAAGCACTCTCTTGTTTCAAAGGGTTGACGACCGAAAACGTAAACTTGTCATCTTGATTTTCACCGTACAGTTTGATCAAGAAGGGAGTGGAGGTGTAGGAAATGTAGTGGAGAAAAATAGGCTGGCGATCTCATTATGTCATTAGACTTCGTTGAATGACATAAAAACAACTATTTGCCTCCCCAAAGAGTAGTCGGACAGGATACAATTTTATTACACGCCTGTTCTCATCCCCATCTACAGCAACACTAAGCCGTGCGGAAAATAAAAATCTGTTCCGCACATGTATGGAACGGAAATCACTGACGAACTATTTTTTAAAAGAAGCGAAATTTCACTGAAATTTTCTACAAATAGTGTACCCCAATTACAATTTCAATCCCTTGTGATAGCTAAAAGTCGCCCCCCCCCCCACACCCCTGAGTTCCAATATGTTCTATGTGCCAGTAGGCACATAGAACAAATTGGAACTCAGAGGACGAAAGAGTAACACAGGTTCCCTTCGCAAGTTTGGTTGGCAACAAAATGTGTTCTTTTTGGTGATAATTATCAAATGAATTGTTGAGTGTCCTTTTAATAATTGTTTTATCGACGCAAAGGCGTGTAATAAACACAGAACGACACGCGTGTGTAAATGGGTTAATCGATATGGCAGTTGTGCCATTACGGAAGGATAAAACTTTAGGCCTGCGGACTCTCGTTCTATCCTTCCGCTCTGGCACTCGTGCCATATCGATTAACCCATTCACACACGCGTGTCGTTCTGTGTATGTTCTATAGTACTCCCAAACGACAGGCTTAACTCAGAGGAGCAGCAGTTGAACGCGAGCCAGAAATTAGAAAACACTGACCGAGATACACGCTAAAAACTAAAGTGTTAAAAACTACACTTGAAGTGCTGTATTTAACACTTACTAAGTGCTGAACTAGCACTTTGTTCAAGTGTTGACATCCCAGAACTTGACAGGTGTTACAATAATACCACTTGACAAGTGTAATGTCGCGACACTTAAAAGGAAACAACGCAGATGACGCGGATCAGGCTCGAACTCTCGAGCCTGATCCGCGTCATCTGCGTTGTGTCCTTTTAATTATGTACCCACCAAGCGGAAATCAAATTATGGACGATTCTGGAAGAACCACCAATGCTAGACACATGGGAAGTGCCATCCATTCAAGTTTCAGATGTCTGACAATTGTAATGTCTAAGTGCTTAAAGCATTGCACTTTGAGTGTTAAAATCAAACCCTAAGAGTTAGAAAGGGTTTAACACCTTGAAAGTGTCAGTTTTAACACTTTAGTTTTTAGTGTGTAGCCACATGGAAATCCCAGCTCAACCGGATATCGAACATTTTGAAAAAAGCTTGCATCCTTGTCTTTTCTCGTCATGACAATCGACTTTCGATAAAGTTATCCCCCTGAAATTATTAGACTGGCGAGGAAGGTCCAATTAAGACGCAAATAATTGTTGACAAAACACCTATAATATCAGTAGAATATAAAGCGAAGTTTCCTTTTGTTACTTTTAATAAACGAAAACAAGAGGGACTTTTTTATAACAAGCCAATTAGAAGCAACTAAGTAACTGTTCACTTTGGCTCGTTGTTTAACGAATGTGTTTTTACAGAAAGCATGTAAGGTTTTTTTTCACAGGAAAAATATTAGCAAAACTTACCTCGTAGACATTTTTATCATATGACTCGTCCGTTTTGTTCACTTTAAAACATTTGATATTTTGTTTTCATATTAATCAGTGATAAATGAAGCCTTCCCTTAATTCCATTGGTCAATTTCAAAACTAGACAATTTGATTGGCTGAACAAAATACAACTGGGTCACATTTGAATAATTTCAGTAGGGAGAATTTACGTTATCTGTCCTATTTTGGGTGTGTTATATTGTATTAATCTTTTAACTACAAGAAAAACGCCATTCATTCTTTTTTATATTTTCATTTTTTTTGCTTCCAAAACATAGGTTATGACCCCTCATTGGAACGAGCTCGTTCCAATGAGGGGTCATAACCTATGTTTTGAAAGCAAACAATGAACTTTTTTAGTTATACGAGGATGTTTTTTCCAGGTCCCATCTGCAACTCAAGTTAGGTGATGGGTTAAAAAGTCATACTAAGTGGCTAATTTGTGCGTGTGTGTTTCATATGATAAATAGAATATGAAATGAGTGTTTTTCTCATATAATATTTATGAAACTCGTTCGAATTTTCCGTTTGGGCTCGCCAGAGGCTTGCCAAAACGGAAAATTCTTAGACTCGTTTCATAAATATTATATGAGAAAAACACTCATTCCATATCCTCTATATATTAATGAAAAGGATAGTGTCAGTATTATATGCCACCATGCGCACACTGTTGATATAATGATCAGAAAAAAGTTACAGAACATCAAAAGATGGTAAAAACGCCCTTTTCTTATTTTTACATGGGTTTAAACAGAGAATAATTGTCAAACGTTCAAACTGTAAAAAGGCAGCTTTCGTGTGTCAGTACTACCCTAGAGAAAAATACATTAACCCTTTACCTAACGTAACGGCCAAAACCGGCCAGCGCTATTCTCAAAAATCGCCAATTAATTTTCATTATTTTTTTCATTTTTTGTCTCAAAAACATAGGTTATGACCCCTCGTTGGAACGAGCTCGTCGAGCTCGTTCCAACGAGGGGTCATAACCTATGTTTTTGAGACAAAAAATGAAAAAGATTAGTTATTCAAGAATTTTTTTTGCAAGTGTCGTCTGCTTTTCATGTTAGGTAAAGGGTTAAGTTTGTGAAATGGTGCGATCATCAATGATACGACCTCACTAACATTTCGAAATTGCAATTTTTGAATGAAATTCCCACACCCTCAGTGTAAAATATACAGAAACGTAAGAAAATTAAGGGAAGCTAACTTTCTTGTAAATCTCCTCCAATGACAAAAATTGTCAGCCATGACTGATTTTGCCTCGTTCGGCAGTGGCCGGAAAGAGTAGTAGAACTCGATAGTGCGTTTATCTTAAAAAAGAAACTTCGCTAACTGTGCTGTAAATGTATTCCAATGATGAAAATTGTTAGCCTTGACAGCTTGCCTTGACAACTGTATAGGCATCAATCTATTACATGTGGACGATAGTTTGGTGAGAGTAAGACCAGCCGTAGAAGCCAGCCACGGCAATCGGCAAAGTACTGTAAAAGCCATGGTAATCTGCTACGGCTTTCACCACTACATTGCCAGTTTGTAAATTGTAAATTGTTGTTCATAATTTCGGTCACTGCATATTCCTTTGGTGCACCCCCCCCCTCCCCCCCCCCCCCCCCCCCCCGCAGAGACATAAGTGGGTCTATAGAAGAACTGTCGGGCAGATTACGGTCATGGTTGGGCAAAGGTGTGTCAAACTCCCCTCCTCCAAATTCGCAAGATCAACCTAGAATTTCTGTTTTACATGATATATACATAATCGCTACAAAGAAATGATCTGGGTCGTAGTGCGGCAGCTCGTTTGATCGGGCGATATGATCTCCTCAACGAGACGTGCTGCGACGACCAAGTTCACTTCACTATAACGATAAAAAGTTTATTATAAGACTTACAGTTCAACCTCGCATGCCAACGCTAGCATTAACAATTCCCCCAACCTTTTTGGTGAATTGGATTGAAGTAAAAAAGAACTATTTTTGTAACAGGTGAGTAGGATGTCATGCACGTTTCATCCCATATTTGGACGACCCAGGTCGGGGGCCCCGGAAGTGACGTCATGTCACGTGACCCAGTGGCGCCATGTTGTGTTGTCATGGTAACCGCGTGAACCGCCATGTTGCGGCATCATCCCCATAGTGATACATGGTGCTAGTGCGCATGCGCAGCGCGTGTTGTTAGGGTGATACGTGTTTCCGTCGTCCATTTTGTATACTGGAGGCCGCCATCTTGGTTTCTATGGTAGCACGTGGTTGCTATGTGACCCAAAGGCTTCTTGAAGGATGGGGGTATGTTCGGGGGGGGGGGGGGTCGATTGAACAGGAGTAAATAAGATTATGCAACAAGACCTAAATAACCTTGTAGAATGGAGCAACAAATGGCTAATGAAATTCCATCCAGACAAATGTAAAGTGCTCCAAGTCTATAATAAACAGAAACACCTTGACAGTCCATCATATACAATGACAAGAGAAAATGGAACAACTACAACACTAGAAGTAGTAAATAGTAAAAAAGATATAGTTGACAAAAACATTAACTTTGAAGAACATATCCAATCACAAGTCAACAAGGCAACCAAACTAACCGGGCTAATTCGACGATCCTTTACTGATTTAAATCAAAAGACCTTCACGCTACTGTACAAAGATCTTCTACGACCCCACTTGGAGTACGCTAACTGTATATGGTCAACCTACACAAAAAAAGACATTGACTGCATAGAAAATGTACAACGTAGAGCAACCAAATTAGTACCATCACTATGAAACCTAAGCTACTCGGACAGACTGAAGAAAATTAACATACCAACGTTAAGATTCAGAAGATTACGAGGTAATATGATTGAGACGTTTAAGATCGTGAATGGCATATATGACCCCAAAACAACAAAAAGATTTATTCACACTACATAAAGGGTAGGACATAATTGGAAGTTGACAAAACATTGATGCAGATAGGACTTCAGGAAAACCTTTTTCACAAATAGAGTCATCGACATACGGAATAGCCTACCAGAAACAGTAGTATCAGCAAAAAACCTCACAGAATTTGAAAAGAGGCTAGATAAACACTGGAATGACCAAACCATAAAATTTGGCTATAATGAAAACTTATACTGTCGGACCGGAGGAGAGCGCAACAGTACAACTCGACTGTCAAATGAATGAAGATACAGATCTGAACATAGAGGCCAAAAAAGCCTGCATTCAGTTACAACATAAGGTAAAAGAAGGTAACAAATCCAATTACCAAAAACAACCCGACAATCCCTCCAAATCACCAAAATCCAACCCAAACTAACGAAATTGACTTTATTTAGTACGGATTGTGTAGTAGAGCAGCACGTAGTGCTATAGTACGGAGGGGACCCCCAGGGTAAGTTCAATTGAACTAGAGTAGTTTTTCCAGATACGGATTTCCCCCAGAATCCTTTTATAACTTCTTTGTTCTATTTATTCTGACTTCCCTAAACATGTTTATGATGTTCTGTTGTACACATTACAGGTAGCACATGGGCACATGTTGGATGTGCCAATATGTGCTTATGTGAAAGGCACAATATGTCCCCACGATGCGCATTAATACGATTGAAAATATCGTGAATACGATAAAAAAAACCCCGGACCACCGTCCGATCGCCCCTATTCTAGCTCGGGGGGAGGGGGGTGGGGATGGCTCAGTGGTAGACTGTTGGACTTCTGTGCTAGAGGTCTCGAGTTCGATCCCCGTCCGGGACAATCCGCGTTGTGTCCTTGGGCAGGCACTTTATCCCGGTTGCCTACATGGGGGCACGATGACGACGTATACTAAGGCGTACTGCACGTCGATGGTGCACATGTCTTCAACCGCTGTAACTCTGCTTGAGCGGAGCTTGAACAGACTTAGAATGTTGAGGAGCTGACAGTTGCTCGGTGATGCTCGGTTGTTCTCTCCGGGAATTCCGACTTTCTTCACCCGTAAAACTGTCACGGTCACAATTAGCCACTGTGCATAACTATGTGACCTTAAACACCAATAAATAAATAAATATAAATTTCAGCTCGGAGTAAAGTACTCTCTGGGACCGGAACAGATAATTATGCGAATTCGAACGCACCCGTAAATAGTCCGTCATACTATAGTGATACGGAATCGGATTCCACACTGGATTTTTCTGCAGTCAGGAAAGGATCGTCAAACAGTACTGATATTTAGCGGTTAAATTACATAGTGATATAATAAAATTTGGATCATGTCCATCGGAATATATCGTGTGAATTCGAATTTTGTCAGAGGCTGACGTTGTGTTCTTGAGAATGCTTCTATACCCGACTAGCCCCTGTACGAACACAGCTGATCAGGCTGAAAAAAACCACGCCAGGTCGATGGTACAACCAATTCACATCGAGCTCAAGCTCCAACTAGATAATAAGATAAGATTTATTTAGCAAATACACCAGAACAAAGGCAGCTTGCTTTGTTCATTCAAAATGAACACAGACAGAAACATGAACAAATAATACTAATTTCGATGTACCATGATGGGTTAGTATATAGAATAGTCTAACTCAATGCGGGTGCGACTTTCTCCATCTATAATACCGTTAGATTCATATTCAGAATTTAATTTTTCAGTATACGGACATGTTAGATCAAATTTCATACAACATTTTCACAACAAAATACAACATATACCACGCAGTGGAGACCCAGCTATATTGGCGGTCTATTTTCCACCCCTTGCTACAAGTGTGCTAGCTTCAACACTGCAGGTGAACTGGGGACAATAACACCTTTAACATCCATGAGATACGTTTTTATAACTCTGTGTTCTGAGGGCCAAGTTGTGGCTCATTACAAAAGTAAGGCCCTACGATGATTCGATTCGATTTCAGTGTGCGCCGATCGAAAACTTTTCGAATCGTCGAGATGTTCTCAGAATCCAACAAAGTGTCTCCTCTTTAACTCTCCTCTTTAACTCTCCTCTTTAATCCAGTGACAGAAGAAGAGGTCAATGAGGTTCCGCTTCTCAAACTTCTTTCACTCCATTCTGGGATATTCCACTTTTTTGATTGATTTAGTTCTCACACAGACATGTCGCTGTTGGATCGTGGGGACTGACAATATTTTCTGTTGAACAGTACATGGAGAGTGGATTGTCACTAAATCACTCCCGGGGTGGTGTCTCTGTCTCAAGAATCAGACGAGCAAAGTTTGAGCCAAGGGACCTCCGGGTTGAACCCGGAGGTCACTTGGCTACAACTGTGCTTGTCCCTTTCATGCATTATCATAGGAATCGGTTGTTACTGTCTGGGCGGAAACTTCACTCCACGGGTGTCTTAGTGGTAATTCACTCTCCACGTACTGTAGGAAGGTGTAATATCTACAAATGTAACAGAAAAGGACCAGCTTCGAGAGTCGCTTCTAGATTCGATTGGGTTCGAAATCTCCTGCCTAATTCGCTTCGAGTCGAAATTTGAGATTCGCTGGGACACGGGCGTAAGGCAGAAACGGCATTACCTTGGTTGCTGACAAAGAACCCGTTAATACCCAGTAAGTAATGAAAAAGAAATATCATGAAAGATGTGACACTTTGTGGTACTTGATTTTATCTAACAATCATATAGATTCTGACCTGAAAACCACGAGAAACGGTACGTATTACATAATGTGTTCCGACTCCGTATCATACAAACGACTCATTCTGATATTTATTTATTTATTGGTGTTTAAGGTCACATACTTATGCACAATGGCTAATCGTGACCGTGACAGTTTTACGGGTGGAGGAAGCCGGAGTACCCGGAGAGAACCACCGAGCAACGACGAGCAGCTGTCAGCTCTCCAACATCGTAACTCTAAACTTTGCACCGCAGCACAGGCAGGGTTAGATTGGTTGAAGACATGCGCACCATCGACGTGCAGTACGCCTCAGTACACAGCGTCATCGTGCCCCCATGTAGGCAATCGGGGTGAAGTGTCTTGCCCAAGGACACAGACTCATTCTGATTCCGTATCATATAGACTACTCGTTTCTGGTAGCGCTACGGGCTATCATAACAGGCACATGGATACATTATATGTCCGTTTCAGTGATCGACCGAACATTATGTCCCAAAAATGTTTAAAAATAATTTAACCCTTTACCTAACATAAAAAGCAGACGACACTTTTATTGAATAACTAATTTGTTTTCATTTTTTGTCTCAAAAGCATAGGTTATGACCACTCGTTGGAACGAGCTCGAAGAGCTCGTTCCAACGAGGGGTCATAACCTATGTTATTGAGACAAAAAATGAAAGAATAATGGAAATTAAGTGGCGATTTTTTGAGAATAGCATTGACCGGTTTTGGCCGTTACGTTGGGTAAAGGGTTAAAATTTAATCTGTTTATGTGACAGAATTGTTTGATAAATGAATTATCATGATAATGTGCATGTCCTGTGATTTGTATCAGATTCTTGGTGGTGTCCAAAAATGAGATCCCATTCCGGACACCACCTCGAATCTGATACAAATAACAGGACATGCACATTATCATGATAATCTGTATGTACCTGTATGGAGAAACTTTACTCTTTCATTCTGATGTGCATAACGTTTTACGGCAAGGAAACTTTCAACATTCAACGAACAGACAACGCATTGAGCAACATGTCGGAGGGAAGAGTCTTGCTGTTCGAAAACAATTCAATCCTAAAGACCTTCGGGCGAAAATTGAGCTGTCTGTTTGTTGAATACTGCATTTCATGTGACAATTGTATTTAGGAATCTATTTATTTGTTGTGGTTTTGACGACATTTTCAACAGCCAAGGATAGTTTTGCATTTTGTGGAAGACTGGGCACACTACGGAGCAGCGACGTGTTATTTATTTATTTATTTATTTATTTATTTATTTATTTATTTATTGGGTTTAACGACACTTTCGACAGCCAGGGTAACCTTGTGTCGAACAGATTTACGGGTTCAGGAAGCCGGAGTGCCCCCAGAGACCTACTGAGCAACGGCGAGCAACTGTCAGACTCCCCAACGTACTAACTCTGGGCAAGCAGGGTTAGCATTGGTTGAAGACAAGTGCACCATCGACGTGCAGTACGCCTAAGTACTCAGCGCCAGGGTGCCACCACGTGAGCAATCAGGACGATGTACCTTGTTCAGGGACACGACGCAGTTACCCCTAGCGACGAGTTACTGTCGGACTCTCCAACTTACCATCCCCACACGAGCATGGTTATCATCGGTTGAAAATATGTGTACCATCGACAGTTCTCTTTTGCACACTGCGCAATCGTGCTTCCACTTGGGCAGTTGGGATTAAGTGTTTTGACTAAGGACGGGTGACGCGGATCCGGGCCCAAACTATGACCTTTTAATCTGAAGTCCAATGCTCAAACCACTGAACCACCACGGTCCCTTGTCATGACCGATCAGCGTTATTCACAAAAATTGTCATTCACATTTTTTTCATGTTTTATCTAAAAACACAGCTTATGGCACCTCTTGAAACAAGCTCGACGAACTCGTTCTAATGAGGGGATAATAAGCTATATTTGTGAGAGGTCATAATCTTTTTCTTGTTCGCAAGTGTTGTCTGCTCTCCGTGTTTAAAAAAAATTCATTCAGGTTTTATTATTTTTTTCATTTTTTGTCTCAAAACCATAACTTATCACCCCTCATCGGAACGAGCTGTGCGAGCTCATACCAATGAAGGGTCATAAGTTATATCTTTGAGGCAAAAAATTTTAAAAATATTAGTTTTTCAAGAATTTTATTTGCACATGTCGCCTGATATTCGGGTTAAAAAAATCGCTATTCATTTTGAAATTTTTTTTTCAATATTTAGTCTAAAACATAGCTTATGACTCCTCATTGGAACGAGCTCGCGAGCTCGTTCCTATGAGAGGTCATAAACTATATTTTAAGGCAAAAAATGAAAATGTTTAGTTATTCAAGAATTTTGTTTGCAAGTGTCGTCTGATATTCGTGTTAAAAAGTTGCCATTCCAATTTTATTATGTTTTTCATTTTTTGTCTCTAAAACCTAATTTATGACACCTCATCGGAATAAGCTCGGCAGGTTCGTTCCAATGAGAGTCCATAAGCCGTATATTTAGGCAAAAATGAAATCCTGTCAAGTTATTCAAGATTTCTTTTTACAAGTGTCGTCTGCTATTCGTGTCAGGTACGGAGTTAACTTTTTACCTAACACGAAAAGCAGACGACACTTGCAAAAATAATTCTTGAACTAATTTTTTAAATTTTTTGTCTCAAAAACATAGGTTATGACCCCTCATTGGAACGAGCTCGGCGAGCTCGTTCCAACGAGGGGTCATAACCTATGTTTTTGAGACAAAAAATGAAAAAAATAATGATTATTAAATGGCGATTTTTGAGAATAGCGCTGGTCGGTCTTTCACGTTACGTTGGGTAAGGAGTTAATACAAATCTACAAAGTATTATTCACATTCAAGTGCATTCCCCCGTTTACTGCAAACTTTCACTCAATTGTCTCTTACACGCGTTTTATCAAAGAAACACACTGTGTTTTTCCTCCTGATTGCGTTTTATACATTTAATGAAAAAATACAGAATCAATTTGTAGAATGGATCGGCTGATAAATCAAATCACTCAGCGCAATGTTTGATGATTTT
Organism: Pictodentalium vernedei; assembly: GCA_031216915.1. NCBI lineage: Eukaryota > Metazoa > Mollusca > Scaphopoda > Dentaliida > Dentaliidae > Pictodentalium > Pictodentalium vernedei. Next base: position 44,772,259 of record CM062296.1, read on the forward strand.
AGTTTGTGTGTTTTCATGCTTCGCAAAACAGACGATATTGTTTCCCTTTTAGCTGAAAGGCCTAATGTCTCTAACACTTCGTTGAGGATAATGGAAATTAATTCAACAGAAAATGACATCGTGGAAAACCATCCGCAACCAATTTACTGCATACAATTGTCAAATAACGACAGAACCGTTGTTTGCACGAACTGGATTGGACTCCCTTGGCGCGTGAAAAACCGGCAAACACTTTAATATCACTGCAGAAATAAAATAAAAGCTGAGCACATCATGAGCGAAATCTAAATGGCATTCAAAGCGAAAGGCTTTGCCTTCCATATGTTGGCAATAATTTAGAGTAGTGAAATGTATTTGTTATTAGATGATTAGGGTCCCAGGAGAATGCTATCCTATCTTCTGCTGCTTGCGTCCAATATGGAAAATTAAATGGATTTCCAGTCTGTCTGCGAATGGCACGGCGATTGTTTACACACTCTCGGGTGGACTGAAAGATGGCTGGTTTGGGAACGCTCGTTATCAAACAAAAACTGCCGTGCGGGAATTCTATGTTTATTTATGAATATTAACTTGGTGTATGAGCTATACCTTCCTGTTTGTTGGCGTTGTCTTTTTATAGCTGCTTTTACTGATATGTTTCCAACGCGTCGGCAATTCGACGGAATTGGTGTTCCCGTTAAGGGCCTATATAGGTAATGAAATGTTGTTCATTTTGAAATTCTCACCTCTCATATTCCTTAAATTCAGATTAAATATACACAAATTATACATCAAAATGAAGGTTGGGATGTATAGAACACGACACACATATGTAATCAACTCATAGAGTTGACAGCAGGCACCACTGTTTCCTGGAAGTCTGCTGTCCTATTCGTACCAGAACTGATAATAAAATAATATTTCGCAATAACAACTCGTCTCCGAATGTGCTTCAGATATTCAATAACAAAGCTAGGCATTCGAGTGCAGCGAAATGACTGCATTTTGGAAAAGGACAAAACTGTCTGCATTTTGTATTGAAGATGGTTTCCATGCTCGACAGACATGCGCAAATCACTCGATACCACGAATTTCCATCGAAAAACAAAATCGTAATTCTAAGAAATTTCAGCAGGTATCATGACACCTTGCATTGAATATGTCAACTGTGCAATCTCTATTTAATAACAGTATACTGTATGAAGGCGATCTTTTTCATTATTTGATTTTAGACGGCGATGTTTTTACATGCTTTTCCGTCCGATGACGTCGACCGGAAATAGAAAGTATATTCAAACGTAAACAAAAGCAAAGGCTTTGGCATTTACCCCCATGTAACTCTGTCGCCGTGTTTTGAAGAATTTTGATCCCCTAGCTTTGTTTTTGGATATGTAAAGCACTTCTGGCCACAAGTTGTTTTTGGGAAATATTATTAAATTATCAGTTCTGGTACGAATACGGCAGCAGACTTCCAGGAACCAGTGGTGCCTACAGTCGACTCTATGAGTTGATTACATATGTGTTTCTTGTTCTATACGTCCCAACCTTCATTTTGATGTACATTTTTTGTATATTTAATTTAAATTGAAGGAATATCAGAGGTGAGAATTTTCAAAATAAACAAAATTTCATTATTTATATAGGCCCTTAATGTGTTATGTAATGCGTAAAGCTAGTGACAGTTCACACCTACCACTGGTTGTCGCATTGGGTTGTCGCATCCGTTTATCGGATGCTCTGAACGGACGGCAACCATGTGGCAACATATGACATAGCGTTAAAACGTGATTTTCTACTGAAAAATGGGGGCGCGGTGGCGCGTCGCCGCGGCGCGTCGCGGTGGCGTCGCGGTGGCGTCGCGATAACCGGTTCTCGTCAGATCACCGAAGTTAAGCAACGTCGAGCGCGGTTAGTAGTTGGATGGGTGACCATTTCAGCGACTGTTTCGTGCTCCCGCGTAGTGTCCTTGGGCAAGGCACTTAACCCCGATTGCCTACATGTGGGCACGATGACGCTGTTTACTAAGGCGCACTGCACGTCGATGGTGCGCATGTCTCCAACCAATCTAACCCTGCCTGTGCCGAGGTGCATAGTTCAGAGTTACGATGTTGGAGAGCTGACAGCTGCTCGCCGTTGCTCGGTGGTTCTCTCCGGGTACTCCGACTTCCTCCACCCGTAAAACTATCACCGACCTGATATGACCCTGGCTGTTAATGTGTCGTTAAACCATAATAAATAAATAAATAAATAAATAAATAAATAAATAAATAAATAAATAAATAAATAAATAAATTCTACTGAAAAATAAAATCTTAGTTAAATAATGACAGATTATTTTCCATACCAACACAGAAGCTGCGGAAACTGGGGTGGGGGGGGGGGGGGGCATAGGGGACACATGCCCCATCACTTTTTTACAAAGACCTGCTGCGCGGTTACACAATGAGTTAAATGGACACAAACAAACGTATCAATATTCCTGTAATATGTTATTTGTAAATCCAAACAACATTTAGCCAAAGAATTCCATTTCTTCAACTTCAACAATCTTCCAACCCGAAGGCCAGCCTTCGGGTTGGAAGATGATTGAACTAGAAAAAATGGGCAGGACAGTGGCCACACCGCAGCATGCTCATCTAAATTTATTATTTATTTATTTATTATTTATTGGTATTTAAGGTCACATATTTCTGCAAAATGGCTAATCATGACCATGACAGTTTTACGGGTGGAGGAAGCCGGAGTACCCGGAGAGAACCACCGAGCAACGGCGAGCAACTGTCAGCTCACCAACATACTAACTCCACACAAGCAGTGTTAGCATTGGTTGAAGACAAGTGCACCATCGACGTGCAGTACGCCTTAGTACACAGCGTCACCGTGCCCCCACGTTGGCAATGGGGATGAAGTGTCTTGCCCAAGGACACAACGCGGTTGCCACAGGTGGGATTCGAACCGACGACCTACTGAGCCACCGCGCCCCCATGCTCATCTAAACGAGAGACCACAGTGTATCATTTACCGATTTACGATTGTAACTTGTCTCCCACTGGGCCGAACGATATATAGTAGCCTTTAAAATTTGTGCCCCTCCACTTTTATCGAACTTCCGCCGCCTCTGTACCAACACACGTTGTTACGACAACGTCATCAAATTTATCGAACTGAATCGGTCTAATTAAGATATTCTTTCTTCCTTTATTTTTTGTTCTGCTACACCATTATGGTCCAAGTCCACTTCGCCCATGTTAGTACGCACTGGTTAGGTTCTACATGTGAACTATCATGAACATTCTAACTCACCGCTCAATTCCATCTTCAGAACTTTTTTAATTGCCTCTCATGCATTCAGACTCTTGTCCGTATCGTAATATGATATAGGCCGTGTGGTGTACAGATAGGGCCGCTTCCTTACATCGTCAATGTGGTCCCCGATCTGTTCCTTTGACAAGCTCGTGTAAGCACGCGACATGGATGTAGAGAGGACTTCCCCGATTTTACGTCTTAAAATGGAATCCCCTTTACCACCCAACGTTTATCGGATGCGTTCATCACAATATTGCGCCGAACCGTTTTGACAGATGCGGTGAGCGGATGGGTTAAAGGGATGCGATAAACGGTGATATATATGACTAGCTTAAGGGAAAACAAGGTACTATGAAATTCCTAATCCCCAAATTCCAAAAAATAATTTAAATATACAACAAAATATACATCATAATAAAAGTTGTGGTGCATAGAGCACGTAAAATATGCGTGTGTTGCTTACTTAGTTGATAGCAGGCCTCCTCTGCACTGTTCCAGAACGTCCACTGCCGTATTCGTACCAGGAATACGTAAAATATGCGTGTGTTGCTTACTTAGTTGATAGCAGGCCTCCTCTGCACTGTTCCGGAACGTCTACTGCCGTATTCGTACCAGGACTGATAACAAAATACTATTTCATGAAAATCAGAGGCGGTGGAAGCTCCCCAAAAGTGTGTGTGTGTGTGTGCCCTCGTGACCCCCGGGGGGGGGGTCACACCTTTTTGGGTACCGCAAGGATGTAGGGTGAAAAATAATGTTTCTTCGGGGGGAGGGGTGGTGGTGGAGCGGTGTATTCATGAGAAATATATAATTTTATATACGCTACGCCTCACCCTTGTTCCCACCCCATTTCAAAACACTAACCTGAGCAACCTCAACCTCACCTCAACCTTATTGTCATTATGCGATATTGAATATTTACCGGTCAGTATTGAATCGTGAGCCATCAGCTGTCTTCGTGTGGCATAGGCTGTCTTCGAGTGTTACCACAGATTAGGGTAGTGGTAGTGGATTTTTTGTTTTCGTTTTTATTAAGAGTAGCATTCGTCTTTATTCAGTACGTGGAGAGTGTATTATCACTAAATCACCCGCAGAGTGGAGATTCCACCCAAGGAATAATTGCAAATTTGTTACAAAGCATAACCAGAACCAGCAAAGTTTCAGCCAATGGACCTCCTGGTTACACCCGGAGGTCCATTGGCTGAAACATTGCTTGTGTTTTTTGTCGATATGTACAAGATTTGAAAGTTATAGCTTGGGTGATACCTTCACTCTGCGGGTGATTTAGTTACAATCCACTCTCCACGTACTGTATATCTCACCTTTTGATACACACTACAACCAATATGGCGTCCACCCAATTCGCACCAAATGGATTGAATTGAATTGAACTAGTTCTTTACCATCGAATACAAATTTATATTACACATCCTTTAAACTTGAAACCCTTGTATTCAACGGAATCGCCGCTATGATATAAGTGATTCTGTATTCAACGGGTGATATACAAGCCGGACCTTTTTTACCGAACCGTTTAGTTACGCTTCGAAAAGTTTCCAAATTTCGTCATACAATCATCAGCCGTCTGTCGCATCGTGTGAGAATGAAAACATCCAAATGAAAATAAAGTCGGTTGACAAAAAATTAGCCAAAAATGAGATAATATTTAAAAAAAAATCAATCATTTCCAACCAGAACATTAACCCAGCCCCGTGGCCGTCTCGTTTTGTGGATCCCATTATATCTAAATTGGTCAACTTCATTTCGGTAAATCTTCGTACATCTTGACATGCTTCGAACTTCTTTTAAAAAACGTTTCTCCCAACTGTTTTGGAAATCTGCACATATTTGTACTAATATTTTTACCAACAGTAATAGCCACCAAATGGTTAGGCGTGCATGGGCACCTAACCATTTGGTGGCTATTACTGTTAGTAAACAGCGATACGAATTTCAACAAACACTGGTTTCGAAAAGGTTGTTTTGATTTTTTATCGATCCATTTGATCAGTGCAGCTTCAATCAAAACAAACTCTTCACCAGGTTAAACATCGGAATTAAAATTTGTTTATTTAAATAAATTTTAATGCATGGGTTGTGTAATAAACACAGAACGCGATGTGTGGTTGAATATCGGTGGGTGTTTTACATAACTCGTTGGAATGGCGCAATCGTATTTCGCCCGAGCCGGCTCGAGCGAAATATGATTGCGCCATTCCAACGAGTTATGTAAAGCACCCACCGATTCAAACACACATCGCGTTCTGTCTATATATTTTTCAAAATCAAAGGGGAACGAGAAAAGAAATACGGTACATATGAATCGAATGAGAATTGATAAGAAAGAAATGTGTTGTAGCCATAGGTTTTTTTACGTTATATCGGAAAATGCCGCTCGGGTACCTATAATTGGTGAAAAGGTGGGAGGGTGGGAGGGGGGGGGTGCCCTCGTGACCCCTGGCTCCGCCGCCCCTGATGAGAACAATTCATGGCCAACTATGCTTCAGGTATCCAAGAACAAAACTAGGAATTCAAAATACTTGCAAATTGCAGCAACCGAGCTGGTGGAGGAAAATGCCAACCCTTTGTCTGTCGTTTCCGGGCATAGTCTCGTCAGCGTTTCGTGGTTGGCAAGATTATGTTAACCCTTTACCCAACGCAGACGATATCAACATTTATTATTTTAAATATCATTTTTTAAAATTTTTCAAAATTTTTTAACATAACCATATCATGTGACCCATCAGTGGGACGAGCTCGTCGAGTTTCAACTGTTTTCTGTACAAGAACACCCTGAAGATACTTCTGCTCGGCTGATGGTGTGCTAGCTATCTGAGACTTTTTCAGCAGTGTGTAGGAGTGTGCATTGTGGGAGTGGGGGTGGTGTCACACCCACGCTCGAGAAGCTGTTTGTGCCTCGTTCAGCAGTTTCCGTAAAGAGTAGTATAACTCGATAATGCGTTTATCTTAACTGAAACAGTAGGACATGTACTTCACTCTTTTTTGTAGTTTTGCCCAATAAATCTGAAATTTGCCAGATTATTATATGGAAATCATGTCTGGCGCGTAATACCTAACGGAGTGTTGTGGACTGTCATAGTATAGCCCTTATCAAAAATCCTCTGATAGAAAACAAGGCCCAAATAGCCACACGGGAAGCCTAGGTTTTCCTGGTATCCAGCAGTCTCACGAACAAGGCAAACAATCAATGGCGTTGCGACGGAGGAGGGAGAATGGAGGGGAGGGGGCTGGGTGGCCTTGCTCCCCCCCCCGTCCCTAAAACTTGCGCTATCCCTCCATCTCCCCCAACAAAAAACCCCCCAAAAAACCCTCAAAAAATTGGCCCAATACAACTTTGACATAACATATAGAGACCTAAAATGATATACAATATAGAGCTGAACAGACTACAAGTGCCTCTGATTCGCCTTTAGAGCACTGAATTTTGCAAAATATCCTCGGGGTGGGCGATGACAAAAGACCCCCCTCCCCCCCCCCCAAAAAAAAAAAAATTGCTTAATTGCTTTGTAAGTATAACCAGCCAGTTTATCATTTTATCTAACAATCATATTGATTTGGGCCTGAAAAACACGAAAAATGGTATGTATCGCATAATGTGTTCCAATTTCATATCATATAGACGACTCATTCTGATTCTGTATCATATAGACGACTCGTTTCTGGTAATGCGACGGGCTATCATAACAGGCGCATGAATTCATTCTATGTGCGTGTAAGTGATCGACCCAACATTATGTCCCAAAACTGTTTTAATAATTTAAGATTTAACCTGTTTATGTGACAGAATTGTTAGATAAATAAATTATCATGATGATGTGCATGTCCTGTGATTTGCATCAGATTCTCGGTGGTGTCCAAAAATGGGATCACAACTCGCCGGCAAAGCTGGCTTGCTGAGATCCTATTCTGGACTCCACATCGAATTTGATACAAATCACTGGACAGACACCTTATCATGATAATCTGTATTTATTATGCTTGTAGTATTAGTAATAGTAAATTGCTACATGGACAATCGATAATCAACACACCGTGAATATTATTAGGTACTTGTATAAAATGGATAAGTGCTTCCTCGATTAGTAAAAAAAAAATCTTTTATTATTCTGTGGCGTTCACGTTTTTCATGAAGTTTATTGCCAAAACGCTTAATTAATCCCCCCCCCCCAAAAAAAAAAAAAAAATAAAAAAAAATAAAAAAAAAAATAAAATAAAACACGGGGTACGCCGGTCGTGTTTTCTCAGCTACAGATCTTCACTTCATATAGTAATAATAAATACAGTTTAGAGCCATGAATCCGCATAAATTAGGCGCTCTCAGGCTTTATAATGCTGTGTAAGTATGTAGCAACTGTGTTGTATGGAACATGGGGAGAATATATTACTAACGCTCACCAAAAAAATGCGGGTTTAGAAGTGGGTTTTTAGTGCCTTGTTAAAGCTTTCCAACGTCTGTTGTGCCTTAAGGTGATCGGGCAGCCTATTCCAAAGAAAGGGACTCGTCACGGAAATCACATGATCGCCTGCCGTTGCAAGGCCGCCTGGTTTGTATAATCGGGAGTTCGAAGTTGTTGAACGTAGGAATCGAGATGGTATACTCCTTTGTACCAGACGCCTCATCTAATCAGTTAACAATCTGATAAAAAATGGTTATGGTTCACACCCCACAGTGGATTTAGTGTGTACTTTAGCTTTACTTCGAGAATAAACCATCGAAAAAAATTTAGTGACGAACCCGGGAAGGGCATTATTAGCCCGCTCTCGCCCCGTGGTCCGAAGGCGGGTAGTGCAGCTGCCTCCTCTGCCCCCGTTCTTCCGACGTCCCCGCGGACACGATATGATCATGGCTGTTGGAAGTGTTGTTAATCCCCAATAAATAAATAGACAAACGAATATATCTTATCGAATCCTGAACAAGCGGCTGCGGTGAATAAAAAATAATAGACGTCTTAGCTGTTTAACGTGAAGCAGTTATCGTCTGTCGATATTTTAATAGATGAATGAACAAAGGGGAAATTACTCTATCTGCCCTTTTTATTTCCACTGACTGTATATAGTTTATACACAGCATGCATATAATCTTTGAAGACTAATGCATAGCTCAGAAACTTGAAAGACATGACATAACTGCGAGGACTACGAGGAACTTGAATCAACGACCCCAGTCAGGCGCGTGGCCAGGATATCAAAGTTAGGGGGGGGGCAAGAGTGATATCTAGGGGGCTAATTCAGCGAGCTGAACGTAGCGGTTACGCCCCCCCCCCCCCAAGTAGGGGGGGGGGGGGGTAGTCGTTACGTTCAGATCGCTGAACTACTAGGATGCGGGGCATACAGAATAGGATTCGCAGCATCGTCTAAAGCCACATAGCGGAGAGGTGGGGTGAGCGCAAGAGGGGACACTCTCTCTCTCTCTCTCTCCGGAGGGGAGGGGAGCGGAGGGGAGGGGAGACTGCCTTTCCCGGAAAAAGTTTTGAGTCCGTCTGTGTCCATAATTTATAAGTTGTGAAAGGAATCAGTAATTAGCCACATCACCTGAGAGGGGGGGGGGCATGACTGAAATTGGGGAGAGGCATATCTCTCCCTCACCCCCCCTCTCCTCAGATGAGACTGACGTTTTCAAAGACAAATATCAGCTTCTGTTAACATTCTTGTTTGTCACTGTTTTGTGTCGAAGGATTTTATTCACGCCATGACGTCAATCCGATGCTTACGACAAGCAAATGTGGTTTTGCTTGATATTCTTACGCGGAGGCCGGATTCCACGTGTGGTGTACCAAGCATATTCGCAGTGCCTGTATTATATCTGGTAACGTTGAATACAACCAGAAATCGTGGTATAAAGGTTGATAGTACGCAGTCTGCTTGAAGGACAGAATTTTTGGTTTAATAGAATTATTCTTTCCTTTCAATTGATTTTAAAAAAGAATAAAATGCCTTTATCGGAAAACCGCAATTGCTAAAGTGTAAGAATATGAAAGTGATGTAGTGAGTTGATTAAAACTTTCTGATTACAGTACAGCCGCAGTGGAATGATCAAAATCCACGCGTGGGCAATATTGCTCGCGGGCACTTTTGTCAGTCAATAATCAACAGTTTTCAGCAAATGTTCAATGAAAGAAGCACCGGGTTGTATCCGGGTTGTATCTGGTGCTTCATTTCGTTGATAATTTGAGGGAGGTTCCATTGTTTTATGTCGGAGATTCACTGTTAACGCATGCGTGGAAATATTGCCCACGCGTGGATTTTGACCTTTCCACGACGTCAGCGCTGCACACTTACCGGGATACTAACATATGTGGAGATTTCTTTGTCACCTCTAAACTCTCTGAAAAACTGCATAAATTTTTTGAGCTACAGCGTAAAACATCTCAACTTGTTTTGCTCTTCCCAACATTATAAGTTGTTGTGATGAATTGACGGTAACATGTTCTGAGGTTTGCGGCTCGGAGCTTATGTTCAACCGAGACGCGAAGCGTCTCGGTTGAACATAACCTCCGAGCCGCAAATCTCAGACCATACTACCGTCAATCTGTCACAATAACGTATACGTTCCAATAAGACACAACCCATAGCCTAAAACCTACATTGTGATACACGAGAGGTATATTTACTAAACCTGTGATCGTTATAAGTTGCCTTCTGCAAGGCAGCGTTTAACGATGACAGGTTAGTAAATAAACATATCGTGTATCCACCGACGGCATTGGATAAATAACCAATAAACCAGATAAATTCTTTCCATCTCAGTTCAAATCATAAATTGGTTTGTAATTTAAACTTTTCATTCGGAACACCGTCTGCTGCACGAGTTAAAAATTCAGAAAAATGAAGAGGCTTGCTAGTCACTCAGTTGGTGAAGCAATTACGAAATGGGCGACGTCATTTCAAATATTTTGCGGTGACGTCAGACGGTAACATTTGCCACTTGAGCCGTAAACATAGAATATACTAAGCGAGCTCTCATCCAATCAGAGGAGGAGGATTTTAGTCTTATTGAAACATAACGTTATGTCATTTAACGCGCGTAACTCATCCGAGGCTGACATTATAAGTTATAGTGATGAACTGACGGTAATATGATCTGAGGTTTGCGGCTTGGAGCTTTTGTTCAACCGAGACGCGAAGCGAAGCGCCCCAAACCCCAGACCATGTTACCGTCAATTCGTCACAATAGCGTATATGTTCCAATAAGACACTTCCCATAGCCCCAAACCTACATTGTGAAACACGAGAGGTTTATTTACTAAACCTGCGATCGTTAAAAGTTACCTTCTGCAAGGCAACTATTAACGATCACAGGTTTAGTAAATAAACCTCCCGTGTACCCCACGACGGCACTGGATAAATAATCAATAAACCAGATAAACTCATTCCATCTCACTTCAAATCGTAAATCTTTTTGTAATTTAAACAGCCCTTCATCCGGAACACCATTTGCTGCACGTTTGAAAAACCCAGAAAAAAATGAAGCGGTTGCTGGTCTCCCCGTTGATGAAACAATTACGAAACGGACGACGTCATTTCAAATATTTCGCGTTGTGACGTCAGACGTTAACATTTGCTACTGGAGCCGTAAACATAAAAGAAACTACGCCAACTCTCATCCAATCAGAGGGTGAGGATTTTACTCTTATTGGAACATTACTGCATGTAAGTAGTTACGTTGGGACTGCGACGTCACTGGTCATTGTCGAAGGTTCGGCACGAAAACTAATAATTCTCTATTGACTTTCCATCGTCATCTTCTATTGTCAATAGAATATTCAGCAAATAGTAAAAAAATGTTTTGGGGGGGATTGTGGGAAACTTTTCTATTTGGATCCAACTAGCGGTCACAACCGTCACAGGACGGAAAATCCCGCCTGTGTTGCGGTAAACGGTATTGCATAGAACATCAAAGGCGATAATAAAAGCTTGAATTTTTAACTGGATGGTGTGACAGAATCACGTGGTAATGGGATCACAGACTTCCCATCTATGTAATAATAATTCACGTTTTATATTCCTGTTCTCAATACTCTACGATGCGTGATAGACTCTTCCGAACAGTTTCAAAAACATATCCTACTTTTTATAATCGTTCAACGATAGAAAAAACTCACATACTTTTTCAAAGTACTGACCGGGAAGCAATGTTATCACTCGGCCAGTATATTGCGGAAACTACTCTCGGGCGAAATAAATGATGACTTAACAAACGTTGGTACGCAGATCATTGTTTCAATGCGACGCGTAATACGAACCTGAAATAGCATTTTAGCTACTGAAACAACAGTTTAGGATGCCCCTCAAAGAGCAGTTCGGAGGCGAGTAATACGAAGATCAGACGAGTGTTGACGAGTGATAGTAACGGCATGTTTCTTTGAATTTACTTGTGTGCATGATGTTCAGACTTTGACAAAGCTCTTCATTTAACTTGTGAGGAGCTACTTGTGTGCATGATGTACACATAGACTTTAACATAATATCTGAGTATTTAACTAGTAAGGAGCTACATTATTTTTACCTCCATGTCACCTATGTAACTGGTCTGGGCATCATGAGGCGTACTGTGCATGAATATTAAATTGTGTCGGTTTACTTTACTTTATTTGTGTAGTTTGTAGTGCCATACCACTTCTTATTATTATAATAGAGGAGTGTTCCAGTAAACCAGGTGTACGGTGATAAGGCATAAACAGTTAAACATCTGTTTCTCAGGCCTCCCACATGGTCCTTTTGTCTGCCGCATGCTGCTCTCTTTTTATAACCAGTGCAAACTTAAAAAAATAAAATTAAATGCTTTATAACTGATATTAAAAAGTTAATCAAATTGATAAATTTGCCCCTTGAGTGCAACAAGGATTTGCAATGCCTTAGCATTGCAAAGCCTTCTTGCACTCAAGGGACAAAATGGATCATCACCCATGCTATTCTGTAGATTATGAGGCCTAAAACAAATATGAACTTTTGATGGCAAAGAAATAATTACAAAAATAAAAAATGAAATAAAAACCGCCCGCCCGCATAATTTTACAAAAAAATGGCCTGTGAAACAGAAGATCTACTTTGTGGGTGCCTAAGCGGTTGTCACTAAACCACGTGTGTTGTATAATGTGTCCATCCATCAAATTATTCAATTCCTGTGGAAAAGGTAACAGAGCACAGTCAAAGTCTCAGTTAACACTCCTGCTTCGTAATCCAGAAGGTCTCTTGTGTGAAAGTTTGATGGTGATCTTCATGCCTGTACAACTAATTACAGTTTTCAGAAAACAATTTCAGTTTCGACCCTCGGATAATTTGAATATTTATTTTGTCATTCCAAAACCAAGTTAAAGGCACAACATCGGAACAAACTGTCTTATCTTGTACAAATGAGGAACCGTGAGCAGTATTAGGGATAATGAATCCAATTAGACATTTGAACACCTCTGCATGTATTCGGACAAATCCGTCCATTCTGCATTATAACGTGTTAACACTTTATGTAACACGACCCGAAGACGACACTTATGACCACTCATTGGAACGAGCTCGGCGAGCTCGTTCCAATGATTGGTTATAACCTACGTTATGGGGGCAAACATTGAAAACAAAATCGCCATTACATATACACTTTGTTGAGGCTGAAACCCATCCCTTATATATCCCTGATAGAAATAGCAAGACACGAGTATCTTTATCCCTCTCCACAAATGACATTGGGGGAAGTGTGATGGCTCAGTGGTTAGAGCATAGGACTTAAAACCGAAAGGTCTACTGTTCGATCCTAACCAGCGGTAACTGCGTTCTGGCCTTCGACAATGAACTTAATTTCGATTGCCCACGTGGGGGCAGGTGGCGCTGCACGTTGATGGTGCACTTGACTTCAACCATTGCTAACACTGCTTGTACGGAGTTAGTGCGTTGGAATGTCTGACAGTTGATCGCCGCTGTTGGATGGGCCTCTACGAGCATTCCGGCTTCCTCCACCCCTAAAACTGTCTGACGCGAGGTGACCCTGTCCGTGTAAGTGTCGTTGAACGTAAATAAGAAAATAATAACACGACAAGACAACGACACTTGCGAAAAAAATAAAAACTATTTTTTATTTTCCCCATCAAAGCATAACTTATGACCCCTCACTGGAAGGAGCTATGCGAGTGGTTGTTACCTCCCAGATGGAGGTAAAAATTGAAAGAAAAAAATCGCCGATTTCTGTGAATAATGTTTATCGGATTATGTGAAGGCTAAAAAAGTTTCCTTTAACGACCTCTGCTAGAAATAGCAAGGGATGACTTCCGTTATCCAACTTCCAAGCCACGTTGGAACGCGCAGTTAAGCTTTATTCTCCACTTCTGTCTCCTTTAACGACCTCTGCAAGAAATGGCAAGGGATGACTTCCGTTATCCAACTTACAAGCCACGTTGGAAAGCGCATTTAACCCTTTACCTAACATGAAAAGCAGACGACACTTGCAAAAAAATTCTTGAATAACTAATTTTTTTCATTTTTTGTCTCAAAAACATAGGTTATGACCCCTCGCTGGAACGAGCTCGACGAGCTCGTTCCAACGAGGGGTCATAACCTATGTTTTTGAGACAAAAAATGAAAATATTTTGAAAATTAATTGGCGATTTTTGAAAATAGCGCTGGCCGGTTTTGGCCGTTACGTTAAGTAAAGGGTTAAGCTTTATTCTCCACTTCTGTCTTTATCTTTCTGATAATTTTGAAGCCTGATATAAGTGGTAAAAAAGTATTGCATTGTATGTTCATAAAAATGCTGCATTACTTTATCCGTTCATTAAAGTGATGCCCGTCTGTTCAGACATCGCCAGTTTGCGTAACAACAGGGGCTCCTTTTGTTTGAAGGTTAGATTCCCGCAGAAATATCAGCTCAATTAGATAACCGTTTAACTTTACCACGTAAGATCGGGACCTTTCCTGTGAATGTTTTTCAAAGAAAGCTGTTACTTACAGCAATATCATCGCAATCTGTGGTGTAAGAAAATTACACCAAACTCAGCGTGTCGACAACAGGGTAGATGTAACAGCTGATTTTACCCTTACCACTGGCGAGTTGGAAACTCGTATCTTGCGTTATACGAAGATGATCTATTTTAGGGAATATTTATTGGATGGGTGGGGGAGCAGGAGTCACGTGCCCGTCAACTCTTTAGCGCAGATATGTTACGCAGTTACACAATGAATTAAAAAATGGACGCGTAATTCTGTAATATATTGTGTACACATCCAAATAGATTTAATTGGGAGCGCGGTGGCTCAGTAGGTAGAGGTGCAGGCTGCAAGCCGAGAGGTCCTCGGTTCGAATCCCACCTGCGGCAAACGCGTTGTGTCCTTGGGCAAGACACTTCATCTCCATTGCCCGCGTGGGGGCACGATGACGCCGTGTATTAAGGCGTACTGCACGTCGATGGTGCGCATGTCTTCAACCAATCTAAAACTGCCTGTGCTGCAGTGCGGAGTTACGATGTTGGGGAGCTGGCAGCTGCTCGTCGTTGCTCGGTGGTTCTCTCCGGGTACTCCGGCTTCCTCCACCCGTAAAACTGTCACGATCATGATTAGCCATCGTGCATAAATATGTGACCTTAAACTCAATAAATAAATAAATAAATAAATAGATTTAATTGCTTTTGCTTAACCCTTACCCAACGTAACGGCCAAAACCGGCCAGCGCTATTCTCAAAAATCTCCAATTAATTTTCATTATTTTTTCATTTTTGTCTCAAAAACATAGGTTATAACCTCTCATTGGAACGAGCTCGTCACAACCTATGTTTTTGAGACAAAAAATGAAAAAAATAGTTATTCAGTTATTTTTTTTGCAAGTGTCGTCTGCTTTTCATGTTAGGTAAAGGGTTAAAGAGTCCCATCTTCGGTCGCTTCGACCGGTCTGTTATACTTCAATCATCTTCCAGCCGGAAGCCAAGCCTTCGGATTGGAAGATGATGGAAGTCGAAGAAACAGACCCGACAGTTACCACACTGCGGTCTACTCATCTGAACGAGGGACTAGCAGGTAATCGTTCATTTGCCAATATACTATTATGCCCCCCCCCCCCCCACACACACACACACACCGGACCGAACCGCGTTAGTCTTTGAAATTTATGATCCTCCATTTTCACAGAGCTTCGGACGGCTCAAAATTCACCAGGCGTGCTTTCAATGCATCTCCACATTGATAGCCCGTATGCAGGTGCTGTTTATTCATAAAAAACACATCCACCAACATGCCTTGGTGAGTTTTCAAAAAAAGGTTCACGAGAATTCTTTTAACGAACTGGTCTTCAAAAGCCGTGTCCGTCCATTTCAGCATCAGTTTTAACCCTTTACCCAACGCAGACGATATCAAAATTTGTTATTTTAATTATCATTTTTTTCAAATTTTACCAAAAAGCTGAACAAAACCATATCATGTGACCCCTCGTTGGAACGAGCTCGATGAGCTCGTTCCAACGAGGGGTCACATGATATGGTTTTGTTGAAACTTTTGGAAAAATAATATTTTTTCAACTGCTGAATTTGCACATTACGCGGGCGGATAAGGGCGATTCGTTGGGTAAAGGGTTAAAGATTATTATTAAAACTTGAGTATTAGGAATTATATTTTATGCTGTACCGAGAGACAGATTATTTATTATTTATCTATTATTTATTAATTTATTAATTTCCTAGTTAATAAAGAAATAAATAAATTAATTAATTAATTAAATGGGGTTTAACAGTACTTTCGACAGCCAGAGTCACCTCATGTTGGAGAGTTTTATGGGTGAAGGAAGCCGGAGTACCCGGAGAGAACCACTCCTCAATGTTTCAATTCAACACAAGCAGGGTCAGCATTTATTTATTTATTATTTATTAGGTTTTAACGACACATTAACAGCCAGGGTTATATCGTGTTGGTGACAGTTTTACGGGTGGAGGAAGCCGGAGTATCCGTGGAGAACCACCGAACAACGACGAGCAGCTGCCAGCTCCCCAACATTGTAACTCCGCACTGCAGCACAGACAGGATCAGCATTGGTTGAAGACCAGTGCACCATCGACGTGCAGTACGCCTTAGTACACGATGCCATCGTGCCCCCACGTGGGCAAACGGGATTAAGTACCGTGAACTGTTAGGTTTGATGTCCAATGACGTAACAACTGAGCCACCGCGATCTCTTTTCTGTTGATTAAAACTGTCTGTAATTATTTAAACCTTTTGCTGCCACGCCCACTTTGTCCATATATGGGGGACATCTATGTACGCCTGTAGGCGAGGAAATATCATAAAATTTATGATATACTTGAAACTCTATCATCTGATTAGTTGTTGGAAAGAGCTTTCTGAGCCCTTACCAGCAATCAGTCTGATGGTAGTGTTCAACCGATTACCAAAAATGGTCGCTGACCGATTACCGGTGAGCCCACAATCGGCCGATTCTGATGCCGATTCCGATTGTAATACCGTGCACTACTGGACAAGTCGAGGCTCGAAAGAACTACATTAAACTGAACATTTTTCAAAGTGTTAAACTTCGTTGACTGGGGTCCCAGTAAAATTACCAGTCGCGCACACTTGGGCGGTAAACGTGGCTCTCGGAGCCACGTTTACCGCCCAAGTGCGTGCGACTGGTAATTTTACAGCGACTTGAGTCAATGGCGTGCAAGCTTCACTTTTCCGATATATGACCTGGCGATTGCCGCAAGTACGCTTAGTTGTAGGCTTTACGTGTCGTTTAACTTGTATATCCCGTAAAGGGGCGTCTGGAGAGATTAATACACATTGTGGTTGTTTCTCAGCTTTATTGAATGGTATCATCGACATCATTTTACATTAACAATTGAACAATCGCAGAAGATAATAAAATGCGATTCAGAAAAATCACAAATTGCTTGGCAACAATCGGTTGAACCGATGTTCCAGGAGCCGTTGCCGTTGTCATCCGATTGCCCATAATCGGCCGATTGTGGTGGCCGGTTCCGATCATCGGTTGACCACTATCTGATGGTAGGCTTGATCTGCGCATGCAAGAATGATCGGATAATCATCATAATATAGGCGACAATAGTCGCCTTCGGCAGCGAAAGTGTTAAAGTCAAGGAATATTCAATACATTGTGACTTAAAAAATGTTTTATTACTATTTAATTTTTATTTTATTTTATTCAAACTCAATTTTATTTCACAAAATCGGGTTAAGGCTATTCAACATTAAATCAACATTTCACGCCGCATATTTTCCCAAAATGCAACCTGCAATCTAACGTATGTAAGTGTGTATACGTGTATATGTGTATACACAAATATGCCTATTGGTGTGTGCATATGTATGTGTAAATGCGTATACCCCACACCCTTGTTATTGCTGTATCCGGCAAATGGCTACATCGGATACTCGATGAAATAATACCCAAAAATCGCCAAGCATTACATGTCTGGTTATGTATGGAGAACGAGAACGAAAGTAAGAGTTGGGGTTTCTTGTATGTGCAAGCGTGTAAGAAGTCTGTGTATAGGTCTGTGTGTGCAAGAAGCCATTATATACTACTCAAAGTTTGGTAAGCACCAAATATTTGACACATCATTGTGAAATTTGCTTGACATATTCGCGATATTTTTGGTGGATATGATTGAGGAATGTATTGAGATGGAGCCCAGTGTTTACATTAGCTCTCTTGACAGGCAGACTTTTCGTGACAGTCATGGAGAGCACTTACCCCTTGATTTTCATGATGTTTTCGTGTACTGTCTACATGTACATGACATGTGTAGGGTATTCAATCTTCATTTCAACACAAACCCTTGCGATTAAATGATTGAATACGGCAAATGCAAATGTAATTTTGTCTGAAGCAGAAATGTGGCGGGCTGTAGGGATAGTAGAGCAAGGGCTACCCATCGTCAGGTTGGTGAAGCCCTTGGTGTGCACAATACGGTGATCACCAGAGCCTGGGCAAGATTTCAGCAGCATGGCACACCAGTAAGACGACATGGTGGTGGCAGAGACAGGGCAACATCTGCAGATGAAGACCGGTTTTTGATCATTCAGGCCCGTAGGAACCGCTTTGCCACAGCAACCCAGCTTCGCAGTGACCTTCAAAATGCATCCAGGGTAAATGTTTCGTCGCAGACTATCCGGGCAAGGTTGCTCGAAGGTGGTCTCCGATCGAGAAGACCATGTATTCGCATTCCGCTGTCCCAGAATCACCGCCATGCACGATATGAATGGGCCATGGACCACGTTGGATGGACCAGAGAAGATTGGCGACCTGTCCTTTTTACAGATGAGTCAAGGTACTGCCTAGACCACACAGATTTAGCGTTCTAGGGTATGGAGAAGACCAGGAGAGCGATTCCATGCAGCCAACATTGCTGAGCATGACCGCTATGATGGAGGGTCAATCATGGTCTGGGGCGGCATCAACAGGGATGGACGTACAGAACTCTCTGTCCTTGAACGTGGTACATTGACCGCACAACGGTATATTGATGAGATCCAGGATGTCCACGTCAGATTGTATGCAGGTGCAGTGGGTGATAGATTCATTCTGATGGACGATAATGCCAGTCCTCGTGTGGCCCATGCTGTCGGGGAATACCGCCAGAGGGAGGGGGATTGAGCGTATGGACTGTCCAGCAAGATCACCTGACCTCAATTCAATCGAACATGTCTGGAATGAGTTGCAGCTTGTAATTTCAGCCCGTCCAGTCCAGCCAATAAGCGTCCAGGAGCTTGGTGCCATGCTGGTCCAAGAATGGATCAACATCCCACAATGGACCACCAGAACCCTGATTGGGAGCATGAGAAGGGGTTGTGAAGCTGTAATTAACAGTAATGGATCTCATACTCGATATCGAACCCATACCAGTTCGCTCCGTCAACTTTTGGGCAAATTTGAAAAATTTCCCCTTTTACCAATAATATCCATTTTCCATGGTTATCGTATTCAAAAGCTAAAAAATAATGTCAAACACAAATAAAATTTTAATTTCTGTACTTAAATCATTAAAGATATAATTAAATAAAAAATATATACACTTTTCATCACGATGTTTCAAATAAAATGTAAAACAGGCAGTTGTATATACTTGGTGTTTAGCAAACTTTGAGTAGTATATGTGTTGTTCACTCTCTTCTTACGGACATGTGTTATATACTACCTTTATGTACTTTACTCCACCTGAGTGGAATCAATCAATCAATCAATCAATCAATCAATCAATCAATCAATCAATCAATCAATCAATCAATCAATCAATCAATCAATCAATCAATCAATCAATCAATCAATCAATCAATCAATCAATCAATCAATTCAGTCTTGTTTGTCAGAGCTCATTTGAGCTCTGACAAACAAGACTGAATTGGTTCAATCCCCAGTCGAATTATTGGAAGAATGCGACTCTTGAATTTTAGACTTTCGACAGCAAGTTTCCGGAAAGTTAACACGATAGAAAAAAATAGTGTTTCTCGTGACACCAGAGAGTATTTTATTCAAAATTTTAATGACGAGAGAGTGCCCACGAAACATTTTTTTTAATAGCCTACTGAAGACGTTTACTGGTAATTTCTCTAGCATTAAAATTTTGTGACAGTGAAAAAAGTTATCGAAAAACATTTATAAAAAAAAATCATTTCTAATTATGTTCTGTGTTTGTAATGTTGTGTGTGGTTTTATAAGTGAAAGAGACTCCACCACAATTGCGGAGATTGTTCTCATTTTCACCAAGCTGCACCCGGCCAAGTTTTCAAATCTTATCTCATGATACGAAAATTCGAAAGGTTGGCTGGGTGGGCAGTCACCCCCTATTAGTCGGTAAGCCTATAGCAGTGGACTCGGAAATGTTTTCGAAAAAGTGAGACAGATTCCAAAATTTGGCAGTGCCTGTAGATAAGCTGTTGTGGTGCAAGGCACCCCCGGATTCCCACATGGCTTCCACACTGAAATGTATAATAAACTGAATTCCGCAATGACAGAAAGACATTGCAACATGTTATACTTTGTTGCGAAAGATATGTGAGAAATTTCTGCGACATGTGATTACTGCACATGACCTTGTTCCTGGTTGAGATTCTGTTGATCAGTTAGGGCTGGGCCTATTTTGGTTTTCCGGTTCAGTTCTGACTTCTGAGACAAACCGGACAACCGAATCACAGAACCAGCAAAAAACCTGCCTATGATTGTGCACAAGCTGATCAAACTACAGTACAATTCAAAATAAGTTGTAAGATAACCGCTATAAACTATGTATAGTTCTCTTTCTACACTGGTAAGGCCAAAATCTGACATCATTTTCTGGAAAGCTCTCACTGAGAGCTTTCCAGAAAATGAGGTCAGATTGTGATCTTGTCTGTGCAGGAGCAGCAGTATACTTAGTTTATTGCGGTTCTGCTACAACTTATTTTGACTTGTACTGTACCTTATGCGGAGGGAACTGGACAAGTGGATCCTATGGATCTCGACACTTACTCTGTCCAGTAAAGGGGTGAATACGTCGTCACATTTTCTGTTTCATTGATTCGACCACCGAACGAATTTGGCTAAATTCCAAGCTGCATGGGAAATATTAGATGATTGAAATTTCGTTAGTTTGACTTCAGTGTACAGGAGGTTATGACATTTATTTATTTATTTATTTATTGATTGGTTGATTGATTTATTTATTTATTTATTTATTTATTTATTTATTTATTTATTTATTAGGTTTAACGACACTTTCTACAGCCAGAGTCACCTCATGTCGGCAAGTTTTACGGGTCGAGGAATCCGGGGTACTCAGGGAGAAACACCGAGCAACGGCGAGCAACTGTCAGCCTCCCCAACGTTTCAACTCCACACAAGCAGGATTAGCATTGGTTGAAGACAAGTGCACCATAGACGTACAATACGCCTTAGTTAACAACGACACGATGCCCCCACGTGGGAAATCGGGATTAAGTGCCTTGCCAAAGATCACAACGCAGTTGCCCTGACGGGGATCGAACCGTGGACCTTTCGGTTTGAAGTCCAATGTCGTAATCACTGCGCCACCGTGCTCCAAGGAGGTTAAACTATGACTATCAATCACAACTTTGGCCGGAATGAGCCCTGATATTTTTTAATAGTCAAGCCACACCTGCGCTCACAAATACTGTTTATGTAGTAGTTGTTATGTTTTATTTGTGGATTTTGTGAAATTAAATTAACCCTTTGAGACTTTAATTGTCCTAACGTTCAAACATTACTGGGAATTCAGTTTCTTCAACGTTTTTCAAAATGCGACGTCAAACGTCAGAAAGTACAAATAACAAGATATTTTTCACATTAGTGATTATCTGGTTGAGGGCTAGATTATTTTGAGTGGTCTGAATTTGTTATTCAAAACTTGTTTTGTTACAAATTATTGGAGAGTGCCCACAGGCACTCTCCAATAATTTGTAATACAACAAATTTATGTAAACAAAATATTATTTGTGTTTGACTGAATATGAAATAGAAGCAAGGAAAGTGCTGGCTTTTGCTCTGGTATCCTCATTTTTTTTGAAAGCCCTGATAGTGGCTTTTACCACTCAACCAGTTAAGAAGTCTTGCCAGCAGGATTATATTAGTATTTTAAGCTGCGATAACATTTGGCTCAATGGTTGTCACAGAGCACTATTCGGGAGAAAACAGGAATTGAGGTTGAAACTTTAAAAAAATCGAAAAATAATAACAAAACAAATGACCACAAAGTATCAACGCGCTGTTTGATTTCGAACGTCATACGCCGTACAAAAAAGTATCAAAGGATTAAATTCGAATAAAATTTCAGAAATGGATAAAAAATTAAATAGCTCGAATAGTAATTTAATTCACAAAGTGTTTAAAATATGTTGGAAAAAACTTACTACACGTAGTTTTAATCAAGAGAAAACATTATAATTTGTGAAAATGTAGATATGTAAATGATAATGATGTTAATCTGAAAGGTTTATTCCCAACAAGTCGAATCCCAACAAGACGAATGTCGAAAATGGTCATCCCAACAAGACGAATCCCGACAAGACGAATGTCGAAAATGGTCATCCCAACAAAACGAATCCCAACAAGACGAATGTCGAAAATGGTCATCCCAACGAGACGAATGTCGAAAATGGTCATCCCAACAAGACGAATGTCGAAAATTGTCATCCCAACAAGGTGAATCCCAACAAGACGAATGTCGAAAATGGTCATCCCAACAAGACGAATCCCAAGAAGACGAATGTCGAAAATTGTCATCCCAACAAGACGAATCCCAACAAAACGAATGTCGAAAATGGTCATCTCAACAAGACGAATGTCGAAAATGGTCATCCCAACAAGGCGAATCCCAAGAAGACGTATGTCGAAAATGGTCATCCCAACAAGACGAATCCCATCAAGATGAGTGTCGAAAATGGTCATCCCAACAAGACAAATCCCAACAAGACGAATGTCGAAAATGGTCATCCCAACAAGACGAATGTCGAAAATGGCCATCCCAATAAGATGAATCCCAACAAGACGAATGTCGAAAATGGTCATCCCAACAAGACAAATCCCAACAAGACGAATGTCGAAAGTAGTCGTCCCAACAAGACGAATGTCGAAAATGATCATCCGAACAAGATGAATCCCAACAAGACGAATGTCGAAAATGGTCATCCCAACAAGACGAATGTCAAAAATGGTTATCCCAATAAGATGAATCCCAACAAGACGAATGTCGAAAATGGTCATCCCAACAAGACGAATCCCAACAAGACGAATTTAATTAAAATGACAATACAGCCAACCTATTTATTTTGAGGTTTTCCGTCATAAACTGCTAACACAGCTCACTTTTGGACAAAGAGATTTCAATTAACTGGTTGAGTGCTGGAAGCCCACTTTGGGCCTTTATCCTGAAGAGTGGGCACCAGAGCGAAAAGGCTTCATATTCTGTGGATGTACTTCAATTGATTTTTGGTGTGATATTATTAAGGGTGAGTGGATTTGCCCTGTTACAATTAATGGGAGAGTGCCTATAGGCACTCTCCCATTAATTGTAACAGGACAATAATATGTGAACAAAATTTTGAAAACCCCCAAAAAACTAAGCACGCGACCAGTAAACAGAGGTGTCACGCATTGTTACAAGACGCTATATGCTACAGTTTTCTTTGTAAACAAAACTCCCAAACACGTGCACAAAATAAAACCCTAAAACACTTCAAATAGCACACCTTATAATGTACACGTTCTTTTTAAAGTAAACCTCCCCGTATTTGATGAGAAAAAAAATGTTCGTCTTGTTGGGATTGGTCTTGTTGGCATCGTCTTGTTGGGATCGTCTTGTTGGGATATTTTACCAATTCGTCTTGTTGGCATCGTCTTGTTGGGATCGTCTTGCTGGGATATTTTACTAATTCGCCTTGTTGGGATTCGTCTTGTTGGGATGACACCATCTGAAACAGACCATAATGATATTAATCGGAACTAGACGAAATGCAATTTTATGAAGTTGTGAACTCATGAAGACTGGCTGACCGCAACATGCAAATTTTTAAAAAGTTGGCTGAGTGAGGTTGAAGTGCATGTGGAACTCTTCAATGAAGAGCATGAAAACATTTGTAGAGAAACTTTATCAAATAACCACAAAGTAAACGAAGAAAATATTAAAGTTTGGGCTTCTAGGATTCTGCGATAAGGATGAGGATAATTTGTTCTAAATTGGAAGACATTTTATGCGAGAATATTTTTCCCAGGTCCATCCTGGCACTAGGATAGTTAATCACGACATTGCTCCTTCGTTGAATAATTAATCGTTTAGCAATTCAATGTTTCTTTTCTGTATTTTCTTACATGGTGAGTTTATGTAACATCCTTATGATTGTGCGATCGCTTGCTTTTGATTTCATCAAACGAAAAGTTACAGCACACGTAAGCACCGTAGGAACTGGTTTACTAAAAACTTACAACCTAATTAACGATCAATAAAAGACATTCCGCGAAGATGTAACACAAGGTCTATTGTTACACTTAACTCTTTCATTACTGATTTCCAAGGGCGTCAGAAGCATAAAAGAGCAAGCAGAGATGTGGCTAGAGGGTTTCAGCTGTGGGGAGGGGGGGGGGGGGGGGGGGGGGCACCGGTGTAAATTCCAACTGTGAGTGGTTTCGATAAGTGGTTGCACTGCAGCGCCGGGTGATCTCTTTTAACCCTTTACCCAATGAATCGCCCGCATCCACCCACATAACATGCAAATACAGCTGCTGAAAAAAAAATATTTTCGAAAAATTTCAACAAAACCATATCATGTGACACCTCTTTGGAACGAGCTCGTCGAGCTCGTTCCAAAGAGGGGTCACATGATATGGTTTTGTTGAAATTTGTAAAAAAAAATTAAAAAAATGGTATTTAAAATAATGAATTTTGAAATCGTCTGCGTTGGGTAAAGGGTTATGAACCCTTCTGAAAATTTTCACTAGTCCTGAAACGGAAAAAGCATCATTTATAATGAGTCTGGGTCAGAAAATTTACCGGATTGATGTCAAAATCGAAATTTTGAGGCCATGTCAATTTTAGAGTTGGAAATTTGAAACTCAAGTTTCCAGTTGGAAATAAAAGAACAAAATTTCTCATCATTAGTTGGAATTTTAATATTTTTCATGAACAATGTTAATTTATTGAATTTCCAACTATTTGATTTTTGACCTCGGAATTTCCAACTATTGAAGAAAATACTCCTAGCTGGGGGGGGGGGACCCCCCCCCCCCCCGCACACACCCCTGTCGCCACATCCCTGGGGGCAAGGTGGCAGGGGTGTCAAAAAGGGCATTCGACTCTGGATATGAGTTAAGACCGGAAGTACCATAAATCGTAGTGTGACACCTACCAGTATTGACATTATATATTGCTCCCTTGAGTGGAACCAAGTCAGAGATATCTAGTATTATCATTCCCACCATATATCACCAACTCACAATGCAAAATTAAAATGCCATTGGATTCCATCCTAGAGTTAAGCTCCTTTGCTGGAAAATGTACATGGTGGGTTTAAATTTGGCACAGCTTCCGCAACAGTTGACAGACTGTAAGGAAAGTTTATTTATTACACGCATATTCTATGAAATCCCCATCTACAGCAACACTGAACCATTCGGAAAATGAAAATATGTTCCACACATATGCGCGGAACGGAAATCGTTGATGGACTATTTTTAAATAGAAGCGAAATTTCACTGTAATTTTCTACAAATCGTGCACCGCAATTACAATTTCAATCCCTAGCAATAGATGAAAATCGTCCCTTGAGTTTCAATGTGTTCTATGTGCCAGTAGGCACATAGAACACATTGGAACTCGGGGGACGAAAGAGTAACACGGGTTCCCCCGCAAATTTGTTTGGCGATATAATGTGTTCTTTTTGTTGATACTTGTCAAATGAATTGCGGAATGTACTTCTAATTATTGCTTTTATAGACGTGAAGGCGTGTAATAAACACATAACGATACATGCGTGGGAATGTGTTAATCGATATGGCACCTGTGCCTTCGCACCTGAGCCCTCTCGTTTTATCCTTCCGCGCTGGCACTCGTGCCATATCGATTAACCCATTCACACGCCTGTGCTGTGTATATTTTTCACTCGCACCAAATTCCAAATACCCACAATACACAATGTGAGACGATTTCGCCGGAAGTTGTGCCCTTTTGTGGAACAAATGTGAATGTTAGACTCCAGGTTCCGCTCTACAGTCCAGCGTTATTGCACAGGGAGTAACATTCTGAACTGAGAGCCTATGTTGAAACTAATGCCATATAAATTAGAGATGTATTTTTCTTATGAGATATAAGTAGTAGGAGAGGGATGAAACGTGCCCGGTTGGCCGGACTTACCCCCGGATCTAGGAAGTGACGCCATGTTACGTGACCTGGTGGCGCCATGTTGTGTTGTCCTGGTAACTCGCGTAAGTGGCCATCTTTTGACGTCATCCCCATAGTGATACGTGGTGTTAGTGCGCATGCACAGCGCGTGTTGTTAGGGTGATACGTGTT
This sequence comes from Pictodentalium vernedei, assembly GCA_031216915.1. Lineage (NCBI taxonomy): Eukaryota > Metazoa > Mollusca > Scaphopoda > Dentaliida > Dentaliidae > Pictodentalium > Pictodentalium vernedei. The sequence continues at coordinate 44,798,553 of CM062296.1, forward strand.
TCCGTAGTCCATTTTGTATACTGGAGGCCGCCGTCTTGGTTTCTTTGGTAGCACGTGGTTGCTGTATTACCTAAAAGCTTCTTATAGGGCAGGGGCATGTTCGGAGGGTATGTTCGATTGAATCACGAATTACCACAAACAACCCGACAATCTCCCCAAATCACCCAAAACTACTTTATTTACTACAGATTCCCCATTTTATCGGCTTAGCACGTGATGCTATTGTAATGAGGGGGCCCCGGGGTGAGTTCGATTGAATCGAAATATACGCCAGTAGAGTAGAAGAGCCTATCAACTGGAACAGCTTTGCTTATTGTTACTATATTTAGCAATTTCTGATCTGTTCTTGCTAGTTCTGTCCATATTCCAAGTACTCTTGTTGTTTCATTTATCTAGATCACCCAATCAGTTCACTTTCCTGGCGCTAACTAACCAATCAGATTGCGTCATCCCCCCTTAATCTTTATGTAGAGTTATCTCCCCTTATTACAACTAAGTCCTATACGATTCTCATCACCTCTATATCCAATGGCCACGTCCCATGGAATCCCTTTTTTATGAAACGTCTCTGGTTATGGGATCCCTTTTTAATCGTATGAGGCCCTCAGGTATATGAGATAAACCCTCAATGAGGCCTAATTTACTATCCCTCTTAGCCTCATTTCTTTTGCGGTCATGAGGACCATAAAAAAATCCCTCAATGAGATATAATTTTCTATCCCTTTTAGCCTCATCTCGGTATTTAACAGCCATATCCCCTGGAATCCCTTTTTGGAAAACGCCTGTGGCTATATAATCCCCTTTTTGTCGAATGAGGCCACGAGGGCCATGTGAAAGCTCTCAATGAGGCCTCATTTACCATCCCTCTTAGCCTCGTTTCTTTTGAGGTCATGGAGGGCATGAAAAAATCTCTCAGTGAGGTATAATTTACTATCCCTCTTTGCCTCATCTCGGTATTTAACAGCCATATCCCATAGAACCCCATTGTGGGGAACGCCTGTGGCTGTGGAGTCCCTTTTTATATGAAGCCATGATGGCCATGAGAAAGCCCTCCATGAGGCCTCATTTACTATCCCTCTTAGCCTCATCTCGGTATTTAACAACCATATCCCCAGGCACCCCAATTTCGGCACCGCTTTTTGGAAAACGAGGCCATGAGGGCCATTAGAAATCCCTCAATGAAGCCTCATTTACTATCCCTCTTAGCCTCATTACTTTTGAGGTCATGAGAGCCATGAAAAAATCCCCCAATGAGTAATAATTTACTATCCCTCTTAGCCTGATCTCGGTTTTTAACAGCCATATCCCAAGGCATCCAAATTTCGGCGCCTTTTCGGCAAATTTCGGAGATTGTCGGGCTGCTGTGGTAATTCGTGATACTCCGATTCAATCGAACACACCCTCCAAACATACCGCGGTCCTATAAGAAAGTTTTAGGTAACATAGCAACCACGTGCAACCATAGAAACCAAGATGGCGGCCTCCAGTATACAAAATGGACGACGGAAACACGTATCACCCTAACAACACGCTGCGCATGCGCACTAACACCACGTATCACTATGGGGATGACGTCACAAGATGGCCGCTCACGCGAGTTACCATGAAAACACAACATGGCGCCACCAGATCAGGTGACATGATGCCACTTCCTAGGTCCGGCCAACCGGGCACGTTTCATCCCTCTCCTACTACAGATATATGATTACATAAGGCTATTTGTTGGATAAGAGAATTTGGAAGTTCTGGTCGCGAGTTGGAGTCTGTTACATAGGAGTAGATTACCAGAGGAATTATCGCATATTATGGTAAAACAGAAATAAAGTCATATCATGTCAAAAGAATTGCCAGAAACGGTTACGCCAATCATGTTAAGATCTCCATAATTTCCGATTTGTGTACACTTCAATCCGGGTAATTTTTACCTGTCTTATTTGTATTACTTGATATGTTACGAGCTTTCTTTCACTGAATTTTTAATTAATTGTATGGTATGTTCGGAAAAAATACGCCTGAAGAATACTACGTTGTGAAAAAATACCATTAAGATACGATATAAAGACAAAAATCATCAGCATTCTGTACTGTTATCATACAAATTTTACTGTAAAATGGCGTACAATTGGTAACAAGGGACTTTTGGTTTGAACTATGAGAAGAACTCAGAAATTGTTATTTCGTTTACACAAGAAAGGTTGTTGAATAGTAATGCAGACTTCAGGGCAATTAGATTTTTTTAACTAATAGGGTAAAATACACATCTTTTATGCTCGCATTGTGCTTGCACACAATATTTTATCGCGACGAGGATCATTTTGGGGATGTATAGCTACGGGTCGCGCTTGCGCGACTCGTAGCTATGCTTCCCCGAAAACATGTCGAGTCGCGATAAAAGATTCTGTACAAGAACAATGAGCACATAAAACTTATATCTACCATTCAATCAACAAAACTCACTAACAACGAGATCTCGAAAATAGTTGTTAGCAAATAAAAAGCCACACTCAACTGATAAAATAATGGGGCTCTGTTTTCAATTCCTTCAACCGAACGACATGTGAGAAAATTCTTTCAACATGAATAAAAGTGTACAAAGAGATAAAAAATACAATCAAACTCAGCCCATCTATATTTTTTTCGTCGAGCAAGGATATTTCGAACCAAATTCAATTCAATCCTTAAGGTCACCCAAAAGATAGATGGGTATTTTGCGAAAACAACTAAGGAACTGTATTTATAACGTGCCCAATGATCTCTTTAAATACATGACGTCACTTCATCCATAATTTTTGGAAGCGTGCAAATCGTAATGAGATTGACGTTACGTGTCAAAATTGTCTTGCTGTCACTTTCAGTTATTGAGATCATCTCCGTCTGGGGTTGTTTTTGGTTTTGATGTTTTGCTGGTGACTTATGTACTGGCCCGTGCTATTCCCTGCAACATGGAATATATGTTGAGTGAAACTAGACACATCATTCGATGAAGCATAATCAGGTTTTGAATGGAATGACTTGTAATTACCGGTATCACTGAAATGGTCCGCCAGGCAAGCGCGTTCATTTCTCGCGACGTCACGTGACTTGTATTGTTACTGCAATGACGATATGAGATTTTTTTTATCGCCGATAGTGCTATTTCTGTTTGCGATTGCGTTTTAAGTAAATGGTAGACAGAATATTAAGTGTACCTTACACCTAGAACCCTCGAGTCAAGTATACTCCCCTGTGATGTAATACTGCAGATGCACAGACGGTCCGGATAATATAGTGAGCAGGGAGAATCGAAAAATCACAGCAGTTTTTTCTAGGTAAGTGTCGTCTGCCTATACAGGCAGACGACACTTGACTAGAAACACTTGCTGGGTCATACGTTTGAGAGAAGAGCGAGGCTACGAAGGTCCTTGCACACATCTGCGCCACAGGGCAATGGCAGTTATATAAGTTGCAATACTTGCTCACCAATCCCTGTAAAACAAATTACCTTTTAAAAAACCCCTCGGGCCATTTGACTAATTAAGAACACGCGGGAACCAAATCTAGTTCTTTAGTTTCCCCCAGTAAGGGAACCAAAGTTGCTTACATGGGACAAACATACAAATGTTTTGGTTTTTCAGACTTTCGCATAAAACTGAATTGTCACGGTCCCCGGACATTATAATAATTGTGAAATATAAAAGTTAGCCAAGCTGAAGTTTTAAGATGGCGAAGAAGCAACGTCAGAAATACGTTTTCAGTCGTTCCACCACGCACGCGTTAAGTTGCTCTGCAACGGCGAGTTTTTATATGAAAAAGACAGGCAACTCTATATAAAATTGCCGGGGTCAAGATCACTCGAAGACGTATTTGTTTAGATTCTTCGACGGGTTTTGGTTCTATTTATAACCAAGTTTGGCGCGGATTTTTCTGTGTGGAGAATACGACTCAGTTATGAATATTTATTCATCCATTTTACGTGGAGTTTACGTACAGATTATCGTTCATTTAATGTGACCTCCTTTTACTCACAAAGGTTTACAGATATTCTTTCGTGATCCAGTTATAGATATCCAATCAATTAGTATTTAATTCCTATTGAAACAATCATGATATTTACAAAATTAGTGGAACGACGCTGCGGAATCGTAAAATTATAGTTATGATGAGTCTTAATTCATAATGATAAAACCATTAAAGATTCGTTCAAAGCAAGTCTCTATACTGAGAAATATTTGTTGCGCTGATTTGAAGAAATTGAATATTTTTAGTATTTGTTTAAGATTAAATCGTCTGGAATATTTCAGTTGGTCGGAAAAGCGAACCTTGGGTTCGCTTTTCCGACGAACTGAAATATTCCAGGCGATTTATCCTAAACAGTGGCGGTGGACTATTTAAGGACTAGACTGGTTCCAGGCCATGACAGCGTAGAATTCCGAACAGAATTAGACTGATGGTGTGAAAGCTTTCAGTAATGGCTGTCATCTTATACAGTACAACCGCCGTGGAATGGTCACTTTCCAAAGGTGGGCAGTATTTCCACGGACACAATAATATATGATTCCCAACACTAATTATAGGAATAATCATCCAAAATTTAAATAATGAAGCCCCGGGTACAACCTGGTGCTTCGTTAATAAAACGTTTGCTGCTGGTGATTTTATTACCTGGTAAACGCATGCGTGGACATCACTGCCCACGCGTGGATTACGACCAATCCATGGCGACTGTACTGTAACTTGCGGTAACATGACCGACCGATAGTTGGTTGCCAGCCTTTTATATAGCGTATTGTAACGGCCATTGTTGTTGGGGGCGCGGTGGCGTTGCGGTAACCGATTCTTGTCAGATCACCGAAGTTAAGCAACGTCGAGACCGGTTTATCCTCGGATGGGTGACCGTCCGAGCGATCAATTCGGACTCCCGCGTTGTGTCCTTGGGCAAGGTTCTTAACCCCGGTTGTCCACATGGGGGCACGATGACGCCGTGTACTAATGCGTACTGCACGTCGATGGTACGTATGGCTTCAACCAATCTAACCCTGCCTGTGCTGCAGTGTGGAGTTACCATGTTGGGGAGCTGGCAGCTGCTCGTCGTTGCTCGGTGGCTCTCTCCGGATACTCCGGCTTCCTCCACCCGTAAAACTGTCACGGTTATGATTAGCCATTGTGCATAAGTATGTGACCTTAAACACCAATAATAAATAAATAACGGTCATTGTTTATTTACAGGGCACAATTCATTTGCCACCCATGCTACATAACATTGGTAAAGCTGAATTTTATTTAACCTACATAATTCAGAACTGAGAGACGTTCCCTTCGGTAGATGACATGCGACTCCTCCCCGACACACACACTCGGAAATTCTTCCCGCCATAATAATATGAGTTGGCCTGTTAAAAGTTAAAAATGTTAACCTGGGTTCTCCCATTTAACCTGGATACTCCTATTATTACTTCCCTTCGTCTTTCATCTCTTCTTCTGGGGAGCGCGGTGGCTCAGTAGGTAGAGGTGCAGGATGGAAACCGAACCGAGAGGTCCTCGGTTCGAATCCCACCTGCGGCAACCGCGTTGTGTCCTTGGGCAAGACACTTCATCTCCATTGCCCGCTTGGGGGCACGGTGGCGTTGTGTACTAAGGCGTACTGCACGTCGATGGTGCACTTGTCTTCAACCAATGCTAACCCTGCTTGTGTGGAGTTAGTATGTTGGGGAGCTGACAGTTGCTCGCCGTTGCTTGGTGGTTCTCTCCGGGTACTCCGGATTCCCCCACCCGTAAAACTGTCACGGTCATGATTAGCCATTGTGCGTAAATATGTGACCTTAAACACCAATAAACAAATAAATAAATAAATAAATAAATAAATAAATAAATAATCTCGTCTTCTTCCTTCTTTTTCTTTTCCCTTTCCCATTTCTTTTTGCAGTTATGTATCCGATTTAGTTCACTCATATCTAGTGTGAACCTATGTTTATACTGGAACATTATACGCCTTACTCGACATAAATATATTCACGTGTGTTTGAAACATTACACGGAGACAGCGTATATAAGTTTTATGCTTGCTGCTGCATCCATTTTCTCTAGTTATAGCATTGTTTTTAATGCAGTTTCAGTTTCATTAAATCATTTAATTATTTAACTACGGAAATAAAATAATGTTTAAACTAAAAGGAAAAAAATGATTTTACATAATAAAAGAAAATGCTCAGCGGTTGTCAACCAGTCAAATGACACCTCTGGCATTAGTCATCTGGTGTCGTTCATTGACCTCTTCGCTAATGAAATCTACCCGTCTGTTCCGTCAAAAAGTCCTCATAGTTACAAAAAGGAAAAAAAAAAACGTTTTCTGAATTTATTTCTGGTTATGATTGAACGAACTCGGGAAGAGAATGGTACGACCGATGCAAAACAGTTTTAAACGTGGTTGACAAAACAATTAGTCCAGATCGAACTCAAATCGACCCCTTCCCCAACCACCTTCCACCAACCACCCCTTTTGGGGTAAACAATAGCAAAGATTGCTTTGTTCTAGTGGTGGGGCGAGAAAATAGAACTGTCGATAGAAATTAGGGATGTAACGCATCGACGCGTGTCACGCGGCGATGCGTTTCATCTTAAATTTCTGTCAGGAGTTTTATGGTCTCGCTCCCCCATTCCCCGCCCTCCGCATTAAGAGAGTCTCCCCGCCTCACCTAACTTAAATATTTTTTAATGATATCACCCGGGAAATGAAGCAGTGCTTGTTTACTGTGGTAAACAAGCTCTGTGTTAAGAGTAAAATTGGACCCAGTCACTAATGCTTGAGGTGGGAGTCCTCTAAAATGGGCAACATCGGTATAAACGATTGACTAAACTTGAATAATATTGCCATGTTGCGGACACGATTAACCTTTGTGCAGAAATATGTGACCTTAAACATAAATAAATAAATAAATAAATAAATAAATAAATAAATAAATAAATAAATAAATAAATAAATAAGTGAAAGAAAACAGACAGGACTTGAAATCTCCGTCAAAATCCTTTGCGGGTGGGGGGGGGGTGCTCCACCACTCTTCATGTCCCTCCCTTATTACTATTTCACTGGCGGTGAATATTTGAATCTGAACCGGGTTAATTGGACTGAGAGAGTTGGGTAAGGTTTGTGAGTTAGAAAATTATTTGTCACAGGTGTGAAAGACACAAACAGGTTCACGTTAATATCTCACAAGTTCCATGCTGAGCAACTCAATACAACTGCCGGTTCTTCCTCATAACCCGTAATTACATCGTATTCTTTCAATGGAGTTCGGATAACGCAAAGAGTAATGGCATTTAAGCTAACCGAATATGAAGAAATTTCTTAATTGTTTGACGGTGCTAACATGTAAGCATCTGTTCGAGTGTTTTTTTTAACATTCCATCAAAAACAGCACGTAGGTGTAACATATGAGTTTTCCGTTGTACATGTCAGTTTTAAAACTATTGATCAAAGAGTGACGTGAAAAATGGCAAACTAACCGAATTCATGTAAGTGTTATGAAAAACAAAAGACGTGTGGTAAGTAGGAAGGATCCGTGAGATATGACAGAAAAACAATCTTGTTTTAATCCCATGAAAAGCCGTTCAGTGGCGTAGTCACAGAGGGGGACTGGCCCACTATTTCTCAGAAATGTAACAGTGGTGGCGCCAAGGGGGGTGGGGTGGATGGGCTACGGCCCCCCGTCGGAGAGGTCCACCCCCACTCCCTGTCGGAGATTTTTAGTCAGTCGAAGAGTCTCGCAAACCCGACTTCACGAGAAATTTCCGACAATCGAATGTAGATATCTCGTCTTGTCAGTCTCGAACCCGTGCAGCACTAGAACTTTGATAGAGAATAGTGATTCTCACGAAATTCCTTAATGTCGTTCGTCAATCTGGCTTTATTGATGAAATATTTCCCGACCTTATTATAATATGTTTACTTTAACCCCTTTACCTAAGGTAACGGCCAAAACCGGCCAGCGCTATTCTCAAAAATCGCCAATTAATTTTCATTATTTTTTTCATTTTTTGTCTCAAAAACATAGGTTATGACCCCTCGTTGGAACGAGCTCCTCGAGCTCGTTCCAACGAGGGGTCATAACCTATGTTTTTGAGACAAAAAATGAAAAAAATTAGTTATTCAAGAATTATTTTTGCAAGTGTCGTCTGCTTTTCAGGTTAGGTAATTTTAGGTAAAGGGTTAAATAATCAACAAACATACTCAGTTTTCTTCTATTTTGGGTTCTCCAATTTACCAATTTTCACTCATTTTCCTTCGTTTGGGAGGTCAAATGTTATAGCCCCCCTGTCGGAGAGGTCAGCCCCCTGTCGTGAAATTTCTGGCGCCACCCCTGAAATGCAAGCGTTATGTACATTTACGCCTGAAAACCCCCACACGCGCTCATGTATGCTCACCCTTATATTTCTTGGGTAATTTCGCTATCGTTATTCCTCCTCTTTCTGAGTACACGAGCCTTCACAAAGTACCCAGGGTGCTCCAGTTGGCATGAGAATAGGGTCCTGCGAACCTCAAGTTGCGAATCAAATCGAATTCCGAATCGAATCAGACAAAGAATTTCGAGTTGAATTGAATCCCGAATCGAATCTCATCGTTCTTGAAGTTGAAAATACTACAGGTATCGCGGAACTAAATATTTAGTTTAGAGTGATCTGCCTTGAAATGTTGCAATGTCGGATATTGCATCAAAGTCTAAAATAAGACTCCTAGAAAAAAAACTTATTGCTTGAGAAAACTGTTAAAGCATTTTATTAGGTTTTTACAACAATACTGAATATTTCCCAAGAAAAAAGAGATTTTCGAAGGTTTTTCTGGGTCTATAAAATTCAGTTAACTATTTGTGTATTTTTATTGGGAATTCCCAGAAAAAAACTGAGTTCAAGGACGGTACTTCACTTCCTGGTGAATTTTCTCTCTTATTTGTTGCATGACCCCATGTTTTCTGGCCAGAGACAGTTGTGTGAAGGTCTGTACTTTATGTAGGTATTTAAATATTTAATTTAAAGTGATGCGATCATATTTATCTCCACATAAGTGTCATAATGGTCGCCTATGGGAAAATATTTAGTTCTGTGAGACCTACACCGATTTACAACCATAAATATTGTCCCTCTTCACTCAAGTATTGTATTTAACTGCAACACGTCTGGGTTTTGGCAAGTCATTCAAAAAATGCGGAACAGCCCAGGGCGGGATCGAAGTATCTTCGGACGCGGAGCCTTTTTGAACTCTTCTTCTATTATCTGGTCTCCTGTATACAGGACAGCCCCGCCCCTCTCCCCTCCTGTATACAGGACAGCCCCGCCCCTCTCCCCTCCTGTATACAGGACAGCCCCGCCCCTCTCCCCTCCTGTATACAGGGCAGCCCCACCCCTCTCCCCTCCGGTATACAGGAGACCCGATCATAGAAGAAGATTTCAAGAAGAGACACTTGGTACGATTTTGAGAACTGCTCCACGGTTCGAATTTTCCGAATCGGCTCAACTCGCATCGAATCGAGACATTTTCGAATCGAATCTACAGTACGTGGAGAGTGGATTTTAACTAAATCACCTGCGGAGTGGAGTTATCACCCAAGCTATAACTTTCAAATCGTGTACATAACACAAGTAATGTTTCAGCCAATGGACCTCCGGGTTTTAACCCGGAGGTTCATTGGCTGAAACTTTGCTGGTGCTGGTTATGCTTTGCATCAAATTTGCAATTATTCATCGGGTGGAATCTCCACTCTGCGGGTGATTTAGTAATAATACACTCTCCACGTACTGTAATTTCGAAGCTTCGTGGAAATCTACTGCATGAGAAGTTAATTTTTCCTCTAGGAAGACCCTTGATTCTCACCTAAGTAGAATATACAATCTTAACACATCACAAGGTGAAAGGAAGTGGGGGAATAAGATATTTTTCTACTGCCATTGGCAGCAGAAGAATATGTTGTCCCCACTTCATTTGGCCTGACCACGCCTGTACAGCCACGGAATTTCTTCATTCAGTGTCAAGTATGGCTTTTGCCATCAGCCAGTATTTTATTCAATTTTTTGTACTCCTATTTTGAAAACCTTGTTGGAAAGAGCTAATATTCAAAGTTTTGAGCTGACAGAGCCCTTCGGGCTACTGCGAATTGTTCTGATCAGAGGCTTATTTAAAGGAAGAAATCTGCTCCCATTTAATCATTAAATCGCCAAGAAAAATAATAATAATCAATATGAAAAGTAGAACCCCAAAAAATTTAACACTACACTCAAGCTAATAAATTACAGTTATCGGTTTTACAACACTTCACCCCCATTGCCCACGTGGGGGCACGGTGACGCTGTGTACTAAGGCGTACTGAACGTCGATGGTGCACCTGTCTTCAACCAATGCTAACCCTGCTTGTGTGGAGTTGGTATGTTGGGGAGCTGACAGTTGCTCGCCGTTGCTCGGTGGTTCTCTCCGGGTCCTCCGACTTCCTCCACCCGTAAAACTGTCACGGTCATGGTTAGCCATTGTGCAGAAATTTGTGACCTTAAAACACCAATAAATAAATAATAATCGGTTTTACAAGCTCGCAAATGTGGTTATAAATTCGCCAATCAGATCATTAAATGCTTTTTGGATAAAGAAAAGGGAAAATGTTACAGGTTTGTTAAAAAAGGAAGAAATATCAAACACCGATGTGAATCCAATCAAAGCATGCATGAGCTTTTTGAGATGGATGTTTGAGAGAAAAAAGAGGAAAAAAACCAATAAAAGAAAATAAAAAAAAAACAACAACCAAACAGATAAAAAAGATAACAAGAGAAGGCTGCAACTCTTGGGCATATTGTTGCAGAAGCAGCAGCAGTCATAAGCCACAGGGAATATTCGACTACCCCAGCCGAGAAACTAGCGTACAAGCCTTACATCGAAGTATCCTTCCCTCACAATGATTTTAGAGATGAGATAACGATTTAAATGGCGACGCAGTAGTTCAAGGGTTACGTCATTGCACTTCAAATGGAAAGGGCCACGGTTCGACCCCCCCCCCCCCACCGGGATAACTGCGTTGTGTTCACGTGGGGGTGGAGGGGTACGATGTACTAAGGCGTACTCCATGTCGATGGTGTCCTTGTCTCCAACCAATACTAACCCTGCTTGTGTTGAGATAATTCGTTGGGCAGTGGTTCAACGCTGCTCAGTAAATAAATAAATACCTTCGACCTTTCTGTTTAAAGACCACTGATCTATTCATTGAGCAACCGCGCGCTTTTTTACTTCAATAAAAACTGGTGCCTATTTTGAAACGTATTTCGAAAAGTGTAGTTCTGAAATTACAAAAGCGGCTATAGTATTGCGATAGGATCGCGACCCTGTCGCGATCCGATCGAAATGCTCTCTCCGTTTTCTCCCTTCACACATGTAGACTCCCATCTGTTGAAAAAAACCCCGCCAACCCATTGAATGCCAGATGTGAGTTTCGTATCTTTTTCTTGTTTTCTCAATTGTTCATTTATGAAATGTCGAACCTCTTGCGCAGATGTGTCGCGAATCAGGGCCGCCGAGAGCGAGTTCAGGCCCCGTAATGGAACGGGCGGTACGGGCCCTACGAACGCCGAAGGCGCGAAGCGATAAGCGGGTGGGGGGGGGGGGTGGAGGGGGGGGGGGTCTAGGGGCCCTCCCCCAGAAAATTTCTTGGAGAGGAATTCTCCTGCATTTTCTTGACAATATCTACTTCCTTACAATTATGGTAATGTATTACCTGTATTTATATGTGCATGGTGCATTTTTCTCCAAAGATAATCATGACCACCGGTGGAAAATCAACAAACTGGAACAAGCGTTTTTATGAATAGAATCTGGTCAGTAATGTAACTATGCACTCTTGACACTTCCGCCAGTGTCGGTACCCCATACCAAAAGCCTTCCCACGACTTTCAGCTCAGACATATCGATAGGTCAACCTACCCCTTTTTAAACACAAAAAACTCTGTGCCTCGTTAGGGGTACGAGCATGGAGCAGTAGCCCCTCACCCTTACCCGCCCTCTTGGTGCTAGTGTCGCGAACAGATCTCAACCTGCTCCAGATAGATCGCTTTTGCGTTCACTGTTCTCCAAATGAACAATCGCACATGTAGCAAAATCCGACAAAACATTAAATTTTAGACAAAATCGTTGATAGGCAGCTGGCGCCCTTCAACCCATTTGTGTCGATGCTACTGGTCTGAATATTTCTTCAGCGTACAAGTTGGGCGCAGTGGAGTGGCAACTCTCTGAAATAGCAATGTTCGGAGATTGTTTTTTCAGTAAATGTACTTGAAATTTCATTTGCTTCTGTTTCACACTTCCATCTTTCAGAATATTTTTGTTGGACTTCTGGTACAGCTTCATCAGTCTATCTTAGTAAAGCGTCAACCGTGCGTCTCGCTGTCTATTTTGTCTGGAGATAAGTCGCCTACCGAGTTCCAATGTGTTCTATGTGCCAGTAGGCACATAGAACACATTGGAACTCAGGGGACGAAGTGTTAAGAGAATGCTTTTCCCGATCAAGAAGCTACTGCACAGTACTCGTTTGGGTGTAGGTTTTCAGGTTTGATTCATTTTTTTTTTATTTTTCAACTGTATTCGAGTAATGACAACTTAAAGAATTTGTAGGAATTTAGTTTCTTTTCACCTTCCGTCGTTTTTGTTCTTTCAGCGAGGGGGGGGGGGGGGGAGGGGGGGCTCAGTAGTAGGCTGTTGGACTTCTGTGCTAGGGGTCCCGAGTTCGATACCCGTCCGGTTCAACCGCTGTATCCCTGTTTGAGCGGAGCCTGAACAGAGTTAGAATGTTGAGGAGCTGACAGTTGCTCCTCGATGCTCGGTGGTTCTCTCCGGGTACTCCTTCTTCCTCCATCCGTAAAACTGTCACGCTCACGATTAGTCATTGTGCATAAGTATGTGACCTTAAACACCAATAAATAAATAATGTTCTTTCATCAAGCACTGCTTCACTTCTTGGAGTTCCACGGGGGTGGCGACAGGCTTAACACGTGCATAAAAAACATACATAGCTATGGCATATAAGGATACACATTTTAGGTTATTTTCGAGGTAGTGAAAGGTGAAAGGTTCCAATTTATTTATTTATTTATTTATTTATTTATTTACTTATTTATTTATTTATTTATTTATTTATTTATTTATTTACAGGGGTTTAACGACACTTTCGACAGCCAGCGTCACCTCGCTCCGGACAGTTTTACGGGTGCGGGAAGTCGGAGAACCCGGAGAGAAACACTCGAGCAACGGCGAGCAACGGCGAGCAACGGAAGGTTCCAATAATATTATTTTATTTTTCAATGCAAAAGAAACATGGCAGCTTTATCTATACGTTTCATCCATTTTCACAATTAAAAAAAATACTTTGAAAATAACATCTAAAAAAATATTCGTGAGACAGAATGACGTTACCAGCAGAAATATCTACAACGTTAGTTGTCTTATAGAACGGTCTGTAGTTCATACAAATATTTTCGGCTACGTCTACGAAAAGACAACACAAGAAGCACCAAAATGGAAAGGTGGTTCAGTGATACTTTTATCCTACAGCCCTGTGGGGCTGGGGCTGTAGGATTAAATTATGACTATATCTCCCATAAATATAAGACCACTTCGCTGTATACTGCAGTGTTCAAAATGATACCATTGAGGGTTGAAATGGTTGATGAAATTACCCTTTTCTTGCTAACTGAATGGATATCCGTGTTGCTATCACCGGACCCGTATCTATCGGGAGCTCTCTATCACCCCCCCCCCCTCACGTCTTTTTATAATATAGCCTGCTCATGGAGGTATACAATCAAATTTCCATTGGTGGAATTATGCGAGGCAAGATGGGTATTTGTCTTCTTCCCACACCCAAAGAGAAACAAAGCCAATTTATGGAAAAAATACCGTCATTTATTGGTGAAAATCATTTTTGGGTAAAAATATGTAGAGATTTTTACCATTATGTGGATGTATAAAATATGTATCCGAGTCTCGCTCCGGATTCTAAGGGTAGATCACGACGAGTCGAAGACGAGTTGTGATCTACCATTAGAACCCGGAGCGAGACTCGGATACATATTTTGTACATCCACATAATGGTAATAATCATTTTATCTTACAATATATTGGGGATAAGTGAAATGATGATTTCGCGCGCCGAAGGCGCGCAGGGACGGTATGGGGGACAAGCCCCTTTCGACCCTCATTGACTGTAGCTGATTCGTTCTCACATGTCTGGGGATAAGTCAAGAATGTAGACGAATATATAACGAACTATTTATTCGTACGGATGAACAAAAAGAAAGAAAATGGAACTCGCGCGAAAGGAACGTGCTTGTATCCGACCCCTGATACAAACATCTATATCAGGGGGGCGGATACACGACAGTTGCGGAGTTAATACAGACAAAATACATGTTGACTGTAAGATAAAATTATGTATTGTAATCTTAAGACAACACAATCCCTGTATCAACTAAGCTGATGCACCCATTCTTTTTCAATAATTTTAATGTCATATTTGCGTGCTGTTTTATATCATTGCCTTTAAAGTCATGTCAACACTCCAAAATCAGCTGGGTTAAAAATCAACCCAAACCAACTGGGTTAAGTGAATATAAACCCAACTGGGTTCATATTCACTCAACCCCAGCTACTTTCAGAGTGTATGCAGTCGTCCATCAATAAAGTATTTTTTTACTGATATTAATACACATATTTTCACAATAGAGTCGGTTGGAAAATAGAAGATCCCACATCCACGAATCGAAGTAACCTCATACCTCCCCACCCCCCTCCCACACTCCCCAAAAAACAAAACAAAACCAACAAATTTTCCGAGAATCTTCGTTCATCCGCAAAACACCGATTTCTGAACCAAACAGGTACTTGTGCTACCTGTTGACGAGACAGGTAAAAGCACTAGTATTGGTCTAAAAAAGACCATTCAGACTAACACATGCTACAACCTGTCTCTTCAACACAAATCTCCCAAATCTTGGCACCCCATCCAAATACCCTGTCACTATCTGGATTATCTTTACCTTGTCTTGACATTTCGTCCCCTGAGTTCCAATGTGTTCTATGTGCCTACTGGCACGTAGAACACATTGGAGCTCAGGGGACGATTTATTGGCATCGATATAATATGCCTTTGATCGCCCAGTGAGTGACATGCAATCAATATAGTCAGGCCAGTTTTAGCCTCGGTATGATCAAAGTACCGGTACTCACTTTATCATGGATCAGATTAGTATGAATATAAATGTGAGTGTAGGGACAGCATTACACCATGCTCTTCTTGAGTGCCTAGATCCCTTTCAGCGGGTGGGGGGAGGGGGTCGCATTCCCCTACCCTTGGTCTACGGAGGTGAACTGGAACAGAAAACGTTTCTTTTGATAGGAAAAAATAACCAATATCACTGCATTAGTACCGTTCAAACAGATCATTGCTTTATAAAAACTAACCCTCTGTGTGTTGATGTGGAAGTATAAAAAAATAAACTTTAAATTTTCTCATTATTCAACTAGGATTTTAACCAATTCATTCTTGAAAACAAAATTAAATTTGTTAAATTCTTTTAATTGCATTATGGAAAAAATCTGCTGCATGCACTTTCGGTCACTTGAATCCACTGTGAGGAGGGTTAAAAAGAAACACCCACCGCACAGGCGCCAATTACTCTGCATTAATCATTTCAACTTGCGAGTTCTCGAATGAGATATTCAGGCATAATACTGGTTCATAACGATCGGGATAGCATATTTTACGAATGTGAGGAGGTTCGGGAATAATTTAATCCTATACCTCAATAGGGCTGCACGCATTCATGACCCACCTTAAATATTTATTATTCATTATATTCAATGCGTATCCACCACCAAATTTTCGTTTACTCAAAAAATCACGCATGTCTGTTTGAAACGGTAAATCGCCGAACAAAAAACCCCCATAGATGTCACCAGATATAAATTCCATTTCCTCTTTCAGTATAACAATGTTCAGGCAGGAATGTGGCTAGAGGGTTTCAGCTGGGGGTGCCACCGGTGTAAATTCCAACTGTGAGTAGTTTCGATAGGTGGTTGCACTGCTGCGCTGGGTGATGTCTTTTAACCCTTTAACCAAGGAATCGTCCGCATCCGCCCGCGTAATATACAAATACAGCTGCTGAAAAAATATTATTTTTCGAAAAATGTCCACAAAACCATATCATGTGACCCCTCTTTGGAACGAGCTCGTTGAGCTCGTTCCAAAGAAGGGTCACATGATATGATTTTGTTGAATTTTTTTAAAAAAAAATGATATTTAAAATAATGAATTTTGAAATCGTCTGCGTTGGGTAAAGGGTTAAAGTGATTATATATATATATATATATATATATATATACATGCTTATGAACCCTTCTGAAAATTTTCACTATTCCTGAAACGGAAAAAGCATCATTTATAATGTGTCTGGGTCAGAAAATTTACCGGATTGATGTCAGAGTCGAAATTTTGAGGCCAATGTCAATTTTAGAGTAGGAAATTCGAAACTCAAGTTTCCAGTTGGAAATAAAAGATCAAAATATTTCTCATCATTCAGTTGGAATTTTAATATTTTTCATGAACAATGTTAATTTATTGAATTTCCAACTATTTGATTTTTGACCTCGGAATTTCCAACTGTTGAAAAAAAACTCCAAGCTGGGGGGGACAACCCCCCCCCCCCCTGTCGCCACACCCCTGTGTTCAGGGAGTGGTAGATGGCATTACTTCCGGACCCCAAGTTCGACCCAGTGTCTTATTAAATCTTCCCAGGCCGCTCAAATGTGATCCGGGTGGTTCCGATCCTCACCCCCAGGCTACATCATAAGAGAAAGGCAGAGAATACTTGAAAAAATCAATAGATTGAGAAATCCTTTTCCCCTATTTGTTGATTTAATTAATAATTAAATGATCCATCAAATTATTATCTGTTACATGTAACATTTACAGTTTATTTCCGCAAGATGACATAACGATGAGTACTTATATGTTCTGTCTCATATTCGACTGAGTCCTCTCCAAATCTTAAATTTATCGTCTTCACAATACAATAGCTACGGGAACCCCCTAACAGGTAACCATCTCGTTAGTTAATTTGTCGGTTTACGATATCAAACTAAAAGCCGCTCATATTTACAGGTGTTAAGGCGAGAAGAATCCCAGCGAGCGGTA
The DNA here is from genome assembly GCA_031216915.1 of Pictodentalium vernedei. Lineage (NCBI taxonomy): Eukaryota > Metazoa > Mollusca > Scaphopoda > Dentaliida > Dentaliidae > Pictodentalium > Pictodentalium vernedei. The sequence goes on from CM062296.1 coordinate 44,815,742, forward strand.
GAAAAAATAAAATAGCACAATTGCTCACTCAATTATATGAACTTTCTATCTGTTCCTATTTATCGGTATAGTCAGCCAGCTTTAATGAAGTGGAAAATTCCCTCCGGCGAACGTATTGAAAATTGAAGATTTTTGATGAGTGGTTACAAACTCCCGATACGCCGCTATGGCCACGCCCAGGTATTTCATTAACAATAAAACCGATCATGTAGAGCTCTCAAATGTGTGAGAATTACCAGCATGTGGGATGTGGTTCTATTGAAAATACAGTCTTTTAAGGCAATAAGTTCCATCAATCAAAACGCAGCGCTTTATGTGAGAGAGATGTGACCGACCTATCAGAGATCGAGTCGAGGTTTTTTCAAAAGATTTGATTGCTCAATGGTGTGACTTGTGATTCTGTTGGTTTTTAATAGAAATAAAATTTAAATGCATATGATTCCTGGTTATTTTCTGTCAAAGGTTTCCTTGGTGTCAACATAGTGATAGAGAAAATTTATTGACAAGATCGAAACCTGTTTTTTCTTATCTGGACACAGACACAATATAAAAGGGAATGGTAAGTATTATGAATATAATTTAGTAATGATACAATACTGTTTTAACTTGGAATAAATTTGAAAAAAAATATAAATCACAAATTTAAATAGTTTCTTTTTCTTCGTTTTTTGTTTTTGCTCAAACATATTTTGGAGTTCGGCTGGAAAATGTTAATTAAGTGTGTCAATGTGGACAGTGATAAATATTTTGGTGACATTAAATATGGGAGAAAAGGTTTTCCTTTAAAAAAAAGTACCACGGTACACGATGGCAGTGTGCCAAAAATTACCTGCAGCATGATCTTGTCACAAAATACCCTGGTATTTTGTGACAAGATCCTGTTGCATGTAATTTTTTTCTAAGGTTTTTTTTTTAATGACGACTTCCACCTGCATTTGAAAATCCTAAATATTTCTTTACCTTCATTTTATTATTTCGAAACGATTCAATGAATTTTTTATGCTTGCTACTTTATACTTCAAATTTCAAATGAAAGTATTTTCTTGGACGATAAAATTTCCTCATTGGTGAATTTTGAATTAGAATCATACGTTTATTTCAGCCCAACATCTGAATCACTAGAACCATTGTGATGCACAAAAAGACGAAACTTTTTCCCCCGCAGTCATGTTTATTTACAAATGTTCTGACACAAGTTGGTCCTGGCTGTCGAAAGTGCCCTTAAACCCCACATAACTAAATAAATGTATTGTCAAAATATGTTTCAGTGACTTTTTGTGGGAGGTTCATTAATTTACATGAATTTATAAAACTAAATGAGAATTGTCATAAAAAGACCGATAATTTCGTTAATATTAATGCAAAAGACTAATTTAACACCGAGGTTTTAATGATTTTGTAATATTAATTAAAGACATTTTCATACACGTTAACTAATGACAATACAAGTGCTTTGTAAAATCAGTTCGAAAAAAATTAGTTTAGTAATAGGTCTCTAAAATGTTTTTCTGAGATTTAAAATAATTTTTATCATATTGTTTCTCAGGTCTTTCACCCCTCCGACTGCTGTTCGCGTTAATTGAAAAATATGACATGTCGCCGTATACATATTGCATAATACTATCGAAAAAATCAGTGACGAAATATCCTAGACCCATTCCGACTGAGATATATGTTTCCAGACTTGATGTCAGAAATAAACCTTGGGGGTTGATGATGAAAACGTACACGCTACTGTTACAATAAGACCCTGTCCCATCTTATTATTTACAGATGGCGAGGTCGGAAGTATCCGGAGATATCCTCTGAACAACCGTAATATATTTTCTGTCTTTGATACGAATGTCACTCTGCTATACAATAACTGTTAACACCATTTGTCCCAGGGAATCTTCGTTCAGACAACGCACGCTCTTATTGTGCCCAGTTTGGAGATCATCCCTTCCGTTTTTTCCACGAAGACGACCAGAGGCCTAAGCTCTGATCTCCCCTAGGAGGGCGGAATTCTCGGCCCCAAAAATACATTTGTTGCTTGGGTCATAAGTGACTGTAATGTGAATGGGTTAAATTGCCCAAACATAAAAAATGACACTGAAGAAATAATGTACAGTCTAACACGACTAACACGACATGGAAATACCACTCGAAACATATTTTCCTCGAGAAATAATAAGTCATCCATTTTCAACCAAAATATAGCTTATAGACGCTTATTGTAACGAGCTCGTAGAGCTCGTTACAATGAGCGGCCATAAGCTGTGTTTGGATTGCAAAATAAAAAAAAATCAATATTATAAATTATATAAAGCAATTAGAATGTGGACATTCGTTAGGTAGGATATACAATGATATATTTATACGCCATAAAAGGTTACGACCTGATCCTCCCCTCGAGGTCACAGAAAGTTTTCTGATTTTCTGTCTCACTTTGTTCGGCCTCGAAGAAAATATATACAGTTCAAAATACATTTGAAGTTACATTGCTTCATGTCACATTCCTAAAAATAGAACCGTTGTCGGACAAAAGTTGCAGTTCGGACGAATTGGCTTTGGTTGTGGTGGATAATTGGGTGGTGTGGAGGGGGGGGGGGGTGCACTGTTCACCATTAATTCCCGCCTTACGGCTAAGAATTTGACAATATGGTATCTTTTAATACAATGTTGAAAAAGGCGCATCGGGATATTGCCAACAGCGAGTCACATTACGGATTTTTAAAAACAAAATCAAAACTGTGAACAAATTTTTAATGGTTTTCAGCACCAAATTATTGGAAAAACAAGTTCATAGCGTTTCTGTTATCTTGAATTATGATGCTAATCGACTATGTTGGTGTGTTGTTGACTGAGAAAAGACAAAATAAGAACTTTATTTACCACAAATAAACGGCTATGGAAGAAGTAAAACATGAACAATTCAAATAAAATACATTATTGGAAAAAGAAGGTGTTTTATTTCTGCCCGGTCTGAAATTTTATATTTTTCACAATGGTGTCGTTGTGTGTTTTTGAACAAAACATGGCTATACTAGAAGTTTCAAATGTGTCCACCGAAGGCCAAGAGGCGTTGACAGATTGGTCTCAAATATCCTGAAATTAATATTTTAGTGTTTGATATGTTAAATAAAAAAATATAAGAGTGAGTTATGAGACCTGGGACATTTCAAACGTAATTTGTGTTCATAAACCAACTCCATCGACACTTCAATCAAATATTATAATTATGTCGGCGTTCATTACGAATTAAAAAAAAAATTAATTACATTCTATAAATACAGAACATGTGTTTTGCGTAATTTTTAATAATACATGTTGATAATATAGCACGTCATTTATTTTGCCCACACACGTTTTTGCCAATTTTATATATTTCAAATTACTTCCCAAGACGAAGAAAATGTGATATATTGGATCTTTTCCAGGAATGTTCTTCCATTTTATTTAAATGTTTTTTTCTTTTATTTGTTTGTAAAATTGTTGAAGGACTGTACTTTGTCTATCATATTAGTTTCCTAAAACTAACGATATGTGTTTTTGCTTAGCAATAGGGCGCCATGTTTTAATCATTTTTAAATTCTTACAAGGTGTACCGCCATGAAATGGCGGTACACCTTGTAAGGATTTTAATATGTTCTAAGTATTAAGAGATATAAAATTAGCTTTCGTTTCCCAACAACACTTGAAATGCATGCGATTCAAATTGTTTGTTACTCCACTTTTTCCAAATGAAATTTTGAATTTTTTGCGAAAAAATAAAGATACGATTCACCCTAAAATTATACAAGCCGGTCGGTGATTTCAACAAAAAAAAACCATAAAGCGCTAACTGGTGGGAAAGTATGTGCGAAATCAACAAATAAATATACAAGTAATTTTTATATCGCTCTCAAGCAAATCAAAAATAAGAATTTTGCCACGCGTAAACCATTTTTAACCCCTACGTTTCTCTGCGTTGGCCACAGACACAACTGATCCCAGCTTGACAACAAAAAATATACCCTGAGCTTGATCAGTTGCTTTCATGATAGATGAAGCAAGCAGGTTGAAAGAATCTTTCTTACAAATCAAAGAGAGTCTTGCTTATTCAAAGTTTCTGCACGTGCATTCTGTAAATTCTTACTAAAGAGTGTATAAACATTTCTCTAGAAATATATTTTGTTTTTTCATGAAACGTCATAAAACTCTCAGAAAATGTGCTCGACTGTCACGTTCATAATGGCTTCCAACCACATAGGTTGAAGCCCACGACAAGTCTGGGCAAAAAGAACATGAATTCCCTTAACAGGTTCAAGGCGGGACACGGTAGTATAGTGCCAACAAAATAAGTTAACGGCTGACTCAGTTAAAATTAATTTTCAAAATGAAACTGCAATTATCACATGATTAATTGTAAAAAAATCGAATGATATGCTAATGATAAAAGCACGTGTACAGAAATGTGCAACTGATGATGGCTGCCATTTTTGGAGAAAATTTGTGACACAAGAAACTGTCACCTTTTGATATTTTCTTTTTGTTACTATCTTTCATTCTCATCCGAGGGTTAAAATCGAATACAATTCGTCGTGAGGGAGAAATATTCAATGACAGTAATGCCCATTACAGATAATTTCTTTACGCCCAGTATAACGAATTAGCAGTAAATATCAAACTAAGCTGAATATAATCATAAAATTTTATTGTACACGAAATAACTATAAAATATCTTAAACGATATAAATATTATGAAGACGGGTGTTAGAGGAAAAATAGATATTTTTTGTGGTCACCCTACAATTTTTGTCAGTGTGAGTCATGCAATATTCTTTTGGAATCGTCGTCGGGAAATAAACAAAAAATATCCCATCAAACTCTCATCAGATTAGCTAAAATACTACATAAGAAGAAACAGCATAAAAATAAAATACAACACCACCTATTAAAAAAATATACAGTAAATAATGCTTGTGCCAAGAGAAACCCGACTGACGCAGAGTCTATTCATATTTTTCCTCACTTTTGTTCATTGGGTGATATACCGACGCGTAAAACACAGCCGGAAGGAATTCAGAGGGTATCCCATCAATTTGCACGAAGTTGGTCGTGGCAGGGTGAGGGGTGCAGGAAACGCATCTTGACCTATCTTTAAACCTATCTTTAAAGACTCCTGCTGGAAAATGTCCATCGGAGAGAAAAAGGTGTTAATAATTTCAAACCTTAAAATCATGTTTTGGGAAGCTCTCCACGAGAGCTTCCCAATAATTGAGATCAAGGCTTGGTTGTCAACAAAGAAAAAATGCAACACATTTTATTAGACCAGTCCTACAAAGCATTCCAGTTGACGGCACTGCAGCTCGATGACAAGAGATTAGGGTTGAGTCAGACCATTCGTCCCCTGAGTTCCAATGTGTTCTATGTGCCTACGGCACATAGAACACATTGGAACTCAGGGGCCACTTTGGAAACCCACCAAAACGCGACACATTATCCCACAACCCAACGTTTAACAATCAGTGGTCATCATACACCAGCCCACGTTTATACCTCTGTTAGGAATATTACCTTCTGCCCTCTCATTTTCTGCTCCCTCGCTTTGCGCCACCGGCAATGGCAAGATAATATTGTAACATCACTCTCAAACGAATCGTAGAAATGCAATGTTAATCGAATCAGTTTTTATTTAAATTAATCGTTCAAAGCCCGCATATTTTCCAATTTTATCTCATTCCCTCCAAGGATGATGTTGACTTACAAGTGTATTTTGATTTTTAAGAATTGTGTAACGATTTCCTGAAAAGAGGAGGTTGCCATTTTCCAATGATTCATAAAAAATTATTAAAATAAAAAAATAATAACATTAAAAATGGACAGCCAGCTTGTGATAATTTTTACAAGATGGAAACACAATTCTCCCTTCCAGTGACAGACAAATGAGATTCCGCAATGATAAATAAATGTATTAAATTGAAAGATTCTTCCACGTTTTTTTTTTTAATTTTGATGACAACTTATAAATTCCCCCGAGGTGTTGAGAACCAACGCACAATTAAGCTTTTCATCTAGTCGTAAACTGAATTCAAATTTTGGCATCTCGTTCACCTGCAGTTAATGAAATAACCCAGTCAATGAAGACAAAATCTTACTTTCCAAAAAAAAGTGAAAAAAAATCAATCCTCAAGATGTAAATTTAGGAAAACAATTGCATTTGAACCCCACACCTGAAACTGAAAGATCTACAGAGATGTGAACAAAATCTAAACCAAAAACATCTGTCGTGTCATTTTGATCTTCGAAAGCCACTTTTCACTCCAACAGAATTTTTTTCTTCTCTTATCTTTTAAAAAATATGACTTCCTCTTTCTGTCGAAAATTACCCTACCAGGACAAGAAAATAAAATTAAACTATACGATAATTTTGTGTTGTACATTTTGTATTGTTTTGAATTTAAAAAAAACAAAAACATCGCGAGCTTTCATTTTGTGAAGGGTCCAAAGAAATAATCGATTATAATTGTAAAACTAGCGAGTGAATGAAGTCATTAATTACCTAATGATGAAAGAAAACAATTATAATTAAGATGTAAAAATATGAATATGTTTGACTTTTTTTTTGTTGGATTTCGATTCTTCTACAATGTTTTGTTTAGTAACAAGTTTCCAGTAATGTTTATCAATCGTACGCTAGTCAATATTACGTTTTATTGGACTTTAATCTTTTTTATGCAAAGTAAATGTGAATATTTTCACATCAATATTTTTAAATTATTGTTTATTATCTTTACAGCTTGAGAGACCTCTTTAACCCTTTACCTGTCATGAAAAACAGATGACACATGCAAACAAAATTCTTGAATAACTAATTATTTTCATTTTTTGTCTAAAAAACATAGGTTATGACCCCTCATTGGAACGAGCGCGACGAGCTCGTTCCAAAGAGGAGTCATAACCAATGTTTTTGAGACAAAAAATGAAAAAAATAATGAAAATTAATTGGCGATTTTTGAGAATAGCGCTGGCCGGTTTTGGCCGTTACGTTGGGTAAAGGGTTAAAAATGGCACTAAATTCATAGAAGTCAGAGAATACATATTTTACCCTTTACCTAACACAACCAGAGTGGACTCTTGGCCAAAAAATATTGAATAACCAAACATTTAAATTTTTTCTCCAAGATATATCTTATGTACCCCTCGTTGGAACGAACTCGTTCCAACGAGGGGTCATTAGATATGTTTTGGAGGCAAAATAAAAATAATTATGATATTGGAATGGTGGGTATTACGAATATCGTTGAACGGATTAGGTCATTTCGTAAACTGCAGGGAAACACATTAACCCTTTCAGCTTTGAGTTATGGAATGGTTTCGTCGACTAAAAAAAACTGCAGACAGCAAATGGGCGTGTCCACTCTTGATTTGCATGGAGTATTAACAAAAATTCAACCCTACTGCCCCAGGGGATTATGTGATTAAATAGCTAGTGATATTCGATACTCGTTTACTAATCATTATGTTTTTCCTGATCGATTTGCCAAATCTCATGTACACAAAATGTTAGCATATCGGTTGGAAAGGATCAAATCTGAAAAGTATCCAACTCTATAAATTAAGAATTGATTTTTCCGATTTTCAGTACTGATCAGTCACGAAAAGACCACGATGTTTGTATTTCCATTTCGGTAGACAGCTAGCACTTTGAGCGGTTCAGTGTACTTTCGCCTACAGTGCACATTCGCCTACAAAAATTATCAGGTAAAAGTGTAGGCGAAAGTGCACTAACTAAGGTATAGGGATTAGTAGCTAATTACCTGCTCTACCCACAATAAGATCGACTGACCGTTTGGTGATCGAAAGAGAGAGAGAGAGAGAGAGAGAGAGAGAGAGAGAGAGAGAGAGAGAGAGAGAGAGAGAGAGGGGGAGAGAGAGGGAGGTCCAATAATATTCATATTCATAGATTTTATTGACAAATATCGATACAATTTATCCCTCCCTCTCTCTCACTCTTTCTCTCTCCCCCCTGTCTCTGTCTAGTCTCAATAAAAACATACAAATATGAGTATTATTGGAACCAGCTCACTGAGCCGGTTCCAATAATATTCATATTTGCAAGGTTTTATTGACAAATAACAAATCCACATTGTATATGATGTTCTAAACTTGTTCTTACAAGAATCCATTAAGTTCACATCACAATTTGTAATGAATGGCCGGTCAGTCCACTTATTGTGGGTAGAGCAGGTAATTAGCTACTAATCCCTATACCTTAGTTAGTGCACTTTGGCCCACACTTTTACCTGATAATTTTGTAGACGAAAGTGCACTGTAGGCGAAAGTAGACGACACCCTTTGAGCTCATTCAGACGCTCAAATAAATATAAAATACACCTGACCACGCCCTCCATACTTATCTGATCGCGTCAACACTGTTTGTAAAAGTTGTCAGAAATGCACAATCAACGGATTAATTAGCTGTCGTTAACAGCCCTAATATCTAGCTTATCTTATAACTTTGATATACAAATATCAATAGGTCAGCTAGGATGTTGAAATAAATATGAAAAATACAAATACATTTCAACTAATCCATGTATTTGTTGAAAATATTTATGTATGCATATGTTTATATCTTGGTGTTGTTCGGATATATTAACCCCCTCCAAGACCAAGTCATATCAGGTTCTACAACTTGAAGGTGTCAACTTGGTTTGTTAACCAGTCGATTGTATACCATTGATATGCCAAGAAGAGGCTTTAACACGATAAAATGGCAAAGGGGGCGTCTCCACGTGTTTTTTTCTGACATTTAGTTAAGCGTCCGAGCAAGGGACTTGCTCGGACGCTTAAACGAATGTCACAAAAACGCGAATAAAATTAATCAAATTCGTGCATTTTAACCCTTTACCTAACAAATCGGCAGCATCCGCCCACGTAATATGCAAATTCAGCAGCTGAAAAACTATTTTTTTCAAAAAATTTTAACAAAACCACATCATGTGACCCCTCGTTGGAACGAGCTCGCCGAGCTCGTTCCAACGAGGGGTCACATGATATGGTTTTGTTGCCATTTTTTTTAAAATTTAAAAAAATGATATTTAAAATAATAAATTTTGATATCGTCTGCGTTGGGTAAAGGGTTAAGAATGAAATCGATTGTATTTGCAGGTCCATATCATGATATTTTCGCACCCCCCACTCCCACCCCCCACCCCCCCGAAAAAAAAATTCTTCTGAACAATGCCCACGTTTAATTGAAAAGATCAAGCAAATATAATTGGCTTGGAATGGAATTCATCTGCTACAGAGAACCATTAGATTGATTTCACAAGAACTTTGAACACCTTTCTCTTTTTCTTCAGATTGACAATTCATCAAAGATGAACAGCCCCGACCTCTTGAGAGATAGAGAGGCGGAAAACGACGAGCTAGGAGGAGAACGAAAAAAGATGAGAACGCAGGTAACCGAGAAAAAAAAGAGTTTGGCATTTTCCATCGATAAAATAATGGGCAGTGACAACAAAGATAAAGAGAAAGAAGAACCACCGAAGAAGAAAGAAATGATTGAAGAAATAAGTATGCGCGAGAAACAAAACGACATGTACAACCTATTTAATGGATCGTCTGTGTTGTCTTCAGCTTACCAAACGGCAGCTTACAATAACTTAATGTATAACAACGAACTACAGAAACAGTACGGCTTAAATATTCCATCAAAATACAAAGAGATGTCACAATACTCTGTTCTTCACCCAGCATTTATGTTCAGTCGACTACCCGTGTCCATGGACGACTACCACACACAGTTACTCCGAAACTTTTCACTTTTCCAGCAATCTCAGAGTGCTTTCAAGTCCCCGAGTTTGAACTCAGCCTTTCAGAGCTGGAGTAAATCTCCCAGCCGTGAGCCACTAATCTATAACAAAGGTATAAGCGAACTAAAAACACCAAGTACTAACAAAATTAAACGATCACTTGACTTTAGTAATTTAAACAAAGAAAAGGATATTCCCGACAAGATTGTAAGAGAATATGAAAATGAAAAAGACAAATCGGATACTGAAAAGTCGACGGATGAAAATAAATACTCACCCACGGACTCAGTGTCAACTGATGGCGGTGATAGCAACTCCACAGCTAAAGTCAAAAGAGGTATTAACAAGAGTCAAAAAACATTCACGTGCCCAGAGTGTGGTAAAGTGTTTAATGCACATTATAATTTAACGCGCCACATGCCGGTTCATACAGGTGCACGTCCATTTATTTGTAAAATTTGTGGAAAAGGATTTCGACAAGCAAGTACGCTGTGTCGTCACAAAATCATACATACCTCAGACAAACCTCATAAATGTGGCACCTGTGGTAAAGCCTTTAATAGGAGCTCGACTCTTAATACTCACATGAGGATACACGCAGGGTACAAACCGTACGTTTGCGAGTTTTGTGGTAAAGGATTTCACCAGAAGGGAAACTATAAAAACCACAAGCTAACACACAGTTCAGAGAAACAATACAAATGTAATATTTGTAACAAGGCATTTCATCAGGTGTATAACCTCACTTTTCATATGCACACGCACAATGAGAAGAAACCTTTCACGTGTGCAATATGTGGCAAGGGGTTCTGCAGAAACTTTGATTTGAAAAAACACATTCGTAAACTCCACGACGGAATGGAAGTCTCACAGTCTTCTCCACATAGATCTAGTCCTGATAGTTCAAGTTCATTGACACCAAACTCAAGTATTTTCTCACCGAACTCTCTTGCAGGACAAAGTGGTTACTTGTCACGTTCGCCTATGTATCCACAGACTCCTCTTAGTTGCCATAGGAACATATTTTCGCCATATTTGATATCAACAGGCGCAACAGGACTTCTTCACAAACTTTCATCATTAATGTAAACTGTTACGTGCACGATTATTTTTTCTTTTCTGTTTCTTGAAATTTCTGCCATTTCAGAGCTCGAAAGCAATTTGGTGCCATGTTTAGTCTTATGTCTTAACCTAAAGAATGGGCCTGGGGCCAGGGAAAGAAATTTCGGACCCCGCGGTGAATTATATTTCGGGGCCAGTGGTAGTTTCTAGCTCATGCTGGCGAAGATATTGTCCGATTCTAGCTCATGGTGGCGAAGATGTTGTCCAATTCTAACTCATGATGGCGAAGATATTGTTCGATTCTAGCTCATGGTGGCGAAGATGTACGAGTCTCGAAGAGGCGGCGTATGTGATGGCTAACGGGGGACATGACGGACATATATCCTCGACTTTTGTAGTCCAAATTGGGAAAATTTCCCGGGATGTGAGCTGATCTCTGTACATCTGGATTGCTGGGACAATCTTTGGTCATATATCGAAAAGTGTTTTAACCACCGTCATCTTGGGGGTGGGGATGGGGGCGGAAGTTGCTCTAAATAAACAATGATGAACAAATATTTGTTATTTTTAGAATATGCTTTTCAGGTTGAGAAAAATGTTTTCGATATGCACATTTTTCGCGACAATACATTTGAATATTTACAACATATTTAGCTACTACTGATAAAACAAAAGTGGCGAGATCAGAAAGTTGATAGAAATTTCCAAGTTTTCGTGCAAGGTTAACAACATAACGTTTGATGAAGTGAAAGCAGTTACGCTGTGACTACAGTCACAGCGTAACAGCTTTCACGTCATCAAAAGTCATAGACCGGAAAGAGGTATCGCGTTGGTTTACTTGAAGCCACCTTGAGGGAGTGGCAATGGGAGAGGGAGGCAGATTGGGTTGCGCAGTTTTTCCCAATGCAGTTGTAGATAGATTAGTGGATGTGATGTCCTGGGGAAGTTTTTCCAATTTGGACTGCAATAATAAACATTTCCGCGAATCTCTGCTCGAAATTAATGCAATTATATACATAACAGATTGCGCAATTCCGCGAAACTCTCCAATTTCGCCCTAAAATGACTTGCAGCTTTAAGTCACATTCAATGGGAAATTGTGCAGGTATTTTTGGAGTACTACCCCAGCTACCCCATTCTCTCACCCGCCATATCCTCGCAGCACAAAACACAATACTTGCTATTCAGTCCGTATTACCTATTCAGTTTTGTTTATTCGGGATTATAAAGGATGAACGAACTTCACAAGTCAATTCCATTGAAGGGTAACAAGTTAGGTATAGGAAGGGAAGATTTGAACTACTTTTACGATTTAAAAATAATGTCTCAAAATGTTGCCTATGAACCTTTATTGGAATGAGCTTGCCGAGTGTAGAACGACAATTTTTAGGGTTGGAAGAAGATGCAACATACAACTTGAAAAGAAGTGAGATGCGGTTCAAGATTCGATTCGAAGTTCGATTAGTTTCGAAATCTTCTGCCTGATTCGCTTCGAGATTCTATTCGATCCGAATTTTCAGATTTGCGTGACCATACTGAATTCGAGAACATTTTTTTTGTGGTTAGTGTTTACAGTATTGGCCTGAACTGTCTAAGTTATTAAACAAAGCGTTCGCAGGATTAAATAATGAAATTGACAATACTTATTGCTTTGATTTAAGTACGATGGGTAATCTCTAATGGACACGGAGGATTATTTCGGGGCATGAATCGGTTATTATTTATTTCAAAATCATACAAGAGAATAACATTCGCTCCAAAATCGAACTAGTTTTCCGTAGTATTTATCCATTTCGCACCAAATATTCAACATTAACACTGCATTTATAAGCAGAATCGCACAATACAATATTGGTTTCAGATACTAGGCGAATACGTTTTTTTGTGGTGGTTCAGTACGAATTTAACCCCATATCCCTGTGGTACTATGGGACTGGATTATTTGTGACCCACCCTATTGATATTTATTGTTCATCGTGTCATTTACTTGTTAAAACCGGAATTTTCCCCAATGCGCCAATTTGGGCGTATCGGGTTCGAAGTGAACATTTCAGACCGAAAATAGTTCGTCTCTGTGATACGACCAGGGGCCAATACTATAAAAATTTTACAATTGTATTTTCTTGAATTGTATTTCCAATTTTGACTTTAAATGAGTTGAAATGAACCATTAGCATTTTCAAAGATGTGGCAATTTGCCAGTTGGCAAATTGCCATATCTTTTAAAATGCTAATGGTTCAGTTTAGTCAGTTATATTAAAAAGTTGAAAATACAATTGTAAAAAGTTTATAGTATTGGCTCCAGGATAAGCTATTTAATTTATGGTACGGACTTGATTTATTGTTTTTTTAATTCAGGAGAAGAAAAGTTGAAAATAAACACATTATCCCTACACACACTGAAGTTTGTCGCTTAATGTAAATAGGTATTAAACCAATTCAGTCTTGTTGGACAGAGCTGAACGAGCTCCGTCAAACATTACTGGATTGGTTAAAAATCTAGTTGCATTATGAGAAAAATTCGATGTTTGAAATTTCGGTATTTTGACATCAGAATGCACAAGGTTTATATTCTGAGAAGGGTATTCCGGCGTACGGCGTGGGTATTTTAACCATGTTCCCTACCGATAATCGTATTAAAATGGTATGGCTTAATTTATTTTTTGTTTATTCTATCTTCACTAAAGATATGTTAAAAGGCCATTCTTTGGGAACCTCTGCAAAGTATTTGACACTTAAATTTTATCTGAAAATCATAACTTCAACGCCGCGTGATTGTACATGAGTCTGGTTTCCAGTAACAAAAATGGAATTTAGACGATTATTTTGAAATTACTGTGTCCCTTCCGAAAGTAATAATTTATAACTAACACCCAATTGGCCGCCGAACGTTGAAGCCGCAGATCATACGCTGACTCATTCAATTTTTCAAATCCATCTTATTTCTTTGCAGCTTTTGATATGAATTTACGTACCTGCTGTAATTAGTTGCAAATATATAATGACACAACGCTGTTCACTGTCGTGTTGTTAAATGAAGAAAAAAATGATATAAATGATTAGAGAGTCTTCAGCAAATCGATTCCAAACACACTACATTATTTATGTTAAATTAAGAACTTAAAATAAACTTCTTATAATTATCCACGAGACAGTGACACTACGTATGTATTTTTAACCTTTTTACACTGAATTCAAGCAAGGGTAATTCTACAGTGTTTATCATGCTATGTTCTTGGAAGAGTTGATACTTGTATTTACGAGGAACATTTATTAATTTTATAAATCAACAGACTACAAAATGAGTTAGCAGGCTTGGCAATTTCAGGAGAGCGATTTTTAGCTCTCCTTACTGCCCTCCTGGAAGAATTAAGGCAAGCGAAAAATTGCCCTCCTAAATATTTTGGTCTGGGATGATTGAGATTACATGTATTATGCTCACATTAAATTTTTGTTGTAAAGCAAAAATGTAATTTAACTTCAAAGTCACATAACATCACGTAATTTCATTTTGAAAGTGGTTTAGTGGTAAAAGGTAATGGCTGCAACCATACCCAAACACAGTTGCAATCATTTGAAGCAAAATGGGTCACAGCAATATTTTTTTTCTGTCAGTTTCAAGTTCAACAACTGACATCACAAATTGAGGGGTAATTATTCAAGGAATATTGACACTATAATATACTACAATTACTACTATCCTGTCACTTGAAGCACTTGCACCAGGATGTGACTGTAGATTCAAGCAGACCTGTTGTTCAAGAAAGTCATACGCATACCACTACCACCTTCAACCCCCCCCCCCCCCCTTGGGGGGGGGGATTGAATGTGGTAGTGGTAGGCGTATGACTTCCTTGGACAACAGGTCTGGGTACACACACAGGTCTTGTCAAGTGTGTGTTCGGTTGTTGAGTGAGACATCTAGATGTCTAAGAGATTTTTCTTTACCTTAGTAAAGTTAATAAAATCACTGATGTAGTCTGTTGGTTTCAGTTTCAATGAGTTCGTTCAACTGGATACTTAAAATGCTGTGTAAAGCTAATTGCTCTCCAAAGCTGATTGAGGGGAGCGATTTTTTGCCCCCCTGCATTTTTCAGAATGCCAGGCCTGAGTTAGTAAGATTTAATATCACAAAATTTGGACTTCCCAAAGAGAGGGGTTCAAATATTGAAACTGTTATTTGGAATTGTCTCGTTATCTTTGAAGATAATTTGAATTTTGCAGGCGTGTTAGTTGCTCGTTATTAACAAATCTATGCTGTTGGCGATGACACAATTGTTGTACCTTTAAGCTGCCAAATCGTGGCATAGGTGTGTCCAGTACTACCTATATTATATTATGGCGAATGGATTACCGCAAAACGTGCACGAAACGAAGCTTGTGTTAAAATCTATTAAAAAGAACAAGTAAAATTTCATCAGCCTGAGTTCAGGATTCAACGCGTAGGTTCAGCTGGTGATACTTTGCTTGTGCTCTGTTGTTCTTTTCAAAGAGCTTGAGTTACTGCCTGCGCATCATTGGCGTAGCTAAGGTGGGGTGGAGCAGGGGCCTCCTTTCCCCTAAAATTTTCGCTGGCCTCCCAAATATTGGCCCGATACAACTTTCACACAACATATAGCCCTAAAAGGATCTTCAGTATATGACGTCACACGCTACAAGTGCATCAGATTAGTTTTTAAGCACTACATTTGACAAAATGTTCTCGGTGGATGGGAGGGGGGCCTGTTCCTGACTAGAACCCTTCGATCGTTACCCACTCCTTCCACTCAGTGGGAGAAGGGGATAACAACCGGAGGATCCTAGTCTGGAGTAGGGAAGGTCCCCGAAACCGCTCACAGCAGCCTTTCTCTCCATCCTTGCCCTCCCATTTCCACGAACAAAATGGCCAGGGCAACCCTATTATAGAATTCTGCAACACACCTGCTGTGCACAACCTCCACTTCGAGATTTTTTCGCAAGTTACAATCTCCATGTTCTCGATCTATTTCAGAGTATGTTTATTTACCTGTCAGAGCTACTTGCATGAGCATTATTTGCAGGGGCGGCGTTGCCGGGGGGCACAGGGGGCACGTACCCCCTCCCCACTTTTTCACCAATTATAGGACCCCGAACGGCATTTTTCGAACTTACATACACAACCCCTATGGTCACTGCACATCACCTATACATATAAGACCACACTGATTTTCAAGATTTTATTGAATAAAAATAGAAAGCTACAGATGGAGCGAAATATTTCAAAGAACAGTTTCAAAGTTATGATTAACACTTTGCACCCGTCCCATGAACACGATACTTTATAAATTCATTAAGTATAATAGCTGGTAAGTGAATGTGTGGGGAAGACCAATCAATATTTTCAACGTGCAGCCCTAAGGCTGCACGCTGAAAATATTAATTGGTCTGCTCACAAATAATGAATATGCCCTCTTCCAACTGCTGTCATTGAAATTGAATTGACATGGAAGATACCTCCTGTGCTCTAAGGGTTAAGTAAAAATAAAACAAAAACAAATATATACGCTGAGGTTAGTGTCTTCAATAGAGTGGGTTCAAGGGTGAGGGAAAGCGTATATATATATATCTATATATTTTGCATGAATACACCTCCCCACCACCATTCGCAACCCCTGAAGAAAAATTATTTTGTACCCAGAAAGGTGTGATCCCCACTTTTCTGGAGCTCCCGCCGCCTCTGGTTATTTGAAATACTACGTTTCATAATCAGGGCCTGTGTCGAAATGAACCCTGCTCTTTCGAAAAAATAATTATTCCACCATGACCTGTTACCACTCCAAATTGTTATTTTACTGATAATTAATATATTAAATATTGTTGTCAATTCCCTTTTGTTGCTGTATATTTCGAACACCCAGTTAGTGTGGTAACCCAGGGAGCACGATGGGTCAGTGGTTACGGCTTTGAAATTCAAACCGAAGGGTGCACGATTCGACCCTCGCCGTAATTGCGTTGTGCCCTTGTTCAAGGTACTTAATCTGGATTGCCAACGTGGGTGCACGGTGGCCCCATGTACTAAGGCGCACTGCACGTCGACGATGCACTTTTCTTCAACCAATGCTAACCCTGCTTGTGTGGAGTTAGTACGTTGGGGAGTCTGACAGTTGCTTGCCGTTGCTCGGTCGTTCTCTCCGGGTACTCCGGCTTCCTCCACCCGCAAAACTGTCCGACAGGAGGTGACACTCGCTATCGAAAGTGTCGATAAACTCCAATAAATAAATAAATAAATAAATAAATAAATAAATAAATAAATAAATAAATAAATAAATAAATAAAGGTACCTCTGGGGTATATTTGATGAAATGGTCATTTAAAAGACACTTATGAGACCCCTTGCACACTCTTACTGAAGGTTTTGAAGACTGGTTCACCTCCCGCAAATATCCATACAAGATGCCGAAATACAGTTGATAATTCTCGGTGTGGTATTGTTACTCTGTAAAAACAGCGTGGGATTAAAAGAAGACGAAGCTTTACAACAATAATTAAAAAACTGCGCCTAATGGATTTCAACTGTCTCGAAAATAAATTATTCATTTTAAACAAGTATATCATGTCTTGAAATAAATTGATCAAAGTATTATACAACCTCATTGAAAATACATGTCCTCTGCCCTTTTAATTGCATGATATGCTATCCAGCAAGACACAACTATTGGTTTTACATGCTTTAGCCTGTCTTTGGTTGACAAATATGAAAACAGCTATGGTTGATATTAGTTGCAGAGTAACCGTAAATGTTATATAGTTTTTTTGTATATGATATCAGTTGTTAAAAAGCTAGATTCTCCTTCTGTAGCTTTCCAGGTTTCACCGTATTGTCCCCTGGCTCAGTGGTGATGTTTGTTCAACCCCTAACTTCCATCTTTGACAACCGTCGTTTCCCAGAATCACCTCCTTAAAATAACTATCACCAGGAAAAACTCTTCCTAAGAATTGCCAAACTGTCTTAGCACTGATTTCTAGTGAAGTCTTGGCTGCCTATACAGGCAGCCAAGACTTGACAAGAAATCACTGCACAGCCATAAGATAGACATGTCGATGCAGATTGGAACTTCCAGTTCAGGTTTCAAGTGTTAAACCCTTCATAACGGTGCGGATAACATTTTGCGAGAATGTTAATTCGATTGTCAGCTTCGAATAACTCAAGAGTCAATCAGTAGGTGACGAAGTTCAGTAAATTTACCAGTTATAACTAGACACACCTACGATACAAGATGGACCTGTCCAGTCGCTATAGCCAGTATTGTATGCGAAATCCCATTCAGGTTTTCAATGTTAAAAGAAATATTTTGATCCAACGCGCTGAACACTGATGTAAGTTCGAGATCCTCAAATTTTGAGAAGGGAGCAAAATGAAGGGAGCAAAAAGCACTCAGTCCCTACTGAGCGCATCGTGACGCAGTGGCACCTTGTAATAAGGCGTTCTGCACGTCGATAAAGCACTTGTCTTCAACAAATGCTCACCCTGCTTGTGGGAGTTACTACGTTGGAGTGTCTGGCAGTTGTTCGCTGCTGCTGAGTGGTTCTCCCGTGTATTACTGGCTTCCTCCACGGTGAAACGGTCCGACACGAGGTGACACTGTCTATCGAAAGTGTCGTTAACCCTTTACCCAACGCACACGATTTCAAAATTTATTATTTTAAATATCATTTTTTAAATTTTTTCAAAATATTTCATCAAAACCATATCATGTGACCCCTCTTTGGAACGAGCTCGTTCCAAAAAGGGGTCACATGATATCGTTTTGTTGAAATATTTCGAAAAATAATATTTTTTCAGCTGCTGAATTTGCATATTACGCGGATGCGGACGATTCGTTGGGTAAAGGGTTAAACCACAATAAATAAATAAAAAAATAAAAAATAAATAAATAACTGTTTTGATAAATAAATAAATACATAAATTTTGAGAAAGCTTCTACTCCTTGACTATTTACAAGATGTTTCTGTAACTCTGATATGCATAGCCCTTTATTGAATCTACACCTGGTTCCACTCACCGTCATCTGTTGGGATGTGATGGAAGCTAAACCAACGGGAGGTAAACGATTAACAATTGGGTTTTGTAGCCTTATTAGTTTACGGACGACATTTACTTTTCGTCTATCTTACTAATTTCCCATAAAATTATATTAAACTGATTAGGCCTGAAAAGTTAAAAATCTGTTTCTCAGGCATCCGAGTGGTCCTTTTTATAACCAATGCAAATTTAAACAAATACAAATTAAATGGTTTATGTCTGATATTTTACCCAAGTTAATAAAACTGATAAATTTGTGTGTTGAGTGTAACAAGGCTATGTAATGCTTTAGCAATGCAAAACCTTCTTGCACTCAAGGGACGAAATACACCACCATCCATGCTATTCTGTAGTTTATGAGACCTAAAACAAAACAAACCAAGAACATGAACTTTTTATGGCAAAGAAATAACTACAAAAATAAAAAAAACACCCGACCACAGGAAATTTTACAAAAAATGGCCTGAGAAACAGATGTACTTTGTGGGAATTAAACAAAATACTTCCCGTTGCTGCCATAGCGCTTACCTGTCATAGGTTCACCGACATCATATCCACACACGAAGGAAATTTCTAATATTTTAGTCAAGCTTTGAGATCAGCAGCCTAGCCATGGGGGTGGGGAACTGTGGGGTACACGCTCTTAGCTGAGCACGAGGTGAAATGAAGTTGGGGAAGTAATATTTTATCTTCCACTTCATTTGACCTGGTCGCGCACGTGTAATCGCTGAATTTCTTCCTCCATTGTCAAGTGTGTTTGTTTATATCAACCCGTATTGTGTTGCATACCTGTTATTATTTATTTTGATCCCCATTTTGTAGCCTGGCAGCCCCCCCCCCCCATTTACCCCCCCCCCCCCTCCGCTCCCTGTTTGGGGCAAATGATTCTCTTTACTCGAAAAGGAAAGTTTCCAAAATCTACCAGAGACTGCAATACATTTTGGGTGGGCGGGTAAATTTTATCGAATAAATCTACCATTTCTGTTTTTATTTAAATATATTGATAAAATGACAGTGGCGCTTGATTTCTATTCTAAATTGTTACGCTGATAACACCGAATCCTTTATTTCTTGTACAAGAAGCAAATTCATAGGAAGATAAATTATAATTTGTTTGGCTGACTGAAAGAGAAACAGATGTCAAGCGAACGTTCCATGATTTAATTTGCAGAGCATGCCGTATTGTCTTACAGTTTATCCATAGGTCGGCGGTGCACGGCGACTGTTCAATTTGCAGCAGGGATATAATTTACCCCATTGTTTGTGACACAAGTCATGTTCGGGGTGAATATCTCAGAATCAGTAACTAGTTTATCTTGAAGGACAGAAATAATTAGCTTTTGTAATTAGAGCTCCATCGACGACGAGCCGTAAACGAAAGTGCGCTGCAGTTATATTTTCATGCTTAACACTCTGAGCCCTACATTCCAGCATCGACATCCATATTCATTCTTTGCGGGTAGACCAATTAATATTTTCAACGAGCAGCCGCAAAATTAATGCGTGCAATCAAATAAGACCAGGGACCAACATTATAAAACTTTTACAACTGTAATTGCTCGTCGTTGCTCGGTGGTTCTCTCCGGGTACTCCGGCTTCCTCCACCCGTAAAACTGTCACGGTCACGATTAGCCATTGTGCATAAGTATGTGACCTTAAACACCAATAAATAAATAATAAATAAATAAATTACAATTGTATTGTCTAGAGTTGCATTTTCTAGTTAGGACTTCAAATGGGTTGAAATACATCATTAGAATTTTCAAAGATATGGCAATTTGCCAGTTGGCAAATTGCCATATCTTTGAAAATTCTAATGATGTATTTTAGCTAGTTATATTAATATATAGAAAATACAATTCTAGAAAATACAATTGTAAAAAGTTGTATAGTATTGGGGCCCGCTGTATATTTACAAATACAGCACTGCCTGTGCTCGTTTTGAGCGATAATTACGTGTCATATATGTTTGCTCTTCTCTTTGGTGATGGCAGTCGGAAATATGCAGGGCGTGGAGGAGTGTCATCACCAAATCTTTGTCTCGCCCGGGAGTTGTAAGGCAGAATACTATTAACTGTTATCTCCTTGCATGTTGCTGGCGGATATTCCAGTCGAGGTGCCATGGTCTGGTAAGCATCCCGACCCCACCCACAATACCCGTAGATAGTTACATACCTGGAACTACGTGCCGGGTTATGGGTAAAGTTCCATAACATTTGTTAACATGTTTAAGTTTATAAATTATTTTTTTCGTCTTGTATTTTATTTCATTGTGTATATATATGTTGGTTATACAGCGTAGTTGTTATTTGCATAAATTATTGCACATAAATTAAAAAGATAATCATTTTCACAAAACAAATTTGTTTGTTTTCACTGAGTGTTTGTTGACATTGACACCAGGCGATGGATTCATTTTGCGAAGATTGGAGACACGGCAAGGCAGTTAATGAGACAAGATCTTCCCTATACAACCATGGGTTTGTGAATGGAAAGACAACCTGGAGCCAATACTATAAAACAATTACAATTGTATTTTCTAGAATTGTATTTTCTGCCTATTAATATAATTGACTAAATGAATTATTAGCATTTTAAAAGATATGGCAATTTGCCAACAGGCAAATTGCCACATCTTTGAAAATGCTAATGGTTCATTTCAACCCATTTAACCCCTTTCCCAACGAATCGGCCACATCCGCCCGCGTAATATGAAAATTCAGCAGTTGAAAAAATATTATTTTTAAAAAAAAATCGACAAAACCATATCATATGACCCCTCGTTGGAACGAGCTCGACGAGCTCGTTCCAACGAGGGGTCACATGATATGGTTTTGTTGAAAATTTTTGAAAATTTTCAAAAAATGATTTTTAAAATAATAAATTTTGATATCGTCAGCGTTGGGTAAAGAGTTAAAGTCATAACTAGAGAGTACAATTCTTGAAAATACAATTGTAAACATTTTAAAATATTGGTACCTGCTGGTCAGTGTCAGTCAACCACAACGGATAATCCATATCTATACTGTTTAACATACATATGATTACACGACTAGATTGTTAAAGAGAGAGAGAGAGTGAGAGAGAGAGAGAGAGAGAGAGAGAGAGAGAGAGAGAGAGAGAGAGAGAGAGAGAGAGAGAGAGAGAGTTGGGGACAGGGGTCAGAAAGAGACAGAGAGATTGAGATGGAGTAGATGGAGTCAGATAGATAGAGAGAGAGAGAGAGAGAGAGAGAGAGAGAGAGAGAGAGAGAGAGAGAGAGAGAGAGAGAGAGAGAGAGAGAGAGAGAGAGAGAGAGAGAGAGAGCGTTGGGGGTCAGAGAGACAGAGACAGAGAGAGATTGAGATGGAGTCAGAGAGAGAGAGAGAGAGAGAGAGAGAGAGAGAGAGGGAGAGAGAGAGAGAGAGAGAGAGATGTGAAGACACTGCAAGACAGTTAGTGAGACCAGAGTTATTCTTCCTTATAGAGTCATAGGTTTGTGGGTGGAAAGCCAACCTGATCTCATTAACAAGCCGATAAGTGTACATCAGCCCACCCAACCTCATCCAAGACGTGTCCTATTTCATAAATATAAACTATTTGAAGAGGGTTAATTGCACTGGAAACGTCTATACTGAAAAGTGAACTTCCCCATGTCACAAACAGACCTGTATTATCATGTCGCCAACACTCTCAAACCACCAGTCTAATTCTGTAAGGAATTCGACGCTGTTATGTCATGGAACCAGTCCAGTCTATAAATAGTCCATCGCCCATGATTAGATTTGAGTCACATACAGGCGTGTATTATCGTGTCTCTCAACTCTAAATCCACCAGTCTAATAATTATGTAAGGTTTTCGACGCTGTTATGGCCTGGAACCAGTCTAGCCTTTAAATATTCCATCGCGCATCTTCAGATTTGATGTTCTGGAATATTCAAGTTGTATAGGAAAAGCGAACCCGAGGTTCGCTTTTCCTAACAACTGAAATATTCCATGCGATTGAATCTAGAAATACCATCGACATTCATTTACTTTGTAAACGCAAGAAATGTTTTTCAATCAAGACATGATTTACCAAAACCTTGATGACATCATCATTGTGAATGAAGACTCACCAGTTCTGCAATTTTAGGATTACCACCAACTGTGTTAATATCGTGATGTTTACAAGACAAATTAAATACTTATTGATTGGAATAAATATAACAGGAGTACGAAAGAAAATCTGTATATCTTTGTGAGTGGATGGCTTCACATTCCACCAACGGTCGTCTGCGCGCAAACTCGACGAAAAGTAGATAAGCATACAGCCCATAACAGCATCGGATTCCTTCCAGAATTAGACTGGTGGCCTGAACGTCTGTATGCCTTCTTAACAATCTAGGCGTGTATTATTGGATAAACTGTTTGCTACTGACATAACACGGTGTAAACGGAGGGAATAAATCTCCATCGAGTGCGAAGTTCGAGCCCGCTGTGTAGTTTAGTGACACCGTAAAACCATGTTAAGTCGCCAACAATAAATGACTACTGTTTACACGGAATTAATTCTAAATGATTAATAACTATAGATGATAGAATTCTCTTTTCTCCGTTTTAACACATCCATGACTTATATCGTCATTAACATCTACTTTCGATCAAGTTATCTCCCCTGAAATTATTAGACGCACGAGGAAGGTACATTTAAGAAGCAAGTAATTGTTGTGAAAACACATATGACATCATTAGAAAATAAAGCAATGTTTCCTTTCGTTACTTTTAACAAACGAAAACAACCGACAGCTCTCGTTTATTAAAAAAAACAAACAAAGGAAACTTGGCTTTTTATGGCAAGCTAATTTGAAGCGTCTAGTTTACAGATAATCCACCATTACGAATATCTTTTGGTATCACACCTACCAACATAATTTGCCCACTTGGGCTCTTTTTTAGCTTATTTGTTTTTACAGTAATTTGCAAGTTTTTATTTGTCCCAGGAAAAATAGTAGTAGCACATCTCATCTCCTAGACTTTTGATGGTGTCTCTCCATACTACTCAGTCGAGCGTTAGCATACACTGACGCAGATTTGCTGACACACCGTAAGCAAGCTAAAGACCCTTATAAAGCGTTCTAGAAGGACAAGGAAAGAAAGTTGTCCCTAGACATGTCTTTAGGAAAAGTTATTGCAGAACTTGTTCGTCAGTCCTATAGTAAGATTATTTTTCATAGAACTAAAACGGCAAAACAATCGTTTTGTGCGCCTATAGTTCATCCCAAACAACACGCCTTTTACTTTTCACCCAGTTCCATTTTTACAAATCCGTACAGTACGCGTGTTCCATACGGATTTCCGTTGACAAGCTTTTTTTCTACTTGACGTCATACACCATTAAAAGATCTAAACTTCATTCTGACCCAGATCAATTCGAAAGCTGCGATGACAGCCAGTAAATCGAATGTCAATTGCAAAAACTATGTTTTTGTTCAAATCCAACAAATTAACAAAAGATAAATGGAGACAAATAACCGTTTGGATGCAATTTTCATTTATATTTTTCTGTTGACGCATCGAGATGTGTCACAAGTGTCTGCCAATCCCATGTGAGCTTTGTTTTTGTGTTTATTTCAGACAGACACCAGAACTGTCAAATCGGCAAATAAGACCGAATGTTTCACGATGGATTCAGAAAATGATAATTATTATTGAGGCGTGTAATAAACACAGAGCATCACGATGTGTGAATGCGTTCGTCAATACAACACTCATACCATCGCGGAAGGATAGAGCGAGAGGCTGTGCCTCTCGTTCTATCCTTTCACGATGCCATGAGTGCCGTATTGACGAACGCATTCCCAGATCGTGACATTCTGTGTATGTATGCTAACATTTTCAGATCTAAAACAGATAACATGGAAGTTTATTAGACGAATTTATTATTCAATGTGACAAAGTAAACGTCAATACCATGCAACTCGTTCCAAAACTGTTTCAAATTTCCAAAGAGTTCAAAGAATGCCAAGAGCTCTTTCCAATTCCGTATTGCACAACTGTATTTCATAAGTTCAATGACAGTAAATACCAGAAAAAACTGTATTTTTGTTTGTCCTTCGAATCAGTTTTAGCCATATAAATGACAGCTGATCCGTAATGTTCCACCATCATGACATGACATAATTTCAAGAATGTGCGATGAATTTGTGTGGTAATACTTATCGAAATTTTCAATGTGAAACCCCAAAGGAAACCCCCCACTAACGGCATACCCGCTAGCTTCCTACCTAGTCCCTTCAACCTTAAACGAAAATACGCAGTAAGAAGCTTCTCAGAAAATTCTTCCGGCGTAAAACTTCACGTCATTGATTTTATTTTTCATTCTACACATCGCACTCATTTATATTTGTTGTACAACGAGCCTCTCGTCATACAGAAATTGCAAAATATTGGGACGGAAATTTTATATTTGTTAATTTATTGCAACGCTTGGAACGTCCACGACGCATTTATGTATTTATTGTGGTTTAAGGGCACTTTCGACATCGAGGGTCGGACAATTTTAAAGGTAGAGGATGCCGGAGTGCCAGGAGAGAACCACCAAGCAGTGGCGAGTAATGTCAGACTCTTCAACGCACCAACACCGCACAAGCAGGGTTAGCATTTGTTGAAGACAAGTGCACCATCGACGTGCAGTACGCCTCCGCGCCCCCACGTGGAAATCGGGATAAAGTACCTTGCCCAAGGACACAACGCAGTCGCCCTAGCGGAGATCGAAATGTGAACCTTTCGATCTGAAGTCCAATGCCGTCGCCACCGAGACACTGAGCTCCCTACGCAACGCAGTTGCTCTTTACCTAACGAATCCGCGGACCTGCGGCAACCGCGTTGTGTTCTTGGGCAAGACACTTCACCCCGATTGCCTAGATGGGGGCACGATGACGCTGTGTGCTGAGGCGTACTGCACGTTGATGGTGCGCATGTCTTCAACCAATCTAACCCTGCCTGTGCTGCGGTGCAGAGTTCAGAGTTACGATGTTGGAGAGCTGACAGCTGCTCGTCGTTGCTCGGTGGTTCTCTCCGGGTACTCCGGCTTCCTCCACCCGTAAAACTGTCACGGTCACGATTAGCCATTGTGCATAAGTATGTGACCTTAAACACCAATAAATAAATAAATAAATAAATAAATAAATAAATAAATAAATAAATAAATAAATAAATAAATAAATAAATAAATAACGAATCCGCGGCATCCATCCGTGTAATTTACAAAATT
This sequence comes from Pictodentalium vernedei, assembly GCA_031216915.1. NCBI lineage: Eukaryota > Metazoa > Mollusca > Scaphopoda > Dentaliida > Dentaliidae > Pictodentalium > Pictodentalium vernedei. The sequence goes on from CM062296.1 coordinate 44,841,862, forward strand.
GGAAGTAGGAAAAATATTATGTTTTTAAACGAAATTGAACACAAGCATATCATGTGACCCCTCATTGGAACGAGCTCATCAGGCTCGTTCCAAAGAGGAGGGTCACATGATATGGTTTTGTTGACTTTTTTTCTTAACCTTTTACCCAACGTAACGGCCAAAACCGGCCAGCGCTATTCTCAAAAATCACCAATCGTCGAGCTCGTTCCCACGAGGGGTCATAACCTATGTTTTTGAGACAAAAAAGGAAAAAAATTAGTTATTCAAGAATTATTTTTGCAAGTGTCGTCTGCTTTTCAGGTTAGGTAAAGGGTTAAATTTGAAAAAATATAAATTATATAAAATAATGATATCGTGTGAGTTGGATAAAGGGTTAACATTAGTATGCTGGGCCTGGTGAGAGTTTGAAATGTTCCATTGTCTTTCGTAGAAGATGGCACAGTCACTGTGCCATCTTCTTCGAAATGGGGGGCGCGGTGGCTCAGTAGGTGGAGGTGCAGGCTGCAAGCCGAGAGATCCTAGGTTCGAATCCCACCTGCGGCAACCGCGTTGTGTCCTTGGGCAAGACACTTCATCCCCATTGCCCACGTTGGGGCACGGTGGCGCTGTGTACTAAGGCGTACTGCACGTCGATGGTGCACTTGTCTTCAACCAATGCTAACCCTGCTTGTGTGGAGTTAGTATGTTGGGGAGCTGACAGTTGCTCGCCGTTGCTCGGTGGTTCTCTCCGGGTACTCCGGCTTCCTCCACCCGTAAAACTGTCATGGTCATGATTAGCCATTGTACAGAAGTATGTGACCTTAAACACCAATAAATAAATAAATAAATAAATAAATAAATAAATAAATAAATAAATAAATAAATAAATAAATCTTCTACGAAAGACAATGAAACATTGCAAACGTCATTTTAGGGCATTTTCATGATTTTTTCGGGAATTTAAATTTTCAAAAGTTTGCCCTCCTGTTATCTGTCGTCGGGCAGAAGCTGGCTTCGGGACTGCCACAGTCACAATCAGATACCAAACTCATCTCCCAAGTACAACTGAAAGACCTAAAGACTGAAAATCAAAATAGGACGGTTTGGGACCCACTGTGTGTATCTATGAGGATGTCGTTGTTTCAAAAGCTCACTTGCGTCTGGGATTATCGGACGGAAATGTTAAGTTGTCTCACTTTGTAAATGGAGTGATGCGAGACTGAGTATTCGTTATCGTACCTTTTAGCCTTAAATGTATTTGCACTTGGAACAGATTGGCTCAAGTAGTGTTTGAAATTCTGCTTATAGTGTCAACATCGCTTACGTTACGCAGCAATACATTCAATGCAATATCAGTACACCCAAACCAAACCACCAGCGCGACCCTGGACTCGTCACTGAACCAAATTAGTGTCTATCAATGATAAGGCCACATTCTGCAATCATGACACCTTCGATTTGTAACAGAGAGGTAATATATGCGTGAGGGTGTGGCAAAACCCAGTATAACATAACGAGGTTGAGGTGATATGATGGATGCTTGATTCTAGTATTGTTGCAGTATGAGGCAATCTGGGGGGGGGGGGGGGCTTTATAATATAAGACTGGTTTAAGATGGACTGGTTATGTCTCGCTCACCAATAGACTGAAAATAGTGCCACGCCCGATACACGGTGCGCATGGCCACGTAAAAATATCTTGTCTCAAGTTGGGTGAGATTCACCAGAGTGCAATATATCAGATGAAATCGTTTCATTACGCTGCAATTATGCACTCGTGTCAAGTGTGTCATGGATATTCAGTCAACATAATGGCAACCAGAGACCAAGAGGCAGCATTTTCTGTTCAGGATAATAAGTTTAAATTTCATAAATACAGTACGTGGAGGGTGGATTGTAACTAAATCACCCAGGGAATGGAGTTAACACCCAGGGAATGGAGTTAACACCCAAAGTATCTCTTTCAAATTCTGTTCAAGTGGACAAAAATCACAAGCAATGTTTCACCCAATGGACCTCCGGGTACAACCCGGAGGTCCATTAGCTGGAACTTTGCTTGTGCTTGTTATGCTTTGCAACAAATTTGCAATTATTGCTTGGGTGGAATCTCCACTCTGCGGCTGCAAGTTGAAAATATATTTTTCTCCACCAAATCGTAAAATGGACTCTCACAGCTTGGATCGTTAAACGGCCAGGGTAACACAAATCGCAAATTCAAAGCATTAGCCTGGTTTGCACGAAGGTTTATCTGAAGCTTATCCATTTATAAAGGACTTATAGCTTTTTTGTTTATTGGGGTTAACGACACTTTGAGCAGCCAGGGTCATATCGTGTCGGTTCGTTTTAAGGCTGGAGAAAGATCAATTACTCGGATGGAACGATCGAGCAACGCAAGTAGAAGTCGGACTCTCCGACGTACTAACGCGGCGCAATCAGGGGTTAGCACTTGTTGAAGCTGAGTGAACCGTCGAAATACTGTACGCCTTAACTCTTTTGGTGCGGAATAATCTGAGAAACAGAATTCTTAGCGTCTAATGTTCATCAGGCATTTTACAAAAAGTATAGGTTGTTGGGCTAAAGCTTTATTATTTTAAAAGATGTTCTAATGATCTCATTGACAGTTTTTCAAATGATTTCCTGTATATATTTAAATGCACCTTTATACTTTCAAGGGACGGTATCGTAGTTCATGGATAGGACATAAATGGTGCATGAGGCATAGGAATACGTATGTTTGTTCAACCCTTTACCCAACGAATCGGCCGCACCCCCCCCCCCCCCGCGTAATATGCAACTTCAGCAGTTGAAAAAATACTATTTTTCAAAAAAATTCAACAAAACCATATCATGTGACCCCTCGTTCCAACGAGGGGTCACATGATATGGTTTTGTTGAAATTGTTTGAAAAAATTGAAAAAATTATATTTAAAATAATAAATTTTGATATTGTCTGCGTTGGGTAAAGGGTTAAAAGCACTTGGAACACACACAGTTGGCTAAAATGACTACTGTAGTACCTTTCCGTGGTCTGCCGTCTGTCGACTTTAGTCGCCTGTCGCGCAAAAGAGTTAACGAGTCTACTCCCGCTTAGACAATCTGGCTTATGCGGATTGCCTGGGGCGCGGTGGCTCAGTAGGTAGAGGTGCAGGCTGCAAGCTGAGAGGTCCTCGGTTCGAATCCCACCTGCGGCAACCGCGTTGTGTCCTTGGGCAAGACACTTCACCCCATTGCCCAACGTGAGGGCGCTGTGTACTAAGTCGTACTGCACGTCGATGGTGCACATGTCTTCAACCAACACTAACCCTGCTTGTGTGGAGTTGGTATATTGGGGAGCTGACAGTTGCTCGCCGTTGCTCGGTGGTTCTCTCCGGGTACTCCGGCTTCTTCCACCGGTAAAACTGTCATGGTCATGATTAGCCATTGTGCAGAAATATGTGACCTTAAAACACCAATAAATAAATATGCGCATTGCCCAAGGAGACATTGCTGATGACGTGAGTCAGAATCGAACGTCTGGTGCCCAATTTGCTAATCAATGATCCATCGAGCTCTCAACAAGGGCTAATGAACATCTAATTTAACCAGATATTAATTTCTACTAATTCTTCTATTTGACCAATTGCGCAGTTAATGTTGAATGAATAAATTTTGATGTTTTAATACAGCGGATCTCACTTAATTAGTTATCTCTTAGTTGAATAGTCGTTTTAACTGCATATAATTCCAAATTCAAAACCATTCACCATTATGGTGAGAGCAAACTGTTAAAACTGTATGCGCATGTTATCACTCTCAGTTGAATAAAAACTCTCCCGAGCTCCTGGAGAGTTCTCTGGCAATCGTCCAATGCTCAATAGTTGTAGACCTTTCTGTCCTAAATACATCTCGTACAAGCATAAAATCTTTTATATTTTGTTTGATAGACCTCCGAGGGCTCTCCGAGATTTAACAGAAAACATTCCTAGTTTTTCACTACAATGAATAGAGACGACCAAATTAGGAGATCGGCATTTCCAGACTAGATCACATGAGGGGTGGGAGGGGGTTACATGTGACCTTGGTTTCCAAAAACGAATCAAACGTGGAACATTAACAGTGCACAATCCCTGTAAAAAAGGGGTGACGGGAACACGACTCAAATGTAAATAAATAAAAATTGGTATATTAACTTTTATATTAAGTATCATTTGTATTATTATATGCTAGCCTGTGAATTATCGCAAATTATCTAAAAAAATATTTCTCGATATCCATCGACTCGATGGATATCGAGAAATATCCCCCAGTAGCTTCCTAAATGAGGTTACGCTTCGGTGCATGACGTCACATTTAACAGTCGCCTTGCAGGAACGATCAGCAGATCTTTGTTATTGTATTGAAACTGTTTGCAGTCGAATTGGACTGGATATTGCGCAGTAAAATGTCACGTGGCATATAATAAGAAAATATACACTATTTTAGTGAATATCTGGGGGTGCGGTGGCGTCGCGATAACGGGTTCTCGTCAGATCACCGAAGTTAAGCAACGTCGAGCGCGGTTAGTGGTTGGATGGGTGACCATTTCAGCGACTGATTTGCGCTCCCGCGTTGTGTCCTTGGGCAAGGCACTTTACCCCGATTGCCTACATGGTGGCACGATGACGCTGTGTACTAAGGCGTACTACACGTCGATGGTGCGCATGTCTTCAACCAATCTAAGCCTGCCTGCGCCGTGGTGCAGAGTTCAGAGGTACGATGCTGGAGAGCTGACAGTTGCTCGTCGTTGCTCGATGGTTTTCTCCGGGTACTCCGGCATCCCCCACCCGTAAAATTGTCACCGGCATGATATGATCCTGCATGTTAATGTGTCGTTAAACCCTAATAACAAAAACAGTGAATATCTGGAATTATCTCATGAGTGTGAACCTGAAAGTTTTATTTTTCACGTGCGCTTGCGCACGTGAAAAATAAAACCTTCAGGTCCACACTCATGAGATAATTCCAGATATCCACTAAAACAGCGTAGATATCCTCTATATATTAATACACTGTGGTAAATGTGTGTTAAAAACGACACCTTAGGTTAAGAACACATTGAAATGTGACTGCGTATAGTCTGAAAGAAGTTGAATATTTCCCTTGGTTTGCTATCACTGCGAATGTCATTTTAAATGTATTGATATAAATAAAGTATTGCCAATTCCAGTGACATAGGGGTTTGCATAATTGAGTTATACCTCAGGAAATAAGAGAAATGTTAACTCACTGGAGGAAATCGTAATCGTTGGCTCTCTATTCGAATGGAATGGTTTCACGCGCCGAAGGCGCGCAGGGACGGTATGGGGAACAAGCTCCTTTCGACCCTCAATTTCGCTCTCTATTTCGCTGATGACGTGCATTCATAGTTTTGTTAATAAAGGTCACATGAGGGGGTGGGTGTTACGCTATAGTCTGTTCCTATTAACTAGATACATTTGCTTGTAGAATACTTTATCACTGTGGAAATTCATTTCACAAATGTTCCGGGGGTGAGGGGCGGTGGCGTGGCGGTAACCGGTTCTCGTCAGATCACCGAAGTTAAGCAACGTCAAGCCCGGTTAGTCCTCTGATGAGTGACCGTCTGAGAGATCGATTCGGACTCCCGCGTTGTGTCATTGGGCAAGGCTCTTAACCCCGATTGTCCACACGGGGGAACGATAACGCCGTTTACTAAGGCGTACTGCACGTCGATGGTGCGCATGTCTTCAACCAATCTAACCCTGCCTGTGCTGCAGTGCGGAATTACGATATTGGGGAGCTGGCAGCTACTCGTCGTTGCTCGGTGGTACTCTCCGGGCACTCCGGCTTCCTCCACCCGTAAAACTGTCACGGTCATGATTAGCCATTGTGCATAAGTATGTGACCTTAAACACCAATAAATAAATAAATAAATGAATAAATAAATAAATAAATAAATAAATAAATAAATAAATAAATAAATAAATAAATTAACAATGTTCTGCTGTTCTTTCATTTAACGATTCGTTGTGGAAGGTTTTAAAACCCTTTTTCAAGATGAGGTTACCATAAATTCTCGGTTGTGTTGGTACGGTTGCTGGTCTTCACAGACTACCCCAAACACAAAGCAAGGAGTGTATGCCTGCCATCTCATCTGGAATGTACCCCCATGGTTGGTTAACCTTGCTCGACGACATAAATTCTAAACAATCAGTTTAAGCCTCCACAAATTTTGATCGCACTCACCCCAGCTAAATCCATTTTGCCGAAATTTGAGGAACACGGGATACCAGTTATTATTGTAGAGAAACCTATCAAGGTTTAACCCTTTGAACGTGATGGTATATTTCATACCAGTTCAGAGCTTTGCACTGATTTTAATCATGTCAGAGGGCAATATTTTACTGAAGAATCTCTAAGAGATCTTTTTTTATCATAAGAGTCCACACAAGATTCTCTTATTTCTGAAAGCAATCAACCTTTTCAGTAAATTTTAAAATTGTTTTTATTCTTTTAAACTAGACTCAAGTGTCAAATTCAACAGTTTGATTTATAAGGTATTCACATTTCTTGTTTCATCACCCATTACTGCTACTGTTCATACCACGCTGTCTTTGCTATTTTTATTGTAATTATTCCATGTTTTTATTCAATCTTTTTTACATCATTTCTGCCATGTTTACTTTTTAACGTTTTCTCGCCGCCGATCTGTATTTAAGCACCAATAAATAAATAAATAAATAAATAAATAAATAAATAAATAAATAAATAAATAAATAAATAAATAAATAAATAAATAAAACTATAGTCATCATCTGGTAGAGTCAATATTCGTTGCTTGGGGGAAGACCAATCAACATTTTCAACGTGCAGCCTCAGGGCTGCACGTAGAAATTCTTCATTGGTCTACTACAAAAATTCACCGAGTAACTCAGGGGGAGGGGTGGGGGGCACTAAAAATTTGCAAGACGTGACGTCCTATTTTTTATTCGGCTCCTTTTTTCATACACCCACCCACTACTTGCAAATTTTCTACTACCGTTCTCAGACACCCACCCCCACTCTCTCATTAAACTCCAAAAATAAACTTACCCCAACTGCCCACGTGGGGGCACGATGACGCTATGTGCTGAGACGTACTGCACGCCGAGGTGCACATGTCTTCAGCCAATCTAACCCTGTCTATGCTGTGTAGTACGCAATACCGCTGTGCAGTGTGTAGTACAGTCGTGGGTTATGATGTTGAAGAGCTGACAGCTGCTCGTCGTTGCTCGGTGGTTCTCTCCGTGTAATCTGGCTTCCTCCACCCGTAAACCTGTCACCGACATGATATGACCCTGGTTGTTAAAGTGTCGTTAAACACCAATAAATAAATAAATAAATAAATAAATAAATAAATAAATAAATAAATAAATAAATAAATAACTTGGGTTGAATTTAGTGCATCAGAGAGAATTTTCCCAAAATACTCTCTGCACATTACTAGACACCCGTCCCCTACTAACGTGTGACATTTTCCCAGATTAAGCCCAATATTCTCACATTTCCAGCCTCCTGATGTTGTATTTATGTTAAGAGTGTGATGTACAACATCATTTTTAAGGTTTGAAACACAAATGATGGTATATATTAGCTGATATATTGATATATTTTTAAAAAATTCAAAAAATTGCACAAGTTGGAAATGCACATTTTTGGCGCACTCAAGAGACCCACCTACACCCACGTCACGTCTTGCAAATTTTTGGTGCCCCCCCCCCCCACCCTCAGTAACTACCTACTTTGTGCATTCAGGTCGTATCACCAGTGGTGGATTCAGGCATGTGCTTTATGGGCTGCAGCCCAGGGGTCTCCGCCAGCTGAGGGCCTTCAGAGATTAAGTGAAATTAATTTACTGTGAAAGTTACTTCATTTGTAAATGCAGAATGAAAGTATAAGTATACTGAATTATCTCTTTAAAAAGGGCTCAATTAATATACTGTATAATATACTAAACTTTTTGTCTTGTCCATCATTCCAACTCGTTCTCACTGGCAATCCGGATTACAATGAGACGATCTCAAACTCGTTTAGGGCCTGTACAAGCAATCGCTCATTCCATCGAAACTTTCTTTCTTCTCGTTCGTCACTGCTTTTCGGTTGAATTTATTTATTTCTTTAGTTGTGTTTAAGGTCACATACTTATTCACAATGGCTAATCATGACCGTGACAGTTTTACGGGTGGGGGAAGCCGGAGTACCCGGAAAGAAGCACAGAGCAACGACGAGCAGCTGCCAACTCACCAACATCGTAACACCGCACTGCAGCACAGGCAGATTGGTTGGAGACATGGCACCAACGACGTGCAGTACGCCTTGGTACACGGCGTCATCGTGCCCCCATGTGGACACTCGGGGTTAAGTGCCTTGCCCAAAGGACACAACGCGGGAGTCCGAATCGGTCGCTCAGACTGTCACCCGTCCTAGGACTAACCGGGCTCGACGTTGCTTAACTTCGGTGATCTGACGAGAACCGCTTTACGGTTGTATTTGCACCAAAGACAAGAGTGCTGATAGAGGGTAGATTAATATTGCTCTGTGATGTAATTTCAATTTACGCTATCCTATACATTGTTAATTAATAGCGGTTCCCCAGCCTCACAGTATCTGCAGTTCAGGAACCTACAAAATCGTAATAGGGCCCTTCCAGTTAGTAGGTTACACTATATAACATGATAGTAACCTATAGGAAAAAAATGTTGTGGTGCTTTTCCGCTTTCTCTGTTTTTACCACGCAAGCTATTAACATTTAATTTAACATTTTGACCGACTTTCCACCAAAATAAATAGCAACAACTAACGCGCGATCTCGCCAAAGCGAGATCACGCGTTAGTTATTGTTATTTAATTTGACGGAAAATCTGCTAAGATGTAAACGGCGTGTCGCTGTTAGTCATATATGTATGCTAGGCGCAACCTTTGAGTCAAGTGTTTGTGAATAGCGCTTCAGATTTTTTCCGTTACGTTGGGTGAAGGGTTAAAAGGAATCCTTTGCCCTGCGTATTACGATCTTGGACCGGACAGAAGCTTTCAGGTTCAAAGGGTTAAAAACAGATTTTAAATTTCACCTTGCTTTGATTCTCACCGACGTCATAAGCAGGTACCACTCTCAATAGAATTTGTTTTCCAAAAAAATGACAGGAAATAATGTAAAATGAAGAAAATAATGAGCTTAATCGACCGCCTAATCACATAATTTGTTGTAATAGACGATCCCGTTCCATGAACATGAATCCTTTGATGAATAAGTTGTAATGGAGGTGATTAGGTGACAAAATTAAGTGCCACTAATCAGTCGCTTCATTGGCTGCGGGGCCAACGGCGGTTCTATTAACCAACGAAACTATTTCGTAATGAACAATGAAGTTTTGCTACTTTGACCCACTTCATTAAGTTCCCCATCGTTCCAAACACCACGGGTAAATTTCAGTTTCTGAAGAACGACCTAATTGCTGTTGAAGATGGTGATAATCCTTTGGTCAGTTGCGCTTTCAAAAATGTTTATCAAGTGTTTAACCCCTATCAAAAAAATTGGTAACAATCGCAGAATAAGATTTCAAAAAGAAAAAAAAATATAAAAAAATCATCTCTGTTTTTTTCAAATTTTAACTTATGTCCGTTCTTTCGTCTGGCCTCAACAAGTTCGTCCTTATATTTATTTATTTATTTATTTATTTATTTATTTATTTATTTATTTATTTATTTATTTATTTATTTATTTATTTGCATTTGACGACACTGTCGACAGCCAGGGTCTCTTAGTCTTGTCGAACAGTTTTAAGGGTGGAGAAAGCCGGAGTGCCTCGAGAGAACCACCGAGCAACTGTGAGCAACTGTCAGACTCCCCAACGTACTAACTCCACACAAGCAGGGTTAGCATTGATTGAAGGCAGGTGCACCATCGACGTGTAGTGCGCCTTAGTACGCAGCACCACCGTTCCCCCACGTGGGCAGTCGGGATTAAGTGCCTTGCCCAGGGACACGACACAACGCAGTTACCCCTGGCGAGAATCAAACCGTGAACCAACAAGCTCGTCCTGTTTGTTCGTAAGTTTATTGTCGTTTAATCCTTTACCCAACGTAACGGTCAAAACCGGCCAGCGCTATTCTCAAAAATCGCCAATTAATTTTCATGCTTTTTTTTCATTTTCTGTTCCCAAAACATAGGTTATGACCCCTCATTGGAACGAGCTCGTTCCAATGAGGGGTCATAACCTATGTTTTGGAGACAAAAATTGCCAAAAACAATTCATGTTAGGTAAAGGGTTAATAACACTTTTAACATCCGGGGTCATATCGAGTACAACATTTTTTGGCGTAGGTGAATCATGAGTATCCGGAGAGATCCAGCGAGTAATTGCTGGACTCTCCAACTTACTTACCCGGCTCTAGTAGGGTTAGCATCGTTTGAAGGCGAGTATACCATCGTGAAGCAGGCCGCCTTAGTAAACAGCGCCACCGTGTTCCCATATAGGCAATCGAGGTGAAGTCTTTTGTCCATGTCCATGGACAAAATGGAGATGACGAAGGTCAGAATCGAATTGTTGACTTTTTGATCTCAAGTCCACAGCAAAAACCATGAGCCATCGATCTTCCAATAAGCTCGTTCTGTTAAAAACTGAGGTTTTTCTTAGGTAAAATATTACTACATTGAGACGTTTCTCAAATTCGGATCGAATCGTATTCCGAATCGAATCAAACAGAAGATTTCGAATCGAATCAAATGTCGAATAGAATGTCGAGTAGAATCTCACCCATTCTTAAGTTGTAGATATGGAGGATATGGAATGAGTGTTTTTCTCATATAATATTTATGAAACGAGTCTAAGAATTTTCCGTTTTGGCGAGCCTCTGGCGAGCCCAAACGGAAAATTCGGACGAGTTTCATAAATATTATATGAGAAAAACACTCATTTCATACTCTATTTATCATACGACACACACACGCACAAATTAGCCACTTAGCATGACTTTTTAACCCATCACCTAACTTGAGTTGCAGACGGCACTTGGAAAAAACATCCTCGTATAACTAAAAATTTTCATTTTTTGCTTCCAAAACATAGATTATGACCCCTCATTGGAACGAGCTCGTCGGGCTCGTTCCAATGAGGGGTCATAACCTATGTTTGGAAGCAAAAAGTGAAAATATAAAAAAAAATGAATGGCGTTTTTCTTGTAGGTAAAAGATTAATACAATATAACCCACCCTAAATAGGACAGATAACGTAAATTCTCCCTACTGAAATTTTGCAAATGTGACCCAGTTGTATTTTGTTTAGCGAATCAAATTGCCGAGTTTTGAAATTGATCAATGAAAGCTCCCAACTCTAATTATGCAAATTATGAAAATGTGGCCCAGTTATATTTTGTTCAGCCAATCAAATCTAGTTTTGAAATTGACCAATGAAATTGACGGAAGGCTTTATTTATCACTGATTAATATGAAAACAAAATATCAAATGTTTTAAAGTGAACAAAACGGACGAGTCATATGATAAATGTGGATATTGCACCTTCTGACAACTGTAAAAATTGCCAATCTCCACTGAAGTATTGGATGCAACGGCGACTCGTCTGTTTGGTCAAAAAAAAACGCGAAATATTCCAGAACGAAATCGGCTTAGTTTCAGAAGCGGAATCTCCTTGAGCTCTATTTCTATCATCAGGTCTCCTATGCAGGAGACCTGATGATAGAAGAAGAGCTCAAGAGCTCAAGAGGAGCCACTTTGTAAAGTTTTGAGAACATCTCGACGATTCGAATTCTTTCCAAATCAGCGCTACTGTATTGCATTGTATTGGAAATTTCCCCGTTAATTTTTGGGAGCACTTTGTGTGAACCCAACATCAGAATCAACTCAGATATTTTGAGGAAATCCTTCCGTTGACTTTTCGGAGCACCCTGATCGACTTGTAGCGCGGGCCCTTTCACTGGTAATAAAGTACACTATATGGGGGAGTGGGGCGGCAGGTAATTTTTCCTTACCTCAATAGGGTTCTTTAACGTGCACAGCAATTACTGCACTCTTGGCAACCATTTTATACACCCCCACCCGATAGGACTAACATAGTACCATCCCCGCACACATCGCTATGGAAGAGCAGTGTGGGTTGAATCTACGCCTGCATTGCATTACGTTTCCCCGACTCGGGTTCGAACCTGCAACCCTTGGGCTCTGAGCGCAACGCGTTACGCTCTCAGCTACATCTCGCTACTATGAAATCGAATCAAATTATCGACGATTTCGAATCGAGTCGAATGTCGAAGCTTGGCATGTCCCTAATTATTTCAGAGTTGGACACGAGAAACGTGTATATGTGTATTTTCGCATGCCCACATATGAGAAGAAAGAAAAAAATAGTCCTACTGCACTAGTTTTTGCACAGCTTTCACAAATTCGTAGAAATTGTTTTTAAAATAAATTTATAGGGATGGAAGATACCACAGAACATTTTCGATCAATCTTATGCATACTGATGTCGAAATAACGAAAATTCAAGCAACAGACCTTTCCCATAATGCACCTAGGAATTTAATCAATGCAATCCTTTTGACAGAGCTTGGAGGGTTGAAGTACAACAATTTCTAGAATTATCATATATAACTCTGCGAAGAACATCATGAAGTGTCTGGTAGGCGGGCTAACATAGTTACTATCTGGATTGATACTGAGTTTCCCTGTCTCCCGCTCGATGTAACACTTCACCATAATTTAGAGTTGGACATATTATAAATTAGACATATATTAATTGGTATATAATATGGTCAGTATTACAAATTGTGTTTTGACGTTTCGGGGAAAAAAGAGAAAAAAATTATTACTTGACTTTTGGCGGATGTTAAGAATTAAAAGGTTTGTTTTAAAAGCAATATAAAAGTCGAACAAGTACAAGCTGATGGTATGTCTCTTGCTGAGTCAATTGCAGTAAGATTACCTCTCAAAGTAGTTTCATTTTTGTCATTCGCCTTTTAGAACTGCTCTTTCAACTAAAGATGTCCATTTCTCGCATCCATTTTCCAAAAAAGCAGAGTTTTTCGCCTATGGGTAACGTTTTTAGGCTAGGCCTCTTGTGAACCCGATTGTTGGTATTTGGTTTGTGTTTCGAGTGGACAGCCAGCCGGGTGGACGAAACCGGTGCACATGAGAAGAACCAGCGAACAGCGATAAACAGTAGTCAGATTTTTCAGTTTACTAATCTGACTAAAGCCGAGTTAAACCTCGGCCCGCATTGGTTGAAGGCACAATTTTACATCGCGCTCACATTGTAACAATCTGTGTTAATTGTCTTGCTCGACGCAAATGAGTAGGGTGTGGTCAGGACCGAACCCACAATTATTCGATCGTAGGCACAATGCTCTAACCAATGGGACTTTGAATGCTTTAATTCTAGGGCACTACGAATCACATATTTTCTATTCGAATCGAATCACGAATCGAGTCTATTATTCGAAATCGAATTGAATCACGAATCGAGTCTATTATTCGAAATCGAATCGAACCTCGTATCGAGTCTATTATTGGAAATCGAATCGAATCTCGAATCGAGTCTATTATTGGAAATCGAATCGAATCTCGAATCGAGTCTAATATTCGAAATCGAATCGAATCTCGAATCGAGTCTAATATTCGAAATCGAATCGTACCTCGTATCGAGTCTATTATTCGAAATCGAATCGAATCTCGAATCGAGTCTATTATTCGAAATCGAATCGTACCTCGAATCGAGTCTAATATTCGAAATCGAATCGTACCTCGAATCGAATACAGGCGTCTTGAAGTCCCGACTGCAAAAATATTCCAACTACATCATCATGGCATGCCGTCTTCGAAGGCATGCCTTGATGAGTAGTTGGAATACTACCCAGTAAGAATAGATAATTCTTTACAGGGCACTGCACGGGGCTGGTCGCCTAGCAACCGTGAGCTCATCGTCAGTGAATTTGATTTAAATTTGCTTTCGGCAGTGGCAGGCCTAGTGACTGGTGAAACTGGAATTAACATTGATGGTGGCATGGATACAAATGCTTTGTTTGTTAATATCGCGGAAATTACACTCATTCTTTATTTTCAACATTATTTATGTACAATCAGAGGCGTAGATAAATGGAGGGGGCGGAGGGCAGAGGCCCCTCCCCCACCAGAAGTTTTGTCGGAAATTTTTTGGGACCATTTTTAGGCGAATTTATGCCTAATAACATTAAAATGATGGCTTTGGGGATAAAAACATGCCTTTTGGGGTAAATTTTGGGTAAAAAAGACCAATTTTCAGTACATTTGCAGTAAACAACAGATTCTTTCTTTGTGTTTGGGTTTTTGTTGTTGTTACACTGTCGGCAAATTTTTCGGTCTGTCGGAAAATTTTGGGCTTGCCCCTCCGCCAGCGAAAACCTATCTACGCCACTGTGTACAATTTCCTATCTCAGCTGTGCGTTTTGCGACACGACTAAGATGACTGATACCAAGCGATTTACCAGCGAAATGATTCGAAGGAAAACGAATTGGACAGCCGATTTCAAATCGAATCGAACTGAATAATAACTTAACATTCGAAATCGAATGGAATCTCGAAGCCTATCTAATTCATCCTTCTCAGGCCCTAAATTAAGCAGACTGTCATCTGCAAAATGAGGTCCCAAGAGGGTGGATTTGGTGATGCTACCCTGCACAGCAGGGTAGCATCACTAAATTTAACCCTATGAACCTCAGTCCGAATCAAGGTCTTAAACCTAAACAGAAAGAGATACCCAGAGGATACATTGGCCCAGTGTTTGGGATGGCATCAGCAAATTCACCCTCTGGGGACCACATTTTGCAAATGACAGATTGCTTATTTTCAGGCTTGGTCCTTCAGTACTTTTTAACCACACCCAGAAGTGAAGGAAGCACCCTTTCGAAAATTAATTCACACTCTGCTTTTTTGGAATGTCGAAATTCAAATTTTATTATTATTTTCTCCATTTACTTCCAGATATGACCTATAATTTTTCAGCTCGTCCCAATGAACGGATCCAAAGCTATATTTGGAAAGCAAAGTGAAGGTGGCTTGTTATTAAATGAAAAATGCGAGAGTCATCATGTGGTTGTGATATTTAAAGCGTTAACGTAGAATCCCCATTAAAGACTACAAAAGCGACTAATGTTTAAGCGAATGAATAGTAAGAAAAATGGTACACTGTGTCACACATTGACATGACAGTGCCTATAAGAGAGCATCTGTTCGATCTATTCTAGCCTATTAAAGCTGAGTCGAGTTGTTTTGCGACAATGTACCCCTTTGTGGCTCGCACTTCCTCATAACCACTGGAGTACTTTTGAATGCCAGCATGACTGTTCATTGTTGCTGGTATTGAATTGTCGCATTGTTTGTTGCTAATTAGCAGAAAAAGTACATGCGTAGTTTAGGAATGTAATTTTATGGTATTTTATTAACACTAATTCTACGAGATAAAGTGAAAATTTCAACACAGTTTCGTGAGTAACAATGTTTGCATTAAAACCTACTAATAATGGCACATGTTCAGGGTGGGCCTGACAAGCTCGATTGTTCTCCTCCTTCCAGCCCTGTTATAGTTCAACATATTCACATAAACAGGTTCTAGAACACCAGAAGAAGGGTACAAAGTACAAATTTTCTGTCAGTATTTTCCCACAATTTAGGTTAAAATATAAAGTACACCAAAATTCTTGGAAATAAATCCGCTAGCCTTGTGTTTTCCGGTGTGTATGGGAATTTACACCGGTCTGGGAACTCATACACACTGAGGCTTCGCCCAAATCGGTGTAAATTCCCAGACACCCTGGAAAACGCAAGGATAACTAATATTATCCCTTACCCAGCATTTGGTGAGTCCAAAGTTGTTTGTATGTCTTTACATATTCCATTCCTCACAGTACATTTCTCAGCATACATTTAATGAATACATACTTTATATCGCGTGGAACAGGGGAAGGCCACCAAAAATTTGCAAGACGTGACGTGGGGGTGGGTGGGTCTCTTGAGTGCGCCAAAAATGTGCATTTCCAACTTGTGCAATTTTTTGAATTTTTTAAAAATATATCAATATATCAGCTAATATATACCATCATTTGTGTTTCAAACCTTAAAGATGATGTTGTACATCACACTCTTAACATAAATACAACATCAGGAGGCTTTATGTGTGAGAATATTGGGCTTAAACTAGGAAAATGTCACACGTCAGTAGGGGGTGGGTGTCTTGTTCGAAATGTAGAAAATGTGCAGACAATATTTTGGAAACAATTCAAATGAAAATTTGTTCCCGTATATGTACACCTGCTCTGGCCAAGCCTGATAATGGACAGCTTGCCATTTGTAGAATGGGGCCCACAGCAGCCCACAGAAGTTTAAATTGGTGGTACCAGTCTAACCCTTTACCTAACATGAAAAGCAGATGACACTTGCCGAAAAATGATTGAATAACTAATTGTTTTCATTTTTTGTCTCAAAAACATAGGTTATGACCCCTCATTGGAACGAGCTCGACGAGCTCGTTCCAATGAGGGGTCATAACCTATGTTTTTGGGACAAAAAATGAAAAAATAATAAAAATTAATTAGCGATTTTTGAGAATAGCGCTGGCCGCTTTTGGCCATTACCTTGGGTAAAGGGTTAAGAACATTATGAAAACCTCCTAAAGACAGCTGTGCCTACTAAGTTTATAAGCTTATTTTGGATTTTAATGGGAGAGTGGGGGGGGGGGGGGGGGGTCTGAGAACGGTAGTAGAAAATTTGCACGTAGTGGGTGGGTGGGTGTAAAAAGGAGCCGAATAAAAAATAGGACGTCACGTCTTGCAAATTTTTAGTGGCGCCCCCTTGCGTGGAAGATGATTTAATATATTCACTCACAAACTTTATGGCTCTTGGTTGAAAATATTCATTATTCTACTCTTCAAAGTCAATTGCGAGTTATTTACTAATATAAAAGATGGATGGATACAGCACCATCCAGAATGTTTACCCAATCAAAAATTATATAGGGACGCAATTCGACTTGCTTCCAAATTGTCCCGATGAACCAGTTTCAGTAACGCCGATTCGGAAATTCCAAATCGTTGAGATGTTAGTAAAAATAAAGCGTCTCTTTTTCGTGTATCATCGGGTCTTCTGTACAATAGAGTTGATGCAGAGGCGGACTGGCCGTATGGTCCACCGGGAAAATTCCCTGTGGGCTCCCTATTGGGTTCCCCCTGTGGCCCCCAAATTTGATGTTGCCCAATATACGTGTTGGTACGTGACATTTTGTGACAAAGACCAAAACGCGAAATGGATCTGATTGCATAGACTGTCGTTATATCGAAATGTTCCCTATAATAATAATTAATAATAATTTATTAAGCCTAAAATTCTATTTAAAAAAAATGCTCTTTGGCTGTACATCACACAAGTAGGTAATAATTGAGAGTTTACTATCACTTTGTACATGTACGTGTACACGATGCGTTTACCAACGTGGGATTCGGTGTTAAATCGCACGCTTGTTCACAAAAATGTTCAGTGATCTTGAATCTCCCATGTTTTTTTGTGACTCCTAGATCACACTTTTAACGTTCAAATACTCGTGGTGAACGTTGAATGTCACGCGTTTTTAAAAAAAGGTGAAATTGTACATTTTCACTTTTTTCTTTTACTTTAAAAATTTTTGTCAACGTCCCCATCGCAGATCAGACCATCGATCTATCGTTGGTGAACGCGAGCAAAAAATTCTAGGCTATCACCAAAAAACGGTTTGCGGATTCTGGATCAGTGATCCAGAATCCGCAATTGTTTTGAGGCGGTGGGTTTTTCCCATTTATGACGTCATTAGGGGAATTCCCACTATTGACCAATCGGATCGCTCGATTCTCATAAACTCGATCATACAGAGTTATCTCCCCTCGTCGTGGGATGGGGGAATACCCGGATTTTTTTTCCTCCAAAAAACTTGACGGACGACTGTCGAACGCTTCCATTTTTGACGTGGGGGGGGGGGGGATGCCCCGAGGAAATAAATAAAAAAAAGTGATCGATATATATAGGAGAGAAAAAATATATAAATAATAGTTATTTAGAAAAATAAATATATCAAATCGAATAGATAATAAAAGAAAATACGTAAATCATGAGCGCTTCCCAGACTATTAGAGCGAGGTTTCTTTTAAACATGCTGATGAGAGCATACGCAATCTGCGTGAACGAAGAACTACGTCCCATCTTGTTAGAACGATGCGCCGTCACTAGAAGAAAGAGAAAGAGGAGAGAGGTATCGCATCGATCAAATCAATAGAATCCAAGAGTATCTAACTCGAGAGAGAGATTCTCGTCGTTCTCTCAAGAAGAAGTATTCGCGTTTCGTGACATTCGTCAACGCGATCGACACGACACTCATCACGATTTCCATGGGTTTACACGCGGCCGGCATCGGATTGTTGTCGACCGCGGTCGCCATTCCGATTGTGTTGACCGTAGAAGGAGTGGCCCTCGCCGCCGGATTGTTTAGCACGCTCGGAAACTTTTTGAGTAGGAAATTATATCTGAAGGCGAGGAAACATGACAAGATTCGTGTCTTGGCTGACTCCAAGATCGACACGATATCCGAAATGATCTCGATGGCGTTGAAAGACGGTAGGATATTGGACGGAGAATACTTCGCGATATTGAGCGAGAAAACGAAATACGATGCCATGAAAGAAGCCGTGAGAATCAAGACTCGTCAGATCATCAAGGAAGAGATGAAGGATTCTCTCATGGAAAAGGGGAGGAAAGAGGCCAGGGAGGAATTCAGTAAGATGATAGAACTCAAGAGCAGCGATTGAAAAAAAAATATATATATAAGAACAGAATTTTTAAAAAAAAATTAAATTTATATATAAAATAAAAAACGAAATTAATTTAAATAACTCTTAAAAATGTATTGCGTAAAGTGTAAGAGAGTTACCGTGACGAGTAATTCTAGAGAAGTGCGAACTAAAAATGACAGACAGATGCTTCACGGAATTTGCGACATGTGTGGTTCTATCAAGACTCGATTCGTCAAAAAAAAAAAAAAACGCAAGCAAAGATAAAGGCATCGTGAATAAAATGATCAATAATCTACCTTTCGAAATGCATCTGCCCGGTCACAGTTTCACGGGACCCGGAACGAAATTGAAAAAAAGACTCAATGCCGATCTGACACCCAAATCTTGGAGCAAACCTGTGAATAGGGTGGACACGGCTGTGTATGATCATGATCTGTGCTACACCGGACATCCCGACACCAAGACTCGCAACGACATCTGCGACAAAAACATGTTGGGGAAATTGAGAGGCATATCGAATCCGACCAGGAGAGAGAAGATGGAACGTTCGCTGGTCGGCAATCTGATTGGTGCAAAACGTCGATTCGGATGGGGCGTTCCAAAAAAAAAGTGCATCTGAAAAGAAGAAGAAACGATTATTGATGAGCGAATTGGCCGAGGAGTTACACAAACCCATAGTGCGTAAATTTCGAAAGAGAAGTGTGTTCGTGAAGGGTCTGGATGATATTTGGTCTGCCGACTTGGTCGACATGAGATCGTTTTCGAGGTGGAACGAGGGCGTCAAATATCTATTGACGGTCATCGACGTGTTTTCCAATACGGTTGGATCAGAGCTTTGAAGAATAAATCGGGACCTTGCGTCGCCGAGGCTCTGAAGAGCGTGTTCGACTCGTCTTCTCGAAAACTGAGTAAATTGTGGGTGGATAAGGGAAAGGAATTCTACAACAAGCATTTTCGCCGATTGGTAGACCTCTACTCGATCGAAAATGAAGAGAAAGCCAGCATGGTGGAACGTTGGAATCGAACGCACAGATACTTCATGGCGAATTCGACCAAGAAATACATATACGCTCTGAACGGTCTGGTCAAAGATTACAACAACACGCGACACAGATCGATCAAGATGACTCCCGCGGAAGCTAGCGATCCTCGAAACGAAAAACGGGTCTACGCAAATCTATATCCTGAGAGATCTAAGATCAGGAAGAAGTCTAGAACGCTGAAATTCGCGGTCGGTGATTGAGTGAGAATTTATGCTTATAAGAAGCACTTCGAAAAGGGTTATACTCCTCGATGGACCTCGGAAATCTTCGTGATAATCAAAATATTTCACACCGATCCGGTGACTTACGAAATCGAAGCTTTGGATGGAGAAGAGATCATCGGAAAGTTTTACGAACAACAATTACAGAAGACGAAGTTTTGATGAAGAAGACAAAATTTTTTTTTATTTACTCTCTTTAACATTTTCTTGTTTACACACATATATATATAAGAGAGAAAAAAATAATAATAAAAAATAATTAAAAACTATTTTTAGAAAAAGAAAGCAAGTTAATTAATAAACAAAAAACAAAAAATCCTCTAAAACGACAAATATACTAGATGTAGCACAAAGCATAGTGAAAGATGAAAGTATTCAAGAATATGGGGTTTACGAATATGAACCGGTAACCGGAACAAGTTTGAACAATGCGGGAGAGATAAGAATCAACGTCGAAACTCAAGATCTATTCGTACATCCTAGCGAGAGTTACATAGTGGTGCAGGGACGTCTCACCAAGGAAGATGGGAGCGACTACGCTGACGACGACACAGTTACTCTTGCCAATAGTGGCATCATGCATCTGTTCAGTAACATAAAATACATGCTATCCGGACAAGAGATAGAATCTGTGTTTCATCCTGGTCAGGCCACCACGATGTTCGGACTCGACTACGTTGTCAAGACGTCCAGACCTAAAGAAACGTTTTCGTTCAGGATACCTTTGAAACACATCTTCGGATTTGTGGACGATTACAACAAGATCATGTACGGATTCAAACACAATCTGACGTTGATTCGAAAAGGAAATGATGACGCAATAGTGAGACTCACTGCGACCGATGTGGGTAAGATAACTCTACACAAGATATCGTGGTTCGTTCCGCACGTGGAGCCTTCGATCGTGGAGAAAGCACGTCTCTACAAGATCATAGAATCCAAGAGTAAATTACCCGTGGGATTTAGAATGAGACAGTGCGACACGGCTAGCATTCCTCTCTCCACGAATCACTTCGATTGGAGATTGATGGTGAAATCCGCTTCCGAGAGACTGCGTTTCATCATGGTTGTGTTTCAGACCGATAGGGACGGGTCTCAGGAAAAGAATGCATCGCTGTTCGATCACTGCCATTTGAGAAACATGCAAGTGTTTCTGAATGCCACGAGATATCCAGCAATCGATTACAATGCATCATTCAACAAGAACGATTTCTCCAGACTGTACAGCGACGCCGCTGATTTTAGAAAGAAGTATCACAGTCTGGACGAATTGATGAACAATCCTAACATATCTCCCAGTGAATACAAGTCAATGTATCCCATGTTCGTATTCAACGTCAGTAAACAGAGTGAACGACTCAAGAGTAGCGTCTTAGACATTCAGATCAAGATGCAATGCGATAGGAATGTTCCGAGAAAAACTGAAGCCTTCGCCCTGGTCCTGTCGGACAGAGAATTACAATTCGAATTGGACGGAAATAAGATGTCGATCATTCGATGAGAGACGAGTGTGAAAAAAAAATAAAAAACAAAAAAAAATAAAAAGTAATGAGTAATTATTAAAAACAAAAAAAAATAAAAAAATAAATTCGTTTTTAATGATATTTTTTTAACAAAAAAAAAGTTTCATCTGAGAAAAAATCGTCTTTTTTCAACATTCTCGACGTACAAAATGTTACAATTCGTAAGTAGTCACATAGAAAACGAAATACACATTCCATTTTCGCGTTTGAATAAAAAAGAAGATTTTTGCGATTACGTTCTGAATTATTTAAAAGATCACGTGCTATTCACTCGAGAGAAACAAAAAGGATATTTCGTGACGAAGATATTAAAACTCGAACAGATCTCAGATTGTTCGATCCTGTGCGATCGTCTCTCCATTTCCGTCAGATGTTCCATCCTGTGTTGCAAGCCAAAAAACAAAAAAAAAGATGTGGAAAAATGGTTAGATAAACAGCGGGATAGATGGTTGGAAATGAAAAGAATGAGACGCTTTCCACCATCACCACTACCTTCTGAAGAGAATGGTGATGGTGCGAGTGTTACCAAGAGATGCACAACATTCGTTCATAATTATGATTCGGATAAACAAAAGTGTTGTTATAAACGAATCATATCACAAAAAAAAGAAAAAAAAAAAAGAAGAATCGATGCTGAAAATTGAGAAAAAAGGAAACGTTATTATAATATATGGTGATAGTGAAGAAGAAGGAAAACAAAAAAAAATGAGATCTAAAGATGATCTCATTACTTTCTTTTTTGTTTTTTTTTGTTTTTAATAATCACACATTATTTTTTTTAATTCATTATTTTCCACGCGTTCACTGTTTGTTCAAAGGAACTAATTCAATCAGTAGACTCATCATGGAAGTGGTGGCTTCGGGATTATTGGTTTTCATGACGAAATTAATCCTGTCTCCGGTGTTCACTTTGCGTGTTGATTCGCAGTCTTTTCGACGCTGTATCTCTTATCGCTCTCTACACCATTCACCATGAGATTGACGACCGCTCTGTTATTCAAATCCGAGGAAGCCAGATTCATTCGAAGGATTTCACCTCCCAACGGCATGGTATATCCCACCTGACCATGTTTCGATCCGCTACCTCCATTTCCGAAAGTCCACTCAGCTTTTCCCTCATCTAAGGCGCCGGCCTCTTCAGCCCACACGGTGATCAATTGTCTAGCATATTTGACTTTCTCCACCACCGAAATCAGGGCGCAGGCATCCGTCATGTTCACGGGATCCGGTAGATTCGTGAGCACGTGTCCACCCATGTCTAGTTTACCTTCCATGATGTCACCCTTTCTCCAGACCGAGTTGTCGTCCATGTACTTCCTGCTGACTGTGCTGGAATCGAATTCGGGATCGTGATCGAGACTGAATAAATTGTGACCGTTCATGTTGATGCCACTCTCCATGGTTCCGCTAGATTGTTTGTTCAGGTAGAGATCGTCCACTTGTGATTCTAGGTATTCTTGCGATTGTATCACAGCAGAATCTACGTAGCCCTTGTTGACAGCGGTTGAGTCTGCATCCGTGTCCTTGATCTCCGACAGATTCCATATCTTGTGGAATCCCGCATTCAGATCCAATTTCATTTCTCGTCTGTCAGACTTTCTCTGTTCCAGATCTACGTAGTGTTTGGTCGCCCCGTCCTTGGGATTCGTGGGAGTGGCCACGTTCGTTATCTTGTTATAATTGGCATTCAATTCCGAGTGCATCGTTTTCATAACGTATCTATTTCTGAGGTGTTTGCTGAATCTCGTGTGAGAGTCGTCCGCGTATTTCTTGGTCGCGGCATCGGTGGGATCTATGGGATTCGCGATGTTCACCAAACATTTGGATTTCAGATCGAGATCGTCGGTCATGGTTTAATCCTCGTAATTATCCAGCAGGATTCGTTCAAAATCGGCGTTCCCCCTGTCGACGTATTTTTTAGTCGCAGCATCTGCGAGATCTATTGGCTCGGGAAGATTGTAGAGCTTCTTATCGTTCATGTTCAAAGGTTCTTCTCGAGGTTCATATCTCCAAACGTAACGTTCGTCCAAGTTTGCAATGTCGTAACCATCGTCGACTTCGAACGTCTTCCTCTTCTTTCTTGGGTTGACTTTTTCATCGTCACTTCTACCAAATTTATCGACTGGCATGTTGTTGTGAGGATTTTTTGTTTTTAGAAAAAATATATTCAAAACGCAGTTTATTAAAAATGAACTATGTTATTTTATTTTCATTTTTATTCGATTAAAATTTTTTTAAAATAATTTTTTATCTTTATATATACTATAAAAAAAATCTCTCTCTAATGTAAATCATTGAGAATGTCTTGAAATCGATCTCCTTCAGACCATCTCTTGAGAACGTAGAGACACAAGTGACCGCAAAACACTTGATCTGGTGATTGCACTTGTTCCATGTTGTAACGAACCATCGATTTGTTGAAATATTTCTTTTGGCGGCGAGATTCCGTAGCTGTCAAAATAATAATTTTTCTTCTTCCCGTTCTTGATCCACACCACCCAGTGAGTGCCTTCACCAGATGAATCGTGTAGATTTAAAATTCCGCATTCCGATTGTTGAGGTCTTCTCTTCGGCAAGGCATCTCTGGAAAACACGCCTAGAAAATCTTTGATTTTCAAATCTTTTGCCGCATTCAACAGATCGATGTTGGATAGGGGTTCGTTAGGTAAGACAACACATTCTACGGATATCTTTATTTTCTTATTCATAAATGCGGATATATTTTTTTAATTATTTATTTTATTATAATTCACTAAAATCACGTAATTTTTTTTTAATTTATTTTTTTCTTTTTAAACTAACACTCTCGATGTCTCTATTGATTTCCATAATCTTGAATTCGTCTAATTCCTCTTGATTTTCTGGAATCTCGATATCACCATCTTTTAGTAGAACAGATTCGATCGTTTTGTGGTGATTTAACGAATGAAATTTTTTAGATACCGCATCGTAAATGTATTTCACTTGATCTTTTGACAATTTTTTGAACAGGAAGAACAACTGCAAATATCTATTATATTCAAATACGTCTTTTTCGCTACCTGCAAAAAAAGACGATGCAAAAAGAGATATCAAATGTAGTTTGTCTCTCTTAGCTCGAACGTTTTCAGAATTTAAGAATTGGAGTTCGTTAGGGTTTTTTTTTTCTTTTTTTCTTTTTCTTTTTAAACTAACTTTCTCGATGTCACTATCGATTTCTATAATTTTGTGTTCATCTAATTCGTCTTGATTTTCTGGAATCCTATCATCAACAATCATATCTGGAATCTTATCATCCACAATCGTATCTAGAATCCAATCATCCACATTCATATCGTCTCTAATTAGATCCACAGTCCAATATCCGAGTGCCAAAGTGCTTATTTTATCGTCTAACACGAATCTCTTATCGTCGTCGGCCGTCAGCGAAATCTTGTTGACTATTTTGGTAAACAAGTCGTGATTTTCGCTTCGAATCGATTTCATAGTCTTATACACCGGACCACTTCCTAACAGACAATCTTTATACTCTTGGAAAGAGATGTTTTTCTTCACCATGCACGCTTTAACTCCTTTGCACTTCTTGATCTCTTCATCATCTTCTAGACGATAAGCATACAGTTTGGGTCTCAAGCCCACGAATTCGACGATCTGTTTACCGCCGCTCTCATCCTTAAATTCACCCAACACCTTCTTGTTGTCGTTCGATTGAATGTTGGACGGGTGATCGATGGGATAATTGCTCGTGTTGAACCACTCGGCCACATCTGGAGATATATCTCGGTAGACGTCTTTCGTCTCTATCTCGTAAACTAAACTGTCCATGTCGGTGAACAGTAGTTTGGCTTTATCACCAAATTTTCGTTTGACGTAATCGTAGTGAAACTCGTACATCAATCGCTTGCTGATATCTAAGATGATCGGTCCGAGATAATACGGTTTGTCGAACTTCAGGTGCATCTTTTGCATGTGAACGGCCGCTAGATTTTCATCGAATATGGTTCGGTGTTTGTAATTGGGTTTCGCCACTAATTTTTTAGCTCTTTTCTCAGACGTGACGAGTCGAACGTCGGTTCTCTTCCTGATGTTTTCCATCGATTTGCCGTACACGCAGTTGTTCATGATTTTGAAGAAATCTTTTTCAAAATCGTTCTCGGCTCGAGTTCTGAGATTCATGTTGAGATCGATGTATTTTTTCATCCAAGGCTCTTCGTCGAATCGAATGATATGATGTATGTCGACTAATTTCATCCCGTAATCAACGTATTGTTTCAAATTCTCGCTGTAGATGACGTAGTTACATTTGTTAAATATGTTCAGAATGAGGTTTTCCTCGTCTCCTTCATTCGGTTCCATTCATTCAGGAGCCAGAGAATAATCGTTGTGTAGATCGTGTAATTCTTCCGGATAGTTCAAATCAACTTCTAAAATGCAAGGATAGTCTCTCCATTTTTGCATCTCTTCTGGTTCCGTCACCCATTCGAAATTTCCAATCGGTAAAGGATGACTCATAGCCCAACCATACAGATTATTAGCGTCCCATGACTGTATGTATTTATTTGACCGTTTTGAATCAAAACCTTCTTTCATGTAGGAATTGTTAGCTTCAGAATATCTATGAGAGATCATCGAGACGCCACCTCTCGCAGCCCTTTTGAACATGAGCAACATGTCCACGTCGGATAATAATTCCAATTGGACTTCGGTGGTCTTCAACAGAGCGTCCCATGCCAGACCAGGTGCGGTGAAATACCAAGCGGGATCCAGATCGTAATTTTGATGACAGACGTCTCGAAAATTTTCGAACACGTCTGCCAAGAGCAGAACGTCGGTCTTCAGATAGAGATCATGATAATCTCTCATGGTTTTCATATCGAATGATTTCCACACGTTTTTGGCGTGTTCGTAATTCTCGTCGGAAATGTCGGATTCATTTAATTTCGAATAAAAATCTTCTTTCAAAGGTAGTGCCGTGTCTTCGAATCTCTTTAGATCGTTCATGTAATCGTAAGGATAGACTCCTTTCCTCAACATGACGTCTACTCGTTCTCCAAAATGTTCGCTCGTGATTTTAAATTTATCCTTGCTCATGTTATCGACTAATTTTTCCAGAGCGATCGACATGAATTTAAAACTGTCGATGAAATGTATGGCTCTATGAATGGATTTCGTTTTTTTTTCAACGTCTCTCCGTTGATTACTCTTTTCTTCTCCATGAGCTTCCATTTCGTGAAGGAAATGTATCTTTCTTCGCTGTTCGCGATGCAATTTAATTCTTCGTGTGAGGTGCCGAGATTTTTCATGAACAGATGACTGTCATAACCCGAGAGATTGTGAAACATCACCAGATAGAAAACAGCGTCTCGATATTTTAAATTACACTTGCTGTGAGCCGGACCGCGAAACAGACCTGTGTAATGATCGTGGTCTCTGACCTTCTTATTTTCCTTTGAATTCTCGTCGAACGATTGTCTGCATATGTGACATTCGGTGGCTCTGTTATTTTCGTCCTGCTGCTCTCGCGTGATGATCATTTTTGCCGGAGTTTTGAATTTGTCGTATAACATTTGAATTTTCGATTCTAACTCTTCCACGAACCTTTGAGCCACGTCGTCGTCTTCACACTGTTTCGTGTAGGTGAAGGGACCCATGTCGTGTTGCGAGTCGAAAGTGCACTTCACATAAATGCAATAGCCTGAAGGTATGTGTTTTTGATATCTTTCGACGTAACTTTGAAGAGCGTTGGGTTGACAGGAACTCATTTTCGCGGTGAAACATTCGAAATTGGCATACACGACGAATGGTACTTTTAACCTTCTATTGTGATTTTCAAACTTCACGATGGTGTTAGGTTTTGGCATTTCGATGGCGACACCTTGATTTTTGTTGCAATATTCCTGATGTTTCGCCAACGAGTCTTCACTGTGAAACACGTTCATGCAATTGAAACATAAAGATATCTTTCCATTATGTTTATTATTTTTTTTCGACAGCAATCGAGTCGGATGTTTAACCCAACAATAATGACGATTGTCACCATTCGAAATCAATAATAAAATAATCGTCTTTTCTCTTCTGAGATACAAAGTCTGTCTAAGAGGATAGATCGTTTGTTTTTCCTCGTCGTATCCCAAGACGTTCACCGCTACGGTGGGATTTTGAGCCTCGAAACGTTCGATTTGTTTTAACTCTGTTGGAAAAGACACTCCGGTGCAATCAAGATTTTTAGAAGTTTCCACGTAACGAGAAACTCTATCGGAGTTTATTTCGACAGGGTATAAAGCAGAGGTGACTGCCCATTTAAAACACTGATCATCTTTATTTCTCACGTTGACCACGGCGTGTTTCTTAGTCAAGAAATACGGTAATTCCAAGTAGGAAGATCCTTTCAACGGTTCGTTTTTATTTATGTGAATTTCGAGTTTCAACACCTCATCGAACGTCCAATTACTACCTTCATGTTGATAATTCGTGAGAGACGTCAACATCTTGTCTTTCATCTTTTCAAAAACGTCCGATAGATCTGAACCTCGAAGTACGGGTTCGACGTTAGATCTGAAATATGCATTTTTCACGATGCTCTCGCCGGACTTCACATCGATTTTATTCATTATGCAATGGAGTATCATCTTAATTTTTAATCCCACGTTCATGTATTCGCGAAACAAATCCAATACTTTCTTCACCCGTTCCATGAACAATTTCGGATCGATTTTCTTGAACGAGGGAACCACGTCGAAAGTTTTAAAAACGCCTTTGATCGCACTCTCCCATTCTACGGGTTTCGATTGGAATAGTTCCGCAATGAGTTGTGTTACATATTCTTCTCCTTTCTCTTCGTCGATTGCTCGTTGAATTTCGCTTGATATATCTCGTTTGTCTTGAATCTGAAGTGCATCACTCGTTTTCGTTTTAGTTTTTCTTTCCTTTTCTTTGGAAACTTGATGTTCTTCAACGGCTTTTCGTTTAGTTGTCTTCTTATTTTTCACAATCGAAACGTTTTTGGTTTTTTTTTGACGTCGGCATTTCGATTCCTTTTACTATCTTCTTATTTTTCACAACCGATGCATCTTTTGACGTCGTTGCTATCGACATTTCGTTTGCCTTTCTAGCGTTTCACAAATATTCTTGTATGACTTCAATTTTTTTTGATTTAGTTCTATGATTTCTGAAATCTGAAATTTGTAATAGTTTACAAATCTCGTTTAACTGAGGTATGGTTTTCTCATTTAAATTTACCATTGTTTTATCTGTTTGCTTCATTTGTAAGAATATTTTTTTTGGAATTTTGTATTAAATAATTTGTTAAAAAACTCTTTTTATATATATATAAAAAAAAAAGTTAAATTTTAAATTCAATTTTTTTTTAATGTGTTTTTTATTCAAAACCAATTTAAGACCGCTTTTATTTCTCGTTTGCAAAACGAACACGTTTTCTCATCTTCAGAATAACATTCTCTACAGTAACGCAGGTGTGCACATGGTAGAAACAAGACATTTGCAACACCTTCGCAGAGCAGACACTTGGTGGACGTTTTGCTCGGCTCGTTTTCGACGAGTGACGATAACTCGTCCGCTTCCGCCATGAATTTGAGGAGATGTTCTAAAGTTATGAATTGAGACAGGGTCTTGTTCGCGTTGTTTAACGCATCGTACAATTGTTCCTTGGTGTATCCAAGTTGTAACATATCCATCAATAATTTTTGGTTTTTATCTCTATCCCTCTCTTTGTCTTGGATTTTGATCAATCCCAATGTTAGGATCTTGTTCAAATAATCGCATTCGTCTTTTTTAATATTACTTATGTGTTCTAGTAAAGGTCTGTCGTGAGGTTCCCAATTCATCAAATGTATGTTACAACAAAAACATTTGACTTTGTCACCTTTACCCACGTAAATGAAACCCGCGGCGGCTAAATCTTCGGGTTTTTGAGCGAGATGCGAAGGCCAATTTTTAAACATTTGAAGTCTTGCACGTTCTAGACTATAATTCGGATGTTTGGACTTGATCATTGTTTTTACCTCAAAATTGAGTTTGTAAGAATATTTTTTTTTTAACTTTTATTTATATATAAAGAGAAATAAAGAGAAACTTTTTTAACAAATTATTATTTAAATACAAAATTTAAAATATACATTATTTGCAAGAATTCATAAAAAACAAATAATCGATCATGACAACAACACCTAAAAGATGCGAATTGAAATTGAAACGAGACGAAGCATATGAGAAATTCGGTTTTAATATCTATACATTACAACAACACGATCCCATCGAATTGAATGAGGTTGAGATGGTGGACTTAGAGCGCTACTACAACAAATATCGAATGTGTTTGAAATTGGATGAAGCCGCGCTCGATTTGTTTTACGAGTACCAAAATGATCTGCTGAATAATATCATCGTCGCCGAAGACAGAGAATTTGACAAGGGTGATTTATTGTTCTCCTATGGAAGTTACATATATCCAATAATCTCACTCGAACTCGTAAACAAATCGGTTGGTGAGAGCGCATTCGCCGATGAAAAAAAACTCAAAAGAGTAAAGATAAACATTCAAACCATTTTCGTAAGTGGAAAAATGACGAATGTCAACATGCTAATAATGAACTTGGAAATATAAACAATAGAGAGATTGAAATTTAAATTTAACTTTTTATATATATATAAAGAGAAAAAAAACTTTTACTAACAAATTTTACATTAAAAAAAAATTAAAAATTAAAGAAACAACTTTTTTATATATATATAAAGAGAAAAAAAAACTTTTACTAAAAAATTTTACATTAAAAAAAATTAAAAAAACAACTTTTTTATATATATATAAAGAGCAAAAAAAAAAACTTTTTAAACAAATTATTATTTAAATACAAAATTTAAAATATACATTATTTGCAAGAATTCGTAAAACAAAAAACTAATAATCGATCATGAAGACAGCAACACCTAAAAGATGCGAATTGAAATTGAAACGAGTCCAAACGTATAAGAAATTCGGTCATAAAATCTATAGATTACAATGACACGATCCCATCGAATTGAACGAGGTCGAGACGAAGGGCTTAGAGCACAAATACAACAAATATTGCATGCCTTTGAAATTGGACAAAGCCGCACTCGATTTGTTTTACGAGTGCCAAAGCGACCTGCAGAACATCGTCATCGCCAAAGATAGAGAATTCGACAAGGACGATTTGTCGTTGCCCTATGGAAATTACATATTTCCAAACATCTCATTCGAACTCGTGAAGAAATTGGGTGGTGAGAGCGAGTTGACCGATGTAAAAAAACTCAAAAGAGTAAAGATAAACATTCAACACGTTTTCGAAAAAGGAGAAGACACGAGTGTCAACATGCTAATAACGGACTTGGAAATATAAAAAATAGAGTGATTGATTTTTAGCGAAGAAAAATGGAAAAGAAAAAGTAATGAGATCATCTTTTGATCTCATTTTTTTTGTTTCTTCGCACTCTGTCTCGCGATATTCGTCATTATCGTCTAATTGTTTCTCCACCTTTTTATCCATTTTAAATATATTATTTTATACTTTCTATGATTTTATATTTTATACAATTTTATATTATAATAACATATTCAAAATCGGTATGTTCTTAAATGGCGAATTCTCACCGAGCAACAAACCCTTGCCGAGTTGCTCGACATTCCGTCCACTCTTCAGATAGAGACCGTTTCCTCTCAAAGAGTTGCCACCTCTAACAGGTTCTAGATACAATCCTTTACCGCTGTCGTCTATGTGGACGCGACACACGGCTCCTCCCTTCTTCAAGAACAGTCCGCTGCCACCCATTAATTTCTCAACCGCCGAACTAGCGAGTCCCGTGAGAGCTCCCACGCCGAGAGTCTTTCCGAGAAAGGGTAGTGCCTTTGCGGTGAAGGGTAATGCTTTTGCGGTGATTCCTGCCAATAGCGGTAGGAAACCACCTTTCATTCTCAAATTGTATCTCAATTGAGCGGGACTCAATCTCACCGCCAACCCTCTTCCATCGCGAATCACTTTCTCCATCCTTTTGATTTGACTTCTGGTCCAGGCGATCGAATCCTGACCGCCTCTCGTCAGATCTTCGTGAGTGAATTTGAATCTCACCACCTCGCCTTGAGTTGTTAACGCTCTCTTAAGTTTCTTCCTCTGTCCTGCGGATATGTTCACGTTTTTAACCACGTATTGTGTCATAATTCTGTTTTTTAAAATATATTTACTTCAATTGTTTCTTGTTTAATAATTATATTAAAATAATTTTGTAAAATTAATATTGTGTTTATTTTATTTTTGTTATTTATATATATACACAATTTTTTTGCTTTTATATTTCTCTTATGTGAAATCGTATCATCACTCTCTCTCCGCGAAGATCTAACAGTTCACCATTTTGATCCGTCAACATGGTTTTGAGACTATACAACGTGTCTAAAATCACTGGTAGATAAACTAAATTTCGAGGTCGCTCCACGATCTTATAACCCGGCGACACGTTTGGAAAGAAGGAATAGATCGTCGGTTGAGCGCTACCATTCACGTAGCTTCCAGCAATCACGTCTACGTTCACCAGAATGATATTGACAGCGAGAATGTCGACCGTATTTTCAGATGCCGCGTGGCCTCGATACATCTTTCGATCGAATCCCAACATCTTGCCTATAGAATCGTCCGTGTTGAAATCCACTCGAAAATTATCTTCCAAATCCAACATCGTCTGTAAGGTATTAGGATTGGGAGCGAGTCTGATCTTGTTGCTTCCCTTTCCATCCATCTTCATTCGCGTCTGAATGTAATCGTTCAAATCGTCTATGTCATAACTCCCTTTGGGAATTCGAATCTCCAACCAATCTGTTCCGTCGGAATACTTGAACGAGTTATTCTTTTCGGTGACGTTGGGAAAGGAATAATAAGTCTCCAGATTCACCAAAGCCATCTCATAACTTTTCTCTCTATTCAATTCGATGGAAGGTTCGAATTTCGTAGCGAATCGAGTCGAATCGCCATTCACCACGATTTGAATGGATTGTTTTGCAGCCGTATTCTCGGCTATCCGTCCTAACAATTCTCCATGTTCGAACATTATATTTAATTTTATTTTTTTTATTCAAAACTAATTATTTGAAGATTTATTATTTTCTAAATTTTATTTTCACGCTCTATCTTATTATTATCATCAGAAACATAAAACTTGTCGAATCCGCACCGATATTTTCCGCGATTAAATTCGCTTGTCAAATCGATCACGACGAAATTGTAAAGTCCACCATCCCAAACCCTCTTGCAGAATCTCCTGAATTCCGCAGCGCTCATGTCGTTTGCGACGTGATCGCCGTAGATATGATTGAGATTCTTGAGATCTTGGCGAAAGAGACATAGAAAATTAGCGTTCTCCCTTATCGTCTGTCTAGGCAATCGAAAATAATTCTGCGACAGGTAGAAACAGTCCACGTTGCTGTGACGACCCCTAACGTAATACGATTCGCATCGGTTCTGTCTCTCCAAAAGCAGATCGTCGAAAATCATGAGATTCTTATCTTCCGATTTCAATTCTCTAGGATCCAGAACGTCGCTAGCGTTCTCATAAAATCGACACTCGACGTACGAAGATGCATTTTTCTTCATCAGCTCCATCGCCGCACCGTCCAAAATGGTCGAAAGTGGAGCTTCGCTCTTGTCGAATTCCTCCCTACTGTCAAAGATTCTGGCTATGACGTCCTTGGGCAATCTGCGATCCATGCACTCTCGAAGCAATCTGTATTCGGGTTGAAACAAGCTCTTGCCAAATACGAACAATCTGTCGTAATCCAACCAGGCGGGTCGGGACAACAGATTCATCAACAGATTGGTCTTTCCACAATTCGATTTTCCCACTATCAAGCCTTTTTATGCTCTTGGGAAAGAACTCGTTATTCGACCTCTTGGTCGCGGCGTCGTTCCAAGACATATCTTTAATGTTCATCTTTGTTTTATTTTTTTTGTTTGTTATTTTAGATTCTTTTCAAACGCAAATTTTTTATGTTTTTCAAACTCTGTTTATAATGTTATTATTTATTTATATCGCACCGTCGCGAGTTCTCTTCAATCCGGATCCACTCGTCATTTTGGCTAAATCTTGTATGGGCACCACTGCATCCTTAAAATCTTTCCAACTTTTCGGCGTTCGCTCTAACGCAGCTCGCTTCGCCGGCGGACTGATCAACTTGTCGATCAACGCGTCGGCTGCCCTCTTGCCAGCCACAGAAGCTATCCTACCACTGGATTCGGAAGCGGCTTTCTTACCAGCATCCAAAGCCGTCTTCTTACCGACCTCAAACGCGGTCGATGCGAGTTTTCTACCCGCATCGCTCGTGAACGCTCGCATTATAGAATCGACGATGCCAGAACCGCCTTGAACGTAAGTTCTGACGTATCCCCTGTTCTTTATCACCAACATATTTTATTTTTATGATACATTTTTGTTTTTTTTCACTGGTAAATCGTTTTTGCCGTTTAAATACTTTTATTATTCTAGTGTAAAAATTTACTGTTTTATTTTTTTGTTTGTCTGTTTGTTTGTTTGTTTCTCTCTACTTATTATATACATCAATCCTTCAATTCGTTCATCAGCCTTTTATACTGGTTTTTATTCAAAACCTTCTGTCTTAACAATTCGTCAGATATAGCAACTATCTGATTATCTAATCCTGTGTTACCAGCCCGTCTGCTCGCCATCAACAAACTCAGTCTCTGAGACAGAGCGTCAGAATCGCTCGGAAGAAAAGTGGTTTTCACCCCTTTGCCAGTCACCGATTCGACGAACCTCTTGTTCATATCCCATATGGGTTTCACCACTTTCGTCCACTTGTAACCTCTGTTGGCTTTGGGTCTCGTCTCTCTGGCATCGTTATTTCTCTTCATGGCGTGGATCTGGACCAGAATGTCGCCGTAATTGTCGAAATCCTGATCCGTGTAATCGCCGGGCTTGTCGTAAAGGAGCAATTTGCGCAGTCCATCAGTTACTTTATACTTATTCGAACCGACAATTAAATCTTCATCATCCATTTCCACTTCTGTGTCGCCCACAAAAGTTCTACCCTCAGAATCCTTATAAATTCCATACAACAGATCTCTCTTACCGCCATCATCATCAGACGATGCGACGCTACTAGTGGTGATAGTCGAAGCTGTATCGTCGCTCTCGCTCAAATCTGTTTGAATTCCCGTGGGAACGTAATCCGGTGTAGATTGAACGGAATACCGATTTCCAAAACTAGGAGGCAACGAACCCATTCTCAAAGAACTCTCCTTTATGGGTCTCAGTTCTTCGACTATCTCCTTCCTGCTTCGCTCTTGACCCTCCGTCACGGGTTTAAATATTTTTGTGGCTTCGCGTTTGAGTTCCATCTCACCAAGACGTCTGCTCCTATCAGCAGACTGAATCCCCTTCTTAGCACGCTCAAACCCTTCTAAAATTCGATCTCGGTGTCTAGAATCCATCTGTAAAAACATCTTTCGTTTTTAATTGTTTATTATTTTCAAAATTAAATGTATAATTATTTTTATGTTTATGTTTTTTTCTCTCTCCTATATATATCGATCACTTTTTTTATTTATTTCCTCGGGGCATCCCCCCCGCTCACGTCAGAAATGGAAGCGTTCGACAGTCGTCCGTCAAGTTTTTTGGAGGAAAAAAAATCCGGGTATTCCCCCCACCCCACGACGAGGGGAGATAACTCTGTATGATCGAGTTGATGAGAATCGAGCGATCCGATTGGTCAATAGTGGGAATTCCCCTAATGACGTCATAAATGGGAAAAACCCACCGCCTCAAAACAATTGCGGATTCTGGATCACTGATCCAGAATCCGCAAACCGTTTTTTGATGATATCCTAGAATTTTTTGCTCGCGTTCACCAACGATGGATCGATGGTCTGATCTGCGATGGGAACGTTGACAAAAATTTTTAAAGTAAAAGAAAAAAGTGAAAATGTACAATTTCACCTTTTTTTTTAAAAACGCGTGACATTCAACGTTCACCACGAGTATTTGAACGTTAAAAGTGCGATCTAGGAGTCACAAAAAACATGGGAGATTCAAGATCACTGAACATTTTCATTTTTGTGAACAAGCGTGCGATTTAACACCGAATCCCACTTTGGTAAACGCATCGTGTACACGTACATGTACAAAGTGATAGTAAACTCTCAATTATTACCTACTCACACAAATGGCAAAATCATATGAAAAAGGTTAAAACATGTTAGTAAAAGCCTGTCTGAATAAAAATGTCTTTAGTTTAGATTTAAAAACGGGCAAGGAACTGGCCTGTCTGATATCATGCGGAAGTCTGTTCCAGAGTTTAGGCCCACAGACTGAAAATGCCCTGTCACCCGCTGTACTCAACTTGCTATTGGGTTGTTTGAGATTCAACATGCTGGAGGATCTAACTGTTCTGGGTGGTCGGTAGTATTCAACTAAATCAGCTAGGTATGTCGGGGCCAACCCATTCAGGCACTTGTAGACCAGCAACAGAACTTTAAATTCAATTCTTTGTTGGACTGGAAGCCAGTGCAAACCAATGAGAATAGGTGTAATATGCGATGACTTTGCTGTTTTCGTAATGAGACGAGCCGCGCAATTCTGTACCCGCTGGAGCTTGTCAATGTTATATTGCTTAGCCCCATAGAGCAAAGAGTTGTAATAATCCAGTCGAGTGGTAACAAATGCATGAACAAGTTGTTCCGACATCTGCTGATCAATAAGACATCGTATTTTACCAATATTTCGAAGGTGAAAGAAAGCTGAACGACAGATCTGGGTAACGTGTGTGTCAAAAGTGAGGCTATTGTCAAAGAGACAGCCCAGGTTTCGGACTTCGGATGCAGGAGACACCTCAGCTTCGCCAATACGGATGCTGCAACACGGGGACTTATACAGCTGTTTAGGCGTTCCGACGTAGATAACCTCAGTCTTCTCGCCGTTGAGCTCGAGAAAATTACTAGACATCTAAAGTCTTATCTCCGTAATACATGCTTCAATAACCCCACGGGCAAGTTTTTCAGTGACGTGTGTGAAACGAATATATAACTGATGTGCACTACCAATAGAGGACATTTCGATAAACCAGGAGTCTTGTCTGCCATTGATCGCTTAGAAGAAAGTAAACAGAGTTCTTTCAATTTCAAAAATCAATTCTCCGACTGGGTTGATCTATGGTCTTCCCTATGGAGCCCACCCCCCCACCACCCTCAGATAGAACCATTTTTATCGAATGATCGATGAAAATGATACAGAAATGCCATCGAAATGTCCTCTACGAGGAATGCCAATGATCGCCCAGATGCCAGAAAATCGCGTTTGTTCAGTTCGCAAAATCAAAATTTTCTCCGGGTCTGGGGCCCCTTTCGGGGCGAGTTAACAAATGGTTTTCCAGGGTCAGATTCCCAAATGTCTAACGAACCAAGAGACGTTTATCTCCATTGTACTTCTTGCCATCGCTAGAAGTGAAACAATTCGTCGCCCGAGTGCTAGCATGTTCTATGTCCCCTGTGGACATAGAACATTCTAGCACTCAGGCGACGAATTCTTCAAACCCATTTTTTAAAGAAAAACAATAAAAAAGAATTTCATTTTCGATCTCGGTCTATTTGTCATGATCGAACTTACAGGGTGTGTTCGATCTGTTATAGGAGCGGTTTAACGTCGTTGCTCGCGCGAAGCGTTGATACAGACATGTTCTAATTGACCCGCTTTCGGCAATTAGAACCCGGTAAGAGTGAATTTACCTGAGATTAGAGAACGGAGCACCCTGGCAATCAAATTATGGGCTCAGAAAGAACAACGAGCTAAAATTCAACTGTTTATATGATTAATAAGCAATGTTAACAATTACCCAACGAATCAACCACATTTGCCCGCGAAATTTACAGATCGAGCAGTAGAAAAAAAATATTTAAATATTTTTCAAAACAGTTCAACAAAACCACATCGTTGAACTCGTTCCAATGAGGTGTCACATAATATAAAAAATATAATTAAAATTACAAATTTGGATATTGTGTTCGCTGGCAATGGGAAAGGTTAAACATCTTGATTTGCTACTGATATCTTCTTTGGCAATTCAAAGGCATCAATTGGAAGCGTTTGATATTAATTATTACAAGGGTAGACTATTATTTGAATAATAATAATCTGAGTTGTCGCGGTCTTCTAACGAGAAGGCCCACATTAACAAGTGCCCTGCCGGGGAATTTCCATCCTCCATTCTCCCTCCTAATCTTCCAGCATTCAGTTGAAAACTCCTTCGTAATTTCCCCATTGGCACCTTCTCGATCTCCACAACCAAATAATAGACCCTTTTCATCATATCATTCCTCATCCAATTATCTTTCATGCTTCCATCCCATTTTCCAGTAGTTTCGTAAGGATTCTTGTTCTACCAGGCAAATAATTCTAAAATGAAATGTCCCAGGGTCTCCCTTACACCTAAGTAAGTTATACATTTGGCACACCTTTTCCTGTGCATTTCTCGATTTCCCCATCAACTTCCGTGACCTGCATCTCACTTTGAACAACGATGACCACCCCCCCCCCCCCCTACCAACCATCCATCAAAAGTTGATTTGTGGAGTGGATGATTAATGTTTTTTTATCCGCAACCAGAAGGCTTCGTGCTGAAGATATGAAATGATCCGCGCTACATCTTGTTATATGATCACGAAAGCGAGCTATACTGACAACGAGCTAAGCTCATCCTCCTAGATTTCCGTGAACTACGACACAATGGATGCAAATTCGGAAACGTAGGTGGCAACCGTTACTTATTCCCAGTTCCTTAGTTGACATTCGCTATCAATCGATTTTATCGGTTGATAACGAATGTAGAATAAGGAGCTAGGAATAAGTAACCGTTGTGAGGTCCCCAATTCTGAAAACGTTAGTTGGCCTGCTGTGATTTGGACGTGGAACCTAACGTTCTTGCCGTAATTCCTTACACTGCAAACACAAAGAAAACGTTGCTCTCAGCGTTTGGGATCAAGGTGTACTTAATATTTTATGGTGTGTGTGGGAGAATCGCGTGCGAAGTTGTGATTGTTCGGTGTGGGTGTTTGTAGGTTGGAATCGAAACGGCTGACCGATCGTGCGAAGGCGAGCGTGCACGTGTGGGGGTAGTGTGCAAATGCGGTGAGATAGGTGTGCGTGTGTGTGTGGGGGGGGGGGGGGGGCGGGGGGGGGGGGCAAATGCTGTGAGACATGTAGACTTTTACTTTTATTGTTCACGTGTGTATCATATATTCTCCATGTCATGTGACTATGTTCGTTACGTAAGACAATAAATAAACAGGTATACCGCGGCGTTTATGCACTCTCAACACACTGCTTAACACCTCAAAAAGAGTTCGCGAGTAACATTTAACTTCAAAACGATTTATGTGCTGTTAACAGTTAATATACTGTGGTTCCGAACTTTTACAATATCAAAAGGTGTTCTGACGTTGTGAACGTCTTCATTACTTCCAAGGTCAACCTTAAGGACTTTGATTTCCCATTTTCCAGGAATTTTACAGATTCCAACATCAGCACGCAAATGCAAACAGATGTTCCGGAATTGAATCCACCGTAGTCTACATATCAATAGGACATTGATAGTAAAATGTCACTCGAAATTCCAAATTTGAACATGAATTTCATTTTTTTTTTAATTTTCTTTTGAACCCAAAATCAAAAAAGTTGTGTGCTGAATTAAAATTTGAAAGCAATATTTGCCTCCAAGTCAAAGATTCAAGAATGACGTGCAAGATAGAAATTTACACCGATTAGTACCTATCTTAAAATATTTGGTGACAAATTCAAATTTCATGATTTTGAAATTCGCAGATAACTTTGGGTCTCATTTTTGAATTCAGACCGTCATTTTGATGATTTTGAGTTCAAAAGAAATTTTTTTTAAAAATTTAAATTAAAAATTCCGGGTGAATTATTGCTATAAGGCTAAAAAAATGTGTTTTGATTCTCGGGCAATCCCTCATTGAATTTGAACCCCGTCATTGGACATTTTTATTGCCTTCCAGTGTCTTCCAATATTCGTATAAACGCAGGGAGACTCGAAACTTTTTACATTTTTGATTGATGCATATTTATTTAGTTGCGTCTCCCTTATGTTTGCCTTGTTATAATTTATGGGAGAGTGCTATAGGCACTCTCCCATAAATTGTAACCAGGCAAATTCCCATAGATTAAATACTTTTACTTCAAATATAACATGGAGAGCATCAGAAGAATGTGAAGCCTTTGAATTGCAGTACCTAGTTTGTTTCAGTTTAAACAATATTTATTCATGAATTATAATATAATACATACAGGTAAATGACAATTACATAATGTTCATGGAGACTTGTAATACAGGTGTATGCATAAAGGTAGATCAACATAGTTGATGCACAAGTTGTATGGGTGGGACTCTGCAGTAAGCTATAAGATTATGTTAAGCTGTCTCCCAAGAAAATCTGAAAAAGTTTGTTTTAGAGGAATGTTTTATTTTCAAATTAAAAATGAATATATTTCTATAAATATGCACTTTATATATTTATGTGTGCAAAGACACCCGAAATCCTCTCCATGTTTGCTCACCTTTAGCAAAAGAAAAATAAAAATTAAAAATAAAACCCTCCCTATATCCGCGATTTGAAAAAAAAAACATTGCCGAAAATCAATTAATTTATTTTGTGTGGCCTAAATGTCCGAGAAAAAAACCTGTGGGTCACGTGGGATTTAATTTCGGACTTTCTCTGTTCGCTTTTGTATGCTAATTTTGAATTTGTAAAATTCCTGAAAAGTTGGTTTATCAAAGTCCTTAAGTAGTTTCATTTTCTTCGACCAGACTTTGATGAGTGTGTACCAAGTCTGCACTATCTTCTTCGACTTCTTGTCTACGTCATGAACTATCCGTAAAAGAATGAAAGGGCGAAATCTATAGGGAAAGCTATCAAGAACTTCTATAACCTTCGATAAATTAGAACTTCATATCGAATTAATGCGTAGGTACGAATGTAGTTATTTTTATTTATATATCGGGGTTCAATGACACTTTCGATAGCCAGGATCATCTCGTGTCGGACAGTTTTACGGGCGGATGAAGCCGTAGTACTCGGGGAGAACCACCGTGCAGCAGCGAGAAACTATCAGACTTACAAACGTACTAACTCCACACTAGCCGGGTTAGCATGGGTTGGAGACAAGTGCACCATCGACGTGCAATACACCTTAGTACACAGCGCCAGCCGGCCCCCACATGTGCAATCGAGATTAATTTACCTTGACCATGGACACAACGCAGTTATCCCTGGCGGGGAATGAACCGCGAACCTTTCGGCTTGAAATCCAATGCCTGTCAGTTTTTCCCACAATGTCACATATATCTATATAGCGAGAGTTACTTACTGAAAGCACTCTCGTGGATTGAATGGGGTTCGGGAGATAAAAAGGAAATTAATTAGTTAAAGTTTTGACTTCGATAATAAGCCCAATTTTGAAAAAAATGGAAAAAGAGAAATGAAGAGATACTGGGTCTTAAAGGGTGTCGGCAAATTGTTGAAAGATCAAAAACATTGATCCACATAAAAGCCATTTCCTTAATTCTCATGTCTTGGTGGGATACGACAATAGACGCTAATCCTCTTCACAACTCGATTAAAAAACGTCACTTTTCAATCACTTGCTCGAATATCTTTGGTGCCAAGCAGAATTTTTGTTCGGTGGCCTGCCCCCCAAAAGTGTTTTTAGTACCGAATGAAGGTTTTTAATGCCATATGAAATTTGAGTGTAATTGAGAAGAACAAATTGTCCATACATCGTCCTTTGAGTGGAACAAGGCGCCATCTGCAATGCTTATTGCACTCAAAGCACGGCATTAATATTAATTTAATATTACTCTGGCTCTAAGTATTTTAATTGCAGAAAACCCACAAATGATATTATTTATTTATTTATTGGTGTTTAAGGTCACATATTTCTGCACAATGGCTCATCATGACCACGTGAGTTTTACGGATGGAGGAAGCCGGAGTACCCGGACAGAACCACCGACCAATGGCGGACAACTGTCAGCTCCTCAGCATACTAACTCCACAGAAGCAGGGTTAGCTTTGGTTGAAAACAGATGCACCATCGATGTCCGGTACGCCTTAGTACACAACGTCACCGTGCCCCACGAGGGCAATCGAGAGGGGAGGGGGTGGGGGGGTGGGGTGAAGTGTCTTGCCCAAGGACACAACGCGGTTGCTGCAGGTGGGATTCGAACCGAGGACCTCTCTGCTTGCAGCCAGCACCACTATCTACTGATCCACCGCGCCCCCCCCCACACAAATAATAAAAGTAGAGATAAAGTAGAAGGCTATTTTTAACGTTTATAAAATTATTTCATGATCACTATTTACTCACTGTTTATTCACCACGAATTCATTCGAAGTAAATAATTTATTATCTTCTAGAAAGATTATGAGAAAAGATTAAGTGAGATAAAAAAGATTATGTAACAAAGAAATCTTTTGATAAAAATCTGATTAAATAGATAAACTGTTAACCCTTTACCTAACGGATTGCCCGCATCCGCCAGCGTAATATGTAAATTGAGCAGTTGAAAAAATAAAAATTTTCAAAATATTTCAACAAGAACCATATTATGTGACCCCTCATTCGAACGAGTGCAATGCACACGTTCCAATGAGG
Organism: Pictodentalium vernedei; assembly: GCA_031216915.1. NCBI lineage: Eukaryota > Metazoa > Mollusca > Scaphopoda > Dentaliida > Dentaliidae > Pictodentalium > Pictodentalium vernedei. The sequence continues at coordinate 44,884,127 of CM062296.1, forward strand.
AGTCACATGATATGGTGTTGTTGAAATGTTTTGAAACATTTAAAAACAATGATGTTTGAAATAATAAATTTTGATATCGTCTGCGTTGGGTAAACTGTTAATTCGGTGTACCCGTAACAAAGAACCACAATTATAACTGTTGACAGGCGTGAATTCTCCCTTGCGTGTGTCATCAGACAGCGATTTTGTTGAAAACGACAATTTGAAATAATAAACATCAATGCCCTTGAGACTCACCAAAAGTATATTTTTTGTGCCAAATACTGTATTTCGATGTTAAATGAATTGTTTTAGTGCAAATGGAACCATTGGCACGTGACAGCGTAAAAACCGCTAGCAAACAAATTTCTTCACCACCACCAAAAACAACAAATTTACTGTTTGTTTTTGTTAATGAAAGCTAAATATAGAAATTCAGAACTATTTGACAAAATAGCTTCGTCAATCATCCAGACGACGTAATAATGGATGAACGAAATCATCTGAGTTGAGACGTGTGATTTGTGTGCACCATTCGGCAATAATCCGGCCTGTTTCTTTTATTTGAACAATTTGCCAACCCGAAGGCTTCGAGTGGGAAGATGCTTAAAGCACTAGAAAAAGCCCAAACCATCAAAGGTATAATTTATTGTCAAAATTAAATTTGTTTGTATTGCCAGCTGAGATCTTTCAGGTTCCAATTGTTTTCCAGGGAGGTTCGTGTTCGCCCGGACTCGCCGCTACGCGCATAGGACGATGCTTCGCATCATGATTTGATTGAAATGTGTTGCCCCTCCTTCTACAAAACACAAAATGTTGAATCTCCACTGCTCCAATTTTTAAGCCCACTATACAATTATGCAATCATGTAAATTAACATATCCTTGAAAAAAGCGAGTATGGAGAAGTTGCGCTAGCATCATATGTGATACATAATAAAACGCACGGCTCACAATTTTTGCAATTGGAGGAAATTCACGGGAAGGTTGGCTCCCCTTAATTTCCCAAAGTTGTGAGTAAATTTAACACTAATGGCATGGGATTTTATATAAAAATTGAAATTCTGAAATGTTGGCGAATCTGTGTCACCGGTGTTTGTTCGCACCATTTCACAAACTTCTGGTATTTTCATGTAGAGTAATATAACAATATAGAAGCTGGCTTTATTCAATGTTTTGCCCAATCCGTTTGACGATTATTCTCTGCTGAAACCTATTTAAAAATAAGAAAACGGCGTTTTTACCTTCTTTTGATGATTTGTGACTTTTTTATCCGTTTTTTATACCAACAGTGTGTGCACCGTGGCATGTCATACACTGTCTTTTACATCAATATGGGGAGCGCGGTGGCTCAATGGTAGACTGTTGGACTTCTATTCTAGAGGCCCCGTCCTGGACGACCTGCGTTGTGTCCTTGGGCAAGACACTTTATCCCGGTTGCCTACATGGGGGCACGATGACGCCGTATACCAAGGCTTACTGCTCGTCGACGGGGTACGTGTCTCAGCCGCTGTAACCATGTTTTACAGAGCTTGAACAGAGTTAGAATGTTGAGGAGCTTACAGTTGCTCGTCGATGCTCGGTGGTTCTCTCTGGGTACTCCGGCTTCATCCACCCGTAAAACTGTCAAGGTCACGATTAGCCATTGTGCATAAGTATGTGACCTTAAACACCAATAAATAAATAAATACATCGATATAAAAGTTCAGGTGGTAAGATTTGCTCATGTGTTTCTCGGGCAGAATAAAAACTTTCAAATTACTGTAAAACACATTCGCTAAACAGAGAGCCAAAGTAGACAGTAGTGTTGGTAGGTGTGATACTGATAGAGATTCTTAATAACGGATTATCTGTGAACTAGTTGCTTCTAAATAGCTTACGATAAAAAAGACAAGTTTCCATTTGTTACCATTTATGCCATAAATGGCCGTTTATTTGAACAATAAAAGCCTTGGATAAATTTTTGCTTTATTCACCAAGTAGGGCGATAAATTTTCCCCGTAGGTTTAACACTGAAAGAATTTATTCCTGTAGTAGAGACGGATTTGTTGACCTCTGGCCTCTACCGCATTCGTGTAGAATAATTGATACTTCAATTGTTGTTTTCTTTAAACCTTTTGAAAGTATTAAATAATGGCAGTAGAAAACACCACACACTGTTCATTCAATAAAATATTTTTGCAAGTTTAGCTCAAGTTTGTTAGGGAATTATTTTTAGACGGAAATGTATTACTGCGCCTTGTTTATTTTTGCCAATCTTGCTTGTCGATCGAATTGGACCAATGTGCTCCGCATTTCTCGCTGTGTTTTGTAGCGAGTAACAGCACAATTTTGCCGCGACTGCCCTGTAAAAGATTTATGGGATATACAAAATAAACGTAGAGTGTTTTCAAGTAAAAAAAAATATTCTACTCGTAGAATTAAGAATGAAACCGACTCGCCGAGGCTCGTCGGTTTCATTCTTAATCCTACTCGTAGAATATTTTTTTTTACTTGAAAACACTATACGTTTATTCTATAACACTATACGTTTATTTTATAACACTATGCGTTTATTCTATATTTAATAAACGAAAATTAAAAGTACCAACACTCTCTCATTTATTAATTTATAAGCAGATAACTTTATCTAAAGTCGATTTTAAGTCATGGACGATGATCTGCCGTGGAAAGTATTGGCCAAATGCGACAATTAAATTTGTTTAAATTTGCATATAAAAATATATATCTTAGGAAAGCCCCGTATATTGTCACCTTTGCACACTTGCCAATTTTTACACCCACAGTGTAACCCAGTAATATTACATCTTTATGTATCACAAATAGTGCTTCTGTTGACCGTCTGCCCGTTCATCCTGTCCCGACACCTCCGGTTTCGACGCCTCGCTTTCTTTTTACTCTGTATAGGTTCTTTAAAGCTGTGTCTTAACGATTTGAGGAGTTATTATGCGTTAGCAAGTTTCTTGTGTTCTTGTTGCTCTGTGAAGTAAATAAACGAATTTTTAGGTTAACACAGACGAAGATTATATAGTATTTTATTTGATTGAAATAATTCAATGCAATTCAAAATCAAATTTGACAAAGACATATTATTGTGTCGCTGTCTGCATACAGTTAAAACTAGAAGTCCAGTCATGAAATGCGCACAAATAGCACGTCGATCTGCGCATTAATCTACGCGTTATGACCACAGTTAGGCTATCAAATTCTGTACAAATGACCTGTGCACAAGTAATGTTTCAGCCAATGGACTTCCGGGTAACTCGGAGGTCCATTGGCAGAAACATTGCCTGTGTGTACTATGAGTAACCAGGAGAACCTGCCCTGCTTTAGATGTTATTCGATATGGCAATTGCGTGCAATTCCTACGCGCAATTAAGCCTAGATAAGAGCATACTTTATGACAGGACTTCTAGTTTTAACTGCATACGGGGATAAAAAATACCGAAATTTCAAGCCGCAAAATATTCCTATAATGCAGCAAAGAATTTGTTTGATAGAGCTCATTGGATCTAAACAGCACAGACGTTGCGTTTCAATATCGGTTTAGAACCCCCACGCCCCCGCTCCCAGGCATATGCCCTGGAATTCAACATTACACCTTCAAACGATTGAAATTAACCCAAAACCGGCCAGCGCTATTCTCAAAAATCGCCAATTAATTTTCATTATTTTTTCATTTTTTGTCTCAAAAACATAGGTTATGACCCCTCGTTGGAATGAGCTCGTCTAGCTCGTTCCAACGAGGGGCCATAACCTATGTTTTTGAGACAAAAAATGAAAAAAAATAATTATTCAAGAATTGTTTTGCAAGTGTCGTCTTCTTTTCATGTAAGGTAAAGGGTTAAAAAATAAGTGTTGTATCCTGTCTTAGAATACATGGTAATGCCAAGTGACTAATTTATTCTCGATTGGTGAGGACCAGCAATAATTTGCTGATGAGAGAAAATTATTACAAATCGCCTCTTCCGATTGTCGACATTTATTTCATCTACTGACAAACTGACATACTCCTCTCACGCAAAAGAAACATTTTGTCTTCAGTAATAGTGCAGAGAATGTTGGAAATGAAGCTCGGAATGAGATACATTTGGCTCTCTAAAACTTAAAACAAAAAAATGTGACACAGAAAGTGTAAACGAACCTCTCCTGATCAACCCCTAAAAATGTATAATCTAACCAATAACTTCAAGAATGCTTTCCCACCCTCGTTGCCTTTTGCCCGGTGTTATGAGTGACGTAACTGCTACAAGCGTTGCCAATGTTGTTAAGGGTACTTCATCATAATTGGTATTCATCTTTCGTCTTAAATCTTTTCAACAACACAATGGATGTTCTGGTCATCGATAAAACTGCGCAAGATGCAACAACTGACCCGCGCGCATTTCTTTAGAAAGAAGGAATTGATCAAGGTATATAACTTGTCGGTACGGCAGAAATAATGTCACACGGTGTGTTGAAATCGACCGCCCACCGCCTTATTGTCCTCAGTTTCCTTTTACTGTCTGTGTATCTAATATACTTATGTGCCATATAGCGTGTGAATGGACTTCAAATCGAGCCACAGAGTGCAAGGGAGATGTAAAACAATGATGCAAGATATGAACCGCACAATTCAGGGACTGGAAGGAGGAAAGAATCGTTTTGATTGCCTTAACACTTACAGCGACATATGGTGGGATGTACGCCTATATCACCTTACCATTTTAACACTTAAACCCCTTACCCAACGTAACGGCCAAAACCGGCCAGCGCTATTCTCAAAAATCACCAATTAATTTTCATTATTTTTTCATTTTTTGTCTCAAAAACATAGGTTATCACCCCTCATTGGAACGAGCTCTCGAGCTCGTTCCAATGAGGGGTCGTAAGCTATGTTTTTGAGACAAAAAATGAAAAAAATTAGTTATTCAAGAATTTTTAGATAAAGGGTTAATATCTGTGCACGAAAATGGAAGAGTCTTACACATATTATCATCAGTTGACAGGGCGCCACATACACAGTCTGAACTAAAACTACCCACCGTTCCAGGTGTATTAATTAATTAATTAATTTATTTATTTATTGGGGTTGAACAACACGTTTGACAGCCAGGCTCACCTCGTGTCGGATATAGTTTTACGGGTGGAGGAAGCCGGAGAACACGAAGAGAACCACTGACCAAACGGCGAGAAATTGTCAGACTTCCCAACGTACTAACTCCACACCAGCAGGATTAGCATTCGTTGAAGACAAGTACACAATCATCACGTCTTAGTACACAACGTCATCGTGCCCCCACTTTTGCAGTGGGGATTAAGTGCCTTGCCCAGGGATACACCGCTGTTACCCCTGGCGGAGATCGAATCCTGGACCTTTCAGTTTGAAGTTCAATATCGTAACGACTGAGCCATCGCGATATCGTATTTTTGATTTATCTCCCCTGATTACTGTGACACAAGGAGCCCCTAGCAATAGGCTATCACATAATGACATATGCTCAGCAACAGTTTGTTTGTTTATTGGGGTTTGACGACACTTTCAACAACCAAATCATCTAGTATCGGACGGATTTACGGGAGGAGAAGGTCGGAGTACTCCGAGAGAACCACCGAGCAGCACCACCGTGCCCCCAATTAAGCAACATGGATTAAGCAACTTATCCAGGGACACAACGTAGTTATCGCTGGCCTGAATCGGACGGCCGACCTTTCGGCTTAAAGTCCAATGCTCTAACCACTGAAGCAGCATGCTTCTTAATACAGCTATTTATCCGAATCACGTCTTTTGATGGAATAATCCGTATAGCACAGGATGCTAACCTAATACGCATCTCTGAAATACCAGCGGAGATTTATAAAAACTTTTCAAAGTGAAACCAAGGAGGAAGATAAACACTCATTATTTCCTTCTTAATCTTTGCTTGTTCTGAAAGGATGGCCGGATATAATAATTTAACTCTGAACCAGTCCCAGAAAGCCGTTTTTAATAAAGTTGTACTTTGGTGTTTCACTATTATTGATTTTCACAACCGATTAATCGTCTGACACAATCGATTATAATCGATTAATCATACTCAGGTGACCTATAAGAGGATTAATTAGGAAAACAAACATACCCGGAACAAAAATGAACATCGTGAATGATCAACGTGGGATTTGGGAAAGTTTTACAGTTACTCAGGCATTAATATTATTTATGTGGGCAATGAGGAGGTACAACAGTTTTATAAACACTCATGGAATTCTCATTTGTCACTAACGTAAAAAACACCCGTTTGCGACCTACAAGTGGTGATGGCGTCTTCTTCCGGAAACTGTGTTTGTAGATTTGATTTTCCGATTCAAGATGCTCTGCTGTGTAAAGTTGTCGGCTTTGTCATAGTGTTCCCAGCTAAATGACGATAATTCGGAACAAATGTGAAGTGAGGCTAGACCAATTCCTTCGAATATGGAGTTTATGTGTCTTGGTTATGACCACGACAATAACACAGTTTGCGCACTCTTCTTGATCAGGTCTCCATTTCTGATTCATAGCCCTGAAGTCATAAGAGACCGCTAATGACCGCAGGGTTGCAAATCACTGATGTAGCTTCGAAAATGAAACATAACGCCCACTAAGATCATGTTTAGTATAATTGTGTATTGGAAATGGAAGCCGGGGTTGATTAATACTTCAACATGCAGTCTTATGACGTCGGTTTGAAAATATTAATTGTTCAAACCAAAAAACTGAATCAACCATATGTATTATCATATTATTAAAACCTACCTTTGATACCAGGCATCAAAATATCAACTGTAGTATCAAAAACTTAATTTTACTATGTAAAGTCCAATGTAATGGTGCCCGTGAATTTATCTCAAATATGCTAATGCTGTTTTTATTGAAATCATCCTGTGTAAAAGTTGCAAACGGAGATTAGCCCTTTGAACGCTGATGTTATAATCCATGCCAGTTCAAATCCATCATCTGGTAGAGTCGTATATATATATATATATATATATATATATATATATATATATATATATATATATATATATATATATATATATATATATATATATATATATATATATATATATATATATATATATATATAATATACACTTCATCAAATATTTGATAAATATGAACAACGTGAAATGCGGAACATATCTTTACTTATTGCCACCCAAGGAAGATATGAAACGGTGATTTTATAGAAGGATTCGTGATTGGGAGCTAGACGACCACTTGCCAAATAATAAATCGATCTGTAAGGCGTACGCGTATCTCGATCAATTTTATAATTCCCATTTAACAATTAGGATAAGCGTGGCGCTAAATTTTACGTTCACATGACGCGATACACATTGGTACGGCACTTAACGTAACGGAATAAGAATTAGTCAAAAAATGAAAGCTGCTTAGAAGGAAGTAATCTTCCGAGTAAGACGGCAAATTGACGAAGTTATATATAATATATATATTGGTTACTTGGGGGAAGACCAATCAATATTTTCAACGTGCAGCCCCAAGGCTGCACGTTGATAATCTTGATTGGTCTATCTCACAAATCCACTGATCAACGAGCCACTTTATGAATTCAGGTCGTATTACGATCCTGGTCCGGAAGGTCGGTCTTTCGGATCGAAAGGGTTACCTTTATCTGTGATCCCTTCTAACAGTGACACATATTTACAGACACTAAGTTCAAAATAAATCACCGAACCTCAGTTATCCGACATATTGAAAACATGTTTACAAATTTAAATATATATATATATATATATGCATGTAGTCTTGAAAACCGGTTTCCCAACTATACAGAAATTTTAAAGAATTACAGAACTATCCATATATATCTTACCTCCTACAAGTATCTGGGAATTTCATTTGTTCAAAGACGTCACTTGCAGACTGCATATAAAACCATATACTGCCTGTCAACATCAATATACGCCGACAGCTATGGATAATCTCCCATTTGTTCATTGATTATTCAAAATGGCGGCAGCCTATAAACGCTTCAAGTTGAAAGGTTGAGTGTTGGAAGCCCATATTTGGTCTGAAGTGCAGGTTGGGCAACTTAAAAGGCTTCATATATTTATGTGGGTGTGTGTCATGTTACCTTCGAAATGAAACTGTTTGGTATGTATGAATTTGCCTTGTTACAGTTTATGGGAGAGTGCCTGTCTCCCATAAATTGTGACAAGGCAAAGACACGTGAAGACATTGTGAGAATTCTCTCATTTAATTTTGACCGCTGTTGTTATTAGTTCTGTGCATCGATGCAGCAGTCGGTAAGATATATTCGTTACACAATTTGTTGGTGGCCTAATATGGTATATGTGGTGTCAGTTAATTCCATATTGGACTCGAGCTTCGTTCTCGTCCAATATGAAATTAACTGACACCATATATACCATATTAGGCCACCAACAAACTGTGTAACTAATAATAGTCACTCTACTTATACTCGTTCAGCAAGGCAAACAAAATCAAACTGAGGTGGGATACAATATCTAACATAATTGGTTTAATCTAAATGTTTTCTGTAACCACACACGTCTATGTTCAATTTAGATCGGAAGATTGTACTTATTCGTTACACATTGTAGTATTTTGTTCATATATATGTGTTAATGTAATTTACCGCGAAAACTGTAAATAAAAAAAAAAAAAAAAAATCAAAAAATCAAAACTTTGTCAGTGATTGGAATGCATGTCACTATTTTCATTCCAAGACACTACAGTTAAAACTAGAAGTCCTGTCAGGAACTGTGCGCTTATCTAGGCTTAATTGCACGCAGGAATTGCCATACCGAATGGCAACCAAAGCACGGCAGGTTCTCCTGGTTATTCATATCAAACACAAGCAATGTTTCTGCCAATGGACCTCCGGGTTACCCGGAGGTCCATTGACTGAAACATTGCTTGTGCACACACAGGCCATATGTACATAATTTGATAGCCTTACTGTGGTCATAACGAGTAGATTAACGTGCAGGTCAACGTTCTATTTATGCGCATTTTATGACAGGACGTCTAGTTTTAACTGTATAATTATAGACCAGAACAACGACAGTGCCAACACGCCGTACAATGTCTTCCTACAACAGACCAACACTAACAATGTCTCCCACTGCCTCGAGGAAAGCAAAATCATCATGTATTATTATATGATTAAATAATATGATGATTCGGAACAAACGTAAAATGAGGCTGGGCCAATCCGTTCGAATATGGAATTTACGTGTCTTGGTTGTAACCATGCCCATAACACAATTTGCTCACCCCCTCTTTATCGGGTATCCATCAGCGATTCGTAGCCCTGAGACCACTTATGATTGCATCACTGATGTAGCTTCGAAAATGAAACCCAACGCACACAAAAATATCATTATTTTAGTTTAAGTGTGTATTGCAAATGGGTGGTGAGGATCGATTAATATATATATCAACATGCAGTCTTATGGCTTCGTCTTCAAGATTTTAGTTTAAACAATATTTATTGAAAAGTTTGTTACTTGTATACATTACATAGCAGATAATAAGAAAGGTACAACACAAAATGCACAATAGTACACAAGATAACAAAGATGAACAAATAGATGGGTTACAATGTAAGAAGGGATTCGACAATTTAGATCGGAAGAGCTAGCAGAAGGAGAGATGGCCTCCAAATTGATAGAACAAGGACAAAGTCTCTTGAATACTTCCCAACACACATTTACCCCAGACTCGGGAACGATTTAGACTCTGAGCTACGTAACATAAACAACAGAAACAGTTTTAAAAAACAACTAACTATAAAATTGTTGTCCCAATACGCCGATAACATTGACTGTAATAATCCATACTGTACTGACTGTGCCATTTAATATTAGGTAGAATATTGTCCTACCCTTATTGATAACATTGACTGTAATAATCCATACCATACTGTCTGTGCCATTTAACATTTAACATTAGGTAGAATATTGTCCTACCCTTATTGAGGACTCCACATTTTGCGTTGAGCTGTAAAGTGCTGGAGCGGCGCGTGGTTTTGGACTTACCAGCGAGGGCGTAGTAGTGCTTATAGACCCATCTTTGTAGGTTATGTATATGTCTGGACAAATTCTCGTCTCTTAACTCATTCGTGTTGGGTACACCAGCCCCCATCGTCCTAGACCAAGAATAGATAAACGGTGTTAGACAGTCCGATTCCAATGCTGCATGATGAAATTTGCCGGAGACGACAGGTAGACAGCCAATCTGGCTATGCCGTCTCCCTGCGGTGTACAGGTATATTTGATAATGTTTGTTATATATATATTACTTATGTATATTTTTGTTGTATACTGCTAAATAAAGATTCATGCATTCATTCATTCATTCATTCATTCATTCATTCACAAAAAGCTGACAGCTAATGTAAGTCGTCTCCCTAAAGATTTTAACTGGTAAAAGCAACAAACTGAACCAGTCACATGTATAATTATATTATGAAAACCTTTTGATACCGGGCATCGAAATATTAACTGAAGTGTCAAAAGCTTATGTTCTTATTCGCTCCCTCAACCGAACATAAAATATTTACCACATACAAGAAAAAACACGTCTTGCAACTAGGAAGGCGCTCGCGAGAGTGTAGCCTCGTCGTCTAAGCGTCCATATTTATTTATTGTGAACACAAATATTACGCATACATGTACAGATGAATTGACATCAATATTACACATACAGCATCAACATGACCGATGATACACAGCCATACAGACTTAACCCCTTTAGTACCGCAAAAATGGGATTGCGTGGGTGGGCGCAAACAGAACGACAGGTTACACGAAGGCTGAGCGTCAAATGACCAGACCACTACATACAGCCATTAATCAACCTGAACTCCGCGAAACGCTCACTTGTCAATGCCCGAAACCAAACAAACATGTTTGCCACAAGACCAGCCGACACACTCAGAAGACGCGTTAACCCTTCCTGCAGTAAATATATTTAATCTTAGTAAATAAAGTCCATGTAATGGTACCTGTGAATTTATCTCAAATATGTTAATGCTGTTTTTATTGGCATCACCCTGTGTAAAAGTTTGTTGCAAACGGAAATTAACCCTTTGAACCCCAGTGGTATATTCCTTACCAGTTCAGATCCATCGTGTGGCAGAGTCTATATTAGTTTAACCCTTTACCCAACGTAACGGCCAAAACCGGCCAGCGCTATTTTCAAAAATCGCCTATTAATTTTAATTATTTTTTCATTTTTTGTCTCAAAAACATAGGTTATGACCCCTCATTGGAACGAGCTCGTCGAGCTCGTTCCAATGAGGGGTCATAACCTATGTGTTTGAGACAAAAAATGAAAAAAAATAGTTATTCAAGAATTTTTTTTGCAAGTGTCGTCTGCTTTTCAAGTTAGGTAAAGGGTTAAACAATATTTATTTCCAAATGTACAAGCCAACATAAGTAGAATGAGAACAAGGTAGTGAATTCGACTGTAAGCTAAAAGTTTATTATTCGTCGTCTCCACAAAACAAACAAAATTACATATAAACAGTTGAAGAATGGCAAGAAGATCAAAGTTAATTTCACAACTCTATAAGTTTGTAGTTGTTCCTTGACATCTTGCTTACATTAATTTATAAGGGAATAAATATGACGAGTAAGAGAGAGAAAGAGAGAGAGAGAGAGAGAGAGAAAGAGAGAGATAGAGAAGAGAGATAGAAAGAGAGAGAGAGAGAGAGAGAGAGAGAGAGAGAGTTGGGTGTCTCTGATGCCAATGATGAGACACTCACTAATTAAATTAGGGATATAACTTACTAACTTGACTAGTTTGTTCAGACAATATCGCCACCTTAGAGGGGAAGGGCGCCAGCTGCAATGCCAAAGCACTACAGCTGGTACACCTCCCATCCAAGGTGGCGATATATGTCACCATGAATGCAGCTTCAGACACACGCAAGAGAGAGAAAAGATAAATGTCTGATTTGTCATGTCCAACACCTGTCAATCGCCCGCCGCATAGCACCCGCCAAACAACCGGCAAACACCGCTTTAAGGAGTTGGGCACCAAGTATTTAATTTAATCTAATCAAATATAATTTAATTTAATTACACTGGCCACGATTATTGGAACCTTTCAACCTTTTAGAAGCGAGAATGTAATTGTGCACCGCAATAAATATTTCTCGGTTCACCTCGTTTGAGTAAAACTCAGAACCATACAGCAAAATGTCATAATCAATTGGATGCCGCAACAGTCCCAGTGTATTACTACGGGCTGTAAAATAAACAGGGCACCTCAGTAAAAAGTGATCTGTAGTTTCATATTCTCCACAAGAACAAAGTGGCGATTCAACAATTTTATTTTGGAAAAGAGTCTATATTCGTTACTTGGGGGAGAGCAATCAATATTTTCAATGTGCAGCCCCAGGGCTGCACGTTGATAATATTGGTTGGTCTATCACACAAATTCACTGAACAATGATCTGCTTTATGAATTCGCAGATTGAAGATTATCAACGTATTAGTGGCTCAGTAGGTAGAGGTGCAGGCTGCAAACCGAGAGGTCCTCGGTTCGAATCCCACCTGCGGCGTTGTGTCCTTGGGCAAGATACCCCATCTCCATTACCCGCGTGGGGGCACGGTGGCGTTGTGTACTAAGGCGTACTACACGCCGATGGTGCACTTGTCTTCAACCAATGCTAACCCAGCTTATGTGGAGTTCGTATGTTGGGGAGCTGACAGTTGCTCGGTGGTTCTCTCCGGGTACTCCGGTTCCCCCCACCCGTAAAACTGTCGCGGTCATGATTAGCCATTGCGCATAAATATGTGACCTTAAACACCAATAAATAAATAAATCAACGTATTATGATCCCGGGCTGTCATTCGGCTTGAAAGGGTTAACTTTGTCAGTGATGGGAATGTATGTCATTGTTTTCGTTCCAAGACACTATAATTTTAGTCCAGAACAATGGCAGTTCCAACAATGTCTTCCTACAACAGACCAACACAAACAGTGTCTCCCATTGTCTCGTTGAAAGCCAAATCTTCTGTTTGCTCACTCCCTGGAGTGGTCTCCACTTGGAATCGTTATATCTTGCCTCATCGGTACACAACCACAAAAACCGTGTACACGTATCTTTTTAGCGGCACCATGTGCTATCAATAAGTCAATGATCTTCATGCAGGGCTGCAAAATTCCACTATAGTATCACCATTGATTCTGGTTTCTTCCTGGAAGAACACAATGCCATGTGAATTACGAACGACGTCAGAAGAGAGAAAAATGGATTTCAAATTCCAGAAGAGAATAATTTCATACAGCTACTGGTCAGAACTCTGCCTATGATACTTGTATCGTCACACCCGTAGACATTCATCCAATGTGACAACCACATCGTGTATTGCTTTTCACATAAAAAACACTGAAATTGTATAATTGTTTCAATTGTACAGTTAAAACTAGAAGTCCTGTCACGAATAGTGCGCTTTTCTAGGCTTAACTGCGCGTTGGAATTGCGCGCAATTGCCATATCGAATGGCATCCAAAGTACGGCAGGTTCTCTTGGTTACTCAATGGAAACACATGCAATGTTTCTGCCAATGGACCTGCGGGTTACACGGAGGTCCATTGGCAGAAACATTGCTTGTGCACAGGCCATATGTACAGAATTTGATAGCTTCACTTGGGCCATAACGCGCACATTAACGCGCAATTCAACGTGCTATTTCTGCGCATCTCATAACAGGACTTCCAGTTTTAACTGTAGCATCCAAAACAAAGCCCATATGCCCTTAGCGATGAGCGCGTTCGTGTGAGGGCTCATGGACCATGTTTTTAAGCCAACAAATTAATTTTCGTGAAAATATTCCTACAAGTTTACTGCAAGGGTTGTCTCATAGTAGGGTAAGATAAAGAGTTGAAGGGTTCAATAAAATATGATTTCCTAACTAATCTCGCAGTGTCCTAACTTGACCAAGGATTATTACAACAGGACTTGTGGATGCACTATGTGGTGATACTGACTCGTTATTGCCATCATTAATTGGTTGAGTACTAGAAGTCACTATCATGGCTCTATTGGTATCGCGGAACTAAATATTTAGTTTAGAGTGGTCTGCCTTGAAATGTTGCACTCGGATATTGCATCATAGTCTAAAATAAGACTCCTAGAAAAAAACTTATTGCTTGAGAAAACTTTTAAAGCATTTTATTAGGTTTTTACAACAATAGTGAATATTTCCCAAGAAAAAAGAGATTTTCTAAGGTTTTTCTGGGTCTATAAAATTCAGTTAACTATTTGTGTATTTTTGTTGGGAATTCCCAGAAAAAAAACTGAGTTCAAGGACGGTACTTCACTTCCTGGTGCATTTTCTCTCTTATTTGTTGCATGACCCCATGTTTTCTGGCCAGGGAAAGTTGTGTGAAGGTCTGTACTTTATGTAGGTATTTAAATATTTAATTTAAAGTGATGCGATCATATTTTTTTCCACATAAGTGTTATAATGGTCGCCTATGGGAAAATATTTAGTTCTGTGAGACCTACTGAAAAGTGCTGAAAGCCGCTTTAGTGCCTTTTACAACTATATGCCTTAGTTTTATGTTTTCTCAGCATTAGAACTACGAATGTTTATATGAAATTGTATTGTTACAATTTTTTGGGAGTGCCGATTGGCACTCTCCAATAAATTGTAACAAGTAAATTATTTATCAAAAAAATCTTGCGAAACTAAGACTCTTCTTGCTGATAGCAATAGAATCAGTTAAAAAATACATTTGGTACAAATCGCCTTTCCAAAATAATTTAGCACTCTCCCAATTAATTCCCCATCACCCAAAATCTGTTTCAAACCAATCCACCATAACTGGTACGTCAACTATTAAGATATCGTTCGACTAATAACTGTGAACATTTCGATGTCTGCAGACTGGTTGCGATTTTTTAACGCATCAAGTGGGACAACTCTAGCTTCTTTCATATCCGTCGAGGTCGGCGATTTTGAACCCATATCAGCCGAGTTTGATGATGGGCAATTCTGGGAAAGAAAATCGTATCAATAAGTAATTCGTTTTATGATATGGTACCTGTGAATTATTGCAAATTATCTAAAAGATATTTCTCAATATCCATCGACTTGATGGATAACGAGGAATATCCTTCAGTAGCTTCTTAGATGATGTCACGCTTCGGCGTATCACTTCGCATTCGATACTGTTACAAGCGATTCAGCGCCGGCTTTACCAGCATTACCAGAAGTTCGAGCTATTCCAAGCCTTTCTGGTGATTCTATGACTGAAAAAATAGATGTGGTAAATAGTAACACAGGTTTCCCTCGCAAATTTGGTTGGCGATAAAATGTGTTCATTTTGTTGATAGTTGTCAATTGCGGAGTGTCCCTCTAATAATTGTTTTTATAGAGGTGAAGGCATGTAATAAACAAAAAACGATATGCATGTGTGAATGGGTTAATCAATATGGCGCTTGTGCCATTGCAGAAGGTTAAAACTCATGGTTCAGCCTTGATTTTGCATAATTCTAAAATCTAGATTTTTCCAGCGTAGATGTGATGAATCGAGAAAAAGGCCACATTTACAAACATGGTACAATGGAGCCCTGTTAACTGACCTGGCACTTTGTCCACAGAGCTCACCGAGCTCGATCAAACAAGATACAACAGAGCAAATACTTATTATATGCCAGCCTGCGAATTATCACAAATTATCTAAAAGATATTTCTGAATATCCATCGACTTGATAGATAAAGAGAAATATCCCCCAGTAGCTTCCTGAATGGCTTCATGCTTTGTAGAACCACTTCACCTTCGATACTGTTATTAGTAATTCAGTGCCGGCTTTACCATCAGTACTAGAGGTACATGCTATTCCAAGCCATTCTATAATAATAATAAAATAATAAAGTAAAATAATTTGATGTACACAACGTGACTCCGGGAGTGATATTGAGCACTGAACTGAGTAACTTTTCCGAAAAACCTTATTGATAGATTCGCCCAAGACGTTTTGTTTTTCTGTTGTTTTTAATGAGTCGGCGCACTCAATTCCAAATTGCCAAGCATTTTTGATGATTCATTAACCAAATTTTATTATCTTCTGCAATTGTTCAATTGTTAATGTAAAATGGTGTCAAATGGTGTCAATGATACCACTCAATAAAGTTGCAAAACCATCACAATGTTTATTCTTAATCTCTCTAGACGCCCCTTTACGGGATATACAAGTTAAGCGACATGTAAAGCTTACAATTGAGCGTACTTGCGGCAATCGCCAGTTCATACTGAAAATATGAGGCTGCACTCCACTAACTCTGGTCGCAGTAAAAATTTCCAGTTGCGCGCACTTGGGTGGTAAACGTGGCTCTGAGAGCCACGTTTACCGCCCAAGTGTGTGCGACTGGTAATTTTACTGGAAAATATGTTCAATTTAATGTAGATCTTACAATAAAATGAAAGACTTTTTGTCCTTTTTTCCGTCCCTACCTCACAAAAGTTCTTGGCAATAATATCAATATATAAACCAATTCAGTATTATCCGAGAGCCTTCATATTTTGTTCGTTTTTTGCATCGGCGTCTGTCCGAAACTTTTACACAGTTGCCCCAAACCTTTACGGGACACAACCGTTACTTATTCCCTTTTTCTTATTCGGCATTCGCTATCAAACGAAAATCGGTTGAAAAACAAATGTCGAATAAGGAACCAGCAATAAGTCCCCACACTTTTAGTCATTTGCTCCTTATCCAGCTCTTCCTACGCTCATGTCTCTCTCTCTATCCCTTTCCTCCCAAATGATTACTAAAAAAAGTGGAATTCGTGACAAAATGAACTCTTATTTGAAATGAGAAACAACGATAAAGGGAAGATAAGGTAGCATTATTTTTTGAAGTGTAAACTAAAAACCAAATTCTTTATCTTGGCTTCTTTCAGAACATCGGACATTCTCAAATGCCACTCGATCGAACTAAACGGCCTTATCTTTTCAAGTTATAGAGTTTGACTTAATCCCTGAAAAATAACAAGGTCATATCTACAAAAAAACGTTACATGTTACGGCACTAAAGTGAATTGACGTGAAACGGTGTAATAATCGCTAAAGTATCACAAGTGAAGGCCCTATTTTACTCCAAACATCACTTTTACTAAACGTAATAACCAAGAATAACGCCGCAAGGTGTGGACATGCCCCTCAAATGATATTGTTTTATTATTTTCCAAAGTGTGATTTACTGGGATTTCCGGGTTTGATTATAAACGATAACTTCACAAGTGAATTATGTAATCAACAATTTGGTCATGTATCCGTGCGCGCAAACGAAGACGCTTTCCAGTAGATGTAATGTGTACTTCATTGTTTTTTGTTTTTTAACCCTTTACCTAACATGAAAAGCAGACGACACTTGCATAAACATTTCTTGAATTACTATTATTTTCATTTTTTGTCTCAAAAACATAGGTTATGACCCCTCATTGGAACGAGCTCGACGAGCTCGTTCCAATGAGGGGTCATAACCTATGTTTTAGAGACAAAAAATGAAAAAAATAATGAAAATTAATTGGCGATTTTTGAGAATAGCGCTGGACGTTACGGTAGGTAAAGGGTTAAATAATATACTTATCGTTAGTTATGGAAAGTAATAAACAGGGTAATCGCTTGACTGGACTGGTTACGTGAAATAATTCATTCGAGGCGAGGGACTATATTGTAAAACACTCGTGCGCATTCACACACTTGTGTTTATACAACGACCCTCACCTCTCATTAATTATTTCACGTAACCAGTCCAGTCAAACGATTACTCTCTATATATTTTTGAACATTCGGATCTTTTCACGAAAGTACTGTTTGCTTATGCTCCTGATAACGCATCGCACCAATAGTCCAACATGAGTCCGTCGCGCCCGTTGTCACCTTACTCTGTCAAACTTCAGGTGCACGTCAATAAAACACACAGACTAGAAATCAAATACAATGCATGCATTTATTTATGTGTATGGTAACATGGGTGATGGGAATAGTGTCACTGGAGCTGGGGGGTTGGGGGGTTGACACCATTCCAGCCTTCACAAACACTGATGATTGAGGAATCGTGAACCTTTTAAAATTATAGACCGGTTTGATTTTCAATAGCACTGTACTGGTTTGACACCTTTTCTTTATTAAATTCATCTCATCTTTTCTTTTATCTATTCCATGAAATGAGTTAGAGATATTTTTTGAAAACTATGCGATGGAAGTTTTTCTAAAAACAAGTGCGTATAACTATTCAACAGAAACGTACACTGCAAAAAATATAGGTTCTCTTTAGAACCAAAAGTGGTTCTAATCTTGTCTCTGAGATGGAACCAGTTCTGTTTAAACAGTATTTATTTCAAATCAAATAAATTTACCATGATTAGCATTCAATTTTAACAGAATATTACATGAACTGAAGTAGATTCAGCAGTAAACTTGGAGCTTATTCAACGCATTCGTCAAACATTTTGAAACACAGGAGATATGAACAGTTGGCATATCGAACCAGTTTTGGTTCTGTAGAACCAAAACTTGTTCGATATGCCAACTGTTCATATCTCCTATGCTTAATAATGATTTGAGACAACCTCGTATAAGCTCTAAACTTACGGCTGAAACCCCCTCAATTTATGTTTAATTCTGTTAATATTTAATGTTAATCTTTATAAATTTATTTGATTTGAAATAAATACTGTTTAAACAGAACTGGTTCCATCTCAGGGACAAGATTAGAACCAGTTTTGGTTCTAAAGAGAACCTATATTTTTTGCAGCGTAGGCTATTGCAAAGTTATGGTTATGTAACTGTGATAATCTTAGCAATTGGTTTACTATTTAGAAGGACCAAATTTTCTCTTGTTAATGTCGCTTTCATTTACAGGTCTCTACAAACTTAAAAAAAAGGAAAAAAGCGATGTGGAAAAGGGTTGCCTTAAACATTCCAGACAACTCTTTTCGGGGCTTTTTCTTATTTTACGTATAAAGGGGCAACGAGTTTCATTCATTAAGCCGTCGCAATGATTTTAATCATGACATTTCATCTTCAAGGCCAGAGAAAACTAAATGTTATCATCTTTATAAAACAAATGCTCAAGCTGCGGAACGATGGTAATAAATCCTATTACACTAACAAATTCTCACAGGCCATGATGATTATATTCAAACGGTCGACGTTTTGCGGTACTATCTACTACGTGCAATACTAAATATGAAAAGCCTGTATGTTAAATTTCAGCTTTTAACTCCGCTACCGGTGTTAAAAACATGTATATGACGTGATTTGACAACTTCGATACACTCATATTTCGCGATCTTTGATTCAAACGGTCGACGTTTTTCGGTACTATCTATTACGTGCAATGACTTTTTAAGTTTAAAATACCTACAATTAAATACTTAAAATAAAATTTAAGAATACAATTTAAGAATTGTTAATAATAATTTGACTGAAAAAGTAAGGTAAATTCAATCAGTGTTTGCAAGGTGTCCAGCTGTCAATCAAGCATTCACATACGCCCGGTAGTACTGCCCACCGGCGTAGATGTAAACAAAACAAACCGCGCATGTGTTTGCGATAGAAAGTGTAGTTTTTCCTCCATTTTAGGTGTCAGCGTCGATTATTTATTAAGAGCATGGTATAAATAAAACAAATTGGTACCAGGGCCGGTAATCAGATTTAAATCACTCGTAGAATAAGGGTTTTAACCACTCGGCAAGCCGAGTGGTTAAAACCCTTATTCTACAAGTGATTTAAATCTGATTACCGGCCCTAGTACCTATTTATTCTATATTTAATTTATACTTTATAGTTTTTAAATAAATACAAATTAAAATAAAAAAATACTTATCATCTTATTGGAAGCGTCGTTTTGGCACTCTTACGAACTATAACAAAAATTGAAGATAGCGGGAAGGCGGGCTTTGAGCGGACTGCCTTGGACAGGCGGGTTTTTGGGCGGCTATAACAAAAATTGCAGGCAGCGGACAGAGGGACGTGCAGGGAGGCAGGCAGGCAGGATCCTGCTTTAGCATCAGATTAATTATATCGTTCTAGCATTGTAGATAAGAATTAATGTACCGAAATCAAAAATATTAACACAACTGCACATTTATCCAGGTTTCCGGCAACAATATTACATACGGTTACGACAATACGCCTGTCAGCGGTTTTTGTGCGCATATTAGTCCGGTGAAATATTAAACTAGATGCGAAACTGCAGAAACTTCACATCGAAATGGATGATGGTGAATATGAAAATTGTCTAGCTAAACACACCAACGGCCCTGCAATCTCTAGGGCAGTGTGCATTGAATAGCGTTTTATGGTACTCCGGACTACTATATAATTGGGCTATCAATGTATTATGAACAGATTGGTAGATCAGTAAGTATGGAGCAACGAGTTTGTAACTATGGTTTCAAATGGATTGGATAGCTGAAGTATATGACTCAACAGCGAAGTTAACGCAGGCCTGGCATTTTCAGGAGAGCGATTTATTCGCTCGCCTACAACTCGCCTTAAAAAAATTAAAGAGGGCGAAAACTAGCCGTTCTGGCCTTGGAAAATAATAATTACCATAACCGCCCATTCCTAAAACCCACATCGTTTCAGATCTGTGCTATGTTAGTGGTCTCTGTTAGACAGCCACACTGCCCCTCCCACACACCCGGGCAATATGAAGTTTTACTACTGATGTATTCTGCCCAGTTGGCTTTGTACATTTTATTTGATGCTACTATCGAGGTAGTTTCCGAGAGATGGCCACACTGCCCCTCCCACACACCCGGGCCTTGCCAAGGCCCGGTAGTGTGGGAGGGGCAGTGTGGCCATCTCTCGGAAACTACCTCGATAGTAGCATCAAATAAAATGTACAAAGCCAACTGGGCAGAATACATCAGTAGTAAAACTTCATATTGCCACGTTTAGCTTTTGTAAGCTTGAGGAAAACTAATCGATCCCCTATTTGGGCTGTCATGAGGTTGAAAGAGCAAAACGGGAAAGCCAAGTTGGGAGGACAGCCTAGACAGAGAATCAGAATCTTCCAATTGGATACACGTTGTTCCGAGGCACATAGATCACGTTCGCAAGGTTTAGTTCAACGAATCAGTGTCTCAATAAGTTCACTTGACTTTATACATAATAATAATAATAATAATAATAATAATAATAATAATAATAATAATAATAATAATAATAATAATAATAATAATAATAATAGGTATTAATAATATATAATTACCAATAATGCAGGTAGAGGTGCAGGCTGCAAGCTGAGAGGCTCTCGGTTCGAATCCCACCAGTGGCAACTGTGTTGTGTCCTTGGGCAAGACACTTCACCCCATTGCCCAGTGGAGGCACGGTGGCGCCGTGTACTAAGGCGTACTGCACGTCGATGGTGCACTTGTCTTCAACCAATGCTCACCCTGCTTGTGTGGAGCTAGTATGTTGTGGAGCTGACAGTTGCTCGCCGTTGCTCGGTGGTTCTCTTCGGGTTCTCCGGCTTCCTCCGCCCGTAAAACTGTCGTGGCCATGATTAGCCATTCTGCATAAATATGTGCCCTTAAACACCAATAAATAAATAAATAATAAATAATAATACTTTGTTGCACAACCAAAATAAGAAGTGGTATGGCACTACAAACTACACAAATAAAGTAAAGTAAACTGACACAATTCAATATTCATGCACAGCATGCCTCATGATGTCCAGACCTGTTACATAGGTAAAAAATAATACTCAGATTTTATGTCAAATTCTGAACACCATGCACACAAGTAGCTCCTTACTAGTTAAATACTGATATATGTCAAAGTCTGAACATCATGCACACAAGTAAATTCAAAGAAGCAAAGAAACATGACGTTACTATCACTCGCCAGCACTTGTCTGATCTTCATTACAGATGGGTGATGTATCACCTGCCTCAGAGTTGCTCTTCGAGAGGCATGTTACAACCGATAATGTTACAACGCCGCATAATGTTACACCAACGCATAATGTTACAAAAAATGTAGTAAACAACCGATAATGTTATAAACTCCGCATAATGTTATAACTTTTTTCAACCCGTTATGTTATAAAAATCGACGCATAATGTTATAACTTTTTTCAACCCGTTATGTTACAACAAATTAACCGATAATGTTATAACTTCTGTATACTAATTCCAGTTACAGCTATTGCAGATGGACTTTACCAATTACCATTTATTGCCGCATAAAGGTATGTAATATTTATACTAAAGGTTTCTGCTCTGGTTAAGGCGAGGAGACCCCCTCCCCCCCCCCCCCCCCCCCCCAACTGCCGGGGATTTATCATAGAATGACCTAGTCACATTACATAGACGCGGATTATCCTGGTAACTCAATTGTGTGATGTCATTTCCATGATCATCCAGTGCCCAACATGGTGAAGGCGGGGGTGGTGGGGGAAGGGTACTATTTTATCCGGTTGGTACATTTACCAACATGCGTAATCTCCGCTTCCAGAAATGTGGTGTACCATAGTCATAAGAATATCTTATTGTTCATTAATTTGACAGGTTAACAACTAACAGTGAACAAAAATGAGGTGGAGTTAAAAGAGGTCAAAAAGATGGATGGAGCGAGGTACATATGGTGGATGTGGCGGGTTGGTAGTGTCGCACGGAAGCCGAAGAATAAGATGCGAGACTGGGTAGGAAGAGGAATGGGGTTTAGGAGGATTGAAAGGGGTGGACAGGGATTAGGCTGAGAAAGAGAGGAGGTCATGGATTAGTACATCAGGGTGATTGTGCAGAGAAGGCTATCTGAGAATACTATAAGAGAGTAGTGCTAGACGGCACGATAATATAGATGGTGGAGATGTTGGAAGAAGTGGAAGTGATGAATTTGGGATTACAGGTACTGGAAAAGGGGAATCACTAGAACAGGCAGTATAGGGAGAAGGAGGAGTTGTGTTGATGTTGATGTTGTGGCAGTGTTGGTGATGGTGTTGAGTAGTTATGTACGTTGAAAATGAGCTATTTTGTTGGACCCCGGGGCAGGACTCCGGAAGTGACGCCATGTCACGTGACTGGGCGGTCATGTTGGGTTGTCATGATAGTGCATGTGGGTGGCCATGTTGTGATGTCATTATCATGAAAAAAGGTGATAGGAGTGCGTATACGCAGTGCGTATCGTTATAGGGACACGTGCTCCGTCTCACCCTTAACAACCCGACAATAGATATCGAATTAATCCAAACAACCCGGCAATCTTCAGGAAACTGATCAAAACATTCCCGAAAACACTCCCGAATCCTGCCAGTACCGATTTAGTAACTCGCCAGAAACTCGAGGGACCGGGACTTCAGGAGCTCTAGGGGCAAGGGGCAGTAGGGCTACGGGGACAGGGACGGCGCCGCCCCCTTCCAGTTTATCTCTCATTTAAAAAAAAACACTAGTGTAATAAACCAACCATTATTGTAATAAACCCATTTCTGTGATAAATTACGCGTCCGTTATATGGTCGGACATTAGGTAACGATACTATCCTATATTTTAAGGATACTAAACCCACGGAATCCCCCCTTTTCGTCGTATGAAGCAATGAAAGCTATGAAAATGAGCACGATGCGCGCAAAATCATACGTCTCAAAATGAAAGCTATGAAAATGAGCGCAATGAGTACCTCTTCATACGTCTCATACCCCCATTAAGGATACTATCCTACCTTTATTTGGGAGTGTTTTCAGGGGTGTTTGGTAAGTTTTCTGAAGATTGTCGGGTTGTTTGGATTAATTCGATATATATTGTCGTGTTGTTAGGGGTGAGACGGAGCACGTGTCCCCACAACAACACGCGCTGCACGCACTCCTACCACCTATTATCATGATAATGACATCAAACATGGCCACCCACGTGCACTATCATGACAACCCAACATGACCGCCCATCACGTCACTTCCGGAGTCCTACAAACTGGCTCATTGTCAACATACAAAACTACTCAACACCATCACCAACACCGCCACAACACCAACATCAACACAACTCCTCATCCACAATCTCCCCCTTCTCCCTATACTGCCTGTTCTAGTGATTCCGCCTTTTCCAGAACCTGTAATCCCAAAATTCATCACTTCCACTTCTTCCAACATCTCCACCATCTATATTATCATACCGTTTAGCACTACTCTCTTACAATATTTTCAGATAGCTTTCTCTGCACAATCACCCCGATGTACTAATCCATGACCTCCTCTCTTTCTCAGCCTAATCCCTGCCCACCCCTTTCAATCCACCTAAACCCCATTCCTCTTCCTACCCAGTCTCGCATCTTATTCTTCGGCTTCCGTGCGACACTACCAACCTGCCACATCCACCATATGTACCTCGCTCCAGCCAACTTTTTGACCTATTTTAACTCCACCTCATGTTTGTTCACTGTTAGTTGTTAAAATGTCATAACAATAAGATATCCTTATGACTAAGAAATATGCGACAAATGAGTTTTAGATGCCCAAAACAATCAGAAACAGAGGCATTCGCCCATCCCCAAAGGCGTCAGGGGACCATGGTACACTACATTTCTGGAAGCGGAGACTACGCATGTTGGTAAACGTTCCAACCGGATAAAATAGCACCCTTCCCCCACCACCCCCGCCTTCTCCATGTTGGACACTGCACGATCATGGTAATGACGTCACACGATTGAGTTACCAGGATAATCCGCGTCTATGTAACATGACTAGGTCATTCTATGATAAATCCCCGGGAGTTGGGGGAGGGGGGTGTCTCCTCGCCTTAAGCAAAGCAGAAACCTTTAGTATAAATATTACATACCTTTATGTGGCAATAAATGGTAAGTGGTAAAGTCCATCTACAATAGCTGTAACTGGAATTAGTATACAGAAGTTATAACATTATCGGTTAATTTGTTGTAACATAACGGGTTGAAAAAAGTTATAACATTATGCGTCGATTTTTATAACATAACGGGTTGAAAAAAGTTATAACATTATGCGGAGTTTATAACATTATCGGTTGTTTACTACATTTTTTGTAACATTATGCGTTGGTGTAACATTATGCGGCATTGTAACGTTATCGGTTGTAACAAGGCATCACAAACTGCCTATGTTACTGTTTCATTAGCCAATCTGCTATTTCCTGTCTACGCGTACACTGCAAAAAATATAGGTTCTCTTTAGAATCAAAACTGGTTCTAATCTTGTCCCTGAGATGGAACCAGTTCTGTTTTTCAAATCAAATAAATTTATAAAGATTAACATTAAACATTAACAGAATTAAACATAAATTGAGGGGGTTTCAGCCGTAAGTTTAGAGCTTATACGAGGTTGTCTCAAATCCTTATTAAGCAAAGGAGATATGAACAGTTGGCATATCGAACCAGTTTTGGTTCTGTTCAGAATCAAAACTGGTTCGATATGCCAACTGTTCATATCTCCTTTGTTTCAAAATGTTTGTCAACTGCGTTGAAAAAGCTCCAAGTTTACTGCTGAATCTACTTCAGTTCATGTAATATTCTGTTAAAATTGAATGCTAATCTTGGTAAATTTATTTGATTTGAAATAAATACTGTTTAAACAGAACGGGTTCCA
This sequence comes from Pictodentalium vernedei, assembly GCA_031216915.1. Taxonomy (NCBI): domain Eukaryota; kingdom Metazoa; phylum Mollusca; class Scaphopoda; order Dentaliida; family Dentaliidae; genus Pictodentalium; species Pictodentalium vernedei. The sequence goes on from CM062296.1 coordinate 44,909,679, forward strand.
TCTCAGGGACAAGATTAGAACCAGTTTGGGTTCTAAAGAGAACTTATATTTTTTGCAGTGTATTACGCGATGCATTGACAGTACACGGAGAGTGTATTATCTCTAAATCACCCGCAGAGTGGAGATTCCACACAGTCAATAATTGCAAATTTGTTGCAAAGCATAACAAGCACAATCGAAGTTGCAGTCATATCTCTGTCCTAGATTTTGGCATGGTGCTTGCATGTTATGGCTAAGGAACCAGCTCGAGCCACAGATAATAACATCGTAATCACTGCGCTGAGCCTAAAACTGATGATGTGGACACTATCAAATCCACATTAAAGGGAACTGATGCCCTCCCTGTGCCCTTGGTCAATGTGAAGATAGCGAGTACGCCCCCAACACTCTGCACGTCTGAACAGTATTCCGTAACAAATAAACAACTCTCGTATATCATCAGCTGGATTTGAGCTTTTATTGCAAGATGGACATTTTCCTTGAAGATCCCGATCCCCGAAATGATGGCCGTTCACGAAAAACCAGAGGTAAAACACTCTGAAAAGTAGAGGTGAAAAACTCTGGAAACGTGCGCTGAAAGACAGATACGTAATATCCTGTCAGGCTATCGCCATTTTTCCGGGGCAGACGTTCAGACCTCGTCCGTTCATGTAATGATTGAACACAGAAAACATAAATCATTATTCGGAGAAATCAAAACATCAAAACACACCGTGACTTCCCCAGCTTTTCAGAAAACTGAACTGTCATGAACGGATGACTCGCAAGAACTGATTCAATTATCCAGTGAACTCGAACTGGTCACAACAGATACATCACGTGATACACCCCAACACATTAACCCAGGAGTTAAAGGAGTTACTCCAAAATGTAAAGACAACAGTTTCTTGTTATACTTGCGAAACGCAAGAAACTATTATTCCAGCCCCGACGTCGTATTTCCTGAGCACATTGACATAGTACCGGCAGTAAATAACTGCCGGTACCATGTCCATGCGCTTAGGAAATGGGGTAGAGTAGCTAAAGGTGGAACATTGTGATGTTAAAATAGTGCTTGATTATGTGGATACAAAGGGTAATCATATGGTAGACTATCACTGTTTTTACCCCTTCACCAAACGTTACTGCCAAAATCAGTCAGGGCTATTCACAAAAATCACCATTCAAGTTTCATTATTTTTTCATTTTTCGTCTCAAAAACATAGCTTATTAACTCTCCTTGGAACCACCTCGTTAAGCACTTTCCAATGCGGGGTGATGAGCTTTTCTTTTGGCGCAAAAAATGAAAAAAATAGTTATTCTACAATTTTGTTTTCAAGTGTCTTCTGCCTTTTTTACGGAAAGTGTTAAAATTCCTTACAGTGGTTTTCAACTGCATATCAGTAACTGCATCAAATCTATGTAGCAGGCGGTCAACAAATAACAACCTCCATCCCTTCCAATCAACCATCAATGATAAATATCCTTCTAGTAAACTTCGTAGAAAAGATCAAGTAATTCTAACACGATCTCATATAGAATATGAGTGGTGAACATTTGGTACACGAAGCTACTTTGGGTATATTTTATTTATACCATGATCGTCAGATTGTCAAGAGTCACTATATTTTTATTTATTCTCCATTTTACCGAGCAGCAGATGCACATCGTGCGAATCTGTTTTTGTTTACATGAGTACCGGCGGTACTTCCGATGTCAATTTTATCGCCGAAACGAAATGGAAAAGGAAACGCGCAAATGGCGGTACCTTTTTCATTTTAATAACATAATAACATACTATTTCGAGTTATGCCCTTATGTGTGTTTTGTTAACGTGAAACAACGCATGTTTGTTAATTTTTGGTATCTTATGAGGTAAACTTATTTAAAAACGTAATAAATAATTGCCGCTTTAATTTACTCTTCGTGAGGCTACGAGCGATAAATTTAGACAAGTTTGCATTCAGGTCGAGGTCACCAAAAGTCAGCTTGGATGTAGTTCCACTGTAGCTATAAATTTTAACAACCCATTGCTGGCGTGTTCATCGCGGATGGTGTGTAAAGTTAAAATTTATGTCATAGGCTTTTTACAATAGTAGAATACGTAATCAATAAATATCGGTCATACAACACATTCCTTTTTGTTAGAGGGTAATATGCGATAATATTTTATACATGTCATAGGGCAGTACTTCACTGTGGGAACTCCAAAAGATCTGTTTTATCTTATGAACTCGCACAAAATCTCTTGACCCTTTGAACCCGAGCGAACGCTTTTCCGTCCAGGAACATGATACGTCATTAAATATGATGGATGTTCAGTAAATCTGTGAGGTAGACCAATCAATATTTCCAACGTACAGCCCCAAGGCTGCACGTTGAAAATATTGATTGGTCTACCCCAAATAAGGAATATGGACTCTTTTATTTGCTGTCACTGAACTGACATGGGAGATACCACTAAAGTTGAAAGGGTTAAAGTAATCAACTTTTATAATCAATTTTAAAATTCTTTTTATTCTTTTTAAGTCTTCAGGGCTCACCAGGGTGATTTATCGGGCATTGGCTATACTTGTATCACCACCCATTACTGTTCTTCAATCAATGCTAATACTGCTTGTGTGGAGTCAGAATTTTGGGGAGCTGACAGTTGATCGCCGTTGCTCGGTAGTTCTCTCCGGGTACTCCGGCTTCCTCCAGCCGTAAAACTGTCGAGGCCATGATTAGCCGTTGTGTAGAAATATGTGACTTTAAACACCAATAAATAAATAAATACACATTACTGTTCAAACCACTTCTGTCTTTGACATTGGTGCAGTGGCTTGTAACATGGGCAGTATCAGTTTAAATAAGGTCTGTGCTACCACTACGCAGTCTCTTACAGCCGAAACTTACAGTTGGGTCTAATTTTCCGCCGTGGAGCTGCTCTGAACTTTTCACTCGTTTTTTGTTCTAATATGGCCGTTCAAGTAACGTAACGTTTGTTAGAGGCAAGCCCCCCTCCAGTTTTAGATCAAGGATATTGTTGTCTAGTAGACCAGCGGTAACGGATGGTCACTGACGGTATGTCGGGTTGTCGTAGCCTATCTATAACGCCTATTCATCCACAAAACCTTCTTTATGTCGTTTTGTAGCTTTTCTAGTCTTATGTTGGAATGTGGGTATTCTGATATTTGGGCCCTGATCGGAGGGGGATGATCGTATTTGGCTTCTCTGACGAAAGATATAAGCGCGGGCAGGTCTAAGAGGATTCATCGTGCACTTTTCGAGGGCGAGTGACGTCATTTTCAGGAATTTCGCCGTACGGTGCATGTCCGTCAACGTCAAAAAGTCGCTGCCAGACCGATTGGGAAACAGCCAGATAGTCGGATAGTGCCGTTGACGGATACCGTTGACGTTGCCGTGAGTATGTGCATACTCCAGTGTAAATTCACACAGACCGATTTTTTGCCGGTGCCACGCTGTGGTCAACGGATAAATGTCTACGGAGTTTTGTGGTCCGGGATTTATTTCTAGTCCAGTGTCGTCTGCCTATATAGGCAGACGACACTTGACTGGAAACAAGTGCACAACCTTTTAATACTTCTAGTGCACACCATTATCCGATCCGTTAGTGTCAGATCACCTGTTGTACAAAATGAGAAGCGAGTAGATTCGACTTCAGGCTTCCAGAAAATTAACAACGAAAGGTTATAAATGAAGCCTATGATGGATGTTCGTTTATCGCCTCATAAATCAGCCTTTACACATGTGCTGGTGACAGTTGCAAGAAGTCCATAGGTCGACCATCACACAGCTTTTACAATAAAAACAGCGATCATCTGAATATCGGAAGCACTTGAACAACACGCGACAAAGCCTCAATCTCACCTTTCAACAATTTACCTGCTTTAGACGCGTGTTATCAACAATAATATCATAATCAGCGCTGAATGCATCAAACCGAATGCATTAATTTTCATAAATCAATTTGAGAGCCCGGTGAAACATTTTATCTCATTTTTGTTTGAAATAATTAAGAAAATGACTGTAAAAGCCGACTAATAGGAACAACTTTAGCGGTTTTATCGCTAACTGTTAAAGTAATTACATAAAATATTTTAAGGAGGAGCGCAAGGACTTTGTCGACAGACCTCAGGAACCGATGCATTCGGAGGATGTGCTATAATTTATAATTTGAGTGTCTTCAGTTTTGTATTGGGATTTAAGGACACTTGCGACAGCCAGGGTCACCTCGTGTCGGACGGTTTCACGAGTACAGGAAGCCGGAGTTCCATAGAGAACTATCGAACAGCAACGAGCAACTGTCAGACTCCCCAACGCACCAACTCCCAGCCCTGGTAATTCACCCTCAGCAATCAGCAGTGCCGAGGAAAATGCCGAGGAAACAAAAAATATCCACAGCAAAAATACTGCCGAGGGTGGCTTCTTCAGAAAGCCTTGTGGTGGCAGAAATTGTACAACTTCCAGGTTACACAATGAATCAAACCATGTGGGTTGCACTACACTGTATTGCTAATCTTACAATTTACAGTACAAGTTGCAGCATAACCACTAGAAACTGTGTGTTCTGCTTCTTCTATGTTGATAACACCAGAATCTGACATCAGATTCTGGAAAGCTCTTACAGAGCTTTCCAGAAACTGATGTCAGATTCTGGTGTTATCAACACAGAAGCAGTGACATACTTAGTTTGTGGTTATGCTCTGATTTTCACTCATACTATACATATTGAGAAAATCGCCTGCTTACTTCCAAGATTTTTTCTCAACACTGACATGGTTCATGACTGAGTGAAAGATTCTGTACATTGACTGTGATTGTATACACATGTATCTCGAACTACTTTCACGTGTTAAAGTTACTCGAAAGTTTTCACTGCATACTATATATACACGGACATTGTAATTGAGACTATGCCCTGCCCCCTGATGATTTTTACGCAACCGAACAGGCTTCACAGCAATTGGGGTAGAAGCACTAGTTTTCCACAGCAATTGTTTTTGCCGAGGAAACAAAGATGAATTACCAGGAATGCCAACTCCGCACAAACAGGGTAAGCATTGGTTGAAGACAAGTGCACCATCGACATGCAGTACGCCTTACAATACAGCGCCGCCTCGTGGGTAATCGGGATTAAGTGCCTTGCCCGAGGACACAACACACTTCTGGCGGGGATCACACCGTCAACATTTCGATATGAAGTCCAATTCCGTACCTATAGAGCCACCGCGCTCCCTATAGGAATAATCACAAAAAATAATTAATGAAGCCCCGGGTACAACCCGGTGCTTCATTAATTAAAGGTTTGCTAATGGGATTTTTATTACCTGGTAAACGCATGCGTGGACATCACTGATCACGCGTGGATTACGACCAGTCCACGGAGGCTATACTGTAGATGTGTTTTCTATTAAAAAATGACGTTGAGGTCTGGATACATTTGGAGAGTTAAATTACAGCAATGGAACTTCTACGGCAGTTTTTAATTGATTTTATCTCTGTGAGTTTATGAGCTGTGCCATTCAATCTAGGAATTGTTTTGTCAAGGCTTCATGTCCCTTTCATTTCCACATATCAGAAAAAGCTGATTGCCTCTGTTGCCTTGGTTCACAAGACAGGTATTTTGAGACATTTTAGAATCAGCGCACCGTTTTTTTTTAAATGCTTTGAGGATACGGCATGTACGGGAGATACGGCCTTTTGGAAGCTCTCGGACGATATAGAGAGTAATCGCTTGTTTGGACTGGTCGCGTGAAATAATTCATGAGAGGTGAGGGGCGTTATACAAACACGAGTGCGCGAATGCGCACGAGTGTTTTACAATATAGTCCCTCGCCTCGATTGAATTATTTCGCGTAACCAGTCCAGTTAAGCGATTACTATGTTTATTACTTTTTATTATTAACGATAATTATATTATTTAATCCTTTACCTAACGTAACGGCCAGCGCTATTCTCAAAAATCGCCAATTAATTTTCATTATTTTTTCATTTTGTGTCTCTAAAACATAGGTTATGACAGTAAAAGCCTTCGAGCTCGTTCCAATGAGGGGTCATAACCTATGTTTTTGAGACAAAAAATGAAAATAATAGCTATTCAAGAATTTTTTTTGTATGAGTGTGGTCTCCTTTTCATATTAGGTAAAGGGTTAAAAAAAAACAAAAAAACAATGAAGTTCCAATTACACCTACGGCAAAGCGTCTTCGTTTGCGCGCACCGATACATGACACAATTGTTGATTACATAATTCACTTGTGAAGTTATCGTTTTTTATCAAACCTGGAAATCCCAGTAAATCACAGTTTAGAAAGTAATAAATGTTTGTAACTGTCTGTCATACCCATTCTTTCACGAGGAAGTGAAATAAACCTGTACTACTAATCTCATTTTACAATAAAACGAACCATAGATTCAGCCCCTCCACTTTCAAAATCGCCCTGCGGTCTCTGTATGGGGAAGAAATTATGGGCGTATGGGGCTTTTGTGATTTAGGGAGGCAAACCTTTTGATTTGCCCGAAATCCTGCATGGATGGAATACAAGTATACGTGACCCTCTCTCCCTCCCTCCCTCTCTCTCTCTCTCTCTCTCTCTCTCTCTCTCTTCTCTCTCTCTCTCCTCTCTCTCTCTCTCTCTCTCTCTCTGTCGTTCCTTGCCCGGATTTTTAAAGCTGGTTTGCCCGAATCCAGAATGGGGGGGGGGGGGTGGCGGGGGGGGGGGGGTGGCTTGGGGACTGGCTCGTACGCCCATGGAAGAAACAATTGTGTAATTTTAATAAGCCAATTCAAAACGCCCCAAAATTTCGTCTGGCGTCTTAATGGGTTGGACAGATGAGAACAGACAACAACTTAATGCTTTCACGGAGTCCAACAGCTAGAATTTTGATTGGTGCAGATTTGTAAGATTTTCCAATTTCCGTGCAAGAATATATCTTCGTACACCCGAAGAAATACATGCATATCGAATTCATTTAAAAATTAACTTCCTTCAATCGCAAACGAATTTTTTTTTAAAAGCACCAGCAGCTTCGTTAATACTTGGTGGTACGGAAACCCCTCAACTTGGATATTTCTTGATTGAATAACCTGCTAATTGCATGTAACTTCTACACATCAAACTATTAACCACACGTCCAGAACAAACTACTCCTGTTAATGAAAGAAAAACATCTTGTGATCTATCGGTGAATTACTCGAACATCCACAAAATGCTCAAATTTATAAACTTATCTGGTCTCAGTACATTAAAGACGCACATCTATTTTATTTTCACTCGTTTTTCTTCCCCCAAAACATTTCGTATTCCCGCTCCAATACGCCGTAAACGGCACTCCACTCCCACTAGCGTATTCAACTCTCGGCGATGACGGACTATTTTTTATAGGTCCGTGAAGTTAGCTCAGTGTTCAGCGTTCAACATTCGTGTGAAGTTAGCTCAGTGTTCAGCGTTCAACATTAGTTCAACATTCGTGTGGAGTTAGCTCAGTGTTCAGCGTTCAACATTCGTTCAACATTCATGTGAAGTTAGCTCAGTGTTCAGCGTTCAACATTGGTTTAACATTCGTGTGAAGTTAGCTCAGTGTTCAGCGTTCAACATTGGTTTAACATTCGTGATTGCTGCGCTCACACTACACGAAGGTTATTCGAATGTTGAACGATGAGCTCGGATGCACGACGCCCCCAATTAATGCTGCTATAGGCGGGAGGGGTCGCCTATTTATTATTACATCGATTGCATAAGTGCATCGATTGCATTAATGCACCCACCACTGGCTGAAAAAGTTCCTGCCCCAACGTAAGATGAGGATAATGGTTGACAGAAGCTATTCAGAATATGTTCCGGTTGAATCAGGAGTCCCACAGGATATGTAGCCCTATGACCGAGCTTGTTCTCAGTAATTCCACATTACCGACCTGCAGTGCCTGACAGCGTTAAATCAAAAGTTTGTCTCTACGATGGGGACTGCCTTCTAATTAGAGAGACCAAAGCATTAAGTGGGCGCCTAGGTTTGAGTGTTGTTATAATTATGTTGGATACTCGGACAGTCGTTTGCATGAGGGTTGCCCCTCCCGGCGATGATTGCACCGATCCCACTTATTATCTATGGTTATGTTCTCTTCAAACTCCAGATATTGCCGAATGCCAAACGCTGAATGCTGTGCACACTCCACACGAAGGATAATCGAATGTTGAACGCTGAACTGGAATACTAAAAGTCACAAATATCGCTTCAGGCGAGAGGGGGTCCCCCGGATATGAGTGTTCTTAGAAGTAGACGATGGGCAGTCGGTCCCATGAAGGCTACATCTCAGGTGAAAGCACAGATTCGGAGCTGGCACACTGAATTTTGACGAATGTTGAACACTGAACGCTGAGCTAACTTCACACGAATATACGTCGAATGTTGAACGCTGAACGCTGAGTTAACTTCACATGAATATAGGTCGAATGTTGAACGCTGAACTGGAGTAGTAAAAGTCACTAATATCACTTCAGATGAGAATGGTCGCCCAGATATGAGTGTTGTAGATGTAAACGATGGGCAGTCGGTCGCATAAAGGATAAACCTCGGGTGAAAGCCCAGATTCGACATATGGCACACTGAATTGTGGGGAATGCTGAACGCTGAGCTAACTTCACACGAATATTGGTCGAATGTTGAACGCTGAACACTGAGCTAACTTCACACGAACGTTGAACGCGGAACACTGAACACTGAGCTAACTTCACGGACCCTTTTTTATTGTTTACAAATTGGTTGAGATGAATTAATTATAAAGTGTTGTTTTGGGAAAACAAAAAAACGAGAAAATAAAATAAATACAAAAGTTCACTGCTCGGATTCGAGTACGATTTTTTATTACTTTCCAAAGTGTGATTTACTGGGATTTCCGGGTTTGATTATAAACGATAACTTCACAAATGAATTATGCAATCAACAATTGTGCCATGTATCGGTGCGCGCAAACGAAGACGCTTTGCCGTGGGTGTAATGGAGACTTCATTGTTTTTTTTGTTTTTTAACCCTTTTCCTAACATGAAAAGCAGACGACACTTGCAAAATAATTTCTTGAATAACTATTATTTTCATTTTTTGTCTCAAAAACATAGGTTATGACCCCTCATTGGAACGAGCTCGACGAGCTCGTTTCAGTGAGGGGTCATAACCTATGTTTTAGAGACAAAAAATGAAAAAATAATGAAAATTAATTGGCGATTTTTGAGAATAGCGCTGGCCGGTTTTGGCCTTTACGTCATGTAAAGGGTTGAATACTATAATTATTGTTAAGAATAAAAAGTAATAAACAGAGTAATCGCTTGACTGGACTAGTTACGTGAAATAATTCTTTCGAGGCGAGGGCCTATATTGTTTGTAGAACGTCCCCCACCTCTCATGAATTATTTCACGTAACCAGTCCAGTCAAACGATTACTCTCTACATCCTCTCGTGGGCCGCGCGGATTATTTCACTCAGGTAACGCCTAAAACGCTAAAAAACGTTCTCGAATCCGAGCACTGAACTATTTTCTATTTAATGTATTTTATACTCTTTGAGAAAAACCACAATATAGATAGATATGTGAGGAGCGAATTAGATTCTGGCAAGGTTAATCTAAAACTACTTATGTGACTACAAGGAATATCTCCTCAGTATAGCTGTGGTTTTACCCAACAATTTCGACACACCAGAAAACGAGAATCTCAGCTTTTCCAAATGCGTGTCATGCCCATCTCAAGGGAGCATCTAGTGACGTCATTTCACTCACGTTCGGAGATTTTTTAAGAAACCAGTTTATGAATGAGAAATAAAAACTCGAGAGCCTTGGAACCTGGATACTACATACACACATCTGTACTTTCTAATTTTGTTTACATTTTGTATTACGTTTTTAAAGATCCACTATCATTTAATAAACAAAATATTACAACAGTAGATCAGTCTGGGTTGTCATATTCCGTCTCGTTGACGAGACCAGATCTGCCGGATCAAACCCGACGCCTTCGGCTTCGTGTTTGATCCTGCTGATCTGGACACGCCAAATGGGTAAATCCGACGACAAAGATAAACTGAACTGTTGTGATATTCTGTATTTACCATTCTATAGAGGACTCAGGGTCGAGCTTCTGTTATAAAACTGTATTTGCCTCTGTCATGGGTGTGAGCCTTTCGAATGATCCACGTGTCATTCCAGATTTGGCCTTAATCCACAGTCTAGTTTTTCACGAACAATCTTTCTCACAAAATTATCGCCTAAAATGGTAAAACAACACACTCAGTGACGTATTTTGATATGGAAGCGGTTTCTCTTTTTCAAAACGATCCGATAATAGAGCGATAGTTTTTAACATGCGATAAATAGGATCGCAACTTCGTCGCAATTCTATTACAAATTGGTCGTCCACTACATTCGATTCGAGCCGAGATAAACTTCGTGTCGAATTGATCAATGTTTACAAAAGTCGAGTCGGATTTTATTGGGGTTTAACAAAACTTCCGACTGCCAGGGACTCCTCGTGTCAGTCAATTTTACGGGTGGTGGAAGCCGGAGTACCATGAGAGAATCAGTGATCAGCAGCGAGCAACTGTAAAACTCTACAACGTACTGACTTCGCATAATCAGGGTTAACATTGGTTGAAGGCAAGTGCACCAAAGACATGCAGTGCGCCTCAGAAAACAAAGCCACCGGGTAACCACGTGGACAATCGGGATTAAGTAAGTGCCTTGCCCAAGGACACAACGAAGTTAACGCTGACCAGGACCTCTAAGTTTGAAATCCAATGCTCTTACCTCTGCCATCGAGCCCCCATTTGATTCGAAAAATGTTCGAAAATTTATTCACTTTTCAGTTAGTTCGAACATTCTAGAATAATTACTTTGGTAATTAGAATGAAAATGGCATCAGTGTTTGGTGTACTGTCAAATTAATGTTGCGGAACTTCCGTCCCGCGGTGACAATAATGCATAACCTTAACCCTATCAGCACCGAATCTCTGAATGATATCTTCTTAATACAGTTAAAACTAGAAGTCCTGTCATGAAATGCGCACAAATAGCACGTTGATATGCACGTTAATGTACGCGTTATGGCCCAAGTAAAGCTATCAAATTCTGTACATATGGCCTGTGCACAAGCAATGTTTCAGCCAATGGACCTCCAGGTAACCCGGAGGTCCATTGGCAGAAACATTGCATGTGTTTGCTATGAGTAACCAAGAGAACCTGGCGTGCTTTGGATGCCATTCGATATGGCAATTGCGCGCAATTCCAACACGCAATTAAGCCTAGATAAGCGCACTATTCGTGAGAGGACTTCTAGTTTTAACTGTATGTCTACTGTCGACGGGGAAATGGACGAGTCTCGTTTCTATTTGTAAGGAGGTTGAGTACTAATTTAATGCAACATTCTCCTTCGCAATGTAATATATACTTTATTATCTGCTTATGGACAGTCAACTTTTTTGTTAGGCAAAAATTTATACATGTCGGCTTGAATCGAAAGAATTAAAGTATGTGCACTCCAGTTTTATTAGTAGTTCTTAGACTCTGTTTGAACCACCTGGATGAGACAAGCGATCTAAAATACCCTTGTGTCCTCTGGTTTGCGACAATCGTGTCCTTCTGGTTTGAGACAATCACGCGCTTGGTAGCTCGGTTGCACACGTTGTAGAAAACATTGCATTGGACAATATCCTTCCCTTTACACATTTTGTGAGAATTTAAATGAATTCAAGACATTCCCCCACCCCAACAAGTTGTGTATATACGATATATATACACAGTGATTGAAGATATAAACACGACCAACAGCTGGAGCGATCTCACCTTTGCAGACCTAAACGTAGGCATGCTGACATTAAAATTAACAATTGACAATTTAGTCATTCATAGCGGTTGCTAATATGTACACAGACAAATGTAGTCTGAAAGATATTTCGTTACCCAGTTTGTAAGTGTCTCAATTAGTACCATATCAGACTCGGGATACATTTTCGCTGCATATGAACGTTTTATCTTACAATCAAGATGTATGTTGTCTGTATTAACTCCGCAACTGTCGTGTATCCGACCCCTGACACAGATGTTTGTATCAGGGGGTCGGATACAAGCACGTTCCTTTCGCGTGAGTTCCATTTATTTTTTTTTGTTCATCCGTACGAATAAATAGTTCATTATATATTCGTCTACATTCTTGACTTATCCCCAATATATTGTAAGATAAAATGATTATTACCATTATGTGGATGTACAAAATATGTATCCGAGTCTCGCTCCGGATTCTAAGGGTAGATCACGACTCGTCTTCGACTCGTCGTGATCTGCCCTTAGAACCCGGAGCTCGACTCAGATACATATTTTGTACATCCACATAATGGTAATAATCTCTGTATATAAGGTCACCACAAACATGTATAACTTATATCTTATTTCCTACAAACTTCTAAAAATTTCATTGCAAATCTTTGTTGAGATCTATACACGACTAACTCTAGTGTGATTTAATCTTCATTTCTTCGTCTATCAAACTGGCGAAAGACGCTTCCCGGTTCACTTTAAACAAGAAAGAATCTGTCTTTCATTAACTATTGAAATTCCTAAACCTCTGTACAGGAAATAGCTGGTAAGATATATTCATTTTACGGTTTGTTTGTGACCTGATATGGTATGTAGCGTATCAGTACATCTCACCCAAAGTTTCAACGATTGACTAAACTTGGCTTCATCCCTATGTTGTGGCCTGGAGATGGCCAACGATGTTGAAAGTGACTTTAAACACCATAAATAAATAAATAAATAAATAAATAAATAAATAAATAAATAAATAAATAAATAAATCCAATATGGAATTTACTGACACCTCACATATTATATTAGGACACTAGCAGACGGTGCAAACATAAAAATATTCATCCTTCTTCTTTTACTAAATACTTATATATATATTGGACCACTAGAAAATCGTGTGATACATAAAACAATTAACCATTAGTCAGCCACGACCACCTTTATCAAAGATGGAGCACTGGATCTTGCATGTAAGAAAATTTACTAATAACAGTTATCACACATTTGTAACTCAATTATTTGATTAATTGCTGGAAAGAACTCAATCTTTCCAACAATTAACCAGATGATGGTGTTAGTCTGCGCATGTCAGAACAATGAAATATGTAACAGTATCCATGGTCGACAGGATAATGGTTACAAAAGTTAGTATTGACAACGTTAAGCTGCAAAGTGGAATGAATACTTTTATAGTGTTGTCATAGTGGTCGGTAAATTACATCGTTCAGTAATCCCCCTTAACAGTTATGGACTAACATATGGTAGTTTTTACGCGATTGTCTCAATACTCATTACACGGGAAGCAATGTAGCGTGATTGTCGGTAATATTTCCCCGGTTTATCTCTAGATTGCGCAGAATCGTTGGAGATTAGTGGATGGGTATAATTATTACATTTTATTCACAACACTCTGGAGAATTATAAATCTTTTTTTTTTACTCTTACCATAATTTCCATTTGCCATTTATAACTGTTGTATGTGATACAGTAATAACAATAATTACTTCAATGATGTGCATTTATTGTATGCGGCCGTCAAACACGTGGTTTCTCCATGCTGCATCTGCAATTACCTTTGAAGCTTTCATTTGAAATTTGTTATTGAGCGATAGAATTAAGTGCGCACACAAATATCGCATCAATCATCGCCTTACTAATTCGCTAAAAAGTTTTCCCGGATATTGGAAAAAAGTTAAGTAATAAAATTGAAAAAAAGGTGAAAAAAGAAAATGGGATTTTAAGGTCTTGTCAGACGTAATTCTTGTCAGCTATGTGGGATGTTTCGGAAGACTGAAAAATGAAACAATAAACGTTGTTTTGTTCAGTTTCCTTTCACATCCAAATAATGGATGTAAGTTCGTGTGGAGTGGATTGTAACTAATTCACCTGGGGAGTGGAGTTATCACTCAAAGTATCACCGTCAGTTTCTGTACATGTGGACAAAAACACAAGCAATGTTCCAGCCAATGGACCTCCGGTTATACCCGGAGGTCGATTGGCTGAAACATTGCTTGTGTTTTTGTCAAAAACACAAGCAATGTTTCAGCCAATGGACCTCCGGTTATACCCGGAGGTCCATTGGCTGAAACATTGCTTGTGTTTTTGTCCACATGTACAGAAACTGACGGTGATACTTTGAGTGATAACTCCACTCCCCAGGTGATTTAATTATACGTTGCCACAAATTTTCAATTATTGCTTGTGTGTAATCTCCACTCTGCGGATGCTTTCGTGATAATACACTGTCCACGTACTGTACAATACACGACTATATATAAATGTTGTGAAAAGGTTTAAATTGGTGATTTTGATGACAATAAAACGTTACAAAAGCCTTATCGAGTATCAAAATGTTTAAGAAAGGACAGATGTCTTTCAATAAAAAGATAAGAAATGAAGTCTCATGCAATAGTTTTTTATTGGATGGCGTACAGTTAAATTGAGTGAGCGCATGCGTGTATCATAAAAATGAACTCCTAGCTTTATGGAAGGAACCATTTTAGGCTGCATGAAGTTTCGTTACGGAGTTGTAAAAATCAACATTAAGATTAAACTCGAAAAAAACAAGGGACATTTACATCGGTGTGCACAGCCATGAACTGCAGTTTATGGTTAACCTCTTCAACGTGACGCGCATAATATTGTTTCTAAAAAAATAGTTCATGAATGATAAGGCGACAAGAAGATTTGGTAATAATGTAACCCCACAGCTCTGCGGGCAAAAACTTCCTTAGAATACAAAATAGATTCGTTGATTTTAGTGTCAATAATATTCTGTTGAAAAATAAAAAAATCTAGTTAAAAAACGTTACAATCTTTAACCCTTAGAACCCTAGTGGTCCTTTTTCCGGCCAGCAACATGCTACGTCATGACGTCATTAAATAGGATCGTTGTTCAGTAAATGTGTGAGGTAGACCAATCAATATTTTCAACGTGCAGCCCGAGGCTGCACATTAAAAATATTGATTGGTCTACCCCAAATAATGAATATGGACTCTTCCAATTGCTGACATTGAACTGGCAGGGAATATACCACTAGTGTTCAAAGGGTTAATAATTAAATCCGAGAGAGGAATGTCTTACATGAGTTGGAAACTCGAGGGGAATTTATCGAAAGATATAATGTTAAAAAAGCTTATTTTCCAAGTTTTTAAATATGTTGCGATGCGTCTCTCGAACATATCACGTGTCTAGCCAGCCAAATCTGGCCGGCCCTGCTGGAAATGGTTAAGGAACGAGACGAAACAATTTTCGACCAAAACTAACACTAGATACATTTCATACACACGAAGATGCCACGCCGTGATGCACTGCATCTTCAATTTCTCCTAGACGTTTCATGACAGTGTTTACCCGTCCAACATAATCTGCGACTCTGACCGCAAGGTGTGGTAAATACAGCGCTTAAGTATTAAACACCCGAATTACAGACTGGGATTTAAACGTGTTTAGAATTATATTTAATATCGAGACATATTTTGAATTACAACTTCCTACAACTGAACACGTTTCGAAATCTAACATGATGAATCTGAACACGTTTAGGTATTAAACACAAACTGACACATAAAACGTTATCTAAACGCAATCCTAAACACTTCAATGCCGTTTAGAAATTTAGAATTAAACATTTTTTTCTCGTTTCGTTTCTAAACAGAAAAAAGGTATTTAGCAGAAAACTAACTGTTACAAAATCACAAGTTTTCTATTTTTGTTCATTAAGAGATGAAAAAAATAACACAAAAGTATCCTGCTATGGTAACACAAGATCATATTAAATATTTGAAAAAGCTTTAACCCTTGCCCTTTGTGGTATGCGTTAATGCTGTGCCAATTCTTTCAGTAAGTCCACAGTGCCGCCCGTCGCCATTTCTAAATAGGAAACATCTATTCATGTCCCTGGTTGGTAATGATGGCGGACATTCAAATAGATATCCGATAGGGCAAATGTTGGAATCGACTGACAACAGTCGCATAAGTGTCTATTTCCGTGAGTTTGTCAGCATCATACACATCATACACTTTCTGATGGGTGGTAGTGGTGCATTCCGGGTAGGATATTATAAGGGGGTGTGGCTGTGTATCCCTCTAAACGTGAGAACTTGTTTAAAAATTGGTGTTCTTCATACTGGTTCTGAACTATCAGTTATTGTCTTCCAGCAGAGTAAACGGTCCATTATGTAAAAACAAAAACAAACATAACTCAAACATTCCGACAAAACCTTTGGTTTGTTTCTATGGGGGGACCCTCTCTCCATCTATAGCCGATCCTGACTGTGAAAAAATTAAGTAACTCAGGACGTCATGAAACCGCTTCCGGTTGCATGACGGCATGAGTTACTTAATTTTACCACCCCGCTACTTAATTTTACCGCCTTACTATCGGCCTGCCTCACAGTCGCGCTTGGAGATTGAAATACCAAGAGCGTATTCAACACAACATACAGAATTTGTCAATATTCCAATTACATCACCTTCATTTCTATTTCAGACCTGTCTGTACCATGGAGTCTAGGCACTCGAGCTAATCGATAATCAAGGCCAAGAATCATAGCGCTGACAAAAATAAACATCATTTGTGAGAAGCGGAGCAATACCCAAAATTTCAACAAGAGAGAAAAAATGGTATAAGACACTTCTTAAAAACACCCAAACACCAGCACGTGATAGCTCCCGGAATATCCTTCACCAATATATATTCCCAGCTCTGCAATTCCCAGTTTTTCAATTTCTCTCCGTTTAGCATATCCTCCCCAAACTTACAGAATTCCCCTTCTAACGTATTTGGGCGCATATTGTCCAAGTTATCACCAAGAGACAGATAGCCTACGCCCACATGTTTTTTAACTTTCCCATCAGAGTTCAGAGGATAACGCCATGCTGAGTTATTCAGTAAATTTTGTTTTTTGCAATTATCGCCCGCTATTCGTATTAGGAAAACGGTTAGTATAACAATACAGTAAACAAGCCTTGAAATAAGCCGCGAACGATTGATAAGGTTACGCTGAGGTTACCACAATGGTGAAATCCGCGAACGAATTATAGTTTACCAGAAAATAAATAGTATACGGCCGGTACATTATTTTCTGCATTGGCAAGTTTTCCCATCAAAGTTGGCAATCTTTCTTGGCACGGTCGACGCAGTTTGTTTAATTGCTTTTTTTCAGAAGTTGCACAAGTATAAATAGAAACAACTCACGCGCGATCTCGCATTAGCGAGATCGCACGTGAGTTGATGCTATTTACTTTCAAGATAAAGTAGCATAACATGATTCGCCTGTAAAAACCGAGAAGGCGACAGGTCGACAGAAATGAATATTCGCGCAAATGGTTATGCCATAACTTATAGGTTACGACAATGTTATTTGAGCGTAACCTGCTAACTTTATTTCGAGGTCTGAGTAAAACAATAACATGAGTTTGGAGGGCGTTATGGTTTATTAACAGCCTTCAGGGATTGAATAACAACCCGAGGGGTTATTACTGGCCTAAGACGATGTTCAGGGCCGTCAACAGGCCGGAGGGATGTTATTCAGTCCTCGATAGCCGTAAAAAATCGAGACACCCAAGAAAATCATGCTATTACTATTATTACCATGACCGGAAGCGAGCGGAGGGCCGTTAATGAATTTTGTTTTCATTAACGGACCGCCATCCGCTTCCGGTTGCATGACGTTATGAGTTACTTAATTTTACAGCCCCGTTAATGCACTAGTGAACGCCCTCTAAAATGGTAATAATGTAATGCAAGAGGTTAATTCAATTCTACTTTTGAAACCAACTAACTAACAACGTTTCGACGTCGACGTCTAATGTCACTCCCGTATTAGATGTGTTGAGAATGATATTTTCCGCAATGAGCTATTTGATTATGATGCTATGATAATTAGGGCTTTCAATTTCTCCAACAGTTACTGGCACACTCCAGTAAATTAAAAATGTAAATTATGAATGGAAGGTCATTTTAGCAAAACAAGAAGCACGAAGAGGAACAATTCCGGAACGCCCGAATATAGACATACTGCACATTTCAGCCGATCCTGAATATGGGTGTTCAGCGTTCAGTCTATGAAAGTATATTCTAAAACTACTTTCCTCGTTATGGTCCTAAGCATTCCACATCTCCTTGCCCAGAAAGAGAAATGCACAACTGAGCATTCATTACATTTTAATTGCGCGACATATTTTGAATTACACCTTTCTACAACTACACACAACATGTGCAGTGGGAGCATTGCGAATATTCGCATTCAACATTGCGAATATTCGCATTCAACATTAGGAATATTCGCAATGTTGAATGACATATTTTAAATTACACCTTCCTACAACTACACACTACGAGGTTGAACGCAAAGTTGAATGCGAATATTCGCAATGCAGAAGGCGAATATTCGCAATGCTGATTGCGATTATTCGCAATGCTGATTGCGAATATTCGCAATGCTGATTGCGAATATTCGCAATGCATTGCGAATATTTGCAATGTATTGCGAATATTCGCAATGTTGAATGCGAATTTTCGCAATGTTGAATGCGAATATTCGCAATGCTCAATCCCTCCGCTTCTCATGTTGGCCCTAATGGACTTCCGTAACATTTACTGCAACATTGCCCTAGCGAGGAATTAGTATTTCGCCAATCTGCATAGTTGATTTTGTCCTCGTGCCATTACTTACAAAACACCGAGGCTAGAGGGAAGCTCTCATTTCCAAAACACTGTTTATATGGCCCAGTTCACGTTTTTGACCTGGATGTGTGCAACTAATGTTTTATTCGTTTACTTAATAATAATAATAATAATAATAATAATAATAATAATAATAATAATAATAATAATAATTGATTTTCTAGAGCATAAAAACACAAATAGTGCTCTAAAACGCTTGACAGAAATAAATACACTTTTCTGAAATAAAGAGTCACATCTGTTTTGGTTTCCTCTTAGAGAGGTTCAGGAGAATGCTTCAGTAAATAGGAAAGTTTTAAGATTTCTTTTGAAGACATCGAGAGTTTCTGAAATTCTGACACTAATTGGCAGGGAATTCCACAATCTGGGACCCAAGATGGAGAACACATGATCACGAGCCTGATTAGATCTGCTGAAAGGTACAACTAGTTGAATTTATTTTTTTGATCGGAGACTGCGTGATGGTTTCTATACAGCGAGGAGCTCTTGCAGGTAAACTGGAGCCAGTTTGTGGATACATTTGAATACTAAGATCAATATTTTGAAATCAATTCTCTGTTTAACTGGAAGCCAATGTAGTTGTCTTAAAACAGGTGTTATGTGTTAAGAGCGTTTGGTACCAGTAATCATCCTAGCAGCAGTATTCTGAACTTTTTGAAGCTTCTGAATCAGGCACTGGGGCAGCCCCACTAACACTGAATTACAATAGTCTAGTTGTGAGGTGATGAAGGAGTGCACAAGTTTTTCAAGTGCTGACTGGTCAAGATAAGGTCGCAGTCTTCCAACATTACAAAGCTGCCAGTAGCATTTTTGACATATTTTATTGATATGGATGACTAGTTTTAAATTTGAGTCCTTAATCAGTCCAATATTCCTGCCCGATTCACTTTTCATAGTGATGTTGTTTCCAACCAGAATTGATGTAACAGAGGGTGTAGGCATGCGAACCCCGGATATCACTAATAATTCAGTTTTAGAGTCATTCATTTTCAGTTTAAAGTCTATCATCCATTCCCGCACGAGATTTATGCAAGTTTCCATGTTATTTTCTGCGGTGAATGAGTCACTTGGAACAGATGGGTTGAATGTGATGTACAGTTGGGTGTCGTCTGCGTACAGATGATATGATATGCCATGCTTTTTAAAAAGGCGAACCAGAGAAGAAGTGTACAGAGTAAACAAGAGTGGTCCAAGAACTGAGCCCTGAGGAACACCACACTTTAACGTCCTGCTTTCTGAACCGATCTTATTGATATATATTTGTTGACTGCGACCTTCTAGATATGGTGCAAACCATGATAAGGCAGTTCCACATGTGATATGCTGTGTCAATGTCTGCATGAGAATACCATGGTCGACTGTGTCGAATGCTGCTGACAAATCCAAGAGAGCAAGCAGTACAGCCTTACCCTCAGACACTGATGTAACAATGTCATTGATGACTCGCAGTATGGCTGTTTCCGTACTGTGGTTGGCTTTATATGCAGACTGGAAAGGCTCTAAAAGATCATTTTCATGCAGATGATTTTTGAGTTGTAAAGCAACAACCCTTTCCAACAATTTAGACAGGAAAGAGAGGTTCGATACTAGTCGATAATTCTTCAGGTTGTCAGGATCAAGAGATGGTTTCTTGATGAGTGGAGTAACAAGTGCTTTTTCAATGGGTTTGGAACAAACCCCTCATGTAGGGATGCAGATATAATAGATGTTATGGCTGACAGAAGATAATCGATTGTCCCTTTCAAAAGGAACATTGGAATTTGATCTGGATCATTGAATTTATTGGATGATAATAAATGTCTTCTTTTGAGACAGAGTGAAAATTAGAAAAATCACATTGTATGTCAAGATGATCAAACTCTCAACTATACATGATGGTATACTATCCAGAATTACTTGAATTTTAGTTATGAAATAATCGCTGAATTTTTCTAGAATTTCTTAAGTATTTAGATTAGATAAGATAAGATATTTATTATCTCAACATCAACAAAGATGAATGACAAAAAAAACCAAAAAGGTGTAACAAAATACAGTTAGACAGAGAAACGAAAAACCAAAACGCACATCATATTAAATGAAAAGTAACAAGAACATATACTGAACAATAACAAATAGAGCGGATCAGACAACTGGCCGTTGTACTAACAGTTTCCTACAGTCAAACGCAGAATTGATAAATCTGATCACCTCAGGGATAGTTTCATAATCCAGTGTTTGTATGAAGTGAGTCAAGAATGCTTATGGTGATAGGTTTGAGTAGTCAATGCCACACATGTCTCTTATTCGCTCGAAAAGTGCTATTCACAGCGAGACATACTCATTGCACTGCAGGGGGAAATGTGTTTCATCCTCTACAGCACAGGAACAAACAGGACAGATACGGGCTTCTTTGGGTAGTTTACCCCCCTTATTGTAGTGCCCCGTCTCGATCCTTAGAGGATGCGAGCTAATGCGAATTTGCGTTAGTCTTGCAAGTTCCACGGAATCAAGAGAAAGCAGAAGATATGGTTCAAACTTAAAATCCTGCTTTATCTTCGGATAGAAGGCCAGTTTACTGTCTGATTGCAATCTGCCCTGCCACTATTGACAATAACGATTTTGCAGTTTAGATTTAATTGCATGTAGGAGACCTCTACAGTTGAGTGTGGAATGGTTTTCCCATACATTTATAAACCCTAGTATAGCTCGCATTCGCACACTCCAAAGGGATCCCTGACCAGTCCTGGAGTCTACCAGACATTTTTTAGTCAAATTATCTGGATTGAGTTCGAGAAGATGAAGCCAGAAGCTAACAGCTTGTACAATAACGTAAATATCAAGTGAATACCCGCCAAGCTCTCCCCGTGCGGCAATATTTGGGCCATATCTATTGCTGTGCAATGTTTGTTTGCAGAAGCGAAGTGATAATTTCCCATGCGGTTGGGTATCGTAAAATTGCTCCAATGTTATATTACTTTTCAGACAGTCCGTATTAAGCGAAAGTGGGCCCAAACCTCCGCCGCATGCATGACTATAGGTTTAATGAGGGTGTTGAACAATTTCATATTGGTCTGGGCATTCATTCCGTACAGAGGTAGATGTTTTCGGAGGGTGAATAAGGCCATCCGACCTTTATTCGCCAATTGGACTGGACTGAACTTACCAGATGATAATATATTTGGATCTAGATAGCGATATTCTTTAACTACTTCTAGAGGTTGGTTATCAAGAACAAAATTATGTTTATTCAATAACCTGCCCGACTTATTGAATATCATGACTTTCGATTTCTCAATGTTTACTTGCAGACATCATTTGTGGAAATATGGACACAGCTGATTGAGCGCCTTTTGAAGACCATTCGCGCTTGTAGAAAGAATAACTATGTCGTCAGCATACATTAAACAATTGATATATGTGTCATGCATGAGAATGGGGTCACATGTATTACTTAACACTGACGGCAAATCATTAATATATAAGTTAAACAATTTTGGGCTTAAAATACAGCCCCGTTTAACACCTGTTGTCGTACGTATTGCATCGGTCATTCCTTGTGGAAATTTTATATGGAACGATATATCACTATATATACTTTTTAAATCCGATAGGAAATTGCCTCCATGTCCATAGTTAGCGAGTGTATGGAATACACCATCCCGTCACAGATGATCTGGGAGAATGACTTTTTGTTCTTTACCAAGGAGACTATTGGTTACCGAGAATAACACCCTAGTATTTGATGACTCCTCTATCAGAGAATTGTAGTACTCCCTCTTCGCCTTTTTGATGATCTTATTAGTTGTATTTCTTTGGTAGCAGAACATCTGCCGGTGAACCTCAAGCTTCGTTTTAATGTAAAGACACTCAAATCTGCGACGCTGTTGTTTAGTAGCTCTAACATTTTCTTTAAACCACTCCACTTTTTCTCTATGAGTTATAATTTTTGACTTGGGTGGTGCATGTTCAGCTATAATGCTCTTAAGAGTTTCTTCAAATAAAGATAGCAATTGCATGATTCATGACTACTACAAAAATAGTTCGAACGCAGAATTGAAGAACTGATATTCATTTTCAAGGCATCAATATTTATGGATTTATATTTTCGATAAGTAATTTTCTTGGGAGGAATTTTTGAAGTTGCTAGTGTCAATTCGGCCAAGACCGCATAGTGATCAGACAATGCTGGATCTGTGACATGGACACTATGTACTAACGTGCTGTTACTTTGACGAACAAGAATTAGATCCAAGGTGTGTCCTCTCTTGTGGGTAGGTTTTGAGACCAGTTGTGAATAGCCAAATGATTCAAACGAATTTGTGAATTGCTTGGCAAAAGTGTCATTTAAATTGTCAACACGGATGTTGAAATCACCAGCAATAGGCAGATCACATCCATGCAAGGCACAGAAGGACAGACATTCTGAAAATTCATTTAGAAACTGTGCTGATGTAAGTTTGTTCCTTTTTGATGGTTAAGTGTTTAACTTTTATATGTTTAGCTAAGTGCTTAGTTTACATGTCTTTAGCTGAATATTTAGCTTCCAAGCACACGCAACACGTTAATATTCAGTCACGTGTTTAAATTCGATACATGGAATATATTATTTTTGCAGCGTATATTCTGAACACAAATTTTAAAGGTAAGCGTTTGAAAGCTAAACATGTAAAGGACAAGTCGGAACAAAGAGATGTTTAGTTTTGTGTTTAGAATCTCAACACCATTTACACAGTGAGCGACCAAAAGTATGGCGCTATTTTTTTTTTGCAAGGGGCGGGGGTTGGCTGTGGCGGGGTGGTCAACTCGACGTAGATATAAATATAAGGTACTACTAGGACCCTGTCAATCTTAAATTGCAGGTCGTATCGATTTTCGAATCGAATCAGGCCCGAATCGAGTCGATCTGGAATTGAATTGCGAATGGAATCTCTCTTCTTTTCAAGTTGTACGTATAACACCTCCCTACTACCGAACATATTGCCAGTTTCTACTCAAGTATTGATACAACGACGACTTGTCTGTTTGGGCAAATGAAATAAAAAAAAACAAAACAAAAAAAAAACAGTATATTCCAAAACGGACTCAAAGTAATTTTGGTTTAGGCATATTTGTTTTACAAAGATTGGCGAGCAAGGTATGCAACTTACTTATATTAATGCCTTCCCTTGTCCCAATGGCGCAGGTGTGTGGAATGCCCTTCGTAGCGGCATCGTCGTGGCCTCGCTCTTCTCGAATACTACGAAGGATCTTTAGCCTGCATGGAGTGAGTCTCTCTCCGCACAGAGAAGGTCCATTTTACGTCCCCACCCGATAGGACGGAACACCGCGTGACAGCATCCAACCGCACAATTGATGCTGATAGAGAGTGTTCGGACACTTTGAGTACTTTATCCGACCGAGGAGGAGGAGGGTGGAGGAAGCCGGAGTACCCAGAGAGAACAACCGAGCATCGACGAGCAACTGTCAGCTCCTCAGTATTCTAACTCTGTTCAAACTCCACTCATGCAGGGTTACATCGGTTGAAGACATGTGTACCATCGACGTGCAGTACGCCTTACTATACGGCGGCATCGTGCCCCCATGTAGGCAACCCGGATAAAGTGCCTTGCCCAAGGACACAACGCGGGTCGTCCCTGACGGGGATCGAACTCGGGACCTCTAGTCTAGAAGTCCAACAGTCTACAACTGAGCCACCGCTCTCCCAGACGATATCAAAATTTATTATTTTAAATAGCAGTTTATCGAATTTTGCCCAAAACATTTCAGCAAAATATCATGTGACCCATCATTGGAACGAGCTCGACGAGCTCGTTCCAAGAAGGGGTCACATGATATGGTTTCGTTGACATCTTCTAAAAACACTTTTTTCAACTGCTGAGTTTGTATATTACGCGGCCAATGCGTCGGTTAGGAAGAGATAATATCATTCATTCGGAACGACATTTAAAATTCACGACATCTTGAAAAATAAAATGTGGATGAATAAATAATGACGATAAACGGATATTTTTGAAATTTTTCCGGTATTCAATCGGTACTGGTTTGAATACCGATATGTATCGGTTTGTCGATATACCGTGCAGCCCTAGTGAACAGCCGCGATACGAAAAAAATGTGTATGTAACAAAGTATTCGTTTTTCAGGAACTTCAAAGTATAATCTTTAAGAAGCGAAATTGAAACCATTCGAGAATTCGTTGTTGTTGAACATTTTTTATTCATAGCAACATTTACTCCCCGAACACCAAGATAACAGCAAGTGAGACACTTTTGTTTTTGTGGCCACTAAGCGTTTTCTAAACCAGGTTGTTTTGAGTTCAGCGATTTCCTCTAACAAAATACTATACATCCCAAAAACTATCGTTGAGAATACGGGCAATTAGTTTCCGGTATTATTACCACAAAATGGGGAAAATAAAATTCCGTATTGTTTTTTTGTGACGACATTTTGTTTGATATAGAAGTACAAATGAGGATTTAATGTTTGGTTTAGCATCATTACACACCAACAGGGTACTTCATAGTCATTAAGGGTAGACTAATTAATATCTTTAACCTGCAGCCGTATGCATGGATCCGTATGGCTGCAAGGTTGAAATATTAATCAGTACACCTTCAGAACCGATTCTCATTTCACATGTCATCTTTTGGCATGCATGCAGCCTTTATGCAGTAGTAATGCTAGACATATTAATCAATCTATCCCTAGAACCGATTCTCATTTGACATGTCATCTTTTGGTATACATGCAGACTTTATGCAGTAGCAGTGGTGGAAATATTAATCAATCTACCTTTAGAACTGATTTTTACTTGGCAAACCATCTTTTGGTATGCGTGTAGCCTTTATGCAGTCGTAGTGCAAGAAATATTAATCAGTAGGCCTACACCTTTAGAACTGATTCTTACTTGGTAAGCCATCTTTTGGTATACATGCAGCCTTTATGCAGTAGTAATGCTAGAAATATTAATCAGTCTACGTTCAGAACTGATTTTTACATGGCAAGTCATCTTTTGGTATGCATGCAGCCTTTATGCAGTAGTAGGGCAAGAAATATTAATCAGTCTACCTTTAGAACTGATTCTGACTTGGTAAGGCATCTTTTGGTATACATGCAGCCTTTATGCAGTAGTAGTGCTAGAAATATTAATCAGTCTACCTTTAGAACTGATTATTACTTGGTAAGCCATCTTTTGGTACACATGCAGCCTTTATGCAGTAGTAGTGCTAGAAATATTAATCTGTCTACCTTTAGAACTGATTCTTACTTGGTAAGCTTTCGTTTGGCATACATGGAGCTTTCATTTCATGTATTAGTAGTGCTAGAAATATTAATCAGTCTACCTTTAGAACTGATTTTTACTTGGTAAGCCATCTTTTGGTATGCATGCAGCCTTCATGCAGTAGTAGTGCTAGAAATATTAATCAATCTACCTTTAGAACTGATTCTTACTTGGTAAGCCATCTTTTGGTATGCATGCTGCCTTTCTGCAGTAGCAGTGCTAGAAATATTAATCGATCTACCAATAGAACTTATTCTTACTTGAAAAACATCTTTTGATATGCATGCAGCCTTTATGCAGTGGCAGTACTAGCAATATTAATCAGTACACCTTTAGAACGGATTCTCATTTGACAAGCCATCTTTTGGTATGCATGCAGCCTTTATGCAGCAGTAAGGCTAGAAATAATAATATAAATAATAATAAATAATATTAATTAATGTACCTTTAGAACTGATTCTTACTTGATAAGCCATCTTTTGGTATACATGCAGCCTTTATACGGTAGCAGTGCTAGAAATATTAATTAATGTACCTTTAGAACTGATTCTTACTTGGTAAGCCATCTTTTGGTATACACGCAGCTCTTTTGCGGTAGTAGTAATTAAACCTTTACGTAATTTATTATTTTAACCCTTTACCTAACATGAAAAGCAGACGACACTTGCAAAAAAAATTTTGTCTCAAAAACATAGGTTATGACCCCTCATTGGAACGAGCTCGACGAGCTCGTTCCAATGAGGGGTCATAACCTATGTTTTTGAGACAAAAAATGAAAAAATAATTAAAATTAATAGGCGATTTTTGAGAATAGCGCTGGCCGGTTTTGGCCGTTACGTTGGGTAAAGGGTTAAATATTATTTTTTACAAATTTTTAAAAATATATTTCAACAAATCGATATCGTGTGACCCTGATAGTAACGAATACGATGATATCGTTCTAATTAGGATCACATGATATTGTTTTGTTGAAAGTTTTTAAAAAATAATATTTTTTCAACTGTTCAGTTTGTATATAAGGTGTTTTAAAAACAACGGCTAATTCCACATCATATTGAAAGTTTATCAAAATGAATCGAGGTTTGTGATTCTAAAAAAATGTGAGATTGCATGCTTGTTTACCGCTTGTATTGCTCCCTATCTACCGCGTGTAATTAATAATCACGGCGGTTCGATACTGCTAAAAAAAAAAAAAAAATCCCCAAAATCCGCCAAAAATGAAGAAATTAAAAAAAACTCCACACTACTGCCCCAATAAATCAAAAGCTTCGATGTGTTGAAACAGTAATATCTTCCGTTATAGGAATGCAAGACAACAGAATATCTACTAATGTTTTCTGATACCCCAAGCATAAAAAATAACAAAAGGAAAATATATTTCAGATAGAACGCTCTCATTTATGTAATCTGGGTGTTCGACCAAGAATTAAGAACAATATTTATTAATATTCCGTTTGAACGATTCTAGGTAAACCCATGTAAAAAAATTGTTATGGGATTTTATTTTCACTTACAGTACGTGGAGAGTGTATTATCACTAATTCACCCGCAGAGTGGAGATTCCACCCGAGCAATAATTGCAGATTTGTTGAAAAGCATAACCAGCACAAGCAAAGTTTCAGCCAATGGACTTCCGGGTTAAACCCGGAGGTCCATTGGCTGAAACATTGCTTGTGTTTTTTGTCGATATGTACAAAATTTGAAAGTTATAGCTTGGGTGATAACTCCACTCCGCGGGTGATTTAGCTACAATCCACTCTCCACGTACTGTATTAACGTATGCTTTTGTGAAAACATCTGATCTGTCACCAGAAAACCACAGAACCACATGTAAATTGACATTTTTAAATTAAAAGTATTTTTATTAAAGTCTCCACAGTGAGAAATACACTTTGACGAATAGTTGTAATGTAAATACACCTTTAAACTAAAATCATAACTGAAGTTCGGCAGTATCTGACGTCACATCCGGTCTAACTTCTAGATACTTTCTCTACAAACAGATATTGATACAATACATGCAATGATTCCTCTGATGGTCTTCTGTGTCGGTTACAGAACTCATTCCTAATTTGATTTAATCTACTCTTTCCTTTTTGCCAGCCACTAATTTACAGTTCCCAAACTTTCAATGAACAACCGTCTTTGAGGTCAGAATAATTTTCTAAGAATCTCTACTGTGTACCACATCGTCTATGTCTCCTGGCTTTGCAACGATTTTTTGTCAAGTTTTGGCTGCCTATAATATAAAGGCAGCCAAAGCTTGACTAAAAATTATTGTTTGGGAAATATTATCATTGTCCAGGTGTCTCAACCCATCAATATATGTAGAAACATCAGTCTTAAGATTTCAGCATTTGCTAAATGTTACTTTTTACGAGTTACGATGTTACGACAGTCAGCAAGGAAAGTAATTAAAATGCTTGTAAAGTAGCTTTTTACAATTTTTCGAAATTCCAAAATATCTTCCGAGCAAGGGAAAGTTTCCCAAAACTGAGGTCCCATTGCTAAACTAGAAAGAGAAATCCCCGACATGACAACCTAATCTCACAGGTTACTACACATGCAGCGTCTTGACAAAAGGAATCGTTGCACGCTTCAATAACAAGAGTGTAAGCAAACATCAAATAATTATATAGCATATGAGATCAATTTTATTTACTTTCGGGACGAGGGGCGGGAGGGGAAAGGGGGTGGCGGGGGGGGGGGGGTGGCGTTGTGGTAACCGGTTCTCGTCAGATCTCCGAAGTTAACCCTTTACCCAACGTAACGGCCAAAACCGGCCAGCGCTATTCTCAAAAATCGTCAGTTAATTTTCATTATTTTTTCATTTTTTGTCTCAAAAACATAGGTTATGACCCCTCATTGGAACGAGCTCATCGAGCTCGTTCCAATGAGGGGTCATAACCTATGTTTTTGAGACAAAAAATGAAAAAAATTAGTTGTTCAAGAATTTGTTTTGCAAGTGTCGTCTGCTTTTCATGTTAGGTAAAGGGTTAAGCAACGTCGAGCCCGGTTAGTCCTCAGATGGATGACCGTCTGAGCGGTCGGCTCGTGCTCCCGCGTTGTGGCCTTGGGCAAGGGACTTAACCCCGATTGTCCACATGGGGGCACGATGACGCCGAGTACTGGAGCGTACTGCACGTCGATGGTGCGCATGTCTTCAACCAATCTAACCCTGCCTGTGCTGCAGTGCGGAGTTACGATGTTGGGGAGCTGGCAGCTGCTCGTCGTTGCTCGGTGGTTCTCTCCGGATATTCCGGCTTCCTCCACCCGTAAAACTGTCACGGTCATGATTAGCTATTGTGCATAAATATGCGACCTTAACCCTTTACCCAACGAATCGGCCGCATCCGCCCGCGTAATATGCAAATTCAACAGTTGAAAAAATATGATTTTTGAAAAAATTTCAACAAAACCATATCATGTGACCCCTCGTTGGAACGAGCTCATTGAACTCGTTCCAACGAGGGGTCACATGATATGGTTTTGTTGAAATGTTTTTAAAAATTTTTAAAAAGTATATTTAAGATATTAAATTTTGATATCGTCTGCGTTGGGTAAAGGGTTAAAAACATCAATAAATAAATAAAGAACTTTCAGGACAAGGTACAGCAAGTTTCTTGTCTTTCACAGTTGTTCTTGCATGAAAATATGTCTGCTGCATCTTCACGTTATTTATTTATTTATTTATTTATTTATTTATTTATTTATTTATTTATTTATTTATTTATTTATTTATTTATTCATTTTTTATTTATTTATTTAAGGTCCCATATTTCTGCACAATAGCAAATCGTGACCGCAACATGGAGGTAAACTCAAGTTTAGTCAATCGTTCATACCCATGTTGCCCATTGTGGAGAACTTCCACCCCAAGCATTGTTGACTGGGTCCTATTTTATCAATAAAGCAGAGTTTGTTTACGACAGCAAACAAGTACTGATTCATGTCTCGGGGTTCCCATGGGTGTATCCTCGCGTTTCTGTCGACAATTGTTTGATTGCAACAGCTCAGAGGGGTCTACGAAAACTTGAGTTTCTATGACCAGCTGCCAGGGTTCTTTCTGACAACGTTACGAGCATGCCAAAAATAAGCAGAATGAGGTCCCCAGAGGGTGAATTTGGTGATGTTACTCAGAGCAGGGTAGCATCACCAAATTTACCCTCTCTGAACCTCAATCTGTATCAAGGCCTCAAGTCTAAACAGAAATAGGTACCCAGAGGATAAATTGGCCTACTGTAGGGGGTTGGCATCAGCAAAGTCACCCTCATTCTGCAAATGACAGATTGCTAATATCCATGCTTGGTTGGGACTGAAACGCGGATCACCCTTGGTGGTAAATACACAGTCGTTGGTAAGAATATGGGAATTTTGAAAATTTATGAAAAGGTTACTTTTGCAGTTACTTTTCGTTGACTACTTGTTATGCCTGCTTAACCCTTTACCAAATATGAAAAGCAGACGAACACTTGCAAACAAAATTCTTGAATAACGAATTTATTTTATTTTTGGTCTCAAAACATAGGTTACGACCCATCATTGGAACGAGCTCGACGAGCTCGTTCCAGAGAGGGACCATAACCAATGTTTTTGAGAAAAAATAACTAAAATTAATTGACGATTTTTGAGAATAGCGCTGGCCGGTTTTGGGCGTTACGTTGGGTAAAGGGTTAATTATGTCGGACAGTTACTCACCGCTTCTCTGTGGTGGTTCTCTCTGGGTATATTAAAAACGACGCATTGTGAAATAAAAGTGGTTGACGCATTATTTAATCAATCGAACACACTATGAAATAATAGAGCATGCTTTTGAATTGTGTTTGAATGGTAGTATACTGGGCCACTCTGATGAGCTCGTTCCAAAGAGGGATCATAACCTATGTTTTTGAGACAAAAATGAAAATTAATTGGCGATTACACCGTTACGATGGGTAAAGGGTTAAGTACTTAAGACCTAATTACATCTCTATCAAATTCTGACAGTCCTGAACGGATACTTCTGAAAGTAGTAGCATTATATGGTTCCAGAAGCAACATTATGGGAGTATGGTATCAACCACAGAAGGCATTAAAAGGTAATAATGGAATACAGTTCTTATGTCAATACTGAAATTGCTCCTGGGTTCCATGTGGACACGTTTTTTACTTTGTGTGTTTTGATCATATCCGTATCTGAACATCATGTTACACTTTATTTGTGTATCGCTACTAAAGTGTCTCCACGAGCGCTAGCTAGCATAACAGGACAAACAATAACGTATTTTCAAAGCAGCAAAAGATAGCTTGCAACAAGTCTACCAATTAAGTGCCTTCAAGTGTTTCACAAAGCTAATGCACAATATGGCGTACACGGTAAATACAAAAGACGGAACACTGGTGACATTTGTTTGTCGTCGACATCCCCCGTAGGCGTGTTTCATTCACGTCATCGGTTTATGTGTAACTAATATTCCTTCTTGCCCACGAGACTTCATTAAATCCACACCGTTAATTAATCGCCATGTAATGATCGATTATGACCGGGCTGGGAAAATATGGTGGATATATTTATTTCAGATTCCTCGCCTTGGGCGCAGATTCTCTATTGAGAATGACTTGATTTACTCTCTCGTTTAAATATTTGCATTTAAATATAAAAATGATATGTAACTAGAAGGGCTGCGACGCGACTTAATATATTTGTTGTCACAAGTCGTTGCTCTTAGGTAAATGTCGTGTATTCTCAAAACATGTTTTCAGTTTGTCTTTGTATTTGTTATCTGAATTATTTACGGGGCTCAAACATCTTTGTGAGAGTTGACAATTCAGCTGCAGAGCTGGCTGAAGCTTGATTTGTGTTTAGTTTTACCTGGTTCATTTTACAAAGAACAGCGCAAAGGTCCGCAGCTTATATCCGTGCACTCTTGACACCATTGAGTAAACTATGTGTTGCTTGAGTAGACTGTGTGTTGCTTCGATCTTGTAAAGTGACAATTTTCTGACCTCTTCAACTTGAACTCTACGTGTGGATTCTCATTATGTATGCCGGGTATGGGGACCAAATGACCACCAAACTACCCGTGGAGTGCATTGGCCACTTAGATACGAATTCATCTACTCTGAGAGAAAACACGCCAAACTACGCCAAGCTAAGTTACAGCCAATGAACCTCCTGGTTGAACTCGGATGTTCACTGGCTGCCACCTTGCTGCTGCTGCCTACGCTGATCACGAGAGTTGCTGTCTGGGTAGAATTTCATTCCCTGAGTGTTGTGGCGGTACTACACGAATTTTATCGAGCAGGAACAGGTCATTTCGCGCCCAGTCCGCAGTTGTCAGGACTGACAAAATACAACAAGATCCACTTGACAAACACGCTATCAGTCAGAACACACACTACACTTCTCATTAAAAGATCTTTCAAGTTCTTAACTTCAAATCCACATCTCTCCAATACACATTATTTAATTTTTGCAACCATCATATTGAAAACGCGTTCCGACTGCGTAATGCGCGACATCAATTTTTCATTTTTTCTGTATTTATTTATTTATTGATTTATTGATGTTTTAAGGTCACATATTTATGCACAATGGCTAATCATGACAGTGACAGTTTTACGGGTGGAGGAAGCCGGAGTACCCGGAGAGAACCACCGAGCAACGACGAGCAGCTGCCAGCTCCCCAACATTGTAACTCCGCACTGCAGCACAGGCAGGGTTAGATTGGTTGAAGACATGAGTACCATCGACGTGCAGTACGCCTTTGTACACGGAGTCATCGTGCCCCCACGCGGGCAATGGAGATGAAGTGTCTTGCCCAAGGACACAACGCGGTTGCCGCAGGTGGGATTCGAACCGAGGACCTCTCGGCTTGCAGCCTGCACCTCTACCTACTTAGCCATCGCGCTCCCCATTTTTTCTGTAAGGGAAATATTTGTCTACACGTAGCTGAAGAAGCCCACAGGATTTTAACCCTTTACCTAACATGAAAAAGCAGACGACACTTACAAACAAAAATTATTGAATAACTAATTTCTTTAATTTTTTTGCGTCAAAAACATGACTTATGACCCCTCATTGGAACGAGCTCAACGAGCTCGTTCCAATGAGGGGTCTTAAGCTATGCTTTTGATGCAAAGAATGAGATAATAATGAAAATTGAATGGCAATTTTGTTGAATTTTGGTGAATAGCGCTGGTGGATTTTGGCCGTTACGTTGGGTGAAGAGTTAGTTTTTCAAATCCTTTTCTTTTCGGAAGCACATCGACATACTAATTATGCTTTAGAAACAATACGATCCTATTTGAGCCACTTTTTGGCGGAACCAACAGTTACTTGGTGACTCTCTCCGGTACTCTGTATTCTCCCATCCGTAAAACTGTCTGGTACGGTCCGATCCTGGTTGATGAAAGTGACGTTAAGCTCCTAAAAACTAAACACACAGTTATAAAACAAAATATAAGTGAATGGAAGAGTATAAACTCCAATACCAGTGATATTTTATATTAATCAAATTAGGCCCATTTTGAAGAGAGGCTGAGGGGGCGCGGTAGCGTCGCGGTAACCGGTTCTCGTCAGATCACCGAAGTTAAGCAACGTCGAGCGCGGTTTGTAGTTGGATGGGTGACCATTTCAGCGACAGATTCGTGCTCCCGCGTTGTGTCCTTGGGCAAGGCACTTAACCCCGATTGCCTACATGGGGGCACGATGACGCTGTGTACTAAGGCATACTGCACGTCGATGATGCGCATGTCTTCAACCAATCTAACCCTGCCTGTCCCGCGGTGCAGAGTTCAGAGTTACGATGTTGGAGAGCTGACAGCTGCTCGTCGTTGCTCGGTGGTTCTCTCCGGGTACTCCGGCTTCCTCCACCCGTAAAACTGTCACCGACATGATATGACCCTGGCTGTTAATGTGTCGTTAAACCCTAATAAAAAAGGAAAAAAAGAAGAGAGCTGAAATGGTGAATATTTCTATCCAGCCACGATATTAAATGCTTCAATGTGGAACTCTATGTACATTAATAGATATTCGAACGTCTGACGTAACTTGACGTATTGTCAACTTATTGCATGAGACCTAACTCCGCACAGAACATGTTATCTTCCTTCATTCTAACGTTAAATGCTTATTGTTTTAATTTGCATCCATTGGCTTTTATAAAGTTTTTTTTTCAGTTCTAAAATGTGTTAATGAATTTTAACATTTATTAACAGTTTCGCCCCCAAGTCGGTATGAACGGTTCAGAATATTCTAACCGTTCCCTGGTGTATCGTTGACCAGGCTGTCAAAACGCTGTTACGAGAGGTCTTTCCAACGGTGTATTGCATGATAGACTTTCACAAGTATAAACAAACAACCCCCCCCCCAAAAAAAAACGAAAAACAAAAACAAAACAAAACAACAAAAAGCAAAACAACGGGATGTTACCTCATCCTGAATAGATCATGCTTGTAAAATAGTTAAAGGAAATGTTTTAATTTTTACTAAAATTCTTCGATGACCGACTTAAAACTGTCTCTGGTCTACCCACAGTCATGTGGACCGCACTTCTTTCCCACGACATCCGTAATACATACATTCAACAGTTCAGTGTGTTCATCCGATGAACCTAAAAGTTCAATCTGCCATTTTTAATAGGGTGTGGGGCATCCTCTTAAACAATCCAAAACAAATTAGATGTTAAACTTTCAAATGTAATCTAAACATGCATCCATAAATTTTGTGTGAAGGAATGTTTAAGGGTCAATAAGTATACGATTCAACAACCAATAAATAGTAAACAAGGGTTAATAAAAATGTGATTTAATCTCCAGCCAATACTATAAAACTATTATTGAAATTTCCAGAATTGTATTTTCTAGTTAGGCTTTAAAACAGTTGAAATGAACCATTAGCATTTTCAAAGATGTGGCAATTTGCCAAGTTGGCAAATTGCCACATCTTTTAAAATGCTAATGATTCCTTTGTCGTTTAAAATGCCAATAATTCATTTTAGTCAGTTATATTAAAAGGTAGAAAATACAATTCTAGAAAATACAATTGTAAAAGTTTTATAGCTTTGGCCCCTGGTCAGACATTTCATCAATTGTAGATTGTCAGCTTTGTCCCTTGTGATGAAAGCTGGAGGCATTAATTAGGTTTAGGCGTCTGTGATTGGTTATTAGTGGACATTTGGCCGAAAAATCTTCAACTTTGTTATTGTTTGAATTTGAGATGCAAAATCTTTTTGGTTATGAAGGCGCGCCTTCCAACGACGTGTCATAAGCTATGCTTTTGGAGAAAAACGAATATGGATTTTCAAGACTATTTTAGGAAATAAATGTTTTTAGTGATGTCAGCCAGACATGTCAGGTAAGGTGCTAACATTTTTCTTCAAATCGACATGACTTCATCAAAAAATACATTATTTTGTTTAAAAAAAAATCCGTTGCGAATTATTTTTTCACGATTGTGTCCCACGCGATCATTTTACGAGAAATGGCATCTTTCTAGTGCGCAACACACATTTTACAGTTCATTTAAGATGAAGCAACGATAGCCAATCATGGAGACCTGTTTCGGAAAGGACCAATGAAAGCAACGGAAGGTATTATTAAATAGCTTTTAATAATAAATCAACACAACGAGACAAATGGTCATATAAAAATATAAAAACAAATAAAAAGTAAAGATCCAAGTACAAAAATATGAATTTTACACAAGTGTGTGACTTTAACCCTTTACCCAACGTAGACGACATCAACATTTATTATTTTAATTATTGAGTTTTAAAATGTTAAAAAATTTCAATAAAACCACATCATGTCACCCCTCATTGGAACGAGCTCATTGAGCTCGTTCCAATGAGGGGTCACATGATGTGCTTCTGTTGAAATTGTTTGAAAAATGTTTTTTTTCGACTGTTTAATGTATGAATTAAGCGGGCGGATGCGGCCGATTCGTTAGCAATAGGGTTAAGTTGCACCAATACCATTCACTTCTACGAAATGCCAAATATTCTACATTTCACGACTATTTTCTTGAGTTAGTGAAATACCAGTTCTTTCTGAAACGTTACCAAAAATTGACAACATCTTTCATCTGTTGTTTTTAACAACAGGTTGAACACGTTCCACAAAAGCTTTTTTTGTGTTTTAAAAAATGGCTTTTTCGGTAATAATGCCCCGTGCTTCTTCAACAAAGGTCAAATCAAATCGAACGTCACAGATGTTTTATTTTCAGTCAGGACTCGGCAAAAAATTATTGCTGAGAAGAAAAAAGACAAAAAGCACCACATTTGGACAATGTTTACCCAATGGGTATTGCTGGGAAGAAAAACAAATGTGTTCTCGGGTTGTGCTGGGTCTATTTGCTACTTTGAAAAATACAGTATTGAAAACGCTTAAGTGTTTACAAGGCTAACCCTTCCAAAACCAGTAAATATCAAAATGGGCAGGAGGGTTAAACATAATTTAATCATAAACCTTATATTTATTTATTTATTTATTTATTTATTTATTTATTTATTTATTTATTTATTTATTTATTTATTGGTGTTTAAGGTCACATACTTATGCACAATGGCTAAACATGACAGTGACAGTTTTACGGGTGGAGGAAGCCGGAGAGAACCACCGAGCAATGACGAGCAGCTGTCAGCTCCCCAACATCGTAACTCCGCACTGCAGCACGGGCAGGGTTAGACTGATTGAAGACATGAGCACCATCGACGTGCAGTACGCCTTAATACACAGCGTCATTGTGCCCCCATGTGGACAATGGGGGTTAAGTGCCTTGCCCAAGCACACAGCGCGGGAATCCGAATCGATCGCTCAGACGGTCACCCATCTGAGGACTAACCGGGATCGACGTTGCTTAACGTCGGTGATCTGACGAGAACCGGTTACTGCAACGCCACCACACACCAATTTCTGAAGTGTTAATCTCTTATTGAACTGAACTCACCCACAATTACAAAACAGACTTGCCCATGTGCTGTATGAAGTACTCCATTAGCCGACGCCATTCAGGATGTCAGTGTTGGAAAGACGCATTTTGAATTTGTAATTATATTTATCTGTATTTATTTATTAAACTTTAACGACACTTTAACAGCCAAGGTCATATCGTGTCGGTAACAGTTTTACGGGTGGAGGAAGCCGGAACACCCGGAGAGAACCATCGAGCAACGACGAGCAGCTGCAGGCTTCCCAACATCGTAACTCCGCACTGCACAACAGGCGAGGTTAGATTGGTTGATGACATGCGCACCATCGACGTGCAGTACGCCTTAGTATACGTCGTCATCGTGCCCCATGCGGACAGTCAGGGTTAAGTGCCTTTCGCAAGGACACAACGCGGGAGTCCAAATCAATCGCTCAGACCCATCCAAGGACTAACCGGTCTCGACGTTGTTAAACTTAGGTGATCTGACGAGAAGCGGTTACCGTAGGATTTGTAATTAACCCTTTACCTAACGAATCGCCCGCAACGCCCGCGTAATATGCAAATTCAGCTGTTGAAAAAATATTATTTTTCCAAAAATTTCAACAAAACCATATCATGTGACCCCTCGTTGGAACGAGCTCGTCGAGCTCGTTCCAACGAGGGGTCACATGATATGGTTTTGTTGAAATTTTTGGAAAAATTTAAAAAAATGGTATTTAAAATAATAAATTTTGATATCGTCTGCGTTGGGTAAAGGGTTAAGCCAAGGTTTTATTTGACTTTACAAAACACGGAGAGCAAATTGGTATTCTTCCGTCAGGAGTTTGGAGATAGATACTCTCACCTGCAAGATTACAAAACTCGTAACACAAGAAGTATAT
Source organism: Pictodentalium vernedei (assembly GCA_031216915.1). NCBI lineage: Eukaryota > Metazoa > Mollusca > Scaphopoda > Dentaliida > Dentaliidae > Pictodentalium > Pictodentalium vernedei. The sequence goes on from CM062296.1 coordinate 44,947,475, forward strand.
TTGCAACCCACAGATCAGAGGGGTGAGGAGAAGTCTACTGGTCAATAACCTGTAAATTTGCTTATTACGTCAAATGTCTTTTTTATTAGTCTGCAGGCTAAGTGTATAGATAGACGCTAAGCCACCAGGAAGCAGAGTACCGAATTTCAATATCTGTACTATATATTCAAGGGTGTAACCCTTTGAACACGATGGTCCACTTTTCCGGCTCAGAAACATGATACGTCATAATTTCATTAAGGAGGATGGCTTCTAATATAAGTGAATGGGTGGGGTGGACCAATCAATATTTTCAACGTACAGCGTCAAGACTGCACGTTGAAAATATTAATTAGTCTACCCTCAAATAATGAAAATGGTCTCTTCCAACTGCCGCCATTGAACTGACGTGGAAGATACCACCGGGTTCCAAAGAGTTAACGGCCGACTGGTTTAATTTTGCAGAACGACCTTACACATGACATAGAAAATGTTGCAATAAGGGCATAATGTTTTGAAAGCAATTGAAGACAATTTGATCGATTGACTTTAAACTCGGCTGATATGACGCCGATCTGGACCGATATAAACCAAGCTAGAGTTGCCTCCTTGATGCCTTACTAGGCGCAACTGACGTGTTTATCGCGAAATCCTTCTCCGTTATTCGTTGAACGAAATCACGAGAACTGGCGTTACAGGGCAAAAAGGAGTAGTTTTTGTATGGGGGGGGGGGGGGGGGGATTAACCCTTTGCGAATTCGGTACGAAAAAATATTACATACGAAAATTGCCGTGCGTTGCGACTACGGTACGTTCGTCCAGGAACATGATTAATTTCATTTTCTTTTATTAGTGTTTAACGACACATTAACAGCCAGGGTAATATCATGTCGGTGACAGTTTTACGGATGGAGTAAGCCGGAGTACCCGGAGAGAACCACCGAGCAACGACGAGCAGCTGTCAACCCCCAACATCGTAACTCTGAACTCTGCAGCGCGGCACAGGAAGGGTTAGATTGGTTGAAGACATGCTCACCATCGACGTGAAGTACGCCTTAGTACACAGCGTCATCGTGCCCCCATGCAGGCAAGCGGGGATTAATTTCATTAAATTGGACGGATGCTAAGTGTATGTGTGTGGTAGACCAAGCAATATTTTCAACGTGCGGCCACAAGGCCGCACGTTGCAAATATTAATTGGTCTACCCCCATAAAATGAATATGGACTCTTCCTGTTGCTGTCATTTAACTGATATGGAAGATCTAACCAGGGTTCAAATGGCTAAGAATTGCGTTTGACATCGCCAAAACCTGATAATTCGTGACGTTGAAACGTCACGATAATTGTAGTCGGAAAGGGTTAATGATGGCAACAAGTAAGGAAAAGGTGGATGAAGAAAAAACAGTAGAGTGTTGTACCTCTACCTTTCCCCAATGAAATTATTAGACAAGCGAGGAAGGTCCAATATTAAGAGGCAATTAGTTGCCGACAAAACACTTATGACATCAGTAAAAAAAGCCAAGTGTCTCTTGTTAGAAAAGCTAAGTGTCCTCCGACAGCCGTCTGTTGTTTTCATTTATTAAACGCAACAAAAGGAAACTTGGCTTTTTATGGCAAGCTAATTTGAAGAAACGAGATCGCAAATTATTCGTTTTTAAGAATATCTATAAGTATCACACCTACCAACACTAAGTGTCCACTCAGGCAAGTTTTTTATCCTTAACAAGAAAAAATAGCTAATGTCACCTCCTAGATTTTTATTATTAATGCATGAGCGGATACGGGGGGGGGGGGGGGGGGGGATAGGGTGGATTTCCACCCCCTTTGATATTTGAAAGGGGAGACAACAAACAAGCATTTTTTCAAAGTCAAATTCAACCTGTATTGAAATTATCTTTACACGAGTAAGTCTCGCGACTAGACACCATCGTATAAACGATTGGTACAATGTATGGTCTGTAGTTTCTACCTCAATGAGGAACAGACTACAGACCATACATTGTACCAATCGTAGTCAACATAAATGTCGATTCATCAATGAAAATAGTCTGATACATGTTATTTGGATGATCAAGTGCAACCTTTTTGACTTGAATCATGTTGCGATCCGTAGAAATTTAGTGTAAAAATCGGTCATTTACGAAGCATTAAATTGTCTCCAGTACACAAGGAAATGCATCCAGAATGCCTCCACCGTACGAGAGGGGGATAGCCCCCTCTCGAGCCTATCCCCCTCTTGAGCTCACCCCCAGCTTGCGTCTGTGGCGCTCGGTTCGTGGCTCCGCCACTCAATTTTCCACCCTCCTCCCCTCCCTTTCCAATCCTGGATCCGCCACTGTAATGGAAAGGAGGTTGTCTGTATTATATGTCACGATGAGCGCAATGTTGATATAATTAACAGAAACAATGTTACAGAATATCAGGAGATGGTGAAAACGTCATTTTCTTATTTGTAAATGTGTTTCAACAGAGGATAATAGTCGACGTTCAAACTTATTGTTACAAAAATGTTAAAAGGCAGATTCCGTATTCTAAAACTACTCAATAGGAAAATGCCGGAAGTTTTTGTAATGATGCATACATCGATGATACAAATTCCCTAACAATTCGAAATTTCATTTTTTTATGAAATTCCCATATACAAAAGTGTTAAATTTACTGTTTCTTGGTGTTTCTAAGGTCACATATTTCTGCATGAAAGCCGGAGTACCCGGAGAGAACCACCGAGCAACGGCGAGCAACTGTCAGCTCCCCAGCATACTAACTCCACACAAGCAGGGTGAGCATTGGTTGAAGACAAGTGCAACATCGACGTGCAGTACGCCCTAGTACACAGCGCCACCGTGCCCCCACGTGGGCAATGGGGGTGAAGTGTCTTGCCCAAGGACACAACGCGGATGCCGCAAGTGGGATTCGAACCGAGGACCTCTCGGCTTGCAGCCTGCTCCTCTACCAACTGAGGCACAGCGCCCCCGGTAAATTTACTGACAGCTTTGGGTAATTGAGGGGAGGTAAATTTTCTGTAAATCTCTTCCAGTGGCGAAAGTTGTCAGCTATGTTAATTCTACACCTCTACCGGGCTGTGGGATTAAAGTATAACTGATTCCCTGTAAGACCCCGCATTGACCCCTTGAACACTGGTGGTATCTTCCATGTCAGTTCAATGGAAGCAATTGGAAGGGTCAATATTCATAATTTGGGGGTACACCAATCAATATTTTCAACGTGCAGACCTGGGGCTGTACCCCACACAGTCACTTAGTCGTCATCTTACTTAATATTCCTGGGCCCAAAAGCGACCTCTCTTGTTCAAAAGCTTAAGGGAGTTCTTCTCGGGATAAAATAAAATCCCATTTCAGGCAATATAATCTTCACAAGTACTCCCAGGACGACATTCGACTCCATTGTCATTTTGACCTTCTGGCATTCCAGAATCTGTGTGTAAATCCAAAGTACCATCTTCATGGCGCAAGTTCTGTTCTGTCCCACCCCCCCCCCCCCCCCCTGGAAATATGTGTGAAAATGCAGCACTGGTTACTGACTAAAGCCTAGAACAGAATGAAAATAAATACGACGGAAATCAAACGCAGTCATTTTGTCATGTTTCATTTCCTAACTATTCCATTTATTCTCACCTTCCAAATAAATGACTAACTTGGTATAATTATATTAATTTCTTATATTTTTTAGCCATTCAGCAACAAAAAATCTAGTATTAAGAAGAGAGTGTTTTATGAATGAATGAAAGAATGAAAGGTTTTAGCGCGCCGAAGGCGCGCAGGAACGATGAGGGATTTACAAATCCCTTGCGACCCGGTTAACCTTATTTTATTTCACTTGGATCACACAGGCCTAGCTTTCCTATTGCCCCAAATGGGGTCTGCGGGGGGTATGCACGCGGTTAGAATTACCGGCAGTTTACGTTGGAGTGATAGATTGTCAATACTCAATCCCTCAACGCCATTAAAACTATTAGAGAGTGGGCTCTATTCGGTTCCAGCTCGGCGATGGTAGAGGTTTGAGTCCCACCATGGTGGCGAGCCAGAATATAATGTTGTGCGATGGCAAATTTAAGGGAAGAAGAGAAAAGAAAAGTGTTTTATTAGAAAGCTTCTGTATTTTTATACTACTCTACAGGAAAATGCCGGAAGTTTTTCTAATGATGCGCACATCAATGATACCTAGTCGTTAAAATTTCGAAATTTCAGTTTGTTGTACACGCTAAAAACTAAAGTGTTAAAAACTACACTTGAAGTGCTGTATTTAACACTTACTAAGTGCTGAACTAGCACTTTGTTCCGCTTGACAAGTGTAATGTCGCGACACTTAAAAGGAAACAACGCAGATGACGCGGATCAGGCTCGAACTCTCGAGCCTGATCCGCGTCATTTGCGTTGTGTCCTTTTAATCATGTACCCACCAAGCGCAAATCAAATTATGGACGATTCTGGAAGAACCAGCAATGCTAGACACATGGGAAGTGCCATCCATTCAAGTTTCAGATGTCTGACGATTGTAATGTCTAAGTGCTTAAATAATTGCACTTTGAGTGTTAAAATCAAACCCTAAGAGTTAGAATGGGTTTAACACCTTGAAAGTGTCAGTTTTTAACACTTTAGTTTTTAGTGTGTATGAAATTCCCACACCCTTAGCGTTAAATTTACTGACAGCTTTAGGAAATGAAGAGGAGCTAACTTTCCTGTAAATCTCTTCCAACGACGAAAAGTGTCAGCCATGGAAACCAGGGTTTGGGGAGCGTGTGCCTCCATGCACATTCCCCCACGTTCCACCCCCAGTCTATGGGTTAATTGGAGAGAGTGTATTTCACCCGTTGTATCAGTGCATCGGTTCACATTCAATTTGATTTAAATAAACGAAACACTTAACCCGAACTCAAAGTGTACATGTGTGCCCCGGCAGTTGGAATTAGACAGTTCGTACAAGTTGAAGGATCTGCCACCATATCCTATAATTCGTACAGTCTTCTTCAGTTTGAGCACCAGCTGTGTTGAAGTGCTGTTAGGTGTTGACAATTTCCATAGTGCATCTGTTGTACACGGAAAATAAAAAAAGATAGGGGACATTATTACATCGAGTGTCCGCGAATAATATGAATAACAGACTGCTCAAATGAGAAATGTAAGTAGAATTTGACACCTTATTCTCCACGAAGGAAATGATCATAGCCAAACTGTGCACGACACAGCTATAGCTGACTCATGGCTGTCAAAATTCAATGTACGTTAAATGCGAACCGGCAACTCTTTTTACCTGAATGTCAAAACATGACGAAATCTCATTATTCGCGGCGTGCGAACACGTAAAGTCAAAAGTGTAGGTGTCACCGTGTAGTTTTTCTCCAACAGTGCCTTACTTTTTGAAGACCTAATGGGCTTTTACAGTTGAGTCATCGGATCGTCATCTTCACAGTATTGGTCGTATGGACTGTCAGAACCTTTTATTATGTATACGCCGTACCGCCAGTTTTTTTTTTTTCGAACATTTTTGTTTTTCTTTCTTAATGAAAACCACATTAACCCTCTCGACGAGGATTTAATTGGTTGAATTTCAGAAGGTGACTTTTGGGTGCCACGTCAAAATGCTGGCACCCCATTTTAACCCTTTACCCAACGTAACGGCCAAAACCAGCCAGCGCTATTCTCAAAAATCGCCAATTAATTTTCAAAATATTTTCATTTTTTGTCTCAAAAACATAGGTTATGACCCCTCGTTGGAACGAGCTCGTCGAGCTCGTTCCAACGAGGGGTCATAACCTATGTTTTTGAGACAAAAAATGAAAAACTTAGTTATTCAAGAATTTTTTTTGCAAGTGTCGTCTGCTTTTCATGTTAGGTAAAGGGTTAACCCTTTTACTGACACGCTCTCTTTAGCCATACATGGAGGGGGGGGGGGGGTGGCTCAGTAGGTAGAGGTGCAGGCTGCAAGCCGAGAGGTCCTCGGTTCGAATCCCACCTGCGGCAACCGCGTTGTGTCCTTGGGCAAGACACTTCACCCCATTGCCCACATGGGGGCACGGTGGCGTTGTGTACTAAGGCGTACTGCACGTCGATGGTGCACCTGTCTTCAACCAAATGCTAACCCTGCTTTTGCGGAGTCAGTATGTTGGGGAGCTGACAGTTACTCGCCGTTGCTCGGTGGTTCTCTCCGGGTACTCCGGCTTCCTCCACCCACAAAACCGTCGCGGTCATGATTTGCCATTGTGCAGAAATATATGACCTTAAACACCAATAAATAAATAAATAAATAGCCATATATGGAGGACCTTTATGTATACGAGGAAGTTTTATAAACATAAATACTTGAAACTCTACCATCTGAATAATTGTGGGAAAGGGCTGTCTGAGCCCTTTCCCACAATTAATCAGATGATACAGTTACAACGAGAAGTCCTGTCATGAAATGCGCACAAATAGCACGTCGATCTGCGCGATAAATGTACGCGTTATGACGATAGTAAGGCTATCAAATTCTGTACATATGGCTTATACACAAGCAATGTTTCAGCCAATGGACCTCCAGGTAACATTGCCTGTGTTTGCTATGAGTAACCAGGAGAACCTGCCATGCTTTGGATGTCAATCGATATGGCAATTGCGGGCAATTCCTACGCGCAATTAAGCCTAGATAAGCGCACAGTTCGTGACAAGACTTCTAGTTTTAACTGTAGGTTTGATCTGCGTACACTTGACCTTACAGATAATCATCATAAAATAGGTGACAATAGTCGCTTTCGGCAGCGTAAGTGTTGACAGAAAAATGAACTTATCTAATCAAGTATGCTATATTCTATAAATATGACCCTTTGAAACTTCGAAATTTAATGATTCGATACATTCCATTGGATTTGAGTCGCACAGGATTGGAAATGTTCGAATTGTCAAGATGTTCTCAACATCCTACCAGGTGTCTCGTCTTGAACTCTTTTTCTGTCATCAGGTCCAGGGTACTTCCAGTAGTGGCGTCCCGATGATAGAACAAGACTTCAAGGAGATTCCGAAATTGCTTTGATCCCGTTCTGGAGTATTCCACGTTTTAATTGATTCGTCGAGAGTGTGGTGGCTCAGTGGTTATAGCATTGGACTTCAAACCGAAAGGTCCACGGTTCGATCCCCGCCAGGATAATGGCGTTGTGTCCTTGGGCAATGCACTTAATCCCGATTATTCACGCGGGGACACGGTGGCACTATGTACTAAGGCGTACTGAACGTCGATGGTGCACTTGTCTTCAACCAATGCTAACCCCGCTTGTGTGGAGTTAGTACGTTTGGGAGTCTGGTAGTTGCTCGCCGATGCTGCTCGGTGGTTCTCTACGGGTTCTCCATCCTCCACTCGTAAAGCTGGCCGACACGAGGTGACTATGGCTGTCGAAAGTGTCGTTAAACCCCAATAAATAAATAAATAAATAAATAAATAAATAAATAAATAAATAAATAAATAAATAAATGATTTGTCGAAACAGACCAGTCGCCGTTGCACACAATACCTGACTGGAGACTGACAACATCTACGAATGTAAGAAAGTGTAACGTGAAGTGGATTGAGGTTCGATTCGAGATTCGATTCGATTTGAAATCCTTTGCCGGATTCGATTCCCAATTCGATTTGACAGGAAATTTAAGATTCGCAGAGCCTTGTCTGTACGTTCCTGACAAATCACACCATGAAAATCAACTTTCGATAGAGTTATCTCCCTTGAAAGCATAAGATGAAAAAGGATGGTCCAATTAAGAAGAATGGAGGAATTGTGGAGGAAACGCCTATGACATAAGTAGAAAATAAAGCCACGTTTCCTTCTGTTACTTTTAATAAACGAAAACAACAGACAGCTCTCAAAGTTGTCTGTTGTTTTTGTTTATTAAAAATAACAAAAGGAATCTTTGCGATTTATGTCAAGCCAGCTGGAAAACAACTAGTTCACAGATAATCGTTCATTACGAATATCTATCTGTATCACACCTTCCAACACTAAGTTACCACTCTGACTATTGCAAATGTATTTTTACTGTAATTTGCGAGTCTTTATCCCCCCCCCCCCCCTCCCCAGGAAAAATAGAAAATAGAAAATCTCACCTCCGAGACTTTTATATCAATGGAAAAGACAGCACCTGTATTATATGTCACGATGCGCACAATGGACATTTAAAAAAATACAGAACATCAACAGATAGTGAAAACACCATTTTATTAAGTTTAAATGGGTTTCAGCAGAGAATAAGAGTCAAACGTCCAAACGGATTGGGAAAAAATTGTAAAAAGCCGGCTTTTGTATTTTTTTCTGCTCTATGATAAAATGTCAGAAGTTTGTGAAATGATGCGCACATCGATGACACACATTCTCTCACTACTCTTCAATATTTCAATTTTTATATGAAATTCCCATATCCCTTGTGTTAAATTTACTGACATCTTTAGCAAAATAAGGGGAGCTAACTTTCTCGTAAATCTCTTGCAATGGCGAAACTTGTCAGTCATGGGAGATGCTTCTTCAAAGTATACCTCACTTATGCATCTGATTTCAACATAATTAAAATAACAGTAACATCCTTCTGAATATGGTAGATTTGACTTATTATCCCATTCACCGATTGAAATCGTCTTCCCTTTTTGTTCTTTCTTTTTTCGTCAGCCGCGTTTTTCTAGTACTTTCCGTTTACGTACTGTCAGGAAATCTGGATTTTTTGTTGTTTACGCCAAACGTCCGAAGAATTGGCTTTGATTCCTGAATTTACACCCGCGGTTGAAATGAGACGAACAACTTTGCAATTTCAAGCTCTTTTTTAGCGCAGGCATCTGAAATCTTGGAAATACAATCGCTACAAAAAGCCCTATTTGATAATCTGTTGCCGACCTGAGAAATCCTCAGCTGTTATGTCTGTACTCTGCGATGACGTCATAGAGGGTGACAGTCTGAAAAAAGGTCAAGCTTCTCCGATTTTCAAGAAATTACAGTATGTTGTAGAGCGTTTAAAATTAGCCGACATGTACAGTACGTTGGGAGTGTATTATCACTAAATCACCCACAGAGTGTAGATTCCACCCAAGCAATAATTGCAAATTTTTTGCAATGCATTACAAGCACAAGCAAAGTTCCAGCCAATGGACCTCCGGGTTAAACCCGGAGGTCCATTGGCTGGAACATTGCTTGTGTTTTTTGTCGATATGTACAAAATTTGAAAGTGAAAGCTTTGGTGACAACTCTACTCCGCGGGTGATTTAGTTACAATCCACTCTCCACGGACTGTATTTATATTTTTTTTGTATTTCGGTTTATCGCCATTTTTAACGTTCTTCGTCCCAATTGCCCCATTTTTAAGCTAAAGACGCGAAAGTTATTAAACGCGTAGCTTCTCACATCCTTAAGCTCCAGCAAAAAAAAATCCTACATTATTTGCAATATGCATGCTCAAGCAAATGGTTATAATTTTGTTATGGTTCACGTATTAAATTTGACGTTGTTGACGTAAAAACTTCCTTTTTGAACGTTTTTGATTTCTTATATTTAGAAACAACTTTTACTACTAAACTTGTGGAAATATGACTCCCCTTAGGAACAATATCGAAAAATGCAATAAGTTTCAGCAGACGAAAACAGAGTCACTCGTACTGAAAGTTTGAGGTTTTGACGTCACTGTCTAAAAAATGAAACTTTGCCCGATTTGAACGAAATTTTAATATGTTGTTGTGCACAACAAATAAGCAGACCTGCGTTTTATATTGGATGTCATTTTGACGTTTGTTTTACGTCAACATCATTTTTCGACGAGTACGATTTGGTGATACGTATGAGGCCATAACTATAAAAACATAGAGGAAACAAATTTCGCATATAGACGCAACAATAACCATAGTTGTGTACGGTCTTGGTTTGATCTTCCTTCTCTCGGTACTCCCGAAGTTAAAGCCATTAACCCTTTTAAACCCTGATTTTATATTCCATACCAGTTCAGAGCCATCATCTGGTAGAGTCTATAGTCGTTACTTAGGAGAATACCAATAAATATTTTCAACCTGCAGCCTTATGGCTGCACGTTGAAAAGCTTGATTAGTCTACCATACAAATTCACTGAGTTACTATTTACTTTATATGTTCAGGTCTTATCGCGACCCTGGGCCGGAAAAGCGGGCTTTCGGGTTCATGGAATTATAGCGTTACCTCCAAACACCAAAAAATGCTAAAAAAATAAATCTCACTGGTAAAAGTTTAAACCAAATAATGTTTAGTTGATTTTGGTTGGAGTGACATTTAACCCTTCACCTAACGAATCGCCCGCATCCTCCCGCGTAATATGCAAATTGAGCGGTTAAAAAAATTTAATTTTTCAAAATATTTCAACAAAACCATATCATGCGACCCCTCATTGGAACGAGCTCATTGAGCTCGTTCCAATGAGGGGTCACATGATATGGTTTTGTTGAAAATGTTTCAAAAATTTAATTTAAAATAATAAATTTTAATATCGTCTGCGTTGGGTAAAGGGTTAAGAACGTATTATTCGAAATACAGAGATGAAAAATGCTTGAAAATCCAACTTCAAATACCAGAGATATGGCGTAATTCCGTCGTGCCTATCAATTCATATTTGAGGCCATTTTGGATAGATTTCATTGAAACTTGTAATTTTATTACCGGCAGGCCCCCCCCCCACCCCCCGTAGTTATCAGTGGCAAAGCTTTGAAACTTCAAATATCGCTTTTTTTCAAATGGAAGTATCGACGACGTCTTCACTTTTTTTTCACGTTCGACGCGCGATGCGAGCGATATGAGTTTTACGTTCTTTCTTAATATTCCGTTTTAGGCCCATTTTGAGGCTCAACCATCTGAAGCTTTGGGAATATAATCTTCCATAAAAAAAAACATATCTAAAATTGTGTTGGCGCCCTGGAAAATTCCCAACTCTTGGGTCCCAAATGAACCGTAACATCAAAGGAGGTGAATGTACAAACAACTGAAACGAGTCGTATGCAAAAGTTAGCAGATAGCTGTTTTTATTTTTCAGATTTACGACCATTTTTGACGTTTCTAAATCAATTTCGGTTTTTTACAGACACTAATTGGCGACTCACCTTCAGCCATAACCACAGAACAGTTGTTCACATGATCTAATCATCTTCTCCTCCTTGAAGTCTTCTTGAAGTGACAAAAAATGAGTTTTTGATCTTGATATGATTGTATCTTTGTTTCTGTTACACTGTATTTACTTTGTTGAATAAAGCATTAAATTGAACTGAACTGAAGACTTCCCTCTGAGACAAAGACATTAACACATAAACTCTACCCTCAGAATAAATAAATAAATAAATAAATAAATAAATAAATAAATAAATAAATAAATAAATAAATAAATAAAATGGAATAAAAAATAAAGAAAACATACAATAAAATAAAAAAAAAGATTAAAATACAGCAAAACAACTCAAGTAAATAAAAATAAAATTTATTTCAAGGTAAAAACAAAAATAAATAAAAAGTAATAATAACGTAATATAAATAATAAATCTTCTCAATTTTAACGGATTGGTCAGAAACAAGCAGATGATCATTGTAATTGATTGATAATCAAAATTGTGAATATTTTGGTGATTAGATTTTCAGGAAGTAATAATAATAACGCAATGTTAACGTCAAGAATCCACCACAGTGCTCTCTGACTTACATTATTACCCCGTATCATAAGCGTACTCACCCTTTGTTCATTTCATGACAGTCTCGGCGCAACTCAACAGAACTCAACGGAGCTCAAAGTGAAGGTATATGGTGAGTGGGGATGTGTATGTTTGCCATTATCTAGCGTGTGATGGATGCGTGCAGCCCGATTAAATTTGTCTGTATCACAGCCAACACGTCAACTCTTATGAAATGCACAGTGGATAAATGACCTTCAATTGAGTTTTGCTGCTAACAAATGTTATCAGTACTCGACTTCGAAAAGACAACCCGACTTGGTAAGATTAGCTGTCGACGGTTTGTTACACACTAAAAACTAAAGTGTTAAAACTGACACTTTCATGGTGTTAAACCCATTCTAACTCTTAGGGTTTGATTTTAACGCTCAAAGTGCAATGCTTTAAGCACTTAGACATTACAATCGTCAGACATCTGAAACTTGAATGGATGGCACTTCCCATGTGTCTAGCATTGGTGGTTCTTCCAGAATCGTCCATAATTTGATTTGCGCTTGGTGGGTACATAATTAAAAGGACACAACGCAGATGACGCGGATCAGGCTCGAGAGTTCGAGCCTGATCCGCGTCATCTGCGTTGTTTTCTTTTAAGTATCGCGACATTACACTTGTCAAGTGGTATTATTGTCAACACCTGTCAAGTTCTGGGATATCTACACTTGAACAAAGTGCTAGTTCAGCACTTAGTAAGTGTTAAATACAGCACTTCAAGTGTAGTTTTTAACACTTTAGTTTTTAGTGTGTAAATACAGATGCGGTTGAATATGTTTCGTGGGGTACTGCGAATCACAAATTTAAGGTAGAATCGAATTCCAATCCAATCAGACTGGGGATTTCGAATCGAATCGAATCCCGAATCAAATCTCTTCATGTTGTAAATATTCAACCTTCTTACAAATGGAAATATTGTCAGTATTCACTCATGTATTCTCTTGAATGGCGACCCCGTCTGTTTGGGCAAGTAAATTAAAATATCGGACTATTCCAGAACGAAATCAAAGAGTCTCGAGATGGGTATCTCTGTGTACTCTTCTTCTATCATCAGGTCTCCTGTACAGAAGACCTGATGAGGGAAGAAGATTACGGCATTGGACTTCACGCAAAAAGGTCCAGTTTTGATCCCTGCAATGGGTAACTGCGTTGTGGCATTGGGCAACACACTTAATCCCGATCGCCCACTTCGGTGCACGGTGGCTCTGTGTACTGAGACGTACTCCACGTCGACGATGCACTTGTCTTCAACCAGTGCTAACCTTGCATGTGTGGAGTTAGTACGCTGGGGAGTCTGTCAGTTGCTCGCTGCTGTTCGGTGGTTCTCTCTGGGTACTCTGGCTACCACCAGTCGTAATACTGTACAATACGACGTGACCTTGGCTATCGAAAATCTCGTTAAACCCAATAAATAAATAAATAAATAAATAAATAAATAAAAGAGTTCAAGAGGAGAGACTAAGTATAAGTTTAAGAACATCTCCAAGATTCAAAAATTTCCGAATCAGCGAGACTCGATTCAACTCGAATCGAATCACGCCGGAGATTTCGAATCGATTCGAATTTAGACACATCGCAGGGAAGTACTGTTTCATGTCAATACAAACTGTCAAAAGTCAGTCCTAGGAAATACTTTATATTGTCCATTTCCATGTCACCGCTAAATCTCTAAGAATTCTGAGTTCTGTCGTCATTACAAAATATACGCCGATTTGGGGATGAATTAATGGAATCCAAATGCCAGTGCAAGCATCCTTTATGCAATTTGTCTGAAGTCTTGGTCAACTAAAAATCTATTACGTAATTTAATTTCGTTAATGACAAACAGTAGCCAAACGACATGAATGTTCGCCAAAATCGATCCCCCTGGCTATCCAAGAACAATAGTTCCCGGTGCATATCTTTCGGCTAAAAACTGCAACGACAGTGAAACAGAAATCTACATCTTAAACATTCAGACACCAACCAAATAAATCCGAGAACCATGTTTAGCCGTACATAAACACGCGAAACATTTGAATTACGAATTCTTTGCATGCTTTGATGAATACCATTGCAACTGGTTTTAAGATTCATAACAGAAGACCACAAAATTGTTCGCTACAAACTCCAAAGACAAGAAGAAAAAGAAAACATGCCGTGCAGAAGAAACCAACAAATGATTGAAAATATGCAACTATTAACAATTTTCGCAAATACGCAAGGCTGGAATGCACACCATCAACTGACAGCAAAAACCCAGAAAGAAATACAAAAAGTACGCGACTTCCATCTTCAAGACATGACAAATGGAGACATGAAAACCGACTCTAAACGGTTTTGGGCCTAAATCAAGTACATGGACCAAGATTCAATGAAATTGCCCCACCTAAGAACATAGATGAGCTCCTCTCTGTAGTGAAATAGCAGACAGAGTGGAAATCTTTAACAACCAATCCCAGACAGTTTTCACAAAAGAGGATATAACTAATATGACAACCAAAGGACGGACCTTTGCCTGATATCAAGGTCAACACCAACGCAATCAAAAGGCTACTAACGCAGGGACCGACCTGGGTATGCGCCAGTGCGTATTTGGTTCTGAAACATCAGGACCTGGCTCTTAAATCTCAGAAATAGGCTTCTCAGTTGGCGCGTAACTTCTCAGATCATATTTTGATATTCTTTCGATGGATAATCGAGAGAGACACTCTTGCATGTATTGTATATATGATTATCATTTATCATTGTTGTAGAGTGCTTAAGTTAATACTTCAAGTCTTAATTACCAAGCATTAATCTTCACTGTGGTTTCTGATCAAGTCTTGGCTGCCTAAATAGGCAGCCAAGACTTGATCAGAAACCACAGTGAAGATTAATGTTTGCTACAGTGTACTAAATGAAAATGATGAGAGCTATTACATACTTGCAGTGTGTGTTTCAAACAGCAGTGTGACTCCGTAAATTGAAATCTGGCGCATGAATTGAAAAAATAGGCTCCGAGGCTAGAGGGTATTTTGAATAGTCCTGATCGGTCCCTGCTAACGGGAACGTACAAACAGCGACTGGACCAGATGGCATTTCCGCCAAATTCTTTCACCACTATGCCAATGAAATCGCAACTATCATAAATAGAATTTCCAAAAAATCAATGGACTCTGGGAAACTTTCGGATTACTGGAGAAAATCCTGTATTGTTCCGATCTTCAAAAAGGGGACAGGCACGAGTCATCGAACTACCGACCAGTATCCCTCACTGTGTCATATAAGGTACTTAAGCACTTCACACACAGCGACATCGTGGATCCTTTCGAACGAAATATCATCTTGACGGATAAAAAACACAGTCTAGATCAAAGAAGTCTTGTAAATCCCAACCCGTGATCACAGTGGAGACACTGCCAAAGCCAATGACAACTAAAGAGAACACTTATGGCATCTTGCTGTACTTTTCAAAGGTGTTTGACTAAGTTACACATAATCGCCTGGAACAAAATCTTCGTTACTACGGCGTCAGTGGAAACGCTTTGCTATGTGTCAAAGACTTCCGATCGATGAGGACACAGACCATCACCTTGGATGGTATATACCGTTAAGGATCCTCCTCTACTCCTCCTCACCTTCAACGTTGACCTCATCGGGTGATTGTAACAATAAACAGCGATGTGCACACATTTTCATTCTTCCCACGGACCATCCCAGACTGCAATATATTGCTAGAGTTGAAACGAGAGGTCCTGTTAGTGTATTGTGTACTATTTTGAAGTAATAGCGCGTGGAGTAAGTACACCTTTGTCCCTGTTGAACTGTATCATTAGCATAACTCAATTTCCTGTAGAAAAACGGCGATCCCAACTCAGTACAAATCTATACTAGTAAATAGAGATCATTGACATCATTCCTAACCTCTACTGGGATGCATGTGCATGTAATAACGCAAACTGATTTTAGAATTCGACTGCATATACTTCATGAAGAGAGTGGATTACTACTTAATCGCAGCGGCATATATTCTCCACTCGAAAAGTATTTATAATTGTTCATAACAGCACAAGAAACAGTTGCAAACGTTCATGAAATGGACCATCGGGTGCAACCCGGTGGTCCATGTGATGGAAGTTTGCAATTGTTTCTTGTGTTCTCAGAAATTGTAAGTAAATACTAAGTGAAAAATCTATCCCACAATGATTTAGTAGTAATTCCCCTCCACATACCGTAGTCTGAATATTTTTCTGTTTGATCGGTTCAGTTCGTGATTTTACTACCGACCTCGCTTATAACGTATTACATTTTGCATTGCACAACGCTAACACTCTTGCGTGTTCCAGACCACTTCATTACTTCATTCTTCTTCAGTAAGGAGTGCACGAACTGGCGAGCATTTTCTGCGCTAATTCTGACAGGACTTCTAGTTTCGACTGTAACATCACAGCCATCGGCCAATAGCATCGGGGATTTTCTTATACAGATGAATACCACCAAAATCGCATTCGTTCGAATGGCAGTCTGAAGAACTTCATTTTTAACCTTTTTCAACTGTAAATTGCACTTTACACGCGTTGTTCAGTTCTGAAGTCATGAAAAAGAAGAAACTAACTCTGAGAACTGAACAAATGTTCTCTGCCATTCATACGCACTATTAAATTGTATGTCTGTAGTGCTGTCTACTCCACTGCTCTGGAACGGTGTTCAAAGGCAATCAAACAAGAATACGCGTAATTCACAGGGGCAGCGTAGCGACTGGGGGAGGGGATGGCTGAAATATAAGCTGAGGTTCTAACATCCTCTCCAGAACATCACATAAACATTTGCGACACGAGAAGTGATCTGGGTGATTTTAGGGTATTAGTCCATCAATACTCTTAATCAACTCAGATCGCACAAGAAGTCTACAATGCCCTGCATTGTGTAATCGCTATTGGGGTGGCCACTACTCCAACGGCGACATCGATAAGGATAATCATCGACTCGAACAGTTCTTTGGTATTAAGCGTGTAAACGCATTAGCCATGCCAATTTTAATGTAAACGTTGAAGTCGAGTCTCTGTTGTTTCCATCCTTGCCTCCATTTCCAACAGGTTATCGGTGTCTTCTGACCAAGTCTTGGCTGTCTCCAGAGGTTGCGAAGACTTGACTTGAAAACACCACAAAGGTGATTTCACTATTGTCCACAGAAACTATTCTCGACAGTATGTTAAAGCACTTGTTTCGAAACCGCAGAGTTTTGTCAAGGTCAGATAAAGAACTTTGACGGTTAACAATTCCTATTAATAAGAAAAGTCTATTGTACAGGGAACCTCGTGTTATGAAATAACTGTTCTACCGTGGGAGTAGTCACCCTTCTGAATGTTTTCCCGGGAAGGCGTTAATCACTCTCCTTTGATTTGTAAACGACAACTCTATTTGTCTATCAGAATTAACCCTTTCAAAACTGACGGTATCTTCCATGTTAGTTCAATGACACCGATTGGAAGAATCCACATTCATTAGATAGGTGTAGATTGATAAATATACTGAGTCAAAAAAGAAAGTATAATAAACTTTGAGGTGCAGTTTTTTCAGTATTATCGACTTTAATCCCAAACAACTTATTGTGAATTCATATTTCGAGTCTAGCTGTATAAATTTGCATAATTTCTTGTTCTTACTGTTGCCAGCGTCACGTCAGGACGACGCAATTCAGGCACGGGGTGAAATGTAAAGTTCACACATACAGTCAATAGCGTGTATGTCCACCGTTTGCCTCTTGGATGGGAAGACATGGACGACGCGTGGACCTGATAAGTCTCTGGATGTCACCCTGTGGTACTGCCTTCCACTCCTGCCTTCGAACATTACGTAAATCGCCTAATGTCTGAAGATCATGAAGTCGTACCCGACGGCCCAATTGATCCGAAAGATTCTCAATTGGTGACAAATCTGGCGAAAGTGGGGGGCCAGGGAAGACGTTCGATACTCTGCTCCCCAAGAAAGTCACGACAGATACGAGCGGCATTGACATCGGGCATTGTGTTGCAGGAATAACTGCAATCCGACGTTAGCGTTGAACAACGGGACAACAACAGCGTTAAGAATTTCGTCCCTATATCGCTGTCCATTCAGATTACCATCAATGAAGATCAACTGCGTTCAATGGTGCAAGGAAATGCCTGCCCAAACCATTACACTACACCCGCCGAAACGGTCGCATTCCCGCACGCAAGCATCAGAAAACCGTTCTCCTCGTCGGCGATACACTCTTGCCCTACCGAACACGCTGACGTACCCATTCCATTCTGACGGTACGATGACGTTGGGTAAGGGTTGATCCGTGGTATGAACGCCTACTTCGGATGCCGTGTTCAGCGAGTCTGTTGCGGACAGTTTGCGCACTGATTCTATTGTTAGTTCTACCAGGAGTACATGCAGCTGTCCTCGTTGCCGGAACGAAGCGATCCCGCAAGTGTGACGTCCTGATGTGTCGGTCTTGTGCAGGGATCGTAACTCTTGGTCGACCTGAACGCGGTCGGTCGGCAGTAGATCTAGTGGTTCTACACCTTCCAATGAGACGATAAATAGTGGCCACAGTGACTCCAATCTCAGCAGCGAGATCATCTGGAGGTATCCCAGCCCCATGCATACCAATGGCACGCAACCGCTGATGTTTCGGTTAACCTTGGCATTTTTTAAAATGTCGGAAGACAAAAACTAGCGTGTTTTCTCAATAACCCAAGCTCTCAAGCACAACATAACACAAAGAAAATCGTCGGTCACTCATTCAATTTGACATTCTCGGGTAGCACGTGCTATTTTGAAATCCGTAGCAAAATTGTACACGGTTGGGTGGACAACAACAACATGCCTTTAAACTCTTTGCACGACTTCTTGTTCTTGTAACATTAGAACTATTATATTTCATCCTTTATGTTATGTTTTCACATTTGTTTCTATTATACTTTCTTTTTTGATTCAGTATATTTATTAGTGAATTCATGACGTATCATATTCATGGACTGGAAGAAGGGCCCTTGGGTTCCAAAGTGTTAAGATACTTTTGTTCCTTGATATAGTTGAGGAAGTGGATGTATAGGGAAGAGGCATTAATTTCTCCATTTTTTCATCTAGATTAGATCTATATTAGCCATGTCCACCCCCCCCCCCCCACCCAGTTGCTTGTAATCATGTACTTTTCTACGAGGTTACATCTGCTTCTTCAACTTATGCCACAGACACAGCCAGTCTTACAAAATGAGGGCTATGGTACTCAATTCGAGCCGTTATAGCCCATCAACACTAATGTGGAGTATGGTACGTTATTTGAAAGGCCATGCGTCACATCAGGTATATATATGTTTTATTTATTCACAAATAAACTCCCAAGAACTCTGGAGTCTTTTTAACTCTTATACCTACTTACACGTGTTCTAGCTACAGTTAAAACTAGAAGTTTTGTCACGAACTGCGCACAAATAGCACGTCGATCTGCGCGTTAATCTACGCGTTATGACCATAGCAGGGATATCAAATTCTGTACATATGGCCTATGCAAAAGTAACCCGGGGGTCCATTGGCAGAAACATTGCCTGTATTTGCTCTGAGTAACCAGGAGAACCTGCCTAGCTTTGTGTGCCATTCGATATGGCAATTGCGCGCAATTTCAACGCGCAATTAAGCCTAGATAGGCGCACAGTTCGTGACAGAACTTCTAGTTTTAACTGTACGTCATTAAGGCATGCCTTCCATGAAAGTCCGTCTTGATGAAGCAGCTGGAATAGCACAGGACATGCCGTGATGACCATTTGGAATAGTTTATCAATCGGGATTTGAGCCATCATAGTGGGAACGAATTAGGTTTACACCCTCACCCCAAATCGGTTAGATTAGAGCCACCCCAAGCTTGTGGCTCATCAAATGCTGCTGGCAAAGCGAATAGCACTGAGGTAGCTTTGTGTTCGTTGATAAAATGCTGGCACGTGACACGCTATTAGAGAGAGCTTATAGAGCACCTTCCACGTGTGTTTTACTTAACACATTACAACTTAAACGAGTAAAACTCCAGGGCGGATCTACCACTGAGTATCGTGGGGCTGTTAGAGCTTGCTCAGTTCAGCAAGGTTGCTGTTATCCATTCCCTCCACTCACACGCGTATATGTCCACCACTTCCTTTCCATTCCGGTTTGATTAGTAGATGGCTACAGTACGTGGAGAGTGAATTGTAACTAAATCACCGGCGGAGTGAAGTTATCACCCAAGCTATAACTTTCAAATTTTGTACATGTCGACAAAAAACACAAGCAATGTTTCAGCCAATGGACCTCCGGGTTTAACCCGGAGGTCCATTGGCTGAAACGTTGCTGGTTCTGGTTATGCTTTGCAACAAATTTGCAATTATTCCTCGGGTGGAATCTCCTCTCTACAGGTGATTTAGTGATAATACACTCTCCACGTACTGTACATTCAAATTGGATACCGATACAAAGAGAAAAGGGAGGGAGCGGCGTGGAAAGACAAGCCAATGTTTTCTCTTCTTTATTCATCCTACTCCAAGCTGTGTCACCATGACTTGTTGTTTTGTTTCCATTCTATAATTCATTTGAATAATCATCTGGGAGTTCGTTGGAAAGATAAGACTATATTTAAAGTAACGATTTTAATTATGTCACCAGCCGCTACCACAAAGAAGATATATCATCAGCAAGGAAGGTGACTTATAAACCTCACAATCGATTATGTGTCACACAAATACCATCTTTTTTCTTATTTACTTTCTTTTCGGGCTTTGATTTCTTTCAAGTTCTATTCACACCACCCCAAGGACATTCCATCACTTTACCCTGTCAGTATCCCACTTATAAATAAGGGCTAACCCTTGAGCGAAATATGGCGCTTTACAACAGTTCATGGAATTAAATGAAGAGAAGGTATGCAAATGGCATAGTGGAGCTTACAGTTAAAGCTAGAAGTCCTGTCATGAAATGCGCACAAATAGCACGTTGATATGCGCGTTAATGTACGCGTTATGGCCCAAGTAAAGCTATCGAATTCTGTACATATGGCCTGTGCACTAGCAATGTTTCAGCCAATGGACCTCCGGGTAACCCGGAGGTCCATTGGCAGAAACATTGCATGTGTTTATGTGTTTGCTATGAGTAACCAAGAGAACCTGCCGTGCTTTGGATGCCATTCGATATGGCAATTGCGCGCAATTCCAACGCGCAATTAAGCCTAGATTAGCGCACTATTCGTGACAGGACTTCTAGTTTTAACTGTAGAAACCGCTTCACTGGAAACCAACAAGAACATCTCTTTTTCAAACACCCTGAGTACTGCAGACTGGAGAAAAGACGTTGATGAGATATGATAGCACTGCGGATCAATTTGTGCGCACAGAGCCGTTACCTGTAAGGTGATATATAGGTCTAGGGATGCGATTTAATTGTCACAAATGTCCAAAAGTCTAAACGATCCCTAATTACAAGTATCATTGTACCCAATAGTTTTGTCTCCAAATTACACCATAAATTACTCTAGTATACCAAGTTACTTTGCAACAATAGCATAGCGTGACGTCGTGCTTTTTCAAACAAAAGATGGACTCTAAATGTAGTTGGGTTAAAAATTAACCCAAATCAACTAGCTGAGTGCATATGAATCCAATTGGGTTCATATTCACTCAGTCATTTGATTTGGGTTGATTTTTAGAGTATGGTAGGAGTCATTCCTCCGCGTTTTCGCTAGAAAACACCCTGTGCCTATCGCATCTTTGTATCAATTGTTCTCCAAAAAATACGAGTTATATATTGTTGGAAAGATCTTAGATCTGTTGACAGCAGTATATTACGAGTTACGCCGGTACTTAACTTTAATGAACAAGATGCTCCAAGAAAGACGACAGTGTCATTAGGGCTAAATAAAATAGACATTGACAGCTGTAGCTGTAAGACGAGATTTCATAAATGAAATGTTAAATAAAAAGACCGAGAAATTCCAGAAGAACAACGAAAATTGAATCTGCGCCAATGTCTGAGATGCAATGATTTTGCGTATTTTCTTCGACAGATGCAATTCTACAATGTAGGGGACGACAATCTAACATACTTTTTCGTCCAACTCGCGACCTAGTCCCGATCCGATAAAAATGCTCTGCTCGCTTTTGAAATCGCACTGCCTTGTCGAGTTTATTTTTTAAAGTCAGATTCCCACGCAAGAATAAAGAATACGAAAAATAACAAAAGAGAGAAAAATTGGAAACATGACGACCGCTTTTTTATTCTTTTAAAATAATGACATGAGATAATTCTTCCCACACACATCACGAGTTCACCCTGTCCTCCACAAACTTTAACAGGCGATTTCAATTTATGATTTGATACTATACTTGCACGAGCTAAGTCATTTTGATGGGCGCTAATGTGAGCTCTTCGTGCTCGATGGAGTTAACCAGATATCGTGCTGATTGGCACCTTTGATAACGAAATATGATCTTCTGACTGGCAGTTACAGGTTAAAATGTACACCTGTGGTATGAGACGATGTCTTTTTAATGTTTAAGCGATGGGTAATTGGCTGTGTAATTATATTGGTGGCAAGTGCACTAGTTGATTTCACGGATATGTACCCAGGAATTCAAAGTCCACTTATTGGCATTAAACTTGAATTTTTATCACAAAAAGGCAAATGAGTTACGACACAGCATAATACATATATTTTTTGTAATTAATTATTTGGAAACTGTTGAAAATCACAACTTGGGCCTGGTTGATGAGAATGTCGTACTTGTATGTTTGCGTGTGAAGTATATGGTGAAAATGACTATGCAATGACGAAAGATGTCTCAGTTCATTCACAAGGGAGGAATGCTCTTCAACGTTATAAATTTGTCATTTACATTGTCTCTTCAAACACAATTCGATATGCCAAAACAAATTTACACGAGTGTATCCACAACTGCTCGTTCTGTGTTTGTAAGTGGGTGTACGAGCACGTTTTCATTGCCATAGGAAAAGAAAGGAGTGGAGGGACGGTATCTCCCCACCAGAGATCTTATCGTGAATTTTGTGGTCTATTGGAATTTCGTTACTATTATGAAGGTCCACTCTGGCTAAAATAATTGCCAAGTGATTTCTAGTCAAGGACAGTCAGAACTTTTAGACATAAATTATTAAAAATGTTAAGATGAATGCGCTTACTAGTAATAAAAAGGGGATGAGATGGAGACACGTGGCTGCTGTACTAAAACATAAGTTATGCCCCATCAATGGAACGAGCTCGTCGAGCTCGTTCCAATGAAGGGTCATAACCTATGTTTTGAGACAGAAAATGAAAATACATGTAATAGTTATTCAAGAATTTTTTTTGCAAGTGTCGTCTGCTTTTCATGTTAAAAAAAACAAAACAATGAAGTTCCCATTACACACACGGCAAAGCGTCTTCGTTTGCGCGCACGGATACATGGCACAATTGTTGATTGCATAATTCACTTGCGAAGTTATCGTTTATACTCAATCCCGGAAATCCCAGTAAATCACACTTTGGAAAGTAATAAATGTTAATGACCAACTGAGAGAATCGCCAGTCACGTTTGAAGGGTAGATAATTTGTGTATCCCCATCCTGCAAATTCCCAATAAGACTGCTGCGACAGAAACCCAAAAGAGAAATACCAGTTTCAGGTGACTGCAGTTGAGGCACGAAAGACCCCCACCCT
Organism: Pictodentalium vernedei; assembly: GCA_031216915.1. Taxonomy (NCBI): domain Eukaryota; kingdom Metazoa; phylum Mollusca; class Scaphopoda; order Dentaliida; family Dentaliidae; genus Pictodentalium; species Pictodentalium vernedei. The sequence continues at coordinate 44,970,813 of CM062296.1, forward strand.
GATTCGCGGTAAGTAGTTTATTGGTATAAAGTGTAGAAGAAATTATAATTTTGGCCATTCTCCCACTCTCTCTTTCAACTATTTCTGGAGAAAGCTGTGGGTGAATGGCACCATTCAGGGGCGGAGCCAGTCGAAAGGAAATGGGCGAAACGCAATATGTTTTCCGTTGTCAATTGAAGCAGGAAAGATCAACAGAATATTCTGGCCAAATAAAATTTCAAACAAAGACCTCCTCGAGTTCAACCAAGCCACCTGTGTCGTGGAAGAAATCAAGCAGAGACGGATGGGATGGTTAGGTCATGTGCTGAGGATGCCAACATCAAACATAGCAAAGGTTGCTCTGAGATGGACCCCACAAGGAAAGAGGCCAAGAGACAGAACAAAAAACACCTGGCGCCGAACAGCTAAGTCAGAACTTAAAGAGCTGGGAACTGTTTGGAACGAGGCAGAGGCCAACTAAAAGACCGTGTTGAATCGAGGCATCTTGTCGAGACCTTATGCTCCAGAGGGTGCGAAGAGGAAAAGTAAGTAAGTATTTTAAACTGAGAAAACGCAGTAGCACAGATGTTTACTGAGAAACATTTTTTACTTTTTATATGCCACTGGTATTTTGCGACCAATGAGTCGCACCGAAGAACTAAATGTCCAAAACACCCACCCCTCCCTTCCCGTCCATGCTGGGCTTTTGACCGGGAACTGCATCGATAGGACAGAGTAAAAAAGGATTTCGGTTTTGGCCTTGACGTTTGGTAAAGGGTTAACCCTTTACCTAACATGAAAAGCAGACGACACTTGCAATAACTAATTTTTTTCATTTTTTGTCTCACAAACATAGGTTATGACCCCTCATTGGAACGAGCTCGACGAGCTCGTTCCAACGAGGGGTCATAACCTATGTTTTTGAGACATAAAATGAAAAAATAATGAAAATTAATTGGCGAATTTTGAGAATACCGCTGGCCGGTTTTGGCCGTTACGTTGGGTAAAGGGTTAAAGAAGAATATTGAGCTATAGGTTTCAACTTCGTACCAACCGTCTACGAACAGCCTATACTGTTGGAAAATTCAAACTCTCACCGTACCATGTCTGATAATTTTGAGATCCTAGCATCGCGCCTACACCGTCGGCTGTTTTATTATACCAACAGTAATTTGTTTTCCATTATAATATCTTTTACCATTCTTCGCACGTATGATGTTAGGCCATCGCTGCGAAGAAGTGAAATTAAAAAAGTTTTGAGATGTCCTTCCTTTTCATGCCCAGGGAAATGTGATACCTCACCAATGATTCCCTGACAATGATTACTATGTTGCTGTGACTATCCAGCACTCGTGTGTATGTGCTCGTGTATTTTGGGGGCTCTAACGAAACTGTCTTTAGCAGGCACTGATGTTCATAAACTGTCACTTTTTATTTTCGACTGGTATACTTACGGAAACCCATTAGGGCCATCATATGTAGCGGGGGATAGGACATTGCGAATATTCGTAATGCATTCCAACATTGCTAATATTCGCATTCAACATTGCGAATATTCGCATTCAACATTGCTAATATTAGCATTCAGCCCATTGGGGCCAACATACGTAGTGGGAGCATTGCGAATATTCGCATTCACATTGTGAATATTCGCATTCACATTGCGAATATTCGCATTCAACATTGCGAATATTAGAATTCAACATTGCGAATATTCGCATTCAGCCCATTGGGACCAACATGTGTAGTGAGAGCATTGCGAATATTCGCCTTCACATTGCGAATATTCGCATTCAACATTGCGAATATTCGCATTCAACATTGCGAATATTCGAATTCAACATTGCGAATATTTGCATTCAGCCCATTGGTGCCAACATACGTAGTGGGAGCATTGCGAATATTCGCAATCACATTGCGAATATTCGCATTCAACATTGCGAATATTCGCATTCAACATTGCGAATATTCGAATTCAACATTGCGAATATTCGCATTCAGCCCATTGGGGCCAACATACGTAGTGGGAGCATTGCGAATATTCGCATTCACATTGCGAATATTCGCATTCAACATTGCGAATATTCGCATTCAACATTGCGAATATTCGCAATGCACTGCGAATATTCGCAATGTTGAATGCGAATATTCGCAATGCTAACCCCCCTCCCCCACCCCGATACACATGTTGGCCCCAGTGGGCTTCCGTATATACTGGACGTTTACCAGTCTCATTTCAGAATATGTTCACCACAAATACCCTACACACAAATATAACAACACGACAAACTGACCTTCTCCACATACCCAGAACTAGGAATAAGGCATTAGATAATCTCCCTGTGTATTGTTTTCCAAGAATATGATTTAAATCAGGACATTCGGAACACACCAAGCAGACACATATTCAAGAAGCGTATAACGACGAAGCTTTTGGACATTTATACATCTGAAGTCAATTGTAACAACCCTTACTGTAATGAATGCAATTTATAAGCAGCAAAGTATAAATAATTCCCCTGTCTTGTCTTTAAATTGTCCTAAAACAACCATATATTGACCCCTTGAACCCTGGTGGTATCTTCCTTGTCAGTTCATATGCAGCAATTAGAAGAGTCCATATTCATTATTTGGGGGTAGACCAATCAACATTTTCAACGTGCAGCCTTAGGGCTGCACGTTGAAAATATTGATTGGTCTACCCCACCCTTAACTTAGCAGGCATCCTACTTAATGAAAGTATGACGTACCATGTCCCTGGGCCGGTAAAGCGGCCTCTGGTGTTCAAAGAGTTAATGTGTGGTAATTGTCTGTTAACCTCGTTCCCGTTTCACTCCCCTCACTTGGAGGCTATCCAGTTTTATCTCTCATATCAGAAATTCCAAGAACCACTCCCAGGAACTTTTTGTTTATTATCGTAAATTCTGAATGTAATGTTCGAAATGAATAGAGATAATGCCGGGTGGAACGGAGGAGAGGAAAGCGTTCCCACCACATGATAATGCTGACCAACACAATATGCATTGTTGATATCTGCATATCTTGTGTGTAATGGACTCGAAAGGAAACTTTAAATCTTCCAGTTATGACTATTATCCTCCACGGGATGGCAGGTAGACGACGAATCTGGCTTTGCCATCCCTAACAGTATACATTCTTTTTGTATTTCTCACCATTAAAAATAGACAAGCTGCACCACAATGTAATTATGTAATATAAATATTTGAATGACTTATTTTGTATGTTTCACATTGAATATTTACTGTTGAATAAACATCTATTTATCCAACTGTCTCGGGGCCCTCTCCGGAAGTGAGTCACATAATATAGATCAGACGTTTGTTCGAGAATACTTTCTTTTCATGAGCAGTGACCTTCCAGTCTGACCCTGTGAAACCGAAATTTCAGTTCGAATCGAATCCTGAATCGAACCGGGCAGAGAATTTCGAATCGAATGGAATCTCGCTGCTCTTCCAGTTGTAGATATTGAACGTTACTGCAACCGTAAATATTGTTAGTTCCTTGGGCAAGACAAATAATCCGGATTGCCCACATGGCGGAACGGTGTCGCTGTGTACTAAGGCATACTGAACATCGATGGTGCACCTGTCTTCAACCAATGCTAACCCTGCTTGCGTGGAGTTAGTATGTTGGAGAGCCTGACAGTCTCTCGCCGTTGCTCGGTGATTCTCACCGGGTAATCCGACTTCCTCTACCCGTAAAACTGTCCTGCACGAGGTGACCCTGGCTGTCGAAAGTGTCGTTAAACTCCAATAAATAAATAAATAAATAAATAAATAAATAAATAAATAAATAAATAAATAATGTTAGTCCCAACTCAAGTGTTACATGCAACGGCGACTCGTCTGTTTGGTCAGACCAATCGAAAAGCGAAATATTCCAAAAGCGGATAAAACTAGTTTCGGATTTGGAACGTCCTTGAACACTTCTTCTGTTATCAGGTCTCCTATTCGAAAAAATCCCGATGATTCGATTCGATTCGAGTCGCATTGATTCGGAAATTTTCGAATTGTCGAGATGTTCTTAAAATCCTACTAAATGAGACAATGCATTGCGAATATTCGCATTCAACTTTGCGAATATTCGCATTCAACCCATTGGGGACAACATGCGTAGTGGGAGCATTGCGAATTTTCGTATTCATATTGCGAATATTCGCATTTACATTGCGAATATTCGCATTCAACGTAGTGAATATTCGTATTCAACCCATTTGGTATTATTTTGAGAACATCTCGACAATTTCAAAATTTCCGAATCAATGCGACTCGAATCGAATCGAATGATCGGGATGATTTCGAATCGAATTAAATTTCGATGTTTCGGTGGCTGGATTTCCCCAACTGGCTGTAGCACAACAAACAGTTATTTGCTACACTTCAGTACAGTTTGAAAATGGTTAATGTACCAGATTAACAAAGTTAAACATTAACATCTGTACATGGAGATTTAAGAACTAGATGGGCAAACATGGTACAAGCTCCTCTATAATGTAGCAAGCACACTTCCTCCATCAAATGCGACTCGGATCAGACAAAAATGATTCGCTTAATTATTATAATTAATTATTGATAACATATGGACAGCGTTGTCAGAAAACTTATGCATCATACTTTCTTTGTTATGGTTTTATTGAATGGATGGTGGCGAGTTTACTGAAATTACACCCCTTTCATCTTATTGATATTTCCGCATTATCGGATAAATTGATAATTTTCGAGTGGATGACACTGAAAAGATTCATCGGATTTAGGTGTCATCAAAATTAATCAAAAGTAATTTATTGATTTGTGAGCAGTTTGCGGCTCTTCAGTGTTTCTCGATATGTAAACGTAGTTTGTTGAGGTATCTATATAAACCACTAATGATTATCAACGGTCAATAAAATAAACTGATTTTGTAAGCTGAACCCTTCAACGCATTGCCGTCATTTTTGTTCTTTTTGAGTGGGAGTGTATTTGGAAATAGAGGTTGGGGTGAAAATATGCTACAGGACAAAGGCGGGAGAAATAGGTTAGTGTGTGTGTGGGGCGGGGGAGTGGTGGGAGGGGGGATGTCTATAGCACACCTCGGTCCGGTGGGAGAAAATTGAAAAAAGGGTCCACAGAAATAATATTTCCTTGATTCTCAGGCAAGGACTAGTGCGACTAAACGTGTTAAAAGGTGCATTTGTGTTCGGGATGGTATGTGCGTGTGTGTGAGGTGGGGAGGGGGGGGGGGGTCGTGTGTGTGTGGGGTGGGGTGGGGAGTGTTGGGACTGAGAAATATTATGCGTCCTTTCGTGTCACGCCGCGTGTTAAAATTTTATGTTTGCGGACAAACTTTAAACTCTCTTTTTGGTGTGAATGCTTCCATCTGGTCATTGGAGAAGTTGAAAAAAATAATCCGAAGCGGCCGAAGGAAGAGATGATTGACCAATAGTAATTAAATCCATTGACCCATTTACAAAATTAATTAACTGAAATGCCTGCATATGTATACATTTCGTCCACTGAGTTCTATTGTGTTCTATGTGCCTACTGGCACATAGAACACAATGGAACTCAGGGGACTATTTGCATGCACTTTGGGGTAAGTGAATTTGAAATTTCGGGTCGAATCGAATTCCGGATCGAATCAGACCGAAGATTTTGAATTGAATCGAGCCTCGAATCGAATCTCATGGATCCTTTAATTGTGGATATTATCCATTCGTACTACCGTAATTATTATTCGGGTATTACATTCAAAGACAGCTCGTCTGTGTGGGAAAGACAATCAAACAACCGGAATATTCCTGAAACGAAACTAAAGTAGTCTCGAATGCGGAACGTCCTTAAACTTTTCTTCTTAAGAGACTTGATGATAGACAAAGAGTATAAAAGGAAAACATACTTGGTAGGATTTTAAGAAGATCATAACGATTAAAAAGTTTCGAATTAAGCAGCGCGACACGTATCGAATCGAATCATGGGACGATTTCGAATCGAGTCGAATTTGAAAGCTTTGCAGGGTCTACTTTCATTTTTAACTCGCTGTGTAATCATACAGATCGTTTGTGGAAAAAGTTCTTACATTCACTAGACGAACTATCCAGTCCAATATAGGAGGACGGATGTAAATCATCAGAGAATTTGAAAAAAAAAATTAAAAATATTATTGCAGTTTTCTATAATTCGAAAAATAGTGATATTGGGAAAGTAATCACGTCGGTGATGTGATAAATCTCCAGGTAGCGTTGCGACAGTTGATCTATAAGCACTGAAACCACTGATCTCTGTACAACTGGATTACAGGAACATCAGCGAAAAACGTTGCAATACAAACTGCAACCCATTCCCTCTCCTCCAAAATGAAACCAAGTTAATTAATTCAGTAATGTAGTTACTCATCCTATCGGTGACGTTTGATGCCGAGAAAACTGTTACGCTGTGACTGTCGTCACAGCGTAAAAGTTTTTTCCCAGCATCAAACATCAAACGAAAGCCTTGCATGACAACTAGTACCATAGTATCAACTTTCCAATTTCGGCGCTTGTTTTTTGTCAACTATAACTAAAATGTGATTAAAAAATCTATGTTTATTGCCTCAAAAATATACACGTCATCATCACATTCATTTTTCACAGACATCAACGTATATTCTTCAAGACGCCATCGGCGATTGCAAACAATCGAAAATAGAGTGAAAACAATCGAGAAAAACAAATTGTTCTCAAGCATTGTCTTCTTATACTATATTATTGGTCGTAATCCACGCGTGGGCAATGATGTCCACGCATGCGTTTACCAAGTAATTGAAACCATCACCAGCAAAATTTTAATTAATGAAGCACCGGGCTGTACCCATGCTTCATTAGTTAAATTTTTGATGATTATTCCTATAATTAGTGTTTGTAATCAAATATTACTGCGTCCGTGAAAATATTGCCCAGCCGTAGAAAGTGGCCAGTCTATGGCGGCTGCACTGTACCAACAATTGCGCACATCACCACACAAGATGGCGGTAGGTGAGACACTTACATTATGTGACCAATGGACGTTCCAGAAATCCAGCTATATATAGATCCCTGGCCGAGACATATCCCAGTATTTGTTGGCTGAAGTGACATTGATGACGACATAAAGCGTCAAAGTCTATCGGGATGCCGTTACAAGATGCCTCAGCAGATCAAACACCTATGCACATTTTCAGGTAACTGTGTAATTTATTCAAACATCTCAATTCATCTGTAACAATCTGTAGCCATAATTATGTTGTTGGCGACTGCAAGAGAACGGGGGAGTTCGTCCCATGAGTTCCAACGTGTTCGATGTGCCTACTGGCACATAAAACACATTGGAACTCATGGGACGAGTTGGCAAGGATGAACTTGCCTTGAGGACATACAACTTGTCGAATCAAAGTATCAGTGCAAGTCGGCCAGACAACTTTGTAAGCTGATCCTAGACGGTCAGATAACCATAAACTTTTCATTTCAGACAAAGGCATGATAAGGAAAATCGAAGACACGATGTACAGGTCAATGACGTGTAACAGGAGGAGAGATAAGTGCGGGAGCCGGGGTTCGAACCGTCGACCTCTAGTAGAGAAAGCGACCGATTTACCACGAGACTAAGAGATCCGGACCAATCAGGCCGGTTGGTAAATGGATTTATATCTCAACCGCTACACTACTCTCCCTTCTTTTGAGATTCACCACTTGTGAATCTCACACAAGTTCCTCCCCCAGAGATATCGAAACACCCGCAGTGCCACCTACTGCTGAGGATCGGACGAACTCCCAAATGTAACAGGAGGAGAGATAAGTGCGGGCGCCGCGGTTCGAACCGTAGACCTCTAGCACACAAATAGACCGATTTACCACAAGACTAAGAGATCCGGACCAACCAGACTGGTTGGAAAATGGCCTTTATATCTCGACCGCTGCAGACGCTTAATAACACTTTCCACCCTGTCACACTAAATGGTACGCCCTTATATACTACTGTGTACAGCTAAATGGGCGAGTTTATCTTGTAATTGTGGGGAGATTCGGTTATAATTTAATCCTACACACCTACAGGTTTGTAGGTTTAAGTTATCACTTAACCTCATGTCCAGTTAGTCGTTTATTGTACTCACAACCAAAATGTCATCCCTCATTTATCTCGTCATGCAACTCGACATTCGATAAAGTTATCTCCCTTGAAATGATTAGACGCGCGACGGAAGTCCAATTAAGAAGCAAGAAATTGTTGAGAAAACACTCATGACAGTTGTTGATAATAAAGTCAAGTTTCCTTTTGTTCCTCTGAGCAGTCTGTTGTTTTCGTTTATTAAAAATAACAAAAGGAAACTATGTTTATATGGTAAGATAGCTAGAAGCAACTAGTTCACAAATAATCCACCATTAAGAATATTTATCTTACAATCAGCATGCATTTTGTCTGTATTAACTCCGCAACTGTCGTGTATCCGACCCCCTGACACAGATGTTTGTACCAGGGGGTCGGATACAAGCATGTTCCCTTCGCAAGAGTTCATTTTTTTTATTTTTGTTCACCCGCACCAATAAATAGTTCGTTATATATTCGTTTTCATTCTTGACTTATCCCCAATATATTGTAAGATAAAATGATTATTACCATTATGTGGATGTACAAAATATGTATCCGAGTCTCGCTCCGGGTTCTTAGGGAAGATCACGAGTCGTGATCTGCCCTTAGAACCCGAAGCGAGACTCGGATACATATTTTGTACATCCACATAATGGTAATGATCTCTGTATATCAATATCTCACATACCAACACTAAGTGTCCACTTGGGGTCTTTGTTTGGCGATTTACAGTAATTTACAAGTTTTTTTTCTTTCCAGGAACAAAATAGCAAATCTCACCTCCTGGCCATTTATATTAATGGAAAGAGCATTGTTTATAATTATGTCACGATGTGCACACTGCTGATATAACGCACAACAATAAAGTTATAGAACATTACAAGATGGTGAAAGGTCCGTTTTCTTATTTTTAAATGGGTTTCAACATGGAATAATAGTCAAACGTTCAAACCGATTGGAGAAAAAATTGTAAAAAGCCAACTTCTCATTTCAGCGACTGATTCGTGCTCCCGCGTTGTGTCCATGGGTAAGGCACTTAACCCCGATTGCCTACATGGGGACACGATGACGCTGTGTACTAAGGCGTGCTGCACTTCGCTGGTGCGCATGTCTTCAACCAATCTAACCCTGCCTGTGCCGCGGTGCAGAGTTCAGAGTTACGATGCTGGAGAGCTGGCAGCTGTTCGTCGTTGCTCGGTGGTTCTCTCCGCGTACTCCGGCTTCCCGTAAAACCCGTAAAACTGTCACCGACATGATGTGACCCTGGTTGTTAATGTGTCGTAAAACCCTAATCAAAAAAAAAAAAAAAAACGGAAGCAACTGGAAGAGTCCATATTCATTATTTGGGGCAGACCAATCAATATTTTCAACGCGCAGCCTTTGGGCTGCACGTTGAAAATATTGATTGGTCTTCTACACACATCCACTTAGTTGTCATCTTACTTAATGTTCCTGGGGCGGAAAGCGCCCTCTCGGATTTAGTGGCTTAAGTGAGTTCATCTCTGGCAAAAATGCAACCCTTTTTCAGGCAATATAATCTTCACAAGTATCCCTTAGGGCGATGTTTGACACCATTGCCATTTTCATCTTCTGGCATTCCAGAATCAGCGTGCAAAGGACGAAATCCAAAGTTCCATTGTCTTAGCGAAAGTTCTGTCAGGGAAGAATATATCCGATCCGTATTTTTTACTAACCAGTCAGAACAAGTGCTGCATTTTTAATACATTTTCAAAGGGGGAGACTGACTGAAACCTACAACAGAATAAAAATAAATACGACGGAAATCAAACGCAGTCAGTTTGTCATGTTTCATTTCTAAACTATTCCATTTATTCTCACCTTCCAAATAAATGACTAACTTGGTATAATTATATTAATTTCTTATATTTTTTTAGCCATTCAGCAACAAAAAATCTAGTTTTTAGAATAGAGTGTTTTATTAAAAAGACACAGAATTTGTTTTGAAATTGCAGGGCATAACATTAATCGAGCAACGCTATACTTTTTGAATCAGCGACAAAAAAGACATCTGCTTCTTGTCGCCTGGAAAATGCGCGACAAAATTGTAAATTATTAACACCGCCCAATAATAACAGTAATCATCCTATATGTGCGCATTCCATGTCGTTGACTCGCGAGTGACTAGTTTCTTTAAACTCTTCCCAATTAATCCACACACCCGACCCGACAATGATACCCTTCTTCAATAGGCTATATTTAACAAGAATTAAACTGATGCTGTATCATTCCTAATCCATAGTGACAAGTTAAATTTGTTCTTTTTGCAAATAAATACTGCTGACACTTCGAAGCCCGTCTAGAAAACACAACCTATTACTCCATGTACGATCTACAGCAGTTCAACGAAGCTAAGGCATGGACAATAGCGGCGAGGTAGAAAACCTTGCTACCATAGCTCTTCTCTAATGTGTCGTCAAACACAGGGGTGTTGCTAATGTGGTTTTAGAGCCCCTACCCAACCCCACTTTATCCACACGCCTGGGTATGACGACAAGACACACGCTTAGACAAGAACGACGATGTAGAAAACCTCGCTACCACAGCTCTTCTCTAAATGTCGTCATACCCAGCCAGGGGTGTCGCGAAGGGGGTTGGGGCTGTAAAACCCCCCAATAATTTTTCCAGTTGGGACATTTTCATCAGGATTTGGCGTCTAAGGTATCAGTTTTCTCTTGCTTATAATCAGGGATATTTTTAAAAAGACTATAGTTGACGCTTGCTCTTGTATCACACAGACAGTAGTAGGTCATGCAAATAGAGGCCTGTAGTACCCGATTCGGGGTGTTGGGGCCCCAGCTTGCCCAATCTGGAGTACTGGTACGACACGTATTAATTAAATAAGAAGTGACGTCATGACTACTGCATGTATATATTATTTTATTTATTCACTAATAAATTTCCAAGAAGCCACCAGTTTTTAACTATAACCCCAACTAATATTCCAAGTACATCTTTAAGGCATGCCTTCGTTGAAGGCATGCCTTATTGATGCAGCTGGAATATTGGTCAGTCGGGACCTGAACCATCTTAGTGGAGACAAATTATGTTTTCACCCCCCACCGAATCGGCCATCTTCCCGGTGAGACAGGAATGGAAGTCCGTAGGAAAATTAGTCCCTCTGGACTATTATTCCGCGGAATTATAGTCCTAGGTCTAACATTTCTAGGAATAGTAGTCCGGCGGACTACTATTCCTAGAAATGTTAGACCTAGGACTATAATTCCGCGGAATAATAGTCCAGAGGGACTAACGTAGGTCTAACATTTCTAGGAATAGTAGTCCGGCGGACTACTATTCCTAGAAATGTTAGACCTAGGACTATAATTCCGCGGAATAATAGTCCAGAGGGACTAACGTTCCTACGGACTTCCATTCCTGTCACACCGGCGCCCTTGGTCATACACCAACTAAGTTGTGGAAATAGATTTCTATATAATCTCTTTCAAAGGAACTTTAACTGCACAGGAACGATACAAAATATTTTTTCCGTTGGGCTTTAACGTCACCTCCTGTCGGACAGCTTTACAGGTTGAGAAGGCCGGGGTACCCGGAGAGAACCTCCGAACAGCGGCGAGCAACTGTCAGACTCCCCAATATACTAACTCCGCACAAGCAGAGCTAACATTGGTTGAAGACAAGTGTGCCTTAGTATACAGCGCCATCGTGCCCCAACAATCGGACAACCGGGATTAAGTGCCTTGCCCAGACACAACGCAGCTACCCCTGGCGGGGATTGAACCATAGACCTTTTGGTTTGAAGTCCAGTGCCGTAAACACTGAGCCACCGCGCTCCCGACACAAAATAAATGACTCCATGAATCAGCTATGTCTGACCGAAATCCATTATATTACATTCCCCGACATCTTGTTCGGAAATGTTCATCCCGTGACATTTTGGTCACAGACGTTTTGTCATCCAAGGTCAAGGTCAAAATGAAAAAGGACATTTTCTCCTCAAATTGAAATACGAAACATTAGTTAATCTATTCAATTCTCCAAGCAAATATTCTTATTCAAGCGAATGTTAAACCATATGTAGCAATTTAAACTATTTATAATGTGTAGATATGTTTCTATATCAATCGTCACTATACATATACGAGAATATCTATATATATCCGGGTGCGCAGTGGTTCATTGATTACGGTTTTAGATTTCAAACCGAAAGGATGTCAAATCCCCGCCAGCAGTAACTGCTTTGTGTCCTTGGATAGAGCAGTTAATCCCGATTGCTCACATGGGGGTACGGTGGCGCTGTGTACTAAGGCATACTGCACGTCGATAGTGCACTTGTCTTCAACCAATGCTAACACTGACTGTGCGAAGTTAGTACGTTTGGGGTTTGACAATTGCTCGCCGTTGTTTGGTGGTTCTTTCCGGTTATTCTCGTTTCCTCCACCCGTAAATCTGTCCTACACGAGGTGACCCTGACTGTTGAAAGTGTCGTTAAACCCCAATAAATAAATAAATAAATAAATAAATAAATAAATAAATAAATAAATAAATAAATAAATATTTAAACAAAGCAACAGCAATAGAAAAAAACAACAACAAAAAAAACCCTCCACATTATAGTTCAGATAAAGCCACAGCTGCCGCTACAAGCCGCCACTAGCATTTGCACAACAGCCAGTCGTTTCTTTTATTCACCTTGTTGTGACAAACTTTCTAAGCTGCAGAAATGTCTTGACAGCTTAACCTAAAATAAGATGTGGAATTTTTACCAGTGAAGTATCTGCACAACATTCCACCGCCAACCCCAACAAAATCGCCATTAAAAAAAGTCGATATTCTCGAAGCTGGGACACTTCTGAAACTAAAACCCGTGCCATACACACTGGGTGAGTGAATTACAGTACCCCCGGCATCTCCGGAGTACTTTCTACCCGAGCAGTTACCCGAATTCAACACCGAAGAAAGCACACGAATCACAAGTAAAATTTTAGTCAAAAGACATCTCGGCTTAACCAGAAGGTCAACTTTAGCTGAACTTTTCTTGCGTCTCTGATGATTTTCCACGGAATGTACACTTATCGGTGGGGTGGAAACTCCACTTCATGGCTGTCTTTGTGGTAATCCGCGAATTGTGTAGAGTAAGTGATCCCGACACTTTTAACTGATTGAGGTCGAGAAGCCACTATCAGGTCTTTCAAAAAAATGAGGGGACCACAGCAAAAGCCAAAATTTGTTTTATCACAAATTATTGAAGAGTGCCTGACGGCACTCTTCAATAATTTGTAACAAAACTAATTCTGATGAATAATTTCAGACAACCAGGGACAACGCGGTGGCTCAGTAGGTAGAGGTGCAGGCTGCAAGCCGAGAGGTCCTCGGTTCGAATCCCACCTGCGGCAACCGCGTTGTGTCCTTGGGCAAGACACTTCATCTCCATTGCCCGCGTGGGGGCACGGTGGCTTTGTGTACTAAGGCGTACTGAACGTCGATGGTGCACTTGTCTTCAACCAATGCTAACCCTGCTTGTGTGGAGTTAGTATGTTGGGGAGCTGACAGTTGCTCGCCGTTGCTCGGTGGTTCTCTCCGGGTACTCCGGCTTCCTCCACCCGTAAAACTGTCACGGTCGTGATTAGCCATTGTGCATAAATATGTGACCTTAAGACAACAATAAATAAATAATTCAGACCACCAAAAATAACGTAGCACACATCCAGTTAGCAATATTTTACAAGGTTTTAAC